>CM050510.1:48984000-50321000 GCA_027563665.1 Antrozous pallidus
CTGGAATTTAGAACAATGTTTTATTTTAGGCCAGGAGAAAAACTGAACTGATCCCTGGTGTTAGCGGGTAATTGTGTCCCATCAGGATTTACCTTTGTGGTGGTCATTATTTTTCTTGGCTCTATGACTGCCTAGACTGCTGGTGCACAATGCCTCTTGGGTGATCTGTGTCCCTCACACTCTTGTAGAAATGACCTCCCAGGAGGCATTTATAATTCAGGAGTTGCTTCCTTTGGCAGGGCTATGTTTTCCTGGCAAGGAGTAAAAGCCAATTGGAATAAATATGATCAGCAACTTCTCCTTAACTTTTTGACATTGCACATTTTATTGCTAAGATATTTGCTGAGAAGATCCTTAGACTCTCCAGCCAAAATTGTTCTTGATAATAGAATAGCCCTTGGTTATCTTTAGCTGAGCAAGGAGGTGTCTATGCTGTGTCCAACACCACCTGGTTGCACCTGAATCAAATGTTTCTAAGGAAGTTGAAACTCAATCATGTAAGATCATTGAGCAAGAAATTCAATTAAATAAGATTATTGAACAAAGAAAAACTATAAGGTTTTTTTTTCTTTGATTTGATTGGTATATGGCTCTGAAGTGCACTCCAAACATTGGGAATTATCCTACTTCTAGTTATCATAATCTCCCTGGAACTTTATTCTGTCAAAAAATTTAAATGCATGCTTTGCAGCTGCTAAGTGTCAAGAAAATGATCATCCTAAGATTGGAATGTCAAAAAGAGAATGCAGAGAATGACCCATTTAAGGGTTATTAACCTGAAACTGTGACTTGTAAATGTCACGGAGATTAAACAAAAGTGTCATGCTCACCAAGGAGCAACAGAGCTGCAGAGTGGTTGGTAGCCCAGACTGACAATGTCTTAATATTTTATTACATTTCTTAATGAAGCTGAGAGTTCAATCAACAGAAGGGAATTTTCTTTTTAAGAAACCTGCATTCCCAGAATGGTGTCACGTGTGCTGAAGCTCATGATATCAAACCTAAAGTTAATATCTGATTTATTGCAGTTTTGGCCTTCCTCAGAAATGTAATCTATACTAGTCTGGAATTTTCTGCCCAAAACCAATGATATAATCTGTCCACCCATAGGAAGGAGAAGCAGATTATCTGCATGATAAAAACCCTTGCCATTCCCTTCCTCAAAAAAGATGAAAATCATCATTTTCTTTCTCTGAAAACTTCCATTACACCCTTCTTCTTATACAAACCTTCCATCGTACCAACCCCTCAGAGTATAGCCTGGGTTCATGAATCACTTAAATCCAATTAGGTCTTCAGATTTACTCAGTTGAATTTTGTTCTTTACCACAAAGAAAGGGAAACAGATTATGCAAAGACCCAAAGAATGAAAGGGATCCATAAGTAAAGGGGAAGAGAAGGGAGAGATATGTATCATCAAAGTTGTGTTTATATGCCTTTTTTATCAGCACATTAGATTGTCTTTAGCTTTTTTGCTTATAATAATTATAATACCATTAACATTATATTAATATCATATAGTACTAGTGATATCCTATCTAAAGAGTAATATGCAAATTTGACCATACCTTCACCACACCCACAAGCCATGCCCACCAGCCATGCCCACCAGCCAATCAGGAGCAGATTATTCAAATAAACCCCAAGCAAGATGGCTGCCACCACTGAGAGCAGGAGGAAGGGTTTTCGCGGCAGCAGAGGAATTCCGCCAAGCTTTCCACTTGTGCTTGCCTGCCTAGGCCTCCACTCAATGTTACAAAGTTTCAATTATAAAAGATACAGAAGTGGCGGCAGCCACTGAGCTGGAGAGAACAGAGGCTTGTGTTTTCCTGGCAACGGAGGAAACCAAGCTTTCAGCCTGCCGTTGCTGGACTAGACCTCCACTCTAGGCTACAAAGTTTCAAACAGAAATGACTGCCGCCCCAGAGCAAGCAGGAGGCTTGGCTCCACTCCAGGCTACAAAGTTTCAGTTGTAGACATAATTTAATCCCAGATCCCAGGGCCTCCGCTTGGGTCGCTGGGGTGTGTGGCTAGCCTGCAAACCTCCGTAGGCCCTTCACCCAGGCCGCTCCTAACCCCAAGGGAAACCCCACCCTGATCTAGGACACTCTTCAAGGCAAACCAGCTAGCCCCCACCCATGCATCAGGCCTCTATCCTATGTAATAAAAGAGTAATTTGCAGATTGACCATCACTCCAACACACAGAGGGCTACCTCCATGTGGTCAAAGATCCTGCCCTCATGTGGACTCAAGATGGCCACCACAAGATGGTCAGCAGGGTAGGGCCATTGGAGGTTCCAGGCCCTGCAAGGGAGGGCAGTTGTGGGCGATCAGGCTAGCAGGGGAGGGCAGTTGGGACAGACCAGGCCTGCAAGGGAGGGCAGTTGGGGGCAATCCAGCCTGCAGGGGAGGGCAGTTAGGGTGACCAGGCCAGCAGAGGAGGGAAGTTGGGGGCAAATAGGCTGGCAGGGGAGCAGTTAGATATCAATTAGGCTGGCAGGGTAGTGGTTAGTGCGTGATCAGGCTGGCAGGCAGATGTGGTTAGGGGCAATCAGGGAGGCAGACAGGTGAGCAATTTGGAGCCAGCAGTTCTGGATTGTGAGAAGGATGTCCGATTGCCCGTTTAGGCCCGATTCTACCAGGACATCCCTTGAGGGGTCCCAGATTGGAGAGGGTGCAGGCTGGGCTAAGGGACATCCCCTGCCCCCGTGCATGAATTTCGTGTATCGGGCCTTTAGTAATACTATAATGATAATAAAATGAGGAAAGAACTGAATACAAATGCCAAAATTATGTGTTGAGTTTATCTCAGGGTTGTTTCTACTCAACACATGTGGAACACTTACCAGTGGCAGGCTCCATGCTAAGTGCTGGAATGAGGAGATTAATAACAGAGTTGGCCTTTGTGTGTAAGCAGCTGAGGATATCAGGGGGTGGGGCAAAGGCACTACACAAACTACTATGGTGGGAATCAAATATAAGTTCCTTGAGAGAGGCGCATAGCAAGGACTCCGAGGGCCAAAGGAGCACACTACTACAGCCATTTGGAAGAAGAACTGGTTATAAACGGAGGCCTAAGAAAATCTAATAGACCATTCTGACTCATTGTCAATAAAGATCCAGTTCTTTGTATAGATCTATTCAGTCTTTTTTCAACACCCTTTCTACCTGCCTTCATGAACCACCAAGCCACACAGTCTTGCCCTGCTCATCTGGGATCTCTGGAGACAGATCACCTGGGGTAAGAACTGGTGGCAGGGGGAGTGCTGTGGGGGTCTGGGCGCCTCCTCCAGTCTGCTGCTGTCCTTCAGCTGTGCAAGTGTGGGCAGCTACACTCCCCAAGCCTCAGCTCCCGATAGCTCAGGCTTAAATTATTACTTAATATTAGTTCTTCTCCATGGGGCTTCCTCCACATTCTTAGTCGTAAGGAAATGAAAGTACTTCTTACATGGTCTCCCCTGGCACACATTGTCAAGTGTAATGAGTGGAGGAGCAAGTTATTGCTCCATTTTTAAAACGAAGGGCATTGAAGCAGGGAGGCAGTAACAGACCTGCCCAACCAGGGCTTCTGCCCACCAAAGGAGGGGTGAGGTAACTCCTTCAGGGATGGCCTGGGAACAGAGTTCCAAAGCTAGAGCCTGAGACTCCTGCCCACAAGTGAAGGGCTGGCCAAGGTTGAAGGGCATTAGAAGTAGGTTCCACTGTGTCATGGACTGGCTCTAGTCTCACAAGACCCCTTGGGGAATTTGAGGAATTTAGAACCGAAAGGACAGCAGGCAGCTCTTCACACCTTTCCTTCGCAGTCTGCTGTCCCAGGGAGGCCACTTCCAAGGCTCTGAGGACCTTCATGCTCCCCAGGCCATGCTACAGCACAAAGGCAGCAGGCAGCCACTAATGCATTCTTCTGTACACGAAGGGACATGAATTTCCCAGCTGGTCATTATTGCCCTCACCACTGAATCAGTGAGAAGCAGTTCTCCAGTTGGCATGGATAAGTCAGGCCACAGCAGCCATAGTTATATTCATAGAGCACAACCACATGGAGAGGAAATTAGACTCCTGCCCTCAACCCTTGGTCATAATATGTAGGCCCAGGTACAACAAAGTCCAAGGGAGGAAGTGGTCAGTTCTCCAAGGGGTTGGGGGTACAAAGTCTGGAAAGGCTTCATAGAGGAGGCATTCTTTCAGTTGAATCTTGGGAGATGTGTCTACCAGACAGACTGCATGGGGAAAGCATCTTGGGGAAAGGAATAATTTGAACAAAGACTAGCAGGACACACAAGCACCTTTAGACAGTTGTGGATGGCTCCACAGGGCTCAGTGCTCAGGCGTCAGGGTAGAGCGCAGTGAGTGATAAACCTGGACAGACAGGCAGAGCCTGGGTCACCAAGGACTCTGTGACCAAGCTAAAAGTGGGCAATTTGTCCTGGAGGTCAAGATTTGGTTATCAAAGGGACCAAACATTGAAAGAAGCTTTTCCTTTGAATGGCTATGAGACAGCAGACAAAATACTTAACCTCTCTGTACCTCAGTTTTTATATTCGTGAAACTGGAATAATGAGAGTATCTTTTACATAGCTTTTTTATTTTATTTTTTATTTTTTTAAATATATTTTATTGATTTTTCACAGAGAGGAAGGGAGAGGGATAGAAAGTCAGAAACATCGATGAGAGAGAAACATCGATCAGCTGCCTCTTGCACACCTCCAACTGGGGATGTGCCCGCAGCCAAGGTACATGCCCTTGACCGGAATCGAACCCGGGACCTTTCAGTCCGCAGGCCGACGCTCTATCCACTGAGCCAAACCGGTCTCGGCTACATAGCTTTTTTAAAAGGGAGATTTTAAAAGAGATTAAAATGTAAAGAGCTCAGCACAGTGACTAACATATATAGTAAATGCCCCAAAAGTTTACATTAGCATTGGTAGATTCTAGAAAGATCATTCTAGTTTTCTGGTGGGGAACGAAGCAGAGCTGAACAAGAAAGGACCATGGGTGCAATGATGATGGTCCAGGTGTGCAGTGATGATGGCCAGAGCTAACACAAAGCACTGGGGAAGGACCACACAGGAGTGCAATGGGAGATGTCGAGAACAGAGAACCTTCTGGAATGGTGACTCTTGATCAAGGAGAGAAGGAGTATAGATTTTCCTGCTTGTAACTGAGATGGAAAATCCAACGTGTGAGACCAGAAGAGGGAATTATTTCTATAACAGTGGCTACATGATGAGCTTGAGAATACTGACTCAGGTCACCCAGAGACGAGCTGAGTCAGCAGCACAAAGCTGGCAACTAAAGTCATCACAGAAGACGAGATGGTTTGGAACTACGAGCAACCTCAGAGAGAACCTTGTCCAATTATGTGAGGAAGTAGGCCACAGCCTCCTCTTGACCCACAGTCATGCAGGAAATAAAGGACCCTTGAAGTTCTTGGCTATATCATCCATCGTGAATGCTGAGTCATCTAGAAATTAAACCTTATTTGCCATGCTCTAGACGTGGTTAAAAATCAAAGTGATAATGAACTCTTAATCTAGTCTATTTTTAAAACATAGATGGTCATATTTTAGGAAGTAGGACTACTTTAACATTTGACATTTGAAGCAGGACATTACCCCATTTCACGGTTTTAACCCCATGCCTTCTGCAGTCAAGGACATCACAGAGTGCCCCAACTCTGATGAGCTGGAGCCACCTGTCTTTCCATGCCTGAAAAAAATGCCACCTCCTCCATCTGTTCCTCCTTTCCCACCCAGGGCTGCCAACATGGAAATAGTTCTGAATCACCTCCCACAGCAATAGCAGTGAGACGGGATTTTTGGTAAAATGAATTTTTCAACACTGCCTGAACATCAGAATTACCTAAGGAAATAAAAGAAAAACCCCTACAGAAAACAGAGCCCTCCTTTAAAAAACAGATTTTTACTCATGAGAAGCTCATGATAACTCGCTGAAAGCTCACATAGCAGGAAGAGCTATGGCTGAAGAGAAAAGGGAAGAAACCAACTTGAAGAAATTATTGGAATTAACCCAAAAGATGGTAATGCTATAAGAACCTATAACTGTAAAACCACAGCCAGGAAGACCCAATGCACAAACCCTCCATGAAGAGGTCCTCTCAGCCAGAATGGCTAATTTGGCCCATTGCCTGTGAGTGGTGGAGAACACGGTCCTTCACTGAAAGACCCACCTACCGAGAGACCCCTCTCTGGTAAGCAGCTCAATTGAAGTAAATTTGCTCCACAACCTGGAGCAACTCCAATGATGGACAGCAGCCCAAATAGGTCTTCCTCTTCTAAGGTGATGGATGAAGGCAAAGTGAATATGGCTACAGAAGGGCCCCCTCCTTTCCGAGAAGTGTCTTTCATGAGCTCCTTATGGGAGGCCCTATGCTATTATCCCCATTTGCTGTGGACCACCTCCTCAAGTCTGCAGGCCTGTCGGTCCTCAAAGCCCTCCCCGCCAATCTGGTCCTGATTTGTGGCCCCCTCTAGGCTTAAGAGAATATGCATTAGGTGTTCCACCTGAAAAATGGGATGTGCCTTTCAACCCTCAAGAATTTGTACCAGGATCCCACACACATTTTAAACCATTAGGCTCTCTTGGCCCTCAAAAAAAAAAAGTTTAAAAATGTCTAACCCTGTTTTTGAATTAAAATAAACCTGGGATGCCTGGAAAACTATCTTTTACATTAAAAACATGTTTTCTCATACCACAATGGCTTTTAACTTCCCTTTCATTTATTAAATTAGTAATGTTTTTAATCATTAAAAAAACACCCCTGTTGGGTTAATAAGAAGCTACGTTAATAAGAGGTTAGGAAAGTATCTTGGCAAGTGGAATGGGGAAACTGAGATAGCTAAACAAGGCTGAGCAATTTATAATCAGCTAATAAATTGAAAGATCTAATCTTCCCTAACAAAGGATGCTAAGGAGCAAATGGTTTACTCATTCCAGACTATATTAGGGCAGATCTGCCTAGTCAGGTCTCTTTCCCGTGACATACTTTGAAGGTGAAACTGACCAGAGAATGACCCTGGTCCATTTACATGCTCATTTTGATGCACCAGCATATCAAAGACACACCTGGAAAGCTGATGAATATTCTATTGAGAGCCTCCCAGGTGACCTCTCCTAAAATTCCTGCCTTTAGAAAATAGATAAAAACCCTTAAGAAAAAGGACCTAGTAGGTGCTCTCCCAGTAGGCATGCCCACATCTCTCACCCCCAATTTCTTCCTCAGGTATGTAGTACCTTTGCTTGCTTTCTCCTAAGCTCCAAGAGTCCCAATGAGGCTTGCAACCAGGGGAACAGTGGGCAAGAGCAGCTCATTCTGGGCTAAGGGCCCTCCTTTTGACTACCTTTTCAGTAAGCCCAAAAGCAGTTCTGCCTAGGCTCACTCTGTTGCTGTAATCTTACCTCTCCTATCTTAAGCCCTTCCATTGTTTCATTGTCCCAGTTTTAATAGACGTATACTCTCAAAATCATATAGATTCATATTGTGAGATCTTTCCTGCATGAAGTCAAGAACCCACACATTCCAGGCCATGCTAGGGCAGAGCTGCCTTGGTCCTGGACCCTTTTTAGTGACACTGCCCTGGAGCAATCAGAATCCATGGAGGGATTCATTACAAGATCAGGATTGAGAAGCACCACAAACCAGTAGCCTGGTCAAAATGGTCACTGGCTGGATAATAGCACCACAGACCAAGGTGAAAAAGGGCAGCTGCCAGGTGGCTACACCCCACCCCCAGTCCCTAGTTCCCATGGACAAGGCAGTTGTTTGGTCTTGGACCTCAGTGACAGCAGCCTGTGCTAGTTCACTTTGCCAGAGCAGAGGGAGCTGGTATAAACTCTTTGTATCTTTTCTAGACAACTAATATCTGAAATTGTGTGAGAAGGGCTATAAGGTAAAATATTGGCTCTTTCTTATCCCAGGTTGTCTCTTTGTGATTAAAAATTCTCAGGAATATTCCTTGCGTCTAGAAATTTTTCTCTTCAGTAATTTTTATTGGATGAGTCTCTGGTACCACTGGCTTGTCATTTTCTTCTGCCTTGCATGACAGTTCCTGTCCCATCCTCGTCATGACTGACATTTTAGGTTAAAACATTTCTTGCTGGCATTGGCAGGGGGTGTGGGAGGGGAGCTATCTGATGCATTGTAGGGCATTTAGCAACAGTTCTGGCCTCTACCCACTAGATGCCAGTAGTACAACCCCATCCAGCTGTGACAACTAAAAATGTCTCCAGATATTACCAAATGTCTGCAAGAAGCCCAGTGCTCTGGGAGAACTGAGGGTGGGGTTCATACCTAGTTCATGTCTTTTTCTTTTAGTGCTTGGCAGAGTGCCTAGCACTTGATAAGTGTTCACTGAGTGACTGTGAGATAAAGTCCCTTCTGTTTATAGATGTGATATGATGTGTAGAGAGCTTTGCGAGATGGTGATACATGATTTTTCTCTCTTTCCTCCTCCTATTCAAGGCCCTGTGCTTCTCTGTCTTGGGAGAGAGTTGTGCCAGATGCTTGTATCCAAAAACCCATTGAGGTGAACAAGATTAGAGAACAAAAATATTTTCCTCTGGATTAATAAGAGATTTCCAGAGACTTGGGCAAATTGTAAGAGAAAGGTTCTTAGATCCCAAGAGTCTTCTGTGGCTAGAAATGCATAGGAGACTGTGTGTAAAGGTCCAAAGGCTTGGCCAAGCCCCTGGGACCCAACTATGGCGCTGATGTGGCAGAGACCTCCTGGACTGAGATAAGAATATCAGAGTGGATGGGGGACTGATGACAGGAACCTCTGGAAACCTGGTCAATTTGTTATATCTTAGGAAGACTCGGGGAAGAAACTCCAAGAAGTACTGAGACAGTAAGAAGTTGGAAACAAAACCCAGTTGATATTTTGAAAATAAAGAGATGCCAGTGTTTTTCATACACCTGCCTGTCTGACTTGGGATCTGCACATGGTAAATACAAAATGCCAAATTAATAATAGTTATATTTATTGAGTGCTTACTATGTACTACTTTTCTTTCAGCTTTTGGTGAATTGTGTCTTTTAGTCTTCAAACTATTTCTGTTAGTCGGGTCCCCAAGTCAGAGATAAGGAATGGGAGACATATTTTACCTGGGTGACTTGATCAAGATCTTGCATCATCTAAGTGGTAAATGCAGAACAATAACACATAACACTGTCAGGCCACTGTTTTTCATGGGCTTTCCATGTGTTAATTTAATCCTCACAACAACCTGATGAAGTGGGTATAATCATCATTCCCATTTTATAAACAATCAAAGAAATAGAGGTTAAGTGATTTACCCAATTCTTCCAGATCATAGTTGGGAGACCTGGAATTTGAATTTGGAAACCCTGGCTGCAAAGTCTGTGCATCTAATGTCTAAGCCATGCTTCTGAGGCTCCAAGACCCACACTCTTAACCAAGCTCTGCTGGATGGGCACCTGGATATTTCCAAATGACGGATTGGTAAATCATATTTTTAGTGGGAACCAAAGGGCAACTAGAACCCAAATGACTTGACTTGTTTGTGATCCAGAAAGAAGAATCAAGACAAAGTATTAGTTCTTGGCCTACTACTGGAATTTACAACTAATACTGAGCTCAAAACCAAGTCAGCCACCCATGAAGTTATGAGCTCTATCTCTAAAGTAGGGACATCAATGCTGATCTGAGGATTAATAATTGAGGATAGCACCTCCTTATGTCTAGTAGAGACATTAACCAACTGGAAGATGCTAAGAAGGGAAGAATGGGAAAGGAGGAGAAAAACCATGTCACAAAGAGACCATGGTGGGAATTGAGAATGTTCAAATTGGAGAAATCTGAAGGGAACACAACCCTGTATAGCTGGAGTAAAACCAACCAGGAGCTAATGTGGTTTAATGCTTGACAATTTATGTCTGGCCACCCAGAATGTTTCAGGCTCAGTTGTATCAGTTCACATCCCATAAGCAGTTTCCCCCAAGCACAATGAGTGGACTTTGTGTAGACCCTGATTGAGTAAAAGTAAAGACTGCTGGGTTTTTTGTTTTAGATAATCAGGTAAATCTAAATTTGTACTCAATATCAGATGATATTAACAAATTGTTATTTTTAACAGTTGTGATACTGACATTGTAGCTATGTAAGAAAATGCTCTGCCCCACCCCTGCCACTTAATTTTAAGAAAATTAGTTTAAGAGTAAAATGACTTATTAAGTGGAATCTGCTTTGAAATACTTTAGAAAATAGGCTGGGAAAGATGAAACAGGTATGTGCTGATGGTAGTTGAAACTGGGTGATGACCAAGTAGTTCCTTGTATTTTCTATTTTTGTTTATATTTGGAGATTTTTATAATAAAAAGGAACGCATTTATTCATATGTAACTTTTACCCATTGATATTTTGACAATTAAGGTAGGTAGATGTTAAGGGGCTAAATTTGACTCTGAGATTTTTCTTTTCTTTCTAAGTATGTTTTTGATTTTAGCATGAAAGGAAGGCAGAGAGAGATGAAAACATCAATGAGAGAGAAACATTGATCAGCTGCCTCCTGCACTCCCCCTACTGAAGATTGAGCCTAAAACAGGGCATGTGCCTTGACCGGGAATTGAACCAGTGACCTTTTGTTTCATGGGTTGATGTTCAATCACTGAGCCACACCGGCAGGGTGACTGAGATTTCTTTTTCTTTTTCTTTTTTTAAAAATATATTTTATTGATTTTTTACAGAGAGGAAGGGAAAGGGACAGAAAGTCAGAAACGTTAATGAAAGAGAAACATTGACCATCCATCTCCTGCACACCCCCTTCTTGGGATGTGCTCGCAAACAAGGTACATGCCCTTGACTGGAATCGAACCTGGGACCTTTCAGTCCGCAGGCCTATGCTCTATCCACTGAGCCAAACTGGTTTCGATGGCTGAGATTTCTTGATGTTTCACTTAAAAGAATCCAGTAGCCAATAACACAAGTGTGGCAGGGTCTCAATCTAGGTCATTCCTCTCGTTTTTAACAAATGCTAAGCAGTTGTCCCAAACTGCCTTACCCCAATCATTTTTGAAGAATGCTCACCCAAGCTCATGCTTAGAGAGAGGGAGGGAGAGAGAAATATCATTGTGAGAGAGAAACATCAATTGGTTGCCTTCTTTATGTGCCCTAACTAGGGATCAAATCCACAACCCAGGTATCGGCCCTGGCTGGGAATAGAACCAGCAATCTTTCGAGGCACAGGACAATGCTCAAACAACTGAGCCACTCCAACCAGGCCCAATAATTTCTTTAATCAAAAATGTCCTCATCCAAGATTACATGAAGACTTCTCAGTCAGCACAATTGTCCCCAGAGATGTGTGCTTCATCAGAGGTCAAAGTTAGGATGGCCCCCAATCACATGGCAGAAATCAGCTACGATATTTGAAACCTTGAAAATTTGGCAATGAGTAATGGAAATACCTCCTGTATTAGTCTTTCTTCTCCAATAAAGGCAAGACTCTTAATGCCTAGCACAGAGCTTTGCATGTAGTAGCTACTCAGATACTTCAGTTACAACAGATGAATGGAAATCCTTGCTTTTAGTATATGCAACAGGGCTTATAGTATGGTGACTTTTCTATTAGAAAGGAAGTAATAAAGTAAATATATATATATGTAAATATATATAATCCTATCTAACAAAAGAGTAATATGCAAATTGACCATACCTCTGATCATGCCACCAGCCAATCAGGAGCAAATAAACCCCAACCAAGATGGCTGGGGCCACTGAGAGAATGGGCCCGCCCGGCAGTGGGGAAGGAGGGAAAGGGCTGCTCGGGGCCACCAGCGCAGCATCCAGGAGAGAGGGAATGGACTGGCTGTGCTGAGGGAGGGGAAAAACCAGAAAAATGGGTCTTTCCAGTTCCTGATGCTGATGGAGCCCTATGGGTGCTGGGCTCCTCCACCTGTAGCCCCCAGTCACAGCCCAGGAGACCGCTGCCTGCAGTCCAGAAGCAACCAGCATGGCCCGTGGCAGGGGGGTATCTGATGGGCACACTACAAGCATCAAATCACTGCTGCCGAAGCCCCTTCCCACACACACACACTTGCAAGTAGTATGGTCCAAGAGGGTGACTCCTGAGACGCTGCTCCCATGCCAGATGGGGAAGCCAAACCTGAAAGCCCATGCCCCCATGTACAGGGTGTCATGTGCCAGGGCCCTGAGGAGGCCCCAGGACAAGCATCTCCCCAGAGGATGTGCGGAAGGAGGAGAGGAACCTCTCTCTGGCTAGAGGCCAGGATGAAGGATGCTGGCGTCTTTGCAGGCTCCCCACTCCACACCCCCCACCCCCATGCACTAATTTTGTGCACCAGGCCTCTAGTGCTTTACATAATTAAAAGACAAAATTAAAATACCTGGTTGCAAATCTTGATTTTGGGATGATGTAAATGTTTTACATTAAGTTTTTAAAAATTAGTCAAGTAAAAAGCAATCTCTAAAAACTTAAAACCACTGAAACAAGTAAATCTGACTATACATCAAGTTAGTGGCATCATCAGAGAAAATAATGACATCAAAAGAATTTAGTTTCAGTGTTTTGACTGTATATTCATTCCTAAAGCAGTAGTCTTTAACCTGGGGCAATTTTGCTCCAACATTTTTAGTTGTCACAACTGGAGTGTTGCTACTGACATCTAAATGTATAGAGTGTAAGGCTACACTGCATAGAGTGTTCCCACAATAAAGAATTATCCAGCTCCAAATGTAGTGTGGAGGTTGAGAAATCCTGCCCTAAAGGAATCCTATCCTATCTAATAAAATAGAAACATGCAAATTACTGTATCTTCGCTATGCTACCAGCCAGTTAGGAGTGGGGGGTGGGGCAGCGAGGCATGTGGGAGGGCGGGAGTGGGGGGATGGCTTGAGGCAGTGGGCAGTGGGGCGCGCCCAGGGTGGGAGCCTCAAACAGAGGCACAGCAGGGTGATCACATCTGCTGGGGGTCAACCATCCAGGACCCCAGCCTCTGAGCATGAGCCAGAGGCTTGCGCTTTGGCTGGGGTGGAGCAGGGCAATCGCAGCTAACTGGGGGTCCCCCGCCCAGGGCCAGAGGCTTTAGGCCTTGGCAGGGGTGGAGCCGGAGATCAGAGGAGATAGATGTGAACTGTAGGGGAAACACCTTTTCTGACCTTTTCATTGGCTAAGCTCCCTCCCTGTACACCACTGGTAATATTCTTAGTAACTTGGGTATAAGAATCCAAAAAAGTAATCTAGGGTTCTTCTGCCACACTCCAGGAGAAAAAAACGAAGGTCCGTGCTGGAGGGCTAAGAAATGTCATATCCTAACCTAGGCAGTTTGGCTCAGTGGATAATGCCTAGGTTTGCCAACTGCAAGGTCCGGTTTATATTATGATCAAGGGCATGTACCTAGATTGTAGGCTCCTCCCTGGCTAGGGCCAGGTCAGGGCTCATGCTGGAGGTAACCAATCAAAGTATTCCTCTCACTTTGATGTTTCTCTCTGTCTTTCCCTTTCTCTTCCAAACTCTCTAAAAATCAATGGAAACATATCCTCAAATGAGGATAAAAAAAGAAAAATAAAGAAATGTTATAGCCTATGAAAGACACATCTTGAAAATGCCTAAAGAAAGTTGTCATCTTCTCATGGTGAAGGGACCGGAGTCTGTGTTGATGAAAACACCTTGGTGGCTGCGGTGACTGGCATTGGCTGCAGCAGTGGGGTGATGGGGCTGGTGCCTTTCCCTGATTAGCTAGGTCGCCTCCCACAAAGGGAAGCCACACTGCAGCTTAGGTCCGCTCCTCGTGGGGAATGAGCCTAAGCCATCAGTAGGACATCCCCTGAGGGCTCCCAGTATGTGAGAGGGGGCAGGCTGGGCTGAGGGGATCCCCCCCCGCCCAGTGCACAAATTTCATGCACCAGGCCCCACTATATTATAAAGACCAAAAGAACTAATAGTTATCTTTTCAAGATCACAATCTCAATATTCTAATAAGGTTGGCATTGCCCTATTTATTATTTGAAATGTTTATGGGTATATTGTAAGATAAAACTGATTATGTTAACACCATTAGGATTCAAGATTTTGAGCATGAGAGAAAGATACAAGCATAAATTCAAAGAGAGTTGTTAAAATTCTATAATTTTAGGTGTTCCTATGTCTGGAGCCTTAGTGCTCCTTATTCTTTCTCCTTTCCATTGGGCATTTCATCCTCTGGGGCCACACCAAGTGGGCTTATGTACTGCTCACTGCAGAGTTGTCTCAGGGTATAGATGAACTTCTTAAGTATTGGCTAGCTTCTGAGAGGCAGAAATCAAACCCCCAGGCCAGTCAAGAGCTGTACCAGAAGTGTGCCACAGCACTTCCGCTGTGTCTATTAGTCAAAGCAGTCCCAGGGCCTCCTGGCTTCAAGGGGATGGAGGAAACAGACTCCACCTCTTCATGGCAGAATGGCAAAGTTACAGTACAGAAGAGTATACAGGATGAGAGATACTGTGCTGACACCTTGGAAAACACAACCACAGTAGGGTGATGCAGGCTGATGTAGCAAGACCCAGCCTTCCCATCAGTGGCTGCAAACAGAGCTTCTGACTCCAAGAACCTCAAGGAATAGAAAATTTTCAACCCATTGACAAATTCCCAATCCACTTGACATTAGCTACTAACCCCTGCAGATTCATCAAGAGTCTTTTCAAAACTCTCAAGTTATTCTTTACTTTGAGACACAACTCTACATTTAGGGCAGGGCAGTGTGGTCAAGTAGGAAATATTGGGAACTCAAGACAGGAAATCCACAGCAACCTTTGCCTTGGAGGACCAGGTTTTCTTCCTGAACTGAACCCTAACGGTGAGTGCTGCCTGCAGGCTACTTTTGAGGGAGAATTGGCAGGGTCAGGAAACCATCTCTCAAAACCATATGGCAACAGTCCTATTCCCTTTTTACCATATATGCCTGTCAATCATCCTGCCAGCTAGAGTGGGAGGATAAAACTAGGTGCTGGAAAGACGGAGCAAGATGATTCCTTGAGGAACTCAGGAAGGTGGGTTCAGTAAGGGTGGTAGGATGGAGTGGCACAATTTCAAAGGAATAAATGAGGTCCAAGTTCTATCATCCTGAAAGCTTCTCAAATATGTGGAGACCAGCACAATTATTACTGCATGCTCATGCTCAGAAAGTTCTGTTGGTGAACATGGAGTCATGTGGGGCAGTAGAGAGACTGTGGGCCTAAGGAGTGGGGTGTGCATGCTGGAACACCCCCTCGCTGTTCTCGGCCCACTCCTGCCCCTCTCCAGGGGTAAAGGATTTAACCTTAACCCTGCTTGTTTTCGGCCAAAGAACACTTCTCTTGTGTCTGCGTCAGCCCACACTGAGGCTACCCCCTGTCCCAGATCAGGGCAAGGATACTAGCATGAGAGAGAGATTCATTTTGGAGAGGGAGGCAGAGAGAAAGAGGAGGTGAGGACAAAGGAGTTTCGTTCGGAGCTTCCTCCAGCTGGGAGAAGGACCAGCACAGGGCCACGGTCAGGTTTAGGGCCACACTCCGGCAGACTAGCATCAGTTTTGAAGATGGTTTCTGCCTGGCCTGAAGAGACATGGCACAGTTTTAACAACTCTTATTACATGAAAATGAGTTACTTAGCAGTTCCACCCTCTTTACTAAGCCCTTTAGGTCCTGAAGAGCATTGTCGCCCCAGCTGGTAGCCAGGTGTCCTGGGTCTCTTTCATTTGTGCTGTCCAGCCATACCCTCCCATTCAGTCTGATAGCATCTCCTCAACTTCTTTTGGGCAGCTGATATCTCTGTCTTTCCTGTGGTCCTGGCTAGGTCCCCTGCCATGATGGTCTACACAATGGCAGACTAAGCCAAAGAACTCCATCTCCTGGGCATAATGACTGATTTGGGATGGGCCAATCAGGAACTTCCCTAAGACTTCATGTATGAATGCTGGGTGTAATTGTGTATGCCCTCCTCAAAAATCAGGACCTTGTATATTTGGGAATGTAGGTGGAACTTGCCTGAGTGAAAATAAGCTCAGAGGACAACACAGGAGAGATGGTGAGAGAGACATCTCATGATACCCTTTGAGTCCTTAGAGGGGGCTTTGAGGTGCTTCCGCAAAAACTAAGACCCTGTCCCCAAGCTTTTCTCAAGCACCACTATCCGGTTTTCTGCCAGATGGCACAGCAAGCCAGAGCTCAGGACGTTGCCTTCCCACTCAAGCCTGTTTATTTCAGGTGCACTCAGGACAACTACACTTAGATCAAGCCATGGGGGCTGGGCAGAGCATGGGAGTCAGTAAATAAAGTGTTTAGGCTAAACCTCTGTCAAACCAGATATTGGCTGTCATCATTACTTGCACATGAAATGAATTGGAAGCAAACAGACCTACAGCTTCCTCAGGGGTTTCTTGGGGAAGCTGATTGCCTGGGAAATTGCAAAGCTGACCTAACAAAGCCCCGGACCCAGCAGCAGCTTCCAGCCTCCAGTGCTGCACCTGCAGGAAGGGCCCATGAAAGCCTTGCACACCCACCAGAGACATAACCTGAAAATGCTACTTTGACTACACAGGCAGAATCACCCAAATGGAAAATGTCAGAACAGGGTTTCCCTGGGTGGGGAAGCAGGCTAACCAAGCAACTCACTCTGTGAAAGAAATTTTCAGTTCCTGCCCTGTGGAATGTGATCATTGTTATGGACCAGTAACTTAGGTGTGTTTTCTTTTCATTCTTTTATGGATGGGACTTTTTTTGCAAGCTTTCTTGGGAAGAGCTGGGGCAAAGAGGACCACCTATTTAAGCTGTCATACCACCAGGAACTATTCCCAGCCCTGATTGCTTATCACTCAGGTATGTAAGCTATATCACTGTATTTGGGGTTTGGGGCTTGTTCCCCTTGGAGAGGAGGCAAGTGTGCCTGTGGGTGAGGCGTGCCCATAAACACCGGGTGGCCAAGAGCATGGATAGTGATAGACACTTAGATATCACCCGGAGCTGGTTCTCTGCTCCTTTTAGATGAGAAGGATACTCAATTTTTGTCCAGGCACTTGGCCAAGACTTTTCCAGCCTCCCTTGCTGGCTAGGTGCCACATGAAAACAGCAGAAGGGATAGAAACAGCCTCAGGGTCAAGCCCTTAAAAGGAATAAACATACCCTCCCCGCCCCTTTCCCTGCTGCTGGGACCCATTGGGGACCATGTGGTCCAGGGTACTTCTAGCAATGGCCGACTTTATATCAAAACTGCTGAACCTGTAAAGTCGGCTGGCCAGAAGTTGTCATCTTTTCCTTTCTGAGACTTTTATAAATTGATCAAATCTGAGAAAGCATAGAAATCACACCCTATAAAAATGACTAATACTGGAAAGATTTAAAATCTTTAATACTGGGAAACAAAGAGAAGTTTAAATTCACTGCATTAGCAACGGCATTACTGTTTTCTTGTGGTGCGAGTGCACACAGCTTTTCAGGTGGGCTGCATAACAGGGAAATGAGACTTTCTTCTTCTTGCTCTTCTCCCTCTCTGGAAAGTTCCTGATAGAATTAGCCCAGCATACTGAATGTGAGCAGAAGTGTGGGGCCATAAAGAGCTGGAGTTGTGGGCTCAGGGCTTGGGGAGGAGAGGAAGCTGCTGGTGAGGATAGTGCTGGAGAGGAGGCTGCTGGCCCGCAGCGTGAAGATGCAACTCCCCGCATATCTGAAACGGCTCCCAGTCCCTGAAGGCATTTCAGAATGGCTTTGGTTATTGCCTTTCCTGGGTGTACTTGCACTACTTGGCTACCTTGCAGTTTGTCCATTCCTCCCAAAGAAAAAAACAACAGGATAGTTTGATTAATCTTAAAATACAAAAGAAAAATCCCAAAGTGGTGAATGAAATAAACATTGAAGATTTGTGTCTTACTAAAGCAGCTTATTGTAGATGTTGGCATTCTAAGACGTTTCCTGCCTGTGGTTCACATAATAAACACAATGAATTAACAGGAGATAATGTGGGCCCACTAATACTGAAGAAGAAAGAAGTATAATAGTAATGAATTAGGATTGAATTGTGTGCTGTAAAATCTTATATCTTTTCATTTTTTGTATATATATCTTTAAAATGGTGATCTTAATTACTACTACTACTACTGGTGGAGTAATTATTTCTGCCTATTTATTTTCTTGCTACACTACTGTTTATATTTGATACTTCATATATTCAATCATATAGAAATTAAATTGTGCAACTGTTTTATTCTGACTTCAAAGAATTAATGTATCTTCCTCCAATACAACGAACACTTCTGATTTTAACTAATAGAAGAAATATCTAAGTCTGGGGCCACAGATCCCAAACTATTTCTTTGAAAAACAGTATTTTCAATAGAATATATAATTTACAATTTTCCCCCTACTCTATTAAACATATTATCTTTCAGTTTTGATCATTTGAAGGACTTGTTTCTTTTTCAGCCTTCCACGCTCATTCTTTTAGATCAATAAGAAAAATATTGCTCTTAAGAATTACTTGGGTTTTCAAAGAGATAAACTCTTCATTTTAGAGAGATTGTTGTCTAGTAAATATAAATATCCCAGTTTCAGGGAAGATGTGAACTGGATATAAAATGTTCCAACAAGGAGCACTTATTTACATTATAAAAGTTTGTTTACAATGGGCTTGTTTGCCTCTGTTTAGGTATATTGTGTATCTTGAACTATTTGACTCACTGACAGGGTGGGGTGGGGTGGCAAGAACACTTATACCTAAACTCATGAGCTGCTGAAATTTGAAGGTCAATGAGAAATAAACATTTTTAAAACAAAACAAAACAAAAAAGAGCTGGAGTTGTTAACCACTTCCCCTGTGCAGAGCCCTAGGGCCCCAAAACTCCCAAAAGAAGTGTGTCCTTCCAGAAAGCACTGTCCTCCAATGGGGGACAGAGTGAAGGAGCTCAGCCAGTGCAGCTCAGCCCCAGTTACGGTTGTGCTAAGGAGATTATCTCATCATTTTAGGAAGAAATGATACTAGAAGTCCATGCACTTAATTGCAAATATGTTCCTGGACCATCTCCTAGTTTTTGAGCCCCATGGCATGGGCAAGGCCCCACCTTGTCCAGGAGGAGAAAACACACTTGCTTCCCTGGCCTCCAGGAGCAAAATAATATCTTCCTCTGGCTCCCCAGCATCTCAGAAACCATTTCCCCATAGTACAATTACTTCTGTAATCAAACTGAGATTCTGTTTATTGTCTACTTCTTAAAGTCTTTAGAGCACGTAAAAGAATCTAATTTATTAGATTTGTAATTTTAATTGTTTGTTTATGTAAGAGCTTGATTACAAGTTCATAATCAATGTTTAAATGTCCAGGGAAATTTAATGTTAAGCTTTTATGCTTTGGTTGATTATGTGTAAACAGTGAATATTTAGGAATGTGAAGCTAAATATTGGAAAAGGTATTGTTTTAGAGATTGAGTTACCACATTCATTAACTAAAAGGTGAGTTTTTCTTTCTGGATTAATAGCTACTCAGACACTAATGCAATGCTTAGCCTAGAATAAGTGCTAAAAAAACTAGTTTATTAACTTCTATGAGTCTTAGTTTATCTATACAGTGAAGGGCTTGGACTCAAACATTTACCAAGATTTCATCTATCTCTAAGATACCAGAATATCAAAATTTAGGAACTCTTTTGCTTGTGTATTTACCAGATTTTTACCATTACAACACAATTAAACACATAGATACATGGAAGTCATATCCTCCATAACTACTTAGACCTCTAGCATGCCTTTCATTCCTTTAAAACATCACAGCTGCTTCTGTGTAAATAGACTGTCAGCATTTCATCAAGGCACATGTCTCATTGATAGGGTGGCCTGGCACACAATCAAAACTCAGCCCATCTCTGAGATAATTACCAGCTTCAGCACATCTCATCTGCTATCAGTAAACTTATTCTGTGCGCCAGCTTCCACAATGGGGGTGGGAAGTGGGGGGGAAGAACTGCCCACTTCTTATGACATTTTCCATTGAATTTTTACAAAAGCTGAACATTTCAATAGTTCACTGTTTACAATTTCCCTTTCTCCCAGCCAACTTTGCTCAAAATGAAGAAACTAAAAATCGGAGACCAAATGACTCCTCAAAGTCACACAGCTAGTGAGTGACAGGGTAGGACTCCAACCCAGGTCCATCCAACTTCAAACCAAAAGGCTTTCCCACAGAAATACCCGAACTTAAGCAATTATCTCTGTACCACAGAGGCTTGTCAGGAAAGCTGCATCTCAAGGTTGCTAAAATGTTTATGCATATCCCCAGAATATATGGAGTGACAGTAGTTCCAATATACCTTCTCTGCATGATTTAGCTCTGGCAGAGTTTGTCTCTAAAGTCTGGACAGAAAAAAAACCTGTGGGTTCAATTAAAATAAGAGAACTAAGAGGAGCTCCAAAATGTTGACACTTTTCCACCTGCTGTCTATGCCTAAAGCTTAACTTTTACGTAACAGTGGTAACTGCTGCTTCCTCTCAACTGTCAACTGCCAACTGTTAACTGCCCAAGGTGGCCTTCCTGATGTCATGGTCACATGATTTTCTCTGGCCAATGAAATGTAAGCAGAAGTGCCACTGCCACAGGCTACAGAAGAAGCTTCCAAAGCTTCAGAGCTGTTCAGTGGTTCCACTCTCTTTTCTTTTCCCTTTGTGATGAGGTCAGCATGTTCTACATATAGGCTGCTCTCACTAGTTTGGTACCATAATGGGAAGATGTGGAGCAGAGCTTCAGCCAACCTACTGTATGAAGATCAAGTAATGTGAGGGAGAAATAAACCTTTGTGGAGAGCAGCTACAGTGTTTGAACAGGTTTAAACCTTGGACTAATGAGAGGGCACAGTCCTTTCATGGCCACATGCAAGTCCCAGCTTGGAAGGCAAAGCCCTCCCAGCACAATTATAGCCAACAGCTATAGTTGTAAGCTTTAACCTATGGTCCAAACACGTGGCCCCACGTACCTGAGTAATGTGGGCTTGATAGAGTTCAGGTACATATAATTGAAACCCATGAGAATGTTGTAAACATCATGAACAGCCATTATTTTGTCTCGTGGAATATGGCTATAAAATAAAGACATGGCTTGTAGTCTGTGATGCTGTTGCTAGTTCTCCATCAGAGAGGACAGTGTCCCACCAAGACCCAGCTTTCATTCTATTGTCTGTCTTTTCTCAATCCTTCACTGTCCCCTCTCAGGTCCAATGAACCTGGCTGAGCTGGTGCATCACATAAGGCCCCTGGGGGTGCAGCACATAAGGCCCCTTGGGGCTGAGTATGCCATGGCCGTGCTGACTCGCCACAAACCTTGTTATTATAAGCCACTGAGATTTGGGGGATCACTTGTTATCACAGCATAATTTATCCTAAGCCAACAGAGTCAAGTAATTATGCTATTGTATTAGAAATGTTTGTCAACTCCATAGGATACAAGGCTCATTTACTATACTTTAGCTTTCAATCCCAGAACCTAATAAAGTCCCTGGCATACAACAGACAGTGAATGAATCTTTCCATCTGGGTGGATGGAAGGAGCAATGATTGGCCTGTAGGACCTTAGAACATTACTGTGAGTTCCAAATGGAACAAAAATGTCTCAGAATAAACTATGCACTACTATATCTCACATGGATACTCCTCTGTGCTCTGATTTTATCAATAGCATTGCTATCCAAATATCATGTAGGATATGGCTGATTATTTCCCATCTGAATATTCTAATACCTACCATTCAAATCCACACTTCCTAAAACAACGTCTCTAGTTCTTGCTATTTGTGTCACTATGAGTCAATAAATTCTGTTGATTAACCAGGAAAACCCAAAAGAAAAAACATAATCGATATAGGCTCTGTCCGCAAGCATGGCTCTGTCCCCATAAGCATAGCTGATTCTCCCTCCCACTATGCCTCATGAGCAGAGAAAGGCAGGTTCAAGCTCTTGGTTCAAGCATTCACCAAGAAGATACCATAATGGTTCTTCTTTCTTTTACTACTTGCTATTTTCTGTCTGGTTTTATTCTAGCACAAATGGCATAAAAGTTAACCCATTGTCCACCATAAGCATCTGTAGATATTGGTCAATTGTCAGAGCTGGAAGAGGAGCAAGCGGAGACCTTCCCCACATGCCACATGCATCTATAAAAAAAAATGTTTTCCCTAAGTGGCAGCTCTGACCAACTTTAAAATAATTTTTGTGAGAATTTTCTGCTGAAAATATTCAAGAACATCTGAATTGTGAGTTATATATGTATTTGTATAATATTCATTGCAAATTGATTTTTTAAATAAAATTCAAAATAACATGGCCTATGGGGATGGTTTCCATTTTGGATGCCTGGTAGTTAACTGGTTAACAGTACAGTTTCTTGAGTCAGAAAAATCTTGATCATATATTGATTATACTATTCACATGGCATTGATGCCACGAGGAACTCTAGAACCAGAATGGCCCTTTGCTACTGTCCCCAGTTGAGAACAGCAGGCCTTCCTACTCTGGGTTCAGGATATGCAGAGGAGGTCTATTTCTTGAACCCCTTTTCTCCAAGTCCCTGGTCATACTTTCCAGCTTTTTGAAGAGTCAACACAATGCCAATGAGTCAAAATTTTGACTCATGACTCTGAACTCAAGAAACCTGCTCAACCATGCATGGCCTGGGAGCTAGAATTTGCAAGTTGAAAGCAACCTATTATGACTCTTCTCTTTTTGCTCCTCTTCTAGTTCTGACAATAGACCAATACATTTTTCCAGAATCTGCCATGAAAAACCTGACCTGAAGCTATCAGGACAAGTCATCTGTCATCTGCTCTATCATAAAAGTCCTTCAGAGTCATCAGTAACTTTTTCTCCCTGGCACCTGCCATAACCCATATAACTGTGTCTGCTGTGCCCAGGGGAAGCAGAAGTAATCATTTCATTCTTTTCCTCCTTGTTCCAAGTGATCAACTTCCAGTGCCTTTTTTTTCCTCTTAATCTTATATTCTAAGTCACAGCCACCATCTCTGTGCTCAACCATTTTCTTCCTCTGAGGTAAGCCAGGATTTGAATGCTGAGATGGAATTCCACCTTTGAAATTGGCTAAACAACAGGAAGATAAGAAGCAGTGCCTGTCTTTAGTACAGTGCATTGGTCTATTGTCAGAAGTGTCATAATAGTTTCAGCTTGCAAATTCCAGGTCCCATAACATACAAAGGGATGCACCCAAACAATGCAATGCCAAGGTGTTCTCTTGACACCCTAACCTAAAGTTTGCATTAAGATCCTCAGACTTAACTCCTTTCCTGAGGTGGTTCCACCAAGTTGCCAATTCATGAGGAAGCTCTTCCTGCAAGATCCCTCGTAGGCTGCTCCCTACTGGGGCCTCATGCTCTAGCTCTGTGCTGGTATCCTCTCATGGACCACATCCTGCTCTGACTTCCAGCTGGGTAAGGAGCTCACTGCCTTTCCAGTGACCCCCTCACAACAGCCCTGCTCCCTTAGAAGCTATGAAGAGTAATCCACAGACTGGGGACTGGCAAGCAGGGATTGAACAGTGAAGCATGAGAAAGCACAAAAGGTATGGCTGCAGGCCTAACACAAGTCTGTTCTTATAAAACTTGTTCAATTTACATTTCCAATGGCTTCACTGAAAATTTTGACTCATGGCACTGTGTTTGAGGAAACAGAAACACAAATGCAAAAGGCAGTTCTAAGAAAGGGAATTCCATGACTTGTTTCTACCTGGACATTTTCAAGTTACTTAGTTCTTAGAACATGGAGAAGTCCCAGCACGCATGCTCAGTGTCTAGTATCCTGGGGACAGAGAATAAACAAACCTAATACATGTACTGTGTGCTGGACCCTGTTCCCAGAACTTTCCACATATTAACTCTTTTCAATCTCCTGACAACCCCATGAGATGAGTTTTATCATATTCAACCTCATTTTGCTGGTGAGGAAACTGAAACACACAGGTTTTTTAAAATATATATTTTATTGATTTTTAACAGCGAGGAAGGGAGAGGGAGAGTTAGAAACTTCGATGAGAGAGAAACATTGATCAGTTGCCTCCTGCACACCCCCCACTGGGGATATGCCCACAACTAAGGTACATGCCCTTGACTGGAATCGAACATGGGTCCTTTCAGTCCACAGACCCACGCTCTATCCACTGAGCCAAACCGGTTTTGGCAACACACAGGTTAAGTCACTTTCCCAAGTAGCAAGTTTGCCAGGTGGTTGTACTGTGGCAAAGCTGAATATCATTTTCTATATGGAAAGGAATACTCATTGAGTACTTAGGTACTCAATTCTCTAATTGAACTCTCAAGAACCCTAGGTAAGTATTATCACCTCCTATTTTATAGGTAAGAAAACTGGGACTCAAAGAAAAAAATTTAGGTCACTTACTAATGTTGCAGAGCAACACATAAGCCAGGATTTGAATGCTGAGATGGAATTCCACCTTGGCTAAACAACAGGAAGATAAGAAGCAGTGCCTGATTCAGTACAAAGGTGCTGGGCAGGCTTGTGGCAGGAAGTGGGAATGAACCTGTCCAGTGAGGCTGGGCACTGACAATGTCCTCACAGATGGCTCCCTTCTGGTTCCAGGCTTGGCCAGCAGCCCTTCTATGCTCATGCCATGACCTATTTTTGCTCACCCAGTTAGCTCTATGGCCTATTTCTTTCCCGAAGAATTATTTCATAGCTTTACCGAGAAGCTACCGCATGCTGAGCACAGCATTCATGAACTTGAGGATGGAAAAAAAAAAAGTTCCTTCAAATTGTGCAGAGCAGTGTTGTGATCTCGGCAGAAAGACCACAAAGAAAATTAACCAGAGTCTTAGACCTACCCTTTCCCTTGCTTTCTGGTTTCATTTATTCAACAGCTGCCCTAAATCACGGGGAATTGGGGCCCAGATTGCTGGAGCAGATATCCAGCTGATCCCTCTACATCAGAAATTTCTACAAAATAATCGGATAAAACTTTTTCTTCTGCCTGCCTGCTTTTTCTTCATCATCACATCTTATATACTTCAAGTATTGCCAATATACCTTATTGCCAATAAAACCCATTGTCCATGTAGGGCCCTGCAGAAGTCAAGGAAAAAGTGAGTTTATGTTGGTAAGTGATGTGTTAAGTAGGCAATATAATTAGATACTGTTAAAAGATCTGGCTATAAAGTTCTATGTGATAAAGGAGCTGCCTATATAACTAACTGATATTAAGTAGATGTAAAAGCTCCCTTTCTACCCTTCCTCCCCCTTCTTCTCTGTTCTCAAGCCCAAACCTGCTGGTGCTGGTGCTTCCATTTTTTACTGCAGGCCCCGGGGACTTGGCTGGCTTTCTTCTCCTTGGCCAGCTGCTGCCTCTTCCTCTACACCATAGGCTTCCTTATCCTCAGCTCCATCTGATCCATGAGGGTAAGGACTTTGTGGAACATAAGTCTGGGAAAACAATAAACATTAGGAAGTTCAAAAGCTGGCACATTTCTTATAGGCTGCTTGTCTTTAACTCCTGGCTGCCTTTGAAATGTTGATTGGAAGCCCCAATTGGGTACTAGAACTCAGTTCTGAAGGTGGAGCTAACTCACTCTTTATCCTTGCCTGACTCACATCATGGATGACCTTTTCAACATACAAATCAGAGCACATCTCTTCTCCCGCCAAAAACCTTCCCATTGTACTTTGAGTAACCTCTGGGCTTCTTATCTGGGCCTCTAGGGCCTCCCCGACCAGGTCTTTGCTTCTCCAGCCCTACCTCCACCACTCTCTTCATCCTGTTCTCCAGTCCAATCTGGTCCCCTTGCTTTGGTCATCTCCAAGTGTCTTCCCCATCTACAAGGGAGGCTCCTTCTCATCTTGTGGGTGTCAGCTAAAATGTCACCTCCTCAGAGTGCCTTTCTTGATCACTTTGGGTAAAGAGCCCTCACCCTAGCCATTCTCTAGCATAATTCCCTTATTTATTTTCCTCAGAGCACTTAATTCACCACTATCAGAAATTATCTTTTTTTCACAGCTGTGTCTCTTGTCTACCTTTGTTGCTAAACTATGAGTTGCATATGAGCACAAAGACCATGTTTGTCATATTAGCTGGTTTCCCCCAGAAGCAAACAGGATGCCCTCAAATATTTGTGAAGCAAAGGAACAAGTGTTATTTCACCTGCCACTACCTGGTTAATTGGATTTACCATTCATTTCATGCAATGGCATCTGCTCCCAGAAGCCATCCTTGACTGTGACCTTCACATCCCACACTGGGTTATCTGGATTGCACTCATTCATCCACCAGCCTCCATTAGGAGGCCATGTACCAGATGCTGTGTTAGGCAATTATTTCATGAGTCAAAGGAGGCATAGTCCCTGTCTTCAGAAAGTTTCTAAACTAATGGGAGAGCAGGCAGATAAGTTAGTGGGAATGATCCCTGCCAAGATGCTATGGGAGAGGAATACCCAAAGTGCCAAAGGCTAGATAAGAGAGGCACCTCACTCAGACTAGGGTGTTCTGGCTAGGCTTCTAAGAAATTACTTTTGAGCTATGTTTCTATAGGTAAAAGTCAGAAGGAGAAAAGCAGTGTGTATGGAGGTGAAGGAGGTGGGGCCATTTAGTCTCATGAACTAGAAAACTATGGTGTGGATACCATGTGTGCTGTCCTAACCAGGCAGTGGGCTCAGGGAAAGGTATGCTTGGCAGAGGGAGCTTGGGGAACTGGTTTCTGCCTAGTCTGTCTCTAACACACTGTGTGATTTTGAGTAGGTCACCTCCCCTCTGAGTTTAAGATTTTTTCTCCGGCTGCCATTTAGTGAAAACAGAACTTGTCTTAATATTTCAGACATCCTAGTTATTGCATAAGTATTCAGTCTCTATATTTGCTGTCCCCTAACACCAATTTACTGGGTGCTCACTTTATGCCCCACAATTAGTGAAGTTACCATTAGTGGAAAATGTGATCTTTGCTTTGGATGTAATTATAATTTGGAAAGGCAGAATAACTGCTGCAATAAAATGAAGAGGACAGAGCAGTTTAACACAGCATCTTATTTCATTCACTAATTGTTTCATATGGGTTGAACTTGCCCCAATCACATGCCAAGCTTAAGGTTGAAGACCCTGTATTCTATTTCTATTTAATCCAGTCTCCCACTTTCTAGCTGTAAGACAGAGGTCTAGTTACTAAGTTCCCATGCCTGACATAGCATGCCTTGCATAATAACCACTTCCTCCTCCTCCTTGCTGCCAGGCACAAAGGGACTGAAAGGCACAGCAATCGAGGTGAAACATTAACAGGGTTGAGGAGTGATAAATAAGCAGTGCACACACCTTCCCAGAAGACCCTTAGTGGAGTTTGTTTAGTTAAATTCACTGTTGGTGAAGAATGGGCAGGAACAAAGGTAGAAGACTGATGTAATGGACTAAGTGGAAGGTGGGTTTAGGACTGGGAGCTCCGAAGCTAGCCTATAAGAAACTAACTTTATGTGAAACAGTATGAGAAAGTTCAAGCCTAAGGGCATTCTTAAAAAACAATTATTTTTTAAATTTTTATTTTTATTGTTGAGGGTATCACAGACATCCCCATTTCTACCTCCTTTGCTCCCCTCCACTGACTCCAACCCCACCCCAAGGCCTTCACCTCACTATTGTTTTTGTCCATGGGCTATGCCTGGAAAGCAATGAAGAGGAGGCCCATAGCTTCATGAGAGATACAAGCTAAACTGTAGGCCAGCTAGTTTGCCCCTGAAAAAGAGATAGCTAAGAAGAGTCTACCTGGGATCAGAACAAATTTAACAATGACATCAAAAATCAGCGTTACAAAGGAGCCCAAGTTTAACTGGATGATTGTGGAACAATTTATACCTCAGGACAGTGCCCAAAAAATAGAGCATTTGCTTGGCAATTAGTGAAGCTAAAAGCTGTGAGTGAACAGGAAAAGAAACAGCCAAAGAGAAAACCTAGTCATCCCAGGATGACAGTACACAGGCCCAAGGCTGAGCCCTCTGAAGAGCCTTCACACCATGAGGGGAATAAATACACCGTCCAGTCGCTATAAACAAATAAGCAAACAATAGCAAATTCAGGAGAAGGGCAAGTTCAGAATTGCTACAATACATTATCTGAAATATTCAATTATCAACTAAGAATTGTGGGACACACACAGGAAAAAAGCAGGCAGCAGAATTGTCTGTGGGAGGGACCAGATATTAGATTTCACAAATTCAAAGTAGCTATTAAAAATATGTTCAAAGAATTAACAGAAACTTTGATTAAAGAAGTAAAGGAAGGTACAATGTCAACATCACATCAAATAGAAATTATCAATAAAGATATAGAAATTACTATAAAAAAAAGTGGAAATTCTGTAGTTGACAAATACAATTAAAATTTAAAATTTATTAAAGGGGCTCAACTGTAGATTCAAATCGACAGAAGACCTAGAAACACCTCTGTGATATTTTCACCCAAGGTAAAAAACCTGAATCAGATCATGGGGAAACATCATATGAAACTGACATTTAGGGACATTCTATGTGCAAACTGCCCTGTACTTTTCAAGGATGTCAAAGTCATGAAAGTCAGAGAAAAACAGGAATTGTGCCAAACTAAGAGAGACTAAAGAGGCTTATCAACTAAGTGCAATGTGTGGTTCTGAACTGGATTCTATTGTTGGGATCACTGACAAAACTTGAATGGGTTCTGAGGATTATCAATGTTAATTTCCTGATTTTAACGGTCATATTTTTGGTTCCTAGAAAAATTATTCAAAACTCACATTGACAAAGGTAAGCGATTGTGGTAGCTTGTCTACAAGATGGCTGGGCATCATGGATTCCTTCTCCCTAACACACAAGCCAGAGTTACAGTCTATTCCACTTCTCCCTTGAGTGTGACCTGATTTATGATGGCTTTGAGCAGCAGAAGACTGGCAACATCGTGCTGTGTGACTTCTGAGACTAGGTCCTAAGATGACTTGCAGCTGCCCATGACTCTTAGAACACTTACTTTCAGGAAGGTAACTGCTGTGTAAGAAGGCTCAGTACTCTGAAACCACCATGTTTTGAGGAAGTTCAAGTTAGCCACATGGAGAGGTCACCATCTGAGGCACTCCACAAGTAAGAATTGCCCCCACTGAGCCCATCAGATCCAGAACTCTAAAATATAACAAATTGTAATTTTAATGACTATGTTTTGAGATTGTTACACATTTATATATAGCAAGAACATTTATATTTGAGTGGTAATGGGACTATGGATGGATGCAAGGTTCTTGGTTTTTCTTTTTTTTCTTTCTTTTTTTTTTTTTTGCATTCAGCATATATTAAGTTTGTAATTAAAGAAATCACTTATTTTTCCCCTTGTATTTTGGGTTAAGAGTATCATTGCCTAGAGTGTACCTCCCATGATATGGCTATATTCTCTAGACAGAATAAATTATTCACCATATCCGTCATATCTTACACAATGGCTGGATGTAGTAGGTGCTTAATATTTGCTGAATTATTAATGTATGGAAGAACATTGAATAAATTTTCCAAGGATTGATAGCTATTCATTCATTTACTTAGAGAAATTTATGTTAGTCTTGCATCATACTATTTTTCCAATGACTTATTGCCTTTCCCCCCTATACATTCATACCTTCATGGGATTTTTCTCCTCTCCTTCCTTCTGTGTCTTCCCCTCTCTAGCTATGTAGACATGTACATGCTTAGACAAAGGTAGCACAAAAAATGAAATTATAAACCAAGATCTTTTGTGAATACAACTTAGGTGAAATACCAACAGCTCAAATCAATCAATAAATAAAAAGGATAATTGCTGGAGGCTAAGACCAACAGTAATTAGCGTAGTAATTAGATTTTCAGCAGGGCTGAAAATCAGCAGAACATCACCCTGACATTGGCCAAATGGCTCAAGGCAGTTCCCTAACCTGATAATCCTTTTACTATTTACCAAACTTTACCTTTGATATGCCTGTTTACATTCCTAAAGGGTAAATGTGTATTCAAGTGAATAAAAAGCAGACTTTACCGAGTTTTGAGGGAGCTTCTCCACTAGAGGGAAGTTTACTTTTTTCCTTTTTTAAAAATATATATTTTATTGATTTTTCACAGAGAGGAAGAGGGAGGGATAGAAAGTCAGAAACATCGATGTGAGAGAAACATCTATCAGCCACCTCTTGCACACCCCCTACTGGGGATGTGCTCACAGCCACGGTACATGCCCTTGACCAGAATCGAACGTGGGACCCTTCAGTCCGCAGGCCAACGCTCCATCCACTGAGCTAAACCAGCTTCGGCTAGAGGGAAGTTTTCTGTCTGGCCCCTTATCCCTTCTAAATTTATATTTCTTGTCCAGTGTATTCATTTGTGCGTAGCCCTTTCTTCAGATTCTGAACATTAGCTGCAAATGAATATACAGTCACAGATAATACTCATGATCAAGTAGAATTTCAAGAATACAAGAATAATATAACATTAGGAAATTAATTAACATTAATAAAACTATGTTTCACAAATCAAAGGAGAACAATATAATTACCCTAGTTTTTATTTTAAAAAAAATAGTAAATTGTATCTTGAGAAATCTTTGTTAACATTAAGATTCATGTTAAATGAAATCTTATTGAGATATAGCATATGCAGAACATTGTATTAAGTTTGAGGGATTTAAAACATTAAGTAGGTAAGTCACTGCTTTTAAGAACCTAAAACATAAACTATTACTCACAAAACATTGCCAGTCTCCTTTTTTGGCAGTGGACCTTTAACCTCATGACTGGAAATTAACCCAAAAGAAATATTTCAAATTAAGAAACTTGCATAGCTGAAACTGGTTTGGCTCAGTAGATGGAGCATTGGCCTGTGGACTGAAGGGTTCCGGGTTTGATTCCAGTCAAGAGCATGTACCTTGGTTGCGGGCACATCCCCAGTGGGAGGTGTGCAGGAGGCAGCTGATTAATGTTTCTCTCTCATCAATGTTTCTGACTTTCTGTCCCTCTCCCTTCTTCTCTGTGAAAAATCAATAAAATATATATATTTTTTAAAAGAAACTTGCACAATGATCATTGCAGTGCTATTCAGAAGCAAAATCTCTTAACCTTGATGTCCAACAATAGGGGAATAGTTATGGAAATTTCTTTTTATGAACTCAATGAGGCATTATGCATTCACTAACACATGTAATCAATACCTACAATGTAGACTAAAATAGTTCAAAGACAATGTAACAATATTGAGCACTGTAGATGAAGTTATTAGTTCTAAAAAGTAGAGCAGAGTTTCTGAGCCTCAGCACTACTGACATTTTGGGTCAGATAATCATTTGCCTGGGAGTGGGGTAGGGTTTGTGAATTACAGGATGTTCTGCAGCATTCCTGGCCTCCCCCAATTGGCCATAGCATACTCCCTGCAAGACTGACAACCCAAAATGTCCCCATAATTGCATAATGTCCCCTGGGGATAAAGTTGCCTTTGGTCAAGGATAGCACATGTTTAATCCATAACACAATATCCCATATATAGTTTGCAATTATATAAAAAAGCAGTGTACAAGTAAAAATTAGGGAAAAATGAATAATACTTGCTTTGATTATTGATGAAGTTTTGGTTGTGATTTCTCATATTTTCTAATTGTTTTAGCAGTAAGTATAGCCCTTTTTATTTTTGTTTTTATTTTAATACTAGGAGCCCAGTGCACGAAGATTCGTGCACAGCGGGGTCCCTCAGCCTGACCTGTACCCTCTCAAATCTGGGAACCCTCTCCAATCTTGGAGTTTCTGTCTGATTTTGCAGTCGTATGAGGGAATTGTCTGAGACCACAATACTGTTTGGTTTGATGCTCACAGAATAAAAGAGGTCTTTTTTTTTTTCTTTGCTCCATTGGTGGAGATTTCCTAGAAGTTGCAGTATATCTTCCCTTTAATTTTTCCTTGACACTCTGACTTTACTTATGTCTCTAACCTTTGCTTTCCCTCCATCTCCCACCCACAACAGTAACTTGCTCCAGGCTCACTTTGCTCTAATGTCTAGGAGATCCCGAAACACGTCTGCCACCAGCACTATCATTTCCAGCATTCCTGGTACTCCCTGTGCTCTTGGTTTCTGCTTCCGGTCCAGGGGCTGCACAAACCAAAAGGACTGCTAGTTCCATCTGCCCCCTGGCCAGGCTGACAGGACCGGACACTCTAGTGGTGTCTCTGGGACCCTGGCTGAATTGCCCCAGCTACACGAAGGGCGGGTGGGCATCCCACCCTGCCCCAGATAGTACCTTTTAGTTTTGTAGTTAGAAATATACAGACAACACAGCACATGCACAGAGCTCTTACTTGTTCACAGCTATAAGTAGCAGAATCCTGACCAGCTAATTTCTCTTCTCTTTATTGTTATTCTAAGCCATTGGTGGGGAAAGGAAACCAAAGAGATAGTTTTTGACATGTTGAATGGACATAGTTTTTAAGGAGTAAAAGTTTTTAAGGTTAAAAAAAAATGACTTTTCATTGTAATTAGAATGTCTCAGTGGCCAGCGGGCATCTCGCTCCCCCTACCCTCTCCCCTGGCCACTCAGTGTCTGCAGGCCTGCTTACTGCCCACAGGCCTGCCATCTTTGTCGAGTTAATTTTCATACTCACTCCTGATTGGCTGTGGGGCATCGTGGAGGTATGATCAACCTAAATACTTGTCTATTATTAGTATAGATATTTTTTATTGATTTCAGAGAGGAAGGGAGAGGGGGAGATAGAAACATCAATAATGAGAGAGAATTGGCTATCTTCTGCACACACCCTCCACTGGGGATTGAGTTTGCAATACAGGCATTCCTGACCAGGAATGGAACCCTGACCTTCTGGTTCATAGGTCATCGCTCAACCACCAAGTCACAATGGCCATTTTTAAAAATATGTTTTCTAATAATCAGATTTAAGAATAGCTCTCAGCACAGGAATACTAGCAATACTCTCTGGCAATGTCCATTTTCCCTGGTGAGCTGATGCCTGGTTGTAATTTCCTTTATGTCTCCCCTGATTTCTAGCACTCCACAAACAGGCCTTGGCCAGCTGCATGTCATCTTACGGGAGTGGGTCACAATCACTGACTTCTGCTTATAACAGTTTCCAGACCACTGTCTTTATAATTTTGATACCCCTTTGATACCAGCTATGATGGTCAACTTGAGTGGTCCACAAGGTGCCAAGATATTTGGTCAAATGTTATTCTAGGTATTTATGTGAGGGTGTTTTTTGGATGAGATTAACATTTACAAATCACTAGACTGAGAAAAGCAGATTGCTCTCCATAACAGATGTGGGTTCATCCAACAACCCATTGAAGGCTTGAATAGAACAAAGAAGTTTACTATCCCCTGAGCAGAAGAAAATTTTCCTGCTTCAGAGCTTTGTACTGGGACATTGGCATTTCTCATGCCTGGGTACTAGAACTGAAACATGGGCTCTTCCTGAGCTTCAGGCCTTTGGACTTGAGCTGGAATTAAACTATTGGCTAGCCTGAGTATCCATCCTTCTTGTTGACTCATTCTGTAGATCTTGGAACTTGCAGGCCTCTGTAGGAGCAAATTCTGTATAATAAATCTATATGTAGAAACAGAACCAGTAAGTATGTAATTGTGTACATACCCACCATTCTGGTTTCCACGCCTAATTCTCAAATGGCTTTGACCTTGGGTGGACCCACCATATCCTTACTCAGATTTGACCTTTCTCAGTAGGTAAACCAACAGTGACCTTTTCCTTTGATTCTTCTCTTACTCTAAGGACACAATTTTGGCAAAAGTAAATAAATTATATTTATTTAGATATAGCTTCAATTTGCTATTTCTATTGATTTCACTTCTCCACTTTCATGCTGAAAGCTGATAGAGATCAGCAATACCCGCTATGTAACTGAGAGAGGACAATTCATTCCTAGCCTGTTGAGTTTTGACCGTTTTCTGGAATACAGAAAAAATGTTTTATGACAGATTTGTCTTTGGGTCCCTTGGTGCCTTTGCAAACACAACATATGAAGTAGGGTCAACTAGGCCATGCCTGTGATAGGACTGGATTTACTACACTGGTGATGGATAATGAGGTAGACAGGCCAAGACACTGACACAACAGATCACCCAGCCACAATTGTAGCCTTAGGATGTAAATGAGCTTTCAGGCATAGGCAAACTTGCTTCAAGAGTCCAAATATCCAAGTGTACTTATAGTATCATTATCCCAAAGGCCTCTGACCAGGAGGATCATGCTGTGGAAACAGGCTGGGTAACGATGGAAAATAAACTTAGCCAATCTGTCTTTATTTTTCTTGTCATTTCTGCTCAAACCCATTTTGTAGGATATTTATTTGTGCAAGTCAAAGGAAATAGTAAAAACAATAGAAAATAAATTGTACTTATGTGTCAGGCACTGTTTTATGCACTTAACATGTGTGAACTTATAACTGTGGTAAAAACACTAATAATTAAAAAAGCATTCTGCAAAGATTATGTGGTATTATTAGAAATATAACTGTAATCATTGTTATATACTTTTGCCTGAGGAACTATATCCAGAAGTAAATTCTTGCTAAAATAGATAACAGTGACCAGGGAGCAAATGAACTAGCTAGCCAGATGGGGCAGTGTATACCCACTCTAGGAAGCCTCATGGTCTTATCCACATGATCGAATTTGCCTTTTCCAGTGGAAACACATGGATACAAATAATAACACCATTGCTGCTTGCTGCCCAGCTGTCAGACCATAAGTTGCCCAGATGGTCCTTTCTGACTATTCTCATCAACCTCTTACTCTGTGTCCTGCAAAAACCATTTTTCTTGTCTTTCCTTCATTTATTTGTGAGTACATCTTCCAAGCACTGGTCATATTTCTGGAGCTTTGTGGTCCAAACTGGTTGGACATGGTGGCCCAAAACAAAGAGAACTGATTCCTTCTTACTTGACCCAAATGAGTCTGTTCATCAAACTCTATTCTCAGGACTAAAAAGTCACTCCTTTCAAAGAATAACATAAAAATGGTTTTCTCCTGCCAAAGAAAAGAGATGGGCTGAGAAGTGTGTAAGGCATCTGTCTCCTCTGCTTCTGTCCCATGATGAAGGAGACCATTCATCCAAATATTCCTGAGATAGTCCTGGTTTTTAGTTGTTGTCTCAGAATAATTATTCATAGAGCCTCTTTTGTGCTCCAAAGTGGGTGATATATGGTCACACTACATGTGACCTACTGTGGAGTCTGCATCCAGGTGGAGTACAAGACACACTACAATGGGGCTGGGAGACCAGGAATCTTGACTGACTCCTCCACTCCCTCCATGGGCTTAAACAACCCACTTCCTCTCTTGGATCCTCAGTTTCCCTGTCTGAAAAATGGACATGCTCTGTCCTCTTCACAGACTGAAAAGGTGAGAAATGGCATATTGTGTGAAAGTAATCAGGTTTGCACCACTAAACAAATGAAACTGATGACAGATCAGGAGCCCGTTGTTTTATCCTATTATCCGATAGCTTACTAGGAAGTTTCTCCAAGGTAACAAATGACTTATTCTGCAAGTGAATTTGGCATTAGGCAGATGCCACATTATAAAGTTTCATACCCTTTTTTTCACCCTTTCTTCTCCCCCCACCCCAATAATGAAGCACCATGTAATTCATCCCAAAGGAACACGGTTGATCTTTCTGGATATTAATAAAGAACTTAATGGTTCCAATCCTTTGTGAAAATGCACACTCTTGGTCGCTTGATCTGATCTTTCCTAAGACATTTATTCTTTTGTGGCAAAGAAAAGTTCCAGTGTTGATTGCCAGAACTCAGTGATATGAATGCACAGGATTTCCTGATAGAATTGTTTTCTAATGCAAAATCTTGTCTTCACTTTTTTAGCCATAATCGCTTCCCACAGGCATAATGGACTAGGAGGTGTGACTTCTTTCAGTAACATGACATGCTTCTCTGGGCAGTTCCATTAAGATCTAATATCTATTAGGTCCCACTGTTTGGAAGGGGGAAACATTACCAGGTTTGCTTGCCAAAAACAGGGCAAACACCCAGGATGTCAGCTCTATTTTATCTGTGCACTTCCTGAACAATCAGTGGCCCAGTGCCACCACAGAAGTCACTTGTGACACTATAAATTGTGCAAAGGAATTCAAAGGAAGAAAACGCAGAGTGCAGAACAATGGACGCTCAGTTAGAGATGTGCCTGTCCTTAGATCTTTCAGGATGCAGTTTTACAAAGCCTGCTCTTAGGAAATAAATCCTCTGCAAGTAGAGAAGTCTAATGAATAATTTCAAAAGCTTGAAAGATATCCACTCAAATGAAATTATTTCTTCTACTCCTTTTTTTTAGATGTGGAAAGGAGATGAAGAGGAAAGAAAACTCATTCACTCATTCAATAAATATTTATTGAGCTGCCTGGTACAGTTTTAGATGCTCGGAACACAGCAGTAATTAAATGGACAAAGAACTACCTCATGGATTTGACGTTCTAGTAAAAGAGAAAGACAATAAACAAACAGGTATAAAATGAAATGTCAGATGAACATGAGTGATGGGGGTGCAATTAAAAATATATATTTTTTATTAATTTTAGAGACAAAGGAAGACAGAGAGAGAGATGGAAACATCAATGATGAATCATTGACCAGCTGCCTCCTACACACCCTTCCTGGGGATGGAGCCTGCAACCCAGGCATGTGCCCTGACTATGAATCAAACCATGACCTCCTGATTCATAGGTAAACAACCCCACTGAGCCACATCTGTGGGGTTGGGGTGCAATTTTTAGGCAAGTTACCATGGAATGGAGGAGCGGATAAAAGCGTTATGATATTAAACACATTAATCAATAAATCTTTTGCATGTTATTTTCATATTAATACCAGCCCCATGTATTGAGTAGTTACAGTGCCAACCAGGGTTACCTTTCTACATCTCAAGCCCTTCACCTTCAGCAGAAGGGTTTCCCTGCCCAGATGCACTCCCTTTGTCTTCTTTCTCAAATTCCCATAGGAAGAATTTTTGACTGAGCCCCCCAAACAAGGCCCTTGATATGTATGCTGAAGGACTCTAACCAATCCTTCCTCCAGACAAGAACTTGGGGGGAAAAATGCTATTATTGTCTTGCAGCAAAGTCTAATTTTTGAATGTCAAAAGGTAAATATTACCACAGTCTTTCTTTGTAGTCCCTCAGTAACAAGTAATGATATCCACTCCCACCCTGCCCCCACACAGAGCAAAAGATGAAATGCAAAATAAGCACATGAATAATTTTAAAGATATCACACCCTCACAATTACTAAGGTCCTATAGCATACCAGACACTATGCTAGTTCCTAGAAGAAGAAAGGTGAATAAGATATGGTATCTTCCATCAGTGACAAATATGATTGGGTCAGTTCTAAGATGGAGAGTTGAGACAAGATAGGTGTTTCTCTAGAGATCATTTGCATTTGGGAGTAGGATAATTTTTCAGTGTGCAGAATCTGACATCCTGTACTTTGTAGGGCATTCAGTATCCCTATTCTTTACTGTATGTTTGCTAGGGCTGCTGTAACAAAATACCACACGCTGTTTATCTCAAAAATCAGAAACTTATTTCTCACAGTTCTGGAGGCTACTAGTCCAAGAACAAGGTTGGTTTTTTCCTTGTCTGGTATGTGACCTTCTCTCTGTGCATGCCTGGTGCCTCTTCCTTTTCTTATAAGGATACCAGTAACATTGAATTAGAGCCCCACCTTATGACCTCATTGAACCTATTTACCTCTCAAAATCCCTGTCTCCAAATATCTATCCTATATAATAAAAGGATAATATGTAAATAGACTGAACGGCAAAAAACTGAACAACTATTCAAAGTGTAATATGCTAATGATATGGTAAGGCTGCTCTAACGCTATGATGTGCACTGACCACCAGGGTGCAGATGCTCTGACCTGTAGGTTAGTTTGCTGCTGGGATCTGGCTGATCAGGACTGAACATAATGGGCTGGACACGCCCTGGAGGCCCCCCTCCCCCATGGTCCCTTCCCAGACCAATGGTGCACCAGTGGAGACCCTCAGCCTGGCCTCCACCCTCTCGAAATCCAAGACCCCTTGGGGGATGTCAGAGAGCGTCCTTTCAGCCTGATCCCACAGACTACTCCCCTTGGGAGGGTGCCAGATGCAGGGCTCATGGCTGGTGAGTACTGCTGTAGCAGTGCAAACCTCTCCCAATCAGGACTGATTGGGCGTGAGCCTGCAAGAGGCACAGTGGGGCCAGAATGAGTGGGAGCCGCAGGTAGGAGCTGCAGGTGGTGTTGGACTGCTAGTTTCGGCTGAATCCCTGCAGGACACCTAGAGGGACCCCGCCAGTGCATGAATTAGTGTACCAGGCCACTAGCCTTATCTAATAAAATAGTATTATGCAAATTGACTGCACCTACACTACACCCAGAAGCCACACCCACCAGCCAATCAGGAGAAAGTATGCAAATTAACCAAACCAAAATGGAAGAGGCCATGGAGCAAGAGGAGGCTTGGGTTTCCCAGGCAATGGAGGAAGCCAAGCTTCCTGCACACCCTGGCTGACCCAGGCATCTGCTCAAGGCTATAAAGTTTCAATTTTAATAGATAAATAAATCCCAACAAAAATGGCTGTGGCCACAGAGCAAGCAGGAGGCTTGGGTTTCCCTGGTGCTGGAGAAAGAAAAACTTCCTGGCCAGCTCTGGCCTCTGCTCAAGGCTACAAAGTTTCAATTATAGAATATAAATAAATCCCAGATCACAGGGCCTCAGCTTGGGTCACCAGAGGGCATGGCCAGCCTGCAAATCACCACAGGCCCCTCACCAAGTCCTCCCATGCCCCAAGGGAACGCCAACCCTGATCTGAAACACCCCTCAGGGCAAACCAGCCTGCCCCCACCTGTGCACCAGGCCTCTATCCTATCTAATAAAAGAGTAATATGCAAATTGACCATCACTCCAACACACAAATTGGCTGCCCCCATGTGGTCAAAGATGGTTGCCCTCATGTGGACACAAGATGACCACCACAGATGACCAGCAGGGGAGGGCAGCTGGGAGGGATCAGGCCTGCAAGGAGGGAGCAGTTAGGCCTCAATCAGGCTGTCAAGGGAGTGGTTAGGGGGTGATCAGGCTGTCAGGCAGAAGCAGTCAGGGGCAATCAGGAAGGCAGGCAGGCGAGCAGTTTGGAGCCAGCAGTCCTGGATTGGAGAGGGTGGAGGCTGGGCTGAGAGACACCCCCCCCCGCATGCACAAATTTTGTGCACTGGGCCTCTAATCCTATTTAATAAAAGAGTAATATACAAATTGACTGTACCTCCAATCAAGCCACACCCATCAGCCAATCAGGAGAAAATTATGCAAATAAACCCCAACCAAGATGGCTGCAGCCACTGAGAGCAGGAGGGAGGCTTGGATTTCCCCAGCAATGGAGGAAGCTAAGCTTTCCGCCTGCCCTTGCCAGCCTAGGCCTCCACTCAATGCTACAAAGTTTCAATTATAGAAGATATATCCCAACATAAATGGCAGCAGCCACAGAGCTAGAGAGAGAAGAGGCTAGGGTTGCTCGGGCAATGGAGGAAGCCAAGCTTCTGCAGCTCTGGCCGGCCTAGGCTTCCACTCTAGGCTACAAAGTTTCAATTATACAAGGTAAATGTCCCAACAGAAATGGCTGCCACCACAGAGTGAGCAGAAGGCTTGGCTCTGCTCCAGGCTACAAAGTTTCAATTGTAGAATATAAATTAATCCCAGATCCCAGGGCCTCTGCTTGGGTCGCTGAGGGGCATGGCTGGCCTGAAAACCACCACAGGCCCCTCACCCAAGCCACCCCACACCCCAAGGGAATCCCCACCCTGATCCAGGACACCCTTCAGGACAAACCAGCTGGTCCCTACCTATGGACCGGGCCTCTAGCCTATCTAATAAAAGAGTAATTTGCAGATTGACCATCACTCCAACACACAAGATGGCTGCCCCCATGTGGTCAAAGATCCTGCCTCCATGTGGACACAAGATAGCCACCACAAGATGGCCAGCAGGGGAAGACAGTGGGAGGTTCCAGGCCTGCAAGGGAGGGCAGTTGGGGGTGACCAGGGTGGCAGAGGAGGGAAGTTGGGGCAAACAGGCTGGCTGGGGAGCAGTTAGACATCAATTAGGCTCGCAGGTAGTGGTTAGGGGGTGATCAGGCTGGCATGCAGAAGTGGTTAGGGGCAATCAGGGAGGCAGGCAGGCGAGCAGTTTGGAGCCAGCAGTCCTGGATTGTGAGAAGGATGTCTGACTGCCTGTTTAGACCAGATCCTACTGGGCAGTCAGACATTCCTTGAGGGGTCTCAGATTGGAGAGGGTGCAGGGTAAACCAGCAGTCCAATGCTGGGGTCCCAGATTGGAGAGACATCCCCCCCCTGAGGAGTCCCAGATTGGAGAGACATCCCCGCCCCCCCTATCCCCCACCCCCACCCCCCACCCCCGTGCACGAGACTCTAGTATATATATATATAAAAGCCTAAGCGACTGAATGGCTGAATGACTGGACAACTGAATGACCTATTGACCAGTTGCTATGATGTGCACTGACCCCCAGAGGGCAGACGTCAATGTAGAAGCTGCCCTGATGGTCAGTGCGCTCCCACAGCAGGAGTGCTGCTCAGCTGACCAACTCATCCTGGCAGTCCACCAGCCCTGCAGTAGCCACTCACTCCCTCAGTAGTCCTGCAATTCCAATCTCCAGAGAACAGGCCAGGCCACTGACAGACCAGCCCTGCTGGCACAATCCCAACATCACCACCAGCCTCCTGGAAGTTGGCCTTGGGCACTGCGGCTGCTTCTTCTCCCTAGACACTTTGCAAGAAGAAACTACATAAAAGTGGCCAGCATAAAAGTGGCTGCCAGGTGGCTCCTGATAACTGGCACAAAAGTCAGTGGGACAGATCCAGATCCCAGGCCGATAAGGATATCCCACTGCCCACTCAGAGGGCCAATCACATCCTGTCCCCCACTTGGGAAGGGTGCCAGACACAGGGCTCATGGCTGGCAAGCTGCTGTGGCAGCGCAAACCTCTCCCGATCAGGACTGACTGGATGTGAGCCCACAGCTGGCGCAGAGGGGCCGGGATGAACAGGAGTGGCAGGCAGGCGTGGCAGGTGGTGTTGGACTGCTGGTTTAGGCCCAATTCCCGCAGGGCATGCCAGGGACCCCACTTGAGCACAAATTAGTGCATCAGGCTTCTAGTACAATACAAATAGAAGAAGACAAAGTGTGACCTGCTAGCTGAGCTGCGTAACAATATTAACACATTAACCAACAAGACTTTTGCATGTGATTTCCATATTAATACTAGCCCTATGTATTGAGTGGTTACAGTGCCAAGCACAGTAATATGAATATCCCACATATGCCATTTGGTTTAATATTGTTAAAAGGCAATTATAATATCAGGATATTTCTTCAGCACTTCACTCTTCCTTAACTGCCCCCTATTCCAGACACACCCTTCTTGATCTAACCTGGAGACAGAAACACATGTTACGTGAGAAATGATGGTAAACTGACCTAGGAAGGTAACAGTGGTAGAGAGCTGAGTAGTGGACATATTATTTAAGAGTGGGGTCAACAGAATTTGGTGAGGGGTTGGTTATGGGGTAAGGGAAAAGCTACAGTCAAAGATGGTGCCCAAAATATGGTGTGGGCAACTTGTTACCTAGGAATAGCATTCGTTCACTACAATAGAAAATACAGGAGAAGTGGGTTCATAAATTCAATACCAATTTCTGTATTATATAGAATGGTTGTGAGGGTGAGGTGAGAGGAACATGTGACAGGTCTGGGTTGGGAAAGGCACTGGCTGAATACTATTCTTTACTTTACCTCCTTCCAACTCTTGGTCTGTGATTCCACAAATATTGTTCAACCTGCCCAACACCCACAAGGATGGGTTAAGAGACAAAGAATAAAAATGCAAGGGCTGAGCCCAACCAGTGTGGTTCAGTGGTTGAGCATCAACCTATGAACCAGGAGGTCACAGTTTGATTCCTGGGCAAGGCACATGACCAGATTGCAGGCTTGATCCCCAGTGTGGGGCATGCACAAGGCTGCTGATCAATGATTTTCTCTCATCATTGGTGTTTCTATCTCTCTCTCTCTTCCTCTCTAAAATCAATAAAAATATTTATTTTTAAATGCAGGAGCTCACTGATGGTAGATCAATCTGAAATTGGAGGGCAGGTGCAGAGTTGGAGGTACGGGGTTGGAACCACAAGAGGAAGTGGAAAGATGTCCTTGAGAAATATTGCTATTTTTAGTTTTGGCTGGTCACCACCTTTCTTTTCCAGCGTTGGGTGGATTTACAAAAGAATCAAGGGCCCTTTGCTTGCTTCATAGCATGTCATGCTTCATGACACGTACTCAGACCTCAAATTTCGAAATGGTGTCCTTCTCTTCTAGGTTCCTGAATAATTTGAGACCAGTTTTGTAGGTTTCTACAACCCCGAGGCTCCCAGAACTGGAATTCTCCTAAAGTACTGCTAAGAATGCAGCCTGACTCGAGCATTCTATAGTGGCCCCTCTTGCCCTTTTTGCCAAGAGGGACTCTCTTCTTATAATCCAAGTGCACACAGCTGTTGCCTGAGCTTTCAGTTCAAGCTGTGGTTGAAGCCTCTGGGCGACTGGCACCATGGGTCTGTCTCTTGCCCAATGGTGTGAGCTGGGCCCTCCCTGGAGAAGAAACCTGGGTCCCCAAAGATATGTGATCAGTACCAGGACCCCGCCAGCAAGCAAGGGAATCCCAAGGCAAGTGCTGGGTGTGGAGGCCACAGCGGGATAGACTACAAAGGAGACAGAACTGAACCTCACATCACCCTGTTTGGCCCCAGAGGATGGATGGCTAGCCAGAGATGGGTAAGATTCCTCAGGAACAACCTAAGACAGGCAGAGTCGTAGAGGGGCCAATAGGAGAGAACTAAAAGGTCAACAGAGGTGGGGCACAGACCCTCACCCACTAACCTTGCAGGGGCCTGAACTCTCACCCCTTCTGAGGGAGGTCTCCTGTCCCCACAGCTGCTTCCCCTCCCACGCTCAGCTCAGATCAGGACCCAGGTTACAGACAGAGAATCAGCCAACAACAGCTGCCCTACATCTAAATTCGGTCTAGTACCAGGAATGCTCAGGGCCTACTCAAGAATGCAAATAATCCTTTCCACTAATATTTACAGGGTAAACTAAGATTTTTGCTTGAGTATTAAATTTGACAGGAAATTGGAATCAAGTTTTCAGATTAATTTAAATTGGCCAAGTGAAATAAGTGAATACTCAAGAAAATTTAAGTGTACTGGACAAAAAGCTGTTCCTAAAATATTAACTAAAATTTCTATTAGTAGTTCATCTCATTGTAAAATTGCCTAATATCCAAAGAACCTAAAGCAGTCATATTTGTGTGCAAAAATTAAAAATTTAAAGTTACCAAGACTTCAATATAAAATTTCCAAAAGCCCCCATTAATCAAAAAAAGGGGGGGATGGTGAGGTAATATCATGTAAGGAAAAATATCCTGTAAGTAAATTATATATAGAAAATTCTTACTCCAGAAAAGTAACTTCCATTTGTAATGCCGACAGCAGGACACCCATGAAAAGCACACATGATGTCAAAATAAGCCAAAGGAAAATCGTTTGGGCAAAAATAAAAAGAATCCCAAGTCTAATTTACAGAAAAGTTCCCTTTATTAACTTTTGGTCGAGAATATGTTTGTATATTTTCAGAAGACAACTCCAAAACCATAGGGGTTCCTGTAACAATGAGGAACTGACAGGTCTGTTCCAACCGTGAAGACAGTCCAGAGATGGAAGACACTGACGACACCTTGCCATGCTAGCAGTCAGCAGCTGTGCGTCGCTGCATCGCTGCAGGCAGCCCAGGACCAAACCAGAGAGGGTGAAACCTGCATTGCCACCTACGCCCACCATCCAGATACCATTGCTGACATGTACACATAAGGAACTATTTAACATTGAAACTGGGACTCAAACATTTTTTGTTCTTATACATTTATTTCCAGTATGCAGATGCAAGATCTTTTTAAAGAAAAGAAACAGGGGGAAAAGATTGATATAGAGGCAGAGAAGCATTGAACAGTCTGTCAAACTACAGGGAGAAGGCTGGGGAGGGTGAGGGGCAGGAGCTGTAAGAGATCAACAGAAGGATTTGTATGCATGCATATAAGCATAACCAATGGATACAAGGCACTGGGGCAGGGCAGGTGAGGACATGTGCTGGGGATTAGGGGAGGCTGGGGGGGAGGACAATGGGGGGAAAAAAGAAAACAAATGTACTACTATTTGTAATATTTTAAAGAATTTAAAAAAAAAGAATGCAGCCTGTCTAGTCTTGACCTTTTGTTTTCCAGAGGAAGATTGGCTTGCAGTTGGGTGGGAGCTTAGATGAGACTATTTGAAGACAGCTAACCTTAGAGAAAATCTGTGGCCAAGGAGAAAAACTGACCCTTAACATTCTGGAGAGTGGTTTGGCACTCAGGACAATAGTCTCTGTTTCTCTTTCTCTTGTAATTTCGCATGGTTCACATTACAGCGTATCCAAGCTCATAATCTTCTATTATACCCAGGTTTATTCCTGTTTAATCTAATTGGTACAATATCACTTTTTGTCTGCGTCAAGATTCCTTTGGATCAGTATACAAGATTGGGTTTCTCTGCAACATAATTTACATTTTGCTGCAATTTCACCAAATAGCTGCCTCTGGAGCCACCTGCTGACGCAGTTTAGAATATTGAGCATTTAATACGAATAAGGAAAGTGCCATCCTGAGTGAACACGAAAGAACAAGAAGGCAATCTAGACTCTGCTCCATTGATGCCCTTGACTTGCCATTAGCACCTGAATCAAGTCATCTGGGACATTTCCTCCCCTCCCAATTCCCACACCCAATCTTCCCACCTACCAAAAAACATGTCGCAATCTCCTTTGGTATCTGTTTCAATTTAGTCATGCCGCTGCATTAGGGACCTATGTTTCTTGGGCTTCCAATAGCTTTGGAGCTCTGTGACAACCTATCCTCTCTCCCTACACCAAGGCGCGGCTCTGTTTCACTCCATCCTGGGGACATTGAGCAAGCGAAATGTACTTGGAGCAGCGATTGTTTCAGTAGCTATTATCTGTATATACCCCCCAAATAATGCAGGAAGCAGTGTTAAAAGAAAAGGAACCAGAGACCTCAGAAAGCCCATCACTAAACGGAATCAGAACAATCCTCAAAGCTCTGGAGCCTGGGCTTCATTGTACCCAAGTTACTGAGGCTTAGGAAAGCTCAATTTCTTGGAAAAGGGTCACAAATCTTGTACATGAGGCAAAGAATTTGCTGATTATGACATCACACTGCCCCTCACTAGATGGCTCTTTACCACCTGCCAGTTAGTGAGCCCATCATTTTAACCAGCTTCTCTTTTAAAATGCAAATGTTCCTGCAAAAAGGAAACCTGACCGTTGACAGCTAGTGTAAGCTGTTCTGATCACCCAGCTCGAGCTGCCATGACAAAATACTGTGCCATTGATTGGGTGGCTTAAACAATAGAAATGTGTTTTCTCAGAGCTCTGGGGCTGGAAGAATGAGCTCAGGAGGTCAGGTGGTTGGGTTTCCGGCTTGAAGATGACTGCCTGCTGATGGCGTCCTCATGTGGAGAAAGAGCATGATTTTGGGGATTTGACACCAAAAGCAAAAGTATGAAATTAAACCAAACCAAGGAGTTTCTGAACAGCAAAGTGAAAAGGCAAATTATGGAAAGGGAGAAAATATTTGCACATGATACATGTAATAAAGGGTTAATAGAACTCCACAGACATTTTTCCAAAGAAGAAAAACAAATGGCCAAGTACAAAATATTGTGCTGGATACCATTAATTATCAGTAAAATGCAAATCAAAATCTCAGATATTACCTCACAACTTGTTATGAGAACTATAACAAAAAGACAAGAGATAACAAATGCTGGCAAGATAGGAAACACTATTAGTGGGAATGTAAATTGGTACAGCCACTATAAAAAACAGTATGGCTCTGGCTGGCATGGCTCAGTGGTTGAGCGTTAACTTATGAACCAGGAGGTCCTGGTTGGATTTCTAGTCAGAGCACATGTTGAAGTTTCGGGCTCAATCCCCAGTGTAGGCATGCAGGAGGTAGCTGATCAATGATTCTCTCTCATCATTGATGATTCTCTCTTTCTCTCCCTCTCCATTTCTCTCTGAGATCAATAAAAAATATATTAAAAAAAACCCAGTATGGGTTCTTTTAAAGTAATTACAAATAGAACTACCATATGATCCAGCAATCTCACTTCTGGATAAATATCCTAAGGAGACAAAATCACTCTCTTGAAGAGATACCTATACTTCCATGTTAATTACAATGTTATTCACAACTAGGGGTCCGGTGCACAAAATTCATGCACTGGGGGGGGTGGTCCCTCAACCCAACCTGCCCCCTCTCTCATACTGGGAGCCCTCAGGCGATGTCCAACTGATGGCTCACCCCCAGCCTGCCCAAGGCCTAAAGCCTTGCCTCAGAAAGCCCATCACTCACCAGAGGCTTTAGGCCTTGGGCACCCAGCCATCGCCCTGCTCAGCTCAGCCCCACTGCCTGCGACCACCCAGCCCTGGGGACTGGGTGCTTGCGGCCACTTCTGTTCACAGCACCCAGGGGCCGGGCGCTCCCTGCCACCACCACCACCACTGCTGCTGCCGCCGCTTCTCCTCACAGTGCCCAGGGGCTAGGCGCTCACCATCACTACCGTTTCATCTCCATTCCTGGGGCCGGTGCTCAAGCCACTTGGCCTCGTCCTCGCTCCTGATTGGCTGGTAGCATAGCCAATCAGGAGTGAAGGTACAGTCAAATTTGCATGTTTCTCTTTTATTATATAGGATAGCAAGGAATGAAAGCAGTCTTAGTGTCTGTCAATGGATGGGGTTATGGCTGAAAGTACTGGAGTGATATTTGAAGGAGTTATCTTAGATTCTATGCCCTTCAGAAAGCTTGTTGATACTGCTGTCCAGAAGCTTCTCCTTTTGTTTCATGTTTTTTTGTGGCAGACAGTTTGTTAATGTCAGTTTTCCCCTTTTTACTAATCTGGTTTGGGCAATTTGTTCAGTTCCAGAGGATAAATCACGTTGGCCTCAGCCAATCACAACAATCCCATTCCCCCTTGCAATGATTGGTCTAGTCAGTGGGCATGGGGTCAATTTCTGGCCAATGAGACAGAAGTGGAAGTCTAGGGAGAAGGGTTGGAAATATGTTTTGCCTTAGGAAAAGAAAGGGACATAAAAATAAAGCCTTTCTGTCCTCTTCCCTTTGTTTCTTGCTTTGCATACTGTGGTGCTTCATTGTGATGGGAGGAGATGATGCAGCCATCTTGTAGCCAGGAAGTGAGAAGCCTGAGGGGGAGAGACCATTAAAATGCTGAGGATGATAGAGAGTAAGGAGTGAAATGGCATACGTTCTTGAAAATAATCATTGAACTGCTTTATCCATCCCACACTGCCTGCCTTGGACATTTCTTAACTTAGTTAATAATAATAATATTCTTATGGCTTAAACTACTGTAAGTCAGGTCATCTGTAACTTGAAGCAGAAAACACTCCTAGAGCATCCCCATGAAGACAGTTTGAACTGTTTTATCATTGACACTGATGCCTGAAAACAGCCATGGCTGGGAAAAGGCCAAAGTTCACTTACTAGTGCCTGTATCAATCAGTTAGATGTAAGGAGAATCTACACAAACTTCAGTTCAGGTTGACCCTGCAGGAGTTCATAGTAGCTGGCACTATATATCTGCTGAACAATCGAGTGAAAGAACAAAGGAAACAGGAAAAGTGGGAGGAGAAATAAAGGGACTTGTATCTTAGGAGTTCACTTAACCATTCAATATCTATTGCATTTTATTATATGCTGTGTGCTTGGACTGTAATACTAAAACAGGATTTCTGTGTTCAGAGAACTCTCCTGCTAATCTGGATGACAGATATGCACAAAGTTTTCTTTAATATAAGACAACCTGGTGAGCAAATTGGTTCATTTATTCTTGTTTGAATCCAGTCTATGATGTTTATTGAAAGGCACCTTCAAGAATCTTATAGATTTAAAGGAGAGCATATTTCTGCAGCTTTATAAAATAAGAACTTCCATTTTTATGGAAATCTTCTGCACTTCATTCCACTGCCTCAAACTTTACCCTTTATCACTTATGGAGTCAGAAACAACAACTTATTTAATAGATGGGGAGGGGAGAAAGACTGAACGTGTGTGTGTGTGTGTGTGTGTGATTTCTCCCTCCTTGGGGACTCTTAAGATCTTCCTGCCCTTGGAACAAGTATTACCTGTTATCTGCTTCTTGTGCATGTTGTCAATAACATTTGTGGGGCAGGACTTCTACGTCCTACAACTGAAAGAGTAAGCCAGTCTAATGCATGGGGATGTGTGGGAAGTCTTGGACCAAAGGCCAACTCTCCAATCCAGCTTTACCTGTTACAAAGGTGTTTGTTTCAATCCTTCTCTGGTACTCCTATTTCTCAATTAGTTCAAAACCTATGGGAACATAGAACACAATCTGATACCGAATACAGTTTGGAGAAGGAAAGGGACTAAGTCTCCCTGGAAGAGTAAAAGAGTACTAAACTAAGGAGAAGATACTTGAGCTGAAATAAGAAGTGGACATTTTCTACACAACTAGAGGTAGGTAGAGGGACACAGCTAGACATGCCAGGAGCAGTGATATGGTGGAAGAGAGTAAGGCACAAAAGGGTGAAAGAGCAAGCTGTTTTCTGAAAACCATAAGCAGTTTGGCATCCAGTGGGAGGAACACAGTTGCCAAAACGAGGCTCAACAGAAAGTTCCTGAAATTTAGATATTATCTTATTGCTAGTGGAGAAGAGAAAAAAAAAATCCTTTTCCTTCTAAGTTCTCAGCTTGGATACATGTAACAAAAATAAATAAATAAATAAATAAACCACAAACACAAACAACAACAACAACAAAACAAACTGGATTTAAAAAAGAAAACAAACAGAAGTTTATTAATACGTATCACTTCATTTACTGGGTTGGGCAAAAGTAGGTTTACAGGTGTGAGTGTGAAACAGAGTTTATTCTTGTATTTATTATTGTATTATTTTTCCATAGGAACAATTGTAAATCTATTTTTGCCCCACCCCATATACATGGGAGAAACTCAGGGAAAGAGTAACCCAAAGAGATCATTTAGAACTCTGGTTCATATAACATTTTCAACAAAGAATAATAAATCTATAGAGAAATGATAAGACAAAATGAAGTAGTTTTAGACTTCCAAGGGAGGCAAACTGTAGGGAGGTAAATATATGGGGGAAGGGAAACTAATGGAGTAAATGTTTGTTTGCAGATTCCTCTGGTTCTGCTAAGAGTCTACAGCCATCTCCAGTGAAGGAGCATTTATATCCTACCTTTATGCAGAAAAAGAGGAGGGTAGAGAGAACTTCCCCTGCATTTGTTGCTTCTTAATTGCCCTCAGCTCAAAATAATTTTTATGTTAAAGAGGCATATTTGGAGTAGCATAATTTGGTTTCCTTCAATAGTAGCCCATGTTTGTGGCTGAGTAGTTTTCATAGCCTTCTTTCTGCCAGTAAAATTTGGGGGAATCAAAAAATCTCTTATCATTAAGAGATCTGAGTGGCTACCTCTGCCAATCAGTTCTAGCTGATGTTATACTTTCAGAAATCTTGAGGCTTTTGGCATGTTGATGTAAAATTCACTCTATTAAACAAAAGCTACACCCACAAATCTTCATGACATAAGTCCTTTTCTGCCATGGCTTCTTTGTGTGGTTGCTGTGGGATGAGACCCTTAAGACTCATTGGTATCCTTTTGTCTAGCAAAGAAGTTCTTCAAGTCACACAGGTAAAATGCATAAAAGGTCTTTTGTAAGATGCTGACTTGTACTTAGACCATGTTTTTTGAGCCTGATATTGGATTTTTCCTAGAAATCATTTCTTAATTTCAACATTGTTTACCATCTGAACAGGCTAGGATGAGAAAAACATTTTGTCAAATGCAGTGGGTTCAGCTCCTATATATTCAAGGGTTGGTTCTTTATCCCAATTTTCTTGCATTTTATCAAAGGCAATGAGGAGAAACCAGATGACACCTTTAATATTCTACCCTGATCTCCATAGCTAGAGTAGGAGTCAGCAAAATACTAATTGTCAGATTGCCCGGTTTTTGTAAATGAACTTTTATCCAAACACATCCATGTCTATTTGCTAATTTTGCAGGTTGCTGCTTTTGAAATTAGGACAGAGGTGAGTAGTTACAGCAATATGGCATGCCTCAGAATAAAAAAAATATTTATTGTGTGGCCCTTTATAGAACAAGTGTCAACATCATGTTGGAATAATAACATGTAGTATGGGAGATACTGTGGTGACCATCTTGGGATACACTTTGCCACATACCCTGCCATTCATCTACAAGAACTGTCATATTTCTTTTACTTTTCCAAATCAAAATAAGTTTGTCTTGGTTTGCCTTGAGGCACCCCACAGACAAGGGTTGGAAGGAAGTTCAAATTCACTCGTATTCTTTCCCGCCCTTAGAATTACACTGGAACTCTGAGTTATTACACACACCAGAAATTTCGGGTAAAGGTAAGGGAAAGAGAGGTGACTCTGGGCTTCTCTATAATCAGATAGATGGTTGAGAGAGAGAATACTGGAAGACAAACAGGCTTAGTTTATTTTGTTTATATGTGCATATGAAGCAAGAAAGAGCAAAGATTTTGACTTTTGACATTCTGATTTTGATGTGTTATTGGGATCTACAATATGAAATGTCAATTGGACCATTAGTATAAGAGTGAAGAATTCAGAAAGGTAGCCCAACTCTAGCTTGTTTGCTCAGTCATTAGAGCATCACCTGAGGACTGAAGGGTCTCATTTAGGTTCGATTCTGGTCCTTCTGGCCAAGGCTCTATCCCCGCCCCACTGGGGTGCAGGTGGGAGGCAAACAATCTATCAATCTCACATCAATGTTTTGGTCTCTCTCCCTCTCTTATACTGTCTCTAAAAACAAATCAATTGAAAAAATATCCTCGGGTGAGGATTAACAAACAAACAAACAAACAGAAAATGTAGCCTGGGCTGGAGATACACATTTGTGAGTTGTCTGTGTGGGTGGTATTAAAAATATGTATGAGTGAATGAGATTGCCGAGATAGGGAACATTTGGAGATAAAAAGAGAGAGGGTCTAGGTGGCCTCCAGGAGTCTCAACAATTAAAGACCAGGCTTGTAAAAGAGACTGGACTGACTACAGACTGTGGAGAAAAAGGAGGATAGTGTGCTATCCCCTCAAAAGAGTGTTTCTAGAACTTTTCAGCAGTGTCTAAACTGAAGAACAGGGAACTGAAAAAATACCAATTGACCTAACAACACACATTACTAACTTAGTGATTTGTTTTTGCCGCAGGAGAAATGGTTTAAAAGGTGAGTGGAAAGTGATACAGTAGAGAAACATTGTGAGAAAGATCATTAAAACTGAGGGATCATTTTGGGATGGAGCTGTGAGAATTGTGAGGTTAGTTGATAGTGTCAGGATTCTAAGAAGGTGGGAGGGAAGGTGATTACTACCAGTAAAGGGCTTGTTTTAAATGCCTCTGTTGTAACAGGAAAGAAGGAAGAGAGTGTGAGGGTTGCAGACTTACATAGGTTTACAAGTTTGGTATGAAGAGATTGCCTTCTATTTTCTCTCTAATAAAGAGGAGAGGCTAACTGTATCTCCAAATATTAACAATAACGGCACTTTGTAAGCGACTTGTTTTACATGTGGGTGGCTGCCTTAGCTCCCCAAATGTTTTACAGGTAGCTAAATTACCTATATGCCTGTCAACAGCGGTGAGAACAGAAACAATAGGTGCTTAATAAATACTCGATTTATTTTTATTCTAATGATGATGGTAAGTAATGATGCCCTTAGGTCAAGAAAAAGTATAAGCTCTAATCAGGCCCCTATTACAGGCACCTGACAAGTGTGAGGGATGAGAGTCACAGAAGGCGAATGACAGCCCAAGGGAAGGAACTCCACTAGCTCCCTCCTCTCGGCCCGGGGCCCTAAGAGTTAAGAACAACGAGAGCTGGCTGCCAGTTTCCTAGAGAGGTCCCGGAAACGCCGCGGCGGGCTACTTCTCGCTCCCATCTAGCGGTTGGAGAGTTTAGGATCCTGGGTTGGTGGGGTCAGAAGGAGAGGGGCTCCTCCCGGACTTGTGGGCCTGCGGGGGGTGCAGGGCGCCTAGTGTGTAGCCCCCAGAACAGTGAGTTCCTTGAGTGGGGGGGGGGGGGGTGAGGGGTAGGGGGACAGAGGGCCGTGGGCAGCATTGGAAGCTGCACCGCGGGTCTCGGAAGGGATCCAGCTGCCGCGAGGGACGGAGGGCCCAGCCTCTCTCTCTCCGGGGCCTCTGCGCCTCCCTCACCTGCGGAGTCCCTTAAGGATCTGGTCGCTGGTGACGCTCTGGTCTCCTGGAACCTCGCCTCGCAGGGCACCTCAGCGAATGGTCCCTGCCAAGGGTTCTTCATTAGCCCAGCTTGGGTCAGTGCACTCGGGTCCCATCCTAATGCCCTATTTGGGCACTGACAGTGAAGACTGGCCTGCTCTATAGAGTGACACCTTAAGGACAGCTTTTTAGTACCGTTTATGGCTTTTAGCCTGCTGCCCTTTGAGGGAGCCAGTGCTCCTGAGGACCAGTCTACTGTCAAAAGTTTCTTAGCAGGGAAAATGCTGGCACGGGTTGTGTTATCCAGGCTCTCGCTTCCTTTGTAAGGACTCTGATAGAAATATGTAGTAACTTAGAAAGCAAAACATGTTACTCCATTTGAACCCTCTCCCTCTCCCCCATTCAGCTGTCATTCCCTCCCACTCAAACACGGGATATTTATAATTGGGACTGGTTGCACCTTATAACACATCCCTAATTGCTCAGGATGCTTAGGGAATGCCAGCTCCATTTGGTATGAGGTCTAGGTTTGTCCATCCGTTCTCATCCAGTGAATGTATTCTAAATAAAGGCCTTTTTTGAGGGTCATTTGCAGTTTGGGGGTATGTCCAGCTCTCTGCTTCCTGCTATAGTTTACTGTAAGAGCTCAGTGTGTGAAACTCAGTGTCCAAACAGACTTGGGATTGAATACTGCTCTTCCACTTTCGGATTGTGTGGCCTTGGGAACATATCTTGATGTCTTTTTAAACTCATCTATAAAATGTTGGTAATCATCTAAATGTCTGAGGGTTGTGAGAATTAAGTGAGAAATAGTATGTGTAAGTTATTCAGTTTACTTCAGTAGTAGTAAACTTTTTCTTGTTTTTCATATGCACACCTTTGTATATCTTTCTTTTAGGCTTTCATTTTCCCCAAGTTATGTTGGGTGCCAAGTTCATATATAACTGCCTTCCAGCGATAGATCACATTTTTTGTCCCTTAAAGTACGTCAGAGATTGTATTTGGTTGCAGAAGATAAAATTGAGGCTGAAATGGATATTGGGATTATGATAGACTTAGAGGCAAGAAAGAGGTCTCTCATCAGCTTTCTTGTATAGTTACTGGTTATTGTTTAAAATTATTATCCTAGCCCTGCTTTGCACCAATTTCTTGTTACTGGTTATAGAAATCCTAACTTTCTTTTGAAATTGACTTAAAAGGTTTCACCCTCTCTTAAGAACCGAGTTATTCTTTCCGAACTAAACAGGGTGCTTTCTCTTTAGCAGCTTCTTGTGCCTGCATATTGATTCTTGAAATCTTATTATTGGTTCCTTTCCCCTGCTCCAATAAAAAACAAAAACTTTGTGTGTTTTTTTAATTAAAAGTGTTTCTAAGCTCTGAGTGGATAATTAGTATTGTAGTCATTCTATTTTTGATGCCTGATCTTTATATTTTAACTGGTGCACGAAATTCATGCGGGGGGGGGGGGGCGGGTTGGAGGGGTGTGTGTCCCTTAGCCTGGTCTGCATTCTCTCTAATCTGGGGCCCCTGTGGGATTGGGCCTAAACTGGCACTGGGACAACCCCCTCGAAATCTGGGACTACTGGCTCACCTGCCTGCCTGCTTGATCTCCCCTAACCATTCTGCCTGCTGTCCTGCTTGCCTCAACTGCACCCCCCTGCCAGCCTGATCACCCCTAACTGCCCTCCCCTCCTGGCCTGATCACCCGTAACCGCCTCTGCCTCGGCCCTGCCACCATGGCTTTGTCCAGAAGGACATCTGGAATGTCTCATGGTCTAATTAACATATTACCCTTTTATTAATAGGATATGACATACTGCCATAACTATAACATATCTACCAGTATTACCTATGAGAATACGTACTTCGTGAGATAGGAAGGTATCTAATACATTACATTGTATATGTTGTAAGTAGTAGGAAATACAGTATTTGTCGCAATAATATACACCTTGTGACTTCCCTTCCTGATCTGGGAATGGTTCCCAGGTCTTTGAATATTTCCTGGCTCCTGATGTATTACTTTTTTTTTTTTTTTTTTTGTCATTCAGCGTAACTTTATTTACTGTTTATTGCACATGATTTGAGGTCTTTAATTTCTAACCACCAAAGATTCAAAGGACTATTTTTTCCATGAATCTTAACATTGACATTAGTGAATTCGTGTATTCATGTGTTTTTATTGTAAACATCTGAATTATTCACATTGTCATAGATCCTGAACTCATAAGCGTGGACCAGGCACAGGCTGGCAGCAAGCCAAGAAGTCACTCTGCAAGCAAACTGATACTCTGCATAAGGAGAAAAATAATAGCATAACATTTAATGTCTGACTTTAATTCATATACTGTTGGGGACTCAACTGCTTGCTTGGTAATGGAGTTAATTATTGGGAGGATTATTCCTGAAATAATTAAGGAAAGGGGGGCTCAATCTTTCTTCTTGGTTGCTTGCTCCTCCCCAGCACCTTCATCTCTTTGGGCAGCTTCTCCTTCACCTTCTCCTCAGCTTCTTGGGCATCTTCTCCTTCACTTTCACCTCCTTCCTCCTTCCTCCTTTGCATCCTCAAATTCTTTCTTGGCACCTTCTTCTTCTTCTCCTTCCTCTTCCTCAGCCTCTTCCTTCTCTTCTTCAGCTTCTCCTTTAGAAGGTGGTTCATCCTTAGTTTCCTCGGCTTTTGCAGCCTCAGTGGTTTCCTCCACCTCAATCTGCTCCTCCTGGACATGGCAGGGATGTTAAGAAGGGAAGGAGCGAGCAGACATCAAGTAGAGCTAGTCTGTAAACCACCGTAGGCAGATCACCAAAGACCTAGGAACTCTGGGAGTAGCCTCTGGCATGAAACTGAGCAGGGTCTCCTCACCTTCCAAGAGTTTCCTGTAAGCTGCAATGTCAATGTCCAAAGCCATCTTCACATTGAGGAGGTCCTGGTATTCTTTTAAATATGATGCCATTTCACTCTTTGTAGTTCTCAATTCATTTTCTAATTTGTTGATCATGTCCTGCATAGCATAAACATCAGAGCTCTGCTTATCCTCCAGCCCTCTAAGCTGCTTTCCCAGTGCTTCGTTCATGCCCCGGCATGTTTCCATCTCCAGGGTCTTGGTCTTGAGCAGTGGCTGGCCCACACTGCATAGGTGTTCTTGACAGAACTCTTGGTCAGCATGGTGAAGCGGCTCTTGTACCATTCTTTGGCATTCTGCATGTTCTTGGCAGCCAGCTTCTTGTACTGGGTGTGGATGTCCTTGAGCATAGCGGAGAGGTCGGACTTGGAGAACATGTCCAACTCCATGGAGATCTGAGCGTACTGGATCTGCACGTGCAGCTTGGCGATCTCGTCGTGCACCTTCTTCAGAAAGGCGATTTTGTCCATCAGGCTGTAGATGAACTTTTCCACCTCAGAGCCTGCAAGAGCTGCCTCATCTGCATCTTTTCTCACCTCCATCAGCCAGCCCTTTGCATTCTCATGATTCGGCACCTCTTTCTGGTAGCATGCCTGTAGGTTGTTCCCAGCCAATTCGGAGCCCAGGTGCCTCCTAACTGCCCACTTCCCTCTCCTCTCCAGGGACAGGACATGGTGGGGCAGGACACAAGCATCCCATTTTTATTAAAATGTTCAACACAGGCCTGTTCCACCAGTGTCCTCAGGTGGCCCAGGGGCAGACAGTGATCCTGGAGACCCGAGCCACCCCTGCCTATGGACCCCCCAGTGACTTCAGGTGCTGTCCATGCCCCCTGCCCGATCCTGATCACCACCTGGACCCCACAGGCAACATCAGAAGCTGCCTGCTGGAACTGCCTGGTCCCGATCACCATCTGGACTCTGCGGGCAGCGTCAGGAGTTGCCTGCTGGAACTGCCTAGTTCCAATTGCCATCTGGACTCTGCGGAGGACATCAGGCGCAGTCCATGTCATCTGCCTGGGTCCCTGATAGCTGCCAGGACCCTGCGGGCAACATCAGGGGCTGCCTGCTGGAACTGCCGGGTCTGATCGCCACTGAACACTGCGAGCAGTGTCAGACACTGTCCATGCCACTTGCCCGGTCCCAATTGATGTCTGGACCCTGGGGGCAGCATCAGGAGATATCTATACCGCCTGCCTGGTCCCAATCAATGCCTGGACTCCATGGGCAACATCAGGCACTGTCCCCTGGGCCTTCTTGGTCCCGATGCTGCCTGAAGCCCACGGGAAATGTCAGGCACTATCTCTGCTGCCTGCCCCATACCGATCGCCGCCTGCACCTGGCAGGCAACATCAGGAGATGCCTGCTGGAACTGCACCATCCCTATTGCCGCCTGGACATAGCAGGCAGCATCAGGAGTTATCCGTGCAGCCTGCCTGGTCCCAATTGCTGTGGACAGGCTCAGGTGCTGCCTCCCAGGCCTGATTGCAGCCTGGACCCTGCAGGCAGCTTCAGGCACTGCCTGCCAAGCCTGCCCAGTCCCTATCACTGCCTTGACTTCCCAGGGGCATCAGATGCTGCCTGCCAGGTCTGCCAGATCCATGGTGGCCTGGACTCTGCAGGCTACTTCAGGTGCTGCCTGCCCTGCTAGCATGTGCAAATTTACCCACCCTGGGCACCCTGCCATCGCCCTGTGATCTGGGGCCTGCCATCGCTGGCTGACCCTGCCCTCAGCCTGACCTGGGTTAGGCCAGCCATTGCGCTGCAATCGGGCCTGCTATTGCTGCCTGGCCCCGCCCCCTGGGCACCCGGCCATCGCCTTGCTATTGGCTTGTGGGCATGGCTTATGGGCGTGGCTTATTGGGTGTAGCGAAGGTATGGTCAATTTGCATATCACTCTTTTATTAGATAGGATGTGAAAATTTAACTTTTAAAATTATTTTCTTGAAGAAGATATATTAGGTTAACTCTTAATTCTAAACACTTGCATATGAGAAAGGATTTTCTGAAAGGACTTCTAAAGATCATAATTCTTATTTTCAGTATTATTAGCAGACCATTCCATGCATACAATTGTTATGTTACAATGATTGGGAAGGAAGGAGGAAGAATAAATTTTAACAAATACATCTAAACATGACCTGTTTCTTTCCACAGGATTTCTGATCTCGAACCTGGTTGTGATCATTGTGATGGAGCAAGAAAAAAACTTGATGGTCTCAGATTCTAAATACTTCACTGAAAGGAAGAATTTGAAAAGCTCTTTTACAGGTGAGGGATCAAGAAGATGATCTGAATACTTTGGAAATCCATTATAAGATGTGCTATAGAGTGTATAGAGAGAATAGGTCATTAGAATGAGACAAACTTTAATTGTGTTAACTCTTACAGCCTTAGTTTTCTCTTTAAGAAAAAGAAAATATGTGTGTGTGTGTGTGTGTGTGTGTGTATACATATACATATATATATATATACACACACATATACACACACACACACACACACACACACACACACACACACATATATATTTAGGATTAATGAGGTACTATATGCAAGGCTACTGTTCTTTTTTTTTTTTTAATATATTTTATTGATTTTTTACAGAGCAGAAGGGAGAAGGATAGAAAGTCAGAAACATCGATGAGAGAGACATCGATCAGCTGCCTCTTGCACACACCCTACTGGAGATGTGCCCACAGCCAAGGTACATGCCCTTGCCGGAATCGAACCCGGGACCCTTCAGTCCACAGTCCGACGCTCTATCCACTGAGCCAAACCGGTCTTGGCAAGGCTACTGTTCTTAGTAAATACATGTATACCTTAGAGAAACTACAGTTTCAGTTCCAGATCAAAATAAAGCAAGCATATCAATAAAGCAAATCATAATCTGGTGCAGGTATTTGCTGTCAATTTGTAAAAAATGCAGTATCTGTGAAATATAGTAAAGCTAAGCACATTAAAATGAGGTATGCCTGTAGTGGCTATCACAGTTATTACTCAGATATTGTCTTGTTTTCACCTCAAATGGTGTCCTATTCAGTTTCTCCTCTACTCAGGTACCATTTATTTTTCTTTTAGGTCTTTAAGAATAAAACTAGTGAATTGATTTTTAATGAATACATCCTGTTGGAAGCTGCCCATTGCCTTCACTAGCAGAGAGGTGTGGACAAGGAACCCAGAAGGCTGGTCAACCTTGAAGGCTGGTCAACCGGAAAACTGGTCAAAGCCAAACACCCATTGTCTAGTTGAGACAATGGTAGCTAAAGCAACCTCCACCTTTTAATCTTATATAAATCCTTGCTGATTAGCTATTACTGGAATTGCCTGCGTAGAGCTATGGGTGGATTCCAAAGTCTTAAAAATAAAAGGGATTGCAAGCCCAGAGCAAGGCAGAGTCCTTCCCCTGGAGTTGGGCTCCAGCCTGGCCCCCAATATTTCCAAATTAGTATTTTATAGTCTCTTTCATTTGTGTGCGGCCTCCTCCAATTCTCCAGAGCCCAAACCCTGAACCTAAACCCTGAACCATGCGGGACATGAAAGGGGTTCACTACAAACTGGCAGCCCACCGTAGGTGTCCTACGTTGGGCTACATCCCTTGGCAATTGCTGACAACTGTTCAAATACTTATTAGTGTTGTTACTAAGTACAAAAATTTCATTTGCTTCTGATGTTAAGTAAAACTAGCTTTAAAAACATTTTTTATATAAAATAGTTTACAAGTTTTTATTTTGTTATTTTCTCTTTTCCACTGAAATTCAGAATTACCCTGTCAGAGATTAGGAACTATATTTAGAATATTTGTTTATTTTTGCAGGAGTTGAAAGTAAGAATAATTTAGAAACTGTCCAACACAATAACCATAAGGCAGATAAAGAGAGAGCTTCAAAATGGTCTAAAAGAGATGGCCCGCAAAATTGTAAGCATGAGGATACAAAAGAAATACCACTGACAAGGTCCCAAGGAGATGAAACTTGGTGTGATGGTTTCTATGAGAATAATGGCAAGTCAGAGAATCAGGAAAATTCAACAGGAAAGGAGGAAGAAAAACCCAATGATGGGGGATGGGACCCAGGAGAACATGCCAGTGCCTCTGTCCAGCAGAATTCATCCTCCAGAGACAAACCCTACAAATGTTCTGAATGTTGGAAAAGCTTCAATAACAGTTCTCATTTGCGTGCTCACCAATGGACCCACTCAGGAGAAAAACCTTATAAATGCTCTGAGTGTGGGAAATGCTTCAGTAACAGCTCTCACCTGATTCAACATCTGAGAACACACACAGGAGAGAAGCCCTACCAGTGTGGGGAATGTGGGAAAAGCTTCAGCAATACCTCCCATCTTATTATCCATGAGAGGACTCACACAGGAGAGAAACCCTATAAATGTCCCGAGTGTGGGAAGAGATTTAGCAGCAGCTCTCACCTGATTCAGCATCACAGATTACACACTGGTGAAAAACCATATGAATGTGCTGTTTGTGGGAAATGCTTCAGCCACAGTTACGTCCTAATAGAACACCAGAGGACTCACACCGGAGAAAAACCTTATCAATGCCCTGACTGTGGGAAGGGTTTTAGTCAGAGTTCCAGCCTGATTCGCCACCAGCGGACACACACAGGTGAGAAGCCCTACAAATGTACTGAATGTGGAAAAAGCTTTGGTTGTAATTCTACTCTAATAAAGCATCACAGAATACATACAGGAGAAAAACCCTACAGGTGTACAGAATGTGGGAAGAATTTCAGTCGAAGTTCAAACCTCATTGCACATCAGAAAACACACAAAGGAGAAAAACACTATGAAAGTTCAGATTGCGAAGAAAGTTTGAGTCAGAACTGCAGTGTGAGAGAAGAATGTAGGACCCGCTCAGGAGAGAAACCATATAAATGTTGTGAATGTGGAAAGAGTTTTGGCCTCAGCTCCCATCTTATCAGACATCAGAGGACACATACAGGAGAAAAACCTTACAGATGTTCTGAGTGCTGGAAAACTTTTAGTCAGAGTTCCACCCTGGTAATTCACCAAAGGACACACACAGGAGAGAAACCTTATAAATGTCCTGACTGCAGTGAGTGCTTTAGTCAAAGCTTTAACCTCATCAGGCACCAGAGGACCCACATAGGAGAAAAACCTTACAAATGTACCGACTGTGAGAAATGCTTCAGCAGAAGTGCCTACCTCAGTCAGCATCGGAAAATTCACATACAAAAATCTTTTCAGTCTCATGAGGTTGAAGGTTTTCCTTCTGAATGGACTTGGAAAGACTGTTCAGGGGAACTGGCCATCATATCATTATTTTCAGACCAAAATTCATCTTCCTCTTAAGTTCTGAAGTCCACTTTTCTTTTAGGACATAGAGGTGTTCTCTGATCATTGCACTACAAAGTGAACTGTGTCCAGCATGTCCAGGGGTGAACCTGAGGAGGGGCGGTGAAGGATTAAAGAAGACAGACAAGAGAATACAGTTGGAACCAGGTGGATTACTGCCTGGATGAGGAAACAGTGACACAGCCTATATGCTGAAGCTTTATTTTACAGTCAGATCACACAAAGCAAAACAAGGGGAGTGATCAACATGTTTACATCTTCTTGTGAGTTTCAAATCACTTGCTGCACCTCCCACAGCTCATTAGCTACCTAGGAACAAGGGAGGACTATAAGGCAAGCTTAATTATGCCAGGAGGGCTCTGCCCTCCAAGCTGGAACTTGTATGTGGCTCTGCCACAGGTCGGTCTGAGGCCTGACCCTACAGCTGCTCCCTACACAAAGTTTCTTTGGTTTGTTTGCCATAACATCTAGAAAAAGTCAACCTCTTAGTTGAGAAGATGGGAAGATCTAGATCACTAACTAGGTCATTGAATATGCCCAGTGAGAGATACTGCCATGGATGGAGAAAAAGGAATTTGTTTTGATGTAAGGTAAGATGGGTAGAGCTTCAAAAGAAAATCTAAAGTGTGCCCTGGCTGGTTTGGCTCAGTAGATAGAGTGTCAGCCTGTGGACTGAAGGGTCCCAGGTTCCATTCTGGCCAAGGGCACATGCCTGGGTTGTAGGCTTGATCCCCAGTAGGGGTTGTGCAGGAGGCAGCCAATCAATGATTCTCATCATTGATATTTCTGTCTCTCTCTCCATCTCTATTACTCTCTGAAATCAATAAAAATATATTAATAAAAAAGAGAAAGAAAACCTAAAGTGTGACCCTGGGAGTAAGCAAAATGACACCTGAGAGCCAGGAGCTGAGATCCCCATTGAATTGCCTTATTTTCTCTTTCCTGATTGGATGGCAATACATCATTACTTATCTCAGGGATTTACCCAGAGAAAGATTTTTTTTGAACAAATAATCTGATTTCCTGGTTCTTTGGGTCTTAGGGAAGAAAAGATTCATTTTAAAAAATGCATTTTCAATTGCTGGACATTAACTTCTGTAGTATTAGAACTGTACTAATAGAATAGCCACTAGCTACATATGTCTATACGAATAAAAGGGTAACATGCTTATAATTAAACCAGATCAACTGGACATCTTCTGTACATCCAACTTCCTTCTGGACAAAGCCACAGTGGTGGAGGGCTGAGGCAGAGGCAGTTAGGGGCAATCAGGCTGGCAGGAGAGCAAGCAATTAGGGGTGATCAGGCTGGCAGGGGAGCAAGCAGTTAGGGGAGCGATCAGGCCAGCAGGGGAGCAGTTAGGGGTGAGATCAGGCAGGCAGAGGCAGTTAGGGGCAATCAGGCAGTCAGGCAGGGTGGTTAGGGGTGATCAGATAGGCAAGCTGTTAGGAGCCAGAGGTTCAGGATTGAAAGAGCAATGTCTGACTGCTGGTTTAGACCTGATCCCACAGGGATCCCGAATTGGGAGGAGGCCCCTCCCCACCCTCCTCCACCCCCTGTGCATGAATTTCATGCACTGGGCCTCTAGTATTTATATAATTAAGATGAAATTAAATTTAAAATCCTGTTCCTTAGTCACACTGGCCGGTTGGATCATCTTGAAGGTAGCTTCAGACACCTGGGTGTCCTAGAGATCCATTAAAATGGCACAATCCTTTTGTTATTATTTATCCTGTGAACATGAAGGGCATGACTAAGAGTGAGTAGGCTGATAATGTAGCACATCAGTATTGTCATATGGCAGTCATTTGGGTAACTGCTGCCTTTTCTGTTGGAAAATTACCCTTCCTGTTATTCCCCTATCTCATTTTGTGTTTGTTCTCTTTTACCTCTTTGACCCTAACCTCCTCTGCCTTGTTCAACCATATTCTAACCCAAAATTAGTTTTTTTTCCTATCATTTATTTTGTTTCCCTTCCTTCCCTCTCCTACCTTCTCCTCCCAGTGAACTAGGAATCAAGTCAAGGCTATGGATGGTCCAAATGCTTTGTTATAAAAGATACAGAATGCTTGGCAATCATAACATAGTGGGCATGTGGCCACTTAAAAGTGGGCATGAGGTAATTTGTGGGTGCTGGTCTAACATTGCTTGACTGGTAAAAGCAATAAATATCCTAGGATTTGACACAGTGTGAGATGAAGTGGATGCTTTAGTTGAAAAAGGATCAGGATTAATTTTGAGCCATGGATAAATGGTCAGATTTAAAAAAGTATTAGTTTATTAAACTGACAAATACAGATGGGAGATTTTCTCTTAAAATAGCTTACTTTCTGATCATTAAAGTCAGAGTTGCTAAAATATACAAAGTATAAAGTAGAAAACATATAAAAGTATGAAGACCAAAATAAAAATCACCTCAAATCATTTTCCTCTTGAGATCACTTACCATGAAAATTCTGGTTTCCCAATAACCACTTTTCTAATATATTATTGTGTGTTACACACATGCACAAATTGTTATATATTATTGACTTTTTCCCTAATTTCACATCATTTTTCATTTTACTTGTTTTAAATTATTATACGATTTTTCATAATACTGCAGTGAATGATGTACCATAACAATTTGTTTGATGTTGGATGTTTATATTGTTTCCAGTTGTTTGCTATTAAAAGTAACACTCCAGTGAACAGGGTTTGTTGTCTTTTGGTTGTTGTTTTGTTTTGGTATGTTGGTTGTGATTGCTTTTGTTTTTTTGCTTTGTGTTATTACACAAATCTTAGTGTACAACTCTATTTCCATAGAGTGAATTCCTAAAAATGAGATTGTTGAGTCAAAAGGCATAAAAGTTTTAAAGGCATATTACTTAGTTACTTTCCAGAAATGTTTATCAATTTAAATTACTCCAGTGAAATAATTTTATTATATACCTTTTGGAGAGGGTGGGAGAGAAAAACATGTAATTCAAGGTCAATAATTTTAAATGCTTAAAACCTCTTTTAAGGTAGCTTGTTTGGATAATCTTCCCCCAGCTTATTCCTTCCCCTCTCTTGGGTTAGGGTCAGCTAAGTGACACTTTGGTTGAATCATTTTAAGAATTACTTGGGTATTGTGCAGCTCGGGGCCCAATTCCAGTAAATGTCACCAGAAGCTGGTTTAAGAACTAGAGAAGTGATCTGAGGCCAAAGCCCAGAAGTACTAAGAGGAAGGAAAGTTGTGTTGGGGGTCATAAGATGCCTAGGAAAGTGTTCTGACACATGATTATTTTATTAGCAGATACAACATAATATTTGGGATGAAAATGATGACTAGTTAATTTAAGGAAATTCAAGTGTCTGGGACAGGATTGCAAGTAAGACATATGCCTCTCCCCCCCAGAAGGTGACTGACTTTTGACTTGTCCAAGGGCACAGAGCTGGTTATTGGCAGCCCGAATTTAAGTCTCCTGATTCTAGTCAGTCTTCCAACTATACTATTGTCATTCATAATTCATTCGTTAACTACATTCTTATGGAGGATTAATTAAGTTCAAAGCATTGTAGTAGGTATTGTGGATGATTCTGATTTATCAGACATAGATCTTTCCCTCAAAGAACACAGGGACTAGTGGGATGATAAGATTTAACCCTAAGTATACTGACAGAGTTTGGAACAAGGTATGAATAAACCATTATGTGACTTGGTGAGGGTCAGTGGAGACTTGGTGGGAATTCAGCTGTGCTCCAAATGGCAGAAAAGATTTGTACATTAGACATTGGGTTTAAGGCTGGTAGTTCAGGGTTAAATAATGGGTGAACACAGGCATTAGCTTAAAGCTCACTAAATTCTAGGGAAGTTTCATCATTTTATAACAAGGGACATCTCTCACCCTGAGTCTTGCACAGCACACTTTTGTTGATCTCGTTAGCATGCTTGTTCTGAACAAATTCATGTTTAACTTCCCCAGAGACCTTACTTGAGTCCCTCCTGGCCAGAGGACTGTTTCCTGTTTCCATGGTTCCTAGATCACCCACTCTCTCAGGGCCCTTATGACACACCTCTCTTTATTTTACTTCTTTGCCCCTGTTGTATATTCATTTGTTATGATTTCAAATGAAATTATGACTTAAGTGAAGTTGCTTTGATCCATGGGTGAATTTGTTTAAATCAGGGGTGGGGAAAGTTCAGCCCATCCTTGGACCATATAAGACCCCTGAAATTATTTAGTCTGGTCCTGCCAAGGTAATAGGGTTTAGTTAATTAAAAGTTTGACCAAATATAGCAAGCTGATTTTTAAGTTGATAATTTTGTATGGCCTGTAAATGATGTTATAAATATCTGAATGGTCCTTGGTAGAAAAATGGTTTCCCCCTTTTGGTTTAAATTATGGAAGCTGTGCCAGGATGTCATTGACACCTGTTGATGGGCATCACTGGGACCTTATCTATAAGAACCTGTGGAGAAAAAACGATCATGTGATACTGTTACCTTGTGAAACATAAATTTATTAACTTACAGTTCTAGAGGGTTAGAAATCCAAAATGGGCTAAAATCAACAAAGCTGCTTTCTTCTGGAGACTGTCGCGGAGCCTTTTCAAACATGCAGAGGCCTCATGCATTCCTTGGCTCCTGGTCCTCTTCCTGTAACTTTAAAGCCAGCATTATTAGGCCAAATTTTTCTCATGGGGCAATCTCTCTGGTTCTCATAAGTCCTCTTTTCACTTGTAAGGACCCTTATGACTACACAGGGTCACTCAGATACTCCAAATGTGATAGATATTTAAACTTGAAATACCAAGAGCTTATGAGGATTTATTGAGTGTGTTTGGTTTGGACAAAGCTACTCTTTGCTGGACTAGCTAAATAGCTCTCCAGAGATCTTGAGACACTTGGTCCAGGTTGTGGTCAGGCTACCCTTGGTTGGCAAGTGACTGGCAATAAACTGTTCAACAGCAGCATCAGGAAGAGACATATGTTCCTGCCTCCGTGAGGCTAGTCTTTGTAAGCAATGGTGTATCCCAGGAATAACCTTAGGAGCAACTCACCTTGCCTGCCAACCGGTGGCATCACCCACTAGCTATTGGCCTCAGCACTGCAAGGGACCTAAGCTGGCAGTTGACTACCAAGAACAAACTTGGAGAAAGTTATTACTTCACTAAATTTGGACTCTCATCTCCCTTTGCCTGGTACGGTAGTGAAATCTGTCATTGGTTTCTAAGGTTATCAGTTTAAAAGATAGTATCCTATATGCTACTGGCTTGTGAAATATTACTATTATAAATTATAATTCCCACAGGGAACCTATGTTAAAGAAATATCTGGAAAAGACAAGCTAGGTCTCTGAACATAATCTGCCCCAAACGCAACGCCCCCATGCCCTCCTCCCCCCATGTCTTTGATTTTGAGAGAATAGGGGCTAGGCACAACAGTCTATCTTTAGTCTGACCACAGTGACAAGTCTTAGCTGATAATATGTGAAGGAAGGGAACACTTGGCATATCCTCTCCTTCAGGCAAATGCCTGCCTACTCGCTCTTCCGTATTCGGCTCCAAATTCACGTTCACCAGGTGGTATTTGATCCGTCCCTACAACCTCGGGGCCGCCAGGTTAGTAAGCGCTTAATAGATGTTCACGGAATGAATGGGAACAGCCAGAATTTACGCGGGAGATCTCCGGGCAGGGATTTCCTCGGAATGACTCCATCTTTCTCCAGGATAGGACTTCAGCGGCTGGGGCTGAGGGGAGTAAACTGGGACGAGCCCCACCTCCCTCGGATCCAGCGGGGTCTTCCCCACCGCCCACCGAACAGCCAGCCGATACCCACGCCCCCAACCCACACCACGCAACATCGCCTTAGCGCCACTCGGGGCGTCACCGCGAGGGCTGCGCCGCGCACGATTGGCCAAACGCGACATAGCGCCACCTCGGCCTACCGCGCGTGCGCGCTCTCATTGGACGGCGGCGGAGGTGGGCGGGGCCTGCGCGGAGGGCGCGCTGGGCGGGGCGGGCTCGCTCTCCGGAGCCCCGCCCTCTGGCCCCTCGCATGGGTGGGTGGAGATCTCGGGCCGCGGGGCGCGCCGGGCTCGGAGATAGGTGCCGGGCGTGCGGCGGTTACTGTGGTTACTGCGTTAGCGCCGCTCGGGGATGTTGGCGAGGACGCAGTAGGGAGCCGCCGCTGCCGCAGTCTGGCGACCTGTATTCACCCGCGGGGACTCGAGGTGACGGACTGGAAGGTTAGGAGGCTGCGCCGAGGAGCAAGTCTTCAGGTAATGTCCGCGCCCCCTTTCCTGGGCGGCGCAGCCTGGAGTCCTAGTCCACCTGTGGGGGGAGGAGGCAGCCCTGCCCGTCAGGTTCCCTTGGGCCGTGGGCTGCGCGGGGCACCACCCGTGGGGTCGCCCAGGGGAAGGGGGTGGGTCGAGGACCCCGACTCCGCGCTAGACCCGCCATCGCCGGCGGAAGAGGCAAGGCCGCATTTTTCTCGGCGCCAATCTATTTGTTTTTTTCCTTTTCCATCTTTTTCTCGAAGGGCACCTGCTGCTGTTGAGAGAGCCTTTTACAGCACGATGAGCCAACATCAAAATTAAAACCATCATCCGCAACAACCCTCAGGGAAACCCATCTCACAAAAGAAAGAAAAATAAATGGATGGCCCCAAAGAGCAGAGAATCTAAACTGGGAGCTGTGGAGCAGGTGGTTTTGAAATCCTGCTAAGCCCCACCTTCCCCGTTCAGATACTTTTATAACCTAGGATTTTCTAAATTAGCCTGATTTGAATTGTGATCCTGTGAGGACGGTTACCTGGAGTTGGGCCGGTTCCCGGTGCTCCTTTTGGGAACACAGTTTGGGGAGAATCTGGAATCATCAAAATCATACAAGGACAGAAAAGGATCCCAACATCGACCGGTGCCACCAAAGGGGCCTTTGAACCATGTGGACTTTCCTCGGCCTTGCCACCTTCACGTATTTTTATAAGAAATGCGGGGACTTCGTCACTGTGGCCAACAAGGAGCTGCTGCTGTGCGTGCTGGTGTTCCTCTCGCTGGGCCTGGTGCTGTCCTACCGCTGCCGCTCCCGCAGCGGGGCCCTCCCGCGGCACCAGCAGAAGGGGTCCCAGCTCGCCGTCTTCTCCGACATCCTGGCGGCCCTGCCTTTCATCGGCTTCTTGTGGGCCAAATCCCCGCCTGGCACAGAAAATAAAGAGCAGCTCGGGTCCAGGAAGGTAGGTTGAAATCAAAGTGGTCAAATGAATGAGTGTCTTATTTTAAAATAGGATTGAGGTCACTCAAATGTCCATTTTCTCTAAAAGGCAAAAGATAGCAGCTTAGATACTCAGGTATGAATTCTCATGTACTTTTTTGTTTTTCTTTTGTTTGTTTTAAAAAGCTCTTGAGTGTTTGTTGGCACTCTTAGCAATGATTTGAAAACATTTATTTCATTTAGTATTGGTTGAGACAAGACTAAATGAAATTATTTTATTATGAATGTTGATTTGATTATGAGTATCTATTTGATTATCAGTTTGACATGGAATGTTAGAATTTCACTTTGAAGAAGGACAGAATCACTTTCTGTGATGGAAAAAAGAATGTTTTATTTAAATCCTTGGGGGAGGATGGTATTTGTACCTGGAAGAAGGACACCTGCTGCAGGTAAGTCCTCCACTGTCCAGAAGTGACAGCTGGCTGGGCAGAATGCCCTCCTCTTTCCCTATCACTGGGGCCTTGAGGAAATCGGTGCAGTGATGCCCTGATCAGGTGAGTAAGTGAGCAATGTCCACATTGCAGTCGTGTTTCCAAACCAAAGACTGGGCCTCAAATACACACGAAGTTGTGATCCTTGCGAAAGCAGCGGAGGAGGACAGTGGTGGGTAGAGATGGCGGTTGTTAAGCCAGAACACTTAGGCCTATTGCCCATTGGTGTCGGACTTCTTCCCAAGAACACTGGAGGATTTTAAGCTTGGGAGCAACAGTATTTGACTTACTTTTTAAAAAACATTCCACTTGCTGTGTGAAGACTCAATTGTAGGGAGAGGAATGGAAGCCAGGATTTCAGCTCAGAGACTATAGTGGCAGACCAGGTGAGGTGGACATAGGGTGAGAGGTCGGTAGAATCTGCATTAGTTTTTCATCCACAGTACAGGTCAGCAAGCTTGCAGAAGATAGAGACTTGGTTTAGAAGTTTTGTTCTGCTACTTGTGGCTGTGTGACCTTTGCATATGGCTTAGTTTCTGTAAGACTATTGTCTCCTGTTTGATGGGGACAACAGCAGCCTTACTGGTAGTTATGGAATTAAATGATTTAATGCGTGGTCCCTAACTGTCTAATAGTAGTTATTAATGTTAGTCTAAAGATAGGATGCATCTGTTGGGAGCCTTTTGAGTAATGGGATGGTGGGTGTAGGCTGGAGGAATGGGAGAGGTGAGAGAGGGAAACTTTGATTTTTCAGGTTGAAATCTTGGGTATTGATGTTGGAGATAACATCCCTCAGGGTCCTTGAAGGAATGGAGTCACATCATGCTGTGTAGACAAATATTGGGGTAGGAGCATTGGGTTAGCTGCAGTCTACATTGGGTCCACTCTGTGAATGCCTCAGGCTGTCTGCTTTTTATTAATACTAAGTTCCCTTTAGTGCTGCTTCTCCTGACCAGGTTCTGACTTCCTCCAGTGTTCCATTCTACCAGAAAAACTAATTAAAAATGGCAAAAGATGACAAAAGAGGTTATCTTGCTCTCAGAATAATAGTTTATATATAGTCAGTTATTCTGGTCAGTAAGAAATGCTATACTAATGGGAAGAGTCCAGTCTTGGCTTCTCTTGGTAAAGGACAGAAAGTTAATTTCCCTAAGAGAATGATAAAAAATGGAATGGACAAGGCCTCAGTCCATTATGGAAATATAGAAAAGCTAGGTGAATATTACAATCATAGAGAATTAAAGCTCTAAAGGATTTTGGGGGTTATTTCCTTTCTTTCTGCCTGAGGTTTCTTTTATTAAAAACACTTCAAAGTGACAATTAGTCTTATTTTAATCCTTAAGGTCAGAGAACTCAAGGAAGATGGTTCCTTGCAATCTTTTACCTGAAAAGAAATGTAGTCATATTTGTGAATCCATGTGCCAAAAAAGGAAAAATTAATTATTACAACATTGAATTGTTCATCAAAAAACCCCCATACAGTCACTGTTATTCTCAGTGGTCATAAATCTCCCAAAACAGGACTTTTTCATCTTCATATGTTCAAAGTTTTTACTGTCAGCCCAATTAGTGATAGGTTTAATGTTTGTCCTTATTAGTAAATTGGAGGACCAACTTGATTGACATTACTGACCGGGCTCTCGTAGAGAATCAGAGTTAAAATGAAGGGGTAAATTAAACATGTTCTTATATGTCAAAAACTAAAATTGTGAGCAGGTCAAATTTCAAGGGATAATGGGTTATTTTGTTCTTTTTGGAATTTTGTAGAGTTAAATAACTCTCAATTAGTAGATGAGTAGGCAAAATCTGACAATTTGTTACATAGAAGTGATTTTATAGATTGGGGTAGATTTTTCAAATGACAATACAGGAGAAAATAAAGGTGAATAGTGGCAATATGTAAAAGGTGCTGAATAGTTTGCAACATGAAGTCAAACTAGAAGTTGTATGTGATTTGCATTTGGCAGATGCTCAGACTATGTTTGAAGAATTGAGTAATTAATGATAAAATTTTCCCTATCATAAGCCTTTGAAGTCCCTTATAAACACTTCTTAATATTTCGCCTGGTGTGAATTTCTGAATATATCTGTATCATAGCATTTTCTAAATACCATATTTGGAAAAGGAATATACACTTAATTTTATTGGGATATTATTATACATTTTTATTTCTTAAATATTTTAGTATTTTGGTTTTTATATATGATCAGGATTTACAGACACAATGGTTCATTTGGTTTGGTAATGGTTAGGGGGTAGCTTTGCCCAGATGCAAAAGTCTACTGTGTCTGTATAGTACTAATATGATGATTTAAGGATAGTAAAAAATAATTTTACCTTTTTCTTTAAAACAGTGCAAAAAAGGAACCAATATTTCAGAAACCACCTTAATAGCAGCAGCTGCCTCTACATCGATACCTTCTCAAAATGATCCGGAAGTTATCATTGTGGGATCTGGTGTCCTTGGCTCTGCTTTGGCAGCAGTGCTCTCCAGAGATGGAAGAAAGGTGACAGTAATTGAGAGAGATTTACAAGAGCCTGACAGGATAGTTGGAGAATTTCTGCAGCCAGGTGGTTATCGTGTCCTTAAAGACCTTGGTCTTGAAGGTAGGTTCATATTGGTTCTGTGGTATAAGGAAGCACTGTTCATTTTAGACTATCCTATCCCTGATAAAAATATACTCTATTTTATTTTCATTTAAAAAAGATAGTCTACTCACTTTAAGTGTAATTAAAAAGTGTATCAAAAAACTATTTTGATCTTGGCATAGATGTGTGATAAAAGTTTTTCTTTAATCAGAAATGAAATTATATTAATGTACTTTATCTTAACATTGTATTTTAATGTATTTAAACATATTATATGATGTTATTAATATACTTGCTAAAGACCACTTTTTCACGTAACATAAGTATATTTTTATTACTGTTAATCATTCTTTTTTGTTATAATTGTATGTCTATTCATAGCATTTTCTTAATTGATAGTTCATAATGTACCTTACCTTTCTAACTTACATTAATATTTAGGTTCTTTATTAGAGATAACACTGTAGTGGACCTATTCTTGTATATAATTTTAAACATTATTAAGAATTACATTTTCAGGATGAATATCTTAGATGAATTTTCAAGACTAAGATTACTAGTATTATGTCAATGGATGATAACTTTATGATAATATTGCTTTATTATTTTCCATAATGTTTATCCCATGACCAATAATATATAAATTTATCAATTTTCTCTAATCTTACCAGCAATTTTGATAGATTTGGTATTTTGTTTTAATTTATTTTTTAAAATCTGGTTTTGAACCTTTTTCTGATCTGTTCAATGTTTCTATATTGTTTACTATGAATCATCTATATACTTTATACCCATTGTTATTGGGTCTTAATATTTTTCCTATGGATTTTAATGTGTAAGTTTCATATATAAATATCTTTTGTGATACTATAAATTTGCTAAGAGTATCATCTTACAGAAGCATTAAAAATTCTGAAATAGTTACATGAATGTCTACCTTTTTGAAGACAGAGACTTTCCATGCCCCCACGTTCTCTTTGTGTCTAGCATAACTCTGGGCATATTAACAAAATTGATTTTTTTAACGGAATTGTTTTGTAGATACAGTGGAAGATATTGATGCCCAAGTTATACATGGCTACATAATTCATGATCGGGAAAGCAAATCAGATGTTCAGATTCCTTACCCTCTGCTAGAAGACAGTCAAGTGCAGAGTGGAAGAGCTTTCCATCATGGGAGATTCATTACGAGTCTCCGGAAGGCAGCTATGGCAGAGCCCAAGTAAGACTATGGCTTCAAATATATAATGTTAAAGAATTAACACATTTAACTACAAATACTATTTTATAAATTTTCATAAGTGTTTAGATGTGGGCTAGACCATAGGTCTTACGCTAAAATAAACCGTAAGTTAGAAGAGTGTTAAATCTTTTCAGTGCCTTTATTAAGAATATCATATAGAGTATTCTTTTTGGAATGACATGGAACTGTTGAGAATTTTTCTTTGACTAAATAAATTGTGGGATTGTTATGTGGTTGGAATTTGGAGGATACAGTATTGTAAGCAGTCAGTGCATGTGCCCATTGGGAGTTAGGGTTTGTGACTGTAATACTTGCTATTAAGTCAGGCCAGAGGCCTTCAAGGGAAAATCCCTGTTCCATTGTACGAAGGACCTAGTGTGACATGACTGGCCTCTTCTCTTATTTATTAACTTGTATTTGCCTCTAGCCTTTAAACTTTATAATTGAGGAATTTTTAAAATATGAGAACCTCATATCATTGGCATAAGGTTAAGTGCTAAAGTAATTTTATCTTTAAGGCTGAAAGGATTTCATATCTATGGAACTAGAATATGTTTATTGTAGAAAAGTACCCCAAAATATAAAGAAGATTTAAAAAATTATCCATGATCCTCTGACTGGAATTAACTACTCTGAATAATTCGCTGGATAAACTTCAATTCTTTTTTCTCATCTGTGTATGAATTGGTTGGGGGTATGTTAAGTTTATTTGCATGTAAATAAATTGAGATAAAAATCTAATGTTACTTTTTAAAAATATTTCATTAATAGAGTCAGTTTTTAAAAGTTAGATATTAAAAACCACACATAATTCTAAAAATCATTAATGATGGTTTTGCTTTTTTTGTCACTCCATACCTTTTTCTGTGTACATGTGTGTGCACCTACATGCATGTCCAGTTTACGTGGGTTAACTGGAGATAAGGTATAAGGAGTTTATGCTTCCTTAAATTGCTCAAGAGAGCTACTATAGAATGTATTTATCTTTTAGTACAAAGTTTATTGAGGGCGTTGTGCTCCAGTTATTAGAAGAAGATGATGCTGTGGTTGGAGTTCAGTACAGAGATAAAGAAACCGGAGATATCAAGGTGAGATATATCAGGTGTTAGCTTCTCCTAAGAGATTTTTCTCTTTCATTTTCTCTCCTTTAAAAAAGTGGGCTCAGCAAATTGTTACTCAACAAATGTTCTGAGTTCTTTCTAAGCCCTGTGCAATGGGATGGATTTAAGATTGTAACACATTGTCTTTAGTGCACCTCAGAATGTTACACAAATAACTTTGCAAACAAATACCACTATATTAACAGTATTAAAAACTGAATGAGTATACACTAGTAGAGAAGCTGAGGGGGACTGGAAGGTGAAGGAAGGATTCAACATAAAAGAAATGACTAAGATAAAATAAACAGTTGTTTAAGTAAGAAAGGCAAAAGTAAGAGAATCTAAGGAAATAGCAGAAGAAAATAATTTTCAGTATTTGCTCCTGTTGGCCTAGTACAGTGGTTGGCAAACTCATTAGTTTGTCATGGTCCTAGTAAAAGGCTAATCTGTGGATTCTTCTGGGCTGCTCTACAGGCTCACCCCCTCCCAGAAATTGTACTCTAAGGAGGGTGATTGCCAGGTAATATAAATCATATATAGACCTATGTGTACAAAAATTCTTCGAAGTACTAGCCACTGGTTGAAGTACTATATAAATTATGAAATTCTAGAATAAAAAATAATTGGCTAGTCCTTGGAATTCGTAATGAATGGGATTCAGTCTTCTATTTGCTATGCTTGCTTTGTGGTTTTCTTCATTGTTTATCAAAGTGCAGTTTTTAATCCCAGGTGGTTTGGATGGTAGAGCTTTGGAGGAAGGTGATCCTCAGGGACTCCAGGAAGTGTCTCTAAAGATTGGGCATGCATTAACTTAAGCCCACATAACAGCTTCCTCAATAGTATTACCATCATATATCCTCTATGATGTTATCCGGTAACATATTTAAATTCATTCATGCATTTTAAAAGAATTGTCCTTTTACTGTGTATTTCTAACTGCTTAGCTGAATGTTCTTTATCTTTGTTAGGAACTTCATGCTCCATTGACTGTTGTTGCAGATGGACTGTTTTCCAAGTTTAGGAAAAACCTGATCTCCAGTAAAGTTTCTGTTTCGTCTCATTTTGTTGGCTTTCTTATGGAGGTACTTACTGTAGGGGTGTGATTGTAAAAAAAAAAAATAAAAGCAACTTGAAACTTGAAAATTATTAAAATATTTCATACTATTTTTTCTAGAATGCACCACAATTTAAAGCAAATCATGCAGAGCTTCTTCTAGTTAATCCAAGCCCAGTTCTCATCTACCAGATTTCATCTAATGAAACTCGAGTACTTGTCGATGTTAGAGGAGAATTGCCAAGGAATTTAAGAGAATACATGGTTGAAAAAATTTACCCACAATTACCTGGTAAGAAATAGGATTTCACTTTCATTGTAATCTAAGTGTGAAAGCAAATCTCACAAAAGGCTCTTCATCTCTAATCCTCAGTAAATCTATGTCCAAAACGCCCATTTAGTCACATAGGAGTCCTCATTTCCAATTCTAGGCAATAAATATACAAAGTGATCATATTTATTGGTTTTCAGATTCCAGAATAAACATATGAACAAAACACTTTATTAAAGTTGCAGAATACATTATACATAATTTATCAGTTTTACCTATTTTTAGCCAAATGGAATATTTGTGTGAATTAGGAAATACAGCCCTATCTGCAAGAGACTTTACTGCAATAACTATACAAATGTATGATGACTATGAATGATGGAACCTCCTGGAGTTGTCTGCGAAACCATCAACTGTGTTCATGGATAAATTAACACAACTTGTAGAGAAAAAAAAAGGCAGGATTCCTGGAGATGCACATTTATATGTATTATTACCTAATAGGGAGTTAAAATATACACATTTAATGTTATTGGATCAATAAAATATATTTGCTTATCATGAAAAACTTAATATTAAGCAAATGAAAGCCAATATGTTTTTACTAAAATTTGTAAATTAGGGGAGAGATGGGTATTAGTACATTAGAGCTAAGATTCTTTCATGGGGTGTATCTTTTGATAAATCCCTAATGGAGTTATGAAATTATTATTGAAGTCATAAAAATAAGTATCAAAAGAATAAAAATAGAAATGGTTTAAATCTGCATCTACAAAGGAAGATGAGAAAATAGAATTGGACAGAAAACATTTTTTATTTCATACCATTCAATACTGTTCTTGTTTAGTATTCATTTTAGATTGTTTTTATAATCCTTTTAAATGATGCTGCATATTTATGAACAAATGTATAAAAGATACACCTGGGCTATGGAGCTAAGTGATTTTGTTTAATTTTAGATTTTGTATATTTTTAATTTTTCCAAATAATTTTGTGTACTATATTATGTTTTATTAAATATAAATATTAAATTGCTAGCATCAAACACTGAAAAAAATAAAATAAATAAAACAGGCCAGAGATAAGATTGGCAGATGAAAAATGCATCCAGCCAATCAGATACACTGGAGTTGAACTATTTATTTAAACTAGCATATAAGAAAATCTCCACATTAAAAAAAATAGTTTCAATATACTTTTCATATCAATAAGGCATAGTTTTCAGGATAATTATTGACAAAATTTTAATGTTTTTAAAAGTAGTCTGGCTAGCAATCAGGTCTCTGAATTCTTGAAATATCTTTATACTTAATTATTTAAACCCTTTTTCTAGTATACATAGCCTTCTGCTGTTTGTGAAATGTTAGTATATTTCATCTGATATTAACCAGAATATGGTGGTGACAATAAATTGTTAATTATGACTTCTGTCAGTTAACATCTGGAGGAGAGGCAGGTGGTTTTCTCCCCTATTTCATGTCATATGAATTTGCTTCACTGTTCCTCTAGTTTTTTTTTAAATTTAGCTATATTTCTTTTTACATTAATTTTCTCTTAGATTCCTTAGCATGAGTAACTGCTTAATAAACAGTTTTACTAATAAAGTAATTAGTTTTTTATTTACCACAAGGAATATATGTAACAACCATAACAGGTATATAGTAGGTATTTCTTTATACTTGATAAGAAAATGTGGTAATCAGTAATTGAAATGCTATAAACCATTTATTTGGTGGGGTGGGATTTATTGCAGATCACTTGAAAGAACCATTCTTAGAAGCCACTCAGAATTCTCGTTTGAGGTCTATGCCAGCAAGCTTCCTTCCTCCTTCACCAGTAAACAAACGAGGTATTCTTTTATTGGATTTATTTTATTAATGATATTCTAAATATTCACATTCAGTATCCCAAGTGACATATACTGTACATGGTTAAATTTATGCTGCTGGGAATAACATGTGGGACAGAGAATTGGTTACTATGAATTAAGATGTTACTAATACCAAAATTAGTTTATGATAGCTTTAGTTATTATTTAATAAAACCATTGTCAATAATTTTCACAATGGGCCGGGAATCTCAGAGTTGAACAGCAGTCAGGAGGTGCACATAGAGGCAAATTATGGAGCTGCCTAATCTTAATATATAAAAACCCTGGGTACACAACAACCAGGAGGGTCGACCAACTGGAAGTCAGTCCTGCAGTCAGCGCTGGGTTGCTGTGGCGACCCAGTGCTGACTGCTATGACTGTAGGCACTGTGACCCAGCACTGACTGCTGAGGAGGCTACAAATCAGGCCCAGCGAGAGGCCTGAAGAGAGAAGTGGGGTCTGATCTGTTGATCAACACTTGCTTCTCTCTTTAGCTCTTGGCCTGGTCAGCAGCTGTGCCTACATTTCTTTCCAGGCCTCCACAGGGGCTGCTGATCAGCCCCTGTTAATAGGCCCAGAGATGCTGACCAATCAGAACCAAATCTGGGTCAACTATGAGGAGCCAATAGCTGCCTAGAAGATGGAGCTTTTGATGCTGACTGGCATAGAAACTGACCAATCAGAACCAAATCTGGGTCAACTGTGAGGAGCCAATGACTGTCTATGAGATGAAACTTTTGATGCTGACTGGCATAGAAACCAAAAGTCAGAACAAAATTGACTGGCAGGGAAGGGCAGTTGGGGGTGAGATCAGGCCAGCAGGGGAGGGCAATTAGGGGTGATTAGGCTGGCAAGGAAGGGCAGTTGGTGGCAAGATCAGGTAGGCAGGGGAGGGCAATTGGGGGTGAGATCAGGCTGGCAGAGGAGGGCATTTGGGGCTATTGGGCCAGCTAGGGAGCAGTTAGGTGGTGTTAGGGATGATTAGGCAGGCAAGGAAGGGCAGTTGGGGGCAAGATCAGGCTGGTAGGGGAGCAATTAGGGGATGATCAGGCTGGCAAGGAGCTGTTAGGAGCCAGCAGTCCTGGATTGTGAGAGAGGGATGTGGATCGGGCTCAAACTGGCAGCTGGACATTCCTCGAGGAGACCCAGATTGGAGAGGATGCAGGCTGAGGGACAACTCTCCACCCCACCCCCCCGGGCCTCTAGTCCTATTTAATAAAAGAGTAATATGCAGATTGACCATCACTCCAACACACAAGATGGCTGCCCCCATGTGGTCAAAGATCCTGCCCCCCATGTGATCACAAGATGGCCACCACAAGATGGCCAGCAGGGGAGGACAGTGGGAGGTTCCAGGCCTGCAGTGGAGGGCAGTTGTAGGCCATCAGGCCAGGAGGGGAGGGCAGTTGGGATGGACCAGGCCTGCAAGGGAGGGCAGTTGGGGGCGATCAAGCCTGCAGGGGAGGGCAGTTAGGAGTGACCAGGCTGGCAGAGGAGGGAAGTTGGGGGCAAACAGGCTGGCAGGGAAGCAGACATCAATTAGGCTGACAGGGTAGTGGTTAGGGGGTGATCAGGCTGGCAGGCAGAAGCGGTTAGAGGCAATCAGAGAGGCAGGCCTACCCTCTTTCCTTAGTATTGTACAGGCATTTCTCTGTAGTGTGCTGGCAGTGAATATTGCTATGAAATGTCCATGACCTCTTGGTTCCTCTTCCCTCTCCCCCCTAGTTCCCCTTGTTAGAAGACTTGTTTCTTAAGCCTGTATACCTATAGATTCTTTTGATTTTTTTTCATGAAAGAGGCCTCATAAATGTCTTGACATTGTTTGATTTAATATTAGATTTGCATGTGGATTTCATAAGGACAGAGATCAGAGTCTTTTTCTCACTATATTTCCAGTATCTAGCACATATAAGATATGCAATAGCTATTGATTGAACCAACTCTTGAATTTTTTCTCAAAATTTAGTCAAGATCTGTACCCTCGTTATTTTCACACTAGAGGCCCGGAGCATGAAATTTGTGCACGGGGGGCATGGGGTGTCTGTCCGCCCAGCCTGCACCCTCTCCAATCTGGGATCCCTCTCATAATCCAGGATTGCTGGCTCCCAACTGCTCGTCTGCCTGCCTTCTTGATTGCCCCTAACCGCTTCTGCTACCAGCCTGATTGATGCCTAACTGCTCCCCTGCCAGCCTGTTTGCCCCTAACTGCCCTCCCCTGCAAGCCTGGTCACCCCTAACTGCCCTCCCCTGCAGGTCTGTTCCACCCCAACTACTCTCCCCTGTAGGCCTGGGTCCCCCCCAAATGCCTTTCCCTGCAGGCCTGGTTGCCCCCAATTTCCCTCCTTTGCCAGTTTGATCACCTCTAATTGCCCTCCCCTGCAGCTTGATCACCCCGAACTGCCCTCCCTTGCAGGCCTGGTCCCTCCCAACTGTCCTCTCCTACTGACCATCTTGTGGTGGCCATCTTGTGTCCACATGGGGGCAGGATCTTTGACCACATGGGGGCAGCCATCATGTGTGTTTGAGTGATGGTCAATCTGCATATTACTCTTTTATTAGATAGAAGCCTGGTACATGGGTGGGGGCCAGCTGGTTTGCCCTGAAGGGTGTCCCAGATCAGGGTGGTGGTTCCCTTGGGGCATGGGGAAACCTGGGTGAGGGGCCTGTGGTGGTTTGCAGGCTGGCCATGCCCCCCAGCGACCCAAGTGGAGGACCTGGTATCTAGAATTTATGTTCTACAGTTGAAACTTTGTAGTCTGGAGCAGAGCCTAGCCTCCTGCTTGCTCTGTGGCTGCAGCCATTTCTCTTGGGATATTTACCTTCTATAACTGAAACTTTGTAGCCTTAAGCAGAGGCCAAGATGGGCCAGGGCTGCGGAAAGCTTGGCTTCCTCCATCACTAGGGGCAACCCTAGCCTCCTCCTCTTTCCAACTCTGTGGCTGCTGCCATTTCTTTTGGGATTCTATAATTGAAACTTTGTAGCATTGAGTGGAGGCCTGAGCCTGCCAGGGTGTGCAGAAAGCTTGGCTTCCTCCATTCCTGGGGAAACTCAAGCCTCCCTCCTGCTCTCTGTGGCCACAGCCATCTTGATTGGAGGTTAATTTGCATATCACTCCTGATTGGCTGGTGGGTGTGGCTTGAGTGTAGTGGAGGTATGATCAATTTGTATATTACTCTTTTATTAGATAGCATTATTTACTAACTCCCATCAATAACATTTATAAGTTAACATACTTTTTTTTTATTTGGTCTCAAGTGATGGTCCAAGATGATGTTATACTTTAAATCACCTCTTTATAGGTGTTCTTCTTTTGGGAGATGCATTTAATATAAGGCATCCTCTTACTGGAGGAGGAATGAGTGTTGCTTTTAAAGATGTAAAACTGTGGAGGAAATTGCTAAAGGGTATCCCTGATCTTTATGATGATGCAGCTATTTTCCAGGTAAGAGATTAAATTATTCTGACAAAAAATGTCTCAAAATAGATTTCTTTGTGGGGCCTAAGAAGAATGGGGCCTTAATGGGGAGATCTGATGCCTAATGGTTCATAGGCAATCCTATATAGGCTTATAGAACCTGTCTGGCAACCTGTGAATCTTAGAGAATCAATTTTGTATTTGAAGATTAGGTAACACTTGATTGCACATGCCACTTTGCTCATACTGATTTGTAAATTCAGCTTCAGAGATATTCTCTGCTTCATAACTCATTGCTCTGAAGACTTTTTGGTAACTGTCAGGGCATAATTCTATGTGGACCTCAGGATAAATATCTATTTCAGGGGATTATAAACATGCCTTCCTTATCATGTAGGTGATCTTTTTCTTTTGTTTCCTTCCTTACCATATAATAAGTGATTGTTTTCTTTTTTTAGGCCAAAAAATCATTCTATTGGTCAAGAAAAATGTCTCATTCCTTTGTTGTGAATGTCCTTGCCCAGTCTCTTTATGAATTATTTTCTGCTACAGATGGTAAGTACAGATTTAAAAAAAAAAATATTATTGAATTACAGATTTTTAGTAGACAGATAGAATTGAATTATAAAAAAAGTTAGCAATTAGGCCAGACACAGAAATATTTTCTGAGTTTGCTCTCAGGTTGGTAATCATTTTTAACTCCTTCCTTGAACATCATCATGTATCTCTTAGACATGGCTACCATCTTCCCCCTAGACAACTCTAAAAGCAATACACTAGTAACATATTGTTATTTTTAATTCTCTTGATCCAAACCAGATGCATAAGATTGTGATGTAGAGTCTTGATGGTCATGAATTAAAAGGCAATATAGATGTTCATTTTTCTTCCCAAACACTAGTTTCCATTTTCCCCTCAAATAAAATTTTATGATGAATGTGAGCTCCAGGTAACATTGTTTTTGTCATCAAATGCACAAGGAGCCTGGCCAGTGTGGCTCAATGATTGAGTGTCAACCTATGAACCAGGAGATGGCGGTTCTGTTCCTGGTTGGGACACATGCCCGGGTTGTAGATTCGATCCTCAGTAGGGGGGTAGTCAGGAGTCAGCCAATTAGTGATTCTCATCATTGAAGTTTCCCTCCCCCCTCTCTCCTTCCCTCCCCCCCCCCCTTTTCCTCTCTGAAATAAAAAAAATGTTTTTTTAAATGCACAAGTAGCAAAATGCATTCACCTTTTGCTTATTTGAAATCTTCCCCTGCTTTTGTTTTCATATTCCTATAGAGAACTGGTGGTCAATCTATATAATAAGGAAAACATGACTTAGCAGAAACAATGTTTGAAATGGAGGGAAGGCAAGAGTGCCGTCTCGCAACCACAGCAGTGTACAAATCAGTTAGCAAAACTAGACCTTCAGGTTTTCAAGAGTAAATATAACCTAAATCCCAAATTCCTTTAGATGTCAACACGATTTCTATAACCTGGCCAAGGCCTTTAGTGATCTATGGTTTGGTAATCTGATTACAAAGGATAATACACTACAAATGCCTTCTGTTGCCTCTATAACCATTATTCTTCCTAAAAGAAAAAAACAAATATGGCTAAGGAAGATACAAATCTGGTTGGGCAAGTAAAAATAACTCAGTTTTTCTAAGCTCCTTAAAGCTTTTCTAAGCTGTTGTGTTTCTTACATTATGAATTTGAATCTGTCAACCTGTGATGGAAAAGTTATGAAAGATTGGAGAAGAAAAGAGCTTTATTGAAGTACAGTTTGTTTTTTGTTAATTCTCACCCAAGGATATTTTCCTTTTTTTTAAGGGATAGTTGAGAAAGGGAAAGACAGAAACATCAATGTGAGAGAAGCACATTGATTGGTTGCCTCCTGCACAAGCCCTGACCAGGGCCAGAGCTGGGGAGGATCCTGCAACTGAGATATGTGCCCTTGACTGGAATGAAACCTGGGACCCTTTTGGTCCACAGGCTGACACTCTATCCACTGCCCAACCGGCTAGGACTTTTTGGAGTACAAGCTTACCTATTGCATCCCGTTTTATTGGTTAAGAAAAAAATCTAGGAGGTGAGGTGTGGTCCGGGGCACGGGCGGACCTCTGTGACTCCGGGGCGGTGGTGGGGAAAAGCCATGCCGGGTGGTAGCGGAGACGCGGTCCCGGAGGGAGAGGGGCTGCTAGGCCCGTGGCTGCTTGGGCATGAACGTTCAGGTGACCTCGGGCCTCTGCGTGCGTCATGGACCAGGTGATGCAGTTCATTGAGCCAAGTCGGCAGTTTGTGAAGGACTCCATCCGGCTGGAGAAGAGATGCACCAAGCATGACCGGAAAGAATTCCAGAAAATTGCCATGGCGACAGCAATAGGATTTGCTATAATGGGTTTCATTGGCTTCTTTGTGAAATTGATCCACATCCCTGTCAATAACATCTTTGTCCGTGGCTGAAGGCCTGCGGAGGAGGGTTCATCTCTGGACTGGTGGACAATGCCAATTGGAGAAGCTCATGGAGTAAAAAAATTTGCCTACATGTTTTGTGTTCTTTTTTTCCCCAAGATGTTTTCTGTTTCTAAATTAAAGTACTTTCATTATAAAAAAGAAAGAAAAAAAAATCTAGGCAGACCTGAAAAGCACATTAATTCTAAACTATCAAAATAGGTTATGGATTGGTTATGTTGTGAGGATTTAATGAGTTACTTTGAAAGTGTAAAAAGCTATACAGATATAAGGTATTATTTTTTTATTAATCACAGCTATTTTTTTTACCTTGATAATTTACTGCTCAATATGGGTTGGACATCTCATACAAGGTATTTGGTTTCCAGAATTGTGATTTTATAACAAAAAGTTTACAGAATATTTTGCATCATTGAATGAATTTATAACATAATCAAGGAAATAGTTTAAACAACTTATTTCTGGGACCTACATTTTTTGGTATAGTTATTAACAGAAAAGTTTATTCATAAGAATATCACTATCCATAATGTTGATTGTGGAATGTAAAAATCTTAAGATTGTTGAAATTTCAGGACTAGATTTTAAAAATAATTTTAGGTTTGATATTTGTTACATTTTTATTCTGATATGTCATTAGCACCCTAACATAAATGTATAATTAATTTTATTAAAAGTAATTTTTAAATTTTATTTTAGATTCCCTACATCAGCTAAGAAAAGCCTGTTTTTTATATTTCAAACTTGGTGGAGAGTGTGTTGCTGGTCCTGTTGGGCTTCTTTCTGTGTAAGTTGTTTTGACACAAAGGAAACATAGTTCAGATTTCCTTAGGATTAAGAATTACTGCAAATTTTTCTTCCTTACTCATTTTATTATCCATTAATATGCAAATCAGGATTCCCAGAGAAATGAGAAAAGGCAACATTTATGCCTCTGCTTTAATTTGGGGAAACAGCATTGATTAGAAATTGTCGGAAGACGAGGCTAAAATCCTTTATTAAAAGTAGATGCTTGTTTTTTGCCTTTGGGCTAATCCACATCTGATCTATGGGAGCCATGGATGACTGAAAAATTTGTATGTAAAGATTAATTCCATTCAAGTGCAGGGACTCAAGAAACTCAGTGATAATTTTGACAGTGTAGATGTCTTTTCTCACTCAACTATAATCTGAATGTCAGACTCCTGTCAGCCAGACTCAAGATTACTGAAAGAAAACTCAAAACATGACTCATGTAAACTAGACTAAGAGCAGTTACTGAATTCTCTGACGGGTATATTCCAAGTAGTTTCTTATAAAAAATATGTTTTAAAAGTTTATCCCTGTCATCAAACTTAGCAGGCAAACACAAACTTATAAAGTCCTCTATATGTAGAATGTTTAGCTTTATAGATCATATACGTAACTGAAACTCTTTTCTAATAAATTTTATTTATGTCTTACCAACATTTATGTTTTATTTTTCTTCTATTACAGGCTCTCTCCTAATCCTCTAAGTTTAATTGGACACTTCTTTGCTGTTGCCTTCTATGCCACATATTTTTGCTTTAAATCAGAACCTTGGATTACAAAACCCAGAGCCATTTTCAGTAGTGGTGCTATACTTTACAAAGCGTGTTCTGTGATATTTCCTCTGATTTACTCAGAAATGAAGTGCTTGGTTCTTTAAACTTAAAAGAGAGGGACCATTTGTGAATGAATATTTGGAACTCTCCTCAGTGACTTTTGGAAGAGGATTTATGCAGCATAGTACTATATTACTTCTTGGAAACTCTTGGACCAAGATTGGAATTAATTTGTTTTTGAAGTTATTTGTATATAAACATGTGTAAATATATACTTTAATTTGCAATTTAAAATGAAGGGTCAAATAAGATAGTTCAAAAGAAATGATTGCTACCATAAATTAGTGCTAATACTGAGAACAGTTTTTCTTTTGAATTCAGTATTTGAAATGAGTTATTATGGGACATACAAATAAAATGAAGAATAAACCCTTGGGTCATTTTTGTTTCTTGTTTTGGACTTCTTTATGTAGCTTCAGTATGATGGAAAAGACCACAGTGGGATGCAGAATGCAGAGGGAAACCTGTTCTGACGCTGATGCTGATACTGCAGGAAGTAGCCTTAAATCTCTGGATCTGGTTTTTCTCATCTCTCCAGGGAGGCAGTGTGATAAGGTTCTTTTCTGAGTTCTTGGAAAATAATCACTATACATTCATATAGGAGAGCAGTCAAGTGCTTTGTAAGGTCCACTGTAAAGCATTAATAAGCCAGGCTAGATTGTTTGAAAAAACAGTGAACGAACAAAAAGCACTTGTAATGCCTGGTAAATGCCTTAAAATCAATTACATTTTTCCAAGTTTATGGTGTATTTGAAAAGATTATAGACTTTAGTGAGTTAATCCCAATATCACTAAAGTAAATGCTCCCCCTGAAATCAGCAGTAAAATATAATCTGGACTATTAAATAATGACTTCAGTAGGGCTAAAATCACAAGCAAGCTTTTAATAAGTTTTATCTTTTTTAACTTTTTAAAAAAAACATATTTTATTGATTTTTTACAGAGAGGAAGGGAAAGGGATAGAAAGTTAGAAACATCCCCTCACTGGAGATGTGCCTGAAACCAAGGTACATGCCCTTGACTGGAATCGAACCCAGGACCTTTCAGTCCAAAGGCCGAAGCTCTATCCACTGAGCCAAACTGATTTCGGCTTTTTTTTAAAAAAAAACTTTTAAGTTTTTTCAGTTGGAAAAGTTTTTCTCTGGCCAACTTACCTAGTGGACTCATTTGCATCCATCACTTTGCGTTGATTTAGCAGTGTGGTTTACTCAGTCCCTTGGTTCCCCAAATTTTGTTTTCTGTTTAAAAACTCACTTTCTTGTAAGAGATGCTGGAACCACTGAGGGTGTCAGATTAGAAGAGGGACTGTGAGCCACGGGCACTAAGAAACTTCCTTGGTCTGTAGCCCACAGATTGTGTGGTCACTGCATTTGCTGCTAGTTTGACTCACCAGAAGCTGCCAGCCTGTCCTGGGTGTGTCCATAGGACCTACCAGATTCATCTGATCTTCCAGACAAGGTGTTTGCACAGTGACAATTTTCGAATACATAGAAGCACTGGGTACTGGCAATACTATTTTACTGAAAATCTGGAGTTGCACAAATAGTTCTTTAGAACATAAAACTAAATGAATTTATACGTACATTCAGCATTTGTAAGAGGCAGTACAAAAGTGTATTCTGCTTCTACATGATATAAATTGCATATAATACCATGATTTAAACAATAGTCTATTATGTATTCCATGAGATACATCTTACAATATCTGATGCTTCCCATGATAAAGGGAAAACATGCAGTTTATATGGGCAGTTGAGTTTCATCCTCTTAATTCATTTTAGTGATAGTGGGAAGATTTAGGGATAATCCTTTCATCAAAGAAGTAGAAGGAAAGTTACAGGACCGTTCTGAACTCGTCAAAAATAAAATTAGGCACGTGTGCTTCAGCAACCTAAAATGATAAAACGAGTTACATTATTCAGAGTGTTATTCAGGACACATGTAACTTTTCCCATATGAAAACTGAATAAATGAGGATATCCTTCAGAGCAAGGGGAATCCCGGGAGCACTGCCTAAGTGGTGGGCCATGCCCTCAGCCACACTTCTGTTCCTGGTGTTCTCCATCCTGGTGTCTACTTTCTTGGCACTGCTGACATTTCAGGATGTTACAGGCACTTTGATCTGCGGGGAAGTACTAAGAGGTAATATCTCCAGGAAGATCAGGAAGTCTTAGCTGTTCTTAGGGAACACCCTGAGGGGGAAATGGAATGGGGTGCAGAGAGCTAGGCACTCTCCAAGTGCTGGAAATTGGTATTTTTTAAAAGCAGTGCTTAATTTTTTTTTTATTATAAAGGTATTATCTGCTAATTAGAGGAAATGTAACAAATGCAGGAGTATAAGAATCTGGTCTCAATCCCTTAAACTAAACTGATAATTATTTTGTATTGCATTCTTCCAGATTACACAAACACACACACACACACACACACACACACACACACACACACACACTTAGGAAAACAGTTCTTAAGAGGTAAAAAGAGGTGTGTCATTTTTGGAACACTGGTCATATGTAACTTTAGCTGAGGCGTGAACTTAACCTGGTTACGTGGAAGGAACACACCACACCTACACCTGGTTATTTCTCTATTCTGGCACTGAAGGAATTCTCTCCTGGACTGCACTTCTCATCTGAACTGAGGAAGCTGTTGCCAGGGGTATGGTAGACATTCTGTCTCCTTGCGAAGCTCTTAGCATGGTGGAGAAGGAAGGGCGTTTTAGAACTGTGGGCAAAGCATTGGTGAGGGGACAGGCATCCCCTAACAATGAACTACTGGACTTCACTCCTAAGAGTCGGGGCCACTGAATATAACTTTTTCACAAAAAGGGCATAATGCTGTTCTTTATCACTTACCCTCCTGGGTAGTTTTGTGTACCGAACATAATCCTCCAGGAACAGAAGGGCACCCACAACATCTGCAGGCATTTCAGGGACCTTCTGGCTGTAACAGAACACTCTGGGTCAATTAACTGCATTGCACATGGGAGACCCCCAGTCAGGATACTGAAATATGAACTCAACGACAGATTACTAAATGCAGTCAAAGAAGAAACACCTCAATTCATACCAAGTCATTATCTTGCGTGCCTATCTTCATAGTATAGCATAGAGAATAAACTGGTTCACATGGACCCGGCCGTAGACATCAGCGAGGAAGAAACAGAAGGACCCGCCAACTCCTGACAAACAGCGCACTATGACTGAGGGTGGCTGGGTGTGGAGGTGGTCGGAAACCACTGCTCTGGTGCCACCTGAACGAGTCCTTGGCTTCCTCTCCTCTCCCATGGCCCTGAGATGCATCAGATTTTTGGGGCATGCAACTTTCCTTTGCAATTGCCTTTATTTTGTGATTGTGACAATTTCATTATTGAGAATCCCCCATCCTTCCAAGTGCTCTTCTATTTTTCAATTTGTAAAAAAATAAATTTGCTCTTTGAAAAAGGCTGGCCACATATCCTAGAAAAATATCTAGTGTTGTTCTAACCATCAAATAAGACTGGGAGGACCGGCCTGGTTGAGGCCCAGGGAGAAAACTTGGCAGAATTTAAAATGAATATAAAATCAGCCACTGGTATACAGTGGATGTCAAGAACCCAGTACTGCGATTCCAGGTGCACTGAGGAGGACCTTGAATGAAGGGATGTGATGTCCACCCTAAGGGGAGGGCTGTATTTGGAATCTGGAAAAACACATTTAAGATGACCAAATTAGTAACAAACTAGAACCCCTGAGGGGGAGAGGGCGGTTCACCAGTATGTTGGGAACAGGTGGAGGGGCTTACCCCCAAAAAGAGAAGACCTAAGGCAGTAAGCAGTAACTTGTGGTGATGCCCCAAAGGAAGGAGACTCATTTATTCTAATTCCAAAGGGTAGGAGAAGGCCCAGTGAATGACATTTTCTGAGATGGAATGGCATTTTCTGATTGTGTGCAGTCAAGAACCTTTTAATGATGAGAATGACTCTACCAGTGCCAGGTGTTGCCTTGAGAGGTAATGAGTGCCTCATCGAAGGGCATATCCCAGTGTAGGCGGGAAGACTACCTGCCGGGACACCTGAGAGCTGACTCATGTCTATGGCAGGAGGCAAATACAATGACCTCTGAAATGACGTCCGATCAGCAGAGGACTGGGAAGACCATCCTCGTTGTCTTTAAGTCACACCGACACAAGTGGCCAGGTGGTAATCTTCCAGGTTTTGAATGTGTGACGTGACAGAATTTCAGTTAGCCGGGATGAGCCGTTAGGGTACCAGAGAAAGGAGGCTCAGGACCCAGCATCTGATGCAAATAACTTTTGGAGTAGGGGGAAGGATGAAAGGTTTACAAGCTTTGTATTCAATAGGAACTGGGGTGTGATTTCTGTCTCATTACACACAGGGGCTCAAGTTTTGTCCAGTGTCTGACAGACGTGCTCCCTGCCTCCCACTGAGAGTGTGGAGCTGTCCCTGGCTGTGGCCCAACCAGCACACAGGAGCCTGAGGTCTGAGAGAGGCATCCTCGAACTAATCATGGGCGTGACTCATTCATGCAACGTCCCTGTGAGTGTACCTGGGCAGGGCAACTGAGGAGGGGCCCACCTTGATTTCCTTGAAACAAGGGGATGTGCCCTGACTTGCTTTACTGAGCAGGCTGAGCAGCCCACCCCCACCTGCCTGGCGAGGTACTAAGAGGAACCTTGTGTGCCGGGGAACGCCCCTCCCGTACGGGTCCCATGCATGCCTGGCCCACGTACCTGGTACACTGCTCCACTGTGGAGCGAATGAACTGGCCGATCAGCGCCAGGAACTGCTCCGTGTACCGAGAATGAAACTGCTTCAGCAGGGTGAGCAGTCCCAGGACCAGCGGCGGCCAGTCCACGGGGTCGGCAGGTTTTCGGCAGACCATTCCTACAAGGAACCACAGACCACCAGTTACATCACCAGGCCGAGGGCTGGTCTCTGGCGACATCCATTCAGTAGGGACGTTCCTGAATGTCAGCATGTCTGGGCCACATTTTGGAAGAAATAATATTTTGAATTAAACCCGGGATTGGTGGAGGCTGCTCGTGGTCTGAAGGATTCAACATGATACAACAATTACTCAGTTTTACAATTACCATCCATCACTCTGTCTTTTATAATTACAGCATGCAATTGTAGAAAAACTTAAAGATGTAAAAAGATAAATGAGCCTGGCTGGTGTGGTTCAGTTGGTTGAGTGTCAACCTATGAACCAGGAGGTCACAGTTCAACTCCCAGTCAGGGCACACGCCCGGGTTGTAGGCTCGATCCCCAGTAGGGGACATGCAGAAGGTAGAGTCATAATTAGCTGCTTAGACTTTACAGTAAGGAGAGAAGCCAAGGCCCCACACATTTTACAAGTTGAATAATTAATCACTGGAAATAAAGGTGGACTATGATAGGTTGATATGAAATCCACTCCCCATTTCATGGACGGGCATTAAGTTTCAGAGGCCCAAAGAGATGGATTTTATTCTAGTAACCGTACATTTAATTAAGAAAATATATGTGACATAGCATTCCATACAAAGAGCTGTTTTGTTAGTTATTGATCTATTGATATCATTACTTATTGCAAATAATATATTCATCTCATACCTAGGTTTTTGTTGTACTGAAGTTTTGGCAATTGAGCGATCAGAAATAGAAAGTTGACAACGGGGAAATAGGGTAGGCGTTTGGTTGTTATGTATATCTGGAAAGAGAAAGGTACACAAAATGGATTTTTTTTCACACTGCACAATACTGCAGAACTCATTTATAAATGGAAGGGTTCCTTTTTATTTCAATTTGCTTTTCAGACCACCTAAAACTAGGCTGTTCCATTAATTTGCGGCCTTCAGAGTTTATTTAACATCAGTGGATCCCCACAAACATAAATACCTATGTAACAATCAGCTCTCTGGGAAAGGAACAATTTTGCTTAGAGATTAACAGCTACTCCTTCCTCCTCACAATCCTCTGAATGCCATTAACAAAGGGAGGGAGGAAAAGAGTGATGAGCAAGAGTGGGCTGGGAAAGAAAGCAAGTACAACAGTCAAGGCAAAGCTGGAGGGAAGAAAGGAGAAGCGCAGGAGGGTGGGAGAGCGGAGGAAGGAAAGCTCCACAAGGCCGCGTGGCAGGACACACGCAGAAAGCGAGCAGGTGTCTCCTGTCACTTGCTGTGCCCTGGGCCGTGTCCCAGAGCAGTCTCCCTCCCCGGTCACCTGGCAGGAGGTGGATACTTTGCCATCTCTCTCCTCCCCAGCAGACTGGTTAGAGAGGAGGACTCTGCTTAGACTGCCTGGCCCCACCCTAGCTAGTGAGGAGTCCGGGGTTGAGATACACCTCTGAGCCTCAGGTTCCTCACTCAACAATGGCATGTTTCATAGAACTGCTGTGAGACCGAGATCTACCTGGATGAAATCAATCAGGAGAGGGAACATGACCCACCTCTAAGCTCCTTACCCAACAATGGCACATTTCAGTGCTTGGCTTGTAAGTACTCAAAAAATGTAAGCTTAAATGCGAGCTATTTAGGTTCATAATCTTTTAACAAAAAAACCCAGGGGATCATACAGATTTCAAAATTTCACACATTATAGATTTAAAAAAGGTAATATAGGGCTAGATAACACCCTATAATCAAAGTCATCAGAACACGAACATTCCCAGGAACAGGTGCTGCCACCAAAGGAGATCTGATACCAACTTGTGAAAAACGTCCAGTTCTCAGAGGACTTTGGAGGTCCGAACTGCAGGAGAGTTTGCAGCCTCACATTAGATTGTGATTACTATCAGATACAAAGGGAAACATCGTTGGGCAGGAAGGTTTAATGCCACCATTTGGTTGCAATTCAAGTATCAAACCCTGGCCAAACCGAAAAGGAAACTCTTAAACACACAGAGCCCGTTATGCTTTTTAAGGAGCTCTGACAAACACTGTTATCATTTGAGTTCCTCAGCCAGAGTCAGGCAGGGAAGGTGTGAGCATGCCCTCCTGTTACCTGTGGGGAAAAGGAGCTCAGAGGGGCGGGGACTTGAGTGGAGGGAGGTGCTGGGATCTGAACCCAGGTTCTCCCAGGATTTTAGCCCAGTGATCTGCTTTCCCGGGCCAAAGCGCCTCTGTGGACCCCACTGTCTCCCACCACCCCATTTTATATTTTAATTATCAACCTTATTCAGTGGGTTGTGAATGCCAGCTGCCTCCAAGTAGGCTGTGATTTCATACAAGAGTGTGTTATCTTCTTTGGGGTAAGGCAGGGAGGGGTCCTGGTAGTGGGCTTCGATGTCTGCTAGGAGAGCCCTGCGTGGGAGAAACACAAAGTGGTGATACATGTTAGACTCACAGAGTTTTACAACAGTTAGTACAGACTAGGATGTAATCTCTCAGGGCCCAGTGTCCTCATCTGGAAAATGCTCATTCTCCAGTGCCAGGCCTGCAACTGGGTAAACCTGAAAAATTTAAGCTCAAACTGTTTTATCTCATAATTAACCCAGATCAAATGCTTTCTCTAATCGAGTTTTATGAACTGACTGAACTGTTTGACCAAGAAGCATGAATTACTGATCTTAACACATTGTGGATGGATCATGAGAATTCTCGTGTTTTCTATTCTAAGGTTTACAGCCAATCATACTTTAAAAAGATATTAGCTTGTAAGAACATGTAATAAGTCACTTCAAAATGCAATGGATATTTAATTTTTAAGCATGTCTTTAACATTTATGTACTTGTTCAATAGAAAGCTATCTGGTCACTGGGTAAAGCTAGCAATAAAACTACTGGTCTGCAATGTGTTAAGTAGGAAGCTGCAAATGAGAATAGGTTGCTGGGAGGAGGATGACTGTACCCAGGATGCGTGCCCTGAGTTATGCCTAGCAAAGAAAACACTTCTCATTGCCCACAGGATGCTTAGTGACTCAGTCCTGTGGAAAGCCAAGTGGTAACAGTTGACCCTCAACCAACAGGGACCCCCTTGAGCACTCAGAAACCTATGTATAGCTTTGGGCTCCTCAAAACCTAAATACTAATAGCTTACTGTTGACCAGAAGTCTTACTAATTACAAACACACTGATGAACATATTTTGTATGTTGTATGTATTATATACTATATTCTTAAAGAAAGCTACAGAAAAGTGTTAAGTCATGAGAAAAAACACTTATAGTATTTATTGAAAAAAAATATATTATAAGTGGAACCAAACAGTTCAAACCCGTGGTGTTCAGAGGCCAACTGTAATTGCTTTCTCAATCTGTGCAGGATCCTAGTACGGTGTCTGCTATGTATTAAGTGATCAATATTTGTTGGCTGAAGAAATGAATCCATCAAGAAAAAGACACCCACACCCACAGCCACACCCCAAGGGACAATACTGAGGAAACAGATTTATTATCTATGGGAAGACAGCCTATTCATCCAGAGGCTTCTTACCCAAAAAGAACTTAAAAGAGTAGGTATGGAAGAATCTGGCTCTTTCAAATGCTGGCACTTACTTATTGAGGTTTTCCAGGGCGGCTGCCAGATGTTTGGAGTCAAATCGACAAGAGTAATTTAATTCGTTGGCAATCTGTTGTCTCAGAATCTGCATCTGCCCAACCTGTGAAAAACCGACAGAACAGGTAGGACAGGTTGCCATTTCCGAGTGAGGGTAAGGAGCCAAACACCAAGACAACTTTTCACTGGAGAGTCACATGTTTTACTGAATAACGTAGGGATGCTCGGACTGGCTCCATGCTGAGAGCAACCTCACCCCGATGGAGCTCAAGAGGCCACGCCAGGGATGTCGGATGGGCTCCAGTGTGCCAACCTCAGCACTGCCCCAGGGTCTAGTCTTTCACAAAGGGGCCCACTGATGCTCGACATACATGTGTCAAAGGTGTCTGTTTTGGAGCTCTATGTTTGCTCTCCGGAAATAAGTTCTCCAAGTTTAGTAGCTGCTAGGAGCAGCCCTACCTCCTTTGTTTGTCCTCACCTAAACAAGTGCTAAGGATGCCACTTTCCTCAGATACTCTCAAACTTGGTGAGTAAGTGCTCCACATCACACAGGAATAAACATCATGTAATAATCTGGGTTAAAAAGTAATAATCCATATAAAGTCTACCAAGAAAGTCTCCTAATGATGCTAACCCTTAGTCCAGGGGTCCTTAACCTCGTTTTTGTACCTTGAACCCCTACTGGGATCTGGTGAAGCGTTCAGACCCTGTATTAGAATAATTCTTTCATGTGTACAAAATAAAGCATATAGGATCATGGGAGCCAACTGTAACAAAAGGTAATTATCAGACTATTAAAAACAGATTTATGATACAGTTATGTCAGCACAGTGCATCAACCACTGCAATTCCCAAGGAACAATGAGAATAGATGACCCTGGACATGTCTGTTAGGTGACAGAACCTACTCTGGGATCTGGTTTGAGATAGGTTTCAGCCTGCTCCCATATACTTGTTAGCATCACAAAGACAACAGTATAACTTTCTGTGCCAGTAAATTTCTCACGTTCCATTTTAGGAAAGGCATTCCTAAGCGGTTAGTGATGGGGAGTGGAGAGGTAGGAGGGGAGACTGTTTTATAAAACCAGCAACAACAAAGGGGAAATGACCACATTTACTATGAGTTGTTGGGAGCAGAGAAAAATTAAGAAAAAGAGAGTGGCCTTCTCTACAAACAAAAAGACAAGTTATCATTTAAATAAATGGAGCTTGTAATAGTTACAGTGTTAAATGACCTCAAATGTATTACTTTTGACCTTTATTTTTACCAGAATATTATTCTACTTGGGTGAGGGAAATAAAAGCCTATGTAAAAAATGCTATTTATAAGAAACTGTTTTTTTACAGAAAAATATTATTTTAAAGCCAGAATAGGGCAAGCCAGGAAAATAGTGGGTACTTGCAAGTCACTCAAAAATGTGCCTCCAACCTTGTATCTGGCCCATCTAATTCCTTGCTTAACTCCAGATACTCTATGTCAAGGGTTCCCTTAAAAGTACCAATCTAGAAATGGAAACAAACAAAGTTAGCTTAATACAACATATTCTCATTTTAAAGCACACTGAGTATCAGTGACCAGCACTTTCTCTTTTTGGTGGTTACTTCCTCCAAGCCTTTCTTACAACATTGAGCTCCTTCTGCCCCATTTACTAGGAATTGTCTATTTAGAGATATTTGGATTATCACTTTTGCCATGATTGCTCTAGAAATAAAGCAGCTACTAGCCACATGTGGCCACCTATTTAAACTGATTAAAATGAAATAAAAGTAAAGGTTCCTGGGTTCCCTAAGGCACATTTTAGGTGCTCAATATCAACACACGGCTAGTGGCTAAGGTCACTATTGAACAGCAGATCATTTCCAAAGTGACAAACTTATCCTTGGGGCTTTAGGCAAAGGTCACTAGGACACAATACTTGGCTACTGCAGAATCACCAGCAATGACCACGAACTGCGGTCCATAATGGACAGTGGCCTTCAAACTGCCTGGCCACCAAGCAGAAAACGTCCAGCCTTCCCCCAGAACCTGGGAACCCGTTGCCTCCCTCGGCTCCCACAGAGGGAGACGCAGGCCCGTCCGGCCTCAGGCCACTCCTCACTCTGCCCAGGTTTTCCCATGGTTAGAAATTCGGTCGGAGAAGCTCTGAAAGTCACCTTGGTGCAGAATGTCAGGCTTCTTAACAAGAGGCCAAAGGCTCCTAGTGTTGCCTATTCGGTTTGTTTCTAAACAAATTAAACACACATACACACACACCTCACTAAAATGATGGGAAATACATTGTGAATTTGGCTAAGACAACAATTAGTATTGACTTCTGTCACTGGGAACAACAGAATCGAACTTCTGCAAATTCCGATGGCATTCCAGATTTTTCCTTTGGTACGGGACACTTTTAGCCATGAACCAGTTTTCCCACAGGAAATCTAGTAGATGGACTGTCAGTAGGCATTCTGAGGAGATAGGCAGCGTTTCTTTTAACTTCGTGTCACCCAACGACCGACGATGCTTTGTACATAATGAGTGCCGGGAAAGAGCTGTTGAATGTCTCGGGTCATCAATCGATGAGAGAAGGACTCTGGGAAGACTCAGAGCATCTGTCACAGTGTCAGGCAGAGCAGGGAGTGGATTCTACAAGTTGATTTCCATCCAGCAAATTAATCTCCTCATTTCACTTTCCTGTTCATTTCCAGGGACACAGTGTCCTGTTTGCAGTGTAAGGACAATTTATGCCCCAGAGAACCTGGCTTTTAACATCTATGCAGTCAGAGGGGAAGAAGACAATCGATCTGTAACCAGACAGAGCAGTCACAGAATGAACATTTTCTGTGAGATGGATTATTAATTTCCCATTTCCTGTGTGAAAGCACTTCTTGCCAAAAGGCATTTCAGAAAGAAACAGATTCCTTAAGCAAAAAGAACACCACAAGTCAATGAAAGGCATAGTCAAGAACAGTTCCAAGAGAGGAAGATAAAGAGACAAAGTACAGAAATAATGATAAAGTATTTTTGTTTTAATGACAAAAAAAAAGAGTGGCTTTCTTTGAGCAACAAAATTATAAGAAATTAATAATTAAAAAAACACAGCATTATCACCCTTTCTTCCACAACATACCTTCATTATAGCCTCAAGATAAGCTGTCCAAATCTTCTGTGTTTTGGCAATGGCGGAAAAATAAATTTTATTCGAATTTGCTGAAAGGGTAAAATATAATTTTCTATTTAGTGAATTTGGAAAAGTTACAGCATTATCTGCACCTCAAGCTAGTTTCAGAACACTTACCTACAATGCTTTTGAGAGGGCTCACAGCGTTCATGAGGGTTTTTAAAGTGTCTTGAACAGTTCTGTCTCTCATGATAATTTTTTGAAACATACTGAGGAAATTCTAGAACAAAAAGAAGGCAAAATCAAAGAACCAAATATAATGAATAAGATGAGCAAGTACTCCAGTTAACTAAACGTTCAGTAGCTCATAGACTGGCCTCCGCCACACCACACTGTAACTAGGGTCATGGGAAGCAGCCACTTCCGGTTCCTATCAGTAACACCCACTTTTGGGAGGAGCTAGTTGCTGGCTTCAATGAGAAAAAGCCTCTCTTCCCAAGATGGAACTCACAAAAACCATCTGCCCACAAAAATACTATGCTGGCTGCGAAATTCTAGTTGATTTTCGTTCTTACATACCTACTGGAGTCTCATATACATGTCAGTTTGGGAAAGGATGAAAGAAAAGTCGAGTGGCCCCCTCCCATCTTGCCTAGGGTAGCAGAAAGGCCAGAGCTCACCTGGAGCTCCTTTACGATCATAAAGCACAGCAGCCTGTCCAGCCCGTTCAGCCCGAAGGTCCCCAGTGTAGTCTGGATTTCTGAGAAGAGGTGGCTGCTGGTCACTTCTTGGCGTGTTTTCATATCATACCAGGTGTTCAGCTGGTCAATGTGACATGTCATTCTACAACACAAAACACCCGAAGCCCAGAAGCAGCTGAGGAGTCATCCTTAAGAGATGGAAGACTCGACTTTGGGGCATCAGACATGGCTCGTGCTGAATAACCTCTGCATCCAGGCACCCAATGTATGCACCTTCATGGTGATGCCCGGGGGACCAGGGTGGTACACTGCATTGCACCCCTTTTCCTGCCCTGCACTATGTCATTGTTTGGGCTGTTGCTTGGAGTCATGCCAAGAGGACAAGGTTAGACTTGAGTGCAGGCTGGAGGACTTTGGGGCCCAGGCGTCTCTCCCTGGGGTCTTTCTTTAAATTTCCAGAAACTGGGGACAAGTCATGTTTTATTTCCACTCTGGTTAGAAAGAAACTTTGAATCCTATGTAACACTCGAGAGTACAATGAACAACAAGCCATTTCCTCTTTTCTCCCAGTTCTGGTAGCAACAATGACTCCATTTAGGCTCAGGTGTGACCATGATGATAGGCAGCTCACAGTGTTTGCCGCACACTGCTTCCAGGCCAGGTGCTGGGCTACGCTTCTCCATGCTCTTTCTTCCTCATCTTAGAAAGTGGCCCTTTCTTTACAGGCGAGATAACGGAGGCTCAGAGAGGCCCGATTCCAACACCCCACTCTCAACCACCATTTTAATGGTTCCAAAACGTGGGGTCAGGACCTTGAATCACTGGTAAACTATGTTACAAGGAGATGGCCAAACCCACTCCTGGGGAGTCTGACTGGGCAGGTCTGGCATGGATTCCCAGCCCTGCAATTTCACACTCCACACATGACATGCCCAATTCTAAGAACCAGAATGCGACTTCACTGAAATGGAACTTGGGAGGTAGTAAGAGCCGGGAGGGCTGGGAGATGTACTTTGGAAGTCAATGAGAAGAGCGAGAGATTTCCAGAACTGCACATGGAAACCTTTCAGGCTTCGAGGTCACACTCCATCGCCCCGTGCTGGCATCTGTGTCACTCATGAGGCTCCCAGCACTGATGACCAAGTCAACATTTGACACAAAAGCCCCTATCGTGCTTAAAGCCTCTGTAGCTATTAATGTGGCATTAGCGGGTAGCTTTCTAGAAAGGATTTCGTGATCAACTCGTGGGCACCAAGAAAGGAGGAGCAACAGAAGGTTTGGATCAATTACTCTGAAAGAACACTCATTTCCAATGGGATTTCTGGGTGAAGTTTATGTATTGACAAGGGCAGTTTTGACTATCTCAGTTTTTGTGACTCTGTAAACTGTGACTCACTGCATGCAAACCTATGTCTTATGTGGTCTGCCCTAGAACACCACAGGACTTAAGAGCTGGGTTTCTGGTATGTATTCTCGGTCCACCATTTACTAACTCTGTGATTTTGGGCAAGTGACTTCTTTTCTGTGCCTCAGTCACTTCATTTTTAAAATGGAAAGAGTAACAGAGCCTACCTCACAAGACTCTTGTAATGAGTAAGTGAAAGAACACAGATCCTGCTCTGGAAGAGAGCACCAGGTAAGTGCTCAGGAAAAGGGTTAGTTCTTGCTATCAAAGGTGCCTCAGTGTGGGCTAAGAAACAAGGGGGTCATCTTAAAAGGCCAGGGTATGAACTGACATGTGCAAGGCCCTGTGACGAGAGAGAGAGAGAGAGAGAGAGAGAGAGAGAGAGAGAGAGAGAATGCCAAAGATACTAGGTACAGATAAGCAATTTGTAATTTAAAAAATAATTTGATACATTGGGATGTTCACTGGTGAAGCAAGTAGAATGTTAAATGGTGAGTGAGAGGAGCATAGGTGGCCAAACAAACCTTAGGGTTGTTCTGATCTCTGTTTCTTTGGACAGAGGAAACTATGTGGTCTCAAAAAGCGAATTTCAATAAGCAAAGCTGTGATCTGAGTATATGCAACACATGTGTATTCTTGGATCATCCATGGTGCTCAAGCTCAGTGGAGTTCAGATGCACCTACTTTGGGTCTGTGATCCGTAAGATTTCTCTGCAGAGCCGACCGATAAACGTCACAGACTCATCCACAGGGGTAAACTTTGGTATTGGAATATGAGTGGACTGGTACATACTTTGCCAGTCTTGAATCTAGAAAAAAAATAACAAATATTTGGTACATCTTTGACCAGGTAACCTAGGTATGCTTTCCCCGCATAGTTTTATAAGGATAATGTTGCAATAAAGAGCAACAATGAGTGCTCCTTAGTTTCAAAAAGGGAACTTTTTAAACTGTGTTAATAGTCATTTCAAAATGCCATATATAACATTTACTAAAAAAGAAACAATTGTGAGAAAGTAAGATGAATGAGGATAAGTAAGAAGAGACACAGGGACTTCTGGCTTTTAGTGCATGACCTAATATGTGTCAATGTAATAACAAAAATCCAAAATATCATAAGGATGGAAGATACTTAATGTTTCAATGCATGAATCATCAATTCCCTAATTAACAGCAGATAGAGTAGCTCTTTGCTAACTACTAAAATTTAACTTCTCAGCTGTGATACTTAAGAATTTGGTGCTCAAACAACCCAATTAAAAAATAGGCAAAGGACTTGTGTAGACAAGTATATATTTCTTCAAGAAAGATATAGAAATGGCCAAAAAAAAAAACACAAGAAAAGATGCTCAACATCATTAGTCATTTGGAAAATGCAAATCAAAACCACATGAAATGCCAATTAGGATGGGTCTAATATATATATAAAGGAAAATCAGTGTTGTCTAGGATGTGGAAGAATTAGGCAATTAGAACCCTCAGATATTGCTGATAGAAATAAAAATGGTGCAGGCACTGTGGTAAATACCTTGTTGGTGCATCAATAAGTTACACAGCGAATTACTATGTGGCCCAGCAATTCTGCTCTTAGGTATATACTCTGATCAAACCCAACTGACCCCTAAGTCTTCTGAATTCTCGATCCCTTGAGTTATAACAATGACAACAAACGGATTCATCTGTAGCCATTTAGTCATGTTTTCTCTGTAGGATAGTGAACTCTCAGGTCAGCTTTCATATAAATTTGAAAACTCTCACAGTTCCTGAAGGTACTCTGAAGGTATCGGTGACTTTCTAGTGCTTACTGACTTTTAGTCACTATTTAAATAAACTTTCTTGTTGGCATTTCTGAGGTCTATAGTATGTATTTTAAAAGTCAGAAATAACAAACATAGTCAAGAATTTCAAAATGCACTTAGATACCTTTGTTCTTAAGAAGTTATTACACTCCTGCTCGACGTTATAATTTATAATACGAGATACTTCTTCCTGCCAAATCTTCAGAGCATAAATGTTGACATAGTCCTGTATGTATTCAAAAGAACGGTGAAATCCGTCCATGGTCGCTCCCAACTCTTTCAGCTTGGGCATCAACTCACTTGGCTGTGCAAAAGGGGAAACACAAATTCTATCATATTGCAGGTGACTGTCAACCACTAATATCCACACTGGACTTTAGATGATCCCCTAAGAGACCACACTGATAGTTCAAGACAGCCTTAGAAATACTCATTTCCTACCGATCTAGGATGAGAGATAACCAAGGTCTAAGATTCAGCAAGGAATAGATTTCATTCTGAGAAGAAAGCCTCATACAAAAGAATATGAAAAATTAATGCTGACTTCTCGCACATCATTTGATGAGTGTATCTATCTTAAAACACTTCAACTATTTTAAATTGAATTTCCTGATGTGAAATGCACCATATGTATAAATTTCTGGCCTATTTCTTTTTTCTCCTGAGAAAAATTACCATATTTCTTAATACACTGAACAAAATAAAAACTTACTTCCAATCTGGTTTATGATTATGTTCTGTATCTAGAAGAAGTAACTCTGAATTACAAATATCAGCTCAATTCTTAAATTAGGGGATCAGCTCTGGCTGGTGGCCTAGTTGTTTGGATCATCATCCTATACACAAAAGGTTGCAAGCTCGATCCCTGGTTAGTGTATGGGAGGCAACTGATGGATGTTTCCCTCTCACATCAAGGCCTCTTTCTCCCTCTCTCTTTCTCTTTCCCTTCCTTTCTTTCTAAAATCAATAAAAACACACCCTCAGGTGAGAATTAAAAAATATTAGGGGATCAACAGGTAAAGAAAAACAGTGCCGATTTTAGAAAGAATTTTTTCATAATATGAATAGATGACCATATCGGATAATAAAGCACATCTACTGATTGTATTAAAAATCAGCTATCAGATATCTGTTAGGAGGAAGGTCTTGTTCACAATAGTTAAAAGTGAGGCTCTAGTTCATCTTTTTCAAACTGAATAGACATCAAGAGAAAGGACAGATGTAGTTTGGTCATCTGGTACCTTGGCTCGAGGGTTGAAGATCAATCCTCGATGAAGAGCAAAAGCAACACGTTTAACGAGCTCTTTCCTTATCCCGTCTTCCAGCAACTGTTTGGGATCCACCTGAGTGCAAATGAATGAGCAATTAAACGGCAGTGAGAAAAAGCTGGGCTGAAGTCCAGAGGAAAGAACTTGCAGTGGAGCGCCTTCCACCTCTTTTCTGAAGGACTGGGACTCGTTCCCTTCCTGTCCCTCTGTGATCTTGCTCCGTAGGGCAGAATTATCAGGCCTGTCCCCTCTTTAGGATCTGGTTTATCTTAGGAAAACTCATGATGATAACTTTATAGCATGACGTTTTAAAGGTGGTGGGTGGGTATGGAAAGTTTCCAGTTGCCTCCCTTTTAATCACTTCATTACAAGTTAAATTTCCTTTTCTTATCACCAGGAGGGGGCAGAATAACAGGCCTGCAATTGAAGTTGGTGCATTTTCCCTCTGGATGTCACCGCAGAGCCTCTATAGCCATATGGGCAACTCAAGGTTTGGTTGGATGCTCTGCAGATGGAACAATTCTCTCTCCTTTCAGCACTCTGGGAATGGTGTTGTAAATAAGGTAGATAAAATATGAAAGCAGATCTGTTCCCTAAACTTATTTTGCTGATTCCTTTTTGCTGTAATGCGAAAGCTTTGGATTGGATTCCTTGAGGCTTGTCTCTTTTTAATCTGTAAAAAAGCATTATTTCAGAACATCATAAAGGTAACTGATGGGTTCCACCTGCATTTGGTTATGTCTAAACTTCAAGGAAGATAAGTGCAATGAAAGCTGCAGAATTACAAAAGCCAGAAAAACATGTTGCTTAACAGCATGGCTACACAATCAGCAAAATCCAGACTGGGAGACACTACCGGTTGAAGGGTTCTTCAATAGAAAAAAAGAATATAGAAACCTGGAGATTAAAAGAGATGTAAAAGACATGATATATATATTTAAATGTAAACTATCGTGTCAAGAGATTTACTTTTGGATAATAAAACTATAAACAGAGAGACTGAAATTAGGTCAGAGCACATGTGGGGGAGGGTGGGAGCTGGCTAAATTTTGTATCTTGAATTGAGTGTTGGTGAAAACGAATGATATTTACCTTATAATAACCTACTAAGCTAGCTACACAATTGTTTCTGCAGCTTTTAATATCTATGTTTTATTTTATAATAAAAAGGTAAATTATAAATATAATCAATGAGAGTAAAATCAAAGAAGTAACATGAGGTTTTCAAAGAAATATCCCTCATAAGAACAGGTTTGATAAAAAGGAGTTCAACTTTTTCAAGAATCTAAAGATCTCCAATGGACCTTCCTGTTCTCCCAGGATTTTCACAGCAGAGAGAAAGCCTACCTTATCTACCCTGTTCCTCACATTTCTAACCATTTCCCTAAAGTTAGCAACAGGTAACCATTTTCATATGGATCTTCCAGAACTTTCTCTATTCATTTACATACATAAATTCTTGTCCTCAAATACATATTTGATTTAAAAAATATAAATGGGATAACACACACACACTTCACTGTTTTCACTTTAATTCCTGGAAATCTTCCAGTGGCAAATTCATTTTGAATGGCAGCAGGACCATCTATAGCATGAGCACACCAGGATGTATTCAGCCAATCCCTTACCATTAAATACTACTTAATCTACTATTTTGGGGGCTAACTCTAACAATGAACACATATCTCTGTGTACATCCCACTTGCTTTAAGTCATGACTATACTGAACTTATACTCTTTATAAATGTCTGAAATAGATCCTGAACATTGGAAGGTTCCAGATCAGTAAGGGCCCTGGGCTGTCAGATGGCAAAGACAGCCGTCTCCTGGTGAAATGGGGTTGGTATGATATGCCCTCTGCTCTTATTACCTGAAAGTGTGGGGCAAATGATTTACACCTTTCTTAAGCAGTCTTTGCTTTGATAATTAGTGCTGAATGTCAGGTTTTATTACATCCTTCTTATACAGGTCACTTTACATGTAAGATTCTTAATCTGGTCCTAGGATTTATCTCTATGGATTAGTCAGAAGTGATAAGCTGCATGTATAATTTCTCCATATCAACTGAATTCAACTGGCATCAGGACTAAAGCATGTCTAACGGATTCTATTAATACTTCTGGGATAAGTGGTATTTCTTTTAAAGTACTTCTAGAGATCATACATTAAAGTTCCATATCTCTTTAGGTTCATTTTCTCTATTTTCTTGAATTTTATTAACATAAATGTTACTCTGGGTCTTCAATAGCTTTACATTTTATTAAAAATTAGAAATGTTCAGGTTTTACTTCTATCAGATAAACAGAAAAGTAAATGAAAGCACCTTGAACATCATTAATCACAGGATGATAAACTAGCAAGTATTGGGGGAAATGTGGGTAGATACAAAAAAAAAAAAAAAGAAAAAAAAAGTCATTTTAGAAGGCAACCTGGTAGTATTGAGACAGATTAAGTATAAATATGCCCTCTGACCCAGTGACCCACTCTGGGTATGTAGATTTCAGAAATTCTTATACAGGTTTGCAATGGGGATATGTTCCAAGATGATAAAGGGGAGTGGCACAGGTGAGACCCTGGGCAACACAGGTGTCTGTCCTTTGGGCAGTGGTTATGTAAAATGTGAAATCAGTGCAGGAGTTAGAAGCAACCAACTACCTGACCCATAGCAATGTAAATTTATTTCAAAAGCAATATCTAGTGAGAAGAGTCGGAGAAAGAATCAGAGACAGAACACAGTAATTTAGGTAAATAAAAAAACACATGCACACATAAAATAACACCACATGCTAAAAAGAATACTTGCAATTTTAGGGACAGAAACCAAACATGAAGGGTAGGCTCTGTGGGTAACCAGGAAAAAAGAACGAGGAAAATAAGAGAACGGCTTACATGCAACAGTGTTGACAATGACCTCTAATGAAAATACGGTCAGATGACCTCAGTTCTCTCTGCACCTGGGTGCAAGACAAATATGAAAAAGGAAAAGGGGGCGGCAGAAAGAAAGAGGACTAGCCAGCTATTTTGTCTAAGGACATGAAACCATTTTTCTTTATTATAAAGCCAGTACAATGGATTTTTCTTAGATTTAAGTAATTCTTGGGTATTACGAGAAATAAGGATTATAATGCTCTCTCTTCCTCCATCAATACATGAGTAATACAAGACTCCAAAGCTGAATGTGAAACAAAAGGCACACAACATGATGATGTCATTCCATTCCCCGAGGGATAAATACCACATTCATTCAAACTAAGAGTATCACAGACCAGCATCAAAGCCGTTACCTTGATGATGCCGACCAAAGTCGTTTTCATCATTAAGATGCCTTCAGTAAAAATGGAAATCGCATGAGTCAGCTTGGCAACCTTTAACAAAGACACAGCGGTTAGTGAAGTACTTCCGATGAAAGACCCATCGTTGGAAGGGGAAGGTAAAATAATTGGCTGGGGGTCCTGGAATGGGCAAAGACAACTGGAATGCACATGTAGCTTTAGGACCCCTGTGTGCACATGTCCTAGTCAGAAATGAGACTTCGGGGTGTCACTGAGAGACATTTTGGAAAACTGAGCCTGAAGACATTAAATAGTTCTTTAAATTTTGATCAACTTTTTCCCTTCTTTGGGCCTAGGTTTCTCACACAAAATGGGGGCAGGCCTCAATGACAAGGATGGCCCCTTCCAAGTAGAAAAGGCTCGTGGAGACTCTAAGCAGGTGTCTCCCCTTACTGCCGTCTACATTGTTTTCAAGCAACACCAGGAGACACTGGTCGGGTAGACAGACGCTATGTTGGAATAGATGTGGCAACCCCAAGCTTGAAATCTCAATTTACAGAGCTGTATCAGAGAGTGTGGAATTGACACTGGGATGAAAAGTGAGGACCCCAGGCAGCACAATTCAATTTTCACTTGATTTCACTTTTCACGTCTTCCAGTTCAGGGAGAAAGAAAAACAGAGGTGTTTGAGGATAATGACTTCGGAGGCTGCTTAACTACTGAGTGAACCTCCGAGTCTGGCTGTAGGCAATGGTTAACTGACCATAGAATATTTTGAGCCACTGGTTGGATGTAAAAGCAGGAATCAGAACATGAAAAGTCTATGCCAGTGGTCGGCAAACTCATTAGTCAAGAGAGCCACATATCAACAGTATGATTGAAATTTCTTTTGAAAGCCAAAATTTTTAAACTTAAACTTCTTCTAATGCCACTTCCTCAAAATAGACTCATCTAGGCTGTGGTATTTTGTGGAAGAGCCACACTCAAGGGGCCAAAAACCCGCATGTGGCTCAAGAACCGCAGTTTGCCGACCACTGGTCTAGGCACTCTAGCCCCGGGAGACTAAGGCTGATTCACCAGGTCTACTCTACAGAAAAGTGATCAGCAGATCCCCGCTTCCTCTGAGAATACTCAGGCAGGCAAGGCCTCAAATGACACCAGGACAATGCAAAAAATAAAGGCATGTTGGCACTAAAATAGCAAACGGAGTTAGCACCGAGAGTAGGAACAAACAAATCAGAATTGGTCTGCTGGTGCCGGGTATATGGCGGGTGACACAGACCTGTGACCTTTCATGATTTGGGTTTTAAGTATTGAAAAGTATGAGTCAAAGGGACAAGCCACCTCGTATCGTGGGCCCAGCTGAGCGTAGTCCCTCAGCTTGTCCTTGTCCAGGCGAGTGGGCACCTCGATGATATCGTGGGTCTGAAGCTTTATGATCTTTAGAAGAGAAGTAAACATGCTTTCTGGAATGATCTGCAAAACCTTTAAGGAAAGGGAAAAGATGAAAAACAATGAAGCACTCCTTTTCTTTTTCTTAGTTGATAAATGCTCTGATGACAGGAGGAAGGGTACCAGTGTGTCTAAGCCAGCTGTCTGCAGGAAGAGATGCTGAGGGGCTTAAAGGAGCTTTTCAATAGCTCTCAGGCACAGGGCTATGCTCCTTCAATCTTGAACTGCTCACAGGACAGAAAGCTAATCCTCAGAGAAATGCTACAGAAAATGTAGCTTTTCCACATCACCAACTTTTATTTTATTTATATTTTTACAGGCTGCTTACCTTTAATTAATTAATTAAATTTATTTTTCAATTACAGCTGACATTCAATACTGTATTAGTTTTGGGTGTACAGCATGTTGGATATTTATATACTAGCTACTTATACAGTAATCCCTCTGATAATTCTAGTTTCCACCTGGCACCATACAACTATTACAACATTATCAGCTATATTCCCTGTGCTGCACCATAACAAGCTTTTAAAAGACGGAGGTTCTGAAACACTAAGTGACATGGCTGGAGACCACTCAGCTGGTATGTGACACAGGTCAATTTCAAATCCAGGCCTGTGCTGCCTCATAAGTTCTTGAAACAAGGACCAAAGTCCCCTGAAAAAGTGAAGTTCGGACGAGGACACGCTGGATCTAGATCTGGCCCCTTTCACCAAGCAGTGCTGTGACTTTGAAGCCACTACAGTCTGTTCCTCAGTTTCTGTGTCTATAAAACGGAAGCTGAAACCACCTGAATTTAAAAAATGGGAGTGGAAGTTCTTTGAAAGTAAAGACACTCCTGCACACCCACAGTAACAATACGCTTATTCTCAGCCATTGCAAATTGCTGGAATCAAATAATAGCCAGAGAAAGAAACATGAGTGGACTTTTTATAGGGTCCCAGGCATACTTTTTGTATTTAAAATAGCAGCTATTTTGCCAAGAAAATGAATACTACTTTGATGCCCTTCTTACCTTTCTCACATAGGACACCAATTCGCCTGAATAATACTGAGACACACTGAGAAGGTCAGGGCTATTTGCTTGATTAATGCGAAGAAGGGGCAGGTCCAGGGCAGAGGCGAGCTGGAAGAAAAACGATAGATCTGCTGTGTCTCTGTTTCGAAAAGTCCTAGAAGTCCCTCTTTTTCCAGAGATCATAACACATAACAAAGCTCTTGGGCTTTACCCAAGAGAGAGCGACAACTGCTGAGCTTTTCAATGTCATTAATAGTTTTTGACACGGATGTGAGTGTAAACAATGGAAGTCTTTTGCTGCAGCAGTGGCTCTCAAACTGTGGTTTCTGGACCAGTAGCACCAACAGCACCTGGGAACGTGCTGCAGAGGCCAGTCTCCTGCCCTACCCAGACCTCCTTAGTCAGACCTCCAGGGTGGGGCCCAGCAATCGGTGTGTGCCACTCCACCCCCTGAGGATGTTCATGCACCTTCAGGTTTGAGAGCCACTGTGCTACAGAGGACAGCTGGTCCTCTGGAAACCAGACATTCTGTGGATGGACCAATGTACTGAGTCCAATCAAAGCTGCCATGCTGTGAGATGTGCCATTATTTATGTCCCTCTCAGAGAGAAAAACCAGCCAACTGGCTCAGTTGGTTGAGCTTCATCCTGTGCACCGAAGGGTTGCTGGTTCAATTCCCGGTCAGGGCACATAACTGGGTTGTGGGTTCTATCCCTGGTTGGGGCAACCGACTGATGTTTTTCTCTTACATCAATGTCTCTCCCTCTCTTTCTCTTGCTTCCTTTCTCCAAGACTGTCCTTGGTGATGATTGAACAAATAAAACAATATTTTAAAAAATTAAGTTAAAACAAAAAAATAGCTGGTTTGGCTCAGTGGAAAGAGTGTTGGACTGGCGACTGAAAGGTCCAGGGTTCAATTCCAGTCAAGGGCACATGCTTGGATTGCGGGCTCAATCCCCAGTGGAGGGGTGTGCAGGAGGCAGCTGATCAGTGATACCCTCTATCTCCCTCTCCCTTCTTCTCTGAAATCAATAAAAAAAATATTAAAAAATATTTAAAAATTTAAAATTTTAAAAAATTAAAAAATTTTAAAAAATAAACTACGATATGTCATCGATGATAAAACCCATCCTCAATGACAGAGATGTTAATTATGAAAGAAAGTGCACCTCAGAATTCATACACATGGTAAGTCTGTCAGAAGACATTGCATAAATGACTTGTCCATTTATCATGATTTGCAATTACCTTGAGAGCAAGGCCCAAGCAGAATTTAAAAACAATGAATAAGTAAGAGGATTTAATTTATATCCAGGGAATAAAAGACCCAGAGGATCCACATTTTTAGTAAACTGGTAAAACTTTATAAAATCTATTTCTTCATTTAAAAATAATTTTCTGGAAGATTCTCCAACTTATTAATTAACACTTCCAGTATTTCTGGCACTTCTGAAACCATGATCTCATAGAGAAGTTGCTAACAATTTTCAGCCTACAGATTATCCAGCTTTCTAAAAGGATGAAATGTTGGGCTGAATTAACGACGGAGGTAACAATGAAGGCCACCTCTCTCCTGTGGCTGAGAATGTGATCTCACTGGTCTTCACTTACCTTTAGAAATGTAGCTCTGAGCTTGGTAACCATGGATGGGTTTACCCTTATGCTCTCTTGCATGATAGACGTGAAGCTGTCAAGAGAGATAAATGGTAAGAAGCCATTCACAGTGGTTTCTTCAAGGGCAGATATCAGACTCTCCACATTACCTGTCAATCAACTGCCAAGCGAAAGAAAGGTCCCCCACGATGTGCACAGTTATCAGCACCTCCTCCTTAATGTTGATGGTTCGGATCATTTGGTGCAGGAACTTGCGAGTGTCGGCAAGAAACTGACACACCTGCAGATTTGATTCTAACTGGTGAAATTCCTGAACCTGTGTTACAGAAACACATGTTATTTTAAAATCCTGAATGGCCTCTACAGAGTTTGCTTTTCCTTGAAAACACTTTCAAATAAAGCACACTACTAACGATGAATTTCTTGGCAAATTTTTAATTTCAAATTATAATTTAAGAAATGTGTAGAGCAGGACATAAACCCATGCACAACTTTCTAGGATTAGAAACTGAGCGGGACTTCTCACACTGTAAATACATGATTGACATAGTAAGTGACTACTCGCTATTTCCAGGTTGGAATCAATCAACACGTACTGGGAATCCTCTTAATTCTGAATATTTGCAGGGTTGCTAAAAAAACAACAAAACAAAGCAAGTTCCTTTACAACCAAGGTGCTGGCACACGGGCATTATTAAGTTCCTTTGATGCACTCTTTAAAACAAAATAATGATTCCACCATGTCCTGAATTTTAATGTATATAATTCAAAGGACCTGGGCTACATGCCAGAATAAATAACGCAAAAGATAAAAAGCCATCCGAGTTTTACAAAGTTGTTTATAGCTATACCATAGACTAGAAAATCCAAAACAACCAAATAAAAACAGTACAAATGAGCGACTGTTCTGGAATGGCCAGGGGATGTGGCACGCTAACAATGCTCAATTATACTTTGTGGCCATTAGTGACCATCCTAAAAACCTGGCAAAATTAACCAGCCTGTAAGAATGTCTGCCAAGAAAAAAATATCAATTACATCTTTTAATTACATCAATTAGTCCAATTGGACAGGGTTACAGATGAGTATAGGTGATGTTTTAAAAATAATAGGGTTTATAGTTATTGCTCTGATGTTTTACAATGTCTCCATTTTAAACCTAGATAAAACATACACTTAACATTTTAAGAGTGTGACGATATAATAATTCTTTTTGGTACAATCATTTTTGAGTGTAAAAATCCTGGCTCTGCCATTTAGTATGTGTAAAAATATATAAACTTTTATTTCACAAAAGAAAACATACCATTTATAAGCATATGATTATCATACAACTATTTCACTTTCCTGTATGCCTTCTAGTTTTTTCTAGGGCATATTCTTTTTATAAATTTAAAAATAATGTATGTAATTTTCTTTTTGCTTTTATTTCTTTACCACAATTTTCCCAATGTTTCTATCTTGTTTTCATAATTATTTTTCTGAGACATCATGTTTCCACAATTGAAATATCATAATTTTTGCAACCATTCTCTTCTTGAGGCCATTTAATTATTTCCCCCAATTTAGGACACTATATAATTTTTTAGTGAGCAGATTAATTTGTATTGCTTTTGCTTTTGATAAAATATTTTCCTAGATACACTTCTAGGAGCAGATTGGTGGATGGGTCAAAGATATAATTCATGATCCAAGAACTGTCATTTAAAAAGACTTTCCTGTCTGGCTGGTGTAACTCAGTGGTTGAGCTTTGATCTATAAACTAGGAGGTCACAGTTCGATTTCCAGTCAGGGCACATGCCTGGATTGCAGGCTCGATCACTAGTGTGGGGCATGTAGGAGGCAGCCAATCAATGATTCTCTCTCATCATTGATGTTTCTATCATTCTTCCTCTACCATCTTCTCTGAAATCAATAAAAATGTATTTTTTTAAATTGCTAATTTCATAGAAATAAGAGCATTAAAAAAACCAAACACACTTTCCTTACCTCCTCCAAAGCTTGTATCAGTTGCACAGTTTTTCTGCCTGCAGCAGTAGAATCATCATAATTTAATGACAGAATTTGTTTGGAGATCTCTCTGAACCAAGCTTGAAGATTTTCTATTAATACAGAAAGAAGGAAAGACTACTGGCTTTGAATTTAATTAAATTATTCTTTACAAATCTAGTTCTTACAGTTTTTACTATGTTCCTGCCACTGCTCTCAGGAATTATCCAACAAAAATGCCCAGGGCATATGACCAAGAAGAAAAGATGAAACTCAGCACCTGGGTAGCTTCATATATAACACCTGGCAGAAAAGGTTTAGGCCCAAATATAGTTGTAAACGGACATGTGCAGAGGTGACAGGGGCAATGGGGAGGATTTGGGAGGGAACTCAAGGATAGGACCGAGGGTTACGAGGCATTTTCTGGAGAAGCGAGGAAGGGTACAGATCTGGACAGACAGAGAGAGGAAGAGGATGGCTCTGCAGCAGTGGTTCTCAACCTGTGGGTCGTGAACCACAGATTGAGAACCGCTAGCAGGGTCGCCTAAGACCACCAGAAAACATAGATATTTACATTATGATTCATAATAGTAGCAAAATTACAGTTATGAAGTAGCAATGAAAATAATTTTACGGTTGGGGGTCACCACAACATGTGGAACTGTATTAAAAGGTCACGGCATTAGAAAGGTTGAAAATTACTGCTTTAGACCTTTCTTACCTTAGACAAGTAACCACATTTTTAAGCTTTGGTTTCCTTACATATAAAGATGTTTAATCTCACAGGATTGCAAGGGTCAAATGAGAAATATTTGTGAAAGCAGGTAGCTGAAACAGGCTGTGTAGCCAGAAAAAGTACAAGACATTGTTCTGCAAGGCCTCTGAAACAATGCTGGTATTTATGAGGACTTGAAAGAGACTGAAACAGGGATCAGTGTGCCATGCCAGGAAACTAATCTGGTTAAGACTGTTACAGGTGGCTCTTTGTTTCTCAGTCATAAGATGGTGATCTGCAAAACCTGTTGTCAATTTAAATCACATCATTAAAAACTGGCCAACTTTTTCCAATAGGAATAATGACGTCATTTGGAAATGTACTAGTATTTTAGACAACCATTTGGCATCAAATAAATCAACAAAGGCCAAATATAGTAATCACAAGCTCATATTGATTAAAAATAGTAAAATTTTTAAAAATAAAAAGCTACACTATTAAGTAATTTTACTGTATAACTATCGGAATGGATTTGATAGTTAAAATAAACATTAAACATTAAAAAAAAAGTGTAACTTGTCATCTTAAAACTTAGAGTGGCCTTTCAGGGGCAATTTGAAAGGTTCCTAGTTATATAAATACTGAATACCACAATTTTCCTATAGATAAAATTTCTTAAATGAAGCAGGTTTAAAATCAAAGTTATACTTATGTTTAATTTCAAAACAGTCTGCAGGCTCCTTCTTCTGCCACTAGATGGCAGCCCCAACAGTGAAACAAGATCAGAAGGTGTTAGTGGTTATTAATGTTTTGGGTGAAGTATCATTCTGAGATGATCATGACAGTTATAGGTTCTTTTCCTCTCCCTTCCCAAACACACATAAACTGACACACTAGTATTGCATACTATAGTGGGGGTCAAGGGATGGACTATCCTATATAATAAAAGCCTAATATATAAATTGTTTAACGGGGAGTTCGACTGCTAGCTATGACATGCTCTGACCACCAGGGGGTGGTGCAGAACATGGTGGGCATTGGCACTGGCAGCGGGTGGCAGTGGAGGTGCTGCTGCCACAATGGGCCCTGATGAGAGCAGGACTATGGTGGGATGATGGAGCAGGTGAGCGGGCAGTGCCAGGCCAAGGCAAGTGCAAGTGGGAACCCGATTGCCCTGTCAATCACCCAGCAGATGGTGACCAGTGACAGTGGTGGGGGTGGGGCCACTGCCTGGCTCCCAGGCACTGAGGGAGCTGGGCAAAGGCCCAGGCCCAATCGATTGTCCCACAGGCAGGGTGGTGGAGCAGGTGAGGGGGTGATGTCAGGCCACAGCAGAGTGCCAGGTAGGGCTGTGGGGCTACAAGGCTGGGGATGTGAGTTGGAGCCTGATCCCTCCAGGCCACCCCATAGGTCCCCACCTGTGCACAAATTTGTGCACCGGGCTTCTAGTGATTCTATAAAGACTATGAACCAGAGAGTAAGAACCCTTGATTTAGTTTAATCCCATTCTTCAAAGATAAGAAACCATACAGGATATGGAGATTACCCAGGGATCTTCATTAGCAATGTCCTAGCCCACAATGGATGACAACTAAGGACTTTTGTCTCTGCCCATTTCTTCTTCAGCAATTACCATTTTTTTCCACTCTGGTTAGGGGTTTCACTCCTGAGAAGACATCAGCAAGCTCCGTCATCCGCTCTGAGCCCTCCTTCTTGTAATGCTCCCACTTGGCTTGCTTTTCAGAAAGCATTTGCTTGAACATCTGTTGAAGGGACAGAAGAGATTCATTTACTTAAGAGAAAATCTAGATTAGGCAATTTGCTAAGAAAGCCTGGATGACATCCAGTTTATTAGAAAAATATAATGTCTAACATTCACTTTTCCCTGTCGACATCTCTTAAGGCTGATTTCTTATACAACAGGAGGGGCAGAGCTGGCCCCTCCCTAACGCAGCATTTCTCAGGTCAACTGCACATGAGCACCCCCTGGAGGGCTTTCATAGTTCCACATTCCTGAACTCCACCCCTGAAGATTCTGATTCAGAGGTCTTAGACACACCCAGGAATCAGCATTGTAACATGAAATGAAATTTGGCAACTATTGCTCTATGGTCCTTTTGGGGCAACTATTTCTATGACACTCAATACAAATATAGAAAAAACAATGATAACATGACTTTCTGACAGTTCAGTTTGGTTCCTTAACCCATGTGTTCATCTCTCCTACCTCCTGCCTCAACCCTTTTTCGAGTATCACTTTCTGATTCTCCTATAAACCCACTAATAGAAACTGTGCTGCTTCCGATCTTTACATGAAGGTGCATCTCCTAATTTAATCCCCATCCCCTACCCCAAATCCCATTCTATAATTTATGAACCTGTGGGTTCAACCTGTGAATGAGTGTTCGAAGGGCTCAAAGCCATTTGGTCTGTAATGAAGGTCTCAGGTTGATAGTGTTGTTGCCATTGCTGGCTAAATGATATTGATGGTTCCTAGGCACTCAAAAAGATAGGGGGAACTCTATAAATAATTCTCACTGTCTCTCATCCTATTACTTATTTCATTCATCACTCATCCTGTCCTATCACTAAGATTCCTCTGCCACTGGCCCCACAAAATTCCACCGAGCTTCCATCTGCAGATAGTCTCCCCACTCACTCCATTGCTTGTCTTTTCAATACTCACTGTGAAAAAATAAAGAATTTCTTTAAAGGAAAACCAGTATTCATGTGTATTTTTCTAGTAAGAGCCCAGGGAAATAAACCCCTGTACTTCTGTGGCATTTCTCTGATCTTACAAAGTTATACGGAGACTAGTCACTGAAATCACACAGCACATGCATTGACATTAGGTTAATCATCAACATCTACTTTTTCTGAGCTCCTTCACACAATGTCCTCACACCTAGGAGCTAAAGAAACACCCAGTCTACTCCTCACCAGACTGAGGCAAGGTTAAATATTGGTTCTGAATGGCATTTCTATCCTGGGCTCACCTGTTCCAAACCCCAAGGTTACTGTTTCCAGAACCTGAGCATTCCCAGGTATCTGCAATTTTTTGTTGATGTTATTTCTCACCTGAGGATATCTTTCCTTTCCTTTTTTTTTTTTTTTAAGAATGGAAAGGAGAGGGAGGAACAGAGAGAGAAAAACATCAATGTGAGAGAGACATGACTGGTTGCTTCCTACACATGTCCTGACCAGGGACCCATGGACAGGGCTTGAGCCTGCAACTAACGTACATGCCCTTGACTGGAATTGAACCCAGGGCCCTTCAGTCCAGGGGCTGATGCTCTATCCATTGAGCTAAATCAGCTATGGCAACCTGCCACTTTTATCATGCCTAGAGAAGCTTCTTTAGGGCTAAGAGGAAGCCCAGAATTTCAGTGAACTCAAACTCCTTAAGAGAGGACCTTGTTCAAATGCAAATCATCTACCCACTTAGCCCTTTGCAACGGGCTATCATGGCTTTTACATGAAGACAAATCCTGCAGGGCCCAGCACAGGCTGGCTCCTGCCCACTGTTCAAGCTCCTTCTGTACCTCCTTTCACTTGCATCCTCTCCCCTCCAGCCAAATGGTCTTTTCGGTTTTGAGCTGGCCAGGCTGTTCCTCACCCAGAGGACTGGGACATAGTCTCTCTTTTGGGAATGTTCTCCATGTTCCCTATCACTGTCTTAGCTAAGTCTGACAAGCTCTCTTCTTCAGGTCCCATCAGAAGCTTCTCTTCTCAGGGAAGTTGTCAAAGCGACAACAGAAGCCTTTACTTGAGGTTCCCAGAGGACTGTGTTTCTTTCTTCAGAGCATGCATCTCAGTTGGTATTTGCATCTTCATTGGGGGTGTCTCTGGGTCACGTCCATAACCCTCGCTAGACTGACTTTCCCCCATCACCGTGGCTCCAATGACAGCTGGCACTAAATGCTTGTTCAGTGATTAATTCTGTCCTTTTCCATAAGAATTATCTCAGACAGCGAGATTCTGTAGCTTGAATCACAGATACTGCTGCTAAATCCCAATCTTTCACAATAAAAACTAACCATAAAAAAACTAAGACTTTGGTGATTATCCATATTTTTACCTCTTTGAGTATGAACTCAAATTGTGCAGTATCCAACAGAAACTGGAAGAGGATCTTGGGATTGTACCTCGAGTCTGTTAGGATTTGGTCCTTGATCTGACGAAGACGTTTGTTGTTTGGGTCACAGGCTAGAATAGGAAAAAGAGTTTCCATTTATTAAATGTGTAGAGACCATCTATGGAATATGAATTCTTAAATACTTCCCTTCATTTTAAGTCTTTAAAAGGTAATCAGCAAAACGTATACCAACAACATGATAAAATTAATTATAAGTACATGTATGCTATGGGAGAAAGTATAATTGAACTGTTAAATGGAATGTCATCCATGATATATTGGTGAATAAAAAGAACAAGCTACAGAATATATTTCCAGATTTTGTAAGCACCTGGGGTTTAATTTATTATCAAGTGTCCAATAGGTACAGGCAGAGCCTCTGACAGTTTCTTTAGCAGTTGCAGGCAGTCCTGAGCCTAGGCGAATGCCTCCATCTGGTTAATAGGAGGCAGATGAAGATGATGCTTTCCTTCTGCACATATGACTGAAACACCATAATAGCGAAATAAGCAGTTACTCTTCCCACATATGACTCACAACCAGATAGGCGGATCATCTGCTTCTGTAAATTATGACCTTGTGCAATCAGGTCAGACAGTTTCCAGGAACAGAAATGGAAAACAGATGTGGTTGAAGATAGAAGCAGAGGACCCTGGCCAGCTAAGGTGGTCCCTGGCAGGATGCAAACCCAGGAACCACTGGCTCCCGAAGTGTAGGCACGCTGTCAGGAATACGGAGATGAGGCTGAGTCACTAGAAAACCACAGCCTGAGAGGATAAAGTGAAGCTTGAGTTCCTTATAGGCTTGAAAAGGTAAGGCTTTTGGTAAAGAAGATTACAAGCTGAGTTGATGAGGTAAAACCCTTAAATTAGAACTAGAGTTTATGTAAGACAAACTCAACTCATTAAAAATCAGATCTGCCCTAGCCAGTGGTTAGAGTGTTGGCCCGAAGTCTGAAGGGTCGCAGGTCCAATTCTGGTCAAGGGCACCTATCTTGACTGCAGGATCTATTCCTGCCCCAGCCATGCAGGAGGCAACCAATCTATGTGTCTCTTTCACATCAATGTTTCTCTCTTTCCCTCCCTTCCACTCTCTCTAAAAGTCAATGGAAAAAATATCCTCAGTGAGGATTAACCAAAGAAAAACAAACAAAAAAAACCCCAAACAGATTACGTGATTAAGAACTTCAGCTATCATATCCATGCTGTAAGCTATAAACTGAAGAGAGATCTGGGCCAAGAAGCAAAATGATGGGAAAAGCAAAAATAGCTGGAAAGTAGTTCTAGTGAGAAAGGTTTAAGAAGCTGGAGACTTCTAGTAGGAAGACAGAGGCTGAGGAGAAATGCCATACATTTTTAAGGATATGAAGGATGAGGAAGTCCAACGCCTGACCACTCACAGGAAGTGGGAAAAGATGGCAGCTAGAGGGACATTCTACCATTGAACTAGGGCTCACCTGTGGAGGTGTTTCACACAACCTGTGAAGCTCTGACTTTGATGGCCAACAGGATTTTAGAGAGGACTTTGATCCAGAAAAGGTTAAGACCAAATCTACCTTAATTAAGTGCTCTTGTCTAGACAGTTCCTCAACTCAGTGAACCCATGCTTTTCTATTCTTCCCAAATCATACCTTTTCTTCTATCATTTCTTCAGGCTAGAATCTTTCTTTCTTTCTCCTTCCTTCCTTCCTTCCTTCCTCCCTTCCTCCCTTCCTCCCTTCCTCTCTTCCTTCCTCCTTCCTTCCCTTCCTTCCTTCCTTCCTTCCTTCCTTCCTTCCTTCCTTCCTCCTCCCTTCCTTCCTCCCTCCCTCCCTCCCTCCTTCCTTCCTTTTTTTCACTTTGAAACTTACCAAAGGCCAGTCAGCTCCTGCCTCCTGAGTGGAGCCTTCCCTGACTACCTCCACTTTTCCATCCCGAGCAATGTTTCTCTCTTGCTCTGGACTCGAATCCCACCATCCATTTGGCTCAGCCCTTGCGTTACTTTTCTATTGCTGCTATAACAAATTTAGTGGCTTAAAAAGATACAAATTGATTCCCTTACTAAAGGTCCAGTGCACGAAATCTGTGCACAGGTATGGTCCCTAGGCCTGGTCGGCGATCAGGGCCAATCTGTGCCTCCCCCACACCCCCACCCCCGGGACCTGCCTTGGCCTGGGGACAGCTCCTGTGTTGAGAGTCTGCCCCCTGGTAGTTAGTGTGTGTCATAGTGACCGGTTGTTCTGTAGTTTCGTTGATTTGCATATTAAGCTTTTTATTATATAGGATAGTTCCAGAAGTGAGAAATCCAAAATGGGTCTCACTGGGCTAAAAGCAAGATGTTAGTGGCCTGTGCTCCTTCTGGAGGCTCTAGAAAAACCCACTTTTTCATGATGCCATCTTTCTAGTCCTGACTCTCCGCTTCCCTTTTCTTTTCTTAAGGACCTCTGTGACTGCACTGGACCTACTGGGATAACCTCCTCACTTTAAGATCAAGTGATCAGAAGGATAAACCCCCTTTGTCACATAATATAAGACATCCGCAGGTTCTGAGGATTAGGCCAGAACATCTTTGGGAGGGAGTAGGGAGACATTATTCTGCCCATCACAGATCTATAGTTATGCTTTTTATATGTACACATCTGATCTTCCCGGTTTGACCAGTGACAAGATCCTGGAACAAGGGAGGTACATTTCTTCAGATTCCAAGCATCTAGCAGTACCTGATGAAGGGGGTATTCAGGTGGGCACTGACTTGTCCAAGTAGGCACTGAATGACTAACTCAGAAAGCAACTTGATTCTCATCCAAGAGCTAAAGCACTGTGCATCGCGAAGCAGATCTTAGCTCTGAACGCCTCGTGGAGCAATTGAAAGCTTAACAAAGAACACCTTCCGTGCCTTACCTGAGTCTGCTGTATGGAGCATGAGCCATCGGATGGCCACGTTGCAGTCTCGCAGGCAGTTCAGAAGCCTTGGAATGTTGTCCAGAACCATCTCCTCTCTTAAATAACCTTCTTTCAGAAACTGCTGCACTTGAGCATGCACTCTTTCACTGACAGTAGCATATCTGATTGCCTTTGTAAATAAAAAAACATGAGTTACATTTAAAAAGAGAATCACATTGAAATGAATCCCTAGATGGATAATGACATTTCTATATGAGATGCCTAACATATGGATTACAGTGGATAAGGCTCAAAGGGGGTTTACTGGACATTTTGAAAAAGAGTATTAGAGTGCCCGGCCAGTGTGGCTCAGTGGTTGAGTGTCGGCCCATGAAGTAGGACAGTGGTTGGCAAAATGTGGCTCATGAGCCAATGTTTGCTGCTCTGTTGACTAATGAGTTTGCTGACCACTGCATTAGGGAAAAACACTTTAAAAACATTTTAATAATATACTAATGTCTTTAATCTGAAGTCAAAACTTCTGGGTAAGGATAATGCCTTACGCAGTGGTCGGGAAACTCATTAGTCAACAGAGCAGCAAACTGTAGCTTGTGAGTCACATGTGGCTTGAGAGCCGCAGTTTGCCGACCACTGAACTAGGAGATCTTGGTTTGATTCCTGGTCAGGGCATATGCCTGGGTTGCAGCCTCAATCCCCAGTGTGGGGCATGCAGGAGGCAGCTGATCAGTGATTCTCTCTTCATTGACTTTCTTTCTCTCTCCCTTTCCCTTCTCTCTAAGATCAATAAATATATATATTTTAAAAAGAGTATTGGATTTAGGATTACAAGACTAAAATCTAGTTCAGGCTGGGATTAAATATTGGTTTGACTTTGGGTTTAATCTCTGCATATTGGTTTCTCCAAATGTAAACTGGAGAGCTGGACCAGGTAGTTCTCTTCTATTCTTGGGTGGAAAAGAAACATAAAGGCAGAAGCTAAATTATCTGTTCTTCCCATATTATCAATAAAGGAGTCAAAGCAGAGTAGAAATACTCAAAAGATAGAGACATCTACGGACAGATGAAAGCTTAAGAAAAAAACACACCCCAGTGCATCAAAACTGAATCTGTATACCTTTGGTAAATTTGATTTGCCCTTAGCAGGACTTAATGCTAAGCATCATTAACCTAGTCAGATTAGTTTAAAACTATCACTAGAAGCTTCATCAGGAGACTCTGAAGAATTTCTTACAATGTTACAAAAGAGAAAATGCAATTTTGGAAAGAGATTTCAGTAATGAAAAATTAATGCTCTCATGCTGGTAAGTATGAAAGCACCACTTTCTCTAATATATTTCTAGGAGACATTCCAGAAATGAAATTATTTTGTGCATTATTTATGGATTGCAATGTATCAGAATAAAACATGCAAGGTCTTTGAATCAATATTATCCCATCCACACTGAAAACTCAAAAACTCAGATAGGTAGGTTGAGAAAGATGTTCAGAAATACCAAGTATGTTCCCCAATAGATGACTTTATTTTTATTCTTCTATTGCTGCCCATAAGTACCCTGACCAGGGATCAAACCTGCAACCTTTTGGTTTACGGAATAACGCTCCACTGAATTGAGCCATACCAGCCAGGGCAATCTTGTGTTCTTTATTAAAGATATACAATGTAGCCATTTAAACTTTAAGGAGAGAAATGCCTTTAGTCTTGTTGCACATCAGAAATGACGAATTTAAAGTACAGTGACAGGGCATATGTGTACATTCAGTTACTGTCTTCACCACTCATCTTGTTGACAACAATATTAAAATTCTGGTTACTAGTAAAAGTAACCAGAACATAAGAACACAATCTTTAAGCAAGAATAAACAAAGTCAATGGGAACCACATATCACACTGGTTCATCTTAGGTTGCTGAATCTTCCATAAGGCCCAAATCTCCCATTTATGTGTAAGATACAAGTTAAAAAATCTACAATTAACCTATCTTATTCTGCAAAAATCAGCTTTCATTAATCATTGCATTCATGTTTTTGTGGATATCTTCCAAAAGCCTTGGGAAATCTACTTGGCTCATTTCCTACCCTATTAATGCAGGCTGGAAGTTGTTTGAGAATCGTCCCCGACTGGCCAGAACTTACCTGTTCTTTGACATTTGCAAGGTCCAGGGTATTGTTTAAAGCAGTTTTTGCAGCTTTGTAAGGTTCCCAAGCATCTGCTAGATTAACTGTGATCCCCATGTAAATGCTAATTACCTGAAAGAGGAGACATTCACTCAGCATTTGCTAAATACCCACCCATGTCAAGGCAAGGGGCTGGGAAAATACAGTTAGAGAAGACATTGCCCACTCCCATTTTAAATTCCATTTCAATGAAAGTCAATGAGAAAGCAAGATGTTCCAGATATACAGGGAATTGTTCTTTCTTAGGAGCACTCTGGAACAAGTGACAATGTTGCTGTTCATGAAAAATAAGTAAAAGGAGATTTTCCTTCCCAAGTGCTGAGCGTTAGATTCCTCAGTGAAGGAAAATGAAGGGGAAAGAGAAGTAGAGACTGACTAGACAATGTTCTCAAACATTTTCATCTCAGTCTTTACACTCTTAAAAGTCAGTGAGGACCGATTATATCTATTGATATTTACTACATTACACAAACTGAGAAATTTCATTTAAAATAACAACAAGTCCATTACATGCTAACATACTTTTTGTATTAAAATAATCAAAGTTTCCCTCCAAAAAACTGTGAGAATGGCATTGTTTTACATTTATTTTTGAAAATATTACTTACAATGCCTCTTTATCCCTATAAGTGTTTTTCTTTAAAATTCTCTTGATGTCATATTAATATTTTCTCACTAGCTTTTTATTGGTTGGCATTTGCCTGGCATATCTTTTTTTATTCCTTTATTTTCAGTGCACCAGGTGGATCTGACCTTCTTTTATATACTAAGAGTGTTTCTGAGGATAGCATTATGGCCAACACTTCTTTATGAAGCTCAGGCAAAGGGAGCCAGACTGTCAGCATGTTCTTCTCAGTGGCTCCACCCTAACATGTGAGAACGACATTTGTGGGCACCACCTCCTAATTGCAGTCTGTTCTTCCCACCAGTAAAGGTCCTCGTTCAGGGCCTTATCACAGATAGTTTGAAACTCAACAGGTGGGAAGAAGTCTGCTGCCTGAGAACATGATCCAACTCACTGTTCTTTATGAAAACCTCTATGAGCAAAGAAAACATTTCACATATATTAAGTATATTAAGTCACTTTTATTCTCTTAAGAATTACTATTGTAACATTAAAAGTAATAAGCAAACCCCTGCAGTAAGCTAAACTTTCATAGCCCCAACAATATGAGCATAGAAAGAAAACCTAATATAAAAGTGAAATTCTATTCATAAAATGACAAATTAGATCAATTCTGCTAGCTTTAGTTCATAAAATAAAAATAAAGGCTTGTGTAACTTAGCTGCAATCTCTGTAGCTAAAAAGCAAGACACGTTAAAATACATGGTTTTACTTTGAGAGTGTCCATTTGAGAAAAAAAGGAATAGGTTCAGGAAATTTTACTGGTTGATCTATTCCTTCATGTTATGATTTATAAAATTCTCAACACACTTAAAGTAAATTTACCTAAGTGATTTTTATGTCTCACTATTTACAACATTATGACCCCTGGGTAATAGGCCAAAAGAATGGAAAAACCAGTCCTTTAACAAGTTTCTTATAGAGCAAAAAAACCTAATAGTAATACTTGCCCAATTATCTGGAAAGTATTTATCCACTATCTCTCGCATTTTTGCTTGATGGGTATGAAGAATGGAAGGGTCAAAGTAGAGAATGACATACAGCATGGCAGCCTGATTTGCCAGGGCCGTGCTGCGGTGCTCGGGCAAAGGGTACGCTGAGACCTGAAAAGAGAGAAAAGACTCAGAAGAGGCAGCTGTTGGTAACAACTGAACTTACATGCGTGAAATATCTGACTGCATTCTAGGGTAGACCAGTCTCTAAAAGCCATCTCTTTAGAGAACCGGATTCTGGAAGCAATTCTCCTGGCATTGCTAGCCAGGGCCTTCCTTCTTATCCCAACCACACAATCTGATGCTCTTCCTTCTAGCCCTCAACTCGGCTGCAATTCTAAGCATTTTCCTTACAAAAAGAGAGTTGTAATCCCAGGCCTCCCACTAGTTGTGCATTTTGTGTCTTTCCCATCAAACTCTTAGACCTGACAGAATCCACATTCACTATTATTTTCTCACTTCCTGTTTGCTCCTCGACTCATTGAAATCTGTCTTCCCACCATCCCCTCAAGGGGGTTTCCCAAGGTCATGCATAAACTCACAGTCACCCAATTCAATGCCTCTTTGAGCACTCTCACTTCAGTTCACTCAGGAATGAACCTCTCTCCGCTGTTTCCCAGGCACCACTCTTCTAACCTGCTTTGCGGGATGGGGTTCTCCTGCCAGCTTCCCATTGCTGGTGTGTCCCAGTCCATCACCTCCTGCCTGAGGAATCTTTGGCTGCTCACAGTACATATCACCTCAAGGACTAAGCAGGAAGGGAGGAACGATTATAAGTACAGCAGAGTGATGCCTCATGGAACCTGGCCAGCTCTCTGGAAGGGCCTAGAGCTGTGAACACAAAGCCCTCACTGTTTCTCCTTTTGAAGTGTTTGCCCAACGTTTCTCTCTCTCTCTCCAGGTTTTCCATGACATGACAGAATGAGGCTGCTCCAAAGTCCAAGTTTTGCATGTTGGGAATAAACCTGTGCCAGAAACTGTTTTTCAGGCCCAATTCCAAATTACCTGGAGATGGAATCTGATCCATTTTGGGTCAAGTGACTGCCCCACTCCAATCAGCCATGGACAGGGGAGGGCAGGCAGGCAGAGTTTCCAGTCTGCCTCTGCCAGGACTGCTCTCACATACCCTTTGACACCTGTTCCCTGACACAGGTGCTTCCCCAAGATAAGACGCATCTTGCTTTCCTGTAATTTCTTTAGTTGTCTGTCTTCTTTCTTCAGCTACGAGCTCATTGTACGCAGGGGTATGGCCTCCCTCCATCATTGATGTATCCCCAGCACGTGCACAGGCACAGACATCCACTCAATAACCACTTCTTTCCAAATAGAGCTCAAATCCCATCTCTTCCCAGAAATCCCTAATTCTGCCTAAATCAATATCCTTCTTTTCTCTCCCATTCCACAGCATAGCTCAAAGGTGTTAAATAATTTTTAGCTGCTTTTACTCTTTTGAGAAAGCAGGAAGGGCAGGAGGAATTGAGGAAGAAAGTGAAATGAGGCTTTTAAATGACTAAGATATTAATGGACTCAATTCTCACCTGGTTGTAAATATCGTCAGATCTTAGTCGACCAATGACCATACTGATGAAGGATTCATTGATAGGCACTCTCTGAAAATAGCTCTCAGGATAGTTGGGTGGTCTTTTGGCTCCTGATTGACTGGAATAACCTGTACTTCGGAGCAACTTACAAATATCGTCCATGTTTGAATCAGCAGAAGATCGAGCGGCACTGAGTCACATGCACAATGGAAAATAAAGGGCCAAACAAACCACATACATCAGAAACTGAAAAGTCCAACAAATCAGAAGAATGTCTTGATTTTATCTAGCTTTAGATATCATCGTGGGCCAATTTATATCCTTAAGATTCAAAATCATTATTTTCAAAAAGCCTGTTAAAATACAGCAAACATACAAGATGGGTTCTTGGATGTAAGTACAGTTCTAAATCAAGGTCCACAGTCCCTTTTCCAGGGTCTGAATTTGTTTCAGAATACAACATTTTCCAAATGTAAGAAAGAAATATGTACACAGACCATATACAATATAACATTCCAGTAGGGTGTCAGCTTGCATTCCCATGATCACCACACATTTTTATATAGGAAATTTTAGGAATATCACACAAGAGAAATAAATCAAGACTATCTATAGCTACATATTTGCTCTGGTCAGGTTTTGATTTCATATGGTTACAAGGTTGGATCAGGTTTTGCTGCCAAAGAAGTTATTCTCTGTGTGTGCCTGCGTGTGTGTGTGTGTGTATTTTCCATAGCTCTTTGGATTTCAGAATTGTACATAAAGAATGTGAACCTGCACCAATGTTTCATAAATTAAAAAATAATTTTAAACAATCAAGACAATTTAAAGTGGGATATACATTAATTGGTTTTTCTTGTTAAGGGGCACTTTCTACATAGATTTAATCAAAACATCTGTGATTTTCGGGGTGGTTTGGAGTAGGATTCCCTCAAAGAGACTCAAAGAATCTTAGACTTGACGATGACCTCCTACTGAATGTAAGAACCTCCTCTGTCACAATTCTGACTTGCAATTTTTCCGTGTCACTTTAATAATGGATCCCCACATTCTAATGAATTAGCTGTTGTACCAAAAGGGACAAAACCAGATTGTCAAAATGGGGCTTGAGAAGCAAACTTTTCTCTTCTTTATGTCATTTACCTTTTTTGTTTTTCCAGGTACTTTCAGAAATATAGGCAAGGTTATTCGAAGTTCATTTTTAAAACCACGGATGTTAAGACAGCTTTTGGTCACGCAGATGGCAATGAATTATGCATGTGGGTGGAGAGTCTCCTCCCACTGATAAAGCTGAAAGGAAGCAGGCCAGCTGAGTAGCAAAGAGTAATTTACTGCTGAGCAGGCAGCAGTCCCAGGTGTCCCCAAACAATCCCTCTGTTGAGGATCTCCCTCCTTGCCCTATTTAGGTTGTCCTAATTTTAAGTTTGAAAATGTTAATTCCAGTCCACACATCTTATTGACTGCTCATTGACTGTTTCTTCCCTGAATTTTGACTATTTCTGACATTAACCCTGTAACCAGATTTTGACTCATTAAGTCAACAAATTGAAATCTGTGCGCTAGGTACTAGAATTAGAGTTGGTTGAAGTGATACTCCTTCTTGAAGTCACAGCTCTTTGTAGACATACCTAACACATGAACATGATGGGTGCTGTTGCCTGTTTTGTGTTTGTCTCGTGCATATATATGGGTGAGAATTCCTTTTCAACCTGACTTTTCAAAGCCATCAACCTGAATCTGACAATAGAAAATTCATCCATTTCCTTACATTTGCAAAAGAATAACATTTGAAACTTAAAAACAAAAACAAACAAACCAAAAAAGAACATGCATTAGACTTCCACATTTGCAAATTTATCTTTTAAGGTAAAGAAAATTCAGATTCCCTTAAAAACACACATCACACACCACACACCCAAAAACTGAGGTACCAGCATGGGCATGACAATCTGTGTATCTCTAATAATCTACAACATGTCTATAATATGGAGATTATATGATATTTAATCTGTTATGATGATATAAAATATATAGTAACTGCTGTAATTTCTATTGTATCTCCAGAAGAAATTAAGAATCTTTTCTTTTTGTATTCTAGATCCCATTGCTGCTGTTTGCCAAAGAGCAGTATAGAAACCTACACTGCATTGTACCAATAGCATGCTTCTGGCAGATACAGCCCAGGCTAAGGATACCTGTATCTATAGTAAGAAACCAGCATTCTCTCTCTGACTTCCCCTTCAATCTTTTGGTCAATGGCCAGCAGCATGACTCCGTACAGGTACAGTGCTTCACACTAGGAAAAGAAAGAGACAATGGTCAAACTCACAGGACACATTCTCATGAAGGGATGTTAATGATGGTTAAAAAGATCACTTTGCTCCCATTCCTCCTAAAAGCTTCATATTACAAGGAGTATGCAGATTCCCTCTGAAGGGTTTTCTCACCTTCTGTATAGAATGAGCTTTGGAAAATTTATGCAAAATAAATTTCAACTCAGAGTGCTTATCTCTCAGCTGGCCCAGTTTTGCTTGGGATATCAATGTTATGAACACCTCTAAGTCACTCACTTACTTAACAGACATTTCTTAAGTGATCACTATATACTAGGTACCAGGCTAGATGTCTGGGATGCAAAAGATAAGAGAAGAGAGGACTGTTACACTGAGGAAGCTCAGAAACTCTACATAATCTTTATTCACTTGTAATTCTGTTAAAAGTCTACAGTGTTCTGCATTCAGACACATATGTGTTAGAAGATAATTATCAGTGAATTTTGCTTCACTTTAATGGAGGGTACTCTGTACGTACTTGAGACTTACAGAAAAAAGGTTATGCTAAGCTTGACATTCTTGAACTTCTATTTAAATGGTCACTAGCACTTACTAAAAGTTGTTTTCCATCTTCATTGAGAAGCACAGTTTCTATGGTTTGCTGAATGTAAACACCTTCATTGAGATCTTCCAGGTATCTAGAAATGAAACACCAGAGCACGTTATTCAATGATAATGAAAACTTGAACAATATCTTTGATGAAAAAAAGTAAAGATTTCTAAAGGTAAAGCAAGATACCAGGCATTCCGGCCTTCAAATAATTTTTGAGCTGAAACTCATGGCAATTGAAGCCATAGGTTAATAGTTATGGCTACTCCAAATAAAAGAAATATTCCCTAGTCCCAATTTATGAATTACAAATATCTTAGGAAATATGGCATACAAACATGGACTAGTTTAAATAGCTTTTAATTAGTTTTAAAGCTAGTGAGTAATGAATTCTTAAGGGCTGGAAGGAAGAGAATATTGTGTGGTTAGGGATAAGAAGTAAAGAATGGTTACCAACGCTATGAAAATAAGTTCCTTTTTTCCCACTTCTCATATATAATATACTAAAATATCATAAACCATAGGATTGAAACACATTATGAGTTAGTATAGACCCGTGGTGGGCAAACTGTGGCTCTTGAGCCACATGCGGCTCTTTGGCCCCTTGAGTGTGGCTCTTCCATGGCATGGGAGAGTCTATTTTGAAGAAGTGGCATTAGAAGAAGTTTAAGTTTAAAAAATTTGGCTCTCAAAAAAAATTTCAATTGTTGTACTATTGATATTTGGCTCTGTTGACTAATGAGTTTACTGACCTCTGGTATAGACCAACATTATTGTAACATTTTACAAGAGCAGGAAATCATAATAAAACTCTAAGATACTTAAGATGACTAGTGTCACAGGAAGGAGAAGACTTATGCATGGTATAATCTAGTACACTGTGTAATAAATCAGAAAGATTGACATGTTCTAGGATGTCCCTTTTCCCCTCCACGATTTATTATCAGAATAAGCTATTACTAAATTAATCAATACCTGTTTAAGTCTACAATGTATTTATGCACACTTTGAAATGCTAAATAAAATCTGGTCACAATTTCTATGTTGTTTTCACGAAATTCTTCATCTAAATCCTGTAGCTCTGGCTTAGCTTCCAGTTTGCTTTCCCATAATTCTGGACCCTACGAAGAAAAACACATTTATGGAGTTGTCAATAAAAACATACTTGTGGGTGCCCAGACTGGTTTGGCTCAGTGGATAGAGCCTCGGACTGCAGACTGAAAGGTCCCGGGTTCAATTCCGGTCAAGGGCATGTACCTTGGCTGCGGGCACATCCCCAGTAGGGGGCGTGCAAGAGGCAGCTGATCGATGTTTCTCTCTCATCGATGTTTCTGACTTTCTATCCCTCTCCCGCCCGCTCTGTAAAAAAATCAATCAATAAAATATATTAAAAAAAAAATACTTGTGGGTAATGATTTCCAAGTAGTTTTAAAAATGTGTTCTTATGCCTTAAAAGGGATGTCAAAAGTTGAAAGCAGAGCAACAGAAAGTAATAAAGATAACAGAAGCCTAGATATAAAATCCATTTGAAAGAAATGAATTTGAATTGCAACCACAATTATCATGCTTTAATATGAAATGTGTTATACCAAAGTTATCTTTATAAAATGTGATTCTATTGTATTAGGGTTCCACACAATACCTTTACATTATTTTCAAGTTAGTTGGCTGATATTAAATTTGGTTTAAAAATCTCTCCTATTTACCCTGCTAGTTTTGCTCAGTGTATAAAGCATCAGCCTGTGGTCTGAAGGGTCCTGGGATTGATTCCAGTTAAAGGGCATATACCTTGGGCTGCAGGCTCAATTCCTGGTCAGGGCATGTGTGGGAGGCAACCAATCAATGTCTCTCTCTCACTTCAATGTTTCTCTTTCTCTCCCCCTCCCTTCAATACTCTAAAAACCAAAGGAAAAATATCCTCAGGTGAGGATTAACAAAAACATAAAAATAAAAATCTCTCTCTTGTTAACTCTTTCTCTATAATGACTTAACTTTTCAGCATCTCATGGGTCCCACAGAAAGCATGCTTTCATAGAAAAGACAATGGTAAAAATGCTGTAGGGAAAGATTACCTTAAAGTAGCTGAAATCAAATATGATATCTCCATATTTCTGTTGATCCGCTCGGTCTTTTAACCTGAATACAGCAGGAATAAACTCAGAGAGCCTCAAAAGTTCAGCAATGATGGCATTGCCACAGGAAACGATCCTTAGGATGGCCTGGCCACAGAGGTTGTTCTCAGCTAGGAAGTCCAGCATCCTGAGGACCAGTAGCTACCTCGTGCGTGGCTGGTGGGGACAGTTAACCGGCTTCAGAGCTGGGGTCTGTGAATCATTAGTGGAAACCAGGTTTGCTGACAGATGTTTGCTCCATTTAAGAAACTGTATCCAAAAAACAAATTAATCTCCATTTAAGGCAGCATGTGAAACACATAGATAATATTTTTCTCCCCAACTTTCCGAAAAACAAACAAGAAAAATGAGTTCTGATGGGAGTGGGGAGTGGGGAGTAGGAGAGGGGCGGGCGCATTTCTTCATGTTTTCCATGTGGAAGGGCTTTGATAAATTAACACTCTTGGCCTCTTTTTCAATCCTTGATTCATCTCTCCCCCTGAGGAAAAACCCACTGAGCTTGGGAGAAGGAACACTGAGCATGTGTAATTCCAATGTGCCCTCAATTGGGCAGTGATTATTACCTTTTTCCTTCCAGGAACTGTCACTTGTTTTACCTTTGGGAAAAGGTATGTTCTAAAAATTCACTAAAATTAGTTGAAGGAACACCTTTAGAAACGCTTTCCTCATATGTTATGTGCAGGAAGTCCTTATTATCAAGGATAATACATGCCTGAGAAAGGCTGCACAGAGACTGTAAAGATAAGCATTTCATACCAAGCGGTAAGAAAGTTTGATTAGTTATATATTAAAACATTGTAGCTAAACCTGATGAAAATAAGTTTCTGCTTAACAAAATTTAGGATAAAATTGCAACAACGATGTACTAATTTAATGAACAGAAGACTCAAAAGTTTATTTTACCCAACTGATTTGGTAACCCAGCATCTTATACTTTATAGTTGACTTTCATATCATGATCTTTAAGAAGACAATCTTTGCAAAAACAGTTTCAAGGCATCATTCCTTTTCTCAATAAATGATGCCTCTCCCAATTCTTTCTCCAATCACTGTCTTTTGAAGTGCTAATTTGTGTCATCTTTGTTGCATTTTTCTCCTCTCTGTATTGATTTGGCTAGGTCTTCATTTGTCAACTTCATGGAAGCCTAATTTACTTTTCATCATCATGTACACCCAAGTCTTTCTCAACATTTGTACTACTTTCCACCTCCTGAAGCTAGATTTAGACATGTGATTCAGTTTTGACCAGTGAGGTATAAGAGGAAGTCTATGGTAGGACTTCTGGGAAATATTTATTCCTCCTGCTACACTAGGCATGTGGAGAGAAATTTCCCTCTCTACACCCAGGCTATTCCCTTCTTCCTGGCCTTTAAATATGGACCGATGAACATTTGATGCCTGAAGCCACAGTAGCCACCTAGAAACCATGAGGTGACAAGTCTCAGAGAAAAGCCACCTGCAGGTTGTGGTAAGGCTAGAGTGTTTGGCAAATATCCCATTATTGGCTGAAAAACTGGCCCTACAGAACAGAGTTTAAGATCATCATTAAAGATGGGACCAATGCTGCAGCTCAGCAGCTCAGAGATAGGTGTTAAGCTTCATAGGTGTTAAGACTTAGTTGAGCTTAAAAAAATCACTCTAGAATGACTTGTAAATAAACATTGTAGTAGAAGCTATATTAAATCTTCCATTTGGTTCTACTGGTGCTGGGGATGAAGAAGATTCCAATGCAGATTGCATTACCATTTAGTATGGAATGAAACTAGAGATCCCACTCAATTTTCTAATTGTCTTTACAAAGCACCCAGAAAAGTGGTAGTTATTTTACCTTTAAGAATTTGGTATGAAACTGTGTTTTTTTTTTTTAGTTTGGAAAGTGATCCTACGCAAAAAGACAACCTGCTTTCAAGAATGAAGCATGACATCACCCTATCAATTAGCCAATGACTTACAGAACTGAACTCTGAAGGTCACTGAATTGTCTTGGGACAAGCCGCTGTTGAGGACAAGAAAAGACAGGCCTATTTTAATCCTGCCACAACACTTCAGTTCCATAGAGAGGGAAGCCCTTGTCTCGACCAAGCCATCATCAGGAAAAAATGACGGTTGTGGCTCAAGATAAACGTGATGGGACTCTCCAGAAAATTTCTGAAATGAGTCTGATCGCTCTAGCCTGATTCACGAGTCCTGGAACAGGCAGGATAAGGAAAACGGGAAGGTGTTCCTCATTGTGGTACAGGCAGTAAAACTTCCATCTCCCTCCCACCACCCTCATCGCCATCACTTATCAGGGAGGGAGCTCCGTGCACTCGCAATCAGGAGCCCCGGGTTCTGCACGTTTTTGGTTTGTTTGGTTTTGGGGATCCTCTGAACACTTTTTCGAACTACAAAGGGCTTTGGCACCAGCATGTCACAGGGGAGGGAATTCAGGTGCAGAGAGGAACGATGACTTGCCGGCACTCCCGGCCCAAGGCAGACCCAGAATTCACTCCTGGGCCCGTCGGGCGGTAAAATCGCTCACTAAGCACTCAGTTTTCTCCAGGGTAAATGGAGAAATAGTGACCGGCCTTGCTCCCGGAAACTTGGAAGGTTCAGACGCGAGCCAAGCAGCCGCACACCCCTCCCCACAGCGCCGGCGGCGAGGGGAACAATTTCCATCAAGTGGAGAAGAGGAGCCTGGATTGCAGCAGCCCCAGCTCAGGGGTCCCACAGTCCTCCACCCCACCCCAGTCCCCTCGGCCAGCGCGGCCCAGGAGGGGAAGGGGGACGCAAAGAACGGGTGCTCACCTGCCATCCGCCGGGCCGCGCAGAGCGCAGAGCCCGGCCGCCGATCGCGCGCGGGCTCGGCACCGGAGTCCCCACCCCGCTTCTCCGCTGGAATGCTACCTACCCTCAGCCCCGGACAGGGAACCTGCGGAACCCCGGCTTCCGCCCCTGGCTCCCCGCCCCGGCGGTCACGTGACCCAAAGAGCGGCGCGTCACGTGACCGCATGCGGGCATCGGCTGATGACGTTTGAGCCCGCGCTCAGTTAAGGAAGGATTTGGGGTCCTGTTGTAGGAAGTCGGGGTGCAGCCAGACGGAGCTGGGTGGGACGACAGGTAAGGCAGACGCGCGGGAAGGGGGTGGTCAGGGGAGGGGGGGAGGTGTCGCCTCCCTCTCGGGGTTTCCGCGGGTCTCCCGGGCTGGGGTCCCCCTTCTTTCCTGCCTCGGCGTTGAGGCTGCGGCAGTTTACCTCCTCCTCCGAGACCCCACTCCTCCGCCCTTCAGCCCGCAGGGTGTGGGGAAAGGTCACGCTTTCTTGACCCCAGTATCTCTGGTTTGAGCTGTCTTTAAATTAGGGCGGTGGGCAGGTCGTTCAGACACTCGGCTCTTCAGGTTCCTTTTCGGTCCCGACAGTGTTGGCGAGGATGAGAAGACGGGGATGAGCGCCGGGCGCCGGTGCCTGGCACTCTGCGGGGAACCGAGCCGTGTGGCTGCTGCTGTGACTTCTCCAGGTTCACGGTGCCTGTCCGTGGGCGCTGTCATGTGCCGGACGCTATTTCCGAGCTGGGTGAAGCTGCTCCCAGGGCGAAGGAGCGGCGGGCCTGGGAGCAAGTACTTGTGATGAGTTTTATAGAGAGAGAGAGAGAGAGACAGAGAGAGAGACAGAGAGAGAGAGAGAGAGAGAGAGAGAGAGAGAGAGAGAGAGAGAGAGAGAGAGAGAGAGAGAGGGAGAGAGAACACACTTGATGGGACAGGATTCCATGGAAAAGGGAAGGCTTTAAAAAGAAACACGTATCCTTGCATCCTGACATATAGCTCTGCTTAAACTTGTGTAGGCCATGGATTTAAAGGAGGCAGCACATCGTTTATATGTTGTTTTTTCTGTGCCCACCACTGAACTGTATAGGAGGGAAAAGTAGAACGTTTTTATGTGTTTTTTTTAATCCTCACAGGAGGATATATTTTTATTTATTTTTGTGTGTTTTTTAAGAGAAAGAAGGAGGGAGGGAGGAGGGGAGAGAGGGAAGCAGCGAAACATTGATCGGTTGCCTCCTCTACACATCTGGATGAGGATTGAACCCCAAAATCTAGGTATGTGCCCTGAACAGGAATTGAACCACAACCTTTTGGGGACTCTGCTCCAAGCAACTGAGCCACCTGGCCAGGGCAATCAGTGTTTTTCACATTAGCTAATAATTGGTCCTGTCTACAGAGAATCTCATAGACCTGCCTTCACATAGACTTGCTAGGGTCTGAATGCTTTTGCCCCCCTTCCGCATTTATATGTTGAAATCCTAATGCCAGTGTTATTTTATTAGATGAGGCCTTTGGGGGGTGCTTAGGACTAGAGGGCGGAGCACATGGGTGGAACATAATGACTTTATAAAAGAGGCTCTGGAGAGTTCCCTTGTCCCTTCTGTGGTGACAAAGAGGTAGAAGGCATGGGCTATGAACCAGGGAGAGGGCTGTCACCAGAACTTGCTGTCACCCTGATATTCGACTTCCCAGTCTCCAGAACTGAGAAATAAATTTCTGTTGTTTATAAGCTACCCCGTCTGGTATTTTGTTATAGCAGCTGGAATAGCCTAAGTAAGACAAGGCCTATTAGGGGAGGCAAAATAACATGCTGGGGGAAAACTCAGGAAATGTGTAACCTTACTGAAACTTTCTCGGATACCATAGGTACAGGGACCAAAAGGATTGCTGTTACCTGGGGAAGGCTCCAAGAGGAGAGTGATTTAAACCAGGGTTTCTCAACCAGTACACTATTGACACCTGGGCCAACAATCCTTTCTTTTGAGGGCTGTGCTGTGATATATACTTAGCTGTACTTCATGGGAGGAATGGAAAAGTGTGTCTACTCCATTTTTTCTGCTCCATCCACTCTCTGTGCCTCCCAGTCTGAATCTTTTTCTTTGAAATATTCCAGAATCACAGAAGAAAGTTTTCCCTAGCTCTCTGCAAGTGTAAAATTTTATCAGAGTAATGTGGATTTTGCCTTCACATAAAACAATAGCTACCATGTGGTAGACACTTTTCCATTTATCCTGAATTGCATATATATATATATATATACACACACACACACACACACACACACATACATACATACATATATGGCCTCTTAGTCAGCTTGAGCTGCTATTTAAAAAACCAAAACCTGGTAACTTAAATAACAGGAAATTATTTTTCACAGCCTTTGGAGACAAGTACTAGCATGGTGAGGGCTCTCTTTCTGGCTTGCAGCCAGCCCCCTTCCCTCTTCTTGCTGTGTTGTTACTTGTGAGGAGGAGGAGGACAAGGAACAGAGAGAATTAGAATGTAGCCTAGTGTCTTCTTCCTCTTCTAATAGGGACACCCCTCTTATCATGAAGATTCTATCCTCATGACCCCATCTAACCCTGATTATCTCCCAAAGGCTTCATCTCCAAATACCGACACGGAGTGTTAAGATCTCAACATATGAATTTTGGGGAGACACATTATCTCAACATTCTCCATACATGTTTGGTCCTAAGAATCATCTGAGGGACTTCATAAAAACACGGTTTCCTCAGTGTGTCCACTAGAGACTCTGATTCAATGGATCTGAGATAGTATCCATGAATCTGTAATTTTAGTAGGTGTTTCAACTAATTCTTAAGATTAGAGAAGTTTGAGAAAACTGCAAAATTTAATGTATCCTTAATAATGCTATGACAGATGTGGTTTTCTGCTTTTATACAGAAGCAAGCTGCAGATAGAGAAGGTAAGAAACTTAACCAGAGCATAGACAGGATGGAAGTTCCAGGCCTCTGTGTCCACTGTCTATTCTCTTTGTATTGCCCTTCATCCTAGCCTATCTAATAAAAGAGTAATATGCATATTAACCATCACTCCACTACACCCACAAGCCATGCCCATCAGCCATGCCCACCAGCCAATCAGGAGCAAGTATGCATATTAAGTCCAACCAAGATGGCTGTGGCCACAGAACAAGCAAGAGGGAGGCTTGGGTTTCCCCAGCGACAGAGGAAGCCAAGCTTTCCACACACCCTGGCTGGGCCCAGACCTCCACTCAAGGCTACAAAGTTTCAATTACAGAAGATAAATAAATCCCAACAGAAATGGCTGCCACCACGGAGTGAACAGAGGCTTGGCTCTGCTCCAGACTACAAAGTTTCAGTTGTAGAAGATAAATAAATCCTAGATCCCAGGGCCTGTGCTTGGGTCGCTGGGGGGCATGGCCGGCCTGCAAACCACTGCAGGCCCCTCACCGAGGCTGCCCATGCCCCAAGGGAACCCCCACCCTGATCTGGGACACCCTACAGGGCAAACCAGCTGGTTCCCACCCATGCACCAGGCCTCTATACTATTTAATAAAAGAGTAATATGCAAATTGACCATCACTCTGACACAAGATGGCTGCCCCCATATGGACACAAGATGGTTGCCACAAGATGGCCAGCAGGGGAGAGCAGTTAGGGGTGATCAAGTCTGCAGGGGAGGGCAGTTAGGGATGACCAGGCCAGCAGAGGATGGAAGTTGGGGGTGACTGGGCCTGCAGGTAAGGGCAGTTGTGGGGGGACCCAGTCCTGCAGGGGAGAGCAGTTGGGGGGGACCAGGCCTGCAGGAGAGGGCAGTTAGGGGCAAACAGGCTGGCAAGGGAGCAGTTAGGCATCTATCAGACTGGCAGGGGAGTGGTTATGGGGTGATCAGGCTGGCAGGCAGAAGTGGTTAGGGGTAGCCAGGAAGGCAGGCAGGCGAGCAGTTGGGAGCCAGCAGTCTCGGATTGTTAGAGAGAGATGTCTGACTGCCCGTTTAGGCCTGATCCTGGTGGAATAGGGCCTAACTGGGCAGTTGGACATCCCTTGAGGGGTCCCAGATTAGAGAGGGTGCAAGCTGGGCTTAGGGACACCTCCCCACTCCCATGCATGAGTTTCGTGCACCAGGCCTCTAGTAGTGTTATAATGATGACGTTGATGGTAATATCTGTCCCTATGTTAAAAGATTTATGTGCTGGGGATTGTTCTAAGTGTTTTTATTATATACCTATATCTATATCTGTATCTATGAACAACTCATAGGCACTGGATCATCCTTATTTTACAGAAAGTTAAGGTGTAGCGTTGAGAGGTTAAATAATTTGCCTAAAGTTATTCAGCTACTTAAGTAGTCAAATCAGGCTTTGAACTCCGATAATCTGGCTCTCAAAGCTACATGCTTAATCCTGCTCTGTATTGCCTCTATATTTTGCTCCATAAGGCAGCTAATTTTTATTTTAATCTAAACATTATTCATGTTATCTGTAAGTAAAATTAATATTTCAGGAAGATGTGTCCTTCTTAGACTGTGGCTTTACTCCCTACTTCATACATGTAACATGCTTGAAAATCGTGTCTCTAGAACAGTGTTGCCCAATGCAGTAGCCACTAGACACATGTGACTTTTTAAAGTTAAATTGATTAAAATTAAACACAATTGAAAACTCAGTTCCTCAGTCATGCTGACCACATTTGAGGTAATGGATAGCCACAGATATACCTAGTGGCTACCATATTGGACAGAGCAGAGCCTCGACCATTTTTGTCACATCTGAAAGTTCCTTTGGATAAACCTGCCCGATCTAGATCATGTAGACTTACACAGAATCAGACTAGGAAACTGAATACTTAAACTATATCATTTGATCCCAGGAAGTTTCTATTTTTTTAGTAACAGTAATATGACAGGTAGACTTCCAAATCTAAATGGCTTTGCACATTTGGAGTTTTTTGTTTCTTTCAAAAATTAAGCCTGATTAATGGGGCAGTTTCCCTCCAAACAGTGATGTCGGGTCCTGGGCTTCTTCCATATTCTCCATCTTCAACATATAGCTTCCTGTTTCAAGCTATCAAAATGGGAAGGAGTTTGGAGAAAGTGTGTTTTTTATGGACTGGGCCTGCATATGGCTCATACATTATTGCCTTGAATTCAGTCATAGGACCACACCCAACTGCAAGGTAGGCTGCAAACTATGGTCAAGCTATGTGACCAAGTTGAGGAAATGGGATCGGTGGGCACCAAGCTACTATCTGAGGATATTTTTCATTATGACTTTTATTATCTCACTAGAGGCCCGATGCATGAAATTCATGCAAGAGTAGGCCTTTGCAGTCCCTGTGGCTGCCTCTGCCCTCCCATACCCAGTTTCGTCTAGAAGGTCATCTAGAAGGGTGTCCAGATGGTTTGTCCGCTGTTTGGCCATTTGGTTGATTTGCAAATTATTATTATTATTATAGACTAGAGGCCTGGTGCACAAAATTTGTGCACTGGAGGGGGTGTCCCTCAGCCTAGCCTGCATCCTCTCCAATCTGGGACCCCTCCAGGGATGTCCAGATTGGGCCTAAACTGGCAGATGGACATTCCTCTCACAATCTAGGACTGCTGGCTCCTAACCGCTCACCTGCCTGCCTGCCTGATTGCCCCTGACTGCTTCTGCCTGCCATCCTGATCGCCCTCTAACCGCTCCCCTGCCGGCCTGATTAATATCTAACTGCTCTCCTGCCAGCCCAATTGCCCTCAACTGCCCTCCCCTGCTGGCCTGATTTCACCCTCAACTGCCCTCCTCTGCTGGCCTGATCTCACCCCCAATGGCCTTCCCCTGACAGCCTGATCTCACCCCTAACTGCTCTCCCCTGCCAGCCTGACTGCCCCTAACTGCCCACCCCTGCCGGCCTGATCTGGCCCCCAACTCCCCTCCCCTCCCCTGCAGGCCTGATCTTGCCCCCAACTGCCCTTCTCTGCTGGCCAATTTGATTCTGATTGGTTGGTTTCTATGCTAGTCAGTGTCAAAAGCTCCGCCTCCTAGACAGCCATTGGCTCCTCACACTTAACCCAAATTTGGTTCTGATTTGTCACTTTCTGTGCCAGTCAATGTCTTTGGGCCTATCAATGGGGCCTGATCAGAAAGGCAGGGCTGATCAGCAACCCCTGTGGTGGTCTGGAGGGAAATGGAGGTGTGGCTGCTGGCCAGGCCAGAAAGAAAGAGAGAGAGGCAAGTGCTGATCAACAGCTGCCACAGAGGCTATGGATCAGACTCGGCTTCTCTCTTCAGGCCTCTCTCTGGGCCTGATTTGCAGTCCCCTCAGCAGTCAGTGCTGGGTCACCACACCTGCAGCCGTAGGACTGACTTATGGTTGGGTGGTCAAGCCTATGGTTGTTATGGATGTGGTGGACGTAGGGTTTTTATGTATTAGGATATGTGATGATCCGTGATGCCTTAATTGCCATGGACAGACTTATTTTCCAGGAATTACTGGTGTACATTTTCTTTATGGAGAAAGAGAATTCTGAAACTTGCACTTAAAAACATTTCTTACTGAATTTTTTGGGGTGACATGGTTAATAAGAGTATATAGGTTTCAATATACACTTCTATAATACATTGTCTGTATATTGCATTATGTGTACACTACCCCAAGTCATCTTCTTCTGTCACCCTTTATTTGACCCACTTTACCCTCTTCTAACCCTCACCCCCCTTTCCCTCTGGAATCCTCTGGTTGTCTATGTCTGAGTTTTTGCTTGTCTGATTTGTTCATTTTTTTGCTCTCAATTTTTATAAGAGTAAAATCATATGGTTCCTTGTCTTTTTGACTTTACTTAGCATGATGTTCACAAGTTCTATTCATGTCACAAATGACGGTATTTCACTTTTTCTTATGGCTGAGTAGTATTCCATAGTGTATATGTGCCACATCTTCTTTATCCAGTCATCTATTGAGGGATACGTTGATTGTATACATGTCTTAGCCACTGTGATTAATACTGCAGTATGGGTACATATGTCTTTATGAATAAATGCTTTCTGGGTCATAGGGTAATAGCTCTGTTCTTAATTTTTTAAGGAACCTCCATGTTATTTTGCATAGTGGCTCTATCAACAATATATTCCTACCAGCAGTGAATGAGGGTTTTTTTTTCTCCACAATGCCTCAGACACTTTTATTTATTGTCTTGTTGATAATAGCCATTCTAACAGGTATGAAGGGGTAGCTCATTGTGGTTTTGATTTGCATTTCTCTAATAGCTAGTGTATGATCAGCCTTTGTATGATTGTCAAAATGCTCATAGCCAAATCTGTATTACAAGTATAATACTGTGTAGAATTCTAAAGAATCCTAAAGCCTACATGATTGCATTCTAATTTTCTCATGTACTTGGTTTTCTCTTTAGTCTGTTTTTTTAATTCTGATTTTTATGAATTTATTGTATGTGTTTATATTGTATAAGCTGCTCAACTTAATTGTTGTAATAAAGTGAGATTTTAAATAACACCGTGTTTCACTAAAACGTGAATATTCAAAAATCATCATTGGTTATTTATGGTCAGATATTCTCTCTCTTTTGGTGTAAAATATTAATACCGCAGGAAGTTCCAGAAAATGACATAACAGTAACAAGAACCCTTGTTTTGTGATTTGGATTTTAGCATATGTAACATTTTGTCTTTAGGTCTTGATTTTTAAGATAAATTACAAAAATAGGTAAAGCTATTTTTTTAAATAAATTTTAGAAATTCTTTATAAAAGCTTATAAATTGTATTTCATTGTGTTTGAAAACTTAGGTAAAAATTCAAGATGCCTGGGCGTTCCAGTTCAAATTCAGGTTCAACTGGTTTTATATCCTTCAGCGGTATAGAATCTGCTCTCTCCTCCTTAAAAAACTTCCAAAACTGCATCAACACTGGAATGGACACAGCTTCTAGTGTTGCTTTGGATCTTGTGGAAACTCAAAGTAAGTAGTCATAATTAAGATGTATTTCTTTTGTATTCACTTTGAGGTAACTTGTGTGAGGGCATTATGCTAGGGATGCTAGATATTGCTCACCTTGTGCGTATCCTTGGGACAATCATTTAATCGCTCTGGGCACCTGTTCTTTCATCTTACTCTGTATGTCATATAGCCATGTGCTGAGGAGGAAATGAGATTGAGTCATTCATGTGTGTTCAAGCAGTTATGTGCCACTAGGAACTGCACTGAAAATTTATGGGCTAAAATATGAAGGTTCCTGACCTCAAGGATCATACAATCAAAAGTATATGGCATTTGTGAACTTCACAGTATGCAAATGCATTTGATAAATATGTTTTCCAGTAACTTAACTCTACAGTGGAACATCCTTTCTCGAACTTGATTTGTTCTTGGAAGGCTGGTGGAAAACTGAAGCATTTTTTTCATTAGAAATAATGTAAGTTAAATTAATTCATTCCAGACCCCCAAGTAGTTCCCTGTTTTTATCTTTCTAATATACAGTAAATGTTTAATGTACTGTTTAATCTATAAATAAACACTTTAAAAACAAAAAAGATATGAAATGTAAATAAAAATGACCATTAGAAATGAAAATTTTATGACAATAATAAGCAAAAAACAAACAAACAAACAAAAAACCAACGCGTGAAAATATTCACAGCACATTATCCTGAGATGTTAATAATGGTAAACTGACTCATACTCGTACATTCTCTCCTTTGTTGCCTGCGAGACACATTGCTGATTATACAGATAGCATGAAAGGGTTGTTGAGTCAAGAAGCAAATTGTTCGAGATAGGAGATGTTCAAGAAACGAGGTTTGACTGTATTTTGATACCTTATAGACAGACTAAGCTTATGCTAGAGGTACTACTGTCAAAGGAAGGCCTCTACAAAGGAGACCAGCTTTGTTGGACTTGACCAATATTTTTGGATTAGAATATCTAGAAAGATGTTATTTGGTGTCTTTGAATTACAGTTATTTTTATCTTATATATGGAGGCAAGGGATCAATATTATCTTTTTATTTTCTTTTTATTATTATTGGTTTTTGTAATTTGATTGTAATGTGCCCTGGTATGATTTTCTTTGTTTATTCTGTCTAGTGTTCTTTGAGCATTGTGGATTTGTTGGTTTACAGTTCTGATCAAATTTGGGAAAATTTCTGCTGCTATTTCTTCAAATACTGCTCCTTCTTACGCCCTCTCTATCTGGGACTCTAATTACGAGTCTGAGGCTTAGTTGTTTTTTTTTCTCAGTCCTTTTTCTTTCTGACACGAATTTGAAAAGTTTGTATTTCTATATCTTCAAGTTCACTATTCTTGTTTTCTGCAGTCTCTAATCTGCTGTTAAGTCTATTCAATGAATTTTTAATTTCAGCGGGTGGATTTTTCAGCTGTAGATGACATAAGAAAGAATTAAATGAAATCTTATTTCTGAAAGGTTTGGAATGGGCTGGAGTCGTGCACCTATGACACGAGGCCATAATGTATCAAAAGAGATTTTATTCCCGGCACCTGGGTGCAGGTGGGCTGAGAAAGGCATCAGCGAAGAGAACAGGGAGAGAGAGGTTTTTATTAACTTTTGCTGGCTGTAAGTGGCTCTGCTGATGTAAGGGTCCAGTCCATCCTTGGTTCCTCTCATGCCAGGTATCTTCTGGTTATCTGAGCTATGTTATGTTCAAGGCTGCAAGCTTTCTGCAAGATATCTGCTAAGCACAATTAAGTTTTTCTCTGTCCCGTTTTATTCTCTTTAACCCTTTTCAATTTCTGTCTTGCATTTCTCTCTTCATTATGCTCATGTTTTCTTCTACATTCTTGAATATGTGAAGCATATTTATATAGCTGTTTCAATATCCTTCCTAGTTCTGTCATCTCAATCTATTGCTGCTGCTTAACATGGACATTGTATGTATTATGTTGTTGAGTGTTTGGATTTTGTTGTCTTCCTTTAAGGAGTTTTGGTGTTTGTTTTGCCAGGAAGTTATTTGTGGATTGGGCTGATCCTTTAAACTTTGTTTACACTAGGCAAGGTTTAGTGTAGTTTTACTTTAGGACTAATTTAGCTTTGTTACATTGGCCTTTCTGGAGTCTCTGTTGATTGTCTGGAGGGTTCTGTGAGAGCTCTACTCTGCTGGGTAGAACCTGAATGTCCTTTTTTATCTTTTAAGTTTTTTATTTTTTATATGTTTTTTAGTGATTTTAAAGAGAGGAAGGGAGAGGGAGAGAGAGAAAGAAAAACATGGATGTGAGAAAGAAACATCAACCTGTGCCTCCCGTGTGCACCCCAGCCAGGACTGAACCTGCAACCTGGCCATGTGCCCTAACAAGGAGTGTCTTCCAGTGCTTTGTGAATTCTGCAATTGTTCACTTTGCTGTTCGTCAGCAGCTTAGGTTTCAGCACCATGCCCAAGGGATCCCTGTGCAGATTCCTAGGGCACTTTCCCTGCTTAGCTCCCTCCAAGGGCTTTGTCTTGCAACCCCTCCTCTCCCCCCCTACCTCAGCCTTCCTGAACTCCAATCTCTGGCTCCTAGGTCCTTTAAGATTTCTGTGCTCTTGTCCCCGCCTCCTTCCGAACAGCCCCCTCCCTTGCAGGGAGGAAGATACTGGCAGGACTTAAGGCATTTGTTTCCTTTTTTTGCAGGAATCATAGTTCTCCTCTACTGATTGTCCCATTGTCTGAAAGCATTTGTTTCATATATTTTGACCAGTTTTCTAGTTTATGGCTAGAGGGCTAGTTCCTGCTCAGTCTGATTTGTAGTCTATTTTTGGGTATTTGGCTTTGGTATGTAGCTCTGAATAAAAGTCCTAATAAAATCTTAAATCATAAGAGAAGAGAGCTGGAACATAAACCTCCTGTAGAATTGTATCTGTTTATTTTCAGGATTTGCTTCTGAGTGTTTTCACTACAAAGTTCCCCTCCTTTTTTTAAAGTATATTTTGCTACAAAATATAGCATACTCTATGTAATTTAGAAAGAACTGTAAGCATTGCTTTTTGAAAGGCTCATGCTCTAAAGTGGGAGTCAGCCAAGTTTTTCTGTAAGGGATTAGATAGCAAATATTTTCAGCTTTATGGGTCATGTGGTCTCTGTTGAAGCTCTTACAATTATTTTGAAAATTGTTATGACTCTATGGACCTCATAAAAGGTTCTCAGGGACCACAGCCCGAGAGCTACTGATTATGAAAGTGAATGGGACTGCACTGAGCAGGCCAGAGATGACATGAGAAATTTCCTACAGAGAGAATGCCATAGTGCCCCCTCCCCCCGGATTAATTCAGCAAGAGCTTATTAAAAGAGCAGGTTTAATGTGACACCAGACTGATGTGTTGTCCAAGGACCCAGAGAGGAGAAAAACTCCTGACATTTCAGGACATTTTGTTACCTGAGAATTGAATTTCTCCATTGCTAGTGGGAATGGGGTTCTTGGGACACCTCTGGAATGAGCATTTCAGGAGGCCCCCACTAGAGGATGAGATGTAGTTAAAAGGCTTTATTTTTGTGGTGTTACATTCCTCAGGCTCCAAAGTCCCATCTCCCCTAATCCAGTCCTGAAAGAGGTGCAGCTGGGGCTTTAGGAGAGTTTAAAGCAGTCAGTATCCAGAGCTTCCGTTCTGTGGTGAAGCTGAGTCCCGTGTAGCATCAGGCTAGATTCAGTCCATTACGTGGGTCCCACATGGCCATGAGCCACAAGGGTGAGTGCAGAGCGTGGGAGGTAGCCCCACAAACCAGGAGTCAGGCACGAGCAGCAAGAAAGCAAGAGACAGAACTCCCTTTGTTCCGGAGTTTAAATATTAAATCTTCCTGCGTTTGCAGTGGCCACGCCTATTCTGGCCACTGACTTGCTCCTAGATATGACTGCACCTTCCACATCACCCAGACTTAACTGGGCGTGAGATGAAAAGGACTTTGTGTGCTTTATATCTTGTGCCCACACTGTCAGGGAGGCAGACAGTATAGGGCTGTGCATGTGGAATGCCTGGTCCTCATCCCAACTCTTCACTTACGGTTTTTGTGACCTTGGGCAAATTCTGTTTGCTTTTATTTCTCATTTGTAAAAGGTAATACCATGGGGATGAAGTGAGATAATACAAATTATGTAGAGCAGTCTTGGATGCTTTAGTGATCAGGAAATATTAGCTATAATTATTTTAGTCATGTTTGCATTTGAGTTGACTACAGTGAATGGATTGGGAGAAATTGAAGTGCAGAAGAACAGGAGGTTCAAGTTCATGCACTATCCTCAGAACAGTTCCCTTTTCCTCTTAACCTTACAAGGTGAGGCACACTTTGTGTTGACTTTTTGGATTGTCCAACCTCTTTTTTTTTTTTTTTTTTTTTTAAGAAGGAATGAGCTTTGTTAAAATAGACAGTAGTGATCACTCAGGTATCATTATTTCACTCGGCATTGTAGTTCTCTTGTCACTGTATTATTAAATCACTGGTGAAGGGGATTCTTGCCACCAAGAACTTGAGGGGTGTGGATGTGTTCTGTGTTGTTTCTTGTTGGTTGCATATTCCTATACCAGGTAATTATCCCTACCCATTTTTCTAGCTTATTTGAAACTAGAGGCTCGTGCACAGAGAGCAGGGGGGTGTCCTTCAGCCCAGCCTGCACCCTCTCCAATCTAGGACCCCTCGAGGGATGTCCAACTGCTCATTTAGGATGGGGCCTAAATGGACAGTCGGATATCCTTCTCACAATCCAGGACTGCTGGTTCCAAACTGCTCACCTGCCTGCCTCCCTGATTGCCCCTAACCACTTCTGTTTGCTATCCTGATCACTCCCTGATCACCACCACCCTGCCAGCCTAATTGATGTCTAACTGTTTCCCTGCCAGCCTGTTTGCCCCCATCTTCCCTCCTCTGCCGGCCTGGTTCCCTAACTGCCCTCCCCTGCAGGCTTGATGGCCCCCAAATGCCCTCCCTTGCAGGTCTGGAACCTCTCAATAGTCTTCCCCTGCTGGCCATCTTGTGGTGGCCATCTTGTGTTTACATGGGGGCAGGATCTTGGTCAATCTGTGTATTACTCTTTTATTAGATAGGATAGAGGCCTGGTGCATGGGTGGGGCCAACTGGTTTGCCCTGAAGGGTGTCCCAGATCAGGGTGGGGGTTCCCTTGGGGCATGGGGCGGCCTAGGTGAGGGGCCTATGGTGGTTTGCAGGCCAACCACGCCCCCCCAGCAACCCAAACAGAGGCCCTTGGCTGGGATTAATTTATGTTCTATAATTGAAACTTTGTAGCCTGGAGCAGAGCCAAGCCTTCTGCTCGCTCTGTGGTGACAGCCATTTCTGTTTGGGTTTATTTAAATTCTATAATTAAAACTTTGTAGCCTAAAGTGGAGGCCTAGGCACTGGGGCTGCATAAGTGTGGCTTCCTCCATTGCCCAGGCAATCCTAGCCTCTGCTCTCCCCAGCTCCGTGGTTGCCACCATTTCTGTTGGGATTATTTATCTTCTATAATTGAAACTTAATTAGCATTGAGTGGAGGCCTAGGCCAGCAAGGGCATTTGGAAAGCTTGGCTTCCTCCATTGCTGGGGAACCCAAACCTCCCTCCTGCTCTCAGTGGCCGCAGCCATCTTGGTTGGGGTTTATTTGCTCCTGATTGGCTGGTGGGCGTGGCTGGTGGGCATGGCTTGTTGGTGTGTCAGAGGTAAGGTCAATTTGCATATTACTCTTTTATTAGATAGGATGATCACTTTTGATTCTGTAGTTTTGCTGCATATGGTGTCTAGGCCAGTGGTTGCCAACCTTTCAGATCTTATGGACCACCAGTTGGCAACCGCTGGTCTAGGCAATTGGACTCTTACTGTCACGGTGTCTATTAGTCTTTCTCTAAAATTGTTGATTTTCTACAATTTGACCTAATTGGGAAATGAAATTTGTTAACATTAGCAGACTTTTTCAGATAACTGGAGCTTATTTTTCAGTTTTAATTTATTGTGTACTTTTCTGCTTTCATTTTTTAAAAAAAAATTTAATAGTACATTTGTTAAAGCTGAGGACAGTGAAATAAGTAAGGGCCTAGGATAGAAGAAACAACAGGAGAGAGCCTAGATGGGGTTGCTGTCACCTCACTGGAAAGTGAGAGAAAAGGGGGCCTTGGAGACAAGGTTCAGGGGGTTAGCTGCTGCCCATTGCTCCCCTGGTTGCAAGTCTTGTGGGGTCCTTAGAATTTAGGAGATACAGGCCTGTGGGGGAGGATAGTGAGAGGGAAAGGTGCCCTTTTCTGCTTTCTTAAGCAGAATGTACTGAGCTAATTTACCGGAATTGTTGTTATTCACGTTATCCTTAAGCAATTGGATTTCTGTAAACCATTTGAGTTTAGTTATGGTGAATTTGAGAAATGGCCCTTCCCTGAAATGTTAATGTCCCTCAGGGTCATGTCCTTTCTCTTTGTACCTCTCTGCCAGGGCCTGTCCCTGGATGGACTTCAGAGGTTTGCTTAATGCTCTTCTAGGGAAGATGTGTATGCTTGAGGATTGAAAGTGTTTTTGTTTTTTTATCCTCACCGGAGGATATTTTTCCATTGATTTTGTGAGAGAGTGGAAGAGAGAGGGAAAGACAGAGAAACATCGATGTGAGAGAAACACATCGATAGGTTGCCTCTTGCACATACCCTGTACAGGGTCTGGGCCAGGGAGGAGCCTGCAACTGAGGTGAGTGCCCTTGACCAGAATCTGCATGCTGACACTCTATCCACTGAGCCAAACCTGCGAGGGCGACGATTGAAAGTTTTTATCAGGTTCTTGCTAAATATTTGTGAGGATCATTTGGAAGAAGAGGATACATTTTAAATTACTCAAGGGTCCAGTAGATAAGAAACCTGTTTGAGGCTTCTTGATTTTTCTCTCTATATTGTTTTTCTTCCTGTGGCTTGTGGAGCCACAGGGTAGAACGACTTCAGTAATTATGGTCAGCAGATAACTGGGTGTTTGCAGAACTGTGCCAGGGTATGGTGATGATGATGGTCATAAAAGTGAAGGTAATGTAGCTGAATATTACACATTTCCAGTGTGTGTAGGCACTGTGCTTTCTTACATGTAATACCTCACTTGGTCCTAACAGTAATCCTGTTGTTATTCCCACTGCATTCATGAGTGCGAGCCTTAGTGAAATTGAGTACTTTTCTAGGATCACAGAGTTAGAAAGTATAAGAGTTGAGATTTGAACATAAATGTTCTGACACCATAGTATCTGTCTGCCCTTCAATCTTACACTTTATCGAAAATTGATTGTGTTTGCCTAATGGCATTTCCAGCAGTCAGATACTATTGAAATAATCTTTAGCTCAGAAAATTTTGTTGTTTTTTTGTTGTTGTAAGTAATATCTGATTTTTTCCCCCTGTTCTCTCCTTTTCTTTCCCCTTTTCTCCCCTCCCCTCCCTTTTTCTCTTCTTCCCTTAATACCCAATTGAATAGCCTGATTTTTTTGAAACAGCTTTTGTCTTTTTTGCTAGTGAGGTTCTCAGCAACTTCCCTTGGATATTCTCTCCTTCTGAAGTCTGAGGATGCCCTCTCTTGGTTTCAGCCTCTTCTGTTGGTTTTTATTTTATTTTTTTAAGATTTTTTTTTTTAAATTGATTTTTAGAGAGTGAGGAAGGGAGAGGGAAAGAGGAACATTGGTCTGAGAAAGAAACATGGATCAGCTGCTTCCGGCACTCCCTCCCTCTTCCTCTTCCTTCTTACTGGGGATCCCAGGCATGTGCTCTGACCTTGAATCAACTGGCAAACTTTAGTTTGGGTGCACAGAAAGATGCTCAGCCAGCTGAGCCACACCCACCAGGGCAGCCTCTTCTGTTTTTAGAGACAAAGTTGAATCTGCTCATGGAGGGAGGAAGTTGGGATCTTCAAGAGCCATTATACTCTCCCTACTCTCTTTTTGGGTCGTAATGGCAGGCAGAAAATAATGGCTATCAGATTTTCTCTTTCATTCTACTAGTTGCAGTCCTGATGGATAGAAATAGTATAGTAAATTGATTGCATGATAGTTCTTTCATGTCCAGAATTCATATTTTGACTAAAACTCATCACTTTCATTTATTTACTTTCTTTTTAAAATCTGTATTGTTGAAAGTATTATATATGTCCCCTATTCCTTCCCCATTGACCTCTTCTAGCCCATCCCCACCCTCGCGCCAGGCCTTCACCACCCTATAGTTTGTGTCCATGGATTATGCATATAAGCATACAAGTTCTTTGGTTGATCTCTCCCTACCCACTCACCTCCCTTCCCACTGAGATTCTATATCTGATTCCTTTGTACTCATCTTAGTCTCTATTCAGGCGGAAAACAGTTTTTACTTTGTGGCACTTAGTTACTTCAGAATTAATGATGAATAAAGAACAGCCATTAAGTTAAAAATTGCAGGGCCCTGGACATTTGTGGTCCTCATGAGTAATTGAACTTCCAAATTTCAAATGTTAAGTATTTAGTCCAGTGAATAGTTCTGATTCTGGGTGAATTAGGGATAGTATTCTAGTTTTATTCCTGCTATAAGACATTCTAAAAATTGAATGAATATAGACAAAAATAAAATTATGATTATCCATATCATCCTATTATCCATCACCTTATTTTGTGAAAAAGGAGTAATCATTTTACTTAAACCTTTTATGTTAAAATTGTTTGACATTGCTTAATTACTTGACAGGCCAGCATGTTACCAGCCTGAAGGCTTATTTTCTTAGGAAGATCCATATTCTGTGTTATCATTATGTTGCAATATATTTCTCCATCTAGATTGTTGTTTCTTGTTGCCAAGGCTCTAGTTAAGGGAGAAGGTTTCTCTTTTGGCTTTGCTCCTGTTCTTTATTCTGTAATTATGTTATTGACTAGCAGCAGTGATGAGAAGTAGGTGATGTAGTGGTGGTGGTAGCCACAATGACAGTAAAAGTAACAATAACCATAAGGAGCCAAAGTTTGCCTTTCTTGTGTAGCTTTTAAAACTAAAGCCAATCATCAAAGCAAAATATTATTGTCACTTAAATAACTTAAGGCAATTGAAAATACATACATAATTATGGGATCTATAGTGCTAAAGGTATAAAGGCATTGCCTTCAGAATATACAAAATCCAGCTCTCTAGGAAAACTTAGTTATTTTGCTGATGTCACGGTGTTTCCTAGGTATAAGAAAAAACACTATTTCTTGTCTACTGTTCGTACCTCTGATACTTCTCCTAAGACCTAAATAGAAAAGAAACAATTATGCAAGGCTTCATCAGACCTGCTTTTTTTCTCGATTATCTCACAAAGAGCAGATGTATACAGTGGATTCTTTAGTGGTGTCTATTAGCACTAGGGTAGATGACTCTCAATATAAAATATTACCAATGTTCTACCTACGTGGCTTTTTATGCGTTTTCAGGTGAGTTCCCCTCCTTCTTAAGATTCAGGAACCTACCATTCCTGATATCCTGGTACAGTTACACCTTTACTGTGCTTCTTGGGGCTTTTCGTACTTACATCATATTTTTTTTGTTAATGGATGTGGTGTCCCCTTTGAACTTGTAACCGGACAATCAATGTGTCTGTGCTGCCTGTCACTACTTGAGCCATTTAAGCAGAGATAGGGTTGAGTCATATATGAGCATTTATCCCAATACTGCCAGCAGTATGGGAGGGCAGCAGGTCATTCACAAAAACCTGCTCTGCAGCTCCCCATAAACTAGTTGCTTATATAGGGTAGGACAAGGATTACATGGGGAAGTAGGAAGCTGGGGTGGGATTCCATTGTTTGGGCAACAAAGGTTGTTAATTTTTCCATGATAATAGGCAGTTCTTGAAAGATAATGGTTCAGAGGTTGATTCCCAGGTCCAAGATTGACTGACTCCCAGGTCCTGGGGGCGTATAACTCCCAGCCAGGTCAGAATGTTCTTTCTCTAACCAATACAAGGCAATCGTGGTTAACAGAGCATGATTAATATTTCACATAACCATAGCCTGTCCCCAGTATTCCATTTTTGCCCTTAACAAACTGAGTTTGCTCAGAGAACTCATGTAATATTTTAGAGGCTGGGATTCATTTGATGTTTTTAAGTGGCTTTAAGACTGTTCTTTAAGTACAGATATTTGGACCCAAAAAATAGGGGGAAAAGTTGCTTTCCAAAAGTTAGAAACAGTACTTTTGTTAGTTTATGAACCTGATTTTATTTAAAACTTCTCACTAAATCTTTTTATAAGGACTGATTAATCCAGTGGTTCTCAAACTTGAAGGTGCATTCGAATCACTTAGAGAACTTGTTAAACACAGACCACTGGGCCTGACCACTAGAATTTCAAGTGTGGGGTGACTTCAAGAATTTCATGTCTAAGAAGTTCCAAGGTGCTGCTGCTGGTCCAGGGACCACCCTTTGAGAACCTTGGTCTAATTATTAATAATTTCCCTTTTGACAGGACTCAGATGCCACTAGGTGGCACTAGAACACCTCAGTTATGAGGTGTCGATCAGCTTTATTGACCAGTTCGTTGATTGCAGGGCTCAGGATTATGTCAGAGGTACAATTACTAATCTATTGGAAATTAGTAACTTGGAACCTGAATTAGCCCATAAAAAAAAAAAAAGCAAAAATGTGTTAACCACACCAGACAAGAGAAATTGTAGGACTAAGGCAGTGATGGGCAACCTTTTGAGCTTGGTGTGTCAAAATTTGCCAAAAAACTGAGCATAACTCGGGTGGTGTATCACTTCGAGAAAAAAAACCCATAATTTCGCGATACTTATAGTTTAAATAACAAAAATGTATAATTGTAATATATAACTGTATTTAATAAACCAAAAACTAATTATTTAACTTACCTGCTTAGTGACTTCTTTGTTCATCTGTCAGTTGGTTTCTTTTGTTGGTCTTGATATTATTTAACTTGTCTGGGGTGCTGTGAACTAAGATAAGTGAGAGGGAGGGGGAATTCTGTAACTAACCTGCCTATTAGTGACTTTTTTGTTGCTGAATTTCATTGGCTAAATCTTCTATTGAAGGTTGGTATTTTGTACACTTCAAGCCCAAGCAAGCGCTCCTAACTTCATCCGTCGATCTGTTTCTTTTGTTGGTTTTGATATTATTTAACGCTGAGAATAAGGTCTCACAAAAGTACGTATAGGGAAAAATTGTGAGTAAAGCCATTGCTGTATTTTTCAGGGTGCTAAAAGTGTCTGGTAATCGATTCCAGGCACTCCAAATTTCCTGTTCGTAGTGGCACTCCTCTTGATTCTCCAAGTGGCACCTTTCCAGATTCTCAAGCTTTGACCTCAAGTCGACAATCACCTGAGCCCAGATGCTGTCTTGAAATTCTGCAGGTTTCATCTCCAAATCATCAATTTGCATCCATTGGAAACCATTTAATTGCAAACTACTGTAAACTACTACATCAGGATACTTAATTATTTTTATGGTCTGTTCTAGGCTTCTAAATTGATTAAATCTATCACTGAACTGGTCAAGTAACAAGTCTAAAACATGCTGGTACTTTATATGCAAGGGTTCCATTTCATTTTGTACAGCTGCACTGGCCTTCTCAAAATACTTTGTTACTTGAGGAAAATACTTATAAGTTTTAGTTTCTACATCTCGCTTGAAAATTTTAAGTTTACTTTCAAAAGCTTTTATGTATCCAAACATAACGTCCATACTTTTGCCAAAACCTTGTAATTTTAAGTTCAGTTCATTAATATGAACAGAGAGATCTGTAAAAAATATCAGGGTGTTGACCCACTTATCATCATTGAGCTGAGAAAAGTCCCAGATCCTTATCCTCAATAAATATCTTAATTTCTTCAAAGCACTCCCCAAAGCGCTCAAGACCTTTGCCTCAGGTCAGCCATCTTACATTATTGTACATCAGCAGTCCACTGTAGGTGGAACCAACCTCCACTAAAAGTGCAGAAAATTCTCGCTTGTGAAGGGGGCGAGCAGCTATTAAATTAACTATTTTTGTAACAACTGACATTAAGTCGTTTAAGTCAGTGAATCCTGCCTTGGCACATAAAACCTCCTGATGGATAATACAATGAAAAAGCACAATCCGTTCTCCAATAGCTGCCATAAACAATTTGACAAATCTGACTTTTTTTTCCACCATGTTTGGTGCCTTATCTGTCGTCACTGACACAACTTTAGAGATATCAATCCTTAGGTCACAGAAAGTTTGTATAACAACCTTACATATTTCGCTTCCTGATGTACTTGTTGGCACTGATACTGACTTTATCAACTCTTCTCTCATTGTGAGACCATCAGAATATCGACAAATAATGGCCACCTGAGCATGTGATGTGACATCAGTAGTTTCATTAAGAGAGATCGAAAAATATTTACAATTACTTATGTCTCTCTGTAATTGATGTTGTACGTTTGTGTTCAGTCTCATTATTCAGTCTTTTATGATATTTCTACTGAGTGGTAACTCAGATATCCTCTTAAGAATTGCATCTTTATTCTGCGTATCGTGAAATAGAACTGGTGCACATCTTGGGAGAGTTTCTTTAATAAATTTCCCCTCACTGAGTGCTTTTCCATGCTGAGCTATGGAGTGAGCAATGCTCAGACTTGCAGATGTTAAATTTGTAGAGCCTTTTATAAATTTAAGGATGGAATTAGATTGGCTCTTATAAAGGTATAGCTGCCTGGAAATGTATTCCTTCCTTTCATCCTCACTTTTTTTCAAGAGCTGGGAATGATTAGTTTCAAAATGTCTATTTATATTCCACGTTCTGCTTACTGCTTACATAGAACACAAAATGATCTGCCATTTTTTTTCTATAATGCCATACATCTCAGTCCATGTCTCTTGAAAGGGTCAGCTACTGCTACTACCACTGCCTTTAGTTAACCTTGGTTTTTTTATTTTTTGGGTTCTCCCTCAGCGGAGGCAGTGACAGAAGATAGAATTATAGATAGCCTGTTAGCCCTGCAGGCAATTAGGGGTTAATTAGCCTAAATGACCACAAGATGGCACATGTAACTGTCTTTTAGGAAAGGGCAGGGTTAATAAGCAGAATTAGGGGTTAATAAGGGTGCACAACACTAATAGTGGTGAAATGGAGTCTGTACTATGCAGCAAAATGACGCTCCTTATATAAATTAAGATGACTGCCGCTATTTCTAATGGCGGGGAAACAGCACCCATAGCACAGGCCCTCACCTCTCCGAGCTTCCCCCTCACTTATCTCAGTAATGATGGTCAATTAGAAATCCACGACACCCCAGAACAGTAGATTGGATGATGGTTGCTGTGGTTATGTGGTTGCTGGTAATGGTGATCGCAGGGCCCTGAGAAATGCGTTCCCCACACGGCATTCCACTGCTCCCTGCTCTGCTGGCTGGAAGTGAGGTCAAAGGTTCCCTAGTGGCCTAACCGGAAGTCTCAGAACTAGACACTCTGTGGCGGAGTTCTGTTGTTTTGGCCTACAGACCTCCAGCACAGAGTGTCTGCACTACAGCAAATGTTTCATCCCTGGCTACTGCACCTAGTCGTGCAGTAGCTGAGGATGAAATGTCCTTCTCGGCATGTGGCCCCATACTTCTGTATGCGACCACATGCGGCTGCATGTCATTGAAAATGGCTACGAGTTTCAGTGCTGACATGCGTGTCATAGGTTCACCATCACGGGACTAAGGAATATACCTCTCATTTCTGCTGCTTTATTTTCAATTATCCAGGTTACTCAATTGCATTTACCAGAGATAGAAAAAGGCCTTGCCAAAAAATGGGAATATATATCTTATACTTATTATTCTACTAACGGCCTGATGCACAAAATTCATGCAAGAGTGGGCCTTCCTTCCCCCAGCTGCCTGCTTCAACTTTCCTCTGGCACCCAGGACCTAGGCTTCCCTCAGAGCTCCATAGCCCCACCTTTGTCCGGAAGGTCACCCAGTCTAATTAGCGTATTACCCTTTTATTATTATACAAGTTAATGGATCCTGATTTTATTGTTGATTACCTTTCATAAACTACTTTAAAATGATTTATACTTGTTGGTCACATAAATATCATGTCATTATGTCTTTCTATCAATGGGCCAGTTGTGCCTGGGACAATGTGAGATGAGTTTCCCATCCTTGTTTAGAGAAAGTTGAGTGGTTTCTTTTTAAGAGCTTTAGAGAGGAAAGTTTGGGCTACTGTTCACCTCACCTTATGTTTCCGTGCAATCTCCCCCCATAAATTTCCAACTATTCTGATACCTCCACTTAGTCTTTCTTCCACTGGCTGTCCCAACCTGAAAGTGGGTGTAATTTCTCCACATGATGAAATGTGTTCAGATAATTGCTTGTTTTGCTTTCCTGTTAGCTAAGCTGTCCCATTCCCACTGGGATGTCACATTTTTAAATAGTAACTGAGTCACATTTTAGGTTTCAAAACAGGAGATGGATAGTATCTGAATAACCTCTGGGTTTTTCTAGACTTTTGAGAATAATCTTTGCTTTGATTCTCCTTCTTTATTTTGAAGCAGAGGCATGGGTTAGGTTCCAATGACCTAATAGAACATGAAAATAACTACTACCAAAAAACTGAATTGGAGACACTCAGGCAGATTTTAAAATCAGACCAGCATGCAATCATATACTAGAGGCCCAGTGCACGAAATTTGTGCATGGGTAGAGTCCCTAGCGGCTGCTGGCTGCCAGTCGGGGCCTCGCTTTGCCAGCTGTGGTCAGGGCCTCCCTTCCCTGGCTGCTGGCTGCTGGCTGCTGGCCGGGACCTTCCTTCATTCCACACTACCCCCTGGTGGTCAGCGCATGTCACAGCAAGTGATCGAACTCCCGGTCTGTCAAACTCCTGAGAGGACACTTTGCATATTAGGTTTTATATATATAGTTGTTTGGTCATTGAAAAAATTACAACTCGGCTAATGCTGGACTAAGATGTAAACTTATGGCAGATATAGAACAAACTTAAGTTTCATCTTTGAAATATCAGGCTCTTTTTTGAAAGACATAACATTTTTTCTTGTGATAAGAGAAAGAAGACTTTATTCGGTTGGTGATCAACATTTGAAACCAACATGATTTTTATAAAAAGATTAGAGGCCCGGTGCACAAAATTTGTACAAAAAGAAGGGTCCCTAGGTCTGGCCAGCGATCAGGGCCAATCTATGGGATGACCGGCAGGGCGATCGGGGTCCCTCATTGGCACCCACCTTGGCTGGCCTGGGGCCTGTGGGCAGCTCCTGCATTGAGCGCCTGCCCCCGCTGGTCAGTGCACATCATAGTGACCAGTCGTTCCACCATTCGGTCGATTTGCATATTAGGCTTTTATTATAAGGACTATTTTATTATCCAGACTTATTTCTCCTACTATACTTAGAACTCTAATTATATATAAGTGTGAAGTATTATTTACATATAGCAATAGTGTCCAATAATAACATGATATGAGCTAGTTCTGTACTAGTACTTTAAAATTTTCCATTATGTTCCTTATAAATGGTGAGAAGAAAGAGGCTAAAAAGTACTTTTCAACATGTAATCAATGTAAAAATATTTAATGAGCTGTTTTACTTTAAAAAAAAACTTACAGTGCATCTCAGTCTATACGGCCACATTTCATGTGGTGCACAGCAAATGGCTATGTCATAGCAAGTGCAGAGCATATTTCTCTTTTCGGTGACTGTCAGAGGAAATAAGGAAGTATAAGGGTACTTAAATCAGTTTTGCAACTTTTTAGCAGTTTTTGGTGAGTATTCAAATCAAACCAGTTAATAAAACAAGATGATACTATCCACTGATTTGTTGTTGGTGGTGCTGTTGCACTTGTCTCTCTTCTGCCACTGGTGTGCTTGCCTTTTAGGTTTTTCCCAAAGTTTTTTAGCACCTTAAAATGACTTACTTTGGAGATCTTATGAATATTTGTTTCTGTTTGAAATGTCATATGCTATTTGAATCCACATCTCCAAACCTTCCTATTTTGTAGCTGATGTGGTAAATTACTTTCTTATGCTATTGGGCAAGGCAGAGAGGTTCAGCCTCTTCAGCAGCCAGATATACTCTAGATGCAGTCAACAGTTAGGCCTGTGAGCAATTGACCTTGGAAATGTTCTAATTTGCTTGTCCCTTGGTGCTGCTTAAGGCGCTGGCTTTCTCTGTGGGTGAGAGTTATGAACCCAGTTTGGAGAAGCTTTAGAGGTACTTGGGGCAAGCCCCAAACAGATGTGCTTCTTGCTTCATCTTTTCATGTGACCAAGTTGCAAGAGGCATGTTCCTCGCATGCATTTCTTTGCCTTGTGGAATCAGATACTTCCGCCTAAAGTAGAGAGGAAGGTTCGTTTACCTTTAGTTCTACCCTTCCGCTTCCTTCCAGCACTGTCTCCCATAATGATGGCTGATTAAAAATAATTTCATCACTATTTCATCATATTCTTAAATTCACTGAAAGAGGACATAGAAGGCACCTTTTATGGTTTTGTCTTTATTACTACTGTTGTAGTGTCAGATCTGGAAACTAGCTGAATAAATGAAGAGAAGGAAATGTTAATTGGAAAAGTTATACACAGTGAAGTTATAGGCAATACTCTGTAGACAGAGGAGAGAGAATATGTGTAAAATGTAGTTACATGCTCTAAACTGATGGTGGCAGCAGTGATGGCTTTTGCTTCCACACAAAGATTTAGGCTTCCTTTTCTTTGAAGCACTGCTTGGGCAACATCATTTTCTCCCTTTACTGTTGTACAATACTGGTTCAAAACATTTACTTGTGTTTGGTTGGCTTTCACTATTCTTAGATGATTTCTGATACTTTGTTGATAAATTACTAATATTTATTGGCCCATGGATTCATAAAGCTAATAAATAATTTAGTTAGCAGGTAAGACAAATATAAGGAAAGCTACAGTAGTAAATGGTACGTTTCAAATGAGATGATGGGTCTGTCTGTCCCACTCATGACTTTTTACATTATGACCTAACAGCCTGAATTTCTACCCGGTCGGCACACATCTTTTGTAGAGGACACTAGGCAACCTACCAATGACAAACATACAGTGCTCTTTGTGTATTTATCTGCCATGTTCTAAATACCTCATGGGTATTCATTCATTTAATCCTGCAACAATGCTGTAAGGGTAGGAAGGTAACATAATTAATTGCTGTTTTACATATGAGTACACTGAGCCTTTCTCAATCCTTCTCCTTATATGTGACTTTTCCCTTCTTGTTTGCAGTGAACTCTGTCATCAGTCCTCTTACCCACCCTGTGTCTGTGCTCATTGGAGGGACAGCCCTTTTGCTGAGCTCTGCCATCATTGTACCTGAAGATTGCAGTCTATTCTATACTAATGCTCATTATTTACTTACAAGGCTCCCTTGCTGGGCTTAAAACAAAAGGCTTTGAGTAGGAAGGACTATATTAAAAAATCTTGATTACCATGAATTGTTTCTGCTATATAGATCGTCCTTGCTTGATCATGCCTTTGGTCATGACCAAAACAGCTGTCGTTTACTCTCTGAAAAATGGAAGCTATTAATTTCTATACCCGTTTTAAACTGTTGAGCTTGGTTTACAAGAACGTTCATGATGTCACTGGCTATACCCTTCTTTCCGCTCTGTGTGCTCCAGCTAGAGAAACTGGGTCGAGTTCTACCATGTGCTGTCAAGCCTCCTTGCCTTTGCTCACATGACTTCCTTTCCCTACAATGCTCTCTGGTGACTACTTGAAGGCACTTACTCATCTTTCCAGGCGAAGCATAAGTATTATGTTTTTCTACAGACATTCTTCTACCCAGACGCAATGGCTTTCTTTGGTTCCTCTGTGTTGGTTGTGCATTAATTTATCAAAACAGTACAGCACTTCTTAGCATTTAATTGTAAGTCCACATTCCCACCATGAGATTCACTTTGAAAAGGCCAGTAAATAGCCCGTTTCCCAACCAAGTCCTTTCTCTGTTGCAACTGCCCAATTCTGCCATAAATATTATATGAACGAATGGGTCTGATTTGACCAGTAGTGGGCTGCATCTTACTGATTCCTGGTCTAGGTAAAAGTCATTCTGTGATAGTCTGTTCATATGTTTAAGGCTAATTAAGGATGGGTTCAAGTTTATAAAATCAATGTACATAGTAATACCTGGAAAAGAATTATGGAGAAAATAACAGAAATGTTCTTGTAAATAACCTCTTTTTTTTTTCCTGGCCATTTCAATTAATTATTGGTAGAAAAAAATTTTGATTTCACATAACAGTGTATTATGTGAGCCTTGGCAGCCTCTATCTCATGGATTCGTAATAACTTGTACTTGAAAGTTCTAGAGTCAGGACTATTCATGGTGAAATTCGTGTGATTTCCTCCTTTTTTAAGCCCTTTACATTTTCTGGAGTTAGTTCCACAAACACTGTAGATACTGTTGTGGGGCGACTTCCACGACCAGTTGCAAATGACCATGGAGGCAGTTAAGTTGGAAATAAGTAAGCAAGGATTTATTGAAAAACTGGCCAGGACAGTCGTGAGGGCACCGAGCCGTCCCGCCCCAGGTGTAGGCAGTCCTTTTAAAGGGATCTGAACCATAAATTTTCATTGTTTTCAATTCCAAGAACAGCTATCATGACCGTGAATGTTGCCCACTCCTTAATCTCTAACCATACCTTCTGATAGATGTGGGAAAGTGGTCCTATTTTGCAAAAGCAGTGGTATAGCTCAACAACTGGCGCCGACCAGTCACTCCTCTGAGTTCTGGTCTGGTCTTCAAAGGCCCCCCCCCCCCCCCCCCCCGCAAGGTCTCAAGCTGGAAGCTAAAGCAATTATCCTTTGGTTTTAAGCAAGCAGGGGTGAACAGCGGCCACAGTGGCAGGATCAAAAGTTTCAGAACAGCAGTTTTATCTGAGATGAATGCTATCATATTTCAATACAAGACCCTTAACAAGTGTATGATTTTCGAGTACGTTTTCCTGTTCTGTGCATTGCCTTTTTACTTTCTTGATAGTGTTCTTTGAAACATAGAAGTTTTAAATTTTTATGAAGTTCAGTGATCTATTTTTCTTTTGTTGATTGTGCTTTGGGTATTATACCTAAGAATCCATCGCCAAATCTAAGGTTATGAAAAGTTAATCCTATTTTTTCTAAGAGTTTTATAGTTATAGCTATTACATTTAGGTCCATTTTGAGGTAATTTTTGTATATTTTTTAATTTAAGGTCAAATTTCATTCCTTTACATTCACGTGGCTAGCCAGTTGTCCCAGCTCTGTTCTTTCCCCAATGAGTGGTCTTGGTACCAGGTCGAAAGTAGGTTGACCACACAAGTTTATTTTTGGACTCTCAATTCTGTTCCATTACTGAAGCCTGTCTTTGTGCCTGTACCATGTTGTCTTGTTGCTGTTGCTTTGTAGCAAATTTTGAAATTAGGAAGTATAGTCTTCCAATTTTGTTCATCTTTTTAAAGATTGCTTTGGTTGCTTGAGGTCCCTTGTAATTCTATATGAATTTTAAGATCAGCTGTTCATTTCTACTAAGAACTTAACTGCGATTCTGATGGGATTTTATGAATCTGTATATTAATTTGGGGAATATTACCATCTGAACAATATTAAGTGTTCCATTTCTATGTATTTTTACATTTCATGTTATTTTTACATTTTTCAGGTATTTTAAAATTTCTTTCAATAACGTTTTCAGAGTATTAGTTTTACACTTTTTTGTTAATTTATTCCAAAACATTTTACTCTTTTGATGTTAATATAAATGGAATTGTTTTCATTTCATCTCAGATTATGCATTACAAATAGAATTGATTTTATATATTAATATTACAGCCTGCAACTTTAATACAATTGTTTATTAGTTATATATATACTAGAGGCCCGGTGCACGAAATTCGTGCATGGAGTTGTCCCTTAGACCAGCCCCAATCTGGGACCCCTTGAGGGATGTCCTTCTCATAATCTAGGACTACTGGCTCCAAACTGCTCGCCTGCCTGACTTCCTGATTGCCCCTAACCGCTTCTGCCTGCCAGCCTGATCACCCCCTAACCACTCCCCTGCCAGCCTGATTGATGTCTAACTGCTCCCCTACCAGCCTGTTTGCCCTCAACTTCCCTCCTCTGCTGGCCTGGTCACTCCTAACTGCCCTCCCTTGCAGGCTTGATCGCCCCAACTGCCCTCCATTGCAGGTCTGGTCCCTCCCAACTGCCCTCCCCTGCTGGCCATCTTGTGGTGGCCATCTTGTGTCCACATGGAGGCAGGATCTTTGACCACATGGGGGCAGCTATCTTGTGTTTTGGAGTGATGGTCAATCTGCATGTTGCTCTTTTATTAGATAGGATAGAGGCCTGGTGCATGGGTGGGGGTCAGCTGGTTTGCCCTGAAGTGTGTCCCAGATTAGGGTTGGGGTTCCCTTGGGGCATGGGACAGCCTGGGCGAGAGGCCTGTGGTGGTTTGCAGGCTGGCCACACCCACCAGCAACCCAACCAGAGGCCCTGGTATCTGGGATTAATTTATGTTCTACAATTGAAACTTTGTAGCCTGGAGGGGAGCCAAGCCTTCTGCTCACTCCATGGTGGCAGCCATTTCTGTTGGGACATTTACCTTCTATAATTGAAACATTGTAGCCTGGAGTGGAGGCTCAGGCCGGCCACAGCTGCAGAAGCTTGGCTTCCTCCATCGCCCGGGCAACTCTAGCCTCTGCTCTTTCCAGCTCTGTGGCTGCTGCCATTTCTGTTGGGATTATGTATCTTCTATAATTGAAACTTTGTAGCATTGAGTGGAAGCCTAGGCTGGCAACAGCAGGTGGAAATCTTGGCTTCCTCCATTGCCGGGGAAACCCAAGCCTCCCTCCTGCTCTCAGTGGCTGCAGCCAACTTGGTTGGGGTTTATTTGCATAATTTGCTCCTGATTGGCTGATGGGCATCCTGTGGGCATGGCTTAATCACAAGTATGGTCAATTTGCATATTACTCTTTTATTAGATAGGATACACACACACACACACGTATATATAAGTAGGATATATATGTGTATGTATACTGGATTCCTTAGGATCAGAGCATGCCATCTACAAATAGAGATAGTTTTATTTTTTCGATAGTTTTATTTTTCCCTTTCAATCTGGTTGCTTTTTATTTTTCTTGTTTAATTGCCCTGACTAGAAACTAGAGTACAATGTTGAATAGAAGTGGTGAGAACTGACACTCTTATCTTGTTCCCGGTCTCAGGGCAAAAGCATCTAGTCTTTCCTCATTAAGTCCTGTATAAAGTTAGCTTCAGGATTCCCTCCGGCTGGGTCCTTCCGGCACCCTCTATTGAGAAAGTTGAACATGCCTCTGTTTAAGGAGATGCTCAGAACAATTCCATTCATTACCAGAAAGTGTGTATTAGAAGATAAATTTGAGCTGAGTGGCAACAAATTGGTTAAGTGGAACAGCACACAAATCAGCAAGAGGAATAAAGCCTTAAAGGTGTGTGAAAGAAACCTATGTTCATAGGCAAGCCTAGCTAAGGGCCTATAGGAGAAATTCCATACAGAAGGTGAAGAGAAAGATGGGTAGGTGTTTCCTGGGACAGGTTACTTCGGAGGAAAGCAAAGGTGAGAAGAGGTGTGAAGTCCTTGGTGTCAGGTTCTGTGAGGTGTACATTTTTATTTACCCTACTTGGTAGTTACCATGTTAGCCACCAGTTTCATGGATGCTGGCAGAAGACAGGAGATTTCTGGATGAGAGACAGAGGTCTTTATTTCTTGTTGTACATCAAGCAGAGTATCATGTGCCCATGGGTTTGCCTTCTGCCCCAAGTCCTTACGGGATTGATAGGGAAGGGTGCAGAATGATTCTGCAGTGGGTTTGTGTCACAGCTCTAGGATCCAGATTTCTACAGTGGGCAGTAAACCTGCCTGGCTTTGCCTTGGGGGAAGACATTATCTTACTATACTGCCTTCTGCTTTTGGGGGAAACACTGCTAGTCTTCCAAAGCTCTGTTCATTGTACAGACATCCTTGAAGAGATAGTTCGCAACAAAAGGGCCCTTCATGCCTCTGCTTGCAAACTGTGCCGTGATGTGTGAGACCTGTTAAGAATTGTTTCCCAACATCTGGCAGATTCAGGGACCCACAAGCTGTTCAGATTGAAAATTAACTTCGAAGCGGGAGAGAACCAAGATGGTGGCATAGGTAAACATCTATCTTGCTGTCCCACACAGCAATTTCAAAACTACAACTTAACGAAAGAACAAACACCATCCAGAATCACCGGAAAGCTGGCTGAGTGAAAATTCCACAAATAAAAGAGAAGAGAGGACACTGTGACTCAGAGGAGCGGCTGAGGACAGTGTTGAAGATATGCGTGGAGAGAGGTTTGGAGTGCGCGCCAGCGGATAGGGCGGGCGGCTGAAAACCCGGCTGGTTTTCTCGAACAGGGGAGACAAAGACGTCCCACTGGACTGATTCCCCAGCTCTGGGAGAAGTCCAGGGAACCCACTATCATACGGGGTAAAAACTGGACAGTGGGGGGGCATGCTGAAGCTCGGGTGCTGCAGGGGCCTGCTGGCTTGTGGAGAAGGCGAGCTTGTGCGGAGTGCGCGTGAACTTGGGAGCAGTGCAGCTGTGTGACCACGCAGAGAGCACTCGTGACTTGCTCTCTCGTTCCGGAAACCGTCAGACTGCATTGTTTTGAGACCCTGGGTGACGTTGGGTGTGCAGACTCATTTGGGGAGAGTCTGAATTCTCCGGCAGCTGGTGGAGCTCGGCAGCGGCTCTCTCTCAGAGGTGCTGGCGGCCGTTGCCACAGAGTCCCTGGGGCCGCATAGGGCACAGCTGACACTGTCTGCTTGGCCCGGAGACTCTACCCATCCAACCTGAGCACAGCTGAATGTCACAGACAATTGGCCTGAAGGTCAAACCCTCCAAGTGCTAACAATGATTAACCTGAGCTTAACTTCAGCAAGACTGTGCAACCCATATCCACCTCAGGTAACTGGGGAGGCTGAGCCTCTGTCCCTTGTAGGATGTCTACCACACAAAGCTAATTGACCAACTCAGGGAAGCAGCCACCATGCAGAGACATGGAAAGAAATCAGATGTGAAAGAAATGGAGGAAAAAAAACGACTGGACATGGAATTCAAAACCACTGTTATAGGGCTTCTCAAGAGGCTCCTAGAAAAGGCCGAGACTTACAAGGAAATAAGCAAGACCTACAAGGAAATGAATGAGACCTACAAGGAAATGAATGAGACCCTCAAAGATATGAACGAGACCCTCAAGGATATGAAAAAGGACCAACCAGAAATTAAGCATACACTGACTGAAATAAAAAAATATTACACAGAGACCTAAAAGTACTCTGGAGCACCCCAAGAACCAAGTTAAAGATTTGAAATACAAAGAGGTAAATCCACTCAGCTGGAAAAAGCATGAAACCAAAAGAATCCAAAAAATTGAAGATAGTGTAAGAGGCCCCTGGGACAACCTCAAGCATACCAACATCCGAATTATAGGGGTGCCAGAAAAAGAGAGAGCAAGACAATGAAAACCTATTTGGAGATGCCAAAACTGGTTTGGCTCAGTGGATAGAGCGTTGGCCTGCAGTCTGAAAGGTCTCAGGTTTGATTCTGGTCAAGGGCATGTACCATGGTTGCAGGCATATCCCCAGTGGGGAGTGTGCAGGAGGTGGCTGGTTGATGTTTCTCTCTCATCAACATTTCTGACTTTCTATCCCTCTCCCTTCCTCTCTGTAAAAAATCAATAAAATATATTTTAAAAAAAAGAAAAGAAAAGAAAACCTATTTAAAGAAATAGTTACCAAAAACTTCCCACACCTGGTGAAAGAAATTGACTTAGGAGTCCAAGAAGTGCACTGAACCCCAATATATAGGAACCCTAAGAGGACCACACCAAGACACATCGTAATTAAAATGCCAAGAGCAAAAGACAAAGAGAGAATATTAAAAGCAGCAAGAGAAAAACAGATGGTTACCTATAAGGGAGCACCCATATGATTGTCAGCGGATTTCTCAACAGAAACTATGCAGGCCAGACGGAAGTGGCAAGAAATATTCAAAGTGATGAATAGCAAGAATCTACAACCAAGATTACTCTATCCAGCAAAGCTATCATTCAGAATCGAAGGTCAGATAAAATGCTTCGCTGATAAGAAAAAGCTAAGGTAGTTCATCACCACCAAACCAATATTATATGAAATGCTGAAAGATATTCTTGAAGAAGAGGAAGAAGAAAAAGATAAAAGTGTATATTATGAATGACAAATGCACATCTATCAACAAATGAATCTAAAATTCAAGTGAATTAATAATCTGATGAATAGGATAAACTGGTGAATGTAACAGAATCACGGACATAGAGAGGGAATGGACTGACAATTCTTGGGGAGATAAGGGGTGTGGGAAGTGCAGCAAGAAACAACAAAAATCATGCAACTATGGGAGAGGACAGTGAGGGGGGGTGGTGAGGGCGGAGGGTGGACTGGGTACCTTGTGGAGGAGAGCTATAGGGGGGAAAAAGGGAACAATGTAATTAACAAACTGAACAATAAAGATTAAAAAAAGGAAAAAAAAGAAAAAAAATTAACTTCAGTTTGGGCCTGAGATTTTTGCCACCACATGTTACAGCTTCAGCACTTATATCATGAAGATGTAAGGTATCTCTTCATGTAGGAAGGCGTGGCTGCTGCTGGATTCCTTTCTTCTTTCCCTTTTTGGCAAATAAGCCAGCACAATACTTAGTTGGCTGAGCAGAATAACTTAGTGCTTGAAAATTTCTAGAATCAGGTAAGCTGGGTTCAGACTCAGTTCTGCCAATTGTGACTTTAAATAAGTTTAATTTTCTCATCTGTAAAATAGGGATAGTATTGCAAACTAGCAATTAATACCTAATGACTACTTAACTATGTGTCCACAGATACCTCCCTTATTTCTACTTTATTTAGGGTTGATATGAGAATTAAATAACGTGTGTAAAATGTTCCCCACTGTGCTGGGCACATAGCAGTAACATGATTTCATTTTTGTTAATAATTACTTAGGCCCTTTGCAAGTGAGAGAGAGGGATCCTTTGATGTTTTGGGCTCAAAATGAGTATTACACAGAATTAATATTGTAACAGTTTAATATTATACAGGTAGCCATGATGTTACATGCAAATTCTGCCACCTACTAGCTGTGTGACTTTGAATCAATTACCTTTACTTCTTTGCATATGGACAGTGTCTCTTTTTCATGGTTGTTCCTAGTTTGAAGCAGTTTATACTCTTTGTTATGCAGGGTTTACTTCTCTTTGGCTAGTCAGATCAGAAACACTTCTTTGGTTATAACAATCAGTGGGAAAACAACTTAAAGTATATACCTTCCTATTGAGATGGAGAATGGCTCTGGGATGTGTGTTGAGGGCCAAGTGTGTTTGTGTGGGTGGAAGGAGTATGTCCATTATCTTCTTAATAGAAATAAACGGAGACGTTTATAATAAGGTCTGAGAAGCAGGAATGTGTTCTAGTTTCAGAAAAATTAGTATAGGATTTAATTTCAAGCAAAAAGAATCAGAGCTCCCGGCGGACAGACTAAAATAGACATTTAAACCAGTTAACAAAGAAAGATTATGTAACATGTTACATAGGAGATGCAGCTTCTTAGTCTGTTCTCTTGTAATGGGACCTTCCCGAGTTCTTAGGTAGTTTTGGAGTTTGTTGAGTTTGAAGATATTACTGTATCTGCCATATTTTTGTTCTCTCCATGCTAAGTTTATGAGTTCATTTGGACCTCGGCTGGAACTCAGTATAGTGAAATGGGTAGTGTTCTTATCAGCAATTTGTTTCTAATTTTATAATTTTCAAAGTGCACCTGCATTTAGATACTTAGTAATTGGGAAGCAAAATACAAATAGTGTTGCTCTAATGAACCCTAACAGATTCATATACCAAATCCCTGTAATACCCAGAAACTTTTTTTAGATCCCGATGGATGTCAGATGACCATGCAAGGTCTAAGTATTTCAGATGCTCAACTGTGAGGCGGCTTTTTTCCTTTCCTCTTTTATTTTTTAATTGACTGATTGTATATTCCAGGAATTTATTTTTTATTTTTATTTTTTGTTGTTAATCCTCACCTGAGGCTCTTTTTCCATTGACTTTCAGAGAGGGGGGGAGAGAGAAAGAGAGAGAGAGAAAGAGAGAGAGAGAGAGAGAGAGAGGGAGAGAGAGAAGGGACATCAATGTGAGAGAGACACATTGGTTGCCTCCTGCAGGCTCCCTGATCAGGGCCAGGGTTCAAGCCTGCTACTGATGTACCTGCCCTTAACCAAAATCGAACCCAGGACCCTTCAGTCTGCGGGCCGGGCCAGTACTCTGTCCACTGAGCCAAACCGGCTAGGGCTGTTTTTCATTCTTGTATTTATGAAATATTTGCATCTTCACCCCAGTGTATTACTTCTCATTCTTATCACTCTTGGCCATATCTCCAATGGTGGAGCGGTGGGGGGAGACTTTCAAAAGATAAGCAGAATCTTTTACATAATCTGCCCTCACATGTTAATATAGTTATAGCTGAGGGCAGGGTAGACTCCCATGTGACCACAGATTTTAATGTCCTTTGTTCTTTCTGTATTGGTTTTGGTTGCCCATGGGAATAGATTTCTCTAAAGGGGAAGGTATATTTGCCAAAATATTATGTTATTTGTTAGGTTTTAACAAGTGACTGATTTAACTTCCCGTTTTCATTACAAATACATTTTAAATATAGATCTTGAAAGGAAGTGAGGTTTAAAAACATAATAAATGTATGTAGGTCCTCATGCATATATTAGAGGCACTATTTATCAGGTGCCGTAGTGACTGGTCTCCAGTGCAGGGCCCCAGCAAGTCCTCTCTTCACTGTGCTTACATTCCGTTCCTCGTGTCAGGAAATGGGACTTACTGGGGTAGACACCCCAGCTTAGCAGTAGTAGTAGTAGGTGAAATTGGTACCAGGAGTGGGGTTTGAACCCACATTGGCATATGTCTGTATTTCTGTGAAACAGACGACCTTAAACCTTAATGTTTTAAAACAACGAACTTTTTTTTGTCCTAATGTCTCATGATTTAGTGCATTACCTGACCTGGGCTGGGAGGTTCTTTTATTCCATCCATGTATGTCAATGAAGATGGCAACCATCTGGGGGCTCAACTGGGTGGGAACTTGCAGGATGGCCCCGTCGTGCAGCTGGCTGCGGGTGCTGCCTGTTGGCTGGCATTAGCTGGAATTATTGACCAGAGTCTTAGTGTTCTCCTTCCTGTGGCTGCTCCGTGTGGTTTGGGTTTCTCCCAGCACAGCAGCCATTCCAAGAGGAAGGAAGCAGGAGCGGCCAGACTTGTTAGGACCTGGGTTCAGAAGTTACAGAACGTCACTTTCACGGTGTCCAGTTATTCAAAGCAGACACCAGGCCAGCCTCAGTCCATGGGTAAAGGACATAACCTCTGCTTCTCAACGAGAGGGTAACATTCATGTAAGGACCAAGAGAACTGATGTTTGAAAACCACTTACTGACTTTTGGAACTTGAGCAGTGACTAAAATAGACATGGTCCTTGAGTGTTGGCAGAGGCTGGAGAGAGGAGGAAAGGCCAGAATAGAAGTGGCAGGCTCTTGTAAGTCAAATGAAAGAGTTTGGATTTTGGCTTTAGGGCCGTGAGAAACTATAAAAAAGGTTTTAAAAGAGAAATAATACGATTTGTATTTTTCATTAGTTCTCTGGCTATAATGTGGGAAATGGTTTTGCAGGAATGAGCCTGGAGGTAGGCCAACTAGTTGGGAGGCTGTTGAAATAGTCCCCAAGTATTAGATAATAGTGACTTGGACTCAAGGTGGTAAGGGATTGGTGAGAAATAGACAGATTCCTAAGAGACAAAGAAATAATTGATGAAACTTGATAATTTATTAATATGGAAATTAGGGAAAAGCAGCTGTCAATGATAATTAACTCAAATTTCTGACTTAACCATCCACATTAGATCCCGTATTCTAATATGGTGTATCACTGTGCTATCGCCACAGTAATTACCACAGTTAGTGGCTTAAAACAACACATTTATTTTCAGAGAGCTTGAGGTTAGAAATCTGAAATAGGTCATACTGGGATAAAATCAAAGGATCGGGTATGGCTCTGATTCTTTCTGGGGACTCTAGTTCAGAATCCTTTTCTTGCCTTTTCCCAAGCTAGCAATAGCTGGTCAAGTCTTTATTATCCTGCAGCATTCTAATATTGGCCTCCTGCTTTTCTTCCACTAGCATGGACCCTTGTGATTATATTAGCTGCACCCAGAAATCCAAGATCATTCACCTCCCCATCTCAACCTTATTTACACATTAATTCCCTCCTTTCATGTAATGTAATGTACTCACAGGTTCTGAGGATTAGGGCATGGACATCTTGGGAGGGGTGGCATTATTTTGCCTACCACAGATGGGCACCTGAGGACTAAGGTAAGTTTTTTGGCGGGTGGAGTGAATTCAGTTTTATTCATGTCTTCAAATGGTATGACCAGTATGCAGTTGGTATTTGAGCTCAGGATGAAGGTATAGATTCAGAAATAACCAGTACATGGGAATGGAAGCCACAGAATGAATATTGTTTCTTAGGGCCTGGGTTAGCATCCTGAGGGGTTGGGCAAAGTTGCAGAAAGAAGCGATTGAGAAGGACCTACATATATTTATTGTTTTTAAACCTCACTTCCTTTCCAGGAGGAAATGTAGAATTTGGTTTCAAGAAGGTTGGTAATCACCTTTGTAGACTTTTGAATCTTTGACTGAAAGGATCTTTTAAACTTCTTTTTAAACCTGCTTCTATTACAGATAAAGAAACAGGCCCAGAGAGATGAAATGACTTGTCTAAGAGTCTACAACTAGCTAATAGATGTGCTTCTTAAGTCCCACTTCAGTTCATTGCCCAACCTGAGCCTGTTTAATATTTTCATTTTGAAGCTGGTATTAAGGAAAGATTTTGGCTGTGTGTGTGTGGGTATGTGTTTTATTGGCTTTATGAACTCTCTGAGAGAAAGTTGCTGGGATGATGTCTAGTGCCTTAGTTATATGCAAGTCAAGTTCTTTATATCAAATAACAGAGTTAAGATTTATTTTTTTAATTGTAGCTTTTTCTAAGTACAGTATCACTTCCTTTTGCAGTCTTTCTTTCACTTCATTTTGTGTGTATGCTCTCTCTTTTATTTTGGTAAACTAAACATTTTATTTTGGGATAATTTTAGATGGATAGAAAAGTTGCAGATAGTTCCCATATCCCCTCACCCAGCCCCTGTTAGTCAAGACTAGAAAACAACACTGATCCATTACTGTTGACTAAACTCAGTAGTAAACTCCAGACTTTTAAAAGACATTGTCCAGGATCCAGTTTTTATTTTTTAAATTAAAATAAAATTTATAACTTGGACAGTTTTAAGGAATCTTGGTTCAGTATTCTGTAGAATGTCCCTCACTTCGGGTTTGCCATGGTTAGACGAGGGTTATGTTATTTTTGGAAAGAGGATTATAGAGGTCAAGTGCCCTTCTCATCCCATTATCCCCGGGAGTACATGACATCAGCATGACTTTCAGATGGTGTTGACCTTGACCACCTAGCCCCAGCTGTGTTTGTCTGGTTTCTTTACTAAAAAGGTACTTTTCTTTTTTCCCCTCTACATACTGTGTTTTGAAAGCAAGTGACTAACTCCATCCACATGCAGGGAGAAGAATTAAACTTCATCTTTTGGAGGGACATGTATCTATACACATTGTTTGGAATCTTCTGTAAAGAATTGCATTTTCTCTGTCTCCGCCCCAGAATTAGCTTTTCTCCAAAGGAGCTCTTCTTGTTCCTTTTGTTGGAAAAATGGGCTTAAGAAACTCAGATCTGAGTTCCTTCCAGGTGTGCTTGTTGCTACTAGGATCTCACTGCTTCTAGCCTTTGGCAGACAGAATTCGGAAGCATCTGTAGTGTACTAACATGTACATACCTACCTGTCATTATTTTTATATTTGTCCTTCTGTATCTGTAGTAGGGTAGACATGTTTATACCAATGCCTTCATCTCTAATCCAGTGGTACCACATAATTTCTTCGACACTGAGAAACCAGGCCCCCACTGTCCATCGTCCATTTATTTATTTGTGTGACCTCAGTAGACATGTAAAGCAGCCTCAGAATTATTAACTCACTAGAAGCCTGGTGCATGAAGTTTGTAAACTTGGGTGCCCAGCCTGTGCCCTCTTGCAGTCTGTGAGCCCTCGGGGGAATGTCCATCTGAAAGCCGTTAGTCAGATACCCTTAGTGCTTCTACAGAGGTGGGAGAGGGTCCCGCCACCGGCTGCTGCGCTCACCAGCAGTGAGCCCAGCTCAGGGCTTCCTGTGGGAGTGCACTGACCACCATGGAGCAGCTCCTGCATTGAGCGTCTGCACCCTGATGATCAGTGCACATCATAGCGAGCAGTTGAGTAGCCTTAGCATATTGTTAGCATATTATGTTTTGATTGGTTGAACAGACAACCGGGCACTTAGCATATTAGGCTTCTGTTATATAGGATTCCTCCATGACAAACAGCACCATCAGCTAGTATATAGTGTTTATATGTGCAGTGCTTTTTGTCTTTAGTCCTACAGTTTTGAGTCAAAACACAGTTTTCAAGGTTACTTAGGTCAGTTCCTTTTTCCCTTCACTCTCTTCGGTGAGGTTATGTCAAACATTTGTAATACATTTAAAGTCCTTGGTCATGGTCTGCATTCTGCCTCCGGGTTTCCTGATCCCTGATCATTACTTTGTTGTTCTTGTTGTTTGTATATATAAAGAGTTTTGTGAATTAAATTTATACGGGTTTTGACATACTGTTATCTCTTTTTGAAAATTTGTACTACACTGAAGACATACTGGGCTGTTTGCTGGCAGCAGAATCGGAAGTGTTATTCTGAGACTAGGACTGTGAATGAAGCCATGATTAGGTTTATAGGTCAGTGGTCAGGGTTAATGAACCTTCTGGTATGCAGAGGTCAGGAATACCAGTAACTTTCAGTAGCCACAGGTTTGGAGGTGTTGGGGTAGAGGATTGGGCAGATCTCAAATATAGGTAAAGAGTTGAGCTATAGCCTTGCATCAGGACATAGATACTGGAACTTAAAGTGATGACATATGGAATCTACATGAAAGGACCACATTAGGTGTACCTGGTACGCAGCCAACAGGAACAATGCTGTGGTAGTTGCAGTGAATGCTGAAATGGAACAGAGGCCTGAGATTATAAGTATTTAAAGGGAGGGATTCTATCTCTTTCAACCCCTTCAGAAATGTTTCTCAGACTGCAACCCCAGCAGCCTGCCTTAGAAACCTTAAAAAATTCCAGAGTTGGAGCTTCTGGAAGCTGAGCCCAGGAATCTGCATTCAAAACTAACATTTCAAATAATTCTGATGCATTCTGAAGGTAGAGAACCCCTGCCCCTAGGGTGAAGGTGAGGCGCCTTGCACCAAGCAGGTGTACTTACCAAGCAGGTGTACTTTACCCTGTGAGTTGACTAATTTGAATTGCAGATCAGTTTCGAAAACATCTGATGAGAGAGCTGACTTTGGAAGTAATATTATAAAAAAAAATCTGATGCTTATTGAAGGTTTAAAGAGTTTAAATAATGTGCCCAAGAGCACAAAAAGTTCATAAGTGATAGACCAGAACTCAAACCCAGGCAATTGCCTCTAGAGTCCACATTGTTTATGACACTGTGAAAGCTTTCGGGGGTCGTACCATGTATCCCCATAGTGTCAGAGCTAAATTCAACAGTTCAAGAAAGAGGAAAGAGACTGTTAAAAATCACACTATCATTTTGGTGCTTCAGCTAATAAGAGTCCACCTGTGTTTATAGTTTGTAGTATTCAGATTTCTAGGAAGCGGTGTTACAGTGATGTTCTTGAACCCTAAGAAGAAGCACATGTCTTAAAACAATTTTACAATCGATAAAAATATACACTATACAAGAAAATAATCTGGGAACATCATTCAATGTGGAAATGCAATACCATAGAGTATAACAGTAAAATCACAGATTTATGGACTTTTAGACCTGAAATGGACTTCACGGGTCATCTACCTCAACTCCCTCTTACTAGTGAGGGAAGTGAGCCCTAGAAAGATTAAGTTACTGACTCAAGGTCTCTGAACAAATTACTGACAGCCCCAGATGCCCTGATTCAGTACAATATAATTTCCACTTTCATTCTGCTTCTGTCTTAAGTAGCTTTATGAAACAATTAAAAATTTATAACTAGAGTTATTTTAAAATCCATTCCATTTAGATGAGCCTAATTAAAAGTTGCACAGATGTTCTCTGGAGAATGAAAGTTTGTAGCTGAAATTAGAAGCAAACCTAGTAAACTTGGAAGGAATGTTGGGTGCAGTTGCAAAAATAAATGTGAGTAAATGTCTTTAGGGTATTAAAGTAGAAAATTGGTTTTTAAACAGAGGCTTTTATAAAGTGCACTAGGGGACCGGTGCACGAAATTTGTGCACTGGGGGTGGGTGGTCCCTCAACCCAACCTGCCCCCTCTCACATACTGGGAGCCCTCAGGGGATGTCCAACTGATGGCTCACCCCCAGCCTGCTCAGCTCAGCCCTGGCTGCTTTCGACCACCCGGCCCCAGGGGCTGGGTGCTCCCCACCACTTCCGCTCACAGCGTCCGGGGGCCAGGCACTCCCTGCCTGCCGACGCCGCCACCACCACTGCTGTTGCTGCCCCTTCCCCTCACAGCGCCCCGGGGCTGGGCGCTCGCTGCCACCACCACCACCACCGTTTCATCTCCACCCCTGGGGCCCGGCGCTCGTGCCACTTGGCCCCCGCTCCGCTCCTGAATGGCTGGTAGCATAGCCAATCAGGAATGAAGGTACGGTCAAATTTGCATGTTTCTCTTTTACTATATAGGATTATTTTTGGGATCTTACATTCAGTGTTGTTTTTATAACTTACTAAAAGGGCTAAAATAATTCAGTAAGTATAGAAATAGGGAGATAGCTGGTTGAGTTTGAGATTTATTGAAAATGTGGATTTGAAGTAATAGTTCCTTTTTGTTTTCAAATTGTATGAATTCATTAAAATATCTCAGAGAAAAGGCAATTTGTGCCTTTAACTTTAAAACATGCATTAGAACAGTGGATCTCAACTTTTACTAGGCTTCAGAATTACCCCAAAGGACTTGTTCCAATGCATATTGCTGGTCCCCACCTTAGAGTTTCGGAATCAGTTGTCTGTGTTAGGGCCTCAGATGTTGGGTTTCTAACAAGGTCCAGGGGATGCCAATACTGGAGCTCTGGTGACACTTTGAGGACCACTGAATTCTAGAAAACAAATTATAATAAAGAGCAATCAATACTCTCATGAGGTCATTATAGACAAAAACGCTGCTTTCTTTGATATCTGTTACATGAAAAATGTGTTAATTCAAGTTCCTATACTTTACTAGTAAATTGTAATGATAACAGAGATATGATATCTGAAGTCCCCTTTGAATAATTATGATAAGATTATATTTCATTAACTAGTTAGATTATACAGTAAATTGTGCTTTTTTTTTGTAATACTATAGTTTTCTGAAAATTAGGAACCTATGTGTAGAATACATTAAGGTAATTCTCTAGTCATTCCACATCCTCCTCAACACTTGATATGGCAGTCTTCTTAATTTTAGCCACTCTAATAAATATGCAGTGTTATCATATAGTGTTTTAATTTCATCTCCTAATGACCAATAATCTTGAATACCTTTCATGTGGTTATTTGGCATTCACCAATTCAGTGAAGTGTCTATCCAAATCATGCTCCCCTTTATTATTGGGCTATTTTTTAAAAATTTTATTAAGTTTTGAGAGTTCTTTATATATTCTGACTATAGTTCTTTATTGGATATATGGTTTGTGAATATTTTCACCCAATCTGTGCTCTTAACAGATTGTTTTGAAGAGGCAGACGTTTTTAATTTTTATATCTAGTTTATCAATTTGTTTTGTTATGGATGTGCTTTTGGTGTTATATCTAAAAAAATATTTAGTTAACCTAAGTTCCTTATAATTTTCTCTAGAAGCTTAATAGTTTTAGGTTTTACATTTATGTTTGTGATTTAAGTCTTTCCTCCATAGCTCATTAGCTGTATGACTTGATTCAGAGTAGTTAACCTCTCTGAGTACTTTTTTCATTCTTTCATAAAATGGGGATAATGATAGTGTCCTTTTTACAGAGGTATTGTAAGGATTGAATGAAACGATGCATGTAAATTGCTTAGCGTAGTGTCTGGCTCACATAGTAAGTGCTCAAAAAATGTTAGCTGTTGTTTAACTAATTGAAAGAAAACCAAGAGAGGCAAGGTTGTCAAACTTATGGATCACAGAACATAGGGTAAACTAGCTGGTGATTGGATGACATGTTGATATTCAGAAAGACCTTCACCTCCTGAATGAAATGGAATGCCAGATTTCAGGAACATAGAAATCTCACAGTCTTATGTTTTGAATTTTAGATGGAAAGACTCAGTGGTACTAGTATAGGAAAGGAGAGGTCTGCTTAATAGCCATTTCTGTTGAAACTTTTTTATCGACAAGGTTAACCCATGATTTCAATGGTATACATGTAATAACAGTGTTATCATGGTCTTCATTGGTCAACCCCCTGGCAGTAATTCTTGTTTTTTATTCTGTAGTCCACCTTGAAGGCAGGTCGACCAATGAACTTGCAGGGTAGGAAATATTTAATAGCCATCTACAGGTCTTTGAAGGACTGTGATCTGGAAGAGTTGGCTCTGTGTGGACCAGCAGGTGGCTCTTCTTTAGCTCTGGAGATGAGGATCAAGGTTCAAGTCCTACTTCTGATCCGGAGGGATGACTTCATTGGAATTATTTAACCTCTCTGAGCTTCAATTTTCTCAACTCATAAAACAGAGTAAAATCATTCTATATGAAGGTTATGAGGTATAAATAAGTTAATGTATGTGAAAGAGCCATTCAACTTTAATGTTGTCATTGCCTGGAATTGTTCTAGGACGGTGCTAGCTCAGCTCTCTCTTTGGAAGGAATCTAATAATGAGGTGTTCAGTGGTGGAACAAGCTTCCCCATCCCACAAGAGTCGCACAAAGGCAGATAGTCATACTGGGACTTTTTAGAAATTTTGCATGGAATAGAAATTTGTAAAACTCTGAGAGAAGGTACAGTGTTTGCCTTGTTACCGCTTTCTTTAGGTCTCCAAGCACACTGGGCTATGCTTGGTAAATATTTAAGTGAGTAAATACTTTATTCTTTGTTTAGCATCAAGGCTTTCTTGTTGTTTATATGTTTGCATTGTTTTCCCAGATATATTTATTTGCCCTTTATGTTTTATTAGAGGCCCAGTGCATGAAATTCATGCACTTGGAGGGAGGGTTCCCTCAGCCCGGACTGCACCTTCTCACAGTCTGGAAGCCAGCAGTCGGACATCCTTAGTGCTACTGCGGAGGCGGGAGAGGCTCCCACCACGACTCCCATGCTAGCCAGCCATGATCCCGGCTTCTGGCTGAGCAGCGTTCCCCTGTGGGAACACATTGACCACTAGGGGACAGCTCTTCTATTGAGCATCTGTCCCCTGGTGGTCAGTGTGTGTCATAGTGACTGGTCGTTCTGCTGTTTGGTCTGTTTGCATATTAGTTTTTTATTATATGGGATTTTAGAACTAGAGGCCTGATGCATAAAATTCATGCAAGAGTAGGCCTTCCTTCCCCCGGCTGCAGGCACTCACTTTCCTCTGGCACCTGAGACCTGGGCTTCCCTCCAACCAATGGCAAGCACCCGGGACCGGGCTTCTTTCACAGCTCTGGCTTCGTCCGGAAGGTTCTCCAGAAGGACATTTGGTCTAATCAGCATATTACGCTTCTATTATTATAGGTGAACATTTTGACACCAAACTTTCTATTCAAATGTACTTACTGAAGAATAGGGCAGATGATTTTCAACTTGAGGCATCCTAAGAATAGTTGGGCCATTTTGTATTCCTTATTTTTCCTACTTCTATAAGTATTTTCATTTCTATAGTCCTTTTACACGAAGGTGCCTTTTACATGGACTATCTCTATGAGGTTACATTCCCAGGACCCTCTTAGCAATGTTTGTTTGGGAATTTTGGGATTGGAGACCCATGTTTGGATTTTTCAACCATATGCTTAACCAATTTCTTAGCTATATGCTTTATTGATTTTAAAAAGTAAGTGAGATGACTCTACGATTCAATGCTAGCTTAAGTGGAAAAGAAGATTTGTATTGGGGAATATTGCCAAGTACATGTAGTTAAACAGCAAAAGAGAGGCTCCATTTATCCTGTCTACTGAATTTAAGACATCATGTTGGGTGCTTTACTTATGTTTTCATTTAATTTTCTTAATACCACATGAGGTTTAAGCCTCACTTCTTTTGATTTTTGCTGCCACAAATTCATGCTAGCACTTTGTTCATGAACCAGAAATCAAAGCCAGGTTCTGTTTCTTAAGCCTCCTCCTGAGCCTTCAAGCCCTATTCTGTAGTAGAACTTGAGCAAAACCAAGTCCTAGAAATTATGTTGGCTGGGAAATGCTCTTGTGAATTTTGCTTGCTGCCTTGAGTTCACTATTTCTTTATAGTGAATAGGAAGAAGTAGACAAGAATGGTATAGGAAAAGAATTTCAGTCAAGTGAAAGACAGACTTGACTTCACTAGTAAAGAGTAAGGGACTTTATAACAGGTAACCAAAGACATCTGTGGATATATTTTGAAATTATAGATGCCAATAACCTAGGGTTCATAGTGCTTTTGAAGACTGGAAGAGATTAAATTGTATCCAGAGATTAACTTCTATGATTTTATGACTTCAACTCTTCCTAGAATTTACTTCAAGCAACACTTTGAGTTATAACTTAACCATGGTAGTTTCTAGAATATTAACTATGCTCTCAAAGGAAGTATCTGTCTATATGATGAGAGATAGTCTCCATTACTCTGAGAACTGTTTAAAGGCAGTGAGTCAGACTTTCTTTTTCACTTTCTCTTGCTCTCTCTTAAAATAAGTTAATGTTTAGGAGAATTCCTTTAGCTGGAAAAGCAGTTACTCATAATTCCATTGCTTTTGCATTAAGTGTATTTTAGTTTTCCTAGGTAGCAGTTTAGATACTATAGCACGTGCCTTCCGTGCTAACTTTAAGTCATACATGAGGTCATTCCAAACTCCACCGTTTATTAATGTGAGTCCTGGGGCAAATGATTTAGTCTTTTTGAGCATCAGTTTTCTTATCTTGAAATTATGTCTAATGATACCTAATTCACATTGTTGTAACAAAGGCTGGGTTGAGTAGTGTGTTCAAAGTGCCTGGCCCATAGTCAGTGCTCAGTGAAGATTTAATCTTTGTCTCTCTCTTCACTTCATGCCCAGTGTTTTTCTTTGAGCACTTAAACTCTAAGTCACCCTCTGTGGAGAGGCGTGAGGGCATTTCTTTAGCCTCTACCCAGACTGGTGAACATCTGGTACACACTTACTCATCTTCTGAGACACATGCGGATTTACCCTCCTGCTAAATCTTTCCTGCCGTCTGTGGGCAGTGTTAGCCACTCCTTGTCCTTGAAAACATTTTTATCCTCTGCCTGACATGTATTAAGTGCTCAATAAAGATTTACTAGGTACATGAGTTTCTGGGCATCAGTGTGTGTGTGTGTGTGTGTGTGTGCGCACGCGTGTGTGCGTGCGCTTTGGTTCTAAGAGCAAAATGCTTTTAGCATTAAGATTAATTACATTTGCAAAGTACTTATCCATTCTGGAATAATTTTAATGACAGATAATATTTTGTTAGTGCTGAGTGTGGGCCAGGCCCTATGCTGATTTTACCTACATTTTCTCATTTAGTCCTCATCAGTTTTGTGAGTTAGATACTGTTATTTTACCCATTATATAGGAGAGGAAACTGAGATTCTGGTGAAGTGACTTGCTAAAGACTGCAGAGATAACAATAGAGCCTAGATTTGAAAGTAATCTGACTCAAGAGCTGGCTTTTTGAGTTACTGTGTTATACAACTTTCCTCTCTATACTATAAGCAGATTGTATAGGTGGGTAAAAATTATTAGAATGGTCAATATTTCTTGAAGATTTCCCCCATATTCACTGTTTATAAAAGAATCACTTGCTTATTCATTTGTGCCATACACTGTTATACTCTCCACTATTATTTCTGGTGGGAAGCAGTTACAAAATGTGGATTTGGTTTTAATTTTACCACACTAATATCTGTGTGGAGGAATAATTATGACTAAAGTACAGTGTAGTGAGAAGTAACCAAGTTTCTATTAAATATTGCTCAAGCAGTGAGTAAGTCATTTAACTGGCTGCCTGATGACTGTATACCGATTGCTTAATACTAGGCTGCCAGGAAAACACACACAGCTACTCTTGGAGGAAGGTGGGGAGATCTGCTAGAGAGAGTTGGGGCTCCCTTTTCAGAGGAGTTTACTTCAGAGGGAGGGAATGGTGGTATGACGTATGCTGCTGTTTATTACAGTTTATCCAAAGAAATGTCTTGCTCACAAAATATGGAAGAATCAATTTTTAACTTGAAGAGATTAGGAAGAATTTATTCTGTGTTTCATAAAATAAAATCTCCCTCTATATACATGTCCCACCCACTCTAGGAAACTTATAACACAGTGAGGTGACTCTCTGCCTCCTTGCCTTCCTTTCTCCTTTCCAGAATAATATGCACTTTATGGCATTGAATATTTATCAGATCCTCCTGAATGTGTGATTCATGCTGAATTGGATTCAGCAACCCCATGAAAACCCTAAATGGCTGCTATCTTCATCTGGTATTTCACTAATAAAATGCACAGAGTTGAATTTTATCAACTATATGTAATTGACATTGTTCCTATTCAGATATGCTTACACACAACTGTAAAATAAAAACAACACCACAAAACACTTGATTCTGCAATTTTATTTGTTTGGGACAAAATTGCAGGAAACATGTTGGCCACGGGCAAAATTGGGCAGTTGAATCTGGGACAAAAAGTTTGAAAAGATACATAGGTGAAATTTATCTTCAGGGTGTGCCTCTCTAGCGCGCGCGCCCGCACGTCCCAGCTGTAAGGTAAGAAGTTTCATGGTTTTGTGAAGAATGAAGCATTTGGTTCTATTCTGAATAAGAGGAGCTTGCTTGGCTCTGGGATCTATTTCAGCTGTGCTTCTCCAACCTCATGGCTGGGCCTCGGGGTTTGTTTCTCTGTAGTGCGTGCCTTGGGCTGCAGCTGTAGGACAGCTATGGCTAGGAGGAGCCTTATTTGGAATAGTTGATCATGAAGCTACAGCTCTGAGCTGCATCACATACCTTCTGTTCTTGCTGAGCTGGTCACTGGTCTAGAACTCAAGCTTGATTGTTCTGGTGACCATGCCCACCTGAACTTGGGGAAGCCAAGATGATGAATGTTCTGCTCACCCATTTTTAACCTGTGATCTAGAGAAGGCCATTATATTGATCAAGTAAGTTGTGAATAGATCCGGCAGTCTTGGAGCTCATCCTGGATCAGCTCTGCTACATAAGAATTCATGTGCTACTACTATCTTCTAGTCAAGGGCCTGGAATTTGTCTCACCTGAGTCTACATCTGTAAAGATAACTAGTTTGTCTCCTCCCTTCCCTTCCTTTCACAGACCTATATCTTCTCCCTCATTTTGCTTCAGTCTTCCATATCAAAGACAACCAGCATTGGTTGTTACCACCTTGCTTTCACACTTGTTCCTGCCTCAGCCATCATCTTACTCTCATAGAGTTCTCATGAATTTTGTTTTCAGTTGAATTTGATTGCAGCACTAAATCACCCATTTCTGCTTAATGTCTCCTGATCATGTAATTTGAATGCCTAATCAACACTTCAAAAAGAGAAAGTTAGTAATAGTTATAATATTGCTGTTAGTGCATTTTGACATTGAGTAACAGATGATGTGTCTAACGATAGCGTGGCTGTTCAGATTGTATAATTATAGATTTGTTTGACTTTAGGAAAATTATGTGCAGGCCAACTTCATTCATTGAGATACTTTTTAGATTACATAAATGTCAGGGTACTTCTGTCTAAACAGAAGCCTTCCTTTAGTGATTATCCTTATTTCTCTAGGATTTGCCACTGAACAGGAAAAAAAAGAAAAGAAACAAACCATCTTTTAAGAGTGGGTTTAATGCTGTGGCTCTTCCAGGTCTAAATAACACTTTTAAAGTTCTTCGGGTACTTTTAGCAGTTCATAGTGTTTGGGATGGTACTGACCAGGATCACTGGGTACAACCACACAAATCTGTAGGAAGGCAGCCCTGGTATTAGTATTAACAGAAATAGTTATAAGCTTATAATGTAAATGAAGGTTTATCTGTGCCCTATGGATGTGATTTATTGGGGCAGATACAGGTGGACATATTTCAGCTAGTTGTTGTACTAAGTTCTTAACAGTGCCTTAATTAGTGTACTGGATGTTATCGGATGTATTACTTAGGTCTCACAGTCACAGCTCCCCCCAAGCCTTGCCCATGTATTTAGTGGCTTGTAAATGCATGTTCAAGTGTATCACTTAGGTTCAGATGGTTAGCACAAGCAAGGGTTGACTGGACTAAGTGCATACTTATAGAATGGCACATTCAAGAACTAGGAAAATCCCTAGCTCTCCAGACCTGCTTGCCTGAGGAAGGCAGACAAATAGAAATGGTTTTGACATTGGGCTCCCCTCAGTGTTCCAGCACTCTCCCTATCCTCTTGAACATTTCCCTCCTGGTGCTCCTCATTTGCTGCCTAGTAATCAGTCCATGGCTGCCACCTCCATCTCTGTTGCTGCCATGCTCTTGGCCTAGCAGCTAGAGGTGGCTTAGCTATTCTCCCAGCACTCAATGGGCAACTTGTTTGCTTGTATAGCATCTCTAGTTAGCCTTGCTAACTAATGTTAAAACTTAGTACAGTTGAATATACAGTATATGCACCCCTGTGATCATTGCAGCATTATTGACAATAACCAAGATTTGGAAGTAGCCCAAGTGCCTATCAGTAGGTGAGTGGATAAAAAAGCTGTGTATATTTATACAATGAAATACTACTCAGCCATAAAGAAACGAAGGAAGTCTTACCTTTTGCAATAGCATGGATGGAGCTGGGAGTATGATGCTAAGTGGAATAAGCCAGGCAGAGAAAGACAAGTACCATATAATTTCACTTACATGTAAAATCTATTGAACAAAATAAACAAACAAGCAAAATATTAACAGACTCATGTATACAGAAAATAGAATGACAGCTGTCAGGGGAGGAGGGTTGCTGGGCTGGGTGAAAAAGGTGAAGGGAGTAAGTGAAAAACAGCAACTCATAGACACAGACAATGTATGGTGATTACCAGAGGGTAAGAGGGATGGGGTGATGGAGAAGAAGGTAAAGGGGGGATAAATGACGTGGGGTGGTGAACACAAGATACAATATACAGATGATGCATTATAGAATTATACACATGAAATCTATATAATTTTATTAACCAATGTCATGCAAATAAATTCAATTAAAAAAACAAATAGTACAGTTGACTTTTGACCAATGTGGATATTAGGGTTGTTGACCTTCACACAGTTTAAAATCTATGTGTTATTGGCCCTAGTAGGTTTTACTCAGTGGACAGAGCATTGGCCTGCAGACTGCGGGCTCCCGGGTTCAATTCTGGCCAAGGTACGTACCTTGGTTGCAGGTTCCTCCCCGGCCTTGGTCTTGATCAGGCATCGTGCAGGAGGCAACCAATCAATGTGTTTCTCTCACATTGATGTTTCTCTCTGTCTTTCCCTTTCTCTTCCACTCTCCCTAAAAATCAATGGGGAAAAAACACACCCATGTATTAGTTTTGACTTCTCAAAATTTAACTACTATTAGCCTACTGTTGATCAGAAGCCTTACTAATAACATAAACAGTCAATTAACACATATTTTATATGTTATATTTTTACACACTGTAAGGTAATGAAGTAAGCTAGAGAAAATGTCACTGAGAAAACCTTAAAGAAGAGAAAATACATTTGCAGTAATCATTTAAAAAATCTGCGTGCAAGTGGGCATGTGCATTTCAAACCCATGTAGTTCAAAGGTCAACTGTAATCTTCTAAAAAGGGGAAACTATTATTTTATCAGTTTCCTCTCCTGAAGGAATTTGGAAAAGCTTTTCCAGGACCAGGTCCAATAACATTTGAGTGGCAGTACCTAGAGTCCTACTTGGAAGGGATCACTGGGGAGCTAAAATGAAGCTCAGGGCCCTGACTTCCTCCCCCTGAGGATTTGTTTGATGGATATTCTTGGAGGAGTTAGGTGCTTGTCTTTGTGTTTAAGCACCTTTAGTGTTGGTGGCAAGTATACAAACTTTGCAGAAAGAAAGCCTGAGTTGGAGATGGCCTCTGCCTGGGGCAAGTCACTTCACCGGCTTAGTGCTTCAGTTTCTCATATATAAAGTAGAGATAAAACTCAATGTCTCTTATGTTGCTGTGAGGCTTAAGATAAATATGATGCGCTCATACAGTCTTGGCACATGATAAAGTGTTTACTAATTGTTAGCTACAGCTACTGTTATTATATACTTTTTTCATCATTGTCATTACTTTCCATGCTTTATCATCTGCACCAATTTTCTCTAATGCCAAGCTTGCAAAGTGTGGTACAGAAGTACTTTCTTCTTTGGAACTGTCGTTCTGTGAATTTTAAATCATTTGTGTGGTCCTCTTTCTTATAGAAAAATCACAATCCTATCTAATAAAAGTGTACTATGCTAATTTGACCATACCTTCGCTATGCTACCAGCTAATCAGGGGCGGGAGGCGGGGCTGAGGTGCGCAAGGTGAGGGGTGGCTCTGCCCCCTGCGCTCTTTCCGCCACTCGCTCCGCGGGGCCTGCAGAGGGACTGGGACGCAACGGGCGCGAGGGGCAGGGACACCGTGGCCCCATCGTCAGGGACACAGACTGCAGAGTGGCTCCTGAGTCCCTAGGCACCCGGCCATGCTCCCTGAGGCCAGATCTCGGCCACGAGGCCCCTATCAGGCGGAGCCGTGGGAAATGGCAGTTCTATTCCTGGCGCAGCCTTTTTCCAGGAACTGGGACAGCCAGGCCGGGCACTGGGGGGGGGGGGGGAGTCTCAGCGTGCCCTGGAGCCACCCTGAGCCTGTGTCTGGCTGTCCATGTGGCCCTGCCTATGGCCGCTCTGGCCAGCTCCCCCCCGGCTGCACTCTGGGCCGCTCGGCTCTCTGCCCAATGCATTGTGGGCTCCTCAGCTCCCTGCCTAATGCACGGTGGGCTCCTCAGCTCCCCACCGGCTGCACTATGGGCACAGGGGTCCCTGGGCCTCATCTCGCTGCCCCAGCATTGTCCCCTCCCCCCCTGGGCTGGGTCGGCACAGAGGGCACTGCAGCCAGGTGCCAGGCTCTCCCCCTCAGAGGCAGCGGCACGTGTTCCGAAACCGGCTTCCTGGGTCACCTCCTAGGACCCGAGGGGCCACCAGGTGTAACAAGGTTGAGTCCGAGGCCAGTGTTGTCCCGAACTGTCTGCTCTTCTCCAATGCAATGACAGGTGGGCCCCGTGGGCTGCCAAGTGGGGTGATGGGCACGCCTGCTGAGTGGGCGGGAGGGGCCTGGTTTCCACACCAGGCCTTGCCTGGAGCCCTGCTTGGCTACAGGCCGGATGGTGCCACTGCCCCTCAGGCCCTGCCCTTCTCAGCAGCCCCAGTCCCCAGCTCAGTTGATTGAGTGTCATCCCAGGTGAGACGGGCCAGACATGCCCTGGAGCCCTCCTGAGGCCTCTCCCTGGCTGGCCAACCTCCCAGGTCCCTCCCTGGCCCTTAATGTGCCCTAGTGGGGTCCCTTTGCCTAAGGGACACCCCCCTCACCCCGTGCACAAATTTTGTGCACCAGGCCTCTAGTGAAAATATAGGCAAATTAATCTGTATCATGTTTTCTTTATATTTTAATTCAATTGAATATTTGAGGCAGGACAATTTATAGTTGGCAAAAGTTTAATTTCCAAATTTATTGAATTAAATGGCCATATAACAATATTGAAGAAAGGGGTGCTATAATTCTTTGTTGGAGCCCCAAAACACTTAAGACATCATTCTCGCCCATAAATGGATTATAATCTCTTTGGAGAAATGTGATGAATGCCTATAAAAATAAGATTATTTATGGATATAGGTGCCATAATATCAAGTATAGTTGTGGTAAATTAAGCGATATCCTTCTAGGCTGACATAGTTTAAAAGCAAGTAAGTCTTGTGCTCAGTCTTTGAAGGATGTGCAGTGTAGAATTTGGTTGGTGTGGATTTTTAGGAAGGGCTTTCCCTATAAATTTTTAGGGAGGGTTTTGTTTTTTTGTTTTTTGTTTTGGTGTCAGGCATGGGATAAGTGGGAGGTTTTGATAGTGGGATTATATACTGTAGAATAAAGGAGCAGGGACCTCTGGCTGGTCATCCCTTTACACTCCCCTACTTCCAACTACTTTTTTAGTCAACAACCAACTCCCTTTTTATTTGTTCATCCCTTTTTTCCCTTCTGAATTCTTGAATTCTTTGAGATTTATTTGGCCTGTTGGCTTTTTTTATGCAACAATATGCTCTTTTTCTACAGTTCTTTAGTAGAAAAAGACACAGATTCTCTGTCTTCCTTAGCCTAGTGTTTCTGAAACATGAACCCAAATAACATTTAAAAAAAGAGGTGATAACCTGGTCAGCGTGGCTCAGTGCTTAAGTATTGACCTATGAACCAGGAGATCACGGTTCAATTCCCAGTCAGGGCACATGGTCTTGGTTGCAGGCTTGATTCCCAGTGTGGGGCATATGGGAGGCAGCCGATCAGTGATTCTCATCATTGGTGTTTCTCTCTCTCTCTCTCTCTCTCTCTCTCTCTCTCTCCCTCTCCCTCTCCCTCTCCCTCTCCCTCTCCCTCTCCCTCCCTCCCCCCCACCTCCTTCCTTCTCTCCCTCCATCAGTCCCTCCCTCCCTTCCTTTCAGAAATCAAACTATACTAATAAAAGGATAATATGCCAATTGGATCAGATGTCTTTCGGATGTCCTTCCAGACAAAGCCATGGTGGCGGGTCTTGAGGCAGAGGGTAGGGCAGTTGGGGCGACCAGGCCAGCAGGGAAGGGCAGTTAGGTACAACCAGGCTGAGTGGTTAGAAGTGATCAGGCAGGCAGGCAGGTGAGCAGTTAGGAGTCAGAGGTCACAGATTGCAAGAGGGATGTCCGACTGCAGGTTTAGGCCCGATCCTAAACCAGCAGTCAGATATCCTTTGAGGGGTCCCGGATGGAGAGGGTGTAGGCCTGGCTGAGAGACCCCTTCCCCCGCAACTCTGTGCACGAATTTTGTGCACTGGGCCTCTAGTAAAAATATATATTAAGAAAAGGAGATTATGATTGCAATAATAAGAAAAATAAGGATTAGCAGAAGAATTAAAAGAATCACAAAAATATTTTTTAAATCTTTATTGTTCAGTTTATCAATTACATTGTTCCCCTTTTTTCCCCCTCTATAGCTCCCCTCCACCCAGTACCCATCTCACCCTCTGCCCTTAACTCCCCCTCACTGTCCTCTCCCATAGTTTCATGATTTTTGTCCAGTCTCTTGCTGCTCTTCTCACACCCCTTTTCTCCCCAAGAATTGTCAGTCCATTCCCTCTCTATGTCCGTGATTCTGTTATATTCATCAGTTTATCCTGTTCATCAGATTATTAATTCACTTGATTTTTAGATCCATTTGTTGATAGATGTGTATTTGTTGTTCATAATTTATATTTTTATCTTTTTCTTCTTCCTCTTCTTAAAGAATACCTTTCAGCATTTCATATAATATTGGTTTGGTGGTGATGAACTCCTTTAGCTTTTTCTTATCTGCGAAGCACTTTATCTGACCTTCAATTCTGAATGATAGCTTTGCTAGATAGAGTGATCTTGGTTGTAGATTTTTGCTATTCATCACTTTGAATATTTCTTGCCACTCCCATCTGGCCTGCATCGTTTCTGTTGAGAAATCTGCTGACAATCATATGGGTGCTCCCTTATAGGTAACTAACTGTTTTTCTCTTGCTGCTTTTAATATTCTCTCTTTATCTTTTGCCCTTGGCATTTTAATTATGATGTGTCTTGGTGTGGTCCTCTTTAGATTCCTATATTTTGGGGTTCTGTGCACTTCTTGGGCTTTTAAGTCAATTTTTTTCACCAGGTGGGGGAAGTATTCGGTCACTGTTTCTTCAAGTAGGTTTTCATTATCTTGCTCTCTCTGTTTTTCTGGCACCCCTATAATTCGGATGTTGGTATGCTGGAGGTTGTCCCAGAGGCCACTTACACTATCTTCAATTTTTTGGATTCTTTTGGCTTCTTGCTTTTCCGGCTGAGTGGATTTTGCTTCTTTGTATTTCAAATCTTTGACTTGGTTCTTGCATTCCTCTGGACTGCTTTTAGGTCTTTGTATAATATTTATTTCAGTCAGTGTATGCTTAATTTCTAGTTGGTCCTTTTTCATATCCTCATAGGTCTTGTTCATTTCCTCGTAGGTCTTGTTCATTTCATCTTAGGTCTTGTTCATTTTCCTTCTAAGCCTCGGCCTTTTCTAGTAGCCTCTTGAAAAACCTTATTACTGTGGTTTTGAACTCTATGTCTAATCGTCTTTTTTCCTCCATTTCTTTCACACATGATTTCTTTCCATTTCTCTGCATTATGGCTGCTTTCCTGAGTTGGTTGATTAGCTTTGTGTGGTAGATCTCCTCTAAGGGACAGTGGCTCAGCCTCCCCAGTTACCTGAGGTGGATACTCTTACTGCAACCCTTTATGAGTTGTACAGTATTGTTGAAATTAAGCCCAGCTTATTGTTGTTAGCACTAGGAGGGTTTGACCTCCGGGACAATTGGCTGTGAAGGTAAGCTGTGTTCAGGTTGGATGGGCGGAGTCTCCGGGCTGAGCAGGCAGCATCAGCTCCACCCTATGCGGTTTGTGGGTCTCTGTGCCAGGTGGTAATGGCTGCACGCACCTCCAAGAGAGAAAGCTGCCACCGGTCTCCACCTGTTGCCAGACAACTCGGCCTCTCCCCAAATGAGCCTGCACACCCAAAGTCTCACCCAGTGTTGTAAAACAAAGCAGTCCCGTGGTCTCCCGAATGAGGGAGCAAGTCACGAGTCCTCTCTGTGCGGTCGCACACTTCTGTCCCCAAGTTTACATGCAAACTGCTGTCCCAAATTTCCGCACACTCTCCTCAAACTCGCAGACTTCAGCCTCGCCCGGGTTTTAGCGTGCCTTCCCTGGACCTCGGACCTCGCCTGGAACTGGGGAATCAGTGCAGTGGGATGCCTCCGACCTCCCCGTTGGAGAAAACCAGCCGGGTTTGCTGCCCCCCGCCCTTTACAGTTCACGCGCTCACGGCTCCGAATCTCTCTCCGCACGTATCTTCAAGACTGCGCTCCGCTGCTCCTCTGAGTCACAGTGTCCTATCTTTACTTTTATTTGTGGAATTTTCACTCAGCCAGCTTTCCAGTGATTCTGGATGATGTTTGTTTTGTTGTTAAGTTATAGTTTTGGAATTGTTGTGTGGGGCAGCAAAATAGGTGTTTACCTGTGCCGCCATCTTGGTTCCTCACAAAAATAATTTTAAATATTTAAATAGTAGAGGTAGGTTTACAACTTGATATGGACATTCTCATGCCCTGTCTCCCAGATACCATTATGGAATCTGCTAGTTCTTGTCTTCAGTCTTTGGTCTCTGCAATAGACTGTGACACTGGGTTTAGCCTGAAGTTATTTGACGCCATCACTTCCAGGTGTGGTGTGGTTCTCAGTTATTTTTAGGACTCCTTCCTGACCTCTTCTGGTGTTTTCCCTTTATTGCCTCGGGCTGCACCATTCATCAGGTAGGTTCTTCAGCTTGTCCCAACATTCTTGGGCCCTGGAGCTTTAGCTGAGGCTGCCTGTAGCCCCAGTTGGCATCCCTTAGGCTTCATGCTATGAAAGACCCAGCCATTTCTCACTTTCTCCTTTACAGGGAGGGTCTCCTTGGCCTTGTATTTGAAATTACTATTTGATTCAACTCTTGCTATTTATTATCCATGGAACCATATAATAAGAACCATCACCCTGTTTATTTTAATTTGTAAAACTTTTTATAGCGTTTTCATGTCAAAGGCACATTACTAAGCGCTTTCTGAAGGTTGTCAACATTTTATCAAAATCTAGTTATTACAAATCAAGAGGTAATCTCCCAGAAGCAGGTTAGCTCTGGATATATTTTATGGAATGTGTTTATAATTAACTATTGTAAAATAAAGACTAATGGTAAAGACTAGGAAAATCATTCTTAAAAGCCAAATGTAAGTGGATTTTATTATTTCATGACTTGGGGACGATATGTCATATTGTTCTTCAGTGTAGACAAGAAATACCAATGTTTGAAGGGCCTTTGAGTGACTGTATTTCCAAATGTTTATTATCCTGTGTTCTTTCTCTTTTCCTTTGTATTTAGAGCTTAAGAAAACTGTTTTAAAATACTTTTCGAATCTGGTGATCATGTTCCCTGAGGGTATTTTAAATATAGTAGGCGTAGTTGCTTCATATTCTGACTGATAGATAATTCCAACATCTGAAACATTTGTGGATCTGTTTCTGCTGATTCTTACTCTTGGGGGTTTGTTTTCTTGTGTGTTTTAGGGTAAGGTTCCCTCCTCCCCCTGTAATCTGTTCATTATCCTTAATGGTCATTTATTGGGATTATTTGAGCCCCAGGATGAGTGACTTCTTTAAAGGGGAGTATGTGTGGGTGCCTTCACTCTGGGATTGCCCCAAGATCAGAAGTTCTTAGGTTCCCAGGACCAAACAGGTGAGAGGACCCAGACTGCAAGCATAGGAGGGCTGGCTGTGGCCATAGTGTTTCAGAGTAGGTGGTTTTCTCTCCCTCTCCCCTCTGTTCTGTTCAGTGGACAGGGTGTGATTGCTTGCGGCTCATCTTTATTCTGAGGAAGGGAACCCAGCTGACTACATGACTTTGTTTGGTGCTCTGCTTTTTTTCATTTCCCTTCCAGATTTTGTCCTGATTGTTTCTTACTATCTCGTGGCTCTTTTATTTTTAAGATTTTTTTCAAATCATTTTAGTTGTCTTCAAAATGAGGATTGGCTTGCATAACCCAATCTACTGTTTTTAGACGTGGAAATCTTCCTTATTTGGTCTTTAACAGTCCTGTGAAGTCAATGTGTAGGTAGATGACTGGGGTGCTTTAGGGGATAAGGGAGCTGAGGCTGGAAAAAGTGTAGTGATTGGTTTAAGATCAGACAAGTAAGTGGCAGAGCCTAGAACTCCTGAGTCTGAGTCCACCTTTCTGCCTTTGAGCCTTTTTCAACTGGGTATGTTCTTAGAACTTTGAATGAAGCACCAATTTGTTGAGGAAGTTTTAAAAAACATGTAATACCTTTACAAAATAATTTAGAGCATTGATTGATATACGTTACATTGGTGCAACTTCACTCAGATATAGCATTTTAAATAGAAAATAATAATTGTGTTTTCTTTCTTTCAGCTGAAGTGAGTAGTGAATACAGTATGGATAAGGCAATGGTTGAATTTGCTATGATGGATCGGGAACTAAATCATTATGTAAAAGCTGTTCAGTCGACAATAAATCATGTAAGTTTATACCATTCACCTCATTATATTTGATTACAACTCTCACCTAGAAATAAAAACATAGAATCAGAATTCTTCTCTAACCTTTAATATTTCTTTATTAGTTTTTTTCTGTAGCAGCCATTAATTTCTTACTATAGCAGCCATTCATGTCTTCTTAATCAGGAAGTTCACAGAGTAGGAATCTTAAATATTTTCCCAGTTAGGCCACCCACATTTAATTAGAACATTACATCTATTTTAGATTTTCCTGCATCTTTGGTGTCAAACTTTTTAGCCTAAGCCTCCTTAGACCTAAAAATTCCCTAAAACTTGTTTTTATTTTTCTATTTGCTTAAGCATACAATTTAGACCTGGTTTAGTTACTCATTATCCAGCTTTAACTAATACGCAGCTATTGCAAAATTCATAGAATCAGATAATACAGAAGAGTTTCAGAACAGGTTTAGAAATAAAGAAGCTTGGCATTTTGGTTTTTCCAGAAGCCAAACTTATTGTTGTTGACTCCAGCTGTCACAGGAACGACAGATAGGCAGTTAAGGTGGGAACATAGCAACCTCCTTTTCAGCAGTACTGAGTTGAGTAAGAAGTGAGCAATCCAATTGCAGTAATGTTTCTGAGAAGTCTTTTGTCTTCTGAGCAGTGGAAACTCCCCTTTGAACTTATTTCATATACCTGTGTAATAGGATGTCTTGTACTTCTGGTTTCTTTATTTGTCTTTTCTTACATATCTATGGGAAAATTCCAAAAATCAAATATTTTATAAGATTGGCTACTAGTCAGGGGAAGATAACATATTAAATATGGCTTAATACCTAAACCATGCTTAAATGAGCATTACAAAGTTATATGAAGTTATAAAAAATTTTTAAAAAATAATTTTCTGGTTTAAATTTTTCCCCCTTTCTGGTTGTTAGTATTTGACTAGTATTTATTAAATATATTCTTTGTGATTAAATTAAGAATATCTGCTTATATCTAAATAATAAACTCCTACAGCTTATAAAATTCTGATGTCTCTAAGCATGGTGACTGTTAGTCCTGGTATTGGGACTATTTCTTGCATAGAAAAATATGAAAATGACCTCCTGTTGGGGCATTTGAAACTGGGGGATGAAGCACTCAGACCAGAGACTTTTGATGCTAGCCCACCCCTAGAATCAGCCCATTTCCACTCTAAAGAGACTCTGATTTCATTGGTTTGGATCAGGATTGGAGGACAGTGTTTGTAAAAGCTCATTTTAATATATGTCTCCAGGGTTGAAAACCACCGACCTCAAAGAACAGGCTGACTTTCGAGAATAAAGTGTGTTTGCTGCCAGAGATGAGTTAGCCATATTGTATAAGTCCGTCCTGCTTCGCCCCTTACGTTCCGGGGAAGTTGTTTGATAGGCTTGTCTGTCCTTCACTTGGAACTTGTGCAAATGTAACGGCACAGTCTACAACATAGATTAAAAACAGAGTGGGGAAGTTAAAGAATTTAATGTGGATATTTTTATTTCTATTGAACTCAAGGATTCACAGATACTTGAAGTATTTTTACATAAAGAATTGAAGTCTCCCCCCCTCAGAAAACTGAGCCACTCTTAAGAAACAAAAGCTAAAGACAGAGAAGCCCTCACCTTCACCTTGCCCTCATTCATTCAGTAGTTAACAGAATTTTTTTTCAGCCCATTGCACCCACACTATTAAACAGGAAAGGTTATGCTTTGGGTTTCATCTCACTTTTTGGTGCTAACCTCAGACTATGGAGCAACTGGATTTAGTGATTCTTGTGCTGTTAGGAAGGTCCCTGGTCTTTCATAAGAAGAGGAAACATAATTTTGTTATTTTCTGAGGCAAAGTTGTGCTCTCTCTGTGAGCTTGAAACAAGACCAAGAATAATAGACCATAAGTTTATAAGTTTCTCGACCTAAAATCAGAGGGGGGTCATGACTTGCATTTTGAGGGAAATGTTTTACCCCTCTTAACATACTATGTTCTTTATATACTTGAACTTATGGACATTGCTATCTTGTTGCTTGTTTTGGTGAGGGATAAAAAACGAACACTAGCTTGGGAGGGGCCAAGATGGTATACCTCTTTAGAAATAGCAATGATATCAGGAACAGAAACCCTTCCAACTCTAATTAGTTCTTCCACTTTCTAAGTTATGATCCTGGGTCAACAAAGGAAACCTTTTGGAACTTTATGTTCTTCATCTGTAAAGTCCTTGGCTTGCCTATTTCACAAGATTATTGTGTGAGTCAGATTAGAGTACTGTGTGTGTATCAAACCCTTTGACAATCATAAAATTGGATGAAGATATATTATGTTACTGCTGCAAACCCAGATTTCCAAATGTATTAGAAAGATGGAACAAAATCTTTCTTAAAAACAAGTACTTTGCTCACTTTATTTCAAGGCTTTGAAATACAATTTACATTGGCTTTGACCTGTCCTAGTCTAGAATTCAGTAATCATAGGATTAGATATAAGCTAGTTAAATTACAGTATGAGGTGTTCATGATCCCTAAAACAGGAACTGTTTTAAGTCAGATTACTCAGAAAGAATACAGACAATAGGAACCTGTATGAGTCCCTGCTTAATTTCTGCTCTGTGCAGTTGAAGAGCTGCAGCACTCCCATTACTATGTCATTTGCCCAGATTCTAATCCATCCTATGGTCTTTCTACGTATGAATGATCATATTGTCATGGTACATTTAAAAAAAATGTAACCATCAAAGAACTTTAGCGCTTATCATTTAAATAAATGTCTCTCTCCCACTCTCACCTTCACGGAATTCTGGAGGCTATCTACCTCTGAAGAGGTTTTAGGAGTTTTCTTTGGAACCTTAGAGATGTAGGTCAGTTTACCCACAATCCCTGGGAACCCCCTTTCAACAGAAGCTCTCAGATTGCCTCTCTTTGTCCTTTGAGAAAATAGAGCTGCTGTATATTCTCCAATGCCTGAAGATTTTATTTGGAGTCAGTATTCATTTCAGTGCTCTGAAAATAAAATAAAAAATAAAAAATAGGATTTGCAGAGGTAGTATTATGCAGTGAGCACTAAAGAAAGTCCCAGATAGTCTGTGTCATTTCTAAAAACTCAGAATAAATGGGTTACATACCTGTCACAATTCTTTAAAACGTTCATTCCGAACCATAGAGTGCTATATGACTTCTTTGGCCACGTTCTGTCATGAGACCACCAGATGATAGAAGGGTTTTGAAAGCTGTAAAATGCTCACAGATAAACTGGGGTGCAGTTACTGCCTTTCTCATTGTCAATGCCAGGGAAAAGCTTTTCTCAGCTTCATGTTGAGAGTATTGACGTGCTAAACACCAGACTTGATGACCTGATATTTCTTTACTTCATAAGCTTTTATTATCTGGGTATGTAGAATGGGCACCATTGGTTGACGTTTTATTCTCAAATGTTCACTGAATAAATATTTACTTAACACCTCTGTGTGGCAGGTCATTCTAGGTTCAGGACATAGGCGGTCACTCAGCAAAACCCACACAACCTTCATGATGTCAGAAATCTAGATAGGGAGACAAATGTTTAACACAGAGCAGTACAGACATTATTAATGTCTGTTGTGGCGTGTGCTACAAAGGGAAAACATGGTGTTCAAAGAAAATTAATAACTCAGGAGGACCAGCCAGAGTGGTTCAGTTGGTTGATTGTTGTCCTGTGTACCAAAAGGTTGCTGGTTCGATTCCTGGTCAGTGTACATACCTTGATCTCACATATGGGAGGCAACTGATCCATATTTCTCTCTCTCTGTCTCTCTCTCTCAAAAAGAAAAAAGAGAGAGAGAGAGAGAGAAAGGAAGGAAAGGAAGGAAGGAAGGAAGGAAGGAAGGAAGGAAGGAAGGAAGGAAGGAAGGAAGGGAGGAAGGAAGGAAGGAAAAAATATCCTCAGGTGAGGATTAAAAAAAAAAAAGTATGGGTGCCATGAAGCTAAATGATGAATGTCCTAACAGGTTCAGATTAGTTTCATGTATATTAGCAGTGAGTGATAAAATACATATCTTCTGTGCTTTCTCATGAGTGGTCTAGTCCTAGAATTTAGCAAAGTAAAAAAGCTTGAGATTCACATTATACTTTGGCGTTTATTTTTTAGCATGATACTTAATTGTGTAATCTTACTTTAAATCTCAAAAGAATGGTCAGGTTTTACCTATATATAATTCTTTTAGTATATCTGTTTCCTCGTGTTTATGTATTGGAAAATCCAGAGCATTTGTATTTTCTTCACTTTCCTCTCTTACTCTCTTTGGTGCTATGTATATCTTATATATTATATAAAATTTGAAAACATTGAAATTGGGTTATTGTGGCACTTAAAAAAAAATTGGTGTTTTATAACAGTTTCCACCAAAAGCCTGGGAGGGAGAGTATTTTCTTCTTAACCTAATAGGAACAATTAATTTGTTGTTTCTTACAAATCTGTTCATGGATGTGCCCCTGTGTGCTGTGGTTTTTACTTAGTAAGCCAATTCGAATATTAATCTGGTTGAGAATTAGAAGAGTGGAAATATACCTGGTGTAAGCTGTTGAAACCAGCACAATCTTAGATACAATAAAAGAATGAGGTGGGTCAAAGGTATAGCTTACCTCAGCCTTTTGCAACTCATTTAGAATATTTTTGACATGTCACTTCCCTGTGCCTCCTCACCCTTCTACCCTCCATCAACGAGTAAGCTTCACCTTTTGTACATCTTACTTTAAAGTTAACTTATCATTCACTACTTGAACATTAACTCTTACGGAGTATTTTGCAAGTTGCAAATTACCATTTTAGTTAAACCAGATTTGGGAAGTATTTTTTCACTTAGAAAGCTAATAATTTATAGTATCCGAAGAATGTTCCAGGCCAGGCGGTGTAGTTTACTGGATAGGATTGTCTACTGACTAAATGTGAGGTGCACCCACGTTGTGGATCATTAACAAAGGAGAATGGAGAGGAAGGGAGTTATAAAATTTTGTGACTGCCCTGACTGGTTTGGCTCAGTGGATAGAGCGTCGGTCTGCGAACTGAGGGGTCCTAGGTTCAGTTCCGGGCAAGGGCATGTACCTTTGTTGTGGGCACATCCCCAGGAGAGAGTGTGTAGATTGTGCAGGAGGCCGCCTATCAATGTTTCTCATTGATGTTTCTAACTCTCTATCCCTCTCCCTTCCTCTCTGTAAAAAATCAATAAAATACATTTAAAAAAATTGGGGGACAGGAGATTCCCGAGCATCAGAGAAATTACTGTTGTCAGCAGAATAGCAAGAAGGGTGAGAGATGCCAGTGGAATTAGTGAGAACCTCTTGGAGCCAGGTTGGAAGCTCCTGGAGAATACCCTCTTCTCCACACCCTGTCACACACACTTGACACTGCATAGTGGTATTGTCTCTTACACCCTTCTTCTTAAAAAATCTCCAAGTGATTTATATCTGAGTCTTTTCATCTATAGGAATATTGCCCACAAGTGGGAATTAACCAGGAAAAAAAAGTGACTTTAGGTATTCACTCTTCAACCACTTGGCCCCAGGATGTGTCTGCTTTGGTGGTTACTGGAAATTAATTTCTATGCCAGTACTTTAGAACTCCCTCTGTAACTACTTCCAAATTAAGGTTGTGTTTGGTAGCATTTTGTCTAATATGCAGAGAGAGTTAGGTTTGGATATAGGATGTCACTAATTGAGTTGCCTCTATAGGAAAGAATCCAGATAGACATCTCTGAGGTCACCAAGCAATGTAGCTGCTAATACCGAATGTTCTGGTCTTTGCTACATTGAGGCTGATGTTCATGGGTAGTTTATAGAAATCCATTTTTGTGTTTTGTAGGTATTAAGTAATGGATTATTCAGAATTATAAAACCTTTATACTCTGCTGAGCTTTAATGTGCCTCTATTGCAGCATTTTTAAAACTTGGCTCCATAATACTAATTAATTAGGCCATGAATAATTATGTGAGGAAAAAAGATTTTGTGGTCAAATAAGTTTGGGGAATGCTTGATTGAAGAATCTCCTTAAAGACTCTGAAGCCTTCCACGTGGGTTTATGCCTTGGATTCTCCAAAGGAAGGAAGGTGCTTCAGTAATCTCCTGATCTTGCTTGTTCAACTGGAAAACCACTCTCTTTGGGGGAAGGACTGATACTCTACAGAACCCACTTTGGGGCTTGTCCTATCTGACAGGAGGCTAGGGGATGGGCCTAGCAGGTTGGGTGGCGTTTTCGTGGCATCAGGGAAGTGGGGAGTGCATCAAGCGCCCTATCTGAAACATCCTTGGAGGTGTTTCTGTAGAAGCTCTGGGGAGAGCCAGGCCTCTGAAACATGCACTCATGCCCAGCCAGCGTGGCTGAGTGGTTGAGTGTCGACCTGTGAACCAGGATGTCACAGTTTGATTCCGGGGCAGGGCACATGCCCAGGTTTCGGGCTTGATCCTCAGTGTGGGCATGCAGGAGGCAGCCGGTCAATGATTCTCTCTCATCATTGATGTTTCTATCTCTCCCTTCCTCTCTGAAATCAAGAAAGATATATTTTAAAACAAACAACCCCAGTGCACCCCCCCCCCCCCAATAACACATGCAAAAAACCCCAAACCATGCCGTCGTCACTTGCCTATCAGAGTCTCTGAAGCAAACAGGACCCGTGTGTGGAGTGTTCATTCAGGAGAGTGGAGAGGAGGAGACAGTTTCGAGGGAAGGAAGAGAGAGGGGCTTACAGAAGAGGCAGTGGGGGACACAGCAGCAGTGTGGGTAGGAAAAGTATACAGGCACTCCAGGTATGCACTGGGATGCCAGTGTTACTAAGCATCTTGGCTTCTGTGGCACTAGGCAGTCTTGCAGCCAATTACCCAGATTATTTAGGTGACGTTAGTGTTTTTTGATACAGCAAACTCCTGCTTTTTTCTGACAGTGAGCACAGTCCAGGTATAGCATCGAACCCTTATTTTGGGCAGTTACTTTAGTCTCATTGCACATCACACTTTTCACCATGATTGAGATTTAGGCTTCCCCCACCTTCTAGCAGTAGAAGGGAGGTGAGGAAATAGATTACTAGGTGTACTGGTTAATAATGGTGGATTTTGTAATCAAAGAAAACACGATAAAATTTCAAGAGAAACATCAAAAGTGCTTTATTCAAAGTAATGTCCATCGCTAGCTACACATTTCCCCCATCTTTCAGGTAATTTGTGGATACCGTTCCAATAGAACTTTTCTTGTTTTGAGGCATACCATTCAGAGACTCAATTTTCCACTTTCTCATATGTTTTGAAGTGCTGCTCAGAAAGTGCCTGTGCCATCAATTGGAACAAGTACTAATCTGAAGGAACAAGGTCTGGTGAATACCGTGGGTGGGTTAATACTTCCCAGGCAAGATCTTTTAATGTGTCTTTAACTGGTTTTGAAGTGTATGACGGTGTGTTATGAAGCAAAATTACTTTGCCATGTCTTCTGGCACATTCTGGTCGTTTCACGATCAAAGAATGGTTCAAATGGATTATTTGTTGTCGGTAGTGGTCAGTATTAACGGCTTTATCTGGTTTTAAATCCTCATAATACACCACACCTTCCTGATCCCACCAAACACAGAGCATTGTCTTCTTTCTGAAGTGATTTGGCCTTCAGTTGATGTTGATGGTTGACCTGAATAAACCCATGATTTTGTGCATTTAGGATTCTCAAAATAAATCCACTTTTCATTGCCAGCCACAATTTGATGCAAAAAAAGACTTTGTTTTGTGCCCTTGAAGCAACATTTTACTGATGGCTTTTTGGTTTCCCATTTGTCTTTCGTTCAGTTGATGTGACATCCATTTTCCTTCCTTTAAAATCTTTCCCATTGCTTGAAAACGATTGGAAATTGTTTGCTAAGCAATGTTTAATCTTATTGCAAGTTGTTTTTGAATTTGACATGGATCTTCATCCAATAATGCTTATAATTTTTGGTCTTCAAACTTTTACTGTTGACCTGGATGTTCTTTGTCTTTCACATCGTAATCATCACTTTTAACACATTTAAACCAGTATTCACAAGTGCCTTGAGATGGAGCATGTTCACCATAAGCATCCTGAAGTATACAATAACTTTTTCTTAAAAATAAAGTAATGAATTAAAACTTCCTGCAAATGGTCTTTTTTGGGCATGAAATTCAACATTTTAAAGCGTAAAAATATCTACGATGTTAACACCTTCAGCAAATTTGACACATGAAGTTTTGAAGCTTGTTGTCAATACAACAAAATAGCATACATATCAAATAATATATATATCAACATATGTGTAATTCCATCTATTGAAAAAAATCCGCATTATTAACTGATACACGTAGTATGTGGGGAAAGGGATCACTAAATGTTAAGGTTCACTGTAAAATGGATGCATTTTCAAAGTGTGGAGGTGATTGCTGGTTTATTAATCTCATAATTAAGTGGTTCAGTTAGTGCCAATAGTATGCTTAGTCTGATGAAGATACAAAAGCCTCTTGGCATGTGTACACAAAATAGCTACAAAATAATATTAACAGAGAAATAGATTGACAGAGAGAGTGAAAAGGTGCTGGAGAAATTCAGAATAAGGAAAAGGAAACTTTGTTTAAATTCTGCCTTTTCTACATGGTAACTCTGAGAAGTAACTCAGTAATTACTTCTCAGTAATTCTGCCTTTTCTACATGGTAACTCTAAGAAGTAACTCAGTTTCTTCTTAAAGTGGGGATCATAGTAAAAGTCCTGCTGTTCTGGTAACAACAAAAAGTGATAGCATGAAAGCCCCTAAGTTATGTCATACTGATTTGTAAAGTTGACAGAGAATTCTGTAAAGGAGAAGTCATTTCCTATGATCAAATTGAAATAGTATCTGAGAGGGAATTTTAAGTTAAAGTTTGGAGAGTAGAATAGGCAACAGGAAATAATTGGGAAAGGCTAGAGTCTGTTCGTTGAAGGAAGGGCCTCTTTTCTTAGAAGGAGTCTTCGTATTGGGGGCAGGAGATGTTGGTAATGGGGGCAGAGGGTGTTAGTAGGAACTTAGTACTAACTTAATGGCAAAACCTGGGGACCAGAGGCCACTGAGCAGCATGGCATTTGGTCGACTGGATCAGTTAAGTCTACTTAAGTCTGTAGCATTGAAAAAGAGATTATGCCTTTAACATAGGCTAGTTAAAGGTGATAAGGGGGGCAGGAGGTGCCATAGTAGAGAAAAGAATCAGACAACAAAATAAAAACTTTGGTAATTCAGAAATAACTTTTGATGCTTTCTTAGCTAAAGTAAACAAAAATTACTTAAAAGATGTGAGTAGAATAGTTCAATAAATAGACACTCAGGTGCCCAGACAGAAATATTTTTTGAGACATTTCCATCTTTAAGTAATTTTTGTTTACATTCTTAGCAGCACCCATTTGAACAATATTGGGAGAGAAAAATGTGCTGGATTGATTCCTCTGATATATGCGAGTTGTTAGCTGTATTTTAAATGCGTAGTTTCTAACTGTTGGCTGACAAGTGACAGAATGGAAAGGGTGTAAAGGGGAGACTGTCAGTGGGCATTATTTTTCAGTTCCTGTGTGAGTGCAGTTATCCTGGCAGCACAAGTTCTTTCATTCAGAAGTGGAGCTGGGCCTAGGGAGCTGCCATTGGGAGCATGGAGCCATTTCTTCCTCCTCTGCTTCTCTCAAAGCACCGAGCTGCTGGGAATAGTGACACTTCATTTTCCCTTGTTCTGTGTCTTAAGTTTTAATTCATTACTTTATTTTGAAGAAAAATTATTGTATTCTTGTGAACATTTCATTTCCCTACCCCACCTCCAAGGAAAATATACGTCAATGCCAGCATTCTTTAAAATAGTGAAAATCCCTATGTCCATTTTTCATGGGTTGGAGTAATTCAATCTGCTACTGTGAGCAGATTTTAATTTAATTATGTCTTCTGTCCGTTATTTCATCTTCAACTAATCATTTTATTATCCTCCAATAGTGATATTTCAAAAGACCAAATCAGTGTTACTTAAAAATGGAAGCAATAACCAGAAATAGTTTAAGATGATTACATCACATGATTGATTTCCAGACATCCTGACTCGCTTGCCTTTTACCTTCCCAAGGTCTCACATACTTCATTGTCTGCCTTCCAGTTGCCTCAGCTACTTGTGGTTCCTGGAATGTTACTGGTACCAAGAAAGCCCTCTCTACCCGTCAGGTTACTCTGTCATCCTGAGGGTTATTTCTGCCCCCAACATGAAACAGAAGCCAAAAATGCCACATGAAATACTAAATAGGAACTCTAACTGGACTAAATCTTGGGTATGCTCAGAGCAATCCTCTAGTTAAAATCAGACATTAAATTTGATACATAAGGTTACTCCGTGTCTTTAAAAGTCTCAATACAAACATGGTGTGCTTAATTTTTTTAGAAGAAAAATTTAAAACATGATTTAAAGCACCTATAAATAATATAGATGCAATTATAATATGTCCTACCACCTTTTCTATAATAGTAACGGATTTAGTGCTCTAGATTATGGAATTAAAGTGCTTTGTCTTTATAACATAGAATGTGTATGATCCCATTACAGTTGTAAATTGCTGTCAAGGTTCAATTTAATTACTGAGTTTTCTTCTACATCTGCCTACTGAATGGCTGTGTGAGCTGAAGCAACTTTGCAAAATGAACTTAGTTATATCTGTCCTTATTTCTCTCGGAGTGACTTCTCGATTTAAAAAAAATGACATAACATATGTGAAAGCACTTGATAGGTAAAAGTGCTATATGAAGGTAAGGTCTGGGTGTTTTGTCCTGTTAACTTTTAACTTCTTTTCCTTACCACAAAAAGCTCTTTGGCACCACCTAAACTCAGAAAAAAATTGCAGTAGGTGACCTGTGTCTTGTTTCCTCACATTTGTTCTCCCATCCCACAGCTTAAATTAGCAGAAGAATGTCTACATTTTACCTTCATTTTTTGTCTTTAATTTAGTCATCTTTTGGATAAATGTTTATTTCTGTCTTCCCCCGAATTTTGCATGAATCTCCTGTAACCGTTCAACAAATGACTAATATAGATTGGGCTTGCTTCGTCCCTGAGTCATTTTATTATGAAACACTTAAAAGTTGAACATATATATTTAACAATGAGGAAATAATTTAAAACAAGTTCTACTTTCTGAACTGAAGGTTTTAGTGACTAACTCATCAGGCAACAATGAAGAAGGAAATTAATTCACAGAGCCAGACAAAATTAGTTTAAGAATAATTTTAAATCACCAATCTTTGATTGATAAGAGTGTTGGGCTGGGAAATCTGATCCTTGTCCTGCCAGGCTTTGACCTTGACAAGTCACTTAACTTTTGTACTTCAGCTTCCTCATTTCTGAAATGAGTAATAATAGTATTTTTTCTACATACTTCACTGGGCAATATAGATAGAATGAGATTATAAATAGGAATGTGACTTCCCTCCTCCCCCCCCAAAAAAAGTGAAAGACGGTTCTGTAGTTATTATATCCCGACAGTCCTCAGCTGACATCCTTGTCTAAAAGGCCACAGGACCAAAGCGTGACAGTGACCTCCAGAATCTGGTGGAGGGAGTCTCTTGTGCTCCTGAACCTGGAAAAACAAAAGATAGGCTCCCAGCGTTTGGATTTCTGAATGGAGTTCTGGAATACAGACTCCCATAGAAATGATACGCAGTGGCTAGGTTTCCAGGCTAAATTAAAAATAAATTTTAAAAATGATTTAATCTTAAGTAGTTCATTGTGATGTAATTTCTATAAAACTGGGACAAAGCCCATGTGTAGTATAGGTATCAGTTTGGTGTTTCGAATGTTCTATCGGACTTAGCCCCAAACTGGGAAATAATGAATTCACGTACGTCTACTGGCTGTCCCAGTGATCTGATATTTGTCTGGGGTCATTGATTGTATGTTAAACCTGACTTGGAAATGTAGGCAGTTTCTACTCGAGTCCCCTGGCCCTTTAAGTAAGAGTCTAGAACCAACTTCCTTTGTGCCAGGTAAGGGAGGGGGAGCCCACTTGGATCCCTGACTCTTTAAAGGCCACAGTTAGGTAAGTAGACTTGTGGACTCTGAGCCTTGGGAGGGTTCAGGGATATGCTTAGTCTCAGGAGGCTTTTTGACATGTAATTTGAGGCTGTTTTCATGACACATCTGTGCCTCAGGGTAGCCTTACTTCGTTGGATTTCTGCTGGGACTAAGAATACTTTTATCTAGTTTCAGTTATAAAGTGTGTTTTTGATGTTCTACATAGCTTACTGTAATTTTCCTGAAGATGAAGGTTTGGGATATTTAGCCTAAGGAACTCCTCACATTGGTATGACATATACTAGTAAGAAGGAAGGATTTTGTTAGTATTACAGAACTACTTGAGAAGGCAAATATTGTTAAGTGGAACTGTTATATTAGAAAGAGGGAAACTTTAGAGGGGCCAATATCATCGACCCTTCGAGAACTTTCTGTTTGTGATGTGTTTTTAAAGTGGCAGTGGTGTGAATATGAAGGAGTTTTTTTTTCTTCCAGTTTTAATGCGATGCTTTGTGTTTATGTTTGTTAAAATATTTAGCCCTTTCCATCATAATAGTAGGCCCAGCTAACTAACATGTCTCTGGGGCTGGCTCTGTGCCAGGCAGGATTCTCAGGTGAGGCACTTTTGTCTCCCTGTCAGGTTAGCCTGCAGATTTGTTCATGACCAGTTTTCTGAAGCAGTGAGGGAGAAGTCTGTGCATGAAGAAGGGAATGATAGGGCCAGTATGTGGCATTTTAGGGTGTGGGTAAAGAATGTTTACTGGTGGCGTAGACTACTGCAGTGGAAATCAGGAGACCAAGCCTAATTGGGCTAGTGACTCGTCTTTCTAAAATCTTCAGTTTCTGTGTCAATAGAAAGAGAATGATATGCATGAGGCTGTGACAAGGATAAAAGAAATGATGTAGGCAAGTACTTCATGACCTCACAGGAAGTGAGGCTTCATATAATAGGCACTGAGAAATATGATTGCCTCTTTTGGTCTCCATGCACCAGGTGGTTTTGAAGTTAAACTGGAGATCAGAATGTGAAGGCTGGTTTATAAAATTTTTAAAGTATCATCCCAAGTTAAGATATTTTCTATTGCTGCCTTCTTTAGCACTTCCGAGTAAAAATATGGGGGCGTTAAGAGAAATGAGTTATGCTAGGAGGTCAGGAGTGTACAGGGTGGCCACCAAGTGTGAAAATGTCAGGGAATGCACAATAGCTGACTTAGTGATATAATGTTACAGTGCCTTATGAAATGGTATTACCTGCGCTCTCAGACTTGGTGGCTTCCTCAGGGTTCTCACCTATTTGGTGTTTGGTTCAAGGAAGTTATTTAATCTCTCTGGGCAGTGATCAAATTACATAAATTATTCTGAAAAGTGCTCTATAAACTATGAAGCACCGAACCAGTTTTTGTTTTTGCTTATTGTTTTAATTTTCTTGTGGTGCATTGGGATTTTGATCAGATTAGCGGTGGATAGAATTCATTCTCATTTAGTCAGGAACTCTTTCTAGAGGGAAGGGATTGGAAGGCAACTTGATAGCTTTAGTCGTGGGAAGTAATTTCTTTCTAGAGGGAAGGGATTGGAAGGCAACTTGATAGCTTTAGTCGTGGGAAGTAATTTCAAATATGAGGAAGCCATATTAATTATAGAGAAGGCAACATCAGAGAATTTGATAGGCAAGGGTAAATGGAGCAGGTAAAGGATAAGGAGCATTAATCAACTGCCGGGGTGTTAGTAATTCCATCGTCTTTTTTGTGTTGGGTAAGATGTGATAACTGAGGGAAAGACCGGGCCTCGCTCCTGGGATTGCCCTCATTCTGTGGTGTAGATGTGCAGTATGGCATCAGCATAAGGAATTTGACTTACTATTTAGCCAAACCTTCAGGGCACCTGTGAGAGTTAGAAGTTAACTTATGGATTTAGAGAAAAATGTAGTCACCCCAGAGTAGATATTTTGCTTCTATTTTTCCTGTTTCTATATAGTCATATGAAATCAGTTTTCTGTGGTTACAACAGAAATGGTGAATGTGTTCTTTTGATTATAGGGTTCTCGGGTTCATGGAAGGTGTGACCAGAGGACCCAGGGCAGACCTGGAGCATGAGGGGAGTTCTCACAGCTTCATTCCAGCTGCCTGATAGTGGCGGGGTGCCTCCCTATGGACCAGGAGCAGCAATCTTGACTTCCTGGACCAGAATGCTCAGAAAGGAGGAGCTTCCATGAAATTAACACAGTCCCCCCACCCTCCTCTTTTTTTAAGGCTTGATCAGTGGTTCCCAACCTTTCTTCGGCCATGCCCTACCTATGCATCTCTAAAATCCTGATGCCTCCCTTGTGACGTATAATTCTCATTATTCAAGAAATGAACTCCTATTCATGTGGAGGAAGCCTAAAAGGTCATTAACTTGGTCTAAACAAGCTTGCAAAGAACATCGCATCCATGAAAGAGAAAAATAAAAGAACGAAAGGATAGTTGCAGTATTGAGGAAGAAATCCCTAAGAAATTATTTAAAAATAATATGAAGTGGTATTAAAAATAGAAATAAAGTTTCAAAACATAATATATAACTGAAATGCATAAGTATGTCACAGTACATATTTATATACTGTACATGAAGCCCCTAGAACCATAAGAAATGCAAAAAATTCAGTTAATAATTCATTCTTGAATTGCTCCCCTTAAAAATAAATCACCCCCTTGTGGGATATGTGCCCCATGTTAGGAATCACTGGGCTAGACAGTACCATATATGTATATCTGAGGCAAGGACTACTTCTTTCATTGTTTAGATCCTGAATCAGCATGTCTCTTTACCTCCAGATAAGCTTCAGTATCTCCAAGCACTGCTGAATTTTATGGAAAAGAGGTGTTTATCGGAAGGAGTATAAGAAAGTTGAGATCCTCATAAGTGAGGACTTTTCTAGGAAACTTGACTTTGATGGGTGTAACAGAATAAGCAGGTAGGGAAGGGATTATAATATAGACTTTGTGCATTGAAAGTATTGCAAAGCTGATCCTAAAGAAAAGAGACTAGGAAAGAAATTATGTTAGAATGGGGATAGTTTATGTTAAATCAGTGGAATTTTTCTAAACCACATGTTTCTTACATTAACAAAGCAAGCATTGGAGACAGTTTTCCCAGTTCCACCTGACCAGTGTCCTTGAGAAGGTGAGAGCAAGAAGAGGGAAACCTCATTCTCGATAGGAAAGTATATGCCACCTGAGAAACTTGTATGTGACTGTCATTTTGCCAGTGTCGAAACTAACCCGAGAGTCAGTTTGGTTGTCCAAAGGTCTCCTTAATCAGGTAGTTAGAATATTTCATTTGATAAACATTACTTAGCCTATCATTTCAAAAAATGTTGGAAGGACTTCTGAAATCACTAATTGATAGATTCATATCTACAGAACACTTGCACATTTATCTGTGGACTGCCCTTCTTAAGAGTCTAGCATCTCTATCACAAACTCGTGAAGATTGTGGTAAATGTTTGGCCAAGCAGAATGCTTGGTGTAAACATGAAAGTATGCTTAAAAGGGCCCTTTGACAGCACTGGGGAGCTTGTGCATTTAAGAGGGAGAAGGGGAACACTGAGAGAGAGGTGGGAGAAAAGGCAAAAGATTCTAGTGCTTGCCTCCCAGTTGCCCTTTTCAAGCTGTAGTTTCCCTCCCTGGCCCCATGTGGTTCATGCTGTCAACTCCTGTTCTCCTTGTTACCTGGACCTGCCTGTCTTAACATTTTGTGGTAATAAAAATAAGAGCATTATTTCTGTGCCCTGTGGGTTTAACATGTGCTAGGTGCTTTATATGCATCACCAGGTAGCCTCAGACGACCAGTTGCAGGAGGTAACAGAACGCTCTTGAGAGGAAGCTGAGGCTTCCTGCCCGCACCTAGAGAAAACCTGCACTCATTCTCCTTTTCGACTTCACCGCTGTTAATAAATCCCTTCTTTCTGAGTCAGTCCCCTTGACTTCCATGACTACACACATCTATTTTTTCTCCTGGCTTCCATTCTCCATAGCCTACTTGTGGACCCCACTTCATCTTGCCAGACATTAAATCTTGTTATATCTACCTGTTCTTTGATTATTTTCTCACATTGCACTCTCTTCCTGAGAAGTGACATCTATGCTTACAATTTGACTTAATTTTTATGCTGTTGAGTCCCAAGTCCTTACTTCCATTCCAGATCTCGAGTCTGTTTGACATCTCTACCTAAGTGTGCTCTTTAAATTCAGAAGTCCCCCGGAGAAGTTTCTCCTCTGGTTTTCTTCTGGGCTCCTATTATTTTGCAAGTGGCAATACTATACACCCAGTTTCCCACATCAGAAACATGGATAGCATCCCTGCTCCTCCGAGCTCCTCACGTCTCTCATCCTATCACCAGATTTTATTGCTTTTCAAATCAGTTCACTTTCTTCATCCCCACTTCAGAATTTCAGGTCTCCTATAGCAAGTTTGCTGCGTGAAGTGTTGTTCTCTTCTGATATGTCTTCTCTCTAGTAGTAGCACAGGAGGAATTTTAAATAGAAAATTCTATTTGATTATTTTGCCCTTCTTTTTCACAACTTTACCCTCTGGTAAGGAATCCCTGCTCTCAAGAATAAGTAGTTTCAAGCTTCCCCTGCTTTGCTCTGTAGTCTCATTTTTACCACTCTTATGCTCATTCTTGGAATGTTCTCTTGCCTTAGCACAGCGGGAGTGCCCGTCTTTCACTTTCAAATAGCTAAACTCTTTCTCACCCTTTGCAAACTTAGATTAGCTGCTTTTTAAACAGCCCTCCTTGCCATCACCACGTCTGTCTGTGGAGTGTATTACTCCTTGTTCTCTTATACCATGCACTTCATCATTTTTCATAGCATTTGTAGCTATATCCTTATCTTCTTTCAAAGTCTCAGATATACAACTGTCTTCATTTCCATTCATTTCATCCCCATAGGCCTTTCACGTTTAACCTGCCCAAACTTAAATCTGGGTTTCTTTTTTCTCCCAAACCAGTCATTCCTCCAGACTTGCCCACCTCAGAGGATGGCAATGGTGCTATTTCTTTAGGCCAAACCCAGTTGTTCTGAGTTCCTTGATCATTTCACAGCTCTTATCCAGCCCATCAGTAGGCCCTATTGTTCCCTCTTTAAAAGTATCACCTCACCCAGCTGGTGGGCTCAGTGGTTGAGCATTGACCCAAGAATCAAGAGGTCACCGGTTCAGTTCCTGGTCAGGGCACATGCCCAAGTTGTGGGCTTGGGTTGCAGACTACATCCTCAGTGGGGGCCATGCAGGAGGCAGCCAATCGATGAATTCCTCTCTCATCAGTGTTTCTATCTCTTTCTATCCCACTCCCTCCTCTCTCTCTAAAAATCAATAAAAATATTAAAACAAAACAAAACAAAAACATGATCACCTCTGCTACTTTAACTATTACCTTAATTCATACTGTCGTCACCTTTTGCCTAGATGATTATGGTAGCCTATTATCTGGTTTCCTGCTTCTCACTGGTTTCTTGCTTTTGCCCTTTCCCCACTAAAACTATTCTTATCATAACAGCCAATTATCCTATAAAAAAGAAAATCAGAATGTCTTATTCTTTCCCATCTCTCCTAGAGGAGAGGCTAAAGGCCACACATGGCCTCCCTGGTCTGCCCCACCCTCTCTCTATCTTTACTTCTGAACTCATCTCCTTTCACTCTTCTGCCCTTTTTAATTTTCTATGATGGCCATCCATCATAGAAGAGCTTACCTATCCCCACTCTGTTTTATTGTTGTTCACAGCACTTACTACCATCCGGCTAATTATATATTTTCTTATTCTTCCCAACTACAGTGTAAGCTCCATGAGGGTAGGGACTTGCACTCTTTTGTGTTCTCCTGTATTCCCAGCATTTAGAGCAGTGCATAGCCTCTAGTGGACCCTCAGGAAATAGTTGTTACTTCTAAATAGTTGTTAAGACATTGACTTACTAGTTTAACAAACATGCCAATGCAAGTTCCAGCTCCAACACTGATGAGACTTCTGACTACTTGCAGTTAGACCACTTTTGAGCCTCGATTTTCTAACCTGTAATATGGGGATGTGTTGGTTCTTCCTAGGTTGTTTGTTTGGGGAAGATTACATTAAATAATCCATGTGAAGTGCTTAGCTCAATAGCTTGCCCATACTACTAGTAAACTAAACTGTACATTGAAAGCAGCTTTTGCTATTGATACTGCTGCCAGTCCTTATAGGAGGACTCTGTTTAGTTGCTTTTTACTTATCTATCTCCTCTACCTGATTTTAAAATTCTGCTGTATCTTAAACTTGGTATTATAATAATGATGATGATAATATGATTGCCAGAGGTGAGAGATGTGGAAAGTTGGGTAAAGGCTATCACAGGTATAAACTTCTAGGTATAAGATAAATAAGTTCTAAGGCTATAATGTAAGTAATGATAATGAAAACAATACTACTACTAATAATAGCAGCATTTATCATCTGAGTGCTTACTAGGTGCCAGGAAGTGTTCTGTGAGTCAGTACTTTGCCCTAGCATTTTCTACAGTAAAGGCAGTGTTCTCTGTCTGCATTGTAAAAAGGTAGCCAATGACTGTAGGAGGCATCTCAGCACTTAAAATGTGGCAGTGTGACTGAGGCATGAAATTATTTTTATTTCATTTTTAACACATTGTGGGCAGATCATGAGCAGTCTCATGTTTTTATATTGCACAGTGCTTTGCATAAATGTTAAAGGCACGCCTTAAAATTAAATACCCATTGCATTTTGAAGTTATTTATTACATGTTCTTACAAGCTAATATCTTTTTAAAATATGATACTTTATAAAACGCTTTTTGTACTCATTCAATAGAAACTTATCTGGCCACTGGGTAAAGCTAGCAATAAGACTACTAGGGTGCAATGTGTTAATTTAGATTTACATAACCATATGTGGCTAGCAGCTACTACATTTAGATTTCAGAGTTCTAAGTTCTTCATATGCCCTAATTTCTTTAATATTCATGACAACCCTATGATTTGGTCAGAGTTGTAGATGAAGAAATCAAATTTCTGAGACGCTAAGTAACTTGTCCACGATTACACAAGCTAGTATGAGGTAGAATTGGGACTTAACGGTTAAATCCCTTAGTAATCTGATCTCAGGGGCTGTACTGGGACATTCTTTACCAGTGGTTCTCAACCTTTCTAATGCTATGACCCTTTAATACAGTTCCTCATGTTGTGGTGACCCCCAACCATAAAATTATTTTCGTTGCTACTTCATAATTGTAATTTTGCTACTGTTAATGAATCATAATGTAAATATTTGTGTTTTCTGGTGATCTTAAGCTCTACAGCAGTGGTTCTCAACCTGTGGGTCATGACGAAAATAATTTTATGGTTGGGGGTCATCACAACATGAGGAACTGTATTAAAGGGTCGCGACATTAGAAAGGTTGAGAACCACTGTTCTATACTGTAGTCCCACAGACAAAGGACCAGGGTGACGTGTCTGTGTTCTTGCTGCAAAGGAGTCTGAGAAAACGAATTGCTGGTTCCTATCCCAGTAAGGGATTACTCCTAAGGTGGGAAATTCCCCAAACATTGGAAAGAGGTTCCAAAGATTCTGGACCAATGAACAAGCTTGGCTGCTCAACCTCTGTCACATCTACTCTTCTTCCAGACTTAAATTTGCAAACAGTAACAACTACAAAATGCTCCCTGCTAACATTGCTGTCTCTCATAACAGTGAAAAACATGCTTTCTCTTTCCACAAAAGGAGGAAAGATACAGCGTCTTATCAGTTACAGTTTCCAAGTCTTGAATATTGGGGCCATGCTTAAGACTTTTATTATTGTTTCATAATGGCACTCTGTGACTAATGAGCCACCAACTCACTTTTTATAAAATACTAGAGGCCCAGTGCACGAATTTGTGCATGGGTGGGGTCCTTCCGGGTGGCCTGTGGGGATCAGGTCCCAGCTCATGCCCCCAGCCTCACAGCCACGCCTGGCACCCCGCCTTGGCCTGGCGTCGACCCCTCACCTGCTTTACCATCCCACCTGTAGGGTAATTGATTAGGGCACGGCTACCTGCCTGGCTCGCTCAGCACCTGGGAGCCAGGCAGTTCCCCCACTCCCCCATCACTGCTGGTCACTATCTGCAGGGCAGGGTAATCAGGCTCCCTCCCTCCCCCTATCCCCCCCCCCCCCACTCACACCCGCCTTGGCCTGGTCCTGCCCTCTCACCTGCTGCACCATCCTGCCATGGTCCCGTTCTTGCCGGGGCCCATCAGGGCTGGCTGCCACCGCTATGTCACCAAAGCTTGCCATGTTCCATGCTGCCCCCTGGTGGTCAGCACATGTCATAGCAGTTGAACTCCTGGTCTAACGACTGCCTAAGGGTCCAATTTGCATATTAGGCTTTTATTATATAGGATTAGAAGAAAGGGGAAGAGAGAAATCGGTTAAAAATATAGAGACATACATGTCAAACCAAGAAAGAAATAAGAGTGGATACTTTAGTTGTAGCTTTTGCTGTTGGTTCTCATTTGGTGTTTTAAACTCCCTTTCTCCACTATCCATTTCATGTTCTCTCTGCTCTCAGCCAACTCTGAGCTGGTGGAGGTTTTTATGTGGCTATAACACCTGGGCTTTCATTGTTGAGGTATCTATGTTCTTGATGTTCTGTCTGTGTGGAGTTGTTTCTGATTTCCATTATCTTTTACTAGTAAACATGGCAAAAACTTGGAGGATTCCTGGTTCCAAACACACACCTCCCTTTTCTCACTCTGTAGCAGTAATCCTGTTTACCCTTAATAATGAAGATTTATTATCCCAACCAGTTCTGTAACCTCACTTTTTATCTGTCAAGTGTCATGAAGAGCTTAAAATTGCTAGATTTGCAGTTTAAGCTTTCAACTCAGTGGAGGCAATGTTAAGTCCTTTAGTGAAATCATTTTTTTTCCCGTGGGTACTGAGATTGTTAAATCAGCAGAACTAGAGTTACAGTCATGGGGGAAAATGCAAGTTGGTCTTTAGGAGTAATGAAGGGAGAGGAGATGTGTAACTAATTCTACCTTTGTCCCCTGGCTCCTAGGCCCATGTGTTCTGGCTGTGGGAGAAACAATGCCATGAATTATTCACATGTTACAAGTATACTGTAACCTCAGGGGGTGGTGTTGCCCAGGTAGGTGACTTAGCATTCTGACAGATCCTCTTTCTGGATAATGGGGTACTCGGTAAGACCAGTAAATCCCAATCCATTTCTGTACTTTATTCACTGCAAAATCTTGAGTGAGATTCTGTGATGATAAGTAAGGCATTTAGTAATTCTGTGGAAGACAGAGACATTGTGGACAGGAAAGGCAATTTCAAATTCAGAATAAGTGTCTTTTCACCTAAGAACTAACACATTGATAGGGGCAGAAATATAATATTGGGGATCAGCTATAATTGTAAGAAATATTAGTAATGCTCTGGTAACCATGATTGTTTTGTTCTGATTAAAGAAAGCACATCCTAACGTGGGTGGGAGTTGAAAGTGGGACCTGGGAGCTCACCTGGAAATGAGGCCCATCTTCTCTATCCCGGAGCTGCCTATTATCATGAGAAGATTAACAATCTTGTTGCAGAAACCAGAGCAGCCAGCGTTTTGCATGTCACCAGACCCCAGCCTTTGCATACCTGCAGGCCTTTGAAAATCTCCAGCCTGCATTTCCTGTGAATTGCCCATTTGGCATACCCTTTTGCCTATTTCCCATGTAATCTTTGTTCTTCTACCCAATATAAGCAGTTAGCTTATGTTGGTGAAACAGAGCAAATTTTTGTGGATGGCCTGCCACTCCTCCATACTGCCGCAGTATTGAAATAAGCCCCCATATTCAACCCTATCTCTGTCTAATTGGCTTGAGTAGTGATGGGCAGCCCAGACCCTTTGATTGTCCAGTTATAAAATGACCACTGAAGTTTGAGAATATATGCCTGAAGTCAAGTATGCTTCCATAAAATTAAGGTGGGGTGTAAAAGTTGTTGGAAGCACATGCAAAGCAAAATGAGGTTGAAAGGGGGTTTGAATGAGTTGAAACCATCTGTCACTGACTCAGTATGACCTTGGGTAAGACACTTAACTGTTGTGAGCTGTCCATTCCTCACATCTGTAAAATTGGGACAATGGTTCTTGTATATGTCAGGCTTTGAATCTCTCAGATGAAAGGTGTCATGCAAGTGCACAGTAGTTGTTAATAGCAATAGTAGGCAGCCTCGTCCCACCCTCCGCGCAGCATGGCCTGTGTTTAATTTGTTCAGTGCTTCGGTTGCCTATGAAAAATGTCCTCACTGTTCACGTTGTGACATGTTCGCCTAGCATCTGATAGGTTTCCTTCCCAGCACTCACCACAGTTGGTGGTAGCATATTTGTTTGATTATTTGAATAATATTTGTTTCCTCCACTGGATCCCAAATCCTATGAGAACAACAGGGGTCAGGTTAGTCTGTTTGCATTGCATCTCCAGTGCCTTTCACAGTGCCTGCAGGGTAGGCATTTGCTAAATATTTATTGAATGAATGAATGAATAAATAATACACATGTCTTTAAATTCTGCCAAAACAGAACAAAATCAACAGTTTGTCGCCACCACCCAATTCCTGACCCCCAATATGGGAATCTTAATGCTGCATTCGGTGTAAATAGGTGATTTCTGTGGCTCCTGTTTCCCCTAATCTTATAGTGGGGATGGGGCTGTGAGAAATTTATTAGAGTGATTTTCAACAGCATGAATATTTAGTAACAGATGCACATTGATGGCAAGTTGCCTCACTCAACTGCCATCTGTTAGACAAGGGCCCATTCCACAGGATTGGTCCATTAGGTCTAGACCAGTAGCACTCTCGCACTGTTTAAGTTTTTTCATTTTCAACGTTTTGCTGAAAGGATTGAAGGAGGAAAGATGTTTCCATGTCTGGTGTCTACTGCTCACTAATGGTATGTTACAGCACCTTGGCAAACTGTGAAGTCCATGGGATGTGTAATAATGCTCAACAAGGAAGTATTCTCTCTTAAGTGTTTTGTCAGAAGTCAAACTAAATAATGGCACAGGGACACTCACTCAACTGTAAAGAATTGGGTCCAAAGAGTTCAGTGCAGGTTGTGCAATGGGCAACAGAAACTGGCACGAGATGAAGGGTATAATTCATGCTGGTCATCATTAGTGTGTGTGATTTTTAAAAAAAAAAAAAACAGGGCAAAGATAGTATAGTAAACTCTGTAGAAAATGTGATGTGTCTCCCTATGTACATGCAATTAGATTTTAGCCATGGAAAGCATAATGATCCTTAGCCTGGACATGCCTTTCAGTAAAAACATTACCAAGCCTTTTTGCTGTACAAAGGTGGAGACGATGTTGGCCTATATAAATTCACCCTGTGCATGACCAGTTGGGTTGGTGGTGTGTCAGAAGCCTGGGCCAACTTCCATAAATGTCTCAGGGCTTAGTATATGCCTGATACCCAACTGGGACTCAGTAAATATTTGTTGAATGAATGTTCTAGGACCAGCTAGGCCATTTCTTCTGGATACCCAGCATGAAAGCTGGCCTCATAGCCTTAGACCAAGCTGACTCTGACTTAGAACTTGGAATACTTAATGTACTGAGCAGATCACAAAGCAAATTGCTTATCACTCTTATGTACCCATAATAAACTTCTAAAGGCTGTGTGATTTCTAAAATATAAATCAGTAGGTTTATGTTATTTTGGGAGCCTGACATCTAACAGTGACTCTGTTGGAGAGAGTAAATTCATCTGAGTCTCGGTTCAGTTACAAGAATGACTGATTTTGTGCTAGATTCTCACATGATTCAAAAGTGTGGGAATGACTCAGCCCATTAATATCTTTAGCTTCTGTGATCTTACCTCCCAGTGAGATGGTGGCTATAAGGCAATAATGATAATTGGAGGAGACCTTGACTTTGCCCTATGGCAATAAAATGACACACTTTGAGTCATTGCGCACACACACACACACACACACACACACACACACACACACACAAACACAGAGTCTTATTTAAAAGAAATAAAGTATATTATGTTATAAATACTTAAAAATTTAGGTTAAAGCATGTTGAAAATATTATGTAGTTTCACAGTGGGTAAGGACTGAGTTCCGCCTTTTATTCTACCATTATCTTTTTTTCCCTTAAAACAACCAGGCTGAGTTTTTTTTTATTTTATTTTTATTTTTTTTTTACAGAGTGGAAGGGAGAGGGATAGAAAGTCAGAAACATCGATGAGAGAGAGACATCGATCAGCTGCCTCTTGCACGCCCCCTACCGGGGATGTGCCCGCAGCCAAGGTACATGCCCTTGCCGGAATCGAACCCGGGACCCTTCAGTCCGCAGTCCGACGCTCTATCCACTGAGCCAAACCGGTCTCGGCCCAGGCTGAGTTCTTGACGGTCAGCTCATTGATATTGCAGTCACAGAAGTGTTGGGTTCCATTTAAATGTCCATTTACAAATGATTTTGAGCTGAAACTGAGCAGTTGGAGAATTCATGGAACTTTTTGCTCTATCTTTCCGAAACAATTCATTAAAGACCTGGATATTTTGAGTCAGCACCTTGTGCAGACCTCTTCTGCTCTTCTGCTCTTGCTAAAGTCCCGAGTGACCCAGTCACCGAGGCCAGTGCACACTTTTTAGTCCTTATTTAGCTTGACTTCTCCACAGCATTTGACAGATCCTGATATTTTTCTTAGACTTTTGGACACTTTATTTTGGTTGTCTTTTTCACTCTTGTGCTTTTTCTTTTTAGACTCTTCTAGCTGCTTCATATGTGTGGCATTCTTCGGAGTTTTATTCTTGGTTCTTTTTTAGTTTATGTGTATTTAGTCCTCTGGTGATCCCATTTATTTCCACAGTTTCCATTAAAATCCAAACTGATTCCCTTCGCATGGGTTTTCCATGCCAGTTTGCTGAGCTGCAGACCTGTACATTCAGCCCCTGGAGACATATAAAATGAGAACAACAACAATAGCAGCTACTCATTGCATATGCTCTGTGACAGCCCTGTGCCTTACTGCTTCATTCATCTCTTCCTCTCAGCCACACTGTGAGGTGAATACTGTTATTATTTTCTATTTACAAGTGAGGGAACTAAGGTTAGATGCATTTAGTAACTTTTCTAAGGTCATTCAGTGAGTAGCAGAGTCTTATTTTTAATCTCAAGTCTAGAACCCAAGTTTTTGGTCATAAATACTTTGGAATAACATGTCAAAATGGGATTATTTACTTTCCATCTCTCCCCCACACCCATCTTTTCCCATTATTCTCTGTCTTGCTTGAGAGGACCACATTTCATCCCTAAAGTGGAAAGAAGTCTGAGAATTGCAATAGGCTCCCCCTTCCTCCCAAATACTGTGGGTCTCAAGAATACTTTTATTTTTATGTCTAAAACATGTTGTTTGCATTAAATGGAGGTTTCACATTCAGGGCCTGTGGGCTGATGTATTGTTTGGACTATATATTGTTTTGACAACAAGAAAATGTCTCACAACAATCTAGATTTCTTTAAAAACAGGGCTTGAGCTGTGTAGCAGCCTCCTAGCACCTGGAGCTGGTGCCTGCTCCTCACCACTTACTGTTGTCCTCCACTTTTGGGGGGTGGTCCTCAGATCCTTGCTTGCTCAGCCCTGGAGGCACTTATGACACCAGGTAGAGACTATTGCACTTCCCCAATAGGTCACCTTCTCCCTTCTTTAGTTTTTGTTCTAGTACTTGAATGATTTTCTCAACTGAAATCTGTTACTTGGTTTCTCTTAATGTTTTGGACTTGTTTCTCCATTGGCTCCTTCCTCACTGTCCACAAACATGCTAAAGTTGGAAGGAAAAGAGTTGAAGCTTCTTAACATTTCTCTATGCCAGAGTTAAACACAAACATGATTTAATTAAGTCTGCAGCATTGAAGTGGGTGTCCCTGGTGCCTAATTAAGACAGGAGAGAAATTCAAGGCCTAGAAGGACTGTCCTAAGATTCAGATATAGGGTGGACCTAGACTTAACTGATCCTGAGATTCATGTTCTTTTGCCTCTATCATGTCAACTTCACTTCAAACTACTGTCACCCTCTATGCAAATAAACCAATCCCCTTAACTCTCTCTTGCCCATGATCTACTTCCTGCACTCTCTCCTTCCTCTGTCTCTGAAATGTATTAATTTGTTCACACAGATATCCGGAATCTCTTTTGTCATCTCAGTGCAGCATAATTTGGCCTCCTGTAATTCTCTTGTTCATCAGCATCATTTGAGTACCTACTGTGGACTGGACACTAGTGTAATAAGCCTTGCTTAAGCGCAGCTTCATATACTGTGAGCTGAGACAGATGAATAGTTTCAGTGAACTGTACTGAGTGTCTAGTATGTAAATCCTGTGGTCTGTAGACCTTAGCTTACTTGAGCTCTCTGGTATCATTTTTCCCAAAGAACAAGCGTCACTCTTAATGGAAGTTTTTTTTTCCTCTGTGACATTCCTCACTCCTGGACTTCTCCTTTGCCTGTTTCAGAGTTCCTTTCACATCTCTTCTTTTTCTTCCCATGTTCTCATTTTAAATGGCTTTCCGAGCACCTACTAATCTCTCCACTTGGATCTTAAACAAACATTCAAGATTGCCCCCTTTGTTCTCAAGAAAATGTTATATAGCTAGTTGGCTATTTTAAATATTGACTGTCTTAGAGTCATCATCAGTCCCGGTCTTCCTCTCACAAAAAGACTCAGCCATTCTGCTTCACAAATAGCATTTATAATTGGACTAGGCTGCCAGCCCCTCTGCCATTAGTTAACATACAACATTAACTTCATTCTCCCTCTCTGTTTGTAGGGCATCTTATAATACTTTAACCATAGTAATAACGTTTTAAAAGTTCTCATGGTATTATTGCTTTATTCCTTCAAATATTTTAGTATATTTTCTGCTGCTTATCGGCTCAGGGCTCACTTGCATTGCCTGGTTCCCAGCGTTGTTTACCATCTGCTCCCAGTCAACTTTTCTGGTCTCCTCTCCTGTTTAGACACACTGCTTAGTACATAGAGGGCATTCACTGAATACTGGATGGGTAAGTGGGTGGTGCATTAAAACTCGACTTTTTCTCTCCCAAGGGGAGTATGAAATTCTCCTTATGTCTGCATGATACCTGCTAACTTTACTTCTCAGTATTTCTATCATTTTAAAATTATAAGCTATTTGCAGTATTCTATTTTAACAATTCATTAATCCAGTGTATGTGCTGAATTGTGTCCCCTGAAAATTCTTATGTTGAAGCCCTAATCCCCAGTGCCTCAGATAGGGTTTTAAATTGTGATTAAGCTTAAATAAAGTCATTGGAATGAGCACTAATCCAATATGACCAGCGATCTTATAAGAAGAGAGAATTTAAACAGACACACAGAAGGAAGACCACATGATGACACAAGAAGACGGCTGTCTTAAAGCTAAAGGCAGAGGCCTCAGAAGACTCCAACTCTGTCACCTTAGTCTCAGACATTAGCCTTCAAATCTGTGAGAAAATCATTTCTCCTGTTAAAGCCACCTAGTGTGTGGCTCGCTAATAGCCTTAGCAAACTAATGTACCCGTGCTTTAATTTACTGGGGTCTCAGGTCCTGTATATAGAGCTTTGTCCTTAGGGAGGGGATAGCCTGGGATCTAATAGATCTTCTCTTCCCCTCTCAAAGTTCTTGGAGGTATTTTAAATTTGTCCTAGAAAATGAGGGATATCCTTCCCTTTTTCAGACTTCATAACACTTAAAATCAGCAACCAACCAATGGCTTTTTCATTTTCCTTTTGGGATTATGTATCTGTTTCTCTTGAAGATACAAAGAAAGAAAGAAACCATTAAAAATATGGTTGATTCCTATGTAATGTATTGTTTTAAACAGATAAAGCAGTGTATTGTTTTAAACAGATAATGAATTTGATATTTTGAAGGCTCTCGTTTTTAAATCTAGAGTGCAATAAGTTCTCTTTGCACTGTGTAGCTATGCCAACAGTAGCAGCAGATTTCCAGAGAAGGTATTTGCTGCTGTGAATTTATGTGCTGTACAGCAGTTCTCTTGAGGTTCTGGCTATGGGGAAGAAAAGTTCCCTGAATCACTAAATTTGGTTTATTCAGGTTTTCCTAGTCATATTTCAGATTGCCATGCTGTCAACCTCAAAATGCATTTCCTTCTATCTTCCCTCCCCCTTCTCTCCAACTCTTCTTTCCTTGTAGTGGAACTAGGAAAATTAAGTATGTTGAGTGAGCTAGGGACTGTGTTTGGAAAAAAACATTTGCATTTACTGACCATCTGCTCAGACCAGATCTTTTCTGATCACCCCAGATTAAATAATAATTTGACTCATTAAAGACCTAGAGAAGGTTCATGTGTATACCTGCTTGTAGTATTACCATTAACATCTCAGGTGGATGTGAGTCAGTTATCCTAGCTAATAAAAGAGTAGTATGCAAATTGACTGTACCTTCGATACACCCACAAGCCTTGATCACCAGCCAATCAGGAGCAAATGAACCCCAACCAAGATGGCTGCGGCCACTGAGAGCAGGAGGAGGCTTGGGTTTCCCTGGCAATGGAGGAAGCCAAGCTTTCCGCCTGCCCTTGCCAGCCTAGGCCTCCACTCAATGCTACAAAGTTTCAATTATAGAAGATACATAATCCCAACAGAAATGGTGGCAGCCATGGAGCTGGAGAGAGCAGAGGAGGTTGCCCAGGCGATGGAATAAGCCAAGCTTCTACAGCCCTAGTGCCTAGGCCTCCACTCTAGGCTACAAAGTTTCAATTATAGAATTTAAATAAACCCAAATAAAAATGACTGTTGCCACAGAGTGAACAGAAGACTTGGCTCTGCTCCAGGCTACAAAGTTTCAACTGTAGAACATAAATTAATCCCGGATCCCAGGGCCTCCACTTGGGTTGCTAGGGGTGTGTGACCAGCCTGCAAACCACCACAGGCCCCTTGCCCAGGCCACCCCATGCCCCAAGGGCACCCTTCAGGGCAAACCAGCTGGCCCCCACCCATGCAGCAGGCCTCTATCCTATCTAATAAAAGAGTGATACGCAGATTGACCATCACTCCAACACATAAGATGGTTGCCCCCATGTGGTCAAAGATCCTGCCCCCAGGTGGACACAAGATGGCCACCACAGATGGCTAGCAGGGGAAGGCAGTTGGGACCTTCCAGGCCTGCAGGGAGGGCATTTAGGGGTGATCAAGCCAGTAGGGGAAGGCAGTTACCAGGCCGGCAGATGAGGGAAGTTGGGGGCAAACAGGCTGACAGGGGAGCAGTTAGACATCAATTAGGCTGGTAGGGTAGGGCATTAGGAGGTGATCAGGCTGGCAGGCAGAAGCAGTTAGGGGCAATCAGGGAGGCAGGCAGGCGAGCAGTTTGGAGCCAGCAGTCCTGGGTTGAGATGGATGTCCGACTGCCCGTTTAGGCCCAATCCAATCAAGGGGTCCCAGATTGGAGAGGCTGCAGGCTGGGCTGAGGGATACCCCCGCCCCCGTGCACTAATTTTGTGCACTGAGCATCTAGTATTTTGTAAACCCAGAAAAAGAGACTATGATTCCTTTCTGTATCTACTTTATTTTCTGTATCTACTTTGAACTCTTCATGCCACAATCTTGAACTTATTTCATCTTGTCTATCTAGTGTAGCGGTAGAGGGTACTAGTCACCATATGTAATAGCTCTTATTCTTGAGACATAAAGCACTAATAAATTGCCTTTCTACCTTCTCTTTTCCAAATCGAGCTTTATTGTTTCTTTAGCCTTACAGGACTTAATAAAAAACTTTTTAAAATATATTTTTATTGATTTCAGAAAGGAAGGGAGAGGGAGAGGGAGATAGAAATGTCAGTGATAAGAGAGAATCATTGATTGGCAGCAGCCTGCATAACCACCTACTGGGGATCGAGCCCACAATCCAAGCATGTGCCCTTGAATGGAATCAAACCTGGGACCCTTCAGTATGCAGGCCGACGCTCTATCCACTGAACCAAACCAGCTAGGGCTTATTTAAATTTTTAAATTACGTATAAGACTTGTCATTAAAGCCTCTCTATCTTTCCACAGATCTCTTTACTGGTGGGTCCAGCACCGGTTGAGTTCCATCAGTGCAATGAGAACACAATCAATTCCTTCACTCTATACTATAAATATAAGTTTAGGCATTTTGATTTATACTTAATTTTCATTTTTGATTTAGCTAATTAAAATATATAGCAGCCCTATCCAGTCTGGCTCAGTGGATAGACCATCGGCCTGCGGACTGAAGGGTCCCAGGTTCAATTCCTGTCAAGGACATGTACCTTGGTTGTGGGCACATCCCCAGTAGCGGGTGTGCAAGAAGCAGCTGATCAATGTTCCTCTCTCATCAATGTTTCTAACTCTCTATTCCTCTTCCTTCCTCTCTGTAAAAAAATCAATAAAATATTAAAAAATAAAATAAAATGCATAGCAATTAAGCAAGATTATATCAATAACAAGAATTTTTTGTATATATCTTACAGTCTTAGCATTGCTTCTAATTGACTGGATGATAGTAGAGAAATCATTTAACTTCTTTCTATATCACTTTATTTGTTTATGAAATTGGAGAAGGTAGATATCAAGGTTAGATGATCTCCAAGTTATCTTTCAGCTCAGAAAGTATGTTTTATACTTTAATAGTTGATAAAATGTGGGTTTTAATGGGTAAATCTATTTGGAATGAATCAGATGTGTGCTAAGCCCTGCCAACCCAGTGATAACTGAGATATCTTTCAAAGACTTTACATGTTATTAGGGAAAAGAAACATGTAAAAATAAGCACAATTGAATATTACTGGGGTTGTGGAAGAAATCTGTCCAGAGCATATCAGGACACATGGGGAGAATTTGGTGAATTTTTCTTGGTGGCAGGAGCATCAGAAAAAGGCCAGTGATTCAAGAGACCCATTATGAAGGTCTGAAGAAGAGCCACTGCAGAGAAGTGGGTGCCAGCAGCGATGGGGATAGGTCATCTGTAAAGATGAGGAAGCAGAAACAGTGGATACAGATGATTATTTTTCAAGGAGCTGGACTTAGAGAGAAAATAGCAAGGGAGTGGGCAGGGATTAAAGAGATTGTTTGCTTTTAAATATGGGTATAAAGAATCAATTTAAAGGTTTTGGGCACTTACGGGGCGGGGGGAGTTTATTCTGAAGGAGATAAAGAAGATGGAATTCAGAATGAATTTGAGAACAAGGTTGAGGATAGAGGGACACAGATGAATAGATGTGTGATAAAGCAGTTGGAAAGGACCAGGCCTGCAAGGGAGGGCAGTTGGGGGCAATCAGGCCTACAGGGGAGAGCAGTTAAGGGTGACCGGGTCCACAGGGGAGGACAGTTGGGGGGGACCAGGTCTGCAGGGGATGGCAGTTGGAGATGGCCAGGCCAGCAAGGAAGGGCAGTTAGGGGCAATCAGGCTGACAGGGGAGCAGTTAGGGCATCAATCAGGCTGACAGGGGAGTGGTTAGGGGTGATTAGCAGTTAGGCTGCCAGGCAGAAGGGGTTAGGAACAATCAGGAAGGCAGGCAGGTGAGCAGTTGGGAGCTAGCATTTCTGGATTGTGAGAGGGATGTCCCAGATTGGAGAGGGTACAGGCTGGGCTAAGGGACACCCCCCCCCCCCAATGCATGAATTTCATGCATCGGGCCTCTAGTGGGAGATATAAAACAGAAAGCAACAGCCCTAGCTGGTGTTGCTCAGTGGATAGAGTGTTGTCCTGCAGCCTGAAGAGTACCAGTTTCAATTGTGGTTAAGGGCATGTACCTCGGGTGCAGGCTTAATCCCTAGCCCTGGTTCGGGCTCCTGTGGGAGGCAAACAATCAATGTGTCTCTCACATCAATGTTTTTCTCTCTCTCCCTCCTTTTCACTGTCTCTAAAAGCCAATGGAAAAATATTCTTTAGTGAGGATTAACAAAATACAAAAACAAAGCAGAAAGCAACAAATGAACAAATAAAACAAATAAAAACGCATTGATACAGGTAACACTAAAGTGCTTATCTAGGGGAAAAGTTGAAAGGCTAAACTGGGTGATGGAAGGAGACTGAAATTTTGGTGATATATTACAGAATTGTACACTTGAAACATATATAATCTTTTAAACTAATTAACAGTAACAATGCCACCCCAATAAATTTAGCAAAAAAAAAAAGAAAGAAAGACAGAAAAAGATGAAGAAGAAGAAGAAAAGGGTAGGTAGGTGGGATGAATGATTCCCTCCGTTTTCCCCAGCAATCTGTCCTGGAACAGATTGGTTCTCTAGTGAGGGAATCTCATTATATTTTCATTTGAATGAGATGAAGTAAAAATAATGCTACAAAACTGTGTTATTGATAACATTAACTAAGATAATTTTATTGTCTTTGTCAGGTAAAAGAGGAACGTCCAGAAAATATACCAGATCTAAAGTTATTAGTGGAGAAGAAATTTTTGGCTTTACAGAATAAGAATTCTGATGCAGACTTTCAAAACAATGAAAAATATGTGCAGTTTAAGCAACAGCTGAGAGAACTGAAGAAGCAATGTAAGTCAGCATGCTTTGCTTTGCTTTGGCTTTTTGAAATTAGGGAACTGACTTGATGGACAGTCCCAGAAAGCTGATTTTATGAAGTTTGCTTATCTGCTTGGCTTAATCCTCTTCCTAAATGGCTTTTTATTGTTGTTGCAATTCTATGTTTTGTCTAACTTTTGGTTCATATCAGCCTGTCCATTTCTAAAAGCCAACAGTTTCCACAAAGTGCTAAGAAAATTCCCCACCAGCTACAGAAATTTACACTGTGTTGTACCCCTGCTGAGGAGGGGAATAGGGGGGAGAAATAAAACTGAAAATTATTTTATTAAAATAACAATGGTGTTTTTCAAATTTTAAACTGCTGTGCCAAGCTTTCAAATAAGTATACTTGATTCTAGTTTTGTTGCTTTGGAATAGTAGAAACAATATTTAGTCAGACTATTTTTTTTTCTTCTCATATATGGACCAAAATTCTCTTGATCCCTTCTATCTTTGTGGTAGTATAAATTCCATATGATTTTGAAACTTATTGCCTTCTTAACTTTATTATATTCAGGTTTTTTAATTAACATAATTTTGATTTTAAAATGAGAATGGGGAAAATGATTTCTCATATAAGAAAAGTTTTGTAGACAGTATTTGCCAGAAGTAATGTATCTTTTCTACTCAGTGAAGTACACATATCCTTGTTTTCTTTTTTCCTCATGACATTCACATATCGATTTTATGTAGTTTGATTGTTTTTACCTTAGTATCGGTTGTCTTTTTTTATTTTTGGCTTGAGGCACTTTTATTACTTAAAGAATTGAAGAGTAGAGCAAGACACTCTTTTAAAAACTTAAGTTTCACATGCCTTCATTTGCATACACTTGGAACAAGAGGAATGTTATATGATATGACATACCAATTTATGACTTTATTTGTACTGAGTATAGAGATTTGTATTTTGAAATAGGCTTTCTTTTAAAAATAAGCATTTTCTTTAAGTTGATGCTGAGATCTCAAAAACTAACTGAGGAAGCTGGTTTACTTTTGTCTATTTTACAGATTAAGTTTCACAATTTGGAGTGTTTTGCAATCATGGTGAGACTTTTGCTTTTACTGTAGATTTAAACAGTAAGCATTTCCCCACATTTTAAGGCTCTTTTCTGTTCTTCATTGAGCATCACAGCTACCAAAATCTTTCTAGTATAATTTGCACTGTTGCCTAAACAGGTAATAGTTTGCTAGTGGCTTTCTGATCTTAAAGATGCTAGTGAATTTCAGTTTTGGTGTTATTCAAAATAGCCAAATGTGTTTTATTTTACCAGTTAGAGCCAAAGTCACAAATTATGACAGATTTAGTATCTGATTATAATTCCTTTTTTTTTTTTTTTTTTGGTATTTTATAATGCAAGTTGAAGATAAATATCCTAAAATATAGATTTCTTTTTCGGTATTTTTACAAAGTTATTATTCCATAAAAGATTTTTAGAGTCATATACTTGTGAGGAATGACTTTCTAGCTAATGTGTAATTCAACAAAATGATTAATGTTGGAAATCATAGTTATTGTTTAAATCTCTCTAAAATTAGTGTTGGGAGTTTGGGGTGGAAAGGATTCCCCAGGTCAGCAGTACACATCATTTGGAGAGACAGCTCAACATTATGACAAAGTTAATTTATATCAAAAGAAATGCTTCCTTATATAAGGTTTCCTTATATGGTAACACTGGAAATAAGACCATTTTCCCTCTTATTTCCCCTAAAATACTCTTTAAAAAAATTAAATCTCAAATAACAGAACAAATCAAATGTTAATCCTCTCTTAAAGATGTTGCAAATATAATCGACAGTGCATTATCATTGGCACTTCCATAAACTCAAATCAGATCTGATGAATTTTCTTTCTTTAGATTTCAGGCTGCCCAGAGGGCTTCCACAGTTTTTGTGGGGCCAAGTCAAAGGGTCTCTGATTTATAAAGGAGCCAGTGAAATCTGTTTGTTTTGAGCTATGTTCTCATGAAGGCAAGGAATCACAATACTTTCTTTTTTAAGATTTGAAAATACAAGCCAAGGAGGAATCATTGCATCACGTTGCTTGTTTTGGCTAAGTAAAAGCTGAAGTGTTTGTGGGCTGCACGTTTCCGAAGGGTCCTTTCATGAAGATAGCTCCCTTGTCTTGACCGACATTATTACCCAAGAACGTAAATTGCATGGGATTAAATTTTACCAAATCAGAATCTAATCAAAGAAATTCCAGGAAGCTCTTAGGTGGGGAGAAGTCAGGATGGAGACTGAAATCAGGTGGTCTGTTTGGTGGGTGGAAGTGCCACGGGAATGAGACAACCAGCTCTAGTCAGCCTTAGTTCTCAAACTGTCTGCTCTCAAGATCCCTTTATATTCTTAAAATTACTGAGGGCCCCAGAGAGCTTTGGTTCACATGGGTTATAACTACTGATTTTCATCATGTTAGAAATCAAAACTGAGGAATTTAAAATATAATAATTTATTTAAAAATCAGTAATAAACCCATTACATGTTAACATAATCAGCATTATGAGTATCTGAAATATAATAATGCATATAATAATACCATAAAAAATTAGTGAGAAGAATGACATTGTTTCACATTTTGGCAAATCTCCTCAATTTCTGGACTAATAGAAGGCAGCTGGACCCTCGTACTTGCTTCTGTGTTTGCTCTCTTGTCATTGATAATACGAAGAAAATCCAGCCTCACTGTCACACACAGGGAGTTGGATTTGTTGGCTGGATCTTGTAGACCACTAGAAATTCTCATTTTCAAAATCTCAGAGCCAGGCCCAGGGTCCATGAACTTCGGCCTGTGGGCCGAATCCAGCCTGCCTCCTGCTTTTCTGTGGCCTGCAAGCTAAAAATGGCTTTTTAATTTTTAATTGGGGGTGGGGGTGGGGAGCAAGAGAAGAATCCTTTTTTTGTGATATGTAAAAATGGCATGGACATTCAGACTTTAGTATCCACAAGTGAAGTTTTGTTGGAATATAGATAACATTTATTTACAGATCGTCCGTCTGTGGGTGCGTTACATTGCAGTGCAGAGCTGCGAGGTGTGTCAGAGACCATCTGACCCACAAAGCTCATGTTTATTATATGGCCCCTTTCAGGAAAGTTTACTAACTCCTGGTCCAAGCCATAATCAGAAGCAAACTTTTCAGGTCTGTTTTTTTAATCTTGAGTTTTTTCCATAAATACCATACATTTGTCTCAGTCACCCAGAACTTTGAGTTGATGTTCTGAGATAAATAAAAGCCGGAGTCCTACTACTTGGAGAAGACAATATATACACATGTGAAATAATGTGAGAATCATTAATGGCAATTATCAAATTAAAAGCAAAGAAAGGAAGTAAAAAACAAATGTAATACAATTTGGGACCTAAATGAAGAGAGTCAGGGTAGGAATGCAGATTTTTATCTGGTGGCTTATCTTGCCAGTCAGTTGATAGGGGCTGCTGGAGCTGTATTTTCAAGAAGATTCTGAGAGGCTGGGTTCAGACCTAGTAGGAAAGAGTGTGTGAAGGATTATGGTGGGAAGGAGGCAGTACAGATACCTAGTACTGACCATCCCTAGAATGCAAATGTAACAAATACACTACTCCTTTGAAGATATGATTACTTTAAAGGTAACATCCTTCAGTAGCATATGGTATTTTTTAGTAGTTACTTATGTCTTATGGGTATTACCAGGCATTAGATCCAACCTTTTTGGACAAATCGTTTTATTCTTGAGTACCAAGTGTTCTGTATATTAGAGAGATTATGTCTGCCCTATTTACTTCTCCGGATTATTCCTGAGATCTAATGAGATAGTGGATCTTGACAGCCTCTAACGGCTTCAAGTTATTGAGAAAGAGTTAGTACAGTGTAGTGGGAAGAATATGAGCTTCGCAGCCAGAAGACCTTAGTTTGAGTCACTTACTATGTAGCCTGGTCTTCCTATTGATGTCTGAGTTCTAATTCTTTGAGTCATACAAAGCAAGATTGGCTGAAGATAATTTGTATACTTCTAGACAAGATGACTATGAAGGTTGTAGTGATGATAACTGAATTAAGGAACAATTTCGCAGAAAAGAATTCCATTTTCCTAAATGATAATCATGTTCTTACTAACTCAAGTTGTGAAATGAACAGTATGATTTGGTTTAAGGCTTTAAGATTTAGCCACGCTTTTTTGGATGAAATTATTTTAATTTAGCTAAACAATATGTTCAGGTAATGTTCTCTCTTCCTTGCCTTTTTCACTTACACTATCTCCACTATTACAACCTATGATTTCCTGCAATTTTAACATCTGGAGAAGTTAATTAGAATGTGCCTACACCTCTGTATAGATGTCTCAAGTCATTAAGCAATCTTTCTGATGTCCTTTATTCATTTCTCTGTTATATGATTAGCAGGCATAATAAATTTTAGTGCAGGTCAGCAAAGCAGAAGTTAAGGGCATCAGACAAGAATTGGTACTTAGAAATCTTCAATATATAAGGGCTTCACTTTGTGGTCAAAAATAGAATTGACTGTGAATCTGAGATCTTTAGTATTAAAATAACCTTATATAAAATGTCATGTTGTTGCTACTTTTAAAGGGTAAGAGTAAAGAAAAACATGTCTTTTTTTAACTCAAATTTGCTAATTTGAATTTAATCATATACATGTTTAGGTCATATGTGAGTAATGCAGAAAATAAAATAATGGAGATAATTTGATTACATGAGTGAATCTTAGAAATCAATTTTAGTGACAATAACATTTGTAGTGTATATATACTAGTGTGTGTGTGTGTACATATATATTTATATATGTAAATTTATACTCTAATCTTTTAATTATATGGACTCAAATAAACTGTATCTTCCATTTTAAGCATGCTCAATCTAGATCTCAAAACTGATAAGATAGGGTGTAGCTATTCACTTCCCTCAAGGATCCCATTATTAGGGAGTTCCTTGGGAACATGAAATGTCTTCACTTTGCTGTTCCTAATGGGGTGCTTTCCCTTTCCTTCAGCATCTATTCAAAACCACAGGTAGTTCCTCCAGGGCTGAGGCTTTTGTGTCTTGCTTACTGCTGTGTTCCTTGAACTTCAGCACGACATCTAGACATTAAGCAATCATTAGCATCGATAGCCCAGGTCCTTGATGGTCACAAGAATTTTCAGAAGACCATAGACTTGAGATCTCATGCCTGCCTAAAGGAGACACTGCCACTGTGCCAGTCTGTTGTTGCTATGAGTGAGTGTGGATCTGGCATGGCCAGATCTTCAGGTTCTTTTGGAAAACCCAGAAATCTAGCTGATTGGTTAGCAGATTTTCAAAACACTCTGCAAACAAAAGTCAGTTTGTGACCTTTGATTTAACTGTCTCATAATTTAGTGCCTTGTTGTGCACTTATCGAGGGACATTAGCGTTAATTTGTTCAATTAACAGTATATTATAATTTCTTCAGAGAAAGGAATGGTTTTGCTTTCAAGATACTCCAAAGTAAGGCCATGATATGCATTCTATGTGATTGGGAATGTAGAGTGGAAGCCTCATGGATTCTGTGGAAAAGTAGATGGAGGTTTTGTGGTAAGGAGCTGTGTGTGGGAGTCCCTAACCCAGATGCTGTTGGACATTGGAGAAGATTATAGAGAAGATGCACACCTTTGAAGATTGGGAAGGTGTGTGTGAGTTTTGAGACCTGGAAGAAAAGAGTTGAAGACACAAAGGTAGTGCCAAAAGGGAAAATGTTTGGCTGTGCCTAGAAATATGTTGAGTGTATTTAAACTGGGCAAAGTGTTGGCCAACCGGACTTAATCCTGATTATCCTCTCACCTCTATATATATCTATGTCCTCAGGCAGTGGTCAGCAAACTCATCAGTCTACAGAGTCAAATCAACAGTACAACAATTGAAATTTCTTTTGAGAGCCGAAAACCGACTTTTGTATATGGGCCACAAAATTTCAATCACACTGTATCTGCGCTCCCACACGTGGTATTTTATGGAAGAGCCACACTCCCGGGGCCAAAGAGCCTCATGTGGCTCACGAGCCACAGTTTGCTGACCACTGTCTTAAGGTGTTGCTGTCCATCCAGACACTGTATTGCTGGTTGGCAATTAACCAAAACCCAAGGTCCCTTAAGGCAGGAATATAGTTCTTACTCATTGAGTGAAAATCTGTCCTATGCAAATTTTTTATTCTTTGTATATTTGCTTCTATCCCTCTTCCGGAGTCTACTTCTGACAATGCTTTTCTGTGTCTCTTTCCTCCTTTCTGCTTTCTTGGTGTTTCTTACCCCATAAAGTTTATCTTTCCCAAATGTCTTTATTTACATCAGTGAAGCTAAACATTACCCTTCCCACCTTAATGATGAAGCTGCTTCAGAGAAGTAAGTGACATTTCTAAGGTCATGAAGCTAATTAATCATGGAACCAGCAGACAGGAAGTGCCAGAGATAGAGGCAGGCATCAGAGAAGATTGTGACTATCCTCCTCCTGTTTTATTTTATTAAATTTCCAGAAATGTTTATATTTTAAAGCAGATTTGGGCCCCAAATAAATAATTTAATAAGTGAAGAAAAATAGATTAATGCAAAATGGATTGACCCTGTCATATTGGAATTTTAGTCACGGCCTTAAACTATCAAGGAGCTCCTTCGTGGTAAGAAATTAGCTTTTCTTTTTTTTAAAAAAATATATTTTATTGATTTTTTTACAGAGCAGAAGGGAGAGGGATAGAAAGTCAGAAACATCGATGAGAGAGAAACATCAATCAGCCGCCTCTTGCACACCCCCTACTGGGGGTGTGCCCGCAGCCAAGGTACACGCCCTCGACTGGAATCGAACCCGGGACCCTTCAGTCCGCAGTCTGACGCTCTATCCACTGAGCCAAACCAGTCTCGGCAGAAATTAGCTTTTCTATGTTCTGTTTATAATGAACAATAAAGATGTCAATCTACTCAGCATTCACCTTAGATTTGCCCTAGTCCTTTTGGAAATTAGTAATAATAAAAGTAATAGCCAGGCTTTGTATGGTGCCTAGACCACATAGTACTTAATGAGTGCTTGTTGAATTGATGAGTAACTACAGGCAGCATTGATTTGAGTGCCTACATGTGCATGGCGCTGCTGGAGCTTACATTCTTTATATACGTTATTAATGTCTCACAACCCTACAAAGTAATTATGCCCATTGTAAAGATTAGAAAATATGCAAAGAGAAGTAATTTAACTTCCCTGAGACCATAAATGCTAAAACTCAAAGCTCATGTTGTTTCCCCTATATATTATACCAGCTCTTAAAAACACTCTCATGTGGTCCTCTTTTCTCTCGATTCAGGTGTCTCTTTCATCTCTTGAAAAAGTGATTTGTCATAGGGCTCTTGAGTAGAGAACAATTTGTTTGTGCTTCCATGAATCTGCATTGATGTACTCCAATGACAATGAGAGACTTTCTTGCTGGGTCACTTCCATTCAGAGGTCAGGAGTAGGAATCATATCAGACATTATGTAGTAGTTTATTACTGTGTGCCCCATCTAGCTTTTGAAGTGAGGTGAGAGGTATGATAATCAGCTGGAGGAGTTGTTAAAATGTAGTTGTTTAATAGGTAAAGTCTCGTTTTAAAGATGAGACTTGTAAAAGGTAAGTGGTTTGCTCAAGGTCACAGAGGAAGTTGAGAGAGACTTAAAATTGAGCCCTTCTTTTCCAGATTCCATGGTCTTTGGCATTACCAAAAAAAATCAATAAGTAGTACCTAAGAATGCTACTTCCTGTGTAAATAGTTGCTATGTTATGCGAGAGAGGAGTGGGATATTTATTGCACTACAAGCCAGAATAAATTCCATGAAATTTATTTCAAATGTAACAACAATAATCCCATACACTTATACCATCTCTCTTAACCTTGGTGACATCATTGTGCAGGAGAGGAATGCATGAAAGAAAAGTGCAGGTTCTGTTTTTAGCAGACTGGTTCCTGGAGGTGACATATTTGCCCTGTGTCTCATAGTCAGGAGATCACAAGGATAACAAATACGTTCCCAAGGAAAGGGGAAGCTTTAGAATGAGAGATGGCTATAATTAAAGTTATTAGGAAAGAAAGGTTCAGTTATCAAGGGAGAAATGAGTCAGCAATAAGTTTAAACACAAACTACGAGCTGTAGATGTCTTGTGGTGCCTTATTTTGAGAGAGTATGATGCCATCGGTCCTCAGAAAGCAAACTGAACTTGGAATTGGAAGGCTGAATCATAAGTGTCCTGAGATGATATACATCATACTTCAGAAAATAAATATCAAGTTATTCATTTCTGATCTTGGAAGGATTTAAGTTTCATAATTGTTAGATGTATATAATGGGTATCTCTTTGTAGTTGATACCTCCCCCCATTTCCAGCCTCTGGCAACCAGTGTTTTGTTTTTGTCTACATCATTGTAACTTTTCCAAAATGTGACATACATGGAATCATAGAGTAGACAGACTTTGAAATGGCTTCATTCACTAAGCAGAATGTATTTGAGATTCATCCATAGTTGCTACTATCATCAGCTTGTTGCATTGTGTTGCTGAGTAATATCTCATCCTGTGGATGTACCATAGCTGATTTATCTAGTCAGTAGTTGAAGGACATTTCAGTTGTTTCCCGCTTGGGTGCATGATGAATAGAGCTATTATAAAATAGTCATGGTTTTTACGTGAATACTAGAGGGCTGGTGCATAAAAATTCATGCACTGGAGTGTGGTCCCTCAGCCCAGTCTGCCCTCTCTCATAGTCCAGGAGCCCTCAGGGGTGGGAGGCGACCTGGAAATCAGGGGAAAGCGATGCCCCATCACACCTCTGCTGCTGCCATTGCCGGCAACACAAGCCTCAGCCAGCCCTGGTTACCTGAGCCTCGGGTGGCCCTGGGCGGTGGGGCAGCTGCCATGTGAGGCTTGCCTATGCCTTGGGCTGGCCCTGGGCAGATGGGAAACCGCCATCCGAGACTTGCCTGCTCCTTGGGCTGGCCCTGGGCGTCTGAGGGGTTGTGGGGGTTGGGGGACTCTGGAGGCAGGGGGTGAAGTGGCCTGCTGCCCCAGTAGGGCTGAGGGAACTGGGTGCCGCCATCTTGTGGCTGTGGGTGCCACCATCTTTGCGGGTGGGGTGGTCAGTTAGCATATTTCCTCCTTATTGGCTGTGGGTGCCACCATCTTTGAGAGTGGGGCAGTCAATTAGCATATTCCCTCCTTATTGGCTATGGTTAGAGGGTGATCAGGCTGGCAGACAGAAGCGGTTAGGGGAAATCAGGGAGGCAGGCAGGCCATTTTTTGAGGGTAGACAGTCAATTAGCATATTCCCTCTTTATCAACTGTGGGTGCTGTCATATGTGCGACGGTGTGAGGGTCAATTAGCATATTCCCTCTTTATTAGATAGGATAAGTGTTAATTTCTTTTGGATAAATATCCAGGCATGGATGGGATTGCCAGCTCTTGTGTTGAGTATATGTTTAACTATAGGAACTGACAGCTGTTTTCCAGTGTGTTGTATCATTCTGCATTCCCTCACCAGCATTTGGGTATTTTGGGTTCATTTTTTTTTATTTTAGCCTTTCTAATAAGTATGTAATGGTATCTCATTGTGGATTTCATTTACATTTTCTCGATGACCAGTGGAGTATGAAGTTCTTATTTTATATTTAAAACTAAAGGCCCGATGCATGAAATTCGTGCATGGGGGCGGGAGGTGTCTCTCAGCCCAGCCTGCACCCTCTCCAATTTGGGATCCTTTGAGGGATGTCTGACTGCCCGTAGGATGTGTAACTGCTTGAGGGATGTCTGCCTGGTAGGATCGGGCCTAAACGGGCAGTCGGACATCCTTCTCACAGTCCAGGACTGCTGACTCCAAACTGCTCGCCTGCCTGCCTCCCTGATTGCCCCTAACCGCTTCTGTCTGCCAGCCTGATCACCCTCTAACCACTATCCTGCCAGCCTAATTGATGTCTAACTGCTCCCCTGCTGGCCTGTTTGCCCCCAACTTCCCTTGTTTGCTGGCCTGGTCACTGCCCTCCCCTGTAGGCTTGATCACCCCCAACTGCCTTCTCTTGCAGGCCTGGTCCCCCCCAACTGCCCTCCCTTGCAGGCCTGGTCCCCCCCAACTGCCCTCCCTTGCAGGCCTGGAACGTCCCAACGGCCCTCCCCTGATGGCCATCTGTGGTGGCCATCTTGTGTCCACATGGAGGCAGGATCTTTGACCACATGGGGCAACTGTCTTGTGTGTTGGAATGATGGTCAATCTGCATATTGCTCTTTTATTAGGATAGAGGCCTGGTACATGGGTGGGGGCCAGCTGGTTTGCCCTGACAGTTGCCCTTGGGGAGTGGGGTGGCCTGGGCGAGGGGCCTATGGTGGTTTGCAGGCTGGCCACGCCCACCAGCCATCCAAGCGGAGGCCCTGGGATCTGGGATTAACTTATGTTCTACAATTGAAACTTTGTAGCCTGGAGCGGAGCCAAACCTTCTGCTCTCTCCATGGTGACAGCCATTTCTGTTTGGATTTATTTAAATTCTATAATTGAAACTTTGTAGCCTAGAGTGGAGGCCTAGGCACTAGGGCTGCAGAAGCTTGGCTTCCTCCATTGCCCAGGCAACCCTAGCCTCTGCTCTCTCCAGCTCCATGGCTGCCGCCATTACTCTTGAGATATGAATCTTCTATAATTGAAACTTTGTAGCATTGAGTAGAGGCCTAGGCCGGCAAGGACAGGCAGAAAGCTTGGCTTCCTCTATTGCTAGGGAAATCCAAGCCTCCCTCCTGCTCTCGGTGGCTGCAGCCTTCTTAGTTGGGGTTTATTTGCTCCTGATTGGCTTGTGGGTGTGGCTTGATCGAAGGTATGGTCAGTTTGCATATTAGTCTTATTAGATAGATAGGATTTTCATATAATGTTCATGTTTTCCTATTTGTGCATCATATACACATATAATTGTTTGTTCAAGAAACGCATAAGAGGGTCTAGAACAGTGGTTCTCAAAGTGTGGTTCCTGCCAGCAGCAGCAGGAGCACCACTTGGAAAAATATTGAAAATGCAGTTTTTCGGGGGCCACCCTAGACCTTCTGAATCTGAAACCAAGGGGTTCGGGCTGAATTTTAACAAGTCCTCCAGCTGATTATCATACATCAGAGTTTGAGAGCCATCGGTTTACAGTTGCAGTGCTCACCCATCACTTGATACCTAGTGAACTGACTATCACTTGTTATTACTGTGAATCTTAAAAATAAAAATGAGAGTTCCATCCTCACCTCCAGAGATTCCGATTTTGTTAGTGTCTGGTGGGGCTCTAGGCATTTTTAAAATACCTCGTGTCATGTTTATATACAACCAGGGTTGAAAATAACTAACCTATTAAGGGTCATGTAGCTAGGTATTCTAGAGGCTACAAGTCTGACTTCTCATTCCAGGTCTCATGCGGTTCATTCTCTAACTAGAGGCCCATTGCACAAAGATTCTTGCAATAGGCCTTCTTTCACCTAGCTGCCAGCGTTGGTTTACACTCCAGCTAGAGCTTTCAGTCTTTGCTCCAGCTAGAGCGCCGCTCCTATAGCTCCCTCTGCTCCTCGCCCTCCCCCTCATAGCAGGCGTTCCGCCCCTCCTGGCCGCTGTGCACTTGCATATGTGCTTCCCAGAGGCCTGGACCAGCTGGGTGGCAGGGCCACCACCATCTTTGTTGGGTTAATTTGCATACTCACTCCTGATTGGCTGGTTGCCATCACGAAGTGAGTCATTTTGCATATTTCTCTTTTATTAGTGTAGATAAGGATCATTCATTCATAAATACCATAGAGAGGCACTCATAAGTTACTTGGTAGTTACCTAAAGAATTAAGTTGTACTCCATGTCCTTGGTTGGTTTACGATTGTGAGGACACAGAACATAAAGTTTATTCTCGTATAATTACTTATTAATTAATGTATTATTTTCCATGTGAACAACTATGTAGCTGCTTTTGTCCCACCCTGTATAAATTAACTGTAACCTCTTTTTTATACTTCATGTTATACTTAGCATTCATTCACTCATTCATTCAACAAGTGTTTATTGAGTATGCTGGGAATACCAGTGTGAACAGATGACAAATGTTTATGCATATGCATAATTGATAGCCTTAATAATCATATATAGTTGTGTGTTTTTTATACTCAAGTACTATCCTTCAGAGTTATTCACCTTGTATTTGTTAAAATTTATATTAGTCATGAAATTCTATTTTGTAAACTCATTTATTTAATCACCTTAGCTATGTTGGTAACAGTGTTAAGGATGGAGACTGTCCAGGCCTGGAAAGATCCTAGAATTTGAAATAAAAAAATAGAAATTCAGATTCTGGCTCAACCATGGAATAGTTTTTGTTTTTTTTTTTTTGTGTGTGTGTGTGTGTGTGTGTGTGTGTGTGTTTTAAATCAGTGGAATTTTACTTTTCTGTAAAGTATGTGTAAAATTAATAATACCTAATCCACAGAGTTGTATAAGGATTAAATCAGATATTTAAAAATGAAAAGTGAAAGTATGTTATAAACTTATTATACTCCCCACATATCAGCTACTTACTCTCTTTTTGCATGCTTAAAGGCATTTCCTTTCATCGTTTTTACTTCAAGGAATATACATGTTACGAGTTATTAATAGTTGGCATTAGTTCTTTACTTAAAGAAAACCAGCTCAGAGTGTTTTAGCTATTTTGTTTTAAAGCATTAAGACATTTTAGTGAAGGGTAAAATATTGCTAGATTTTCAAGTGGGTAAGAAATGTTCTGTTGTGGACACGGGTGTGAACAAATGTTGATAAGGTAACAAATCAGTTTTCAGTACAGTGTTGGTTTTGGCAACCTTTTCCCACTAGTCACATCATGAACCGGCCTGTGTCTGGTAAAATGTATTTTTTATGAGCAAATATAATAGCCGATGTAATGGAGCTGCAGCTATCACTGAGTGCTCTATGGGCCTCTAATATGCTGGGGGTTTTCTAATGGATATGCTGTGGATTTAGTTGTTGAGCATCTGCTGTGCTGTTTGAGCCCGGTTATTTAAGTTAGCTTTTTTCCTAATCAGCTGATGACATATTTAAAAAATATTTTGTAGTGAATAGGCACCTCCTCTATGCAGAACACTGTGCTAGGCACAAGGAACATAGGCAATTAGTTAATGTCTTGGGTCTGAGAGAAAGAGGACACTGGTCACTTGAGATCACAAGCTCTTAGAACTTGATGTGCAAAATTGGGGGAAGAAATGAGAATAGAGGACGGTGGTGAAAAGTGTTGAGTAACATTTTCTAAAACAAATGGTCAGCTTATTAAAAATAATAAAATAATGCAATTTTCGGAGTTTGATAAATTAATCTATTATCTTTATTATGGGATTTCTTCGTCTGCATTATGTATTTGCATTTGGTTAGAATGTCAATTCAGTGAGAGCAGGTACTTGTCTGCCTTGATTGCTACCCTCCTTGGTGCCTAGAACAGCACCTGGCATGGATCCAGGGCTTCCTCTATATTTGGGGAATGAATGGAAGACTATCAAAGGGGGTTAAAGCCTAGTTCAAGGAACTTTGTCCCCCATAGGACAAATATTCCATGGCAGGTACATACACTCCTGGGAATGACAGCATAGGGTGAGACATTGTATTCCTTTCTCCAAGGTTGCCTGGGCAGACTTGGGCGTCAGTTGTGCTCTGAGTACAAGTGGGGTTGCCAGTTGGCTGGAGGTGTTCTCAGACTTTGCCCAGTTTGACCATTGGGTGCTTATTGGTGGAAAGTACTTCCTTTCTGTTTCTCAGGGGGACACTTTTTTTAAAAACTTTATTTCAGTTCCATAAAGCAAGAAATTTACAAGTCAGACTCCAGAACTTTTAATTCCTGCCCCCAGTCATCAGCCTTAACAGCCACATCTCTCCTGTTATGTGGTAGCTTTGGTCCCCGCCCAAAGTATTAGGTTGACAATGCTTCTTACACTTGATAGGGTTAGAGTCAAGATAATATAGTTGTAGCTTATTTAGGTATATTTTCCTTCTCTATCAGAGGTTTATTTTTATGTTTATCAAAAGCAAAAAAATTATTCCTCCAAAGAGACAAGTAAGAATTTTCAGCCAGTTAACAAGATGTGCTGTCTGGTCCCATTCCTGAAAACCTCTACCAGTCCCTCCCCCATTTCCTTCTGCTGCTGCTGCTCTATTTGTGATTTACCTTCAGCCTCCTACCTGCTTCCTGCTCCAGACTGGCCTCCCACCAGTTTCTGCCAGAGTGACTGATCATCCCATAGTGCAGAGCTGGTCATGGTTGTCCCTCACATGGCCCTTCTGAGGCCCTTACAGGCCTCCTGGCCTAGAGGCCATCTGGCACTGGCTTCTTTTCCTCCTTCTCTCCCCTCTCCTCTCCAGCCCTTTGATCCAGACACTTGCAGTTCCCTGGAAGTATTGTGTTCTCTTTCACTTCCAGGCTGTCACACTTGCTGACCTACCTCTTCATGGAATAATAATATTCTGCTTACCTCTCCCTCTCTTCACTTGGCTAGGCAAGTTCATCCTTCTGCCTTAACACCGATAATCCTGGCTTGCCCAAGTCTTCTCCAAGGTAGAGCAAGTGCACATCCATAGTGTGGGGCCTTTTCAGAAGTCTGAATTTGGAGAGGCATATCTCATAGCATGTGAGATGGTTCGGCAGCAAAAGAGGAATTTGAGGCCATATTTGATGTAGCTTTGAAATATCATTATTTTATTTAAATAATATGCAAAATGGAAACTAGTAATACTGACATATCCAATTTATAATCTGACATTTGAACATGTATTAATAAATAAAATATTCTGTGTTCACTGCTTTTGGTGACAGTACATGCCAGCACAGACATCCTCTCTGAAACATAATAACTTTCTTATCTGACTCATTGGACTTGAATACACGTTTCCCCATGATCCCACCTCTAACTAAACATAGAAAGTATATTATTATGTTTTCAGAATTCCAAGCTCTAAGAAGTGGTGAGCTATTCTTTTTGTTTGCTGTAATGGCCATTGGCCTGCAGCTGCATTCTGATAATTGCATGGGCTGGAGACTGGAGGTCATCATTCAGGGAGGAGCTGAAGAGGCCCTGAAGGAGGAGAGGGTTGGAAGAAGCATGTTACAGTTATAGGTTATAAATACCAGCCTTGTAGTTAGTAAATACACCAGCTCTATCTGAAAATCAAACTTAAGCTTAGATAATACAATGATAATTTAAGATATCTCTAATCAATAAAATGTTATAGGTACAGAATATGTGCCATGACTCAAATTTGTGAAAATTTTTTACCAAAAAAAAAAAAAAAAAGATTTAGGAATTTCTTTATCATATAATGTTAAATTTTAAAGCAGTGCAAATTTTACATGTGTATTCTGATCCCCATTTTTGATCAAGGAAATACTGTAAGCCATGAACAGAAGTAGGAAAAGACACAGGACATGACAGACCAGCAAGTAATCCAGTTAGATCATAAGTACATGGCAGATCAGAGTACAAGAATAAGTTGGGAGTGATTTGTGGAGTTATTTGTTGCCTTGAATAGGACAGTTTAGTTAAAGTCATGGGGACATTAAGTTTTTCATTAGGTGAGCCATTTGATTAGATTTTAACTTTAAAAAGATAAATTCATTTGTGGTATCCTATCTTATAAAGAGGGAATGTGCTAATTGATCATCACACCCTCACAAGATGGTGGCACCCACCGCCAATAATGAGGGAATATGCTAATTAACTGCCAAGCCCTCACAAGATGGCAACACCCAGAGCCACAAGATGGCAGCACCTAGTCCCATCAGCCCTGCCTCATCCAGTCCCCTCAGCCTTACTTCATCCAGCCAGAGTCCTTCAGTCACCTCAGCCTTGCCTCATCCAGCCTCAGTCCCCCAGTCCCTCAGCCCTGCCTTATTCAGCCTCAATCCCCCAGTCACCTCATCCCTGCCTATCCAGCCTCAGTCCCCACTCCCCTCAGCCCTGCAGGGAAAAGTAGTTGTGGGTGATGGGGCTGGCAGGGGAGCAGTGAGCCATCAATCAGGCTGGCAGGGGAGTTGCTAGGAGGCTATTAGGCTGGCAGGCAGAGTACTTAAGAGCAATCAGGCAGGCAGGCAGGAGAGTGGTTAGGAGTTTGCAGTCTTAGATTGTAAGAGGGATATGTCCAACTGCCAGGCCTAAACTGGCAGTTGGACATCCCCCAAGGGGTCCCAGATTGGAGAGGGTGCAGGCTGGGCTGAGAGACACTCCCCCCTCCCATGCACAAATTTTGTGCACCAGGCCTCTAGTATATGATAAATTGGGATGGAAATGTGTCTTGGTAAAGTGGTTCAGCCAGGTACTGATGATATATCCTGAATTACAATGGGGGAATTGGAAAACAGGGAATGCATACAAGAGGTGTGGTGGAGGTTAAATCTGTAGGACTTGTCAATTCATTTAAAACAATAGGAGAGCCCAGCTGGCATGGCTCCCTGGTTGAATACTGACCTGTGAACCAGGAGGTCAGAGTTCGATTCCAGGTCAGGGCACAGGTACAGGTTGCGAGCTCTATCCCCCATGTGGGCGTGCAGGAGGCAGCTGATCATTGATTTGCTCTCATCATTGATGTTTCTATCTCTTTCTCTGTCTCCCTTCCTCTCTGAAATCAATAAAAATACATTTAAAACAAAGGAGAATAAGGAGTTAAAGATGGTGCTGGGGTTTCTAGTTTGAATAAATGGGGAAAAGGTGATATCCTTAAAAGTGCTAAGATATCTCATGGAAGAGCTGGTCTTTAGGTGGGGAGGATGATTTTAATGTCAAGTATATTGAATTTAAGGGGCTGGCATAGGTCTTCAATAAATGGCTGGTGATGAGGAAAGCTTTGGTGTGAGCCATGGCTGAGGAGAGGGAGAGAGGCTCTTCACATGCTCTCAGCCGATGCTCTGAGCTATAGTTGGAGGTGGCTGTGCAAGGGGACGAGTCCAAGAAACTCTGAAGGAGAGGAAGAAAAGGAGGGGACAGAAAGGAAGGCTCAGGAGATTGGAAGGAAGATGGAGGGCTTTTGGGCTAACAACATTCAAGGGAGAGCTAGTTTTAGTATCATTTTCTCATAATAAAATAAAGACAGAATTTACTATTTAAATTGTGTTTATATTATGAATCCCATAACCTAGTTTATCTCATTGCCTTTCCTATGAATACAGTGATGCTTGGCTTATATTGTCTAATTTGAATGTTAGCATGTGGTGAATTTTTGTAGAATTCTTTGAAAGAAACTTTTGTACTACTTCAATTATTTTCACTGACAGGAATTTTGAGAATTTATCATCACTTTCATTTTTTCATTTATTTTAGTAGCTGGAAGGTGTGTTTGTTTCAAAGAGAATGGATCACAAGGCTGTTGTAAATTGAAAATTATAAAACACACGAAAGTGTTTTGCAAAGTCTTATTCAGATAAGTGTAAGGCATGTTATTACTCTGAGATTGGCACATCTTTCAGGGTCACTAGTAAGTCAGAGCCACCCATCTTAAACTGAAAATCATTCTTATCTTTCATATTTCAAAATTTATAAGCTAAATTTCATAATCTAATGAGATTTATAGAAGGTAAAATGAGCCATTGTTTTATTTGGGTGGGAGGTTTCCTACTCCTTGTTAGTAATATTGATTTAAGAGTTTGCTTCACTGCTTATTTTGACTCTCCCAGAGTCTGTGTTTAAAGAAATGAAGAGAAATAAAGAATAGAAGTCATACCTTATTTCAACAAGCACAAGCACATTGTGTAATTAAATAAAATAGTTCTCATGATGCATAAGGAAATAGATAATATGTTTTTTAATAATCAGTCAAAAAGCTAGCTGTTACTTTTTATTTAGAAATTGTGCTTTAATCATAATTAGAATGTTATTATTCAAAAGAAATATTAAATATTTAGCAGTGATTTTCATTAGCTATAAAGTTCAAAATTACTGTGGAGTAACAATTAGTATCGTGACACCTTGTAAGTGTTCAGTTTTAAATTTAAGTGGTGATGAGTTTCTAGCTCTCTCAGTTAGCTTTGTGGTGGAACAGACCACCCCAAAACTTTAATGACTTAGAACAACCATTGTTCATTTGGCTTGTGCTTCCATGGATTGGCTGTTTGAACTAGGTTTAGCTGGGTGATTAATTCTTCTGCTGGTCCAGCTAGGTTCACTCACACATTTGTGATCAGCACCCCGATTGACTTAGGGCTTCTTGTTCTAGGACCCCCACAGTTGGGACAGCTTTTTCCTCGATCCATGTGGTTCAGGTTTGTTCACATAATGGCAGAAGGGAGATAAGAGCAGGAGCAGAAGATGTCTGGAGGTGCCAGCTTGGAAATCACACAGTGTAACTTTTGCCAGACTTTATTGGTCAAAGCCATGACCAGGCAGCCCAGGTTCAAGGGTGGGAGATTAGACTCTGCTTCTTGATGGGAGGAGTAGAAAGTGTTGTGGGCAGGTTTTCAGTCTACAACATTATCAATTTTTAACTATTGAGACAGCACTGGCTCTGTGTGTGTGTGTGTGTGTGTGTGTGTGTGTGTGTTATTAACTCTCATTATGAAACTCTCAGAAGCAAGGGGTATTAGAAGTGTTCTCTCACTTTTTTGAGTCATTCATTTATTCAGTTAGAGACCTGTTTATTCAGATACCAAAGCAACTGAAGAGATAATTTAACTTAAGTAAAACTAAACTACAGCTGGTTTACCTATACAGTATTTGTTGAATCTTTCAGTGACTGTTTTGTACATGGCACTGGGCTAGGTATTCAGAAATAGAGAAAAAAAGAAGTGTGGCATATTCTCTTCTCTCAAGAAGTTTGTGTTTTTATAGGATGGGCAAGATTTATGTCTATTCAAGCAAACAAGGGCAGGGCTTTAATCAAAGATAGAATACAGATGAACGTGGTTTAGACCGTTGAGTGGAGTAGAGAAACAGATACTTAAAATAACTAATTCAAAGCAGAATAATAAGTGCCACAAGAGAATATACTTTGTGTGCTATTGAATGAGAAAAAGAATAGGAGGAGACAGATGATCAGCTGCCAGGAGGTGTGATTTGTATAATTAACTCCTGACAAGGGAAGGGAGGGGTCTTTGAAACAGAGGGTGATGGCTTCATAAAGCTAAGTTTTGAACAAGTCTTTGAAGAAGTGGTAGAATTTCAGTAAGTGGAGAGGTGAGGATTCTACTGAATTTAGGAATGAGTTGTGTTTTCCCAAGAAGGTAATTATTTAATTAAAGAGAGAGTCCTTTAAAGTGGCAAGTATTAAAGAGCATGAGATAATACCGTAGGAAAACTCTGTAGAAAACATGATGCTGGGAGGGTGTCTGGCACATTTTTTCCCATCCAGTGGTGCCAGGGCTTAATTTTCTTCACATATTTGTGTGCTTCAGTTGGAAAATGGGAGTCGAGAAAGTTTATTTTACTTTTATAAGGGAAATACACATTTCACTTTCACTGAGTAGTGCTCTTTTTAGTGATGTATTGATATTTCTAAATAAAACAGAAACAAATATTGTGTCCCTGCTGGCAAGGAAATCCATAATTAACAAAAATAAGGAAACCCCCATTGAGTAATGTTAACTGGTACTTTCTATACGTATATCTGGATCTATTTAAGAGCTGAACTAATAGAAATGGGGGATTTCCTTTCCCAAACTTGCCTTTCAAACTTTCTGTTCCAGTTTGTCCTGTTTTAACAATTTTAAGCTATTCTGAGAAGGACAAGGGTTGATTAAAATTAATTTTATTTAGTGGTAATTGAATACACAATATTTTAACATATACTAAACTGCTGAAGTGTTCAACATGACTGTATAATTAAAAATAGAATATAAGAGTCATGGTTTTTATTTTAGTAAATCCAAGACAGTATTTCACTGTTTAAATGGCGTTTACAATATGTTGTGAATCCATTATCTAACTTGTCTCATTGCCTTTCCTGTGAAAGCAGTAGATGCTTGACTCATATTGTCTAATTTGAATGTTAGCATGTGGTGACTTTTTTTAATCCTCACCTGTGGGCATATTTTTTTATTGATTGGAGAGGGGAGGGATTGAGAGAGAAACATTGATGTGAGAGAGAAATATCTACCTGCTACCTCCATACATGCCTCAACTGGGTATCCAACCCACAATTTTCGGTGCACAGGACAACACTACAATAGACTGAGCCACCTGATCAGGACCATTGGTTGATTATTGTATGTGCCCTGACCAGGGATTGAACCACAACCTTGACATATCAGGGTGACACTCTAATCAACTGAGCTACCCACCAGGGCTATTTTATTATTTCACTTATTTTAGCAGCAGTAATGTGTGTTTGTTTCAAAGAGAATGGATCACAAGACTATGTTAAGTTGAGATAGAACACATGAAAGTATTTTACAAAGTCTAATGCAGAAAGTATTTTACAAAGTCTAATGCAGATAAATGTAAGGTGTATTATTATTCTGAGATTGGCAATTCTTTGAGGGTCACTAGTAGGTCATAGATTAGTTCTATAGCTACCCTTTTGGGGTTCAAGTCTCAGTCCAGTCTACTAGCTATATAACTATGGATTTTAAGTTTTAAAATAAAAAAAACTCTTGTGTCTCAGTTTCTCCACCTATAGTAACATATCTTCTTTATAGAGTTGTTGTGAAAATTAAATGAATTAATATTTGAAAGTACAAAAGACTATGTGGTGAAAAGTAAGGTCTTTGCCTCCCTGGAGTTAGTTACTGCTGCCAGTTTCTTATGTATGTCTGTAGAAATATCTCTGTGTATGTGTGTATGTGTTGATGACAGCATATTAGATACACTGTTCTACTTTGTTTTTTCACTTAATATATTTTGGATATTCTTTTATATCCACACATATAGGGCTTCCTCATTCTTTTTAATGCTACATAGTAGCTCATAATTTTTTAACCAGTGCCCTGGTGATGGGATAATTGTTCTTTGACTGTTATCGATATTGTTGCAATAAATATACTTACACATGGAAAATTCCACACAACTAGGTCTATATCTGAAAGATAAGTGATGGTTAAATTGCTGAGTCAGAGCATATGGGAATTTTGAAATTGTACCATGGAGGACAAATTGCCATCCATAAAGATTATATTCATTTAAATTCCCATCTAGAAGGTATAGGAGAGCCCGTTTCCTACCTACTGGCCAACTCAGGTGGTACTAAACCTTTGGCCTTTGCCACTTGCATGTCCCAGACAAGGTGCTCTGACTCTGTTTCACGTTGTTTGTTAACCTTTAGAGCAGTGGTCGGCAAACTGCGGCTTGCGAGGTACATACGGCTCTTTGGCCCCTTGAGTTTTTAGCAAAGATCAGCTTAGGAGGACCCTAATTAAGTTAATAACAATGTACCTACCTATATAGTTTAAGTTTAAAAAATTTGGCTCTCAAAAGAAATTTCAGTCATTGTACTGTTGATATTTGGCTCTGTTGACTAATGAGTTTGCTGACCACTGCTTTAGAGCATTTCCATGTGTCTCCCTTATGTTGTCAGCTCTTACAATTTTGAATGTGATATTTTCATTGACTTGGTATTTCTTAATTTTAAAGAAGAGTTCTGGTTTCTGATATTCAAGCCCATTGGCTTGTGCTTGTCAGACCTTGTGTCCCAAGTTTTGATGTGAAACTTAAGAGTCGTTCTATGCTGTGGTTTTGTGTTTCCCCCTCGGTGACTTACGTGTCCTAGACCTCTGTGAATGTTTATGGATTGATTTGTCCTAAGTGGGCAGAATCAATCTCTATGTGTAATTTCGAAGAAGGGAGGGTTGTCACTTTCTAAATATTTTGTACTAGTTCCTGGTTTTGTGTTAAATATTTTAATTAACATTATTGGTATCTTTTACTATATATATGAATCATTCTCACAGATCAGAATCAGCCTGTTTTGCTACAAACTTTTACCTTATTAGAGATGTTAACACAAATTCACTTGGAGATCTCAATAAGATTCTATGACTTATTTCCTGGTGGCCCTGGATAGAGCCTTTCAGGGTCTGTTCTGCAGAGCTGGCTCAGTTAGGTGGGAAGAATCTCATAAAAGATGTCATTCTGGGTCAATGAGGAAGCTGGCAGGGAGGTCTAGCTCAAAACCAGATGATTCTGGGCAGCAAGGTGGGGAGAGTAGAGTGGGCAGGAAGTGTAGGGGATAGGATTCAGGTAAGTGGTTTGATATAAAACCATTGAAGCATTGCCAAGTTAGGAATTATTTTGACATCTTAGATAGCTTGTAAGACATTCTAGGCTAGACAGTACTGCCTCCCAGAACCTAAGTAATTCCTTTATTAATTTATTTCCAGACAGCTGTACAGTTTATTGTATATTACAGAAAGCACCTGGCTGAGAAGGCAAGGGGTGACCAACAGGTAGCCTGTGTCCCAGTCACCAAAGCCATAGCTTAATTCACCTGCTAACTCAGGTGTGCAGGCTGGGCCAGCAGGTTTTATTCCCTTTACCCTGTCATAGGCTTAATGAGAAGAACATTTGCTAATCTATTTAGAAAGTCTTGAAATCAACATGCAATAATATTTTCTAATCTAAAAATTGCATTTAGCGGTAAATAGTAACAACAGATCATAGTTCAGTTCCCTTTTCTAAAATGAGAGTAGGAAAGAAGAAAACTTTTTTGTTTTTTGAAAAAATAGACCCCCTTTATAAAAAAGAGATCTTGAACATTTGTGTTTTTCTTTTTAGGCTTTTCTTCTCTGTCCTACGGTTTTCCCTTGGAGGACACTGAAAGCAAAATGAATCGGGCCATAGAAAAACGTATTTTTAGCCTTCTTAGGGTTATCTACATCTTGACAGAGCACATGAAACTAGTCATGTTATTGATTGCATTCTCACAATAGCCAGAGGGCTAGCCATTCTGAAATGTGCCTTGATTGCCGTATCATTCTTAGGCCTAAACTTTTCTCTGGTGTTTTAACAAATAAACATGTTTATTAGAGCTGACTTAACTCAAATTTGGTGTCATAAATAGAGTCTATACAAGGTACTAATGCTCCCCCCACCATCCTATTCCAGATCATTTCTGGCATTTTACACTTAGGATGTCCTGTAAACATTGAATTAAGGTAGGAAGTTAAAAGACTGAATAAAATTCTGCTCCTAAAAGCCTTATAAGGAATCATTATATATTTAATAATGAGCTTTTTTATTTCTAGTTTTAAGAAATGTTTTTTAATATTATAATTTTGTGCCAGTATTATTCTCCCAGGCTTTCTTTATGTGTAATTACTATTAGGCTGGGCTGGTGCTTATAGCAAGATGAATACGAGGTTGGTAGACAGAATTAGGGAACCGTATCAAGGTTTAGAGTACTAAGAGTCAGTAGTAGGCCAGGCCCTTCCAGCCCGTGTATACACAAACAATGAGGTCAAGACAGGTCATAGGTCAGAGTGAGGTAGTCAGACTGGGGAATAGAAATAGCATCCCGTGCCGTGGGAACAAGGGAATCCAGATTCTAGGTTTCTAGGATTAGGACTTATGTGAACAAGAGATGAGGTCAGAATCAGCAGGAAAAGAAGCTGAGTAGTGGGGGCTAACAGTCCAGACATAATGTCATGTATCTACTATGATAATGTAAAGAATAGTTTCACTGCCCTAAAAAAACCTCATGCTTTAACAATTCATCCTCCCCATCTTTGCCTCTGCTTACATTTTAATGTTCCTTCTGTGAACATTGTTTATTCTCCTCTAACCTGAAACTTTCATGTTGTTAGTAGAGTTAGTGAAAATAGTAATCAAGGGAGTCAGAAAACAAGAAATTTTGATAAATTATTTAGAGTCCCTTAGGCTTTCAAACTCTGAAAATTACCTGTATAATAAACATATAGATAACAATTGCAGAGCTTTAGAATGCATGGCTTTTCAGTAGGTTGTTTGGTGGGTGAACAGTTATGTATCCCACCCATTTATTCCGCAACGATTTATTGAGCACCTACTCTATATGCCAAGTCTGTGCTAGATTCTCTCCATGGAATTAAGAGATTCCATTCAAGCAAGTTAGAGATTATTTTAGGAGTTCTCACCTTTTGCACTCTCACGGTACCTCTTTCACAGTTGTTCCTCAGGAGCCAGGTGTTGAGAAAGATGCCTATTCTAGAATACACTTGTGGTGGGCTTTCCCAGTTCACTGAAAATAGCTTTTGGGCCTCCATTATAATTTCCAGGGAGTCCTAATGGTCTAGGGATCTTGAGAAGGATCATTTTTTATTCAGAGCAAGGATCAATTGGGCTGGTTGGTCCAGGTGAGTGTTGGTGTGCCCAGCCCTATCCTTGTGTACTTTGTGTGGCCGTGTCCCAGTGTTGCCTTGCGCACATTACCATTTCTCTGTGTTCTCCAGTTGCTTGCTGATCTAGCCTTTTCCACTCTCCATCCTTTGTTCCAGGGGTCATTTAAATGTAAAAAACACATTGTACTTGGATCAAACATGAAGAGAAGGCTCCGTTCCCTCGGGAGGCTGTGCTCCTTAAGCACCTTTGACTATTCTTCCCCATAGTGGAGCATCTGCCTTTCAGTACTTTGTGTTCATATTTATACATGTTCACCGTAATGGCAATATACATCATTCACAAAACCTAATTTTTCCGATAAAAGTTAATTATCAATAGAAGTTTTAAGATTTTGCACATCCTCTGAGGTTCATGCATCCTACTTGGAAACCCTGCACTGGGATATCTAGCTTTAGTATTTTTTACTGAGCAAAATACCAAACCATTGTATGTAACTATAGCATAGATTTCATAGATAATGTTAAGGATTTTAGCAGCCATAAACAGGTGAATTTTAATTAGGGAAAAGTCCTAGCATCTATTTCGAATTCACTGTACTAAAGTATGCATCTGCATTAGGAATAAATTTTAGATTATTTTTTCCAGATCAGTCTTATTCTAGCCATTTATCTCCCATAACCAATATTTTTTGAACACCTCCTGAGTATTCACATTACCAGACGCCATCCACTGCCCATGCTGCTGCAGAAGGACTCCATTTGTTATCTATAGTCCACATTTGCCAGCTGATTTTTATGCATTTTATTTCCCTGTGGCTGCACTGTCAAAGAGAAATCTAAGTGGCTCTGGCTCTTAATACAGAGCCACATAAAATCCATGAGCAACAATCCACTAGAGCCTCGGTAAATGGTACAGGTTTTTTAATGAATCATTAGTAATACACACCCTACATATTTGCTGTTTGAGTCTGGAGAGGTAGCTACACGGAAGGAGATGGAAGAATGGCCAAAATTGCATTCAGGGTTCCCAGTGTTCCAAAGCCTGGACAGGAATGAAAGATGAGCATTTCTACTTAATTTATCTGGCTGGCTTCCTGTGCCTAATGACTACATATATACCATAAACACCAGGAAGAAGCAACCATGGAAACTCTTGTTTTCTTGTTGGGCTAAATTTACTCTGGGTTGAATATTAACACAGTGCCTGGCAGTACTTTAAAAGCAAAAATAGCTTAAGCATGACTCACTCTGAGTCATTTACTGCTAGTGTTGCTATCCTGCCTAGAGCTTGACATTGAACAAGTTGGCAGCCTGTATTGCTACATTTTTTCTAGGAACTCTGAACACATTTCATTCTTGTGAATTTGCTTGTGCAATGATATTAAATAGAGTAATATGTTTATTTTGTTTCAAAGTCAAATGAATTTGAGAATGGTGAAACAAGTATTTTTCTTGGGCTTTCTGGAAAGGCTAGATTCTCAGAATTCTCCTGTGGTTCAAAGACTTACTTTGTTTTATAAAGAATTAATAAAATGTTACAGAGGTTTTATTTTAGAGGCTTGGGCTTTTCTGATTGAAAACATCATATGGCCTGAAAATCATTGTCAAAATGAGCTTAGCTTTTTTTTATTTAATTCAACATGCAACATAGTCTGCCTTATAGTTAAATTGGTTGTATGACTTATAAACTTCTCTCTTGTTAGTAAAGATTGTATAATGAGAAGTTCATTGGTTTTGAAAGGCAGACCAAACCCACCCACAGGAGTTCTTATTGGCCCGTTAGTTAACTGCACTGCACGCCTTTCCCTGAGTCACCCCTGTGCTGCGGCCACGGCTGCTGGACAGGGAGTGAGGCGCTCGCTGGCTGACTGGAGGGAAAACCTTGGAAGGATCTGAGCTAGGGTCAGAATGGCTGAGAGTCTAAAACTGTATATATGAGGATGGTTTTCCCTTGATGTTGCAATCTTTATTTTAACATGTTTTTGTGTTTAGTTTTTGGAGTTGCCTAACAATGTAATTTCAATTGAGGCTTAGTTTCATCTCTTTTATTATAAAGTGTTGGGGACACAATTCAAAAAAAAATTTACTTAAAGGCACTATCATTTTGCCTTAAGATTTCAATGATTTGTATTCAAGGAGTTTTCCTATGACAGTCTAAATGAGCCTAACCCAGTGCTTGATATTATTTTGAAATTGTTTTACCATAAAATTCTTACATTAGAAGATGTAACTCTGGTGGAGAATTTCAACACAGTTGCATAAATTGTGTTTCATATTACAACTTGTTCTCTACTTAACTTCATTGAAATGAATGAAAGGACTCTTTCAGAAGGATCTGGTGAGTTAGCATCATTATTTAAAAAAAAAAAAAGTGAAGAACTTACTCATAATGTGTCCTGTGTTGCTAAGTTTTCAAAGTTAGCTATCTCAGCCACACCCAAAGCCCTTTCAGAAGACTGAAATCCACTTTTTCATTACTCTGGCTCAGAATTTTCTTCCCAATAAAGTAAAAAGTAAAAGAGCTGAGATTGATACGAATTTTCCCTGAGATATATGATGATTTCATGAAGAATTAACATTTGGAAAATTGACTTGCGGCCAAGTCTTGAATGTAATACATGGTTCCTTATTCTGTGGTTAAAGAGATCCTTTAAACTTGGGCTTTCTCACTGGGGCCCTGTGGGTGCTAAAAACACCCCAAGGTGCTTTTTATATCCCCAAAGCTACCATCACCCTGCCCTGGATCAAGAGGAGAAAATGCCAGTCCTACCACAGCACTCCCTGGAAAGGTCATGCGGACCCTTCCTGCTGCGTGTTGGAAGCATGTGAATGAGTTATTTGTAATGGCCTAAAAATGAACTCAACACGATTTAGTTAACAACTCCTTTCAGGTTGTAGACTGAGGGGCTAATCTAAATGAGTCTTAGCATAGCCCAGTACACTGTATTGTTATTGCAGTTACAGAGCTGTGTCTTGTCCATGGCAGTGTATTAAGTTAACACAGAGTCTGCACCCAGGGCCTGCCATAAAACAGGCACTCAATAAAAGCTCATGAAATCTGAATTTATATATAGGACAAATATTACAATTGCTCACCTTATTTGGTTTGCCAAGCTTTGTTCTTTCTTTTTCATTTTTCCGTTCAAACATTTATTGAGCTTGAAACTGAGGTATTTGAGACAAAAGATTAATAAGCCTTCAAGAAGTACTTTCTTAGCTTGGAGAGGCAGATATGCATATTATTAAATACATTAATCATATGCTTTTTATTGTTAATAGCTTGTTAATCCTCACCTGAGGATATTTTTTCCATTGATTTTTAGAGAAAGTGGAAGAGGGAGGGGGAGAGGGAGTTAGAGAGAGAGGTAAACATTAATGTGAGAGAGACACATCTATTGGTTGCCTCCCTTATGCACCCTGGCCAGGGGCAGGCATTGAACCTGCAACCCAGGTACGTGCCCTTAACTGGGAATCAAACCTGAGATCCTTTAGTGCTGTCGGGGATTAGGGGGGTGGGGGCAGGGAGCATGCTCTAATCACTGAGCCCCATCGGTCAGGGCCAATCATATGCTTTTTTTTTTTAAAGTCTAGGTACAAGATGTCATAATCTTGCAGTAGTGACTTTATTTTTAACAAGTAACAGCTGTTGACCTTCTCTGAGCACTGACTGTGTACCAATTCTGTTCAAGGTGCTGTGAGGTAGGTTGTGAATCGTCCCCGTTTCATAAAGGAGGATATTGAGGCTCACTGAGGTTGAGCAATTCACCCAACTTCATATTCATGATTCAAACCCAGGAAATCTGGCTGCAGAATCCATGCCCTTAATCATTACATAAACTGCCTCCCGTTGGCTGGCTTGGTTGTGGAACAAGGACTCTTAGAAGTCGGAGAAAATGGAAAGTCAGTTCATCAGTGACACTGTGATCTCTTTTGTGGGACATTTGATTATCTTAAAACTGCGTGCTTATTTTGGAGTACCTTTGTTAAATAAAATCTGTGTTGCTAAATCAGAGTGTCTTCCTCAGTGGGCTAATTCTGAGGGCGGTTTGCCACCTCTTCACCACATCTTTCTCGGGCGATCTGTGCTGATCCCTAAAAGGAGCTGAGGCTGAGAACTTGGTGTTCTCACACATAACCTCAGAGACTGAAATCGGCTCCTAGACCAGTGTGGGCTCTGCCACCCAGAGAGGCCCGGTGAGCTGAGCAGCTGGAAACCACTTAGCTCGCAGTAGAGCTTGCCTCCCATCCAAGACAGTTGCCTTCTTTCATCCTGGGGCTCCTTTAAGCTCTGACAGCCTTTTTCTGTCCCTTCCGTTCACCTCAAACCCAGCAATTCTTTTTTTACAGTCATCACTCCTGCACAGTCATTCAGAGTCCTGCAGCTCTTGTTTCTTTCTTGGCTTTGTCCAAATGGGAGATTTGAAAATTATCAGCTCATACTGTCCCTATATCCTGGAGTTTGCCAGCAAATCCCACTACCATCATCTCAAGAAGCAGGGGCTTGTACTTGGATAGGCAGACAGTACCAGCTCAACAAAGGTACTCCAAAATAATCACTCAGTTTTAATATAATGGAATGTCCCACAAAAGAGATCACAGTGTCACTGATTAATTGACTTTCCAGGAGGTCCCCACTAGTTCATTTGATTCATATTATTGGGATGCATTTATTTAGCAAGGCACTTCCTATTTATTTATTGGTATATTTTACAAGACAGTGTTTTCTCTTGGAGCAAATTATGCTTGTTTGCTGAACAAAGTTGTCTGCAAGGACATTTTAGTTTTCACTTCAGGCTGCACAGCTTTTGACAAATTCTCATCCTGTTTGGTGAGGTAGAAAATAACACACTTAAAAGGGAATGAATGCATTTCCTGGTAACTGTTAGCGTTTTATTATTTTTCAAGTAATGATGTCCAAAAGATGAGTTGATGGACTCGTGACAGTGGAATCGAAGTCTGTCATTGAGTCTCTGAAGTTGCCCCCACTTAGCACCCACAAATGGAACACTGAACAACTATTTACACTTTCAATTCAATACAGCCATTGTATTTATTTGTAAAAAAGAATGCATAGAATTTTCTCCAAGGAAACCAAAAGCAAGCAGTTTAGTCTGGCTTTTTTGGCACTTGAAACAACATATTGGGGTGCACTGTGGAAATAAATGCATTCTCACCCTGAGGATATTATGACTTTTGACTGTATTCTCATGTCTCAATCTTTATGTGGACTTTCTTCTAAAACATGTCCAGTCCTGACATTTTAAAGTAGCATTTTATAAATTTGCCAGAGAGGGAAGAAGGCCATACAATTATCAGATGGTAAGTCCTAATCATGGGACATTCGCGTGGGTCCTTTGTAATTGAAGACAGTGCATCCTTTGTAATTGAAGATAGTGCAAATGAGGACATGGGGTGGCCAGGAGCAGAAAGCAGAGAGGTGAACAGCTGCTCCCTCTGCTCCGTACCCCTCGTGTCTGCAGCCAGGATCAGTTCTAGATCTTATCCCTGAGGTCCGGGGATGGCAAGCCGGTTTGAGCCTTGCAGGCCACTGTAGATGAACTCTTTCCTAGGTTTCTACTTCCTAACTCCCCAGGAAGGAATACCACTTGTCAGAGAGCAAATGGGAGGGACTCTTCAGAATAGAAATGTGGTTTTGGAAATGGAGGAGCTGAGAGGAGTAGGAAAGAGAAAAATCAGGAAAATGAGCATGAATGGGGAAAAAAATTTGTGGAGGAAGAGACGACTTTCCCTGTCCCCCTTCTCCCTGTTTGGCAAGCTGGTCATTTCTGCTTCCTCTTGAGGCTTCCTCTTTTCTCTGCCCCTTCCATGGCACTGCTCTTCAGAGTTGGTTCTCTCCTCCCTCTCTCTCATATTTTCAAGTTGTCCCAAACTCTCTACTCTTGTTTTCCTTCAGTGGCCTCATCCCACTTTGCAGAGGGGTCACCAGTGATTGCCACAGTCACGGCCGTGGCTGGCATAGTCCCAAGTACCTGCGGTCACTCAGTGTCTGTTTTAGAATCAGCCTTGACTACCCCACAAGCTTCAGCAGACCTTCCGGGTTCCCTTTAGGTCAGAATGGCCCCTGCACACATCCTTGTCCATCTTCCGATCTGTGGACAATCTCCAGATCTGGGAGACAGGAGACAGGAGACAGAAGACCTGCCTCCGTGTCCCGGACACGGCAATAGCTCCATCGGTTCTGCAGGTTCCCAGTGAAAAAGAGGAGGGTTCTTCCTGACTTGCAGGTAGAGTGGCTGTGGCTCAGTGACAACGAGGCCGACAACTGACAAGGGATCCAGCTGGAATGCCAGCTGAGTCCTCGAACCTCCAGAGCTGGTCCTGTCTGCCTATCCAAGTACGAGTCAGATGTTTACTGACTGTTCTCTCTTTCTTTATAATTAAGGAAAATAGCATTAACTCTCGGTTTTTAATGATGTCTACATGAATATATTGTGATTAATATTAAAAACTAGGAAGTTTCTTACTGGACTAATAAAACTTTTCTAGTATTTCCAAATATAATTAAACTTTAATTACCATTTCTTTATTAGTATTACAAAGACTAAGTAATGATCTATTTTTCAGGTAGAACTGGTTTTCTAAAAATTACTTTAAAAGTTGAAACAAGTCGTCAGTGTTTTGTTCTGGGGAAAATGTACTCCCTCTGAAAATGTTTTTATGCACCTGTGTATCGTTCAGCAGATATTTACTAAATCCCATCCAGTGTTAATTGCTGAGAAAATACAGAGGACACACTTTCTGCCTTCGAGAAGCTTATAATTCATGCAGGTAATATACATGTACCCCTAACCTTACATTCAGTATACAGAATGTATATTGTAACACAGAGAAATAAAGAAATAAATACTACGTGAAGTTGCAAGCTCACGAAGATAGCAGTTAAAGCTGATGAGTTCCTGGAAGAGTTGACACTTGAGCTGGGCCTTGAGGCTTGGGTAGAATTTCACTTGGAAAAGGCAGTAAAGGGCATGTGAGGCTGAGCATATAGTATAATCAGAACCACAGGGCTTAAGAGTGCTGGTCACATTTGAGGAAAGCAGATATTCCAGAGGGTTGGTGGGTAACGTGCCAGGATCATGGTGGGGCAGGTGTAAGGGGAGTGAGGCAGAAGGCATTTGTTGGAGAGCAGGAAGGGGGCCAAAATGGACCATCAATTCGTGTGTGTCTGTCTGGCTCTGTGCTTATTTCCTTCTGTTATATAATCTCATTGGATTTACATAATAGTTTCGTGAGCTGTTACTGTTACCACTCAAAGGTGGAAATAAAAGCCCAGAAAACCTAAGGAATTTCCCCCAAAGTCATCAAGCTTGTAAAACTTAAGCCTGGGCCTGAAATCTGTGCCTTCCTCCCACTCCCAACCTCTGCCCCACTACTTTCCTAGATTTTTTTTTTAGCTAAAAACATATAAAAGCGCTGAAAACTAAGATGATTTTGTGGGTAGTGCTGCTTTTTGGTAAGTGATATCTGACTAGTGAAGATATTTCTGGTGGCATTGAAGGATGAGTTGTAAGAAGATATTGCAAGAAGGGAGACATGCTAGAAGACTGCCGCCGAATTCCAAGCAGGACTCGGAGAATCGGAGCTGCTGCACTTCTGGTGGATATGCAGAGGAAAAGTGGAAGAGACTAAGAATTTAAGCACTTAGTAGACTGATGGTCTGAAGACAGTGAGGAAGCCTAGGTTAGTTTAGTAATCTTAACTTCTTAAGTAATCACTCACCCTTAATACTTTTGCCCGGTCCGTGTGCTCAGTGGTTGAGCATCAACCTATGAACCAGGAGATCATGGTTCGATTCCCAGTCAGGACACATGCCAGGGTTGGGGGCTCAATCCCCAGTAGGGGGCGTGCAGGAGGCAGCTAATCGATGATTCTGTCTCATCATTGATATTTCTATGTCTCTCTCCTTTTCACTTTTTATCTGAAATAAATTAAAATATTTATATTTTAAAAACAGTTAAATGCTTTTGAGCATGTGTCCAATATAAAGGTTTTAATATTTTAACCCGCCTTTCAGTGCATATTCTTTTGCATACCTATTTTAAAGAGCACTAGAATTAAGAATAGGTGTCCGCGAGGTTGGCAGGAGGAAAGGGTAGTTTGGCTTTGGACATGACTGATTTTGAGATGCTTAAAGAAGTAAAGTCATTTGAAGATGCTTCATACAAATTTGCAGGGAGTATTCAGGGTCATAGAAGGAAAATGATAATCAAGCTCATGTTCTACTGGAATTCAGCTTTATACTTCAATGATTTTTTCCCCAGTTCTACTTTCTATATAAGAATGATTGTGGAGCTGAAACCAGTTTGGCTCAGTGGATAGAGCGTCGGCCTGTGGACTGAAGGGTCCCAGGTTCGATTCCGGTCAGGGGCATGTACCTTGGTTGCAGGCACATCCCCAGTAGGGGTGTGCAGGGGGCAGCTGATTGATGTTTCTCTCTCATCGATGTTTCTAACTTTCTATCCCTTCCCCTCTGTAAAAAAAAAAAAAAAAAAAATCAATAAAATATATTTAAAAAAGGAGTAATTGTGGATTAAAACGGAGTCTGTTTTATATTATTTTTAGCTACATATCTTTAGTTGATTGTTTCATTGTTTTAGCATTTGCTTCTCAACTAAATATTTGCAGATTTTTGGAAATGTTATCCTTGGTCTAAATTAAAGAGCGAGTATTCTTACAATAGGCCTTTGGTGTATTCTAAAACTTTAAGATCTTTTTGAAGACCTTGTGGATTGTAGTTCATTGACTATTCAGACTTGTTTAGAATATTCAAAGTATCAAGCCTAAACAGGTCTTCCAAATAAAGAGATTCATCCAAAGACCAGACAGTCTTTATAAGTGGCTTATGCTTTTTAGTAACTTTCTCAAAAGTGTAATTCTCATTTCTTCTGGTCGATCCTGTTACTAAATTAATACCTAGAAAGCCTCGCCCAGAAAACTTTCCATTTACTGAGACCCTACAATTATATGATTAAAGACACAAATACTAATTGGTGTTTGGCAGTTGTTTTAGTTTGGTTTGATTTTAATTAAGATTACTATTTTTTATTTTTTTTTAGCCTTCAACCACAAAATCTGTTATCATTGATATTCAGAGCATGTTTCCCATTGGGAAAGTAGGGATGAGAAACAGCTTGTAGTTCCTCCAAATCTCATGAAGTCCAATGAATTTTCCTTTTGCCTATTTTCTATTCAGTGTCAATATCAGTATCCTTGATGAATATTTATTCAATCCCCAGTGCATTGTTATTCTATTTTGAGCTGATCACATGCTGATTTGGAAAGCACCAGTTATTTTTTCCCCCCCACAGGCTTCTGCTATGTGCATCTCTATCCAGATCAGATGCTTTGCTCATTAGCTTAGACGGGAATGTCAGAAATGTTTCTTTATTGGTGAAATTGGTGGATTTCTAAGGAGCATGGTAACTGTTAAAAATAGGTTTCAATGGGGAAATAAAGATCTGCCGGAAGCCGATCATTGTTTTAATGGTAGAGAGCTGTGGACAGGGAATTTGAAGGGCTGGTCAACCTTAATTGCTCTAAAGGGTTGGAGATAATTACTGGTTATTGGTAGTTGAAGCAGCCCCCACATGTTAGTCCTAAATAAATTCAATGATTGGCTCGTATTAGTGTTTCCTGCCTGGGGGATACGGGTGTATCTTATGATTTTTTTTTAATCTTTATTGTTCAATTTATTACATTGATCCCCTTTTTTGTCGCCCTATGCCTCCCCTCCACCCGGGACCAATCCCACCCTCCCCCCTCTCCTCCCCCCCACTGTCCTCTCCCATAGGTGCATGATTTTTGTCCAGTCTCTTGCTGCACTTCCCACACCCTTTCTCCCCAAGAATTGTCAGTCCATTCCCTCTCTATGTCCATGATTCTGTTATATTCACCAGTTTATCCTGTTCATCAGATTATTAATTCACTTGATTTTTAGATTCGTTTGTTGATAGATGTGTATTTGTTGTTCTAATTTATATTTTTACCTTTTTCTTCTTCCTCTTCGTATAGAATAGCTTTCAGCAATTCATATAATATTGGTTTGGCGCTGATGAACTCCTTTAGCTTTTTCTTATCTGTGAAACACTTTATCTGACCTTCAATTCTGAATGATAGCTTTGCTGGATAGAGTAATCTTGGTTGTAGATTCTTGCTATTTATCACTTTGAATATTTCTTGCCACTCCCATCTGGCCTGCATCGTTTTGTTGAGAAATCCGCTGACAATCGTATGAGTGCTCCCTTAAAGGTAACTAATTGTTTTTCTCTTGCTGCTTTTAATAGTCTCTCTTTATCGTTTGCTCTTGGCATTTTAATTATAATGTGTCTTGGTGTGGTGCTCTTTAGGTTCCTATATTTTGGGTTTCGGTGCGCTTCTTGGGCTTTTAAGTCAATTTCTTTCACCAGGTGGGGGAAGTTTTTGGTCACTATTTCTTCAAGTAGGTTTTCATTATCTTGTTCTCTCTGTTTTTCTGGGACCCCGGATGTTGGTATGCTTGAGGTTGTCCCAGAGGCCCCTTACACTCTCTTCAGTTTTTTGGATTCTTTTGGCTTCTTGCTTTTCCGGCTGAGTGGATTTTGCCTCTTTGTATTTCAAATCTTTGACTTGGTTCTTGCATTTCTCTGTACTGCTTTTAGGTCTTTGTATAATATTTTTTATTTCAGTCAGTGTATGCTTAATTTCTAGTTGGTCCTTTTTCATATCCTCGTAGGTCTCGTTCATTTCCTCGTAGGTGTTGTTCATTTCCTTGTAGGTCTCATTAAGTTCATCGGCCTTTTCTAAGAGCCTCTTGAAAAACCTTATTACTGTGGTTTTGAACTCTATGTCTAGTTGTCTTTTTTCCTCCATTTCTTTCACACCTGATTTCTTTCCATTTCTCTGCATTGTGGCTGCTTTCCTGAGTTGGTTGATTAGCTTTGTGTGGTAGATGTCCTGTAAGGGACAGTGGCTCAGCCTCCCCAGTTACCTGAGGTGGATACTCTTACTGCAGCCTTTATGGGTTGTAGAGTATTGTTGAAGTTAAGTCCAGCTTATTGTTGTTAGCACTTGGAGGGTTTGACCTCCAGGCCAATTGACTGTGAGGGTAAGTTGTGTTCAGGTTGGATGGGCGGAGTCTCCGGGCTGAGTAGGCAGCCTTGATTTCCTGTCAGCTCCGCCCTATGCGGCACCTGGGACTCTGTGTCTGGTGGTAATGGCTGCATGCACCTCTGAGAGAAAGCTGCCGCCGATCTCCACCTGCTGCCAGACAACTCTGCCTCTCCCCAAATGAGTCTGCACCTCCAAAGTCTCGCCCAGGGTTGTAAAACAAAGCAGTCTGGTGGTCTCCCGAACGAGGGAGCAAGTCACGAGTCCTCTCTACGTGGTGGCACACTTCTGTTCCCAAGTTTACGCGCACTCTGCACAAGCTCGCCCTCTCCACACGCTCGCAGACCTCTGCCGCGCCCGGGTTTCAGCGTGCCTTCCAACTGTCCAGTTTCACCCTGTATGAGTATGGGTTCCCCGGACCTCGCCTGGAACTGGGGAATCAGTGTAGTGGGATGGCTTTGTCTCCCCCATTCGAGAAAATTGGCCGGGTTTACAGCCGCCCACCCTCTGCTCGCATGCATGTGCACAGCTCTGAACCTCTGACTCTGTGTGTATCTTCAACGCTGCCCTCCACCGCTCCTCTGAGTCACAGTGTCCTATCTTTACTTTTATTTGTGGAATTTTCACTCAGCCAGCTTTCCGGTAATTATGGATGATGTTTGTTCTGTCGTTAAGTTGTAGTTTTGGAATTGTTGTGCGGGGCAGCAAGATAGGTGTTTACCTATGTCGCCATCTTGGTTCCTCCTATTTTTTTATTTATTTTTTATTGCTGAATGGATAAAAGACAGAACTTACTAAACTAGGTCAAGTTCATAAAATGAATCTTTGGGGGAATTGGGCAAAAATGGATTCTCGAAACAAGTACTTGAAAATGGAAACCTTCCTATTGGAGGAAATGGCAAAGCAAAATCTAGTTCACCAGTCCCCTAATCTTTCCACAGCAGGGGGCAGCAGCATGAGATATTAGTACTCATGGAGTCATAGGCTTTTTAATTTTTTTATTCTTTATTGATTAAAGTATTACTTATATCTCCTTTTTTTCCCATTGTCCTCTCCCTGGCCACTCCCCTCTCCCTCCCCAGCACATGCCCTCACCCCCTAATATCTGTGTCCATTGGTTATGCTTATATGCATGCATACAATTCCTTTGGTTGATCTCTACACTCCTCTCTTCACTGAGTCTGTACATAGCAGGTACAATGGATGGGCAGCAAATGAGGTAGAGGATTAAGGCATTGAACAAAATCCCAATGTGGATTGGTGGTTGATAAAAACTATAATATCTGAGTTTACCTCTAACACATAATCTTGTTCTCTTGCTTTTTAAGTCTTTGCTCTGGAAGACAGACATTTAGGGCTGTGAGTCTTGGAATAAACCTTATAGTCTCAGGATGTTTACAGCTGTTTTACAGGTAGTAGCAGGATGATCCTATAGACAGGAAGTGCAGATTTAGTGCATGCGAATGAATGATCGCTGACATCCCTTCAAGAAAACAACTTGTTTTCATAGCTTATCAGTGAGTTCACAGTCTGTTGCTGTTTTGTGTTTGGCCGGCATGCAACATCAGCAAAGCTATTGCAAGAGTAAAGTGATTAGAGCATCGTAAGACCTTTGGTCCAGTTCTGCCACTTTAATATTGAAAAATACTTGGAGTCCAACCTTTTTGTCGCCTTTCTCATTCCCTGGAACAGTTTTTGCTTCCTTCTGTGAACTCCATGTGATCAGAACTCAGGCCATACTCATCGTAGCACAATGGAGATAGTAGCCCACTAGTGAGTAATGAAATCTTCGTAACAGGTTGTGATTGGCATTTTCTTAAAAAGGAAAAGATTACGGAATAGTGTGCATTATAAAATGCCACAGTGCACATCATGCATTGGAAGAGGATTATTTAATAAAACTTTTGTTTCACTTAAACACATTTTTGTATACATCGGGTGGGAATATATTTCTTACTGCAGGTTAGGGTTAAAAATTTCTTTGAGAAATACTTCATTGTAGCATGAATCACATCATCATGTAATTATCAGTTTATAAATATGTTCATATATATATATATATATATATATATATATATATATCTCCTCCTATCGAATAAAAGAGTAATACGCAAATTGACTGTACCTTTGATCAAGCCACGTCCACAGTCACACCCATCAACCAATCAGGAGCAAATTATGCAAATAAACGCCAACCAAGATGGCTGTGGCCACTGAGAGCTGGAGGGAGCCTTGGGTTTCTCCAGCAATGGAGGAAGCCAAGCTTTCCATCTTCCCTTGCCGGCCTACGCCTCCACTCAATACTATAAAGTTTCAATTATAGAAGATATATCGCAACAGAAATGGCAGCAGCCACGGAGTTGGAGAGAGCAGAGGCTAAGGTTGCCCAGGCGATGGAGGAAGCCAAGCTTTTGCAGCCCTAGCGCCTAGGCCTCCACTCTAGGCTACAAAGTTTCAATTATAGAATTTAAATAAACACAAACAGAAATGGCTGTCACCACTGAGTGGAGCGAGCAGAAGACTTGGCTCCACTCTAGGTTACAAAGTTTCAATTTTAGAACATAAATTAATCCCAGATCCCAGGACCTCCACCTGGGTCACTGAGGGGTGTGGCCAGCCTGCAAACCACCACAGGCCCCTCGCCTAGGCCACCCCATGTCCCAAGGGAAGCCCCATCCTGATCTAGGACACCCTTCAGGGCAAACCAGCTACAAGGCCTCTGTCCTATCTAATAAAAGAGTAATATGCAGGTTCACCATCACTCCAACACACAAGAGGGCTGCCCCCATGTGGTGAAAGATCCTGCCCCCATGTGGACACAAGATGGCCAGTAGGGGAGGGCCATCGGGACGTTCCAGGCCTGCAAGGGAGGGCAGGTGGGGGCGATTAAGCCAGTAGGGGAGGGACCCAGGCCTGCAAGGGAGAGCAGTTGGGGGTGATCAAGCCTACAGGGAGGGCATTTAGGGGTGACCAGGCTGGCAGAGGAGGGAAGTTGGGGGCAAAGAGGCTGGCAGGGGAGCAGTTAGACATTAATTAGGCTGGCAAAGTAGTGGTTAGGGGATGATCAGGCTGGCAGGCAGAAGTGGTTAGGGGCAATCAGGGAGGCAGGCAGGTGAGCAGTTTGGAGCCAGCAGTCCTGGATTGTGAGAGGGATGTCCGACTGCCCGTTTAGGTCCGATCTTACCGGGATCGGGCCTAAATGGGCAGTTGGACATACCTCGAGGGGTCCCAGATTGGAGAGGGTGCACACTGTGCTGAGGGGCATCCCTCGCCCCCTGGTGCACGAATTTTGTGCACCAGGTGCACTCGCGCGCACACTCACACACACATATTCACTGAATTGCCAGGTTATTATGATCTCTGAATGCATAATAATCTGGCCACTCAGTGTACTTCTCTTGAGTACCTAATTTATTTGATATCAAAGATACTATAAATCGTGCACCTGATCAGTTTTCCCCTTTGCACTGGCTGATAGAAAGCTCAGGGGAAATAGGTGGTTGATTTCCAGCAAAAGTCTAGAATACTTTTGGTACCCATTTGAGATACAAATACACCGAGTGGCCAGATTATTATGTGTTCAGAGATTATAATAATCTGGCCACTCAGTGTGTATGTGTGTCTTTTTCTGTGTGTATCTGTGTGTGTGTGTGTGTGTGTGTGTGTGTGTGTGTTTGTGTATGTTTGATTTCAGCGAGGAAGGGAAAGGAAGAGAGAGGAACTTTAATGATGAGAGAGAATCATTGATCAGCTGCCTCCTACATGCCCCACACTTAGGATCAAGCTCAAAACCTGGGCATGTGCCCTGACCATGAATTGAACCGTGATGATCTCCTGGTTTATAGATGATGCTCAACCACTGAGCCATGTCTACTGGGCTAGGCAACACACCCCTTGAAAGAGGTAATTGCATTTGCCTTTTAATTCCTTATACCTCAGTCAGAACTGACTGACACGTACTAGATACTCAGTAAATGTTTGTGGAATAAATGAATGAAATGAAAGTCACTTGCTCTGGGCTTCATATTTCTTTTTCATAAGTAGAATGTTACCCACGGTAGCTCACAGAATATCACTTGAGATAATGGATGTGAAAATACTTTGTGTAAGCACTACGTGTTTAAAAAGGGTTATTGTCTGGTATGATTATTGTTACTGTTGTTGGGCATATACACCTCAGGAATTCTTGAAATTGTATACAGTGTTCTAAAGATACATTTATTGCAGTACCATTTATAATACTGAGAGGTCCCTCTTTAGATGTTGAGTTAGGAGACAATCCTGAACTATTCGCTATGTGCCTTTTTTTGAACTTCTTATTATGGAACATTTCAACATCCAAAGTAGGCACAGTAGAAGATGAACTTCTGTGTACTTATCCCCACCTTCAACAAACAGCAGGTCACAGCCAATTTTGTTTCATCTGTGTCTTCTACCTCCCCCTTCCCATATTACTGTGAAGGTGTATTTCCTTTCTCCTCTTTCTTCTCCTCCTTTTCATACTTTCCCCCTCCCTTTGTTTTTACTTTTATAAGTATATATAAATATTCTTGACATTCTTTTAAAATATAATCATAAGTACAAAGAAATGTCAGTTGGTAGTTTAGACTAAAGTACCATTGTAGTGTTGTGTGAATGAGTTATTCTCTCACAGGAACTAGCAGGTAACCAAGATGTATTTCCCAAAATTTTCACGTGATGGTGACCAAGTGCATTGCAAAACAGTAGTCACATTCCAGAGCTGTCACTAGTTCTGGAGGCTCAGTTACACAATTGCCACTCTCTGTCATCTTCTTCAGGGATGTGGCCCGACAGAAAAGTAAGAAGTCTGACAGATCACTTGTAAGCTTTTTAATTTTTATTTTCTATCATGTATTAGTCCTCAAGCTTTTCACCTCCAACTAGACAACGGAGTATCCAGCTGAGACTTGGGAATGCTGTAAGCTCTGCTTTAGGACTCTATTCAGGGTTGTAACATGTCACTCAAAAGTCAGATTCCAGCCCTAACCTGGCTTGGCTCAGTGGATAGAGCGTCAGCCTGTGGACTGAAGGGTCCCAGGTTCGATTCAAGTCAAGGGCATGTATCTTGGTTGTGGGCACATCCCCAGTAGGGAGTGTGAGGAGGCAGCTGATCCATGTTTCTCTCTCATGTTTCTCTCTCATCGATGTTTCTAACTATCTCTCTCCCTCTCCTTCTCCCTTCCCCTCTGTAAAAAATCAATAATATATATATATATATATATATATATATTTTTTTTTTAAATAAGTCAGATTCTACTTAGAAGAAAAGAATTTGTAAAACAGTAAATTAAGAATCACTTATGGGGTTCTTTTTTAATTGGCCTATCTTGGTTTTCATAATTGTGTGGTTCATACATGAATATAATACCAATACAAATAATTTAAAACCCTACAGATATTTAATCTGTCAGACACTTCATTTATGTAGAATTTTTCTTCTGTAAAGTTAAATGTGGAGTTTGTTTTGATTTTTTACAAGGTATTGCTAAGTTTTGCTCACTGCAACTATTAAATAGTAACATTGTATGTTCTCATTGTTTCAAGGTTTTTATGCATTCCTGAAAGTAATTTTTCAAAAGTAATTTTTCAAAATACTTTGAGTTTAAAATATTTCAAGCCATATTTGCACTAATACAAGGAGATTGCCCCACACCCAAATGGGGAGGGTTGTGGGTCAGGAATAACAGAGATGGAGGAGGTGAAACTCATGTGGTCAGTGACATGACTCCCAAAATGTGGATCACAGAGGTAGGTCAGTTTCTAGATGTCCGGACCCTTCCCCAGGCCTCCCCTGCTGGACACCCAGAAATCCCTCATTCATTCCCTATATCTAATGAGTAGATCTTTACGGGTTATTTATTTAGAAAAATCTCTTGGTTTCAGCTTTTCTATTCCCATGATCAGGGCATCAGTTCTGATGTTTATCAGCATGCCTCTGGTTGAGAAGAAATGAACTAATGCATTTTGACCATACAATTAATCCCTGCAGCAATCCTGGGAGGTTGGAAGTTAATCTGAATTTTTTTTCAGGTTGTGAAAACTGGCCAAGCTCTTTCAAGTATGTTACCGTATATTACTAAGGAAATGTCTTTGCTCTGAATCTTTCTTCTCCATAATGCATTTTATACAATACCAAGATAGTCTCCTTAAAATGTAATTGTAATAGACACTGAGTGGCCAAATTATTATGATCTCTGAACGCATAATAATCTGGCTACTCAGTGTATATCCTATATAATAAATGGCTAATATGCAAATTGTCCCCTCAACTAGGAGTTCAACCAGTGGCAGACTGGCCAACCGCCCATGTCCCTTCCCCTTGGCCAGGCTGCCCTACCCCACCCATGCACAAATTCATGCACTGGACCTAGTACACACACACACACACACACACACACACACACACACACACACTGAGTGGCCAGATTATTCTGATCTATGAATACAAAATAACCTGGCCACTCTGTGTAATAACTTACTTAATAAAACCTACAATTATTAATGTAGCACTTTACAAATTACCAGGGATTTTTCATGTTTGAGCTCATTCTACACAAACTCAACCCATGAGATTAATGTTATCTCCTATTATGACCTTGTTCAGGCTGTAATGACTTCTGTTTCTCATCAAAGCAATCATAAGCTCTTAATTTTGATGACATTCCACATTTTACTAGTATGCTATGTCTCTGTTTTGTCCCTTTGATCATATATCTCAATGTCAGCTGGTTTTAGCTTTAGCCAGGTGAACTTTCTTAAAGTCCTCTTCAGGTAGCATCCTCATTTTCTCCCTAAAGTCTACTCAAAACAAAGCACACCTCACCCTCTTTTGCCCACCCTGTTCTCTCATTTAAACTCTAGTCCTGCAGTGCCCACTCCAAGTCCTACCTTTTCAAAGAGGTCTTCCCCAGGAATTTCTGTCTTCCTGTTTTTTCTTCTTGATTTCCTTTGTCACCTATGTTTGCCCTTGAATGTAATTTAAAGTTCCTCCTACCAAAACTAATATATGCTTCACCTGGCTGGCATGCCTCAGTGGTTGATATGAACCAGGAGATCATGGTTCGATGCCAGTTGGGACACATGTGTGGGTTGCAGCCTTGACCCCCAGTGTGGGGCATGTTGGTGGCAGCTGATCAGTAATTCCCCCTCATCATTGTTGTTTCTATCTCTCCTCTTTCCTCTCTGAAATCAATAAAAATATATTACTTCTTAAAAGCAATATATGCTTCATGTTAAAATGTTATATAAGATATTTGAAAGTAAAAAGGTAACTTCTGACTTGCCAATCCTAGTTTGTAGAAGTACCCACCGTTGTGTGTCTTTAGAGTTGTGTGTCTATGTATAAACAGGACTGTTCATGGATGCATATATGCGGATACACCTGTTGACAGACAGGGAGATAAATGTACATCTATATTTTATACACAGATACTATCCTACAGTTGGTTTTTACTTGACAGTATATCTTGGAATTTTTTCATGTCAGTGAATACGGTATAAGGGATTTCATTCAATATCTCTCTTTATCGCCTCCAATTGTTTCATGTCAGATTATTTTATCCATATACATCTTATCTTCCTTCACAAAATGAAAATGGAAACTCTTCAAGGGCAGGACTACTAATTACATATTTATTCTCTTTCTTTTCCTTTATTCTTTGCTCTTTCTGCATTTACTCAATATTTCACATTTGTGCTCTAGGAAATGAAAGATGTTTGCCTTTTATAACTCCTAAGGAATTAGGCTCTAGTGGGTAAGAATCTAATTTTATCCACATAACTGTAACACAAGGAAGAAATTGAGAAGTGACACAGATTTCTGTTACTGGAAATATGGCTAGGTAGGTTATTTGTTTTTTTGTTTAAAAATACATTTTTATTGATTTTAGAGAGGAAGGCAGAGGGGAGAGAGATAGAAACATCATTGATGAAGGAGAATCATTTGACCAGCTGCCTCCTGCACGCCCCCTACTGGGAATTGAGCTTGCAACCTGGGCATGTGCCCTTGATCAGAATCAAACCTGGGACCCTTTAGTCTATAGGCTGATATTCTATCCACTGAGCCAAACCAGTTAGGGGTAGGTAGGTTATTTGAATAATCCTCTGGCTGAAAATAATTGGAACTATTGAATATTTATAAGAAGATATCCTTAAAGCAAAAAAGGGCTGAAAAGAGAAGAAATTAAAGGCCAAATTTGAGGAAAAGTGAGAGTTCAGAGAGGCTTAGAGAGTGGAAGCCGCTTTTGCCTTGAGGGCATTTGCTGATGTAGGCAAATTTGAATATAAGTAGTAAAACTCTACAGAAAACTAGGAAATGGTTACCATAAATTTCAGAATAATGGTTTTAGGAGGGGTTGGGTTTCTGTTTCTGAGATACTCAGAACTTTGTACTTTTACTGACCTAGTGGTAGTAGCTATCCTGGGTCATTTGTTTTCTAAACTGAGCATATTTATTTTATGTGCTTTTCTATACATGTGTTATAATTTACAACTAAAAGGACAAATTATGGGACAATATACTAGTATATAGTATTATCCCACACCTATGTGCATGTGTATGCGTGTATTATATAAATGGGATGTGTGACATAAATTTTACATGTTGATATAATAAATATATAAATTTATGTTTATGTATTAATGTGTGTGTGTACATGTGTTTGTGTCTCATACAGAAAAAAAGGTTGGAAGAGTGTTCACAAACTACTGAGGGCAACTTTGAAAGAAAAGGGTTGGGGAGTAGCAGGGAAGGAATTTATATTTTGTGCTTCAAAATGAACTGTTAATTTTTTCTAAATAATAATTTTTATTTAGTATGTCTTTAAAAATCTGATTTTAAAAAGATATGGCTTCTGTCTCGGCCCCTAAAGCCCTCCTTTAGCACACTCCAGTACCTTTAAAAACACACATGTCGTTTCGTTGTTGGATTATAAGCTCCTAAAGGGAGCAGAATGGTGTCATGTGTATGCTTATATGTCTTGTACTTAGTAAATCCTGGTACATAGTAGAGGGTGTGTAAGTCCTAGAGGAAAATGAGGAAATAAATGTACTTTAAGAAGAAGCTAGGGCTGTAGGCATCCAGTAGATACAACCTTTCCTTAGAGGTTCTTGTTATATATTTTGAGAATTATTTTGTGCCTGGCACAGCAGTGGGCATAAAGTTGGCATGTGAATAGAGGTTAATTTGAATTTGACCGACACTTTGTGGAACCTGTAGGCAAATGTGGAGTCTGCCTTGCAATGCCCCCTCTGGATCCCCCAAAAACAGGAAAGCGAAAATACTTTCTAAAAATTAAACTGAGAAATGAACACCTACCTAACAAATTCAATCCAAGAGAGGCAGTGTGATCTTAAGAGACATGAAGACTCCTTGGCAGTAAGACTTGACTGTAACTAATTGAGGGTATTGACATCTTACACACACACATATCAAATCTCCGTCAGAAGAGCACTTTCTCTGCCTCCAAAGCAGAGCAAAGCAAAAACTGTTAATGTAATTGTCACGATACTCTGCAAAGCACTCTCTGACCAATAGCCCCTGCTGGTTGAAGCCAGCACCCGTGCTGCCTGACAGGCAGGTAGCCCTGTGTAGAGCTGCAGAGCCTTATGCCATTTGCACTGGAATCTTGCAATTGACTCCACTCACCCACCTCCATGTGCACCCAGCTTCCCTCTGGCAATTGGCCTTCCTACAGTGATAATTCACTCAGGCCAATACAAACATCAGTGTACCTAATTCCTCTGTTAGTCACTGTTAATAATAAAGTCGCTTTCTTTCTTTTGTTTTTATTTTATACATCAGTGTCTTGTGAATTTTGTTAGCATGAGTCTGCATTCCTGGGTGCAGTCAGTGAGGTTGGGAATCATTCTGCAAGGCTCATCAGGGTAAATGCTACCTTGTGGGCATCTGTTGGAGTGGCCTGCTGGATTTTCCAGGTGAGGCCCATGTGTCCTCCTGCTCCATGTCTCCTGTCCATTCCATACTTCACAAGAAGCCTTCTCAGAACTGGTCTGTTGAGAACATCTTAATAATGTGCACATTTCAGTTAGAGAACACCATATATTAACTCAGTGCAATAGATCCTTTTCCTCTGGTGAGTATTATTTGTTTGGCTTTGCAGATTTCACACTTGTATAGATCAGTGGTCGGCAAACTGCAGCTCACAAGCCATATGTGGTTCTTTGGCCCCTTGAGTGTGGCTCTTCCACAAAATACCACGTGCAGGTGCGCACGTACAGTGCCATTGAAACTTTGTGGCCCATGCTCAGAAGTCGGTTTTCGGCTCTCAAAAGAATCTTGTACTATTGATATTTGGCTCTATTGACTAATGAGCTTGCTGACCACTGGTATAGATTAATAGAAAAATATACTATAGATGCCCTCCTAAAACTCATTTCCCATTCTGCTTCTCAGCCTCTTGTGACTTCGCTTCTGCCTCTCATCTCATCTCATCTCATCTCATCTCATCTCATCTCATCTCATCTCATCTCATTGTCAGCTTTGACCTTGGTACCATACTTGGTCACTTCCTAACCTAGTTTCTCTTGCAGCAGGGAAACCTAAAGAAGATGGAGGACACAGTGAGGTCGACAAGATTAAGAATAAGAATGCAAGTAGAGCAGGCAATGAACGAGGTTATAGAATTTTTTCTTCCATTCTCATCGTCCTCTCTTTCCTCAAACACTTGCATTTGAAAGGGTTGCAGAATAGAACACACATTCTTAAGGACATGTTCAACTGGTCTGTGAACAAAACGGGCCTTGCACCAGATTTCAAGAAATCATGAACGTATCTCCTTGCCAAAAAGGACATCAGAGTAGATAACGGCAAAACCCTCAGTGAGTCCTGGAATTTTTAAAAAATTAACTGTAGCATCAAATAAGTCAACTATGCAGTGAGATTTTTAATCAGCAGTTTTTCCCCTTTCCCTTCTATTCTTCCTCTTTTACTCCAACCTCCAGCCAGAATAACTTGACTATTAAATTCCACCATAAATTAACCAGGAATTTACACAGGGTAATCCTCAGTTGTCACTATGATTTGAAATAACCTCTCTCCTATTCATAGATTAGGACCTCACCAAAATTTCAGATAGGATAGGTAAATACAAAATCTTGAAAAGACTTTTTTTCTTTTTTTTTTACACACTTGGTTCCTAAAAACGATTGTTTAAACAGTCACAATTAGGTTCACTGATACAGTTGGAACTCTGCAGCATAATAAGACACTGTTGGATTATTAGTATGTCTAATAAGTTGGTGAGGCTTCTATCCCTGTGTCACTGCAGGCTCCCTGTGGTGTGACATGGGTCTGAATTGCTAGACAGGTGGTTACAGATCATTCTTAATTTGTTAGATGCTGGTTAACTAATCAGTGAATTCTTTAGGCCTTTTGACCAAATTCACCATTGTTTGGCTTTCATTTTCTTGGGGTGAAGGATGATGCTAAGGAGGACAGGGTCCCAGTTTCATCCCCATGTAAGCAAGGCTTGTTTCACACCAGAGACTCCTGGATGTAAGATCACTAGCTACGCTGTGGCCTTGGCAGTGGTGGAAGTTAGGCTAGGTAGCATCAAAACCAAGCCTTTTACCACTGCTAAAGTACTCACCCCCCGCTTAGTGAACTAGTAACAGCTGCCTGTGGTACAGAAGTTAGCATTTCCTAAAGTAAACTAGGTATAGGATGTTTATGCTGACATGAGGAATTACCAAAAAGGGAAATATCCTACTCACTTCCTTCATTCAATGTTTAATTAAGGGTGAGAGGATAAACAGTCGTCAACATGTATAAAAAATACCCACAACTCTCAAAACTACCTGTAATTTTCAGAACTTTCATGACTCTTCTCATTTTACCAAAGTACATATTATATTGTCAAGATTCCTGCACATGGGGAAGCCCATGGCGTGTTCTAAATGAAGACAGAGGAATAGAAGGAGCCAGAGAAAGATGATACCCTGAGAAGCAATGTGTGTTTGCCCCTCTCCTGGCCCATCCTTTCCCATCAGCCAGGCAATGGCCTTCCTTTCTTTTTCTCCTGTTGAAGGTCAAAGTCTAGACTGGTACTCACTGGACAGAGCTCAAAAGACAGCCAGTTCGGTAGCACAGACTATCCTGCACTTGGGCAGCGTTATGACAAGCTGAAGTTTGCAGTTTTCAAAATTATACAGAGATCTTCAGACCCAGGTCCTTCGTGATGAGCCAGCCTTTTACCTCCTGGCTACACAAGGGCCCGGTATACAATGGCAGAGTAGACCCAGCTCCTTTTCGCTCTCTGTTCTGCCTTTCTACATCCTTTTCCTGGCATCAATCTGTTTTTCTTTAGTTTTCCTGGAGCCCCCTAACTCCTGTGATCCTTGTCCCTTTTCAATAAAAGGTTTATCATACGTGTTGTTTTCATTAAGTCAATTCCTGTGTGCGTGTCTGTGGGTTATGTGTGTCTGCCTTTTGTTTTTGTTCGTTTGTAATACACTTTAGGATATTGCCCTCTAACCAAATAAATCCTGACAGTAACTTTTCAGATTATGGACTCTTTCAGGCAGTCTGAAAAGTAACCTCAAAAAAAGGAAAAACAGATACAATGTTGGGTACAATTTCATGGCGTTCATGTACTCTCAGTGCCTATTTATGGATCCCAACTGGGTTAGGAATTCCTGCCCCAGGATGGAATTCCAAAGTTACCTCCTTTCATGGTCACTGGTGATATTTGAAACATCTATTCACCAGGTACTCATTGAATGCCTACTGTGTGCCAGGAACTATAGGGCACTGGGATACAGGGAAGAGGACAGTGTCGTTGAGGAGACAGACCAGTATACAGTTATGATACAGAATAGACACAGTGGCAGGAGAAGTACAGGAAACCTGGAGAGCACAGAAGATGAATGTTTAACTCAGTGTTGGGGCTTCAAGAGAGTTCTAGATTTGTGTGTTATATGGAGAAAATTGAATTTGAATTTAAAGTGCCTTAAGTTGAGGAATGATAAGAAGTGATCTGTGACTACTGAAAAAATTAACTCTGACTGTAGCATGGAGAACGGGTTGGGGAAAGCAGGACTGGAAGCTGGGAGACTTTGGTAGTAAGCCTGGTGACAATAATAGTGATTTTAACCAAAGTACTGACAGTGTGTTTGAAAAGAAGAGGGCGGGTTGAAAGGATATGTACTGGATTGACTGAATTCATTTCTTCAACAAGTATTTATTGTGCTGCTAAATGTCAGACACTCAGTGGGATACGGTGGTAAACTAGGGAGACACTGTCCTTGTCCTCAAAGTCTGGTGAGGAGAACTTGAAGGTTTCTGGAGTGAACAGCTCAATGTTTCTCTAGGAGTGTTTCTTCAATATACCCCTCCTGAGATTTCAAGATATCCTTGTAGTTGTGAACCGCTGTGTCTAATGAGAGATGTTACTGCTGGGAGAATGTGTCTATGTAAACAGTATTTGGGAATGTAGGTGACAGTTGGAGCTAGAAAATGGATGCCTGGCTCAGGGAGTGTTGGTGGATGAGAGGAGATGAGGGCTGACTGAGCCCTGGACATGACGAAACCGTGGAGATAGAAGAACTGACGAGACAGCTAGGAGTGTGTGAAGAATGTAAAGCAGGTTCCACAGTGGAGCCAATGGAGCAGATGGGAGGGTTACAGGTGTATCAGAGGGGCCTCTGGTTGGAAACGATGACCTGGGCTTATTAAACTTCACACATTCACCACCATCTCAGCTAAAGGGCTCAGGGTGGTCAGCAGAAACCACTGAAGAGAATTTATGCCGTGTGAATTACATCTCAATAAAACTGTTGTTAAATAAAGAGAATATTGATGAAAATCCATTCTTAAACACATTTGAGCAAATTGTCATTTCAAAAATGAAATAATTATATAAGCATCAGATGTGGGGATGGGGTGGGGTGCAGTGAGGGAGATGTTATGCACCAGAGGAGGAGGTTAAGTTTGAATTCAGTCACTTAGTAGCTCTCTGTGAAAATAGTGGCTCATCACCTTAAGCCCTTAGAGAGGAAAGGGTTGTTACTCAGATTTTACAGACAAATAAGGCTTCTTTTCTTGAAAGGGCAACATTCTTTGACATTGAATGACTCCCGCTCTTGTATTCGCCCTAAGAAAAAAATATATATATGCAAAGACATTCTAACAAGTAATAAGAATAAAGTACCCAGTAAGGAAAAGAAATTGTAAATAGAGTATTTTTAAGTGGTATGGAATTAATAGTGAATAACAGTTGTTAATGTAGTAGTAAGCCAGATGCTAATGACTCCTCAAAAAAAAAAATAATGTAACAGACTAACAATAATAGGGATCTGTGATCAGTAAGTGTTTCAACAGTTTGGCAGAAGGAAGGTGGAAGAGCGTAAGGAAACTCCAAAATGCTGGTGTATTATTATTGGTGCCAGTAAGGAAGGCAGGATAAAGAAAGTGTAAAGTTAAGCAGTGCTAGTGTAGAAATAGGATGAATAACTCCTCAACCAATTGACTTAAGAGTTGGGGGGAGGACTTCTTAGTCAAACTGACAAAAATAGAATTAAAAGAAAGGTTTTTCCTCTCCAAAGTACTAATTCTAGACATGCTCATTTTAACTACATATGTGAAATTTTAAGTCAAATACTAACAATGAAATCTGGTAGCATATTGAAAGAATCATAAATCTGATTTGCTTCAATAATGTAGTATTTGTTTATCATTAGAAAACCAATACTATGGTAATCACATTGAGAGATCAAAGGAGGAAAGCCTTTTTCAGCCATTTATTCCTATGGGCCAAGCATCACTCTGGTGATCCAGCGATGAACTCCAGCAACCAATTCCTTTCTTTGTGGTACTTAAAGGAGAACATTAAGAAGTTGCCAAAACCGGTTTGGCTCAGTGGATAGAGCATTGGCCTGCACACTGAAAGGTCCCAGGTTCGATTCCGGTCAAAAGCATGTACCTTGGCTTCGGTCACATCCCCAGTAGGGGGTGTGCAAGAAGCAGTTTCTGACTTTCTATCCCTCTCTCTTCCTCTCTGTAAAAAATCAATAAAATATAATTTTAAAAAAAGAGAAAAGTAATAGACAGCTAGCATAATAAGCACATATACAATTTTGTTGTATGATAGATTTTCAAATCAGTGGGAAAAAGTTGGTTTATTCAAGAAATTATTTTGGAATCATTGGCTAATGTTTTAGTGACTCTTAGCCCAAAATTTATACGTTAAAATACATCCCAGATGAATTAAAGATTTTATTTTTAAAACTGAATATGAGGAGCTATAATCAGGGAATACTTGCATTACCTCATGTTCTGTTAGACCTTTTCAATCATGGCAGAAGGGGAAGTTCTTGGAAAGATTTGAGTTAAAGGATAATGTCACTCAATTTCTGGGATAGTAAGGACAAAAGCAAGGGCTTCAAACTTACAGACAGTCCACAAAGCATAACATGTTTGGAATATGTATTAGAAGATTACAAAGAACTGAAACTTCAAGGGGTAAAACCCAACATCATTACTGACACATCAGAGTTTGCAGCCAAAGTCCAGTTGTGCTATTAAGACTTGTGGACATTTTCCCAGTGGTTCCTGTAGCCTAGATATTCTGATGCTTATCTGCCTCATATAGTACTTAAAACACGTCTGAAGTGGGTGCAGATAGTCTTTTACGTATTTTACTGGTAAAGATACAGAGAGCAGAACGGTCTCAGTACTTGCCTGAGGGCACCCAGCTAGTAATTGGCAGAGCCAAGGTCAAGCCCAGTCTAGTGCCCATGTCGGCTCTCCTGGCCATTGTGCTGTACTGAACATGGCTCCTAACTTTCTGAGTAGTACTATAGTTCTCAAGAAACAGGTTCCTGAAGGTGAATTCAGGGAGGGGAAATTTTAACTTAATTTGTCTGAATAATAAGTTTGGATGATAGCTTATCAACTCACAGCTGGAAAGTCCACTTGGAGTTGTGAGGAATCTCTTCTCACTTCCATCCTGTTTTTGTCAGATCTTCATGGGGAGTGTATGGAACTCAAATTTCGTTCAGTTACCAGGATCACTTCCAGAAAGTCACTTTGAAATATTTTTTAGCTAATTATTTCCCTGTTTACTCCAAAACAAATGAGTGGGCTTTGAATGCCACATATGTCACCAGCTTGTATTTACAAGGCTGGTTTTTCTCCACTTGTGACTGACCTGGCAAAGCAGTTTGATCAGCACAGCCCCCACCAAGTTCTCTTCCCCGACTACATAGGTTAGATGGCAGAGACCATCAAGCAAGAATGCTCAGTGTTGATGGTCATCAGAGTTTTTAAGTAAAAACAAAAAATTTCCCAAATATACCATTTTCATATTTGAAGTTTGCAATATTTATATCTTATTTTAAACATTAAAGGCAGGCTTGAGATTTTTTAAAGTTTATTTCAAGGTGACAATTTTTTAAAACATTGAGAGACATTATTCTGTGTGCTTATTGGATATGGAAAGGTAAAGATGCACACAATGCATTTTTCAAAAAAGCATATTCTTCTCAACCCTCTTGGATTTTCTAGCCCTCTATTTTTTTTTAAAACAATCAATCTGAGAAGGATTTAAATACTGATACTATTGAATTTCTATTTATCCTTCTGTTTTAAAGAACCAGTTTGGTGTATCTCTGTTAACATAGCTATGGAAATAATTGTAGCCTAGCTTGGCTGGTGTAGCCCAGCTGTTGAGCATCGACCCAGGAGCTAAGAGGTCACCAGTTCAATTACAGGTCAGGGCCAATGCCAGTATTGCGGACTCAATCCCTTAGGGGGGACTTACAAGAGGCAGCCGATCAATGGTATTTCTCTCTGATATTTCTGTATCTCTACTCCTCTCTCCCTCTCTCTAAAAACAATGAATAAAGACATATTTTAAAAAGAAATATTTATAGCCTAAGAGCCTATTATTTTTATTGTAAATGAACATTTATTAACTAAAATAATCTACTTTTACTTGTTTCACTGTTATTTTCATGAGTTCAGGTTTGTCTGAAGTTATTGTAGCTATAATTTCTTCTGATTCTCATTTATTTTATCATGTCTTTTCCAACTATTTCTTAGTTTTATATTTTAAATTAGGCTGAATCCTTATCTTTAAATAGTAATGTTTATGTTGACAGTTGATAACAATGTTAATTATAATATTAATGTTAGTCTACATGTAGTAAATGTTTATCCTATCTAATAAAAAGAGTAATACACAGATTGACCATCACTCCAACACACAAGAGGGCTGCCCCCATGTGGTCAAAGATCCTGTCCCCATGTGGACACAAGATGGCCAACACAAGATAGCCAGCAGGGGAGGGCCGTTGGGAGGTTCCAGGCCTGCAAGGGAGGGCAGTTGGGGGCGATAAAGCCTGCAGGGGAGGGCAGTTAGAGGGGACCAGGCCAGCAGAGGAGGGACGTTAAGGCCAAACAGGCTGGCAGGGAGCAATTAGACATCAATTAGGCTGGCAGGTTAGTGGTTAGGGGTTGATCAGGCTGGCAGGCAGAAGCAGTTAGGGGCAGTCAGGGAGGCAGGCAGGTGAGCGATTTGGAGCCAGCAGTCCTGAATTGTGAGAAGGATGTCTGACTGCCTGTTTAGGCCCTATTCTACTGGGATCGGGCCTAAATGGGCAGTCGGACATCCCTCGAGGGGTCCCAGATTGGAGAGGGTGCAGGCTGGGCTGAAGGACACCCCCCGCTCCCTGTGCATGAATTTCATGCACCGTGCCTATAGTATGTATATATTACAATAAAACAGCATGCGTAATGTGATCTATTTTTATAAAATAGATTTAAATCTATGGTATGCCATATTCAGATAATATGGGAAATTATCTAAAAGGATATATATGCAGCTATTGATAGTGGTTGCTTATCTTTGATGGTGGGACTATCAGTGGTTTAAATGTTTGTTTATGTGTATATTCAGGGTTTTTATAGTAAAAATGTATTATTTCCATAATAAAAAAGTTTAAATAATTACAAAGGGAATAAGGCAGTCTACAGTAGGACAAAGTAGACAAATGTCAGTAGCTATCTTATTTATATACCAGCCATGCCATTGGGAAGTATAGTTGGGTGGGGAACAAAATAAGCAAACAGTTCCATTCTAAATAATAACATGACACAAAATGCCAAGAAAGGAACTTAAGAAATGTGTAGATCTTTTCCAAAAGCTGCAATTACTTGAAACAATAGAATGTTAGGTAATGGATTCAATAATAAGACAGTGATTTTTTACGTGGGAGAGACTTGAATATCTTTAAATATTAATACAAAAGAGAGAAAAGTTCACATTTTTGCACAGTGTAAGGAATGATATTTCTTCAAGTAGAATCAGTAGCATTTGGTGCTTGAGGTACATACAGAGCTTGAGTAAGAGCCAGAAGATAGTAGTATTTCCAAATTACATTCCTGGGAAGAAGAGGATCTCCTTGACTAATAATAGCAATGTTAGTACCCATTTATCAAGGGCCTAGTATGAGCTACACAATGTGATAATTATTTTCATGTGTGTTGATTTGATTTTACCACCATCTGAAAGTTACTGATATTAATCCCATTTTTTAGATAAAGAAACTCAGGCTTTTTTTTTTTTTTTTTCAGTAGTGAGAGAGAGAGGAATGGAGAGAGAGAAAAACATAGATTTTTGTTGTTCCAGTTATTTATGCATTCATTGGTTGATATATTTCAGAGAGAATGGGAGAAGCAGAGAAAGATAGAAACATCAATGATGAGAAAATCATTGATTGGCTGTCTCCTGCACACTCCCTATTTGGGATGCAGCCCAAAACCCAGGCATGTGTCCTTGACTGTAACTGAACCCAGGACCCTTCAGTCTGCAGGCCAACACTCTATTCACTGAGTCAAACTAGCTAGGACACATTGGTTGATTCTTTAATGTGCCCTGACCTGGAATCAAACCCAAAACCTTGGTGTCTTGAGATGAGGCTCTAACAAATTGAGCTACCCAGCCAGGTAAGAAACAGGCTTTTATAAGCAATGTTAAATGAGTTCCCAATTTCTGACAGGGGCTAGGTGTCAGCTGTGGTTTGAACTTACCAGCAGACCAGTAATCTAAAGATTTCCCCCCCTTTAGTATACTACACTAAACTGCCACCACCAGGCACAATCCCAAAACAGAAAGCGGGGCTTGGGTTAGGACAGTGAGTCTTGGTTCTTTAACATAGGGACTAAGTTTAAGAGATTGATAAAATATCAGTTTGGAGGTAAATCATTGGAAATATGGTCTGGAGTCTGGGGAAAGAGCTCAAAGACATTCTTAAGGGTGCCATCAGGAATTGCTTGTAGCCTTGGAAATAGATGAGATTGTTTGCGGGGATGCGGTGGTAGTAATCAGCAAAAAGAGGAGGAATCTTAGAGAAGAGTACTCAACATTGTGCCTGGAAAAAGAAAAGCTCTTAGCTCTCACTATTGTTTCCTGGATTGCCTTCTCAGATTAGAATTAAACAACTGTCCTCCAAAGTGTCCCCATCCTATCTAATAAAAGAGTAATATGCAAATTTGACCGTACTTTCGCTATACCCACAAGCCATGCCCGCAGCCACGCCCACCAGCTAATCAGAAGCAGATTATGCAAATAAATCTCAACCAAGATGGCAGCTGCCACTGAGAGCACTAGGAAGGCTTGGGTTTCCCTGGCAACAGACGAAGCCAAGCTTTCCGCCTGCCGTTGCCGGCTTAGGCCTCCACTCAATGCTACAGAGTTTCAATTATAAAAGATACAGAAATGGCGGCAGCCATTGAGCTGGAGAGACAGAGACTTGGGTTTCCCTGGCAATGGAGGAAGCCAAGCTTTCCTCCTGCTGTTGCCGATCTAGGCCTCCACTCCAGGCTACAAAATTTCAAACAGAAATGGCTGCCGCCATGGAGAGCAGTAAGCTCGGCTCTGCTCCAGGCTACAAAGTTTCAATTGTAGACATAGATTAATCCCAGATCCCAGGGCCTCCACTTGGCTCGCTGGGGGGCGTGGCCAGCCTGCAAACCTCCACAGGACCCTCGCCCAGGCCGCTACTCACCCCAAGGGAACCCCCACCCTGATCTGGGACACTCTTCAGGGCGAACCAGCTGGCCCCCACCCATGCACCAGACCTCTATTCTATCTAATAAAAGAGTAATTTGCAGATTGACCATCACTCCTACACATGAGGGCTGCCCACATGTGGTCAAAGATCCTGCCCCCATGTGGACATAAGATGGCCACCACAAGATGGCCAGCAGGGGAGGGCCATTGGGAGGTTCTAGGCCCTGCAAGGGAGGGTAGTTATGGGCAATCAGGCCAGCAGGGGAGGGCAGTTAGGAGTGACCAGGCCAGCAGAGGAGGAAAGTTGGGGGCAAACAGGCTGGCAAGGGAGCAGTTAGGCATCAATTAGGCTGGCAGGGTAGTGGTTAGTGGGTGATCAGGCTGGCAAGCAGAAGCGGTTAGGGGCAATCAGGGAGACAGGCAGGTGAGCAGTTTGGAGCCAGCAGTCCAGTAGGATCGGGCCTAAACGGGCAGTCGGACATCCCTTGAGGGGTCCCAAATTGGAGAGGGTGCAGGCTGGGCTAAGGGACATCCCCCGCCTCCCCTGTGCATGAATTTCGTGCACCTGGCCTCTAGTGTGTAAATAAGACTCGGTGACATCTAGATGAGGGGAATACGTAGGGAATTTATTTATACCATGTGAGCTCCATGTTCCCTTGTCCTGAAGAATGTTAACGTGTTATCTGATAGAAAATCTGAATTAACAGGTGTACATAGATGGTGAAATTTTTTGTGCCCAGCCTTGCTTATAGTAGATACACAGTGAAGTATGATTGATGACAACTATCCCCAAGAGGCAGGCTTCTTTTTGGCTCTACACACACAAAAAAAGATGCAGTCTTTGTGGATGGGTGTTTAGGGAATTCTGCAGTCTGTCTCAGATGGATCTCACTATGGGGGTGTGTGTGTGTGTGTGTTTTACTTTCTACTTTATCTCTGATATCAGGGGATTTTGTGGTTTCTCATGTTGTGCTAGGTAAGAAGTAGTAACTGCATAAACATTGGGAAAGGAGTGCTGATAGTGTCATAAATATACCTCTTAGTTTTTCATAAAAAACTATCATCTGTTACAGAGTTGCCAAATTAGTATTGAGCCTTCCTTCCAGAAAGCTTATAAGGAAGTCATATAGGCTGTCTAGTTTACAAGGTAATTACATTTTCTAAATGTTACACCACATAAAGAATTCTAAGAAAAAAATCCATTTCTTTGGGGAAAACTGACTTTATTTTTTGTAGTCATAGTCATAATTTCTCCTGTAAGATTATTTAGTTTTGGAAGCTCCTTGGGAAACCTAGAAGAGATTAAATATTTTCAGATCTAAATACGTGTTTCTAAAACTGTAATTAGATAACTCTGAAAATTAGCGAACTGATTTATTCTTTCTTTTATTTAGTCAAAATTTACCTTTTGGAGTAGGCTTTTGTTAGATCCTAGTTGTCAATTTCATTTTCTTTGACTTTAATAATTACCTTTAAAAATTCAAACTCAAGTACCTTTGTTGTTCGCGTCTGTGTCTCAGGAAATATGACTGAGACATAGATGCGAACAACAAAGGTACTTGAGATGTCTGATAACTAAGGGCCTACACAGTCTTTTATATTCTGTTGAGTGGCTAGATGCAAATCAGTGTGTAGTACTTGAGCCGCCAATGTGCCATGAACCTTCTACCAAGACATGTAGTGCACCCTCAGATCGTCCAGCTACCATGGGACTCGATTTGCAAAAGGAAATAGTGTTCCTTTTTAAAAGAAAGAAAATTAGCAATACTCATTACTCAAATTATGAGGTTTAAAAGACACTGAGCAAGTAAATAGTATAAACTGCCCATGTATAGCAAATTCTGAATCATTGCAATTTTTGTATAACTGACCCACATAGATTCTTTGCTGTATTCTTTTACTTATACACTGCAGAGTTTGTCCCTCCCATTTCTAAAATGCTTTCAGATATTAGGTCTGATCTTTTTTGAGCCTTAATCCTCTTGCTGCTCAATTGGTTGTCTGGAACCTCCTTGGTGCGAGTGGCTAGCACACTGTGAAGGTTTGAGTGCAGTTTGGTGCAGGAGTGGATCCGTTTATTCAGCAGACGGATCCCTTGTTCGTGACACCAAAAGAGCTCAGCGTTCAGTAGAGAAATGTGGTGGTTTTATAGCACGGCCCCTCAGATTCTTTGACCCTCCTCCCATTGGAAGGTAGAGCTCTGCCTCCTCCCCTTGATTCTGGGTTCTGTGTCTGCTTGACCATAAACTATGGCAGAACTTGATTCAGTTTCTGGACCCAGAGCTTAAGAAACTAGCAGTTTCCACTCCTGTCTGTTAGGGTTACTCACTTTTAGATCCATGCTGTGAAGAAACCTAAATTGCTGGTTGGGAGTTTGGGGAGGGGGGGCACAACAACTGCCAGCTCTGCCTGAGCTGTTGGAAGTAGACTCTCCAGTGCCAGAAAGCTGCCCCTGCCACACTGCTGTGTTTAGAGCAGGAAGGCCCCGCTCACCGAGCCCTGCCCAAATTGCAGATTCATGAGCAAATAAATGACTGTGTGCTAAGCCACCAAGTTCTGTTGCCAAAACAAGGAGGTAGACACATAATGAGCAATTTCGAAGCATGTAGAAGTAAGATGACAGTGAGTGTAGTGAGTATCACAGCTATACTGAGCAGACACCTAATCCTTACTTCAGTGCCAAGGAAGACTTCCTCAATGACATGACAAGTGACTGAGTCTTGAGTGAGTGAGGGCTAGCCAGGGGGTGAGAGCAGGGGGTGTGCTGGGCAGGAGGGCCCACTGTGTGGTCAGAAGCAGAGTCAGGATAGAGAATGTTATTCCATTTACAGACTAGGAAATGTGAATCCCTGGTGTTGTCATGGTGACTACTGGTAAGTGGCTGAGATAAAAATTGAGATCAGATCTTCTCAAGCCTAAGTTTCGTCAGTTGTACCACCCTACAGTTTTGGAGCTGAAATTCCATTGGATCCTATAACCCAACCTCTCCTTTTAGAGATGAAGCAACTCAGGCAGCAGCCTGGTGAGGTGGCTGGGTGGTCTGGGAGCCAACTCTGAGGGTGTAGATTAGGGTGCAGAAATTTGTGGGGTGTGCTTGGAATCAAGAGCTGTTGGAGGAGAGGAAAGCAGAGGGCAAGGGAAGAGAGGGGGCAGGACTGGTCAGAGGTGACAAGTCAAGTGGGAAAGATACAGTCTCAGCAGAAGCTTTAGCCAGGCCTTTATTTCATCAACCAGCTGTGAGGTGCTGTTCACCCCAGGAAGGCTGTGATCTGAGACTCTCTAGCTAAAGCAGTGCCCAGAGAGGGCTGAGAGCAGACGACTTCTGCCATCACCACTCCTGGCTGTTTCATTCCCAAGTTCTGTCTGCAGGGCATCTCACAGTGTCCACCATAGACTTTGGGGTTATTCAGGCATGGGTTTAATCCTATCTCTGCCACTTCCTAGCCACTCAGTAAGCTAGTTATGTTAGGGAGAGTCTGGATAATTTCTTTAACCCTCAGGATCCTCTTCTATAACATAGGAAAAGTAATGTGAACACTAAGCCTTGGTTTCCTTATTTGTAAAATGGGAAGAATAATTTTACCATCCTTTTGGGAAGGTTGTTAGAGGATCCAGTGAGATCTTAAAGTTCCCAATGTACCCAGTTTTAGAAAATTAGTAAAGTGACTCGTTCAGTGCCAGAATATAATATTTGCCATGAAAGTTGCTCAATAAATATTTCATTAAAAAATGTTCAGCCCTAGCCGGTTTGGCTCAGTGGATGGAGCGTCGGCCTGCAGACTGAGGGGTCCCAGGTTTGATTCTGGCCAAGGGCACATGCCTGGGTTTTGGACTCGATCCCCAGTGGTGGGTATGCAGGAGGCAGTCATCATTGATGTTTCTATCTCTCTATCCTTCTTCTGCCTTCCTCTCTAAAATCAATAAAAATATATTTAAAATAAATAAATAAAATATATGTTTTTAAAATGTTCAGTGACTTTTTAGAGGCCCAGGTCAGTGTCAAAGCAAGAGCTGGAAAGCATCTGACTTACAACTACTCTTAGGTTTAGGTTTCAAATTAAGGAATATGGGAGAAGATGTCTCCATGGCGAGTCAGAGTGTGTTGGGAGGGAGTGGGTCTCTGAATGCGATGTTACCTGGGACAGCCTGATTCCTTAGGCTACATCTCTGGTGTCAGCCCAGTGTGAGCACGTGTTTTTCAGAAGAGAACCACGAAGATAAAATTAAAGATGAAATCATCTGAGTAGTAGTGCTACACCAAAAACAGCACTGTTGCAAAAGGATGATTATGGTGGGAACAGGTTACTTTGATTCATCGGGGAAATATGCATAGCCCCAATGATGTGAGTATGCAAAATAAGTAAATTTATTAATTATTTTATTATTTTCCATACAATCAACTGTAATTCTGTTTTTGCCCACCCACGTATATACACATATACATGATTGTACTTTTGTGCATCTTCACAGATCTGATTGTTTTCCCAGCAGATTTAGATTCTAATCCCGCTGGCTCCCTCACTCAGTGGATATTGACCCAAGGACAATTCATACACTCTATCTGGGCTGGACTATTGTCTCTAATGTGAGGATTTGGATCTTGGTGAGCACCTTCATGTTCTATCCTGGCATGATTCTTTCATTCCCAGTGTACTCTATAGCACAGATTTAAGGCAAAAGCTGGGTCTGTTATTTTACAGATAAATGCTATTTCACGTGGACCAAAGAGTGTGATGTATTGAACAAAGCCTGCAGAGGACAGTGTTCAGTGGCTCTTGCTAAAAAGCCCTGACACTTAACCTTTCACTGCAGGAGAGAAAAATCACTGTCTTGTGAGTCCACCAGAGTACGCCATAGTCACCACAGAATCATGTCCTTACCTGCTGTTTTTTTGTGTGGAATCATCCAGATTTGTTGTTTTAACATTTATTGACAGTCACTATTGTGTTAGATACTGGGTGGGACAAGCTTATGCAAGCTGCACCCCAGTTGCAGCAACCGAGGGAGAGAATGGAAAGGTGATGGAGTTCACAAGGTTGGAAATGGGAGACTTCTTGTTTTCTGTTAGAAAGGTTGATAGTCTCACTCCAGTATCATCGAGCCTTTGTGATTTATAGAGGCATCTTGTTGTTTTTCTAATTTGGCTCCTTGGCTGTTCTCATGGAATTTATGACCAGTAGCTTTTGAAATTTCGGCAACTAAACTCTCATTGGAGATTCATCTCACTTAAGACATTTTTTAATATAACTCTTTTATTAATATCTTGAATTCTGGGAATTGAATATGTATACTTACGCTTTTAAATTTGTTCTTGCCTGAACCATTATACATTTTCAAAGAACAAATATTTAATCCTTACCATTTTGTAACCAAGGGATTTAAAGATTAACTCTGAAAATGGGTCAGGGAAAAATATCTACTCTGGTTTGCAGCTAATCAGGCAAGGAAGTAAAGAAAAAAAAAAAGCAATGTGGAAGCTTTTGCAAAGCGTTTGTGAAATTAGTTTTATGTAACTTTCTGAAAGCTGCTATCTGTAAAGCTGAAGTATGAGTCAAAGCTTCTTTTAGTTCTGCCACTCCTTCATCCATCCATTCATTATTATTCACCCATTCATTGTTCATCCATCCATTCACCAAATATTGCTCCAGACACTGGGGTAACAGAGATGAATAAGACGGCAGGAGCTTACTATGTGCCAGGAGCTATGGGACCTGGGAACCCGATAGCCACAGCTCCACAGTCTGGTGTCAAAGACTGAGCATTGCAGGGAGTGCAGTTGTTTTCCTGCCCTCCAGTAAGCTGTGTGGCTTTAGGTGAGACCCATTCTGTGTCCATTTCCTCATTTCTGAAGTGGTATTGCTCACCCTATTTACTAAGAGCGTTGATGAAAGAATCAGATGAAATCATGATTTTGAAAGAGCTTTGAAAAGTAGCTAGCATTACACAAAGACAAGTAGTGATCTTGTGACTGATAAGTGGTTTTGACCATTTCATTACCTTTGTGAAAAGGGTTGAGGATGAGAACATTTCTGTTGTTTTCTGGAACTGGGTCTGTATATTTACGATGGTTCTTCCACATGTGCAACTGCCCTACTTCCTATCCACAGGGCAGAGACTTCATAATGAGGCCGCTGGGGGAATGATAGCTGCAGCTGGCAATACTTCATCTACTGCATTAAATCAACAAATATTAAGTGCCCAGACTAAGTGGGAAGAGGATAAAGGCTGAGATGACCAGACTTCAAGAAGCCTAGACTTCTCCTTGGCCAGTGTGGCTCGGTTGAGCATCGTCCCATGCACTGAAAGGTTACTGGTTTGGTTCCTAGTCAGGGTACATACGCAGGTTGCATTTCTGGATAGATCTTATCTCAGGGGCACACCACAAAATTACTGCCTTGCTTCAAACTAAATTCTGTAACTCAAATTAAGACAAATGCATGAGCCTGGGCATAGGAGGTCTATTTTTCAGGCACCATCAAATTGTAGAATGAAATAGCGATTAGAGTAGTGACTAGGAATTCAGCAGCAGACCTTTTTATTTTTTAATCTAATAGTATGTAGCTTTAAAAAAAATTAGCAGCATGTCTTATAAAGATTCCTACAGAGTTTTCTTATGAGTGAGGTTTCTTGAGTATTAAAAATAGTCCATGAAAGCCAGGACAAACACCACCATCCATGCTCACCTCCTATGGGAAGAGGGTACATAGGACTACGTGGAGGTGTGAATGGTTCTTTGTTATGAAGATTTTTGTTTTTCTAAAGTGCGTATCACTTAGTCCTGCTATGTAGTTGGGAAGAACATGAAACTGTTTCACTGGTCACTTTCCTTACATTGATCTTACTTCTGAATATTTTACATCCTTAAGAATTTCAGAATGAATAGCAACATCAAAAAGCACTGGGAGCTTGAGATTAGAAATAGGAGGTAAAATAAAAAGAAAGCAGTTGAAGGCTTCTGTTTTCTTTGCAAGTCAGTCGTAGATAAAGGGAGTTGAGGATAGGAAGACAGACCTTGAAAACACTCCAGTGTTTCTTAAGAAGGACAAGGAGAAGTATTAGGAGTTCCTGTGTCCCTGGAAGCATCACAGGATAGAAACACTGGTTCCTAATAAAGGCATCGAACATTTGCTTCACCGGCAGACAGAGTGGAAAGGGTCCCTTTCCTAAGCATGTTCTTTTACGGCTTTACTTTAGTAAGTTCAATTATGTATAGGGGCTTTCATTCATATGGTATTTTTATGGGAGTTTATGAGAAGTGAGACTGGAAGGTCAGGACTAAACTGCTGAGGGAGTTGAATTCAGGTTAATAAATGAATAATTTATCTGGCAAGTCAGTGGTTGCCAACCTTTCAGACCTCACGGACCACCAGTAATCTGAGGACCACTGTTTGTTGTAGGTGACATTGAACTAGAGAAGACTTTTGAGTTGGGGAGGGCCTAATCAAATTAATACTTTTTAAAAGTTTTTTTTAATACAAAAAGCCTGAAGTTCATATTTTTTAAAGTTTATATTTTAAAAAAGTTTATATATTCAGAAAACTTAATCTGGTGACATTATGAAGGAATGAAGAAACTGGATACTGGAAAGGACTGATTTGGATGTTAATGCAGTGTTTTGATTGGTTAAGTTAGGAATGGAGGGAAAAGATGGCTGTGATTTGTGGGAGAAGAAATCGGCATTCGTCAGTGGGACTTACATTGGTGGTCACAAGGAAAGGACCCCAGGTTTTTATCACGAGTGCCCTAGAAAATGATCACTGCATTGAAAAAAATATTTTTTTAAAAGCAAAAGTAACTGTTTGGGAAGGGGGAGCAGGAGTTGAAAGAAAAGAAGGTGTATTCAAGTTCACAGGTTTTCTTGGAAGCCATAGTGTATGGTGAGCAATTAAAATGTATCCTGGGCTGTTGAGGATGCAGACTGCAATTGGGAGAAAGATCATGGCTAAAAATGAATTATTTGGAAGTTTTATATTCAGATAGAATGTTGAAGTTTTAGCAGGAGCAACACAAAGGGCTGAGATGGACGTGTGTGCATTGGCTCGAAGGAGGAAGAAAGGTCTTAGGAGGAATGGTCCAAGATGGAAGAGGTGCAGATCCCTTAAAAGTGTACAGGCCAGGGGAGGAAGTGATTTCAGAATGGTGTGGCCAGCAGCACAGGACCTGTAGATCAGAACTAAGGAGTAATCGCAGGAGTCGTTAATGAGCTTAGACAATGAAAATTGAGATATAGGAGGAGGAAGAATGTCAAAAAGTAGGAAGCTAAAATAGGTGGCTCTATTGGATGACCACTGTGTGAACTTGAAATGAAGTTAACTTGATAAATGATGTTTTTCCTGGATGACTAGTAGACATTTAAATATCTTGTGTTTTATCAATTTCAAAAACTTTTTAAATTGGCAGATATTGGGGCAGGGATTATATCTTAATCTTAATGTATTTTTAAGTTCCATAATCTTTTTTATTTCCACAAAATAGGAGTTTCTTGTACATGCCTGCTTTTGCTCATTCCCCAAGATGGATTAATATGGATTTGGCTCTTTTACTTTGAGTAAGAGCAGTTGGCTTGTATATGGCTGATTAGATTTTATGTGTCCAATGGCATTCAGAGCAAAGAAGTAAAGTGCTGGTTGACTTTCACCTGTTCTCTTACACTTACGGAGCATCTAAAACCATACCACTTTAAAGTGACCTGCCTCTGTATTCCACTCGCTGTGTGGTTACTTTATTTTCTGTCTTATCATGACTTTAAGGAAGAGAAGTTTTTTACAGCAGAGGTTGGGATAGATGTGTGCATTTCATGATCACAGCTTTCTACAAAAATTAAGACTCTTGTTTTATGCTTTGAGTGTTTGCTTCTTGGCAATAGTTCATGGAATCTGACTAAATCTAAAAGAGTAAAAGGCAAACTGGAATCGTTGAGGTCTGTATTACAAAGAATAACTTGGTTCCCTTGAGTCTAAATAACAAGACATCCTGCATCAGTCATCATCTCTGTAGTTAAAAATGTCTATCCAGTTTATTTCTTGAGAGCCTTTACCAAGCTGACACTGGAGCAAATAAGTTAACATAAGTGGTTAACATGTCCTCCAGAAGCTTCTGTTTGTTCGTTTGCTCATTCGTTCATTCATTCATTCAACACTTATTGAATACATTCATACTTTCTGCCAGGCTGAAACAAAAATTGGCCACTGCCTTTAGGGTTCTTCAAGACTAGTGTCTTTACAAGTGATGGTAATTTAAGCACAGCATAGTAGACGCTGTAGAAGAAGTAAGCTGAGGAAGCTATAAGAAAAGAGTGACTAAAGTATGATGAGAGGGGGTAAAACATGAAATTGTACACAGTATACAGGAGACAGTTTCTGCAGATCCTTTTGTCACTTGCTAAAGAACCTTAATTTTATCCTGAGAGCAGGGGTGTGTATTGAATAGTTTCAAACAGAACCAAGTCATGATCAGCATTATGTTCCATTCTGGGTAAGCTAGAGGCAGGAAGATAGTTATAAGATGACTAGAGGCCGCTGCATGAAATTTGTGCACTCAGGGGGTGTCCCTCAGCCCAGCCTGCACCCTCTTTGTAGTCTGGGAGCCCTTGGAGGATGTCTGACTGATGGTTTAGGCCCATGGGGAGCTGGCCTAAGTCAGCAGTTGCACACCGTTAGCGCTGCTGCAGAGGTGAGAAAGGCTCCCACCACTGCCACTGTGCTCACCAGTCATGATCCCAGCTTCAGGCTGAGTGGCACTCCCCCTGTGGAAGTGTACTGACCACCAGGAGGCAGCTCCTTCATTAAGCGTCTGTCCCCTAGTGGTCACTGCGCATCATAGTGACCGGTCGTTGCACTGTTTGATCTATTTGCATATTAGTCCTTTATTATATAAAATTGCAGTAATTGTGAGGAAAGTTTTACTTAAGGTATTATTAAGATGGGTTCAGAGAGGAGGAAATGAATTTAAGAGATAGTTGGGATGTAGCAGTAATGGGTCGAGTAGAAGAGATGGGAGGGAGTAAGAGACAAAATCAAGGGCAAGTTTGTGGCTTAAAGGCCCAGGCCATGGGGGACAAAAACAAGAGGTGTCAGCTTTTGGCTATCTCAAACATGAGAGAGATTACAGTGGCTGAGTCATTCAAGGCTGATTCAGTTCCTGACAGGAATCCTACCTGTTCATCTTTGAAACCAAATGGCTTTTGGCCTCTTAAAACCTTTGGAACTGTGCTGAATAGGTATGAATCAGGTTTCATAGGTAGGAGCCCTTGGGTTTCTACAGCAGACCTAGAGGGTGCTTGCTTTTATTGCAGTAGGGTACCCTTTTGATAGTGGCTTTTGGTCTTGCTTTTTGATAACTGTAATCATATATATGTTTCACCTTGATATTGGGTATTATACTTAGCACTTTGTATCTTCAAAGAGCTCAACAACATTAAATAATTAATCTGCATAGTATCTCTGTGAGTTTTCCCAGATGGGAAAAATGCAGAGATGTTCAGTGATTTACTCAAGGCCACACAGTTTTGCAGTGACAGATCTGGCTTTTGAATCTGCAGTTTCTTTATCTTATCACACCCATACAAGTTGATGGTGGGTCTTACCTTATCAGACCATGTTTGCCATTTTGCTTATTCAAAAATCTCAGCATTTAGATCTGGAAAAGGGAAAGCGGGATACAGGGAAGAGTGGAAGTGGCCAAATGGGAGTGAAAATGACCCTGCATGTGGGGGCATCAGAGAAGGAGACTAGGAATAGTAATATCACATCTAACCTCCAGTATATCTGGGGAAAGGGACCATCTTCCAGTGGCACTGTGACACTATTTCAGCTAACAGACCAGTCAGTCTTTGTGTAAGGGCGTCTCCTGTAGCATAATACTATACCCAGCAGCAAGGGAACAATTACAGAAATTGTTTGTTTTGAAGTTTTTAGAAGGCTATGTGTAAGGCAAGAGAACCACTTGGGGGCTAGACGGACCTGAGTTGAAATCTCTCCCAGGAGAGAGCTGGATGACACTGGCAGGATCCTTAGCCTCCAACCCTGTAGGAAGGACCAGGTGATGGTGTATGTCAAGTGCCCAGCATGTAACTGACAATTATTGCTTTATATATGGTTGCTGTTCTTTTCATTCTCATTCAGAGACAGGATGTCATGCTAAAAGGGCCCTTTGGGGTGTTTTGCTGTTGTTGTTTTTAGTTGAATGACAGGACCAGGTAAATTCAACTTGTGAGCAATTATGGCCTCTTAAAGAAGCCAGTGAAACATTTTGATATTGAGTCAACTAGGTATAGTATCACCCCCTTATTCACTGACAAATACGGGGAGGTAATTTCAGTAGGCAGTCATCAGTGTGGGCCTTCCAAAACATTATAGTCATGTTACAGTAAACTTTTTATATTTGTTGCATCACAAAGATTTATTGAAGTGATAAAAGTTATTATGGAAAACAGTGTGCGGTAACTATGGTAACAGTTATTTGATCTCACAGTAATTAGCTAAGCATTTAGTTGCACAATACTTTCACAATGCCTTCCTGGTTAGTTCATTAAACAAAATTAGCTTTTGTTTGAACTGCCTTCCTACAGCATCCTGAATTTGATTTTAGTTCAAAAGAATTGGAAAGTGTGTTTTAAAACTACCTTTCCAACAGACAGTTTATGGGCATATTTGAGGTTGTGACTGGTTTTTGTTTAATTCTTTTTTTATACCACAGTATGATTGTGATTCATCAGCTTATCCTCTGAATTGTGTCTTTCAGTTTAGTCAAGGGGGCCAAGACATGAAGGGCAAATTGGAGATTTGTTTCTTAAATCTGCCTCATTCTTGGCTCAGACTGCGGCCAGCTGCTACCCTCCCCATGACTTAGGTTCTATACTTGTGGAATTGGGTTGCTGTATTATGTGTTAGAATTCTGGGATCTCATGATGGTCCTCATGTCTCAGAGTGGGGCCCGGAGCTAGTTAGGGCACGTTTTCTACAGCACCCCCAACCATGTGCCTCCTTCCCTGTTCAGCATAATTCATGCTGTGTCCAGGTACCTGTCCTTTTGCAAGGCAGAATGTATTGCTGATGATTCACCTCAATGATGTCATTCCCAGAGGACTTATAGAGCTCTTGAGAAAAGGGCCTCTCATGCTTTGTTAAGAATGGCATATGAGCGCTGGGCCCCGTTCCCTGCTCAGCTCACACTCTTGGGCAGATTGGAGGTCCTAAGTGTAGAGGACAGCTTCGTGTGTTCAAGATTTCAAAACAGAAATAATGAAAAAAGAGACAAAAACTGTTTTGACTTATTGGGCTTCAATATAGGATGTATATATCTTTAGTTTCACTGACAAGGTTTAGAATTCTAATGATAAGAATTAATTTGTTCTTGATTGGTCTTGAAACTTTTCTTTTACTCCATCTGGAAAAAATTGGATGTCCTTTGATGCAACACTGATCACAGCTTTTGTGAAACTTTCCCTAATTCCTCATCCACCCTATTCCCTGTTCCCTAACTCTCCCATGTCAACTGTACCTAGTTTGGGGACACACTTTTCATCATGCATTATAACTTTGGGTTGAAAATTACTCCCTCCATGAGCTATGAACTCCACCGGCAGAGTGCTCCTCATGTTTTCCCTTACAGTATGTACTAGTATAACCATGTCTGTGGACCGCCAGCCAACCAATGACCCATCCTCATCTCACCATTTCCTGACTTCCTAAACTCTCCTCGTTTGTATACACTCTTTTGCTGCCAGGCCCAGCCACACTGGCTATTTACCCTTGCACTCCTCTGATTTTATACTCCTTATCTCTAGACCTACAAAATTGTCTACGTGTGGGTCTCCAGTCATTTCAGGAAAGCAGGAGGGCAAGTACTATTTACTATGTTCTAGCTACTGTACAGTGTTTTTAATCATTCCCACAACTTTGTGAAGTTAAATTAACATCCATATTTTTTATCGTGAGAAACTAGATTCACAAAGAGTAGGTGGCATAAGAAACTAAAAAGTGAAGAGGTGGAATTTGAACATAGGACTCTGCCTCCAAAATCCAACCTTTCACTTTTTCCAATTCTTTGACTTTGTTTTGATAACTCAGCCCAACATGGAGGCTGGGCTAAGCCACTTCATTAGAGCAGTCGCCACTACCCTATATGCCTTTGATCTTTGGCCTTCTGCTGTGCTTCCACCAAACTAGAGGTCTCTCTCCCCCGGCTTCTCTGTTCCACTCCAATGCTCTAAGTCTCTGCTAAAGAAATGACATAGATTCTTCCAGACAAGCTTTTCACAGAGGCAGGCTGCTCAATTTCGTTTAGACAAAGAATGCCCAATCCATTACTCACGCCTCATCCCAGCCCCTCCAATGCCCAAGGCTGACACTGACAAACAACCATGAGTTCATTCTCAATGCAGCCTTTCAGAAAGTCATTACCCAGTGATGAGAATGGAGATAGTAGACAAAACTATTTGCCCCTCTGTTTTAGCCTCTAACTTGCCTTTGCTGGGCATTTTTCCCCACTCTTCTGAGTATTACCACTCAGAGAGTAAGTATAAGTAACACCTTAAATACTTTTCCCAAAAAACTGGACAACTGTTTTCTGGACACACATTTTCTTTGCTTTTGCTCACGTTAATTCTTCTACTTGGCCCACCTTCCTCCTATCACTGCCTGTGGAATAATTAGTAATAGAACCATCTCAGTTCATTGTAACTTTCATAAAGGCAAATCTGTATGTATTGTTCCTTATTGTATATGCAGTGCCTAATGGAGTATCTGACACGAGGTGGAAGTTCATTGAACATTCCAATAAAGATGGAAGGAAGCCCTAGCCAGTTTGCCTCAGTGGCTAGAGCTTTGGCCTGTGTACTGAAAGGTTCCAGGTTTTATTCTGGTCAAGAGCATGTACCTTGGTTGTAAGCTTGTTCCCTGGGCCCTGTTCGGGGCAGGTGTGGGAGGCAACCAATCGATGTGTTTCACATGGATGTTTCTCTCTCTGTCTCTCCCCCTCCCTTCCACTCTCTAAAAAAAAAAAAAAATGGAAAGAAGGTGGGCTTGGCACAGGTAGTGTACTGAACATCCATCTTTTTGTCTCCTCTTAGTAACTCAGTGAAGTCAGTGTTGTTATTCTTATTGTAGATGAGCAAACAGGAGCTTGGAGAGGTGTCTCTGCTAGTAAATGGCAGAACAGACCTCTTGCTCAAATGCCATCTCTTCTAGAAAGACTCGTATTATTCCTTCCACCATGATTGTGTTACTGCACAACATGGGCATCATTCAGATAGATGACAGTGTGAGTGACCCCACCCCATAGTTCATAATTTGGTGGCTCGGGTGACAGCTCTATGGTTTGATGGTACTCAAGATCTTTCTTACAACAGTTTTCACACTGTCTCACATCTGCAGTCAGTCCTAGTTCCCCTACCAGGTTATGAGTTCCTTGAGGGGAGGGAAAGTGTTGCCTTCATTTGTGGTCCCTGTTTGACCTACACAGAATGGTTGTCGAAGGGCCAGATATCCTGTCTGCTGTTCTACTGAGTCGAGTCTCTGTGGCAAGGGTTCTGTCAGCCATCCTTTCCCTCCCCTGGGGTTATGCCCACTGCACTCACCTGGATCTCTCTTCCAGTTCCCCAGGAAGGTATCTCCTCAAATTGCCTCTCTAGCTATTACAGCCAAGGCCATCAGGCACTAGGGACCCAATGACTAAATCATATTGTTCTTTTACTTTTCTAGAACCTCAAAAATGTTGATCTCAAAAGAAAAATTATTGGCTCTGAAACACAAAGAGGTACAGAATAAAAAATAAAAGTTAGGCAAACAAGTCTGAAACCAACTTTGTCATCTCCCTTAAATGTTAAATTTAGCATTGATTACTAGACACAGCAAAGTACAAATTAAATGAGTAACTGGTAGCCAGATAAGTTCAAAAACAAAATTACAAGAGAATTTTTTCAAAAATGTTGTGGCCATAAAATTATTTTTAATGTGGGTTGTGAATGCAACTTTTTATATGCTTGATAGGATGCCGGGGTGGGCTCTACGAAAAAAGAAACATACTTGAGATCTTAAAATAAATTGCCTGGTTTCCCAAGGCAGTGCACAAACCCAAGAAACATTTGCTGGATTTTAATTGATTGTAATTAAATAATGGTGGTCTTTGTTATTATGGAGGGACGGGAACATGGGTATGTAGGTATCTTTTTTAAAATTTAATTTATGAAAAGAAAAAAAGAGTTAAGGGAATTCTCCCCACTTATGCAGAATGCCACATTCAACCTTTGGGTCCATTCAGGGCCTCCTAAGTTCTGTGTTCTGGCCCTCTACTCAGGTTTACCTGCTATCCTGTCTGGTTCCTTCCTTCTGAGGGGAGGAAGTTGGGGGTGACATGGAAGCCCGGAGGGCAGAATGCTGGAGCAGACGAAGCAGAGGATTGTCCTGGCTGGGACCTGGAGGGCTCTCACTGTTGCGTTGCCAGGTTCACGGAACTGACCTTTCCATTTACCCTTCACATGGGGCATGACCCAAGGTGCTGAGCCATTGTTTTAAATGCTGATTATGCATTGGCCTTGTGGACAGTGTGGTGGAGGTGTTTCCTCAGCCATGAGTATTGAAGAATATAAGGTAGGTTTTGGTATGCTTTTGCTTCAGTCGGAAGGGTTCCTTTCTTTTGTTTTAGATGGTCTTTGTTTTTCATTCTAGAATATAAATTACAGCCCCAGAAGCTGATAGTCACTTTATTTTTTTTTAATATGTTTTCACTGATTTCAGAGAAGAAGGGAGAGGGAGAGAAGAATAGAAACATCAATGATGAGAGAAAATCGTTGATCAGCTGCCTTCTGCATGCCCCTTCTTGGGGATCAAGCTGCAGCCTAGATATATTCCCTGACTGGGAATCGAACCTGTGACCTCCTGGTTCATAGATTGACATTCAACCACTGAGCCACAACAGATGGGCTGATAATTCACTTTAACTTGTTCAAAAATTGCAATAGATCATCATAGCTTTCACTTGCTATGTGTAATATTGGTATGCCATCGCTACTAAAGTTTCATACCTAATATTGTCTCTCTGCTAACCATCTAGGAAGTGCAACTAGAAATGTGAACCAGGATGAGATTGGAATTGAGGCACACTCAGTTGGAGGCCAGAACCATAGTCAGGTGGAAATGTAAAGCATATTAAATCGGTGGTGTGCTTGTCGAGTGATTAGAATATATCAACAGGAACTACCATGAGGGTAATTTTGGTTTGTGGTTTTTTGTTTTTTTTGTTTTTCTTTTTTTCAATAAGTGGGTTCATGTGATCTATCTCCAAAAGTTTAGAATTGCCAGTTAAATACATAGGTATTTTTCAAAAGAGATCATCAAAAAGGACATTCCACTCTTATTTCAAAGCTGTTTTCGGGGTAAATATTTTTATAGATGTGGTTCAGTGCACCTGGGAGCTGAGAGAGACTTGGGAGCCTGAGGCAGTGAGCAGATGGAGCAGGAGATATGTCAGGGATGTTTTCTTCCCCTTGTATATTGCAGAAAGTGGATCCGGCCGCAGGGACAGTATCATTTTCTCTGCCACCGTCGGAAGAGCAGCTTCCTTGGGGAGATCGGTCTTGTTATTTAAGGATGATAATGACCATGCTAAGACCTCTCTCACATATTTGTAATGGAGTGTATATGATATAAATATTGTGTGAAGAAAGAGTACTCATTAGAACCAAGTCAGTAGATGGGCGGAAGTCAAGTCTGCTTAAACTTTTTACAGTGTGGGTAGGGTTAGGGCACTTGCTGATCATAAGGCGTTTTTTGTTTGTTTGTTTGATGCATTAAGCTAAGACCACTGCTTTAATTTTTCTCTCTTTTTTTTTGAAACTTTAAGAGTTGAAACACTAAGCAGACTTAAGTTGTAACTTGTAATTAACTAAAATAATCAAGTAGATCACCCAACTTCATTGTTAGGAAATAAAATGGCATTCTTATCACATGCTTGCCTATCTTCTAGGTAATTAGGTTGCCTTAAGTGACATTTTAAAATTGTAACACCCTTTTTCAGCCTTAAAAAGCTTGTCCTTCCGAAGGTGGCATGGTGTATTAGCAGAAATTACTTAATAAATGAAGTACAGTATTTTACACGATCCATAAATTTGCAAGAAGTGGGTTAAACTATATACCAATGAGCATGTATTTTTTCTGTTGTTTACCTGCTGCAGTGTAAGTTCCTTAAGAGCAGGAGCCATCTGTACATCCTCATCGAATGATTGTTGAAGGGCTCTGCTAAGTAAACAACAGTTTTCTTTAACACCCCAGAAGCTGTCAGCAAACAAATGGTAAAGATGGGTTTTTTTAAGAACCCATCAAAGTGTCTTTATTAGCAACACAAGCAGGATCTTGGGTAATGGGACCTAGTTAGAGAATTACACTCCCTGTGGCCACGTTTGCTGGAAGTTGGTTCATGGTAAACTTTGTCTTGTGTTTCTACTAGGGAAAAATAGGCCCAAACGTCCCCTCAGAGAGAGCCTTCAGAAATTCAGCAGCTGAATTTTGTTTTCTCCTACTGTTTCTAAAGTGATGAAATGTCCTTTTAAAACCGTTTACCTAAAATGTTCTGTGATTTCAGCATCTGCTAAGCCTATTATGTCCTTTCATTAAGCAGTTTTATTGTTCTGTGCACAACTGTTTATTTGAAGCAGTAAAGCTGAATTGATGGCGGACTTTCCAACAAGCAGGAATTTTTTTTAACTGTGAAAGAAGTTGCATATTCTCTATCATCAAACATAGAATTAAAAGAAAATAAATCCTGCTCATAAATGATCCTTTTATCCTCATTTTTTAAAAAGTCTCCAGCTGAAGTCTGGCTGAAATAATATAAAATGATACCAAATGGGTAATTCTAGCAATGCATTTGGTCCCTTCTCTTTTTTTAGTTTTTCTGTCTGGGATCCAGAAAAAAGAAAGCAGTTAAGTGTGTATAGATCCTTTATTTAGAACGAGAACATTCAATGGCAATTCACTGACTAATTGAAGAAATATTTTTATTACATTATAAAATCCCAAATTTAGTAAAGGAAATCCCATTTTATACTGGTGTGGTTCATTTGGAATTATATTTGGATCGAATAAACCTATTTAATTGAGTAATTTAAGACTTTCTCAAATGCATATTCGCCTCCCTGGCTGCTGCCCCACGGACCTCCCAGACCTCCCGTCTGCCTGAACAGAAGCACAGCTACAGACCATGGAGGTTTCAGGAAGAAAGCCCTGCCCATCTGCCCAGAAGGGGTTAGTGAATGCAAATGTAAATTTTTGCTTGCAACTCCCAGGACAATTATAAGCAGATGAAGATGGCTTTACCAAAGACTCAGAGTTTTTGCCAATGGGTACCTTTCTCCCTTAAAACAGGCAGGTGAGATAGACTTAGCACTCTGCCCAAGATGCACAGGTGCGGCACACTGGGTCATTTGACCTGGAGCCAGGGAAAGGTCACTGCTGGGACAGGCTATGCTGATGGTGGTGCTTTAATGCTGGAGACATTGTCATTTCAGAGACAGCCAAGCAAAGTTGAGAGGGAGCTGTTTCTTTATCTTGTCATCTGAGGCTTAGTTACTGAATGACTAAAATATCAGTGTGCTCTAGCGAGGACACTGTTGGGTATGTTGAAACTGACTCGAGAATCTTAGAAGGCTCTGAGGCACTTCCAGGTCTTCCTCCACACTTTCCAACTCATGTTTCTTAAGCTCACAATCCAGCAGGGACCACAGAGGAATAAATGGGTAAAATTGGTTCTGTTGAAATTGGTGAGCTAGAGAGCCCGTGCCCTGTCTAGTATAACTCCTAGTTTTTCTCTGAGAAATTGGAAGTTTGGATTTTGTAATGAAATGTCTTAATTTTCAAATACAGCTAATGATTTCTAATTAAAAGCAATGTGGAACAGAATGCAAGCTGTCTGCAGGCACACATTTACCTCTCTCCACTAACTCCTTTGATTTAAGAGGAAGAACTTACCCTTTGATTTCAGCCTTTTGTCTTCTAATCTTAAAGCACAGATATAACCCTCAGAAAGTTAGTACTTCAGCCTCCGTCAATGAAGACTCAGTCAGTTCCAATTGAGTTTCGTTCAGCGCATTAATCGCAGTGTGTTGTCGGAATATAATTCATCATGCTTGGGCATGGGGGGGGGTGTACAGTCTGTGCCCTTCTTATTTACAGCAGCTGTGCTGTGCTCCTGCAGCTGTGCTTGTGTTCAGATTTACAGAGCAGGGGGCCCTTCTGCCAGTGTCCATGCCGCAGTGACTGGGAGCTCCCGTGTAGAGCCATGTTAGGCAACCCTGGACTCTTCTCCGTGAAATTGTTATCACCTAAACTGTGGGTAGAAACTGCGATGAGGGCAGCTTGACTATTATAAGTGTCCATCTAATTGTTGTTCAGCACGTCTTAAAGCAAACTGCTTGAATTAGAAACTTGATGGTGCTTCTTAGTAGCTGTCTGACCTTGGGCATATTGGGTAACCTCTCTGGGCTCACTTTCCACATCTGTAAATGGGAATAGTAATAATATCTACATCATTGCGTTATTATGATGATGAGATAAGCTCCAATGTCGAACTGTTGGCACACTGCCTGACACAGTAACACTTAGTAATTATTAACCACCATTGCTACTGTGGAATCCAAGAAAGCACTGAGCTTAGAATCAAGAGAACTGTGTTTAGACACCACTCTGCCTCTCTTGCTAGTTGTGATCAACTGGAAATTGCCTCATTAATCGCTGTGCATGTCTGTAAGATGGAATAATATGAAAAGCACTGCTTGATGGTTGGGAAGGGCATGACCCTCGAGACACACCACAGTCAACATGGAGACACAATTTGTGTTTCTTCTGACTTTATGATTAGGCTGACTTTGCATGTCTCTCAATTTCGACTCAGGCACCTTGATCTACAACACAATATTGTAATATTATTGGCTTTATAGTAACTAAATAAAAATTCAGAGGATAAAGTTTACTTTTGAGTACTCCTACCTTGTTAAAAAATACCCCCTAAACATGGGACATTTTCTCGACTCACAGCTCCTTTAGTTGACTTAAGTTCAAAGAGTTCCACACTGGCTGAGACTTGGAGTGACAAGCAGATGCAGAACAGGTGGCCTGGGGTCTGGAGACCAGCCAGTCCAGTGGTCTTTGCTCAGAACTAAGGATACAGGACTGCTGAATTCTAATGGATTCTGTTGTTCTTAGGGTTCTCAGCTGTCTCTCTGGCTTCTCACATTTTTGAAGGCCTACCATTCAGATTTGCTTTTGGGTATCTTTAATCTCTTGGGGAAATGGCACAGTGGACGTGGAAGCATTTACAGAGCTCCTGTGCCATGTCACTCAATATTACTTGAATCTGAATCTAAAGAAAGGACTTTATGGCCTCACTTCATTCTGTGATAATATTAGGATAACTACTAACAACCACAAAACTCCAGGGAGAACTTTATTTTTTGTTTTGTGAAAAAAATAACTTGATACAACCAAATGAAAATAGATGGATACACACAGTGAAAACCCTATTCCCATCTTGGAGATTATGGAAAGGGAGCCTGATTTGTACATTTTCAAAATGTTACTGATTTTAGGGAGACAGGAAGGGAGAAGGAGAGAAAGATCGATGTGAGAGAGAAACATTGATGGGTTGCCTCCCGTTCACAACCAACCAGAATCAACCTCCAACCTTGCAGTACACAGATGACACCCCAGCCAAGAGGCCACATCCTTCTTACAGCTAATGTAATGTGCTAATGACTCAGACAACACCTGTGTAATTTATTTTTAAAACCTTACTAAAACCTGCCTCTCAGTAAGATTCTAGGAAAGAATAGCAACAGCTGTCCCCACATCTGCTTGAGTGACGCAGTGTGAAAAAGATTCTAAATATAGCTGAATTTGAGTCAAATGCACTTCCACGTTGTGTCAATGGAATTGGATCTAAAGGCGCTTATCATTAAAACTAGGGGCCCGGTGCACAAAATTCATGCACTGGGGGTGGGTGGTCCCTCAACCCAACCTGCCCCCTCTCATATATGGGGAGTCCTCAGGGGATGTCCAACTGATGGCTCACCCCCAGCCTGCCCAGCCATCGCCCTGCTCAGCTCAGCCCTGGCTGCCTGCTTCCGCTCACAGCGCCAGGGGCCAGGCGCTCTCTACCACCGCCGCTGCTGCTGCCACTTCCCCTCACAGTGCCCGGGGGCTGGGCGCTCGCCGCCGCCACCACCACCACCACCGTTTCATCTCCACCCCCAGGGCCCAGGGCTCGCGCCACTTGGCCCTGCCCCCACTCCTGATTGGCTGGGAGCATAGCCAATCAGGAGCAAAGGTACGGTCAAATTTGCATGTTTCTCTTTTATCATATAGGATAACTTAGAACAATGGCATAGTTTGCTCTGAAAAGCAACAGATATGTACCTTAGGCAGTCTTTGTTAGCAAACTCGAAATATACCAGTAGCTGGTCCATTCCCATTTGCCAGATGGAGAGAAAGATTGTATCAGTATAGAGGAATAAAATAAGTCACCTCAGCACAAGAGAGTGGCTTTTTGCAAGAAGTCTTCACCACATTCAGTAACCCAGGAGTGCCTTGTGTCCATCCTTCTGACTTGAATTTTGTATCGTCTGAGTTGGCATCTCTCGACATCCATCCCTCTTCCCTCTTTTTTCTCTTCCTTCAACAAATATTTTCTAAATGCCCACTCTGTGCAGGGTACTTTATACCCTGAGGATCCAGAGAAAGATACCTAGACATAGTTTTTACTCTTGTCGAGTGTTAAAGTCTAAGTGACATAATAGATCTTATACTTTAAGCATGTATGTTTAGATAACAACACATCTACGAAGCTCTCAGAAAGGGTCAGTAAGTAACAGCTACATGGAAAAACCATTCAAGGTGCTGTGATGCTTGCAGCAGAGGCCTTTATTGAGCATGTACAGCATGCCAAGAATTTCACACACACATGGACTCACATAGACACATACAGTGTTGTGTTAAAATATGCTATATAAAACAGCAAGGGTAGATGCTGTTATCCCAATTTATACATGAGGGAAACTGAAGCCCAGTGGCAATTGGGTTGTCCAAGAGGTGGTGGCTAATAAGTGCCTGAGTCACGATTCAAACTCAGGTTTGTCTTGACTAAAACTTGAGTGCCTAACCATTAGGATCTACACTGGAGTCTTGTTTTTACAGCCTCCATTGCCCATTGCCCCACTTGTTGTCCCACCCCCCAGGGCCTGGGGTAACTAATTTGTACTCCTCTCAACACCCAACCTTCTGGCTCCTTCTCAAGCTCACAAAACCACCAGAAAATCCGAAGGAATTAATTGCCAGTGAAAGCTGAAAGTCTTTGCTTTACCACTTACGTTCCTTTGTATTGATATGACTTTACATTGGTAGCCACAACAACAAAAACTAGTCAAGGACCAATCTTTCCCAAATTTGGTCAGTTTTCAGAGACTCACGGCATCTTCACATGTACATCATACAGCATATGCTTGCACAGAGCATTCTAGTTTACAAAGCACTCACTTGCCTGGGAGCTTTCTTTTTTTTTTTTTAATGTTGATAATTTTTTTCTTTATTGTTCAGTTTATTAATTACATTGTTTCCCCTTTTTTATCCCCCTATATCTCCCCTCCACCCTGTACCTATCCCACCCTCCACCCTCACCTCCCCCTCCCCAATGTCCTCTCCCATTGTTGCAAGATTTTTGTCCAATCTCTTGCTGTACTTCCCACAACCCTTTTCTCCCCAAGAATTGTCAGTCCATTCCCTCTCTATGTCCATGTTTCTGTTATATTCACCAGTTTATCTTGTTCATCAGCCTATCAGTTCACTTATTTTTATGTTCATTTGTTGATAGATGTGTATTTGTTGTTCATAATTTATATTTTTACCTTTTTCTTCTTCCTCTTCTTAAAGAATATCTTTCAGCATTTCATATAATATTGGTTTGGTGGTGATGAACTCCTTGAGCTTTTTCTTATCTGTGAAGCACTTTATCTGCTCTTCAATTCTGAATGATAACTTTGCTGGATAGAGTAATCTTGGTTGTAGATTCTTGCTGTTCATTATTTTGAATATTTCTTGCCACTCCCGTCTGGCCTGCATCGTTTCTGTTGAGAAATCCGCTGACAATCGTATGGGTGCTCCCCTGTAGGTAACCAACTGTTTTTCTCTTGCTGCTTTTAATATTCTCTCTTTATCTTTTGCTCTTGGCATTTTAATTATGATATGTCTTGGTGTGGTCCTCTTTAGATTCCTATATTTTGGGGTTCTGTGTACTTCTTGGGCTTTTAAGTCAGTTTCTTTCACCAGGTGGGGGAAGTTTTCAGTCACTATTTCTTCAAGTAGGTTTTCATTAACTTGCTCTCTCTCTTTTTCTGGCATCCCAATAATTCGGATGTTGGCATGCTTGAGGTTGTCCCAGAGGCCCCTTACACTGTCTTCAATTATCTGAATTCTTTTTGTTTCTTGCTTTTCCAGCTGAGTGGATTTTGCTTCTTTGTATTTCAAATTTTTGACTTGGTTCTTGTGGCCCTCTGGACTGCTTTTAGGGCTTTGTGTATTATTTTTTATTTCAGTCTGTGTATGCTTGATTTCTAGTTGGTCCTTTTTTTATCCGTGAGGGTCTGGTTCGTATCCTCAGAGGCCTTGTTCATTTCCTTGAGGGTCTCATTCATTTGCTTGAGGTTCTCATTCATTTCCTTGTAATTCTCATTCATTTGCTGGTTGGTCTTGTTTATTTCCTGATAATTCTCATTAAGTTGATCGGCCTTTTGTAGGAGCCTCTTGAAAAGCCTTATAACCGTGGTTTTGAACTCTATGTCTTGTCGTCTTTTCTCCTCCATTTCTTTCACACCTGATTTCTTTCCATGCCTCTGCATGGTGGCTCCTTTATGTGGTGGATATCTTCAAAGGGACAGTGGCTCAGCCTCCCCAGTTACCTGAGGTGGGTGCTCTTACTGCAATCCTTTATGGGTTGTATTCAGTATTTTTGAATTTAAACCCAGCTTTTTGTTGTTAGCCCTAGGAGGGTTTGACCTCCAGGCCAATTGGCTGTGAAGGGAGACTGTGTTCAGGTTGGATGGGCGGAGTCTCTGAGCTGCGCAGGTAGCGTCAGCGTCAGCTGCGTCCTATGCGTCGCTCGCGCGCGCGGGTCTCTGTTGGATGGGGATGGCTGCAGACACCTCCAAGAGAAAGCCGCTAGTCTCTTTCCCTTGCCAGACAACTCTGCCTCTCCCCAAATGAGTCTGCACACCCAAAGTCTATCCCAGGGTTGTAAAATAGGTGGTTTCCAGGACCAGGAGACAAGTTTCCAGGGGGCAAGTCGAGGGTTTGTGCGACACTTCCGTGCAAACTTCTTTTCCCAGCCTCTAGGTTTCTCCTCAGACTAGGAGACCTCTGCCGCGCCCCGCTTCCAGGGTGCGTCCCCCGGACCTCGGACCTCGCCTGGCACTGGGGAATCTGTGCAGTGGGACGTCTCCACGTACCCCGGATCTCGGACCTTGCCTGGCGCTGGGGGATCCGTGTAGTGGGACGTCTCCGCCCTCCCCGTTGGCGAAATCCAGCCGGGGTTGCTGCTCCAGCCCTACAGCCTGCGCGCGACCAGGACGGCTCCTAACCTATGTCCGTCTTCAAGGCTGCGCTCCCGCTGCTCCTCTGAGTCTCAGTGTCCCACCTTTACTCTTATTTGTGGAGTTTTCACTCAGCCAGTTTTCTGGCGATTCTGGGTGATGTCTGTTCTGCTGTTATGTTGTAGTTCTTAAATCATTGCGCGGGGCAGAACAATAGGTGTTCGCCTATGCCGCCGTCTTGGTTCTCTCTCCCTGGGAGCTTTCTTAAGCCTTGCTATCTGGGCTGTAGTGACACTTCCCTCCATTTTTTTGGTTTTGTTTTTGTTTTGGGTTTTTTTATTAGGTGTCTTTTAAATATATTTTTTTCATTAATTTCAGAGAGGAAAAGAGAAGGAGAGAAAGAAATATCAATGATGAGAGAGAATGATGCCTCCACCTACGAAACTCCCTACCCAGGCACATGACCCTGACCGTAATCAAACCCAGGACCCTTCACTCCATAGGCCGATGCTCTATTCACCAAGCCAAACCAGCCCGGGTTTCTCCGTTTTGTAGAGGAAGAAACTGAGGCCAAGAGCAAAGCAATTGTCCAAAGTCAGCAGTTAATTTCAAGCAAAGCAGAGACTCAAACTCAGATCTGACTCCTTGCAGCCTAAGAAAGTCATGTTTGTGTCATGGCTATAATCCCCTGCTTATCCCAGAACTGCAGGGGATGCTGGTGAGAGGTGGGCTTTTCTCATCTCACTAGCTATGTACCTCCTCTGTAAGGTTTTATTGAACATGAAAGAAACCTTCAGATAATAAGATCCAGAATTTGCCTCACACTCTCTAGTGTTGCTCCAAGCCCCGTGTCACTGTTCCGTGACTGCTACTCCTGCTTTACACATATATTGCTTGACAATTAAAAGCTAAAATGAGTAAAATAAAGTGCATAGTTAGGGCAGCTTTCTCCTCCAGGCCCTTTTCTTCAGTAATGTCTTCTTCACTGTATCACTCGTCTCCATCTCTGCGGGTTTCTTCTCAGTCTAGAAACCCACTCGTCTTTCTGTCTTTCCATTTCAACTGATTGCAAGATGAGAGAGAGTTTGAGATTGTCCTGCATCTAGCAGATGTCTCTTCTCTTGCTTCTCCTTCCCAAGCAGCCTTCTTAAAAGAGTGGTTAGAGACCCAGGGACCACTTCCTCTAGTCGTTCTCTCCTTCCCAGGCAGCCTCACCTCTCTCAAACACTCCAAGGACACCTCTCCAGACAATGTCTCCAGCAACCTGCAGATTGAGAAATTTTTCAGTCCTTATTTTACTGGTCTCTTTGCTTCACTTAGAACGTTTGCCTGCTTCATTCTCTTAAAAATTCATTGCTCCCTCCTTCATCTCTTACTCATCTTTGTGCTTCCAGAGCTACAACAGTACCTACAACTTACTAAATCCTCAATAAATAGTGGTTGAACTGAATCAAACTTGAGCAATTAGAACATATGAAAAGCACTGGAAACCGTAGCTTTGGAGGAAAATATAGTCAGTTACCTGAAGCATCTTGTGTGCACAGCTGTTTCAGGACGGCTGGCAGCTGACATGCAGACCCTCTTTCCCTCATGTCTTCACCTTGAGCATCGTGTGCTCCTGTCTCTTAGCAGTCCTGCCTGGCCTCTGCTCTGATGCTGCCTAACCCCCCTTATTCCTTGGACCCCCTCTTTCAAAGGCCTGGCTGGGGATACCTCTCATCCATGCTGGGATCTCCAGCATGTCTCCTCTCAGAGGGCATTATGGTCTCCTCTTTCCTCTCCTCTTTCCCAGTAAACTGAGCTCATTTAGGATAGAGCTTACTCCCCTTACATTCACAGTGCCTGAATAATGAAAAGAATGCACTTTAAAAGTAGCAAATGTTTGTGAGTGTGTTGATATTGAAATCTCTAGTGTATTATCTCCCCTAAAACCAATATAAAGCTTAAGTTTCTTTTTTTTTGATAGGGCCCTAAAACCATGTGTTTTAGGTGTGTTCCAATTCTGGTGTCTCCAGTTAACAGTTGTTAATCAGGCTAGTTGATCAACTGCTGAGCCGAAATCAAAGCATTCGTCATCAAAGCCTTTTTGTTTATAAGTACAAATACACCATTGATGTTTATGAAAAGAATTATTTTCTCCCCTGAATGTTAACTGGCCACAGAAGCTGGTGGACACATGTGATAGTGTTTTTCACAGGAGTTTAAAGAATGTTGGGCTTTGATGTTCTGCCCTTGAATGGAAATGGGTCCACATTATAAAATCATCAGTGAGGAAACCTCTCTGAGAGCACCTGAGAAGTATCGTTCGAATTCCTAAGTGTTAAAATCCAACCCTCTGAGAGGAAACATGCTGGAGATCCCAGCATGGATAAGAGGTATCCCCAGCCAGGCCTTTGAAAGAGGGAGTCCAAGAGAATAAGGGGAGTTAGGCAGCATCAGAGCAGAGACCAGGGCAGGACTGCTAAGAGACAGGAGCACATGATGCTCAAGGTGAAGACTGAGGCATTACAGGGGTGGGGAACGTCCAGCCGTGGGCCATATAAGGCCCAAGGAGTCATTTGGCCTGACCTTGCCAAGGCAACTGCAAGTGGGACTAGAAATTCAATAAATCTAGGAGCTTTTCACATAGCAGCATAAATTTATGTTAAGTGAATTATATTAATTGAATGATGTTATAAATCTCCAAATGGTCCTTGGCAGAAAAAAAGGTTCCCCACCCTGGTTTATAACATACAAAAGTGACATTCTTTGGGTAGTAACCCATCCTATATAATAAAAGCCTAATATGCAAATCGACCAAACAGTGGAACAACCAGTGGAATGACCGGTTGCTATGATGCACTGACCACCACGGGGCAGACGCTCAATGTAGGAGCTGCCCCCAACCCACAGGCCCCAGGCCAACCAAGGCAGGTGCCAGCGGTGGCTCTCCAATCGCCCTGTAGGTTGACCCTCAGACGGAGGTGACCAGCAGGGGGTGAGGCCAGCCAGAGAGTGGGTGGTGCTAGGCCAGCCAAGGCCAGTGACAGTGGAACACCCTCCTACCCCCATCGCCCCACCGGTCACCCCACAGATTGGCCATGATCACCAGCCAGGCCTAGGGACTCTACCCATGCACGTATCTTATGCATTGGGCCTCTAGTATGTCTTACATGAAAGTGAATGAGTTTAGGTAGAAATCTTTCAGTTAAGACATGGTTGAAAGCAGAATAAAGTAACACAAGATAGGTTTAGCTACAACAATGAACAGCTATCAAGAAGCATGGGGAAAGGGATGAGAACCAGAATGAGAAGTGGGCTCTTGAGGTCCTCCTCATTCAATACAGTCTCTCATCTCTCCTTCCTATCCTTGCTTCTTTCTCCTCTCTCTGCACCAGCTTTCTCAGTATCCCTGGCCACCTGGGATGACAGCTACCACATAGCACTCTAGAGTACATATCCTCTTTCATCTCAACTACAGAGCTCAGACCAAATTAGAATCTCTCAGTTCCAATTCCAGCCTCTCAGAAGGGAGAAGTTGGTTGATACAGCATAGGTCAAAGTCTACTGTAATCCAAGCAACTGTGGTCAAGGGGACAGAGCCACGTGATTCAAATATGGGTACTTTGGCACCCATATGCATACAAAAGAGGCAGTTCTCAGACTGGCTGGGCTATCATGAGATAGATAGACAACCCCTTCTACCACCTAAAACCAAGGAAGCATGAAGTAATAATACAACAGAGTAGTACTCATCCCCGAATATATTATTTATAGGCTTTTTACCTGTCTCCACCAAACTGTATGAACCGTGAGGCCAGGTACCATATGCTAATGATATTTAATTCTCTTGTTCCTGGAGCAGGGCCTGACAATAGCCATTCAGGGAATATTTATTGGATAAACAAAACCAGATATGAGCTCTGCCTTCCTGGGAATTACAGTCTAGTAATGAAATCAGACAATAAAATAGCAACTAAAAAACTGTAATTGTAGTGAGCACTAAGACCATTAAAGAAAGGGAAGAGAAAAAGGAGATGTTACCAAGCAAGAATAGAAACTTGCAGAAAGTTGTTGATGGTATTATAGCCAAGGTAGCTGTACAAACTTGACTTATTCATCCCAAGAGGTTGATGACAGTAATTATAAAAGATTCCATTTACATTTCACTGCATTTGTAACTTTAATACAAGAAATATATATGGTTACATTAAATACATGGGCTACTTACTAAAAGATTGCTATAAAGATCTATATGAAAATGATAAGTAAATGTAATCAGTGTTTGCTGATAGCTTTTATTTTTTGCCTGAGAGTTTTAAATTGGTCAACTCCTCAGAGCTTGATGTAATTATAAAACAATTTTCTGTGGTGGTGACTAAGTAAGTATACAGTAAGAGGTATCCCTTGGCCAGCTCTGCAAAGAGATCTGTATTAAGATTACAAATAACACAACGCAGAAGACATCCTCTCAAGAAGAATCGGCAAGACCAGATAATACACCTGGATATGTTTTGTGGGTATGATTGAAAGATTGTATCTAGTGATCATGGTGATGGTAAAAGAGACTAAGCAGAAGGGATCTGTGAAATGTGTTTTATTAGTATACTTGTTGCCAGTATCTTAACAGAGAAAGAACTATTCTGGAAGCAAACCTGATCCACTAAACAATAATTAACAAAGCTCTACTTAGCTGTATTAATTAGAGTAACTAACAGGTGCTTCTATACAAACAACTCCAAAACCCCAGTGGCTTATTACTGTGTCTTTTTCCCTTTGTAAATTACAATGCAGTTTGGAGGCAGTCTACTCCAGAAAGTTATTTAAGGACCCAGGCTCCTTCCATCTTGTGGCTCCCTCCTCCTGAAACCCCTCCATTCAAATTGGTCCCATGGGGAAAGAGTGAGGTTGAGCCAAATCTAGACCAGGAAATAACACGTCACTTTCGCTCACATTTTACTGGCCAGGACTGAGTCACATGTACCACACCTACTTACAGGGAAGGCTGAAAAAATAAGATAGTTTGGGGTCCAGGAGGAAGAGGAGAATTTTGATATCGGTAAATATTCTCAGTGTCTGCAATACTAGCAATAATGGAGAATCTATGGAAAGGAAAGTAGTGTAAAAACTCCCTTTGAATCATCAAGAATTTTGTTGAGAAAATTTGAAATTGTTTCAATTTGTCTTTTACAAAAAAACAAACAAAAACACCCGTAGTCTAGAATAGTATTTCCCAACCAGGAACTTGGAGAAGAGTGTAATTCCATAGTTTTACTTGATCTGTATCAGTAAGCCTGTTTTATATTCGGTACTGTTATCTATGATAACAATAGCTGTGCCTGAGTTCTGCATCAGGGATTCTGCAAATTTGAATTCTACTATAGTAATCGCTCTCACTGTTGAGCAACTTGCTATATTCCAGGGACTCTTCTAGGTGCTCTATGTCTTCAAAGAAATCCCGGGGCACGTATTTCACAAATGGTGAAACTGAAGTATGGAGATGTCAGGTAACTTGTGCCAGCCTTAAACAGTTAGTAATAAATGGCAGAGCTCAAATTTAAAACCAGGCTGGACTAGCTAGCTACAAAGCTCATCTTCTTGAACATCAAGCTGTAATATAGGAAAAAGCAGAACAACCACAGTAGACCACCTGGGGATTTCCTGACATTAAATATCAGAGAAGTGAATGTTGCCCCACCTGTACTCTCAGAGCTGTTGTATATAAATCACTTTGGAAGTGACTGCTGTCCAGGACACTTCAGATTTTATCAAGGGAGATACAAATCAGGCAGTTGAATAGCATGAATCTTATTGTTATAACCAGCACTGATTAATATTTTAGGGACTTAATTGCATTTCAGATGCCCCAGATTTAGTGTGGTAAAGAGCAGTAGCCATGCTCTAGCCCATTTGGCTCAATGGAGCGTTAGCTTGCAGACCAAAGGATCCCAGGTTTGATCCTGGTCAAGGACAGGCACCTCAGTTGCAGGCTCCCACCAGCTCAGGCCCTGGTTAGGGTGCATGCAGGGTATGTTTCTCTCACATCAATATTTCTTTCTGTCTTTCCCTCTATCTTCCACTCTCTGCAAAAATCAATGGGAAATATCCTCGGGTGAGAATTAAAAAAGAGAGGGAGAACTGTAGTGGTGCTGATCAGCTTTCTTCAAACGAGGCAAAATATTCTTCGTTTGACTCTTATGTATGGCCTCCAATTGGTTATTTTTTGAAATATATTTGAATTCAATTCAAGAAATAATAACTGACCACCTACTATGTGGAAAGTTTCATGCTGATTAATGTAGGATTACAAACGGGGGTGGGGGTAGCTTAATCCTCAAGGATACTGAGTAGCTGAAGTAGCAGGATGACTGTTAAGCATTAGTGAGGTTGCTAAAATTTTTGAAAGCCATTCTCTTGGTCCTGACCTCTTACCTGACAGGTGTAACTCCCTGAGTGTTGAGAGAGGATGCTATCAGAATCCTTAAAGAAGCAATTCCTGCTGTAGTTGGTCAATCATATTTCCTCCTATCTGATGTGCTAATATGCCTTTTATAGTAGCTTTATTGAGAAATAATTCACAATTGACCCATTTAACCTGCACGATGCAATGATCTTTATTATATTCCCAGAATAACTATCACCACAATCAATTTTAGAACATTTTCAAAAAGAATGCCTGTATCCATTAGTATTCACTTTCTATTTTCCTCCAAGCCCCCCAGCTCTAGGCAACCACTAATCTATTTTCTGTCTCTGTAGATTTGCCTGTTAAATATGCGTATGTGGCCTTTGTGACTGGCTTCTCTCACCTAGTATCATGCTTCCAAGGCTTCATCCATGTTGTCGCATGTGAAAGAACTGCTTTCTTTTTAGTGCTTCATAACATTCCACTGTGTGGCTGTATCACATGTTATTTATCCATTCATCAGTTGATGGCATTTGAGTTGTCTATCTTTTGGCTGTTAAGAGTTATGCTGCTATCAACATTCGTGTACAAGTGGACATATGTTTTTACTTTCACTTCTTGTGGTATATGTCTGGGAGTATAATTGCTGGTCATATGGTAACTCTATGTTTATCCTTTTTAGGAACTGCCAGGCTGTTTCCCAAAGCGACTGCGCCATTTTACATTCCCAGCAGCAGTGTGTGAGGGTTCCAATCTCTCCTCGTCCTCGCCGACACTTGTTGTTATCTGTCTCTTTGATTGTAGCATCCTAGTTGGTGTGAAGTGTTATCTCATTTTTTTGATATGCATTTCTTCTGATGGATTCATATTGTGATATTTATTTTACCAACCTACATCAGAAGCTTCAACCTGATACTTATGTGTCTAATGGAAACTGTTCTTGTATTACAGGATTATTTTCTAAAACAAAATCATAGTTCTGTTCAAGACAAATGTCATGTATGAGGTTAGAGTTATACCCAAAAGAACACAAAGGTAAAGGAGTTAATATTGTGCATTCATCTGGGAAATTTGTTTTGCAGTGTGAAATCATTGACAATGTTCCGAGGCCTTTATCTAAGGTACTCAAGTATGATTATGTGACATTTACCGGATAATCCGGATAGCACTTTGATTAAACCCGCGGTGTGATATCATCCAGTAAACACTTGAAAGTGGAGATGCATGTCTCTTTTGGTTTTATCAGTCAAGATTAGCAGTGGTTGACAGCACAGTGAACTTTTTCTCCTCCGTATCCATCAGGCTGTGTCTCATTGTGGGCCAATAATCTGTCACCTGAAACTCCCTAAAATAGGTTGGACTTTCTTGAATGTCGTGTTGGGTATGGTGACATCGGGTTTGGCTGCAGAAGAAGGGAAAGCACCTTTTCATGGCTTTGGTTTGCCTCCATATCCCTTGTTTCCTGTAAAAGCACAGTGATTGTCAGCCCTGTGCTTGTATCCCTAGATTTGAGTTTGTACCCCCTGTACCTCCCATCTCTTCCCTCTGTGGGAGCTCCCAGTGCGGTTATCTTTGTGTGTCTATCAAAGAAAAAGATGGGGTCTTAGCAGGTGTCAGCATTTCGCCATCTTGATTTCACCAGATACGTAAAAAGAGCCTCCACAAAAGCCATTTGGTGAGAAACCAAAACCAAATTAAAAGTTGGTCAGAATTCAGAGGATACTTTCTTCAGAGAAGGTCTCAGTTTTTCTCAGAAAATTCCCCAAAAAAAGAGACCCTAAGGGAAAACTGATCATCCTCCCCGAACCACAGAGAAAAGACCTTCCAGATCTAGATTGTCCTCATTGGGCTCAGTACATCTGCCTGCAGTTGGCTCAGCTCTGAGCAGGCTGGGAAGGACCGAGGAGGGAAAGAGAAGGCCTAGGAGTGGATAATTAATCCCTTCACAGTGTATCACATATGTTCTGCCTTAGTTGCTCTTTGACTTTTAATATGCATTAATGTAGCTTAGTTTGGTGGGGAGTTTGGTTGGTTGGTTGGTTGTTTAGCTTTAGTAAGTTCTAATTTGAGCCTTCTATTAACTAAAATATTATTTGGGCTAAAACTTAAGCATATTGTTGCCCAATGGTAATTGTTGCCTCTAATGAAGACCCTGAATTACTGTGTGACCCGGGCCCGTGTGCCTTTAGAACTATCCAAGAAAAACTACTATAAATGCTGTTTATTGAAGTATTAGTAGGAATTATAGTTTAGATTCTTATTTTTGCAAGTGATTAACCCTTGAGTAGTAATAAAAATAACAGTATTGCTGAAACCGGTTTGGCTTAGTGGATAGAGCGTCGGTCGGCCTGCAGACTGAAAGGTCCCAGATTCATTTCCGGTCAAGGGCATGTACCTTGGCTTCAGGCACATCCCCAGTAGGGGGTGTGCAAGAGGCAGCTGATCAATGTTTCTCTCATTGGTGTTTCTGACTTTCTACCCCTCTCCCTTCCTCTCTATGAAAAATCAATAAAATATATTTTAAAAAATGACAGTACTAACTAGTGCTCATCAAGCATGGATGTGTGCTGAGCGTTGTAGTAATGCTATGCATTGGTGATCCTGTGTCCTTTTCAGAGCCCTCTGAAATGGGTACTGTTAGGGATTATCCCCATTTTACAACGTGAGCTTCAATGACATTTCATGCCTGCCTTATTCAGAGCTTGTGCCCTTAGCATTTCAACAATCAACTTCCTCTGTGCACGTGGCATATTTAATGGGCACTGTAGCCCTCCTTTCCCAGTGCCACATACTAGAAATGGAGGGGTGTGAGAGAAAATGAGTGAGTAAATGAGAGATAGCATACCTCAAATACAGAATCAAGCTGGTGAGTTTTGTAGTAGTAGAGTCTGCTTGCTTGCTTGCTTGCTTGCTTGTTTGTTTGTTTGTTTTGGGGAGGGGGGTCATAGTTGTTTCTGTGAAAGCTTTTAAGATTGCCTTCCCCTCCCTCATGTCGCACATAAGCATGAGGTGAAGACTACTAAAGAGGAGCCCACCAAGCCTGCTCATTCCTGTAGGGCAGTGGTCAGCAAACTCATTAGTCAACAGAGCGGCAAAACCGCAGCTTGCGAGCTACAGTTTGCCAATCTATAGGGAAATGGCCGAGATATATCTTTCATGGAATGAAAATGAATCAGCAATTTTACTTCTTTCCTCTTAAGAAATCTAAAGAACATTACTTATACCAGTTTTCCCTCTGAAAACCAAGGACCTCTGATTACTGTTTTGCATAGAAAACACAGTGTATATTTAGAAATTCAAGAAGTATTTGCGCTCTTGCTGTAAACCTAGTTATTTGTAGTCAATTAAATTACTATTAACTTTGATTAAATTACTATAATCACTTCACTGGACCATTTAATGTAAGAGATCCTAAAATCAAGGAATTAATTAACATCTCACAAACAGGCACACTTATTTTTAACAGCCTTTATTTCATAACATTCATGCTTTTCAGTCAAGGTAAGTGAGTGTAATGTAACTAAAGTTACATCCCTATAAAGAGCCTGGCAAAAAGCAGCCCTTTATGCTAATATCTTCTCCGGTGTCAAGTGTGGAATCACAGATAAACCCTGGAGCTTGTCTCACCCAGTGCTCCCCTGCCCCGAGGGTAGCAATTCTATCCCACTCTGTACAGACTCACTCAGTAGTCACCTCCTGGGTTGATTGAGACACCTCCTGGGACAAGCAGCTCATTCCATTTTCAGGCAGTTCTCAAGGATGGGAATGATTTTCTGTGTCAGGTCAAATCCTGTGTCCTTTGATGCCTGCTTCTCAACACCAGCGCTTTCGTGTGGAATGCAACACAGTGAGAACTGGAGTGGACTATCTTCATTAACTTCCACTGGTTACTTACAATGTGCAGAGCAGTTCTGAACTGTTTAGGAGGTTGATTCTATGCTTCATAACACTAACCCTTGCTGTGGAAGAAAAAGCATGGGCTCTGAAGTCAGACAAGAGTGGAAAGAGTGCTGCCTGTGCACCCACACTGTAGCAAGCACTTCGTAAGAATTTACGCATTCACCCTGACCACAGCTCTCTGAAGTGTGTGCTCCATTTTACAGATGAGAAGACTGAGATAAAATTAAGAAACTTGCTCAAAATCAGCTGGCCAGTAAGTGTCAGAGCCAGCATTTGGAATCCGGCAGTCTGGCCTCAGAGAGCCTCCTCCGATCCCTCAGCAATGCTGTCAGCCAGCGCTTCAAATCCTGTGGGTGCATTGTTAGGAGAGACAGGAGTTTCTCAAACTGCCTCCCTTCATCTTCCTCTTCTGTGGAAATGGACCAGGTTGTTATAAGAACTAAATGGAATGCCATTGAACATGACCAGTGATTTTTAATATCTATGGGTTTAGTTTCGGAGGGGCTGAGGGTTTCTGTCTTTTTTTTGGTCGTTGTGTGTGTGTGTGTGTCTGTGTTTTAATTTAGGCCCCACCTGCTGTGGAGCTTCTGATTCATTTAAATACTTTGTGGTATGTGGTTTGTTGTCACCAGTTTGAGACTCGTGTCTACATTGCTTCAGAATAATCAGGATGTGTTTTTTTTAATTAATCTCAATAGCTTCAGCACAAAATTTAGACAGCGTTGATAGGATTAAGTTTGGGCGATGTTAGATAGTCTCACTTCAAAATCCCATAGGGATTGTTCCTCAGATACTTAAAAGTGTGCTTCCCTGCTCCATTGGTTGCGCAAATATTCATCTGCATGCAGACTCAAGGCCCCATCTGATGCTGGTAAAAGGGAATGCGTCATTCTTTCCCCTGGTTTGATAGTTCCTTTGCAGTGACCCAATAAATAGTCTGAAAGTAAGCCCTTGAAAATATTGTTAGCATCCTCTACAAATATTTTGTATTTTTATTTTTTTTATATTCAATTTTTTTATTGATTTTTTTGCAGTATAATAGTAGTGCATGTTTTCCTTTCCCCCTCCCCCTTATCCTCCCCCCAGCCTCCCCTACCCCCCAGCACATATCCCCAGCTTCCCCCCCTCCCCGCTCCAGTGTCTTTCATTCATTGGTTATGTTCATATGCATGCATACAAGTCCTTCAGTTGATCTCCCCCCACATCTGCCTCCCATCCACCCAAGCCTTCCCCTGTAGCTTGACAGCCTGTTCAAGACCATCCTGCCTCTATATCAATCACTCTCCCCTGTTTCTTTTCTTCAAAAATATCTTGCCTCTGCATACTAGAAATAAATGTATAAGAACAAAAAATGTTTCAGTCTCAGTTTCAATGTCCAACTGTTCTGAGTCCCAGTTTCAGTGTCAAATAATTCTTTATGTGTATAAGTCAGCAATGGTATCCAGATGGTGGACACATCGTGTCAATGCAAGATCCATCCTCTCTGGTTTGGTCCTGGGCTGCCTGTAGACATGCACAGCTGCCGACTGCTAGCATGGCAAGGTGTCGTTAGTGTCCCCCATCTCTGGACCATCCTCATGACTGGAACAGATCCATCAGTTCCTCACAGTCGCAGGAACCCACGTGGTCTTGGAGTTGTTCTCTGAAAACACACAAACACATTCTCGACCAAAAGTTAACAAAGGGATCCTCTATGCGAAATAGACTTGGGATTCTTTTTAATTTTTGCCTAAATGATTTTCCTTTGGCTTATTTTGACACCATGTGTGTTTTTTCATGGGTGTCCTGCAATTGTTTTTACAAATGGAATTTACTTTACTGGAGTAAGAATTTTCTAGATGTATTTTACTTACTCGATATTTTTTTTTTCCCCTTACATGATATTAACCTGCTGTCCCCTCCCCTTTTTTGATTAATGGGGACTTTTGGAAATTTTATATTGCAGTCTTGGTAATTTTAAATTTTAATTTTTGCACACAAATATGACTGCTTTAGGTTCTTTGGATGTTAGGCAATTTTACAGTGAGATGAACTACTAATAGATTTTTTAGTTAATGTTTTAGGAAAAGCTTTTTGTCCAGTACACTATAATTTTCTTGAGTGTTCACATATTTCACTTGGCCAATTTAAATTAATCTGAAAACTTGATTACTATTTTCCTGTCAATTTTAATACTCAAGCAGAAATCTTAGTTTACCCTGTAAATACTAGTGGAAAGGAATATTTGCAATTTTGAGTAGGTCCTGAGCATTCCTGGTAATAGACTGAATTTAGATATAGAGCAGCTATTGCTGGCCGAGTCTCTGTCTGCCACCTGGGTCCCCGTATGAGTTGTGTGTGGGAGGCGAAGCAGCCGTGGGGGTAGGAGACCTCCCTCAGGAGGGGTGAGAATTCAAACCCCTGCAAGGTTTGTGGATGAGGGTCTGTGCCCCACCTCTGTTGACCTTTTAGTTCTCTCCTGTTGGCCCCTCTGCGACTGTGCCTGTCTTAGGTTGTTCCTTCCCTGAGGAATCTTACCCGTCTCTGGCTAACCAGCCATCCTCCAGGGCCAAACAGGGTGATGTGAGGTTCAGTTCTGTCTCCTTTGTAGTCTATGCCCCCGTGGCCTCCACGTCCAGCACCTGCCTTGGGGTCCCCTCACCTGCTGGCGGGGTCCTGGTACTGATCACATATCTCGGGGGACCCAGGTTTCTTTATTTTGTATTTTTAAATCTGTACACAGTAGAACGCAAGAGCTTATGAATATTCTCGTTGATACTGGCTTCTCATTAGCCAATGTATTGGCTGAATCGAGAGAAATGACTATTTATTATTGTGCTGTCTTTTGCAGAGGGGAAAGACCCCTCAGGAAAATGTAATGACTCCTTGAATACATTTGTGTAATGAGAGTTGAGGGTAATAAATTCATCGAGACCAGGGGAGAAATTTTGAGCAGATGGCAAGAACATTGGGTTTGAAGACTGTTCCACATGATCGTGGCTTTCTTGAACTAGAACTGGGTCCCGTCAAGGGCTGTGCCATTTAGATATCAGTCTGAGCCAGGTCAAAGGTGACAAAGCAGATTCGGAGATCTCTGAGGTTGTGGTATCGCAGGAGGGCGGTCCTAGTCCATTCCATGGTCATTTATGGAACTCCTCTGTTCTTGAGGCACAGAGGGTACAAGCATGTGGCATGGCCCCTACGACCCATGTAGGACAGGTAGTTTCCCTGCAGTTCAGCAAGCATCATGGTGGAGGCTTAGCCTGGAGGGGAAGGACAGGGTTGGTCTGAGCGGCTTCAGCGGGGACAGAGTGCTGATGTGAGTCCTGAAGGATGGATGGGCACTAAAGGGGGAAGGACTGAAGGGAGGACATTCCAGCTGACCTCAGTATCCTGGAACAGCTCTTTAGCATCCTGCCTAACCAGCAACAGAGGCTCCAAACAGTGCCCTGTATGACCCACTGACTTCAAATCCTGTCATTATTTGTTGGAGAAAAAAGTCATTTCTGTGTCTCAATATCCGCTGGTTTTGTGAAGAATAAGTTCTAAGAAAAACAAAGCAAAACATTTGTGCCTTTCTGTTCCTGAAGTGAACAGTTTGCCTTACCACTTGGTCTGACCTGCTGCCTCATAACTCGAGCAGGTTGAGCTGAGGAATCTCCAGAACCCCGGCAGCAGGGGCCGGTATGGAGGGGGCGCTGAGGAAAGTCGCCTGCCTGTATTGCTGGCTTCGGAAAGGACTGTAAAATCAGGGAGAGTTGGACAGTAAATAGCATTTAAAACAGTCATCCATCCTACATCATTCACTAGCTTTGTGATCTTCAGCAAATTACTTAACCTCTCAGAGCTTGGTTTTCCCTAAAATAAGCACTGATAATACCTCACAGTGGTGAAGGGTGGGGTGAGGATTAAATGATCTAATTTATGGAAGCACTGGAATAGTTTCTTGTTAGGGAGTGGAGCCTGAGTCCTGGTTCTATCAGAAGCAGACCCTAACATATCAAGACCTCTGCAGTTAGGTATTTAGTCCAGAGTGCAATTCTCCAGAGATATTACTAGTTAACTGTACGAGCTAGTTTATTCATTCAACACAGACTTGTTGGATGTCTCCTGTGAGCCAGGCACTATCCCCAGCACATCAGATCATGTCAGGCACCAGGTGTATGAGTAAGCCTGGCATGTGGCAGGAATAACAAAGAAGTCCACATGGAGTGGGTAAGGGGAAGAAAAACAGGAAGTGAGATCAGAGAGACAATGAGGGGCAGATCTGGAAGGGCCTCAAAGCCATTGTAAAGACTTTGACTTTGACTTTGACTTTGAGATCAGTATGGGGTAAGAATTGAGAGAGGAATTCTAGCAAGTAGTGCTGATTATTGAGCTTATAGATGTAGCAGGCACTGTGCTAAATTTGATCAGATAGAAAAAGCAGATTAGAACAATGATGCAAGGCAAATGACATTGTCCCCAGAGAGGAAACTGACACCAGAGGGTTAGGGAGCTGGCCTGGGCAGTAGGTCTGTGGCAGATCCTGGCAGGTCCAGGTCTGTGGGACTTTCAGGGTGTTATACCAGAATGTAATGAGTGTAGGAATGTGCTTGCCACCAGATTGGTTGTAGCAGGACTTGTAGTTCCACTCTACAGGCCCACTGCTGAGGAACTGGGCAGGAACTTGGCGCTTGTGCAGCCTAAGGACCCTGGACATGGGGCAGAGTGTCTGCTGCACAGTGCTCAGCACCCACAGGGCCTTCCTTGGGACACTGAGCAGGTGGACCCAGTGTCAAATCTCCAGCCTCAGGCTTCCAACATCTTCTATTTGCCCAACGGACACATGAGATGAGCTCACTCTTTCCACACGTACAGACCCCACTGTCGCTGAGTGCTTTTTTAAGGGCAGGATAGAATCAAAGCCCAAAATACCACAGGTTCAATTTCCTGTTCCTGACCACACTAGCCCAGAAAATGAGGCAGCTTTCAGAGCAGCTGTCTCCACCCCTGAACCTGCACTTCAGCTTTGACTCAGAGGAGCCTGTGGGAATTGTTAGACTCTTGACTTTGCAAGATGTTGCTCTCAATTGGATGGATACCTGCAAAGTCTGGTTGAATGTGCGTCACCCACTGCAGTGCAGGACATGGAGGCAGACAAGTCTTGTTGACCATAGATCATTGGTTTTGAAGGACCAAATGAGCACCTGCCCGACAGTCCTCTTAATCCACACTCAACTAATTTGACATTTGTGATGACTATTAAAGGAGCTGAACTGTAAGATAAAGAAGAAAGGCTGTTAATTTTTCCCCACAAGTACATAATTTAGCTGCTCATTACATGCAAAGTACAATGCTAGGTGCTAAAAAGGCAAAGAGTCTGTACCCTCTAGGCTGCTTGGGAAGGACAAGTAATTTACACGGTGCATTCCAAGTGCTCTGTTACCCTATTGTAATTGCTATACACAAATTCATCTGTACATACTCAGCAAAGACAGAAAAGAAAACTACAGTTAGATAATACGGGTGATGCGTAGCAGCTCCTTCATCTGGTACCAGCCAAAGAAACAGCCTTCTTTCCAACACTAAAAGGGACATTGGCTATGTTCACTCAACCTTTCTAAGAGATTATCAGGTTGGCTCTGATGTATTTGAAATTTCCTTTTGTGCTTTGACTTTTAGAGTTTATTTCTGTAGATGAAAAGGGAATTCATTGCTCTGACAGATGTACAGGTTGGAGTCAAACCCGATTGTGAATGGACAGATTATTTGACTTCCATTAGTGGATAATAATTAGCCTTATTTTGTTCATCTGTAAGAGAAGGATCATTGTATTTATTTCATTGGCATGGGTGTGATGATTAAGTGAAAAATGTCTAGAACGGTTCTGACAAGTTATGGACATAAGTGATAGTTCCCACTGTATTTCTTAAAACTGTGGATGGGGACTTCACCTGTTCCTGACCACACTAGCCCAGAAAATGAGGGAGCCCATGAACGTTTTCAGGCATCAGAGTGACATGATGGATGTAGGTGTTGACAGGGATGACTTTGGTGACAGTCGTTTAGATGCAACAAGGACCTGAATGAGAGCAGGAGCCTTGGAGAAGGAGAGGACAAGGCCAGGTTTCAGAGTCTGAGGAGCCGAATTAATAGACTTAGAGACTCTGATTTAAGAGGGAGCCAAAGGAACATCAGAAGTAAAACATGGCTTTGAGTTTTCCAGTGGAGGGGTCTGGATGTTTGGAGACCAAATAGACTGGTATGGAGAACAATAAAAGGTGCTGTTTACTGCAGACTGAAACTCTATAATGGCGTAGCGCTAAGGAATTTCCTAGATTAGGTGATTTCATCTTCATGACAATTCTGTGGAGAAATACTGTGCCTTCTCAGAGAAGTAGAGATCTAAGCTCAGAGAAGCCTAACCTTGTACAGCTAGAGAATCTGAACATGGACTTGTCTGACACCAAAGTCTCTTGTTAATTGCAGCAGTGAATGTGCCCTCGCTCAGGAGAAGGGAAATGGAGCGAGGTTGGGAAGGTGAAGGAAGATAAAGCTCGGTTCTGGAAACATTCACTTGAGTGACTCATGGAAGGTGGAGGAATCTTGAGGCCAGCTGGAAAATCAGACCTGGAGCTTGCGGGGAGGCTGGGGGAGATATAAAAACTTGGGCGTTGTTGGCATATGGTTGTTGTGGGGGAGTGAATGAGATCACCCAGCAAGGGACCTTGAGTTAAAGAGAAAGACCTGGAGTACAGGGAAGTTAGAAGGGGGATGTTCGCCTCGTTTAGGAGTGTAGAAACACACACCTATATACAATGTGCTTTTTCTGACCAAAGGATCGCATTGTGCTTTGGTGTCTAAATTTACATGGTGTTGTTTTTTCATTGGCTAGGTATTGAGCATTCACTGTGTCAGTCATTGCTAGAGGTGGGTTCCCGCCTCCTCTAGTGGAGAGCCATAAATAAAAAAGCAATTAAATGGCAATAACAAGCCTCATCAATTACCTTACAGGCTTTGGAGTTGTTATTGGGTGCTCTTTTAGGGGCCCATATAAGATTGGTGCCAAAGCAAGACTCTGGGGTTATAATGAGATACAAGATTATACTTAAAAACAACAACTGCTGGGCCTAAAAATAACCATAGATTATATCTTTAGAGAAATGTTTGAGAATGATCACAAGAAGAATTGAGATAATATATGCGAAGTTAATTTGGTTATAGTTCATGGAGGAAGCAGGGTGTTTGAAGTGTGTAAGGTTGAAGTTGTACATAAGGTTCCTTCTGCAAGCCTTTTAGGAGGCCCAGGCGCAGCTCTCAGTCAGCCCCACATGGTACCTTATTTCTCAAGTGTTGTGACTTGTTTTCCATTGAGCAGTGATAAAGTAGTTGGCTTGCCTAGAGGAGTCATGTTATTTTAAAAAAAATCCCACTTATCTTTAAATCACATACTTGCACTTCACACAAGATCTGTGTAGTAAGGGAGACATGCAGGGGGCTGGGGCCACTGAGAAGCTGCTGCTTCCACCACCCACACCATTCTCTCTCCCCCCCCGCCCCTCTCTCTCTCTCTCTCTCTCTCTCTCTCTCTCTCTCCTCCCCCCCCCCCCCCACACACAATGAGTATGCTTGACTGTGTGTGCCTGTGCAGTTCAATTATACAAATACTAGAGGCGCGGTGCACGAAATTTGTGCACAGGGGAGGGGGGATGTCCCTCAGCCCAGCCTGCACCCACTCCAATCTGGGACTCCTCAAGGGATGTCCAACTGTCCATTTAGGCCCAACCCCTGTAGAAGCGGGCCTAAATGGGCAGTCAGACATCCTTCTCACAATCCAGGACTGCTGGCTCTAAACTGCTCACCTGCTTGACTCCCTGATTGCCCCTAACCGCGTCTGCCTGCCAGTCTGATCACCCCCTAACCACTACCCTGCCAGCCTAATTGATGTCTAACTGCTCCCCTGCCCCCAATTTCCCTCCTATGCTAGCCTACTCACCCCTAACTGCCCTCCCTTGTAGGCTTGATCACCCCCATCTGTCCTCCTCTGCCAGTCTGCTCACCCCTAACTGCCCTTCCCTGCAGGCCTGGAACCACCCAATGGCCCTCCCCTGCTGGCCATCTTGTGGTGGTCATCTTGTATCCACATGGGGGCAGGATCTTGGACCACATGGGAGCAGCCCTCTTTTGTGTTGGACTGATGGTCAAGCTGCATATTACTCTTTTATTAGGTAGGATAGAGGCCTGGTTGCATGGGTGGAGGCCAGCTGGTTTGTCCTGAAGAGTGTCCTGGATCAGGATGGAGGTTCCCATGGGGCGTGGGGCAGCCTGGGCGATGGGCCTGTAGTGGTTTGTAGGCCGGCCACATACCCCAGCGACCCAAGTGGAGGCCCTGGGATTTGGCATTAATATATGTTTGTAGCCTGGAGTCGCTTCATGGTGATGGCCATTTCTGTTTAAATTCTATAATTGAAACTTTGTAGCCTAGAGTGGAGGCCTAGGCTAGGGCTGTAGAAGTTTGGCTTCCTCTATCGCCCAGGCAACCCTAGCCTTTGCTCTCTCCAGCTCTGTGGCTGCCGCCATTTCTGTTTGAATTATGAATCTTTTATCATTGAAACTTTGAAATATTGAGTGGAGGCCTAGGCCGGCAACAGCAGGTGGAAAGCTTGGCTTCCTCCGTTGCCAGGGAAACCCAAGCCTCCCTCCTGCTCTCAGTCATGGTAGCCTTCTTGGTTGAGGTTTATTTGCATAATTTGCTCCTGATTGGCTGGTGGGTGGGCTGTAGGTGTGGCTTGATCAGAGGTATGGTCAGTTTGCTCTTTTATTAGATAGGATTAGTCAAATGTGCAGATTGAAATTGAAATTTCTTAGATTGTTCTCCTGCATGCATGATTGCTCTGAGACCTGAATAAAAGGTGGAAGTAGCAAATTTTCATTAGATCAGAAAATTCCCAAGCCTTCATATTATACAGTGAGTAGCCCAGCCTCTAATTGTGGCTGTTACCTTATATCCATTTTTAGAGGTTCTCCAGTTAAATGGTTAAGAGCTCAGCTCTGGAGCCAGACTGTCTAAGTGTGAATTCCTGTTCCATTCATCACTAACTGTGACCTTAAGCAAAATACTTAGCCTGTGTTGAAGTTTCGACATCTGTAAAATGGGGATAATGATAGTACCTACACAATCCTTGGGGTTGTGTGAGGAATAAATAAGTTAATACATGTAAAGCACTTAGATCTGCACCTGGCAAATATGTAGTAAGCAGTCTGTAATGGTTAGGTCTTAGTGCCATTACTATGCTACGCCAGTGGGTTAGGCAGCATGTTCAGATGATAGCCAGGCCAGTGAGGACAGAGATCCCCCAACCCATTGTAACTCAGTCACAGGTCAGCTCTCCTGTCACTCAGCACAGAGGGAAGAGCCCCAAATCTGTCCCCTCTTCCTCTCTTTTAACAGGAGGTTCACTGGTCCCTGGTAGAACAGTGGGTTGTCAATTTCAAGCTGCATAACCAGAGACAAGAAACTTTATCTTCTTTAAAAGAGACACCTCCTTCCTTCAAATACATGTGCAGTGGCTACGTTTAGAACTCTTCCTCGAGCAGTAGAGAGAGAGCTGAGAGCCTGGTGTATGGCGTGATGCCTTTTGCATGATAAGGAATAGGCAGGCAGCCAGCCAGCCGCCGTGTGGTCTCCCTCTATCGAGTTGTCAGATCGGCAGGGATTATGGCTCTTTTCTCTTTAGCTGAGCTTTTCCATACGTCCTGCTGAGCTGCCCACTGGAGTCCCTGGTTGACACATCCCTTAGGTCCCTGGGTCTCTAGCAGCAGCAAAGAACAAAGCCTAGATTTCTAACCCGGAGGCATGAGTGCCAGCATGGAGTTCAGACCTCATTCTGTGAGTCCATGGCACATCTCCCTCACTGAACCCCTTCCCTCACCTGCCCTGCAGATCTGACACCTCTCCTTCCAACGGCAGGCTGCACAGTGGGAAACGGCGTTGTTCACAGAATAAACTCATCAACTTCTTGGACTAATTTCTAAAACCCCACACAGTAGAGTTATGAAGAGCCTTTTGACCAAGCAGTGGTATAATTTACTCCCTGGAGGATGTGTCCATCTTGTTTCCTTTTAACTGCTTAAGGGTTAAAACCATCACTATGGTCACAGAGGTCAGACACCAGAGTCCCGGCGCTGGTTCCAGCCCGCAGATGTGTTTGGTTTGGCCCACGTAGCTGGACATGCGTACATCAGTTAGTTTGCAACATGCAAAAATGAGAGATTTCACATAACAGACTGCATTTCCAACTTCTTGTTTTAAAAATTCCAAATCTGACAACACTCCCACGTGGCGTAGTCTGTGCGGGCAGAACGCCTCCTCAGCCCTCCACTTTGCCCTGGTCCCACCTGGTGCTCCCTCCCTAGCCCAGAGGCATCGGTGTTTTTAATTCTCTTAGAGCCTGGTGCCGTTTATTCATTTATTTATTTATTTATTTATTTATTTGTTTATTTATTTTGTCTTGCTTTTTGTTAACAGTATGACCCCAAATGAAAAGTGAACATTCTTCTCATTACTGCCCATGACCTAAATGTAATAGGATGCTAAATACTGAGTCTTGGGCCTTTGTTCTCTGTTTTGAGATAAAAAAAAATCCCAAGTAAAACATTCATTGTGTCATTGATTTAAAAATCACACAGTTGAAAATTCTGCCTGCCTGATGTGTTCCCCAAGTCAGAGAACAATTTGTTTTTTACCTCTTTCATTGGTGGCATTTTATGCTGTTCTGGTTGCTACCAGTAATACAGGCTAAACAACAACCCAAAGTTGCACCCTCTGGCCTCATCCTTAGGCATCTGCTTTGGCGGCTGAGACAGTGGAAGTTAAATGCTGTATCTGGGGACTTGAGCACAGCGATCTAGAGGGGAAATAATGTTTCACTTCCACCGGGCTGAACACTGAGTCATAGGGCCCCATAGCACAAAGGTGATGTGAGCAGTTTTTCTGAATTTCTTCCACTGGGGAGCCATTTGCTTCTCCCTTTCTCTCTTTTGAGCTGCAAGACCAGCCTCCTCACCCAAGTTTTTTGCAGCTCCCCCTCACCCCCCAATTCAGGCAGGCATGTGGCAATTGCTATAGTCTGCCCCAGCTCATGCTCTTCTTCCTATGAACCATTTCTTTACTCTGTAGTTAGGATTGCATTTCTGGAACCACCTGCCAGTCCCCAAGGGTATTTGGAGCATGATAACATGAGGCCAGGCCAGCAGCCCGTGAAAGGATTGTATCATGCATGAGAGTACAGCATGGAGTTATTGCTGGCAGAGAAGTTTAATCAGTTTGCAAAAATTCATTAAACACTTCGAAGGCTTTGCATAAAAAGTTGTAAGTGAATATTAGTGATTAATGGCATTGTCATCATTGTTTCAGCTTGCCATAGAGCTGTTTATTAGTTTGTCCAAATTCTCATGACTCCAATTTCACATCAGGTCGCGGACTCCTTCATCAAAACGTTTCATAGCTTCAAGAGGTCTGAAATTTCAGAGTATTGAGCAAGGCCTACACTGAGCTTGGACGTGATCTAATGAGATTGGACTGTCAAAACAAGAAGCACCAGTCTGTGGTTATAAGATTTTTGAGAAGGAAATGTTAAAATTCTGCTGTGAGAGCCTCAGAAAGATGATAACACCCGCTGGGTCAAAAGCCAGTTTCTTTTCATTTCTGCTGTGGTCAGTGGGACACTGAGGCAGAGACGCTGACGTAGGATGAGATGTGATTAAACAAGGTCGGTAGATGGTATCTTCCTATTGGGAAACGCTAATCACTTGTGTAATTAGTAGGATGAGACACCAGAAAATGCTGGCAATGTTTCTCGAGGACCCGGAACCGCATTCGGAGACTCACTCCAAAACGCTCAGCTTAGAAAAGCTGCACCATTGGCCACTGCTCAGATTGGAGTGGGATGGAGTGAGTTCCATTCCCAGCCCTCTAGCTGTGAGATAGCGGGCAGGTTATTTAACCTTCTTGCTTTTCAATTGCTTTAACCCTAAGATGGGGATTGAACATGATGGAGTTGTCATGGGTATTAAGAGTGAGAATGCATGGAGAATGCTTGGAGTAATCTAGCCTATGATGCATGCCCAATAAGTGATAGCAGTTGCTGCTGGTCACATGGGAATTCGCAATCACTTTTTGTTTTGGTGATTTAATGTGGTTTTTTAAATAAAGACCACTACGGTAGTTTTTATCTCTTAAGTTTTCCTTAGTCTTCTGTATACCTACCAGTCTCCTATTCGTTCTTCAATGACCTTCGACTCTCTCATCCAATCTAATGAGTAATCTAATGATTAGATTAGCCAATGTCATGAGTAAATGCTCAAGGCCCATCTGAGTAGAGGTTTAGGGTGACTCTGGGCCTGAGTCACTGGAAGCTGTTTCAGGCTTAGTTTCTTTGTATCCTGTTCACTTACTGAAGACCATAAATTTTGCATCATCCCTACTGCTGAATTACAATGTAATGATTAACAAGATATGTTTATGAAATGCCTTGTGTGTTTGTAATCATCTATAATAAAGCATTAATAAAGCACATGGTGGATTGATGGATTTGTGATTTGTATAGACTACATGGGGAAAACCCAGTGCTCATGGTGATGTCATGTGTGATATGTTACAGGATTACTTCCACTGAAACCTATTTGACTTCACCAGATTCATTGGGGATCAAAGTTACAACCTGGTAGTTACTACCTTCAAACTGTATTCCTTTTGTAACTGGGATGGGGAAGGATTTTGTTTTGGGGACCTGACTGTGGTATTTGCCCTCACTGCCCCTCGCAGAGAACTTTGATCTGTGTGCCCACACCTAGAGGCAGAAGCAGATCACGCCTTTCCTCCTCCAAGTAATAGACACCACAAAGAACAGCGCTCTCCTCAATGCTGGATGGAATTAGACACCAGATTAAGGGCTCCCTCCAGCTCAGTTCTTTGCTTCATTTAAAATCCAGAATCTTTATCCAAGTCCACGGATGAGGTGGAGGGGGAAGTGCACAGACTTAGATGTTTCATTTTCCCCATAAAACCTCCAAAAAAGCTGAGACCGGTTTGGCTCAGTGGATAGAGTGTCGGACTGTGGACTGAAGGGTCCCGGGTTCGATTCCGGCAAGGGCATGTACCTTGGCTGCGGGCACATCCCCAGTAGGGGGCGTGCAAGAGGCAACTGATTGATATCTCTCTCATCGATGTTTCTGACTTTCTATCCCTCTCCTTTCTGCTCTGTAAAAAATCAATAAAATATATTTTAAAAAGGTATTAAAATAAATTTAAAAAACCTCCAAAGAAGTAAATCTTGTTTTCACCTTAGACTCTCAGAACCACAGACAATAGAAGCAGTTCATTGGCTCCAACATAGTTTATGATGTCACTAGGAATTCTTGATAAAATGGTCAGCATGAGTATGCCATTCAGCTAATACCATTCAGCTAATAAATCATGCATTATTTGTGGTATATTGTGCAATATGTCAGCATTTCCCTCTTCTTTCCCGTAAACTACAACTTTTCTGGTGATTAGCATTTAAACCCTTTTCCTGAAGAAGGAATTGTCAGCTGAAATCATCAGGGATTTCCCCTTCGCTGTTTTGAAAGAAATCTGAAGAAGTTAATGTGTTGCTTGGAAATTAAGAAATTTGGAATAATTTCTGTGACTCTGAATGGTGAAATAGAATCAGGAGATGGTTGTTTTTCCTGAAATTAAGATAACAAGAAAGCCAGAGAGGGAATAAGAACTTTAGAAATTATAAAGCCTTTAAAGCATTCAATAAGCTTTCATATCTCTGAGCCATGTTTTTCAAGAGATGTATCTGTTATAGTTTAGGGGCTAAAGTGAAATAGAAATATTAAAATGAAACTTCAGATGCTTGGAAAGTGGTTTCTTAATTCAATTTCCTGAGAAGCATTTATTGTTTTAAGATATGGTTAGAACAGCTTTTAAAGTATCAGTGCTGTTGCATCCATAGTGTCACCAGCACACGGAGGGCACACTGTGGAGTAGAAGGCGTGGTGGCCAGGGCCAACGGCAGGAGATCTGTTTTAGGTGCAGTGGTGGGTGGGCTGGGGGGAACAGGAGACAGCAGGGTGTGGGGGCCTGTTTGAGATGAGTGGTCAGAGAAAGCCTCTGAGAGGAAGTGACATTTGAGCTGAACCAGAAGGGGCCTACAGGGTTAGAGCACAGGAGACAGCAAGTAAAAAGGAACGAAAACAGCATGTGCAATGGCCCTGGGGCTGGAATGAACTGGTGTTCAAGAACATTGAGAAGACAGACGAAGCTAGAGTACAAGGCAAGAGTGTGGGGTAAGACCTGAAAGGCAGGAAGTCCTTTACAGGGAGAAAAAAGTTAGCAATTAGATTCATTTTATGCAAACTTCTTTCCACTGTCTTTCACTATCATCTCAAATCTAAAAATGCCATGTGAAAAACACTTAAAAAATAGTTAGGGCCTTTATGCTAAATCTGAACCAGCTGCAATCTCCAAATTTGGCAGATAGATTTGTTCTTAGCAGTAAAGAGTAGGACCTCATGACCTGCCAGCTACAGTCTCTTGTCAGCTTCCACTTAAACTAATGACACTGAAGCAGGTCCTTGAGATTGGCTTGTGCAACTGACTGCTGTTCTCCATCCACCCTCAACCCCAGCTTAGTTTCTTTGCGTGTGCTGCACCTGCCCCATTGTGTCTCAGTTCCCCGTAGTCCTTCGTGGACAGAAGTGACCGTGCTCAGTCTGGTGACAAAGAAGGGAAATAAAACCTACAACTTTCCTTCTCTGCACAGGTAAGAGAAACTGGTTTGGCAGGACAAAATGAAAAATGAGCACAGCTGAAACGATAAGAGACAAAATTCAGTCTACCAGCTATTTCACCAGGATCATGGTAGGAAGCTACCAATGTCTTCCTCGTATCTGCCACACTATAGCCTCTGGACAGCTGTGTGTGCCCAGGGGCAGGTGCTGCAGCACTCCCAGCATGGCTGTTTAGGGTCACAGAAAGTGAAGCAGTGGGTGTGAAGTATTCAAAGACCGGTACTCGAATAGGGTAGCAGATGTGCCGAGATTTGAGTTGGGTGGATGTTGGAGATGATTCATTCAAAATAATTTAGCAACTAGAGGAAAAGTGTTGATTGCCTCCTCGGATGTTGGGGCAGTGGCTCCTCATGCCTCTGAAAGCTGACACAGATCTGGGAAGAGGGGTGTGCTTTCTAGCTTGGCAGTTCCCCTTCAATGGGCCTTGCATCTTAAGCACTCGGTCTCTACTTGGAATTGGCCCAGCTCAGGTGGTGGTTGTCTGCAGGGCGTCCAGCTCTGCAGGTGGGGCTGGGATCCTGAATTGCTGTTTTTCTCGGGAGTAAGTGCTGTACAGCAAGTGGTAGGCTGTTGGGATTGCAGTAAAATGATGCATAACAAAACCAACTTTACCATAGGCTAATTGGAATAACCAAGAGGGAAGGTCTGAATGCATCTCGTCCATGTTCTAACAAGATGGTGTTACCCAAGGACCACCCACATAGCAACCTGCAAACGTTAATTCAAGCTCTTGAGTTCTTTCATGCGCACTGTGCCTGAGCACTGTGCCAGGTGCTGGTGATGACACAATTGAGAAGATGCTAGACACAGCCTAGATGGAGAAATGAACATAGTGTGAGGGACACTGAACTAGCAGAGGTGTAAACCAAGTGATATAAAGAGCTCAGTGAGAGCAACTGATTCAGGAGCGAGAAGTGGGGCCCGGCCAATGTGGCTCAGCGGTTGAACATTAACCTATAAACCGGGTCACAGTTAAATTCCTGGTCGGGGCATGTGCCTGGGTTGCAGGCTCTATCCCCAGCGTGGGGCCTGCGGGAGCCAGATGGTCAATGATACTCTCTCATCATTGATGTTTCTATCTCTCTCCCTCTCCCTTCCCCTCGGAAATGAATAAAAATATTCATGAATTTAAAAAAGAGTGATAGGTAGGAATTGAGGAGGGCTCAAAGGAGTGTGTGGCCTCACATGAAGGGTTCAAGGGAAGAAGATAACTAGGAACAGAATCATATGAGCCAAGACACACTGAAGAATGATGCTGCATAGCATGTCCCTCATCACTGGTCTCTCTCATGTGACTAGGCCTTTTTCCTTTTAAGAGATGGAAGGACAGTTACAGGGCTTGAGAGAGAGGGACAACTGCGTAGGGGAGTACAGACTGAGGCCCCATGTAGCAAAACAGTGTTACATGAGCCTGAGTTAAGAAGACCTGGACGGGCCTTGGGCAGTTCCTTGACCTCAGAGCTCCAGTTTCCACATCAGCAACATGGGAAAGCGTCTGTCTCGGTTGCTCTGAAGATGACATGAGGTGCACTGTAGCATGGTCAAGGGCTGGGCTGGGAGTCAGGTAGACCTGTGTTCAAATCACACTGCCTTCTCATGTTTCCTAAGTAAGTTTGTGTGTGCCTGAATCTGTTTTCCCACCAATAAAGTGGGAGTAACAGTATCTCCCTCATGTGCTTGTGAAGATTCAATTAGCAGATTCATGAAAAGTGCTCATTAGGATAATGCTGAGTACATGATACACAGTAACAGTTAGCTTACCTCCTTCATTACATATTGTAGGCCCTCGCTAAAGGTTAGTTCCTTTTTCCTAAGGAAACACGGTTTGCTGAACAAACAAAATTGAAACAGACTTATAGATACAGAGAACATTTTGACGTTTGCCAGAGAGGAGGGGTTGGGAGACTGGGTGAAAAGGTGAAAGGATTGCAAGTACAAATTGGCCATTAAAAACAGTCACTGGGCTGTGAAGTATAATATAGAGAATATAGTGAAGAGCATTGTGATAGCTATGTATGCTACCAGGTGGGCACTGGAAATGTCAGGGAACATTATGTAAAGGGTATGATTGTCCAGCCACTATACTGTGCACCTGCAACTAATACAAAACAATATTGAATGTATGCTGTGATTGAAATATAAGGTTTTTAGTTATCTTTTTAAAAGGAATATGAAGGTTTGCAATTTTAAATCCCTTGGTAATTTATTCACGGTAACTGTGCTAAGCGGAAGCCTGACCGCTAGCAGTTATGCTTCCCTGAAGACGTGTTCTATTCAGGCCTCACTGCATTCACTTTCTTTCGTTGGGCAGTAGCCTGGTTCTTGTCAAATACCTGACAACACGTGCCATTCTTGGGCAAGCAACTGAATAAATAGCATACCCTCTTCTTGAAATCGATTCATCTAATTTGATGTAGTTTCTACAGTTTTCTTGTCATCAACAGCACATGCATAAGCTCAATACAACTCAATGTAACTCTCTCTCTTTCTCTCTCTCTCAGCTCAAATTTGTGGGAAACATTGGTGAAGGTCCTGCTCTCAAATGACTAACTGTCTTATTGGAAAAATATAACTTACAGAAAATAGGCAGCATTATAAAGCATACGACAAGGTACAAAGTCTATCCTAAGTCTGTTTATGGCACCCGCAGTAAGAGCATTCATTGGTCATCCAGAGGAGGGAGAAGTTGCCAGAGTTGTCAGAGGAGGGTCCAGGCTTTAGGAAATAGCTTATGGCCAACCAATATGTTTTAGAATAATCATAGCTTTGAATTTCACATTATCCTTCCTCCTTCCTAGCAAACCCTAAGATGAGTCTATCCTGGGGGGAAATGAGACACTGATTGAAAGCCAGTGGTTCCTTCTTTATACCTTTATTCTCCTCCATGCTTTGAAATTCTTTATTACCAAGCTATATTTATACATAATTTATATCTTCCATGTTTTATTACTCAAAGATAGTTGCCCACCCGAGATCTTGATGAGCATGTTACATGAATTTAGTGTAGCCATACTGTTATCTAATTTCAGTTTCTAGGAAAAAAGAAGAAACTAAAAACTGTCTCACTTATTAATTATGAATTTAGGATATAAACTCCTGTTACTATCATGTATATATGTACATCCAGAAAATACGCAAAATCCAGAAGCCATCCAAGAAAGCATTGATAGCATGGACTACATAGAAAAACTTTAGATTCCTTATGGCACAAAACACCCTGTGGAAAATAAAAAGAAAAATATGTGTCATTGACTGGGGGAGGAGGGGTGGGTAATTTCCTGCGCAAATTCGTACAAGTCAAAAGGAAAATAACAAATGAATTTTCTAAAAATTCAAAGGACATAAATAAGCAATTCCAGAAAAAGAAATATCAGTTACCAGTAAGCATATAAAAGGTTTAACCATAAAAAAATGAAATTAAAATAGTTTTTTTACCTATCAAAGTGGTAAAGATGTACACATCTGATAATACTTAGCGCTGTAGAATATATGGGGAAATGGGTGTTTTTAAAAATGTTAGTAGGATTATTGATTGGTAAAGCCTGTTTAGAGATCATTTTGGCAAAATAATATGTGTTTAAAAGGCATATACCCTTTAACAATATTGTCGTAAATAACTTATTCAACAGACAGATCCACACATTTAACCAAAGGTAGGTATGCAATGATGTTTATTACAGAATCAATTACATCAGCTGGAAAGTAAAAACAAGACTTCAGCTTCTGATCAAGATAAAGTAACATGGACCATATTTAACCTCCACCTGAAAGTTTTAAAACAAAGGGAAAAACTGACAAAATATATGAAACAGTGGCACTTGGGACATTGATCTTTGAAGACAGAAAACAAAATGAGCCACAGGGTTGCCTCAGCTTATTGCCCAGAGACAGTCTCCAGGCCACAGTACTGAACATAGGCGGATCCCTGTGGCCTCCCCGACCGGAGATGTAGTGAGGAGTCCAGAGCCAAAATGGCTAGCTAAGGACAGGGAGCTGCACAAAGACAAATCTGGAGAGCTGAGAACATCGCCCTTGAGCACTGAGTTGAGTACAGTTAGCACATGCATGTGGGGAAACAGCCCAAGGACAGAGAAAGAACAACCTAAAGGATCAGAGAGAACAGTGCCTGGAATTCACAGAGGGATGGGAATAGTGTCTCTTCTCAACCAGGAAAGAAAAAAATTTCATAATGCAGAGGCATTAGAGTTTTGCCTCAATAGTGGGGAGAAATTAATGACAGGTTAAATCAACAGCTCTGATCACCCTGAACAAATCTTAAAAACAAGACCCAAAAGGACCAAACTGTTTCCAATTAATTTTAATTGTGTCCCAGAATAAAACTCAAGAATGTTTATAAGAAAACAAAAGTAAACATTACCCCACAATGCCTGGCACCCAGTCAAAAATTACCAGGCAAGTAGCAGGAAAATACAATCTATTGAACAGACTAAAATGATATAAAAATAAGTAAGCAACAGCGTTAAAGCAGTTATGACTGCTAGAGGTAAGATTGCCCATATTATGTAGAGACATGGAGCATTATATATATACTAGGGGCCCAGTGCACAAATTCGTGCAACTTGAGAGGAACTGTGGGCTACGAGGCCGTGGTCGGCACGGGTGCAGGTCTCAGCCCATCTTCTGCACTACTACCTGGCCCCTCCTGCCTTGGCCCTGGGTCCCCTGTCTGCCGGCAGCTCCACACCCACCACAGCTGCACCCACACGCTGACAGTGCTTGCCCTGCTCGCATCTGCTGACAATGCAGAGAGATTGGGGTCAACGCCAGCAGCAGGTGAAAGCAGGGCTGTTGCTGAACGAGAGGCAGCTTCAGCCCTGGTTGCCCCTCAGGAGCAGGAGGAGGTGGAAAAGCCCTGAGGGGTGATAAGGGCTGCTACCACTTGCATGTGCTGATGGCGCCGAGCAATCGCGGCTAGTGCTGGGCTCTGGCAGCAGGTGCGAGAGGTGGCTCTGGTGCTAGCAGTGGGTGCAAGCGGAACTGGCACCTGCAGCAGTTGTGAACGCCGAGCAGGATGCAGCATGTGGGAGCAAAGAATTTTCAGTAACCACTAGAGGCTCACCTCGATGACAGCAACTGGTATTCTGCCTTGGTCTGGCACCCCCAATCACCTGCTCCACCATCCCGCCAGAGCTGACACCTGCCATGTTCCACGCTCTGCTACCAATGCCAGTGCCAGCCATGTTCCATGCGCACCCCCTGGTGGTCAGCACATGTCATAGCGACCGGTTGTTCAGTTGTTCTGCCGTTTGGTCTATTGGCATATTAGGGTTTTATATATATAGATATATATGAATTAGACTTCTAGAGATGAAATATACAATGGCTGATATTTTAAAAAAATACCTGGGTGATATCAATAACAGCCTATATATTGTATAAGGAAAGATTAATGAACTGGATGACACAGTATTAAAAGCTCTCCAAAATGAAACAAACAAAAAAGGACTTTTAAAAAATGAACACAGTCCCATTGAATTGTGGGACAGCTTCAAGGGGTTAAAATATATGTGTCATTAAAGTTCCAAGAGGAGAGGAGAGAAAGGGAAAGACTGAAAAACTATTGTGAAATAATGGCTGAAATTTTGCCAGATTTGTGAGAACTATGAACCCACAGATTGAAATTTAACAAATCTAAACACAAGAAACATGGAGAAAACTAGACCAATGTATTGTAATCAAATTACTTAATTGATAAAGAGAAACATTTCAAAGGTTAATGTTATTTGTTAGTAGGTGTTATTAATAATTGATAAAGAGAAACAGCCTATGTTCAGTACTGTTATTTGTTAGTAGGTGTTATTAATAATTGATAAAGAGAAACAGCCTATGTTCAGTACTGTTATTTGTTAGTAGGTGTCTTTTCCCGCCAGTGGAGGGAAAGACATGTTACATACAAAATAACAAATACAAAAATGACAGAATATTTTTCATAAATAATGAAACAGAAGAGCAAATATTTTTAAGTACTACAAGGAAAAAATTCTCAATCTAGAATTCTATACTCAGAAGAAATTTTTTAAAAAAGATGAGATAAAGATGTTTTGATGTATATAAAATATGAAAGAATTTACCCCCAGCAAACCTGTTTCTTAAGAAATGTTAAAGAAAATTCTTCAAGGAGAAAGAAAATGGTATCAAATGTAAAGCTGGATCTACACAAAGAAGTAAAGAGTACTATAAATAAAACTGTATAGTTATATATGAAGATATTGTCTGTGTTCTTTTAAGCTTTTCATATAATCATGGACTTTTTAAAGTAGAAATAATAACAATATTTATATCATATTTAAAAGTAAAATAAATGGTAATAGCACAGACTTGGAGAGAAGAAATGGAAGTATATTGTTTTAAGTTTCATAATATAACATGAAGTAGTATAATATCACTTGAAGGTAAGCTGTGATAAGTTAAAGATACATACTGTAATATAAAGAAATCACTAAAATAACACAACAAAGGATGATTCCAAATAGGCCTACAAAGAAGATAAAATGGATTCATAAGAAATACTTAGCTTTGTCCTAGCCAGTTTTGCTCAGTGGGTAGAGTGTCAGCCTGTAGACTGAAGGGTCCCATATTCAATTCTTGTCAAGAGCACTTACCTCAGTTGCAAGCTCAGTCCCCATCCCCGGTTGGCACATCCAGGAGGCAGCTAATCGATGTGTCTCTCTCAAATCAATGGAAAAATATCTTGGTGAAAGACACTTAACTAAAAAAAAGAAAGAAAGAATCTAAAAGTTACCAGATCAAAATATAATAGTGTAGCTCTTCCACAAAATACCACGTGCGGACATGCACGTATATACAGTGCAATTGAAACTTCGTGGCCCATGCGCAGAAGTCGGTTTTCGGCTCTCAAAAGAAATTTCAGTCGTTGTACTGTTGATATTTGGCTCAGTTGACTAATGAGTTTGCCGACCACTGGTCTAAGCACAGCAGTTAAAAAACAGATTATCAGACTGTATATAAAAGCAAGGTCAAACTATATGGTACCTATTATAAATAATAATAAATCCACTTTAAATATAAAGACACAAATAGACTAAAAGAATGGAGATTCATGCTGATGCCAACCAAACGAAGCCATAGCGACTATTAATCAGACAATGTAGATTTCAGAGCAAAGAATATGACTAGGAGTAAAGAGGGTCATTATATAATGATAAAGGGATTGGTTCATCCAGAGGACATGTTAATAACACCTACTAACAAAGCTTCAAATTTTATGAAACAAAAACTGATAGAACTGCAAGGAAATGTACACAAATCCACAGTTATAATCAGATTTCAACAAGCACTCAGAGAATCAGTAAGGATATAACACCCTTAAATAACATCAGCATCCATGTTCACCTAATTGACGTTTATAGAATTTTCAACCTAACAAAACAGACTATAGCTTTTCTTTTCAAGTACATATGCTGCATTTACTAAAAGAGATCATATTCTGTGCAATAAAATTTGTCTCGATGAGCTTAAAAGGATTTAAGTCCTTTAAAGTATGTTCTGACCACATTGGAATTAAATTAGAAATGAATAAAAGAAAGGTATCTGGAAATTTTCAAATATTTGGAAAATGAATACATACTCTCCCCTGTGGTCAAAGAAAAATCAAGTATTTTGAACTACATGAAAATGAAAACACAGCATATCAAAATGTATAGAATGCACCTAAAGCAATAGAGAGAAATGTATTTAAACACCTGCCCATACTAGAAAACAAAAGTCTCAGAGGAGTCATCTCAGGTTCCAGATTAAAGGATAGAAAAAAAAGAACAAATGAAATTTGAAGTGGGCCTATTAAAGAAAAATAAAGATAAGAATGGAGATTAATAAAATAGAGGTCAGAAAATTAGTCGAAAAACTGAAACTAAAAGCAGATTGTTTGAGAAGGTCAATAGATTTGATAAAAATCCAGCCCAGACCAAGAAGGAAACAAAAAAAGAAAGATTATACTAGTTACTAGTATCTGGAATGAGAGGTTACATCAGCACAATTTCTACACATATCAAAAGCATAATAAGTTAAACTTAAAACCTCAAACTGCCCAAAAGCTCATTTAAGAAAAAATAGATTAAACTGAATAGTGTTATATCTATTATATTAAAGAAGTTGAATTGTAATTTATTTTAAACACACACACACACAACCATTTCCACAAAGAAAACTCCAGTCCCAGATGGTTTCATGATGAATTCCACTAAATATTTCAGTAAAGAGATAATACCTGTTCCACACAAACTATTGAAGAGGAGAAAATATTACTGAACACATTTTATGAATCCAGTATTACCCTGATACAAAAACCGGACACAACCACACACCAGTATTCCTCATAAACATAGATGTAAAAATGTTAAACAAGTTTTTAGTAAATGGAATCCAAATATATATTAAAAAGATAATACATCATGACCAAGTGGCAATTTGTTTTAGAAATGCAAGGTTGATTTAATATTTAAAAATTGATCATTGTAATTCACCATATTAACATTTTCCTTGCCTTATTACACTTGTTAGAATCCCCAGTACAATGCTGAATAGATATGATAAAAGTAGACATTCTCGCTTGTTTCATTTTTCTTTTGTCATGAAGTATGATTCACTCTAGGTTTTTCATATAGTAGACATATGAAAAGATGCTCAACCTCAATCATCAGAAAAACACAATTGAGATATCACCTTACACCTCTCAGAATGACTATCATCAATAAATCAACACATAACAAGTGTTGGTGAGGACGTGGAAAGAAGGGGATCCTCATGCACTGTTGGTGGGAATGCAGCCACTGTGGAAAGCAGTATAGAGTTACCTCAAAAAATTGAAAATGGAACTGCCTTGTGACTCAGCGATTCCGCCTTTGGGAGTATAGCCAAAGAAATCCCAAACACTAATTCAAAGAATATATGCACCCCTATGTTGGTTACAGCATTCTTTTCAATAGCCAAGATTTGGAAATAGCCCAAGTGTCCAGCAGTAGATGAGTGGGTAAAATAGCTGTGGTACATTTACACAATGGAATTCTACTTGGCCATAAAAATAAAGGACATCTTACCTTTTGAGACAGCATAGATGGACATGAAGAGTATTAGGCTAAATTAGACAAGCCAGTCAGAGAAAGACAAATACCATATGATTTCACTTATATGTGAAGTAGAATGAACAAAATAAACTAACAAAATAGATACAGATTTATAGATAAGAGAACAGACTGACGGCTATCAGAGGAGAGGGGGTTTGGGAGTGGGTAAAAAATGGTGAAGGGATTAAGGAAATTAAAAACAGTGTATGGTGATTGCCAGAGGGACAGGAGGAGTGGGAGGAGGTGGAAGAGGGCATAGTGGGTCTAAATTGTAGTAGAAAGAGACTACTTGACTTTGAGTGGTGAGCACACGACGCAGTGTGCAGACTATGTGTTGTAGAATTGTACACTTGGAACCAATGGAATCTACAGAAAAAATACTGTAGCTGAAAATTAAGTTTAGCAAATTTGCAGGATACAAGATCAATAAATAAAAGCCATTATATTTTCACATACTAACAACTAATCATCATAAATTAAAAACTATAAAATTCCACTTATATAAAAACATATTAAATACCTTTGGCTATATCTGACAAAAGATATGCAAGAACTGAAAAATGTTGCTGAGAGAAATCAAAGAAGACCTAGATAAATAAAGAGATACATCATATTAATGAGTTGGAAAACTCAATATACTTAAGATGCCATTTCTCACCAAATTTATCTGTTGATATTGACAAGCTTATTCTGAAATTCATGTAGAAATGCCAAGGACCTAGAGCAGCCAAAATAACTTTCCAAGGAAGGATGAAGTTAGTGAACTTAGTCTACCTGACTTCAGGACTTACAAAGCTACAGCACTCAAGACAGTCTAATATGATCTACACAAACAGACTAATGGAACAGAATAAGGTCTAGAAATAGACCCACAAGCAGCCAATTAATTTTCCACAAATGTAAAAAACAGTTCTGTGCCTTTCCACAAACATGCAAAAACAATTCATCCTTTTTCAATAAATGGTCTTGCAGCAATTAGCTATCCTTATGTTTTAAAAATAAAACCATATTGCACTTCATATATAAATGGTAATTCAAATGGTCATAGATCTAAATGAAAAACCTAAAACCATAGAAGTCCTAGAAGAAAATGTAGGCAACACTGACCTTAGTTTAGGTAAAGATTTCTTAGACACAATTTCAAAGGAACAATTCATTTTTTAAAATTATAACTAAGACATCATCAAAATTAAGGATTGTTCTTCAAGAGATACTAGAGGCTTGGTGCATGAAAATTCATGCACTTGAGGGGGGTCCCTCAGCCCGGCCTGTCCCCTCTCACAGTCCAGGAGCCCTCAGGGGTGGGAGGCAACCCAGTGATCAGGGTAAGGTGACGCCCCACCACACCTCTGCTGCTGCTACTGCCGGCAGCACCAGCCTTGGCTGGCCCTGGTTACCTGAGCCTAGGGCAGCTGGGCAGCCACCATCTGAGGCTAGCCTGTGCCTCGGGCCAGCCCTGGGTAGCTGGGTAGCCACCATCCAAACCTTACCTGCACCTCGGACCAGCCCTGGACAGCTGTGGGGCCTGCAAGGGAGGGCAGTTGTGGGCTATCAGGCCAGCAGGTGAGGGCAGTTGGGAGGGACCAGGCCTGCAAGGCAGGGCAGTTGGGGGCGATCAAGCCTGCAGGGGAGGGCAGTTAGGGGTGACCAGGCCAGCAGAGGAGGGAAGTTGGGAGCAAATAGGCTGGCAGGGGAGCAGTTAGGCATCAATCTGGCTGGCAGGGGAATGGTTAGGGGGTAATCAGGCTGGCAGGTGGAAGTGGTTAGGGGTAATCAGGAAGGCAGGCAGGTGAGCAGTTTGGAGCCAGCAGTCCTGGATTGTGAGAAGGATGTCCCAAATTGGAGAGGGTGCAGGCTGTGCTGAGGGACATCCCCTGCCTCCTGTGCACGAATTTCGTACACCGCGCCTCTAGTAATAATCCTATCTAATAAAAGAGTAATATGCAGATTTGACTGTACCTTCGCTACCAGCCAATCAGGAGCAGGGGATAGAGCTGAGCAGAGTGTGGCCGGAGGTGGGGACAAGGCATGCACGGTAGGCTGGGGTGGGGTGGGGGTGGGGCCACAGCACGTGGGAGGCTAGTGAGGGTTGGGGCTGCAGTGCATGGAACAGGAGGCCATCCAGGCGTGGCACACGGCAAGTGGGACAGGAGGCCATCCTATCGCGGTGCGCAGGAAGGAGGCCGGCGCTTGCGGCTACCAAGTGCGGGGTGCCCCTGGGGCTGGGCGGTTGCCACCGGGGCTAAGGCCTGGGCTGGGGGGGTGGGGCCAAGGTGTCCAGTGAGCACTGGGCCCCCTGGGGCTGGGTGGTTGCTATGTGGTCACCGGGTGGTTGCCAGTGGCTGGGGCTAAGGCCAGGGCCGGGTGGGTGGGGCCAAGGTAGCCGGGGCAGAGCCAGCCATCAGTCCCATTACAGGGTGATGGCTGGGTGCCCAAGGCCTAAAGCTTCAGCCAGGGGTGATGGGTCAGTAGGACATCCCCTGAGGGCTTCCAGTATGTGTGGGAGGGCAGGTTGGGCTGAGGGATCACCTATGCCCAATACATGAATTTCATGCACTGGGCCCCTAGTAATAATAGTAGACTGACGATACCAAGTGGTAGCAAGGATATGGAATATCTCACTCTATAGATAGCTGGTTGATGTTACAACCACATCAAAAAGCAATTCAACAGTTTCTTTAAAAGTTAAATATATACCTACCATACAACCCAGCCACTCCCTTCCTAGGTGTTATACAAAAAGCAATGGAAGCATATGTTCATACAAATACTTCTACTGTACAGATGTTCATACTGCTTTATTTATGACTAGAGGCATGACGCACGAAATCATGCAAAAGTAGGCCTTCCTTTCCTCGGCTGCCAGCACCGGCTTCCTTCTGGCACATAGGCCCCAGGCTTCTCTCAGCAAAAAAGCAGAGACAAACTACTTGCAGCAAGGAACTAAACAAAAACAAAGAGCCTTACCATATGAGTCTTTATATGAACTTTTACAATGCAAATTGACCTAAAGTGGCAGAAAACATCAGTTATAGCCTACAGGGGTGGAGGAGGGAGGTCTGGAAGAGAGGGATTACTTAGGGCTCAAGGAAACTGAGGAAAATTGATATGTTCACTATCCTTATTACGGTAATGATTTCATGGATGTATACATGCCAAACATCAAATTATACACTTTAAATTTTAGTTCATTATATTTCATTTGTACCTCTAAAAGGAGCGGGACAGGAAGCTACTTAAATGTTCATTGTTAGGGAATTGATTAAATGAATTCTGGATGCCTAGAAAACAGGATATTAAGTAACTATTTTTAAAAATGAAGTCAACCTATACGTGTCAATATGAAATGATGCTCCAAAATACTGTAGAGGTTAAATAGCAAAGATGCAGAACAATGCACATTAACATATGACCTCTTTTTGGGTGAAAATAGATATTATATACATGTGTATGTGTGTGATTCTCTTCAGATAAAGTATGTATGCACAAATGCTGTATGTGTGGTGTTTGTGTGTGATTTCTGGAAGCATGCACAAAAGCTTAACCGTGCTTATTTCTGAGGATTGGGATTGTGGGTTTGTGGACAAGGGAGGGAGGCTTGTACTTCTCATTTTATTGTGTTGAAATTTTTAACCATATGTGTTCACAGTTCTCTTATAAGTTTGAAAAGAAAATTTGATTTAAAAAGATAGAAAAGGAAGGACAACAAAAATTGAGAATTGTAAATTGAACTATAATTGCCCATTGAATAATTACCAATTGAAAATTATAATATAACATAGTTAATATATAATCCAGTTTGTTTTTATCCTTTTGAATTGTTATAGAATGTCACCTTTATAGAAAACATTGAAGATTATTCTAGGAAATTGATTTTATGGGTTTGTCACAAATAACTAAAATATTTCATGCTTCACTTCTTGATCAGATTCAATTAAGAGAGTATTATTTTTCAAAAGGCCCTTTAAATTGAGCTAAAAAAAGAAAAACTTTTTAGTAGTATGTGAGAACTACAGCCTTATTGCAGGAGAACAAGTACAGATCTAAAGAGGTTAGAAGTATTTTCCATGCAAATATCAGATGCAGACTGTAAGGAAATAAATAAAAGGCGTTGAAAGTAAGATTTCTTTAGGAATGTATAGACCCGAACATTTGAACTGAAAGACCCCATTTCTCCAACATGGTAAAATTGTTGAAGGATTTAAAGCGTGACTCTCAACCTTTTTAATGCCTCGACCCTTTAATAAGTTCCTCAATGTGGTGATAATCCCCAACCATAAAATTATTTTTGTTGCTACTTCTATACTGTAATTTTGCTATTGTTAGTGAATTGTAATGTAAATATCTGTGTTTTCTGGTGGACTTGTATATGGTTGAGAACCACTGCTGTATAGCCTACGACCATTACGATTCATAACAGTAGCAAAACTATAGTTATGAAGTAGCAATGAAAATAATTTTATGGTTGGGGGGTCACCACAACATCGAGGAACTGTATTAAAGGGTCGTGGCATTAAAAAGGTTGAGAACCACTGATTTAAGGACAAAACCATACATAGTAAGTCATTAATTACTAAGGGGATCACCATGAATGGGTTTATAAAGACTACTGTCTCTAAATGGGTCTGACTAGATTGATGAATCGGTAACCTGGGATTCCCTTTGAATCTTTTGAGATTAGTGTGGATTAAAGAGCTCCTCCTCAATAAAGGATTGCCATATTCCAGAACTATCATAATTATGGGTGAGGTTTTGCCTGCACAAGGAAATACATGTTTTAAAACTAGACTAACTTTTGAGGGAATGTCACAGGCCAGTTTTCTAAGTTCGGTAGTCACTCTTAAGAGGCAGACACCACCCGAAGGCTGGCTCTTTTCTACAGATTCTTTTGATCACTTGTTACCACATTGAAACGGATGGTCAGAATCATGTCCACAAGTAGCATTTTCTAAACCTGGTTGTAGGAACCTTTCTATGCATCTGTCTGTAGAGCAGACTCCTAAATGATTAGGACATGTTAGTGCAAGGGAGGTGGAGCTAAGTATAAGAACGGTGTTCCCCATTGAAGGATCATTTTCCATGCCTGTTGCATCAGCTTATAGTGAAAATAAAATAAATGTTATAAAAGCACGTGGGGGACTATGAGCATGTAAATGACTGAGCACCTTGAGGGCTGGGACCGGGTTTTGTGACAGGCACAGGGGTGTCTCAATGCTTGTTTTTGTTGGAGAAACACTGAACACAGCCTGGTGGTTTGAGAATGTGGTTTGTTGCAAAGCCAGAGATGGTGGTGAGTAGTTCTCTTATGAGAGCCCAACTCAGGGATGTTCAAACTGTGGTCTTGAGGACCCTCCGTATGATTCAGAGGCTGGTGCACAAAATCTGACCCTCCTTGGTTTCTGGCATGACTCAATGATAGCAGTCTTCCTTGGTGCTTCATCAGAAACAGGGTCAGCCTTTCCATTAATCCCAGTGGATTGTGTTTCCATTTTCTGATGTTTTTCTTTTTAATGTTAGAGAAGTTATAATTTTTAAATGTTATAGTTAAAAATAGCATCCCAGGTCATTGAGTCCCAATCCTCTTGCAGATGAGGAAATGTCTGGTTACTGCTTCAGTGGGACCCAAGGGCAGGTGTCTGATCCCAGCTCAGTGCCTTCTCTACTACCCACCATGCCCGTGCCAGTGCCCGCAGTCCACAGACCTAAGAAACGCGAGGGGCATTGTCCAGACTCATTGAGCTGTGAGTTCTGTGTTTAGACCAGAGAAAACCCCTGAATCATGTTGTAGCAACATCAAGGAAGGCTTTCTCTCAGGCCCATCTCAACTGGGAAACCAAGTCAGAGGTTTCAGCAAGACCAGCCTGGCCTCCACCCACAGCAAGGCATCCTTTCTTGCTAGTGATCTCGGGAAGACAAGGATTAAGATGATTTGGGGGAGTGTAAAGACCTGGTGCAGCCTGGCTATTGTGCCCCAGGTCTATTCAGCCGCTCCCACCGCCGGTGCCCTCTGCCATGAGAGGCTGGTTATGTCAGCCTGGCTCTTCCTTCAAAGCTGCCACAAAACCTTTGAATTGCCATTGTCTTTGGTATCCTGTTTCCTTTCTTTTTAGTTAACAAGAACACTTCCTTTTGAACAAATAGAGTGCTTTGCTTACATTCAGAGCTTGGTGTTTAGGTTGATTTTTACTTGGGACCCACATCTGCCTTTGCTTATAGATCACCTCATTGCCAGATGTCTTATTCTGTGGCAACACACCTTGTCTGAGCTGTTCTCTGGACGAACTGAGTGCCTGCAGGCCCTTCTTTATCTTGTGGCCCCATAGAGTGGTAATTAACCAGTGTGGCCTCTGGGGCAAGACTTATTAGTGGTAGGACATTGGGTGAATTCACCTCTCTGAACCTTAGTTTCCTTGTCTGTAAAATGGGAATGGTATGTGTAAGCTGCAGAGTTGTGGCGAGACACATTGCACAATGGGTTTTATCCACATAGTGTGCTCACAATGGAGGTGGGGTGGAAATAGTATTAATAGTAAGAATGGTTGTTATTCCCACTTTTCTCCAAGCCCCTCCAACAGAACCAGCACTGGGAGAGCTATTGACCTTTGGGCCAGCAAGGGTGGGAGTTAGAGCCAATAGTGGGTGAACTGGGGGGAGGGGTAATGACAGAGAAAAGGTGGGGGTGGGCATCTTTCAGAGAGATGGAAATAAAGCTGCCCTCTCACTGGGGGAAACAGAGCTAGCTTTGGACCCACCCTGAAGTGTGGAGATCTGATTCTCTGCCCTTTCGATCATCTCAAACCTCAGGGAGGAAGGCTAGTCCCAGAGGATCTCAGATCCTCCTCTGAAGGTTGTAGCATTCGTGGGCCAGATGATAAGCTTGCCTCTGAAGGAGTCTAGGTTTCATTCCATGGCCAGCAACATTCATTTCTTAACCCTTAAACGTATACTTGGTGCAAGAATTTAGATCTGCCCCTTAGAGTTTCACACCTCAGCAAAAGGGACGGAAGAGAACCTCTGAGTTTCGGATGTAGGTGAGTGGTAGTCATCCTGACATTGGCTCTAACGAAGCGGAGGCCATGGGCCCTCACTTCTCTCTCTCTAGGCCCCATCTGGAAGGTGTAGGGTTTGGATTGGATGTCCACAGACTTCTTTCAGTTTTAATGTAAGACTATGTCCACTAAGAGGAAACCCAGGCCTTGTTCCCATTATGCACTAGGTTTTTGTGTTTGCCTACAGATACTGTGAAAGAGGTGGTAAAATGTCCTTGATTAAGGCAGAAAGTTGTCTCATAATTTTGAACAAGTCACAAGACTTCTATGACTATTTCCTCAACTTTAAAATGGTTATCAGGACCCAGGGCCCTGCCTCCAAGGGCGCCTGTGAATTCGATAATAAAAAGATTGTAAAACACTGTAAATGTCAAGTGCCATGTGACGGGAAAGAGTAACCTTGGAGAAGGGAGGAAAACCCAGCCTGCGAGAGATGAAAACCCTAATTGCCCTTCCTGAGGCTTTAAAAAAAACATGCATTTTCTTCTTTACTTTGTAGCAGAAAACAACCAAGTTCTTTCTATAACTTTCCTATTGATGCTTTATGATAGCAAGTTTGGGGGACTCCCAAATTGGACCATATTGTAAGAAGGTACTTCACTGTTTCAAAACTCAGATTTCCTTGCAAGGAATTTAAGACGAACTTACTGTATTTCAGATCCTAATCAACAGTAAAGCTGCAGCATAAAGCTTGGTCCACATTTTGAAATCACAATTTATTTGCAGGGATAAAACTTGGCAAGTTTAGAGAACAGAGGATGGAGGGGGCATGCAAGGGTAAGTCTCTCTTATAAGCCTCCATCAGCGACAGCCTTTACAAGGGCTAATAATATTTCCATATTTCATATATTTGGCACCTTTCCCTCAGGAAATCAAAGCTGCTCTATGGACTTAGTCTTTTTAATTCTCACACATTCTTGCCTTGTCAGTGGCTCTGTCATCATCAGTCCACTGATATGGAACCTACAGCCACATATGAAAACTTACTCTTCAAGTGCACAGACATCAGAAACCCACCTGAAGAGGGTTGGATTCCAGTTTTCTAAATTGTATTTATTATCCTCTTCCCATTTGTCCAAACCCCTAAGTAAAGCAGATCTGAGGATTCTGTGCCTACTTCTGTCTCCCATCTACCGATCCTTCGAGCATTGGCGGGTTTGCTGGTCCTTCCCATTCAGTGTCAGGTAGTCTAGAAAATTTGACCTCAGAGGCATTAGCTCTTGAGGTCATGTTGCAGTATTGTGCAATTTATGGTGTCAGATATATCTGTGTTCAGCTTGCTCTGTGAACTTCAGTTTTCGATAGAATGTGATAATAGTGCTTGCATCAGAGCCATGTCCATGGAATGAGGCAGTGTATATAACATGCTTGCACAGGGCCTGGCTCCCACGGTCAGTTTCACTAGCTAAGAGCGCTCATGTAACTAAGCTGGTGGTTCTTAGGTTAGCTCTTCCCTTGTTCAGAGACTTTCACTGAATCTTTAAGCCATAGCCAAGCAGACCCAGAAACATCGCAGGTTCTCTTTTAAGAGAAGCTCGGCCTACTCAGCTGGGGTGGCTCAGGGACTCGGCATCGACCTGTGAATCAGGAGGTCTCAGTTCAGTTCCTGCTCAGGGAACATGCCTAGGTTGCAGGTTCAATCCCTGGTGTGAGGCATGCAGGAGGCAGCCAATTAATTATTCTCTCTCATCATTGTTTTTATCTCTCCTTCTCCCTTCCTCTCTGAAAAAAAAAATTTATACATATATATATATATATATACACATATATATATATATACACACACATATATATAAGAGAGAGAGAGAGAGAGAGAGAGAGAGAGAGAGAGAGAGAGAGAGAGAGAGAAGCTTGGCCTGCTGCTCCATGAGCCTGCTGCCTTCTGCCTTCCCTTTCGGCATTCCCTGTTAGCCAAGAGAAGCTTACTCAGAGAGGAGTTCCTGCACTCTAGCTTGGATTTCTGTCAGAACAAGGTTACCTCTTTACTTGCCCTATGAGTCTTATGAACTATTAGATTTCAACATTTTCTGGGTTCTCATAAAAGTGCTAAGCTACCATGCAATCTGCTTGGAAGTGGTCCATAGTTTGGGTTCTTAGAGGGGAGGTGGAAGATGACCTAATGGGTTTTGGAACTTGGAAAAGTTGTCTGAATGGAACACTAAACTAGGACTCCAATGTCATAAGCCTTTATTGCTGCCAGCGACCTTTGTTCCCATGTGGGGGGGCGGCGGGGGGAGGCACATACAAAAAGCAAGTGTCCTAGGCCTCAATCCAGGCCTATGGAATGAGAACCTCCAAGCGTGGACCTAGGAATCTGGATTTATTTCTAATTTGGTTTTCCTTATGGTTCTGTACCCAGCCTGGCTTTGGGACCACTGCCGAGGCCATTTTCCAGAGAAGACGAGGCCTGGGAAGTGCCCCCTCCAGGATCCCACGCATGGTTGGTGGCAGAGGCAGCCCAAAATTCAGACCTACGTCCTGTCTGTTAAGGTTCTTCTCACCCACTCCACCCCCAGAAGCCTTTTGTCCGATTCCTCACCTGTGTTACAGAGATGAAGACTTCTGACCCTGGGGAGCCACTGTGAGGGGAGTGAAAGGGTGTGCAGGTCACCTTCTTCTGTTTTGGAGGCAGCTGAGAGGGTCTAAATTAAGCCATTTTGCAGAGAGGCCTGAGTCATCTGGTGGCAGCTGTCTGCTCCACCGGAGGCACTTTGATCACTGTCATCAGAACGCATGCACAAAGCCAATGGTGGCCCAGCACTGTGGGCTGTGCTAAGGGAGTTACCCAGAGAATGGTCTCTGCTCTTGAACAGTACCATTAGGCAGCAGGGACAGGGGATCCAGTGTATGAACTCAGAGAATCGAGACTTCCAGCTCAGCCTGTATCCCTGGCCTGGAGAAGTGGCGGGCTTTGTCTCTGGCCACATAACAAATTAAACCAGTGTTCTCCCTCCCCCCACCCCCCACCTCTCATACTGGAGCAGAATTTGTTTCCTCAAGGGTTGCTATGCAACAGTGTCCATTCTATTGAATCAGTAAAGGCTTTAGCTGGGGTTGGCATCTCAAGGACATCTTGAGGTGAGGCCTTCAGAGCTTGTGACGTAGCATAGGGATGCTGGGTAGAGTGTATTTGAGAAGGATTTTTTTTCTCTCTCTCGAAAAAGGTTATGAAGTATCTTGAAGCAACCTAGAAGCAGTGGATAAGGTTCTTGGGGATGTTTTGTCCTGCAGAGGGAAGTCAAGGTAGGGCCCTGAGTTTCAAGCCAAACCCTCAAAAGTGCTGCCAATAAAAGGAGTGAGCCCAACTGGTGTGGCTCAGCTGTTGTGCATCAACCCAGGAACCAAGAGGTTACCGGTTTGATTCCTGGTCAGGCACATGCCCAGGTTGCAGGCTCAATCCCCAGGAGGGGGCAGGCAAGAAGCAACCAATTGATGATGTTTCTGTCTCTCTATCCTCCCTTCCTCTCTCTCTCTCTAAAAGAAAATCAATAAAAATCTATATTTTCAAAAAGGAGTGGGACAGGACATGATGCAATGGTGGGTACTGGGAAGCAGTGTTAGAGGGTTAAGAAAAATCTTTTTTCCCATTTCTTGATGGCTGTCATGTGCTGAGCCCTGTATTTAGCATTATACCCAGAATGTCTTTATCTCAGAGCAGTCCTAGAAGGCAGGTGTGTTTCCACTTACAGATGAGAAAACCCTCAGGGAAAGTGGGGGCCTTGCACAGGGGGACTGAGGCAGGTAGTATTAAGGCCATGTTGTCTCCTTTCATGAGGCCTCTCTGAGGCTGTTGGAAGAAACATAGATAGCCAGGAGGTAACTAAAATTTTCATTTATAAAGAAAGGAGCAAAATGGGAGGTATTTCACAGGATAGAGGGGATTGGGGGACAATCCAAGTCTTTGCAGTGTTCTGAATTATGCTGAAGGTCAAGTGGAAAAGGTCTAGAAGTTGCTTATTTGGCAAATCATTGACATGGTGACGTGTCGCAGTGGGAGAAGAGGAAGGATCACAGAAGAAAGATAAGCATATGTCATATATAATAAAGTACTTATGATTGAGAACTAGACATTGCTCAATCAAAGGGGAAAGTGCAAAGTGATAGGTAGTTTCGTGTGTCATCTGAACAGATAACGTAGTGGCATTGATTGAGGTAGATACACAGGAAACAGCATTTATGGCCCTGTGTGCATATGGCATTTCCCGAGGCACTGTAACAAAGAAGCAAATACACAGGCCCAGGAAAGTGACAAGTTAGGAGAGGCCATCTGTTATCACACAGCACCTTGTCACCGGGAGAGAAGAGCAGGGCCCCACTGCCAGTAGGAACGGCTATTGAAGTGGTTTTGAAGGAGATATGAAAGGCAGGGTTGAAGCAGAAAGCAGAAGTAAACACATCCCATATCCTGGAGGCCAGGGGAGGGGGGAAAGAAAAGAGACCTGTTGAGCGCTTTATTATGTGCTGGTACATTAAATAATCATTTAATTAAGTTAAATTAGATATTCAGTTAAATGCTCAGTCCTCACAATAGTCCTGCCAGGTAAGTGTTGCCCATTTTACAGATGAGGAGACTAAGGCTCTGAGAAGTGGTGACCTCCCAGAGATCAGACAGTAAGGGGAGGCAGGATTTCCCTGGAGCTGACTGAGTCCCTTGCCCCTCCCACACTTGCATGATACTGCCTCTGTCAGAGTGGGGCAGGGGCAAGGGGGGCGCTGGTTATGTGCAGTGAGAAGCTGTGAGAGGATGGTGAGGATCAGAATGGGTTGGGAGACATGGTGAGGATCCTGGGGTCTTGCTGAGTGAAAATGATGGCGAGTAAAAGTGGGAGAAGTTGAGGTGACCACAGAGATATTCACATGATTGGGTTCACAGTTCTCTTTTCCATGTGTGACATTTTACTGCCTGGAACACATATGATTAAGCATTAGCTGCATCCAACTTGCTCTTTGGGGAAATGTGAGTTTCTTTTTTGCAAATCCTTTGCAAGACATGTTTCAGTCTACATGAGAATGGATGGGTTCAGGTTCCAGGTTGGTGCATCTTCAAATAATAGTGCCAAGAGATATACCGGCTCTTGTGTGCACTTTTTAATAGCTTGGTTAAACTGATGGTCCTGGTGGCATCATAGAACTTCACACCAGCAAGAACTCTGGGAGCTGTGGGAACGCTTCTCCCAACTAATACCATGACTTGCCCATCTCTGTCCAATAATGTCCCCAGCTGTGATTGCTTGCCCTTTTCCACGACCGATGGGCTACTTAATGCTTGTGAAATTATGGTTTTGTATGAACTAATTGGTAGAGGTCTTTGAAAAAATAATTATAACTTGGGAAAAGAGGCTTAGTGTATATGAGATGTGTGTAATCTTGAAGCCTGAAAAGAAGAGCAGGCAAAGGTTTTGCTTTAAAAGTAGGGTAAGAGTCCCTGCCACAGTGAGAAGTCTGTTTCTTTTGGGAAAACAAATTCAGCAACTGATTTAATATATATTACTGTTGCTGGCTTGCAGCCCTACCCCCCTTCTAAGCATATGACATGTCTAAACAGAATTCTGCTTTGTAGCCCATTGACTTTTGGAAAATAATGCTGTGATTATAAGGTTTCCCAAATACACTTTTTAAAGCATTGGTAATGAGCACATTGCACCTACCTGTGCTGCTTGGGTAACCATCACTGTTGCTCAATTTATGCTTAATATTGGTCAAAGTGAAGCAGGTTTTCATCACTTGAAATTCAGATTTTATTTGCTCAGTTACTAATGGCCATTTATTTCTGTAACATAAACTAGGATGTTATGCAAGTTTGGTTTGCAAATAGGTTGACTCTTGAACGCAACAGTTTACTTTGAGATCATTACGAGGAGTCATTTGAGTTGACTCCCTAAATAGTCATAAAACCTTCTTTGTTTGTCTTTAACATAGTCTGGTTCCTCTCAGGGTAACATGTTGATAGTGATGGGAAGGATAGAGGATTTAAAACAGGAATGGGTGTTTGAGACTATAGAATCCACCTCCCTTCTCCTCTCATCCCTTTATTTTTCAGGTTAGAGAAAGAACAAGGTCAAGAACAAGAGCATCTGTGTGGCCTGTCACATTGGTGACAGAGCCAGGAACTTTCACTCATTCCAGGGCACTTGCCACCAAAGTGTTATTTTCATGTCATTGGCAAACAGTTGACTTGAAGGCACTGTGTTTTTGTACCCTTGATAATGGTTTGGGGTGGGAGGGGGAGCCTTTTATAAGAAAAGCTCTTAAAAATCTTTCTCATACAGTCAGATCAACAGAACCCAAAAGTGTCTCCCAGCCAAATTCTCCAAGTGTCCTTTGCTTATATTTTCTTCTCACTTTTCTTTGGAAAAGCTGTGTTCCTTTCACACTTAGACATAACCAATCTTATTTGTTCTGACAGTGGTGTGCAAACATCTGTTGCATCAAAAGTCCCACACGGAATCAAACACCAATGGACCTTTCTGAATATCACTAGCAGTGGCAGCAAACATTTCATCAGAACCTCAGAAGCAGTACAGAGAGGAAAAGGAAAATCAAGTTAGCAATTATCTAGTTAATATTGTACAAGCTGAAAGCCTGCATCATAAAATCCTGAGGGTAGTGAACGCTGCTTTCTAATCAGGCTGTCTATCCCGAGCACAGTGCCTGTTGTCAGCAGCAGGGTTTCAGGTGAAACTTGTTACCGGAGTAATAAACAGTGTTGACACTATGATGGTGACACTGTCTATGGGAAAGGATTTTTGACAAGGACTGAATCAGGCCATCGTGGTGTTTATAAAATCTGAGGATATGCAATCAGACCACAGGTTTTGAGATGATTTTCTGAAAATGTGTTATATTTCTGGCCCTGAGTTTACACTTGGATGAAGGGCAGGGATGAGCAGACCTGCCTGGGAGAGCACAGAGTACTTGTTACAGGGTCTGATTTACCTGAGAGATCTGTCAGTGTTTCCTGTTTGTAATTCACACATGGGCTCAATTTTTAAAGTGCCCTGACACCTTGTTGCTGTGGAAGGGTCCCTGTTAGCACTATGTGGTGCCATCCTGTTCTGCCTGCCTTGCATTTTTTCCCTCTCACCTTCCTCTCCCCGGGGTCCACTCCAGGCAGTTGAGTTCCACGTGCACCTGACCCCTCGCCTACAGGCCTAACAGGAATTCTCTGCGCTCCTGCTTTGGAATGGCCTGTCTCCTTTGGAGTATACTGTTGAAGCTCATAGAATTTATCCCGCTGTGTTTTAATGACACTACTAGATGGGGAGCCTGTTAGGTCAGATGCCCTGTGTCACAGATCTTGGTGTACAGGACCACTATCATGGCATGCCCTTAGTGAATGGTGCTGGGTGGATGGGCTGGATTGCAGGCAGACCAGCTCCTTCTATACAGTTTACATTTTAAGAGGCATTTAATAATAATAATACTGTAATACCAGAAAGCCTGGCTTTAAAATGTTTTTATCGCTTACTTCATTAGGCTGGGCATAGAGGGTATTGGTACATGTTATTAGAGTGCCTGCTCTTAAGCCCCTCTCGTGAGAATGGAAGCACGTCGAGCATGCTTGCTCTCACGTCCTTGCCCTTGCTCATCCTACCTCCTTTTCCTTCAGGATCCCTTGAAGAGGGCTGTCCCTCATGCCGTCAGGCTTAGACACCTCCCTGTAAGCTCCCCTGGTCCCCCAAGCTCATGGCTGTGGTTGTGGGCTCTGCACACCAGGCTATGGTTGTGGGCTTACTTGTCTGTTTCAACCCTGGGCTCTGTCTCCTCTGTGCTCAGGAAGCCTTGGTACTCAGCAGACATTTGCTAAATGAAACTTGCATGAATCGTACCAGGGGCTCCCGAATGAGGAAGAGAAAACAAATTTCCTTCATGTTTTAGTCCTGGCCCTAGAGACCATTCAGCCTCCTCCTACATGGCTGTCCTTGCATACGACACGAAGTGAACCTCTGTTAGGGCTGCGAGTTTCAGTTATGCACAGCTGTGGGCATTCTGTCCACAATCACTGTGAAACACGGCTCTGACGGGAAAGCCAGTGCGTTCCCAGGGTTGACAAGTTTCCTCACCATCTCTGCATGAACCTGACAAAGTCACCTTATTCGTGCTGAAAAATAAAAGAGACCCTGTTTTTTGTATTCCTCTTTTATTAGCGCTCAGCTCTGACTCCATCATAAATAGAAGCTTGCTCTACTGTGTTTCGTTTTTCTTACTTGTTCTCACTCTGCTAGTCTTGCTCTCCTTAGTGTTGAGTCATATTTTTGGAATGAAAAGAATCAGAGGCTTTTTTATCATTAGCTCCTTTACCATTGAATTTAGAATAGAGAACAGAATGATAAAATTAGACACACCAGGCCTCTGTGTGTCATCAAGTAATCTAGTCTACTTTGGTACCAAATATAAGATTCCCTTTAAATAATTTCTAGCTCATTTGAACTGGCTTTTGTAGGATGAATGGCCTTCAGTCTGAATGAAGATGAGAAACTCATTTTCCCCTCAAGATGGGCCCAGCGGAGGTTTTCCTGACAGTTACACATTTCCTTTTCTTAATTCCATCCCATTACTTCTAATTACGACCCCTATAATTAGTGTGCTAGTTACCTCCCCTGCGTGATTTCCCTGCCTCCTCGGTGTTCACTCTCTGTGTACTGTCACTTTGCCTCCTCTGTGGGCTCCTGAGCTCCTTGCTGCCTTTTCTTGGGCAGGCTTCTCCACCCCCTAAACACTTGCCTCCCATATTGTTTTTTCTTTGTCTTATGAGAATCTTTGGCTGAGGAAGAGAATTGTAGTCAGAAAATTGCAGAGCCACAGTAAGCCTGGTCCTGCGGAGTCGGGGGCTGTGTGCCGGTTACTTGGTCCTGCTCCCTGCTTACTGCACCCTCTAGATCAGCTCCACACTCTGCACTGGAGACTGTGGCTCCAGCCACATTCTGTGCTCAGGAAGGAAGTGGTCCGAGATCTTTTCCTTTTCCTCTGGAGTTGGTAAAGCCAGTTCTGAGAGCCCGTTTTTTCTTCTCTCTTTCTCCTTCCTTCCTTTCGTCCCTGCTAAATAGTCTGTTCTTTCACTGTGTCACGGTTGTCTGTGAGCTCATGGATGACTGTAGACGATACACTGGACCCCTCCCGGCTGCGAAGATGAAAGACAAGATCACCTGCTTTGCCCTCACCCCAGAAACTTATGATGTTCTTATTCTTATGTTTTTGTTACTGTCTCGGTGTGTTTATATTGTTTGTTCTTCTAATGAGGACAAAACATTTATCTCATCTTCTCAGGATCCTAATCAAATAGGAATAAGATTGATGGCTGGCAAGAGATTTAACAACCTGTTTACCAGAGCCTGGGGTGCTTGGCCCAGCCTCCTGAAGTCCTTGCCTCCCGGGACTCCTCCGGATCTTGCACAGACCCCATTCTGCAGAAGAGCTAGGGAGTGAACAGGATTTTGAAGTCACCAAGGACCTCTAAGGATAGGATCTCGTGTTCTGATACTGAACCCCGGCATGAGCCATGTGCTCGGGATACAGAGATGAACAGAAGTGGTCCCTGTCCTCAAGTTGCTTACAAATTAGTGGGGGCATAGTGGCATAAAAAGAGAATTACTGATGTGTTGAGTGCCCGGTGAGAAGGTTCCAAGGGAGGGCGGTGGCCTTGGTAAATTGCTCTCAGGGCCTCCATTCTCTGCCTGGACAGAGGCTTGACACCCACAGCCAGTCCCACCTGCCCCCGCCTCCCGGTCCTGCTGACTCTTACTGTCATCTGTCCTGGAATCTGAGCTTTCGGTGAGAAAGAAATTGTCCCTCTTGACTACTTGGGTGTGGATAAGGAAAAGAGTAGATGTTTCATGCTAAGCACATTGTCAAGGGCTGTAATGTCTGAAGGAGGAAGTTTTAGAAGTGTGATTTTTTTCATGTTTACACAGTGAACAAATGACTCAGATCTATTGTACACATCCACAAGAGCTGTGGCCTAAGCTGATCCTGGTTTTGAAGTCATGTGTCCTCTTTGCTTGTGGGGAGGTTTTAAAGCGGGTGGGAGGTGGAGAAGGAGGGAGGTGGGAGAGGAAGGAGGGCCTAAAGGCCAGGGCTTATGCCTTTCCTTGTGTGAGTGGATACTTCCACATCCTTCTTCCTTTCTTCTTTCTTTCTCTCCTCCTCCGCCTCTCTCCCCTCCTCTTTCCTCCCCTCTACTCCCTTCCCCTCTTTCTAGCACTGTCTCTCTCCTCCTCTCCTTCTCTCTCATTTTACTTCTTCCTTCCAGTAGGCAGGGTTTGGAGTTATATTTTCTGTTATGCTAATTTCAGACAAGACCCTGAAAACAGAGGTCAGGACCAGCCACCGCATGTGTGGACTTCTGCCTCTGGAGTAGCCGCACTGATCGACCCTGGCACGTCACAGGCTGGGGCTGGGCTGCGTTTTGGGTGGCGCTGCTGACAAGTTTCTGACAGGATGGTTAAGCCTCACTAGATTCCGGTCCTCATGCTTTGACCTGTTCAGATTTCTTCCATATTGATGGTGCTTTGGGAATTGTTCCCTTTTTTTTTTAACATGACTACCATGTGCCACCATAAAGAAGAATTTTTAAGTGGGGCAAAAATAAATCTTGACACTCTGTTACATGCAGGAAAAATAAGCTGTGTAATGGATACATGATTCTGTGGCATTTTTTAACGTCCATGTTGAATAGTCCTGGGGAGTGACCTACTGATGAAACCCGGGGTCTGAGGAAGGGAATGTGTGTCGGGCATGACAGCCTCGGACAAGTGCTTCCCCTTCACCACTCCTCATCCCAAAGCGGATACCTGCAGGTGCTCTTCACCTTTGAGGATGAAAAATTATCATTTTAAAATTAAATTGATCATTCATTTTGAGAAGCCTTACAAAACCAAATAAAGCTAATTTTATTCTGTTATTAAAGTATCACATTGTCCAAAGGTATTTCACTGTTGTGTCTGGAGCTCAGACATCAGAGGAGATGGAAGAGAAGATATTACATAAATTAAGTTGCAGTGCATTGCCTTGTTGTGGTGCAGATAAGTTTGAAATATTTTTAGCTGTCATTCAGATGATATAGCTAGAAAATATCAGGGATGGAAATAGTGTCAATAGCCCCTGTTCTTGACTCAAAATTGAAACGCTGCAGTTTTCAAGTTGAGCAATTATCATTTTTAAAGTTCCTTTTTTAGTAAATGCTCTCTGGGCTTGATTTCATAATGTGTTTCAGTTTGACGAAGTGAATAAACAAGTCCATCCATCCTCATTGCCATCGGCTCTGCTGACCTCATAAAGTGTTTCTTGGTCTCATGGAAAGTAATGTGCAAGCTAAAGAATTGCTTTTCTTTTATATATATATACATTTTTATTGATTTCAGAGAGGAAGGGAGAGGGAGAGACAAACATCAATGTTGAGTGAGAATCATTGATTGGCTGCCTCCTGCACACTCTGCACTGGGATCGAGCCAGCAACGCAGGCACATGCCCTGACTGGGAATCAAACCGTGACCTCCTAGTTCATAGGTGGATGGTCTACTACTGAGCCATGCCTGCCAGGCTAAATAATTACTTTTCAGAAACCTTAGAAATTTTCCTTAATTTCTCCATATCCAGTTCACACCTACACTAATGATGTCTCCTGGACATCATGGACATCATTATTCTATCAGATTTTCTTTGAACCTTTTTTCTACATACCATTGATAAGATGAATTAATTATATAGTTTCAAATTTAATTTTTCATCTCATGTTATAACATAAGCATCTCCACTGTTACAGATTATCTGTATATCTTAGCTAATAAAAGAGTAATATGCAAATTTGACCATACCTTTGCCACACCCACAAGCCACGCCCACCAGCCAATCAGGAGCAGATTATGCAAATAAACCCCAATCAAGATGGCTGCCGCCACTGAGAGCAGTAGGAAGGCTTGGATTTCCCCGGCAACAGAGGAAGCCAAGCTTCCCCCTGCTGTTGCCTGCCTAAGCCTCCACTCAATGTTACAAAGTTTCAATTATAAAAGATACAGAAATGGCGGCAGCCACTGAGCTGGAGAGAACAGAGACTTGGATTTCCCTGGCAACAGAAGAAGCCAAGCTTTCAGCCTGATATTGCCGGCCTAGGCCTCCACTCTAGGCTACAAAGTTTCAAGCAGATATGGCTGCTGCCCTGACCAAGCAGAAGGCTTGGCTCTGCTCCAGGCTACAAAGTTTCAATTGTACACATAGATTAATCCCAGATCCCAGGGCCTCCACTTGGGTCGCTGGGGGGCGTGGCCAGCCTGCAAACCTCCACAGGACCCTCGCCCAGGCCACTACTCACCCCAAGGGAACCCCCACCCTGATCTGGGACACTCTTCAGGGCAAACCAACTGGCCCCCACCCATGCACCAGGCCTCTATCCTATCTAATAAAAGAGTAATTTGCAGATTGACCATCACTCCAACACACAAGATCCTGCCCCCATGTGGACACAAGATGGCCACCACACGGTGGCCAGCAGGGGAAGGCCGTTGGGAGGGACCAGGCCCTGCAAGGGAGGGCAGTTGTGGGCGATCAGGCCACAGGGGATGGAAGTTAGGGGTGACCAGGCTGGCAGAGGAGGGAAGTTGGGGGCAAACAGGCTGTCAGGGGAGCAGTTAGACATCAATTAGGCTGGCAGGGGAGTGGTTAGCGGGTGATCAGGCTGGCAGGCAGAAGCGGTTAGGGACTATCAGGGAGGCAGGCAGGTGAGCAGTTTGGAGCCTGCAGTCCTGGATTGTGAGAACGATGTCCAACTGCCCATTTAGGCCCGATCCTAGTAGGATCGGGCCTAAATGGGCAGTCAGACATTCCTCAAGGGGTCCCAGATTGGACAGGGTGCAAGCTGGGCTAAGGGACATCCCCGCCCCCCATGCACAAATTTTGTGCACTGGGTCTCTAACATATATATAAAGATTTAATATGCAAATTAGCTGGGATGCCATAACGACATGACCACTCAGGAGGAAGCTGCACACACAGGTGGGTGGGGGTGGGAGGGGACTGTGTACAAGGTGAGGCAAGCCACGGATGGTGCAGGCCCACAGACCCCAGGGCCTGCTAGCCGCGCACGCCAGCAGTCCCACCTCTGTGCGTGAGCTACAGAGGAAACACCTTCTCTGATGGTTCGTTGGCTAAGCTCCCTGTATGCCATTCTCAGTGTTCTTGGTAACTTGGGTAATAAAAAACCAAGATGATGATCTAGGGTTTTATCACCTCACTCCTGGAGAAAAAAACAAAGGTCCACTGCTGAAGGGGCTAAGAAATGTCATATCCTGCCCTAGCCAGTTTGCCTCAGTGCATAGAGCCTCAATATGCCAACCGCAAGGTCTGGGTTGGATTCTGTTCAAGGGCATGTACCTAGCTTGCAGGCTCCTCCCTGGCCAGGGCCCAGGTCAGGGCTCATGCAGGAGGCAACCAATCGAAGTGTCCCTCTCACACTGATGTTTCTCTCTGTTTTTCCCTCTCTCTTCCATGCTCTCTAAAAATCAATGGGAAAATATCCTCAGGTGAGGAAAAGGAAGAAAGGAAGGGAGGGAGCAAGGGAGGGAGGAGGGAGGAAGGTAAGTAGGTCATATCCTATGAAGACATCTTGAGCATGCCTAAAGAAAGTTGTCATTTTTTTCGTGGTGAAGGGATTGGAGTCTGTGTTGATGAAAACACTTTGGCTGCTGCAGTGGCCGGCAATGGCAGCACTAGCAGGGTGATGGGGGTGGCGCCTTTTCCTAATCAGCCCGGTCGCCTCCTGCAGAGGGAGGCCAGACTGCGGCTTAGGACTGCTCCCCACATAGGACATCCCTGAGGGCTCCCAGATTGGAGAGGGTACAGGTTGGGCTGAGGGCCCCAAACCCATGCACAAATTTTGTGCACCAGGCCTCTAGTTTGCAATAACTATCAGTTGTTGTGAGTGGTGATGCCACGGTTCCCTTAGGTTCTCAGTCTATCAGATTCCTGGGTCTCCCCAATGTTCCTGTTATAAAAACTGCTGTTCTTGCTGTTCTTGAATATCACTGTGTGTACTCTCTGCCCTCCTGGGTAAACTCAACAAATTTGAAATCATTCATACACTTTTTATACTGATTTCTTTAAAAAAAAATATATATACACACACACACACACACACACACACACACACACATATATATATATATTTTTTTTTAATTTTAGAGAGGAAGGGAGAGACAGAGAGAGATAGAAACATCAATAATGAGAGGGAATCATTATCATTATCGACTGCATCCTGCATACCCCACACTGGGTATTAAGTCTACCACCCAAGCATGTGCCCTGACCTGGAATCAAACCGTGAGCTCCTGGTTCATAGGTCAGTGCTCAACCACTGAGCCACACCAGTTGGGCTGAGAACTGATTGTACTTTCCTATGAACATAGGGGGTTTGGGACAAAGAAATAGAGTAGAAATGATCTGAAGACATAGTGGTATAGTTTGTTTCTTGGAATATTACCTATATCATCTTACTGTTTGGTGATTTACTTTCACACAGAAGTGGAACAGAGAATGTAGAGCAGAATGACCTATACAGTGTGTTATGGCTTGCTTTCTATAAAAATAGTAATTAGATCAAGGGCCAAACTGCTTATTTTAAATACTGGCCTTTAAAACAGTCCTTCTCTCTGTCTTCATCGTATTATCACAGTCTGCTTGTAGATAGCACTATTCAAAGCATTCTCTTGTTTCCACAACCATCACTCAGTGAACATATTTATTAAGTTCTTGCACCTTGCCTGAAGTAAGATGGAGTTCCTTCCCTTAAGGAATTCACATTGTGACAGGAAAAATAGAGAAGTAAACATATGATTATAGCACATGCAAAATATATGCTGGAGGTGAAGGAGGAATTATTTCTGCTTTGAGATTTCATAGAGGAAATTCTGAGTCTGGAATGGTGGCCAGAGATTGCTAGGTGCAAGGCCAGCAGAGGTGCACAAGAGCATGGCCAGTGTGTGCAAACTGTGACTAGTTTAGGGTGGACATGGTAAATGGGTGAGGTGGGTAGCAGTAGGAGATGAAGATGCTCTGGGCCACTAATGAAGTCTTGTTGTCATGCCTAGGAGGCCCGGGTTTTAGAAAGATGGCTAGTTGTAATAGAGAGAATAGATTGAGGAGAGACTTGGACAGGGAGATGAATAAAGAACCTTTTGCAATATTCTAAATAGGCAGTTCTGGGGACTTGAGTTAGGGCAGCAGTGAGAATGAAGAGGAGGAGACAGAGTCAAGACAGTTTAGAGACTGCATGTCTTAGCTACCCTCATGAGTGGCATCTACAACCCTCTAAAATAAAACGTACGATTAGCTCAAGTAGTATTTCTCATCTTCCGATCTTTGCTTGCTTCATACTCTACTGGGGATCTAAATAATTGCAAGTTGTGGACCTTCTCCATGCTGGCTCTGCAGCTTTCCTATCATGTGGTTTCTAGTTAATTGCAGAACAAAGAAACAGAATGTGTGCATTAGATTTCCTGCTTTTGCTGGGTAATCTAGAGATGGTCATTAAATCTTCTCTTACAAGAAGTCGCATGTACTGAATTTGGGGATATTTTCAGCATTTATTGGCTTGAGATGGATATTGTATGATCATAAAAACTGATTGATTATTGTCCTAACCAGTAGAATGCACTGGAATTTACTTATTTTAAAACCTGCATATTTTGGCATATGACAGTTCCTTAAGTAAGTGGAAGCAAATTATTATGTGATAATCAGTTGAGGATGAAGCACATGCCTAAAACAACAGCAGGTAAATTAGTGAGTGCATGATAATGTGAATGGGAACATCTTATTATGATTATCAGTTCATTTGGAGGGAATATTTTGAAACTCTTCGTTCAGTGTGCTTTCAAGATCTTTAGTAGAGTGTGTCGAAAGAGCCATGGAAGTGAAAGTGGCCAGAAATTGAAAATGTTCATAGCTCTGTGTCAGCTAAACACAGCTGGACTAGCTTGGACCTCATGTGCCCTGGGCATGAAAGAGCTCATCCCATTTAGAATCCTGGGTCGGACTATCTTCTCTTTTCTCTGGGTAATTCCATGGCATATCATTTTTATCGAATTGAGAGTACATATTGGTGCCCACTACATGCTAGCTAGGTTTGTGGGTATTCTGAGTAATAATGTTAAAAATCATACCATTATTTTTTTATTATTCTAAGACCTTTTCACACATTAACTCATTTAATCCTTATACAACTCTGTGAAGTAGGTACAATTATTAGCTCTATTTTACATCAGAGAAGATTGAGGCAAAGAAAAAGTAATGGAGCTGAAAAGTGATGGAGCCGGGATTCCAACCCTGGCAGGCAGTTTCCAAAGCCCAGGTGTAAAACTGCCTGAATGCCCTTCCCTCTTCTTATCACACCCCTCCCCCACCACACACACACCCCTCCCAGAGAGCCTGGCTTAGTCATCACTTTCCGAAGGAGGTTCACCTGGATTCCTCACCCCACCACAGAGATCCTCTGGGTTACTTTCATACTTTGTACACAGCACATGTATTATTTCACTCATTTCACTGAATGTAAATGTTTGTATGTGTTTCCCCTGCTAGACCCAATCTTAGCCCTCTTTGTATCCATGCCTGGCACTTGAGTAGGGTTTGGAACAGAGCAGATGTTCAATAATGCAACTTGAGTTGAGTTGGTTTGACCACTACACACTCAGTGCTTGTCCTCAAAGAGCTTTTGGTCTACCTGGAAAGGAAACTCCATCCACATGCAACAATTGAATAATGATGAAGTGAAAGCTAAAAGAATATGGTACAGGCAGTAGTTGCTGTGAGATTTCTAAGAAGGGAGATTGGCTTTAGGGATTGGGTTGGGTTGGGTAGAGATATCATCTACAAATACATACAATCTGAGATGAAAATAGCTTATAACCAAGAGAAGAGGAAGGACCAGAATGTTGATTTCAGGTGGCTAAGACTGAAATGCTCACATTTAAGGGGTAGCAGAGCTGTCTCAGGAAATGTAGGTTGAAAGGCCCTTCTTTATGACACAGTTCAGATATCAGCTCTTCAAAGAGGCCAACACTGTCCTTTCCTGGGAGAGTCTTTCTATAGTATTCTTGGATATGCAGAGCCCTCATAAGACTATGCATTACATGACTAAGTCAGGCTCTCAGAAGAGGTATGATAAGGAGAGCAAAGGACAGTGGAGCAGTGAGGATCACAGTAATCTAGAACATGGGCTTTAACACAGCTTGCCCATCCATCTTATGTGACTGAGCTCCCTGAAGGCAAGGACTGTCTTTTGCCAATACCAGGCACAGTGCCTCGGTCACATAGTAGTTATAAAAATAATAATAGCAATAACAATTTTATCAGTATATGACATTGATTCTAATAAAATATATATGATAAATAACATTTATTGGACCCTTATCTTCTAGCCATTGTTCTGATTGAATTGTAAAAACTCAGTCTGTTCTTAACCATTTTTGTTGGATTTAATTTCTGGAATGATGCCGTCCTGTGAAGGCTGTATCATCTGGGAAATCTTTAGTCTGTAGGCCCTCTCTGTACATGATCTGCATCTTAATTTGACAGAAGCCATTCACACACAGCAGAGTCCTGGGTGCCAGAGAGTATTGGAAACAGGATTCAGTTCCTTCAGTGGCAACTTGGCCCAACCAAACAGCTAGTATTTGGGCCAGGCCAGGCCACCAGTCTCAGGAAGAAACCATGATGCAAAGCTGGACTCCCAGAAGTGCCATAGAGAGACCACAAAGCCAGAGAGAGAGAGAGAGAGAGAGAGAGAGAGAGAGAGAGAGAGAGAGAGAGAGAGAGAGAGAGAGAGAGAGAGAAGAGAAACTTCTTTTCCCACTTGGAATGTGAGATATGTCCAGGTTGACAGGTGGGCCCACCCGGAGGCCCAGCTATAGGTTACTGGGGAGGAGAAACAAGTCAGGAATTGGCGCAGACACATATGCAGATACTATAACTAGAGAGTTTCAAACTTGGAATCCACATTTTTTTGTACGTTAGGGAGGCCCCCAAACCTTCTGTGTACAGCTCAGCCTCTCCAAATAGGCTGTCCTAGAATAGTGCCAGCCACATAGTCTGGACAGCCCAGGAAGCATCTTAAGCAGGCAACAAATATTTGGAAAGTATTTTCTTTACAGGCTACTAACTCTAAGAGAAAGGTGCTTTTAGAGAAATGTCCAGGCTTCATTGGAAAAGCACATAGCAATCAACTTGCGTTCCCAGCTGGCATGAAACTGTCTAACTGGTGGCCAAACTCGGGATGCCTGAAGACAGACAAGTGACTAATACTAGGCTGTGGTGGCCAGGACCAAATAAATGTATTTTCTGACCACAAGACCATGTCTAGAGTCTCCTTTGTAATTACCACACGGCCTACTGTAATTGTAAACCTTATATTTACTTCCTGCCTTTGACATGTAATTCAGGGTCCAAGGCTGCACCCCAAGCTAGGGTGAAATCTTCTGTCATTTGCCTAAAACCTGTAAAATCATTGTTGTGTGAGGGTGTGTGTGTTTGTGGCTGCCATATCTGTCAAATATGTTAATTATATCCTTATGGAAAATATGCCAACTTCTGCCTTGTTAGATAAAGCTCTTTACTAAATCAGATGTTTACCAAACACCTTTTACTATATGCCAAGGGTATTTTAAACTCTTGGAAACATCGGTGAACAAAACAACAAAGACCCCAGAGGGAGACCAAGGGAGTGGAGGGGAAAAGGGAGGAGACAGACAAGAACATAGCTCACAGCCCGGCTGGCATGGTCAGTGGTTGAACATGGACATATGAACCAGGAGGTCATGATTTGATTCCTGGTCAGGGCACATGCCTGGGTTGTGGGCTCAACCCCCCCAGTGTGGGGCATTCAGGAAGCAGTTGGTCAATGATTGTCTGTTATTATTGATGTTTCTATCTCTCTCCCTCTCTGAAATCAATAAAAAGTTATTTAAAAAATAAAAAGAACAAGTCACAGATGAGTGCTATGAGTAGTCTCACAAAGGGATGTCATGGGGAATGCCTACGTGGGTTCTTTAGCTTAGGTGCCAGAGAAGCCCCTCCAGGATGTTATATTGCTTGGGCCTGGTGAGTAAGAGGGAGATGGTAGAGAGGTGGGCTGCGTGGCCACTGTGAAGAGTGTGCACAGGTCCGGGCAAGAGGCTGCAGTAGTAGATAGAGTGGAAATCAAGAGAAGGGTCTAGATCCGGATTGCGGAATGTAGCTCAGAAACAGTCCACGGAACTCACTGGTGTTTTGGATGAGAGGAATGAAGGAAAAGGAATAATCAAGAATAATTCCAGAGCCGAAACCGGTTTGGCTCAGTGGATAGAGTGTCAGCCTGCAGACTGAAAGGTTCTGGGTTTGATTCTGGTCAAGGCATGTACCTTGGCTGCAGGCACATCCCCAGTAGGGGGTGTGCAAGAGGCAGCTGATCGATGTTTCTCTCTCATCGATGTTTCTGGCTTTTTATCCCTCTCCCTTCCTCTCTGTAATAAATCAATAAAATATATTAAAAAAGAGTAATTCCAGAAAGAACCAAGATGGCGGCATAGGTAAAACACCTATCTTGTCACCATACACAGCAATTTCAAAACTACAACTTAACGAAGAACAAACACCATCCAGAATCACTGGAAAGCTGGCTAAGTGGAAATTCCACAAATAAAAGTGAAGATAAGACACTGTGACTGGGAGGAGTGGCGGCGGACAGCGTTGAAGATACGCGCGGAGCCAGAGGTTTGGAGCGTGCGACAGCAGATAGGCCGGGCGGCTGAAAACTGGCCAGTTTTCTTGAACGGGGGAGACAAAGACGTCCCACTGGACTGATTCTCCAGCTCTGGGCGAAGTCCAGGGAACCCACTATCATACGGGTAAAAACTGGACAGTGGGAGGGCACGCCGAAGCTCGGGTGCTGCAGGGGTCGGCGGGCTTGTAGAGAAGGCGAGCTTGTGCGGAGTGCGCGTGAGCTTGGGTATAGCACAGCTGCCTGACCGCGCAGAGAGCACTCGTGACTTGCTCTTTCATTCGGGAAACCGTCAGACTGCATTGTTTTGCGACCATGGGTGAGACATTCGGTGTGCAGACTCATTTGAGGAGAGTCTGAATTCTCTGGCAGCCAGTGGAGCTCGGCAGCGGCTCTCTCAGAGACCCTAGGGCCACATAAGGCAGAGCTGATGCTGTCTGCTTGGCCCGGAGACTCTGCCCATCCAACCTGAGCACAGCTGAATGTCACAGACAATTGGCCTGGAGGTCAACCCTTCCAAGTGCTAACAACGATTAACCTGAGCTTAACTTCAGCAAGACTGTGCAACCATATCCACCTCAGGTAACTGGGGAGGCTGAGCCACTCTCCCACACAAAGCTAATTGACCAACTCAGGGAAGCAGCCACCATGCAGAGACATGGAAAGAAATCAGATGTGAAAGAAATGGAGGAAAAAAAATGACTGGACATGGAATTCAAAACCATGGTTATAGTGCTTCTCAAGAGGCTCCTAGAAAAGGTCGAGACCTATAAGGAAATAAGCAAGACTACAAGGAAATGAACGAGACCCTCAAGGATATGAATGAGACCTGCAAGGAAATGATCAAGACCAACGTGGAAATGAATGAGTCCTACAAGGAAATGAACGAGACCTACAAGGATATGAACAAGACTCTCTAGGATATGAAAAAGGACCAACCAGAAATTAAGCATACACTGACTGAAATAAAAAATATTATACAAAGACCTAAAAGTACTCTAGAGCACCCTAAGAACCAAGTTAAAGATTTGAAATACAAAGAGGTAAAATCCACTCAGCTGAAAAAGCAAGAAACCAAAAGAATCCAAAAAATTGAAGATAGTGTAAGGGGCCTCTGGGACAACCTCAAGCATACCAACATCCGAATTATAGGTGTGCCAGAAAAAGAGAGAGAGCAAGACAATGAAAACCTATTTGAAGAAATAGTGACCGAAAACTTCCCACACCTGGTGAAAGAAATTGACTTAGGAGTCCAAGAAGCGCACCAAACCCCAATATATAGGAACCCTAAGAGGACCACACCAAGGCACATCATAATTAAAATGCCAAGAGCAAAAGACAAAGAGAGAATATTAAAAGCAGCAAGAGAAAAACAGTTAGTTACCTATAAGGGAGCACCCATATGATTGTCAGCGGATTTCTCAACAGAAACGATGCAGGCCAGATGGGAATGGCAAGAAATATTCAAAGTGATGAATAGCAAGAATCTACAACCAAGATTACTCTACCCAGCAAAGCTATCATTCAGAATTGAAGGTCAGATAAAGTGCTTCGCAGATAAGAAAAAGCTCAAGGAGTTCATCACCACCAAACCAATATTATATGAAATGCTGAAAGATATTCTTTAAGAAGAGGAAGAAGAAAAAGATAAAAGTGTAAATTATGAATAACAAATACACATCTATCAATAAATGAATCTAAAAATCAAGTGAATTAAGCTGATGAACAGGATAAACTGGTGAATGTAACAGAATCAAGGACATAGAGAGGGAATGGACTGACAATTCTTGGGGAGAAAAGGGGTGTGGGAAGTGCAGCAAGAGAAGAGACTGGACAAAAATCATGCAACTATGGGAGAGGACAGTGGAGGGGGGTGAGGGCGGAGGGTGGGATGGGTACCAGGTGGAGGGGAGCTATGGGGGGGGGGAGGGAACAATGTAATTAATAAACTGAACATTAAAGATTTAAAAAAAAAAGAATTCCAAAGATTTTGGTTTGAGCCATGAGGAAGATGATAACAGATGAGAAAGACTGAAGCCAGTCCTTTTTAGCTCCTCACATTAACAGTCATAACTGACTCACCGTGAATCTACATCTTGGGATCCAATAAATGCCTTCACTGTCCTCCCCCCAGTGCACATCACTGGGGAATGTTCATAGCATTTTGGAACCCTTAACTGTTCACTTCACACTGCTTCAAGCATTCCCAAGGTTTCTTCCCTGTAATGCTCACTTTATGACATGAAATGAATCACAGGAAAGTCACTGGCATCCTTCATGGGTCCTTTGTAAATGCCAGCTCCTGCCCAGGCCCCCCTCCCGGGGCCCAGACTTGGATGGAAGGGTGAGTCTGGGCTCTGCCCCACTGCTCCAAAGTCGGCAGCTGGCACAGACCAACAACATGCCTCTACTATGTTTGTGGCAAACAACAGGACCAATTATCTTGTTTTTCTCTTTATAATCAGAAAAAAGTTTCTCTTTATAATCAGAAAAAAAGTTTGAGATCTCTTTAATAATAAACTAACAACTTGGTGGAATGAGGGGGTGGGGGGGAGGGAGGCAGGTTTTAGTATTCAAATGAACCAGGCCAAGAAGATAGAGCCAGACATTGCTTGACTAAATCCCTGCCTGATTTGACCTATATTTTTCCCTTCAATTTCTTTTTCCTGGACTTATCAAAAAATTGTGTCTTTGGGTCAGCTAAATTCATGTGACATTTATTGCCATATGTGACCTTTCGTTAGCACATTGTAGAATCCCAGTGTTAATATCACTTTCTATATATACAGGTTTTGGGTGAGGGAATGTTCTATCCAGAGAGAAGTTTAGCTTCGGAGAACCTTTCTCCTTTTAGCCTCCTGGTCTGTGGGCTATTACTCACCGCTGGCATTCTTCCTCGGCTTACGCTGTCAGACCTCCTCCTTCCGTGATCGTTCATGTTGGCAGCCACCTATGGTGCCATTTCCCCACTCGGCCTTCCCTCGTGGTTGGCAGTGCATTTGACTTGTGCTTTCTTGCTTCCTCTACATTTTGAAATTTAAAAATAGAAAATAAAAAACAAACCCACAGTCGTTCATGCTGGCTGAGCTTTGTAACTCATCTAGCAGACTTTCCGGCGAATTCCACAGTGTAACACATGCAGTCGGAAACTAGCAACTGGTTCAGAACAAGCCCTGGGAGGTATGGACAGGGGACACTCTTACTCAGACAGTCAAACACACACTCGGAGATGGACAGTGGCCGCCCACAGGATGCGGCTTGAAGAGCCACCCGAGAGAATTCTCCACTCTGCTTCTGCTCTCTTCCTCTCCTGTCTGTTCCCTTTCCTGTCCCTCAATAACATCTAACAGAATAAAGGGGTTCTAAGACCAAAAAGTTAAAGAACCCCTGCACCACCTAACAGTCATTGCCGTTTAGTGAATGCATTCTCGTGCCTGGAGTGGTGCAAAGCGCACTACATTCTCCATCTCTCCATTTTTGCAAAAAGCTATCAAGTGGAGCTTTAAAAACGGCCTGGCTAGCCAAGGCCTCGCAGCTGGACGTGAGAGAGAACCAGGTCCTTAGGACACCGAAGCCACACTCCTGGTTACTGGACAGCATGCCTTCACAGAGGAATCCTCTGTAACTTGGAAAAAGTGATTTGCTGCTCTGTCTCGGTCTCCTCATCACAAATGGGCAGAAGAGTTAATATGCATTCAAGTGCCCCGCACAGGGGCTCGCACCACATAGACCCCGAGCGACTACTCGCCACTTTCCTTGCACTCTTTCCTGCCCTTGTCATGGTGGACCTGTAGGCTCAGCCAATTCCCCTTTTTCTTCTAGACGGTCTTCAAGCAGACAGAGAGGCTGATGGACCAGAGGGGGTTGACGAAGATATGATTGTGACCCAGAGTCAGACTAATTTCATCTGCCCCATCACGCAGGTACCGTGTCCTCCTTCCTCCCCTGAAACAAGAGCAGTTCTCTTCACAGAGGCCAGGGGTTCCTGTTTGCTTGCTGATCTGACTTCAAGTCCACAGTTAAGAAGGGAGGAAAGAGGAGTGATGGGGATCAAAGAGCATATACATGGGAGGTCAGTGGGCTGGAAAAACTTTCCAATCAATCATACCATTTGGAAGTAAATTACTAGCCCACAGGCCAAATGACATTGTTACCACTGGTCTCCCTACTGTTTCTTCTGTGCCCTCTGTCCTAATTAAGCCTTGAGATTGAGAGGTTAAACATGGAAAGCCCAACTAGGAAAAAATAGCGCCAAGTAATCAGGGACTTGGAGAAGTTACTGGAAGTTGGTCATTAGCATTCCTGAAAGCCTAATGTCTCCTTGATTGCAGGTGGAAATGAAGAAGCCAGTGAAAAATAAAGTGTGTGGCCACACCTACGAAGAGGAAGCCATTGTTCGAATGATCGAGTCCAAGCACCGAAGAAAGAAAAAGGCCTGGTGAGTTGGTCCCAGAAGGGAAGTGGAGCCTTCCTAGGGCCGGCCCGGCAGAGGCACTGAGTTCACAACAGGGAAATAGTGCTTTACCGTCCCCCCTAAAATAAGCTGCCTCTCAGATGGTGTAAACATGGGGGCTGGCTTTCTGGGAAAACAATACAAGAGGAAAAGGGTAATAACCTCCTTGGGAAGAGCCAGGGAACACCAACCACACGTTTCTAAAGTAGGAGAGAAAGGAGTTGATTGGACTGTCGTCATTAGGTAATAGGAGTTTTTATGAATTTGTGCTATAGCCTGAAAAAAGAAAAATGAAATAACGGTGATACTAAGAAAAAGATGAAAAGTTTTTCATATCTTTAATTACTTCAGTAACTTCCCCAAAGGTTTTAGTAAATGTGTGGATAAGTGGTCACTGAGAAATTATTATTACTTTTAAATTGGAATGTTTGAAGAATTTTTCATATGGATATTTCTACCTCCTTCTCAAATGCACCCTACTCGCTTACCTCCCATGACCACAGAGGACACAGCTGGGCTCCTGGAATAACATATAATCCTAAATTAATGAGGCTGACTTTTTGAGGTGTTACACTCTTATCACAGACTTGGAATTATCACTAGGAATGGAATGGCAGGTGTGACCAGCTCTCAGTGGACCTGTGATAACAGTCCTTTGATGTGGGCTTTGCTTCTCAGGGCCCAGAAACTTGCTGGTCCAGACCTGGAATTGGAATTCCCCACCACCTCTCCTGGGGTGTAGGCTTAGAGAGAGGGCGTTGGAGACTGCAGCTATCTCGATGGTCATTCAGTCAAGTGATTGACCCTATTTATTCTAGGAGCCTGGCCTGTTGGTTGCAAAATGGAGACAGTTGAGTGCATTCTTATACCTGCTTTGATTTTCACCTTACGGTTATGATGTTGTATTTCCCTAGTGCAGTGGTCGGCAAACTGCTCGCGAGCCACATGCGGCTCACGAGCCTCGTTTTGCCACTCTGTTGACTAATGAATTTGCCGACCACTGACCTAGACTCTCAATTCCAATTACAGGCTGTTGTTCCTTGTGATTAAGCCTCTATCCCAGTGGTCAGCAAAACTCATTAGTCAACAGAGCGGCAAACCAAGGCTCATGAGCCGAATGTGGCTCACGAGCCGCAGTTTGCCGATCACTGCCCGTTTCACCTTGTGAATATCCTTTTCTTCGTTTCTGAACTTCTTGGCCTTTCTTTTCTATGAGCTCTTTTCTCTCTTCATTCTCTGCAAAGCAAAATGTCCATTTTTCAACATAATTGTTAGAAAAGATGTTCCCAGAGTTCTGTTTCCCAGCTCTTCTTTCTTAGTTTGGAATATTCTCCAGGAATCAGATTTGCAAAGGGCAGCCACTGGTACAAAGCACATTCTCACAGTCCCAGGGAGGAGCAGGAGGTTGGGGGGCAGGAGCGGGGCACGTCCAGAACCGGCTTCACATTTAAGTGGATCTTCTCAGTTGCACACTTTGGCTTTCTAATGCCCTTGGCCTTCTTTGAATTGTGCACATTTGGAAACATTTGTGTGATACTTGCCATTTAGAGAAAAAAAAATTCTCATACTTCTCAAACTTGGGTTCAGATTCTGCAAACTCTTGTGATTCTCATAGCTTAATAATAACAATTAAGTCCAAGCGGAAGAAGTCTGGAAGATTGACAGAGAAGATAATGTTCTTCTTGGGCCTTGAAAATGAGAAGGATTGCAGAATGGTAAAGAAGAACCATTCTGGGCGAGAGGCTCCTGCCACTCAGCCTGATCCCTTGGTGGATAGTAGGGGACTGTTTCAGGGAGCGTGTATTGGAGGGAGAATGGAAGGATGACGGACAAGAGCAGTAGAGGAGTGGTGTAAAGACCCAGTAGAGACGGTTTTAAATTTCATGAATTTGTTAGTTTTCTCATCTATAAATTGATGCTAATAGTTGTAATTGCCTGATTAGTATGTCTTAAATTTTAAAAGATATGTATAAAGTGTTTAAAGTACCTGGCATATGGTAAAACTCAGCACACGTTGTCCCATCATCGTTATTTTTTGCCACCATTATTCTATAGGCGTGAGAGAACATTTGGAGGGAGTAAGGTAGGGCACACTGGAGTTTAAGAAGTTATTCCAACAGTACTTCACAGGATGGATTAAAAAGACATGAGGATCCTGGCTGGAGTGGCTCAGTGGTTGAGCACTGACCTATCGAACCAGGTTCGATTTTCAGTCAGGGCACATGCCTAGGGTTTGGCCTCAATCCCCAGTGTGGGGCGTGCAGGAAGCAGCCGGTTTGAAGTCGCAGTGATGCAGCCATTTGGAAGTATCTTGGAGGCTCAACATGTGGATTTTTTGAACTTGGGAGAGAACTCTGAGCTGGAGACGTTGATTGGGAGGTTGTCAGCACAGAAGAGTCAACCCCACTTACCTGCCAGCGCATACACAGCTCTGCACTGGACATGACCACCACCTGAGAGCCAGCAGGGATAGGACCTGGCGAGGCTCTGCTCTGCGCCCGGGCTGCGGTGGACCCTCAGCAATGAAAGGGCAGTCAGAGGGGGAGCCCCCGGTGGAACTGTCTAAGACATCATCAGGAACATGAGGAGGGGAGAAAAGAGCACGGGGGAGTGGGTAGAGCCTGAGACAAAGGGCACTTGGCAGGAGATGGAATGTAGAGCCTCTGCACAGTCCACCTCAGAGGTTCCTGATGAAGCATGAGGTCGTGTCACTTCCCCTGATGCACGCCGGCATGATGACCAGCTCTGAGTTCCCTTTGTTTAAAATGTCTGTGACACGTACAGTGTGAGAAGTCTCCATTCTTCTTCCTTAATGTTCTGATTGTGTTTGTGAGGCTGGAGTTCCAGTTTGCGTTACTGGGTGCTGACTAAATGTTACTGTCCCCGTCTTGATCTCTGGCAGGACGTCTCCATTGGTTTGAGTCAAAATAAGACTGGTGAGACGTCGGCCCTAACTAAATACAGTTGTTAGGATGATTTCCTGGAATATCTCTCATAATAGGCTATTTATCTGACTAATAAAGCTGTCTTACGATTTTATTAATTTAATGTTGAAAATAAACAGATGTCCCTTTTTTTTCTATTGACCCCCTCCAACCCATTCCAACCCCCACAACGATTTTTATATTAATAAGACATTTCCAGTTTTCCACCATCGTTTCTTTTCTTTTTAAGAACCTGCACTATAGTTAACAAAGCCACATCTAAGAGCATGTAGAGTAAACTTAAGTTGACCAGAACTGTGGTGTTGATCAGCAGAACTCCAGCACTGCATATGTGGTTTCTGTGTTAACCTCTCAGAGCCTCCGTTTCTCCATGTGTAAGGTGGAAATGACAGCTCCCAGAATTTGGAATTAAGGAAATGGTGGGGAGTTGCAGCCTAGCTCTGGACCACAGCCTTCTCCGCATAGAGAAGCGAGCCAGCCAGGAGGAAGCTCTTCTTGGACAACAGAGCCCCGAACAAATAGCAGTCTGGTACTTGAGGGGGAGCTGGTTGTGTTACCTCACATTGTTTCAGACTCGGGATGTGGGATGCAGTTACTCTCTGTGTTTAAGTCTGATAAGAATCCATCCCACTCTAGTTTCCAGAGGGGGCTATAGATCGTTTTTCTAGAACTTTCTAGAGCTGGGTTGGCCCTTAGAATTTTTGGGACCCATATCTAGGAACTCCAAAGACTCAGAATCTTGTCCTTTTGAGCTGATGCTGAGGCCAAGGTTCCCCACAGCCTCCTGGGGCCCTTTGTTCAGCAGACACTCAGGCTGGCTCGCTGCTGCAGGAGTGCTCTGCCCTGGCAATGACCTGAGTCAGGACCCAGCCTCTCCTTCTAGGCCTGTGGGTCTGACTCCTACACAGCAGTGATACCAGAGCTGGAGAGCTTAAGACTGGGCACTGCCACACCCAACTTGCTCACCAGGATGTTGTGGGGATTAAAGCACCATTGCTTATGTAGAGTTGTTTCCCTGGAGGAGTGCCCAGATTCAGAATCATTTCATTGTGGCCTTGTCCTAACCTTTGTGTCTTAAAGCTTGTGTTTGTTTACTTGAGATGGGGCGAGAAGCCAGGTTCTCCCCCAGCTCCTGCAGGGACCCCTCCTCCAGAAAGCCTTCCCTGAGCCCTCATTCTTGCTGGACAAAAGACGTGGCACCATGTCCATGTGGCCCCAGCATTGTGGGTGGGCTGGCTCTTCGCCACACGATTCTTAGGTGCAGAGCTATGGACTAGAGCAGGAACTACACATTGTAGCACCTGAGTGAGTTCCTTGACCCTTGTCAATGTCATCTACTTATTTCTCACAAAACCCTATGCTCTACCTTCATCTTTCTAGAGGAAGAAACTGAGGCACAGGAATTGAGTCACTGGCCCAGAGTGTCACAGCCAGGAGGCAACCTCCAGGTCTTTCACTCCTGAGCCTGTGTTTTGTGTCATCGGCCATCGGGCTCCCCTTGAGAGGGCTTTCTTTCGATGCTTCTGTCCCTGGAGTCAATCCCTTCAATGATCTGAGGCCTTTGTCTGACACAGACCCTGCTGGCTCTGTCCCCTCTGGGCAAGTGTGCCTGCTGCTATGCAGCTGAGCAGTGTGGCTAACTGGGCAGACATTCTCCCAATGCTCTCATCTCTGACTGAAACCGCTGAGGTCATCAGGAAGTCCTCCACCTCACTCTCCACTTCCCTGTCCACCACTTATTCACTGTCTGGCCAGCGGTGTGAGAGCCTTTGTTGTGCGGAGGGGCGAGACCAAGGCTGGCGGCAGAGAGGATGCTTGTGGTGGGAAAACACTGAGTGAGGGTCAGCCCACAGTCCTCCCAGCCCCCTGCTTTGAGTTGTGTTTCCATGCCTCAGAAGTTGAGTGATGAAAAGTGCCTTTTCTGAAGTCAAGAAAGTGTCCATGTCCTTTTCACAATGCAGCTATTTACTTACTCCTTAGAGAAAACATTCACGTGGCAGGACCGAGTGTAAGGCATGTCCAGGCACCCCAATCACTACCCTCACCCAAAGCCCAGTCACCAGAATGAAGCATACCTAGGCCAGGTTCCTGATCCTTCTTCCCATGGGCACCTTTCTACATCCACGTTTAACAGATGCACCTGACCGTCAGGGCACCTTCACCTGACCGTCCAGGACAATATCACCTGATCGTCCAGGACACCTTCTCCTGACTGTCAGGGCACCTTCACCTGATTGTCCAGGGCACCTTCACCTGACCATCAGGGCACCTTCACCTGACCATCAGGGCACCTTCACCTGATTGTCCAGGGCACCTTCACCTGACCATCCAGGGCACCGTCAGGGCACCTTCATCTGACCATCCAGGGCACCTTCACCTGACCGTCCAGGGCACCTTCACCTGACCGTCCAGGGCACCTTCACCTGACTGTCCAGGACAACATCACCTGATCGTCCAGGGCACCGTCACCTGACCGTCAGGGCACCTTCACCTGACCGTCCAGGGCACCTTCACCTGATCGTCCAGGGCACCTTCACCTGACCGTCCAGGACAATATCACCTGATCGTCCAGGGCACCTTCACCTGACCATCAGGGCATCTTCACCTGACCGTCCAGGGCACCTTCACCTGACCGTCCAGGGCACCTTCACCTGACTGTCCAGGACAACATCACCTGATCGTCCAGGGCACCGTCACCTGACCGTCCAGGACACCTTCACCTGATTGTCCAGGGCACCTTCACCTGACCATCCAGGGCACCTTTTAGCATTTTTAAAACCTGCTCACAGCACAGAGTTCATCACAGTGACTGATGTCTCTGTTCTAAAGTCACCTTGGCCCAGAGACCAAGTGGTGTCTTGCGGAGTGAACTGTGGGGTTCCCCTGCTGGACAAATTAGAGCTCGTGGTCAGCCGTTTCCCCCTCTGGGTTACATCTTTTGTCTTGTATTTGTTATTTTTATCTCCTTTCCTACTTGTTATCTTTGATCTCACTTCACCTGTGCCGTTTGGAGAGCTGTCTCGGGTCACTAGGTGGGGCTGTGTGTGGGCAGAAACCTATATTTGTAATTCATACTTGGAAGCCCAGGCCCTAGCCCAGGACCAGCCACACAGAAGGGCCATTGCATGCATGAAAGTGTGCATGTGTGTTGATGTATTAAGATGTACAGAGACTGTCAGCTTTAAAATGTGCTAGAAGAACGGTGGCCACAGAGCAAACGTGAGTCATGGGAGTCCAAGCAGGGCGCTGCCTGCAGCCCGGGAAGTAGGGGCTCTCCCCCATCTGCACTCCCTGCAGCAGAGGCTCAGCAGGGTCACGGGAGTGGGTGGTGCAGACAGGATTTCGACTCCGTCAGCCACTGGACACTTCACTCCACACAGTCTGGCTCCTGTTGAGAAGAAATCAGGTGACTTCATCCAGCCATTGCCTTCAAAGGAGACCATGCACAGAGCTGTGAGCTCCGCAGCCCCCACAAGGATGAGTCATGCGCTGATGTCATAGCGGAAGTCCCCGTTGGCCCTCTCAAGTCCCTCTCCATGGGATGGCATTTCAGAGGGAACACACACCTCCTGGGACTCCTGAGCCCCCCAGCCTGGTTTGCAGTTGTTCCCCTTGGAGATGAGGCACCACCCATCAATTGCCCATCGGCTTGGCCAAACTTGGAATGAAGCCAGTCCTAGGGGTTCTATTGGCAGCTCTGTCCTGGGGCTCCTTGCTGCTCCCCTCATCCACGCTGCCCTCCCTCCTGGATCACTGCGGCTCCCCAGTGTCCCTGCATCTACTCCACCTGTGTCCTCCACTCAGCAGCCAGAGCTCTGTTTTCTATTGTCTCTCTCTAATCACAGCCCTCTTTGTTCAAACACTCCACTGCTTCTCTTCATATTTAAAAACAAAAACCGCCATCCTCTCCAAGCGCCCTCCCTCCTCCTGAGCTTGCTCTTCCTCCAGGGCCCCTATACCTGCTGCTGCTCCAGGCCAGGTCACGGGCACCTGTTCTGGACGATACCTGCAAGGCTTGGCTGACGCCCACGGGACAGCCTCTGCCTACCCTCTTCCTGCCTTGACCGCTTCCTTGCCTTCGCAGCACTTAATGCAAACTGAACTTCAGTGTGCCTCTAGGTGGTGACTTAGTGACCACCTGTGTCCCCCATTGGAAAGCAAGGGCCGGGGAGTGGGCACTGGATGAGTGTAGCCTGTGCCCGCAGCACGGGACAGGGCCTGGCACAGGTGGGCATCTGTTCATACTCTAATGCATATCCATCACACCTGATTTTTAAAACATGCTTCTTTGGGGTAAAATGCCCTCATTTTAAGTACATTTGTGGGAGAGAAGTTCATGCAGAAGGTGTTCAGTGGCCTAAACTCATTTTCTAATCTCTCCCAGTTGCCCTAAAATTGGCTGTGGCCACACGGATGTGAGGATGTGTGATCTGATCCAGGATGAAGCACTGAGAAGAGCGATTGAGAGCCACAACAAGAAAAGACACCGTCACTCTGAGTAGGAAAAGCCACCTGCCCGCAGCCAAGCCTGCAGCCTAGCCCGCAGCCTACCTCCTGCCCCAGCCATCTATAGAGAGTGCGCTGGTCACAGCGCTTCGACTGGCTGCATCGTACACTTTGGGGTAAAACTTGAAGGTTTTAAATGCAATTGAGGTCATTTTTCTATGTTACAATAAAAAGTCAATGGAACTATATAGTTTATTTTTAAGTACTTTATAATTTAAATAAAACTTTGATAATCTACAGCTTGTTCTGTCTGTGTACCTCCTGAGGGGTAAGCTGGTGTGATGGTGCAGGCTGAGAGGTGCCAGGCCTTTCTCTCCTACCTCAGGCTGTCTTTTTTTGTTAGTTTGTTTTAATATATTTTATTGTTTTTTTTAACGAGAGGAAGGGAGAGGGATAGAAAGTTAGAAACATTGATGAGGGAGAAACATCGATCAGCTGCCTCCTGCACACCCCCCACTGAGGATGTGCCCACAACCAAGGCACATGCCCTGGACTGGATTTGAACCTGGGACCCTTGAGTCCGCAGGCCAATGCTCTATCCACTGAGCCAAACCGGTTTCGGCCCTCTGGCTGTCTTTATTGTAGTTAGAACTCAGTGATGCCTTTCAAGGGATGTTGGAAATGGAAACACATGGAAACGTCCCGTTGCCAGCATTTCCCATCAGGCCAGTAAGCAAAGCGTGCAGTGACGGCAGGGCAGGGCACGGTGCTCCGTAGCAGGCCCGTCAGTGCCATGGTGAGTGTTGCCGTCACAGTGTCACCCATGGGAAGCCGCCACATCCTGTTCCTCTTCTGCTGTGGCTCCAACCCCTGGGGCTTTGGAGTCTTTGGCTATGAGCTAAAGGCATTGAACTAGTTATTTATTCTCTGATGCCCCTTTAGCTCAAAAGTCAGTGGACTTATGACCAGGATGATAGGACTTATCATCCTATCTAATAAAAGAGTAACATGCAAATGTGACCGTACCTTGGCTCCTGATTGGCTATGCTACCAGCCAATCAGGAGCGGGGGTGTGTGACTGGGGAGTGGCCATGGGGTGCCTGGCCGCTTCCCTTCATGCTGGTGCCCTGGGAAACGAAGCACTTCATGCCAGGTGGGGCGGGAAGTGAGGCACTGCTTCACACCGGCACCAGCTGGGAACGCTTCACGATGACAGAGGCGAAGCAGGGACCACGCCTCTGCCCACTGCGCTTTCCGGAGCCTAGCGAGCGGGAGAGGCTCGGTCCTTGAGGCCTGTCGTGCGGGGAGGGCTGGGCCAGGACAACACCATACTTTCAAAGCAAGTTGTTTCCCACTTAAATATCCTCTGATGAGTATCTTTAAAAATGAAGTAAATATTCAGCCATTGTCACACCTTGAAAAATTAAGGTAATCCCTTAATATCACCTAATATCCACTTTACGTTCAAATGTCTTTGTTTCAAAGATGCCTTTTACCTTTGGTTTGCCCCCTCCAGAGGCTACCCAAGGTCTTATTTCAGCCCTGATGTTGGGCTGCTTCCCCCGACCATAAGTTCCCAATACACGTCCAGCCAGAGTTAAAGGGGGCTTCTTCTGTTTTTAAGGCATCGCCATATCCAGTGCCTGCCAGGCCTCTGTGAAAACACTACTCCTTAGGTTCAGGGTGCTGGGAGCTGAAGCAGAGAGGCTGTGAGGCCCAGCTCACCCAGGATGCTGGCCCCCATCAACCCTCTCCCAATTATCCTGGCCCAGCCTTCCCTATGCTTACCTGCTCACAGAGAGCATGAGGTGGTTCTGGCAGCGGGACGGGAGGCCTATTACCCCCCCCCCCAATCCAGAGGGGCTTGACAGGGGACCTCAGGCCTGGACCTTCGCCCCATACCCTCTGTCAAAATCTGGGGAACACCACGGGACCCAGAATGAAGGTGCTATGGTTATTCCCATTTTCCAGATAAGTAAAATGAGCCACAGAGGAGTGAAGTAATCCATGGGAATCCCAGAGCTAGTAAGTGGCTGAGCTGGGATGGGGAGTTAGGTTGTCAGGTCTCAGAGTCTGCATGCTTAGCCCCATATTCTCCTCCCAATTCCTGTAGAATCTTAAAATACATTCCAAGTTCACACTGAAAAACTGAGCCATTTGTAAATCAAACATGTACCTCTGTGTGTGTGTGTGTGTGTGTGTGTGTGTGTGTGTACACGTACGCGTCCTTACACAAAAATTTTTCATTAAAATGCAGGGAATAATTGGATTGGAGCTTAAAGAGGCAGTGATGGCTCTGAAATAACATTCATTTCTTAGAAAAGCCTAGTCTAAAAATGGCAGAAAAAAATGTTGAAAACTTTTTCATGGAATTCAGAAAGCAGTGTGGCATTCAGTTGCTACAAACTGAGTGACTTTGAATTTCTGAAGATGCTTTATCTGAATCCGACTTCCTGAGAAAATATTATGTTTAAGCCAGAACAAACATGCTGCCCAGGGAATGTGGTTCTTTGTGAAATACTTTATTTCCTAAACAGATCAACGTCGGTATGAAATGCTTGCCCGAGGTTCAAGCTACGTTTTTCCCAACTCTTTCCGAAGAGGAGGCAAGATATCAGTGCAGATGCCAGTCTCCGTCAGAAAAATTCAAAACGACACCATCCCCCTGGGGAAAGAGGTAGTGCCTGCATCCTGCAGGCTGCTTCCTTTCCAGGCTTCAGAAGCCACGTTTCACACATTTTTCTAGCCAATTTAAGAATTGGAAGTTTTAGATAAAATTTTTTTTGCATCTTTGAAGATGCAAACATTAGGTTGTCATTGTCATGCTGGCATATGTGTTCAATTTCTATTACAAGAGTTTTCCCAGGAAGTGAAATCTTTTCTTCACATGAAATCATCTTTACCTTATTACTAAGAAACTCAATCATATAAGACAACTGAAAGGGGAGTCTTTCTAGTCAAGACGAGGTAGGACTCCAGCCCCTTCCTCCCAGGGCAGCCCCAGAGCCTTGCCTGAGATTACCCAAGGCCCCTGAGTGACATTTGAAAACCACACTACACATTGGAGCTAAATCAGCTTTTCAGATATGACTGATTTAAGACTTGGGCAGTTGTGTGAACATGGCATTTTTTATGTGTTAGTTCCTTTAAGAAACTTCCAGTTGGGTAAGTTTAAATAATTACCACAAACTCCGAAAGATGAGATAATTTATTTCTGGCCTGATACAGAACTTTGACTACGGGGTGTGCAGCTTGAATCAGCTCTGTTCTGCAAGGGCTGCAGCCAGGTATTATGGGGGAGGAGAGAAATTACAGGACTAAGGGAACCAAGGCTGCCCTGAACTCATCGCTGGCTACATACCAGACTCAGGTCCATGTGCCTAAATGTGTCATTAAGTGAATCCTTTCTAATACCTAGAAGGTAGAATTGTTAGCCCATTTTACAGTTGCAGAAACCAAGGCTCAGAGTCATCTTAGTCACTTGCCTGAGGTCCCTTGCTGATGTGTGGTGGAGCCCATAGTGGGTCAGAACAGTGAGTGCAGAGCAATCAATCTGAACCCCCAGGCCCTTTACCCCAAGCCCCTAGAGGACATTGGTGACCAACCAAACTGCTCTTCTGTCCCTGTCCCATCTCCCTTATTTCTGTTACTGTGACCATTTCCCAGGCTTACAGGCCGCAGTCAACTGTCCAATTAGCATAGCCGAGTGCTTCTCTTCACAGTTCCCTCTGCAAACACCCCGCCAAGTCCAGGCCCTGCTCCCTGCCTTCGTATTTAGACTGTTCGGCCGCTTTCTGGCTGGTCCCCAACCTCTAGTTTTCCTCCTGCCTTATTAACCTGCTAGATTGCTGATGGGGTCATTCCACATCCTACTCAGAATCCTTCCTTTCGATGGAATGCAGTTCAGACACAGCACTCTGGATTCTGCTCCAGACCAGCCCCATTCCCGCCTTCCCAGCACTCCCTCTGCCCCGACACTTCAGTTCACCTAAGCCAGTGCTCAGCAAACTCATTAGTCAACAGAGCCAAATATCAACAGTATAAAAATTGAAATTTCTTTTGAGAGCCAAATTTTTTAAACTTAAATTTCTTCTAACGCCACTTCAAAATAGACTCACCCAATCCATATATTTTGTGGAAGAGCCACACTCAAAGGGCCAAAGAGCCGCATGTGGCTCTCGAACTCCAGTTTGCTGACCACTGACCTAGGCTATTTGAGGGTTGCTTCCAGGACGCAAGTTAACCCTCGGCACTCCTGACTAGCACCTATAGGTGACCTTGGGCAGGTCACTTCACTGCTCCAGGCCTCAGACTTTTCCTATAAATGCAAAGATGGACTTCTCCCAAGGTTTCTTTAAACACTAATTTCCAGGCCACCTTGTCAAGGAATAGGACATTGGGGAAGTATGTGGCCCTTTGGAAGGAAAGCAGGATGATATGCAAATCAGTATGTATGTGAACCAAATGTGGTTCTTCAACAAATACTTTTTAAGGCCCACTTTATGCCATGTTTTGTACTAGTTTCTTTGGATATAGAAATCTCTCCTCTGAAGGGATTCTTGTCTAGTTGGGGCAGACAGATACATAAAAAAAATAAACTCCACAGAAGGTCATATGAGTGCCATGTATAGAGAGAGGACAGTAACACAAAGAAAAGAAATGCAGAAAAATTATTGAGTAAACAAATTGTGTTTCAGTAAATCAGGTAACAGGAATCAAAACAAGTTTAAAAGTCTGAAACCTCCTGATTAGAAGATGTGGATTATCCAGCTGTATTGGAAATTTGTTACATTTTGGAAATCTGCCTTCTAGCTTTTATCAAACTCTGTGGAGGGGTAACTATTCTGAAAAGAAGGCCATTGAAAGGGAAAGGGAGCAGGAACTCTCATGCATTGTTTATGGAAATGCAAATCCATGCAGCCACTTGGGAAAGGTTAGCTTTAAAAAAAATTAAACAATTTACCACACAACCCAGCAATTCCACTCCTTGGTATCTACCCAACAGGAGTGGAAAAACAGTGTTTATATAAAGATGTGTATGAATGTTCTTTTTAAAATATATTTTTATTGCTTTCAGAGAGGAAGGGAAGGGGAGAGAAACATCAGTGATTAGAGAGAATCATTGATTGGCTGCCTCTTGCACACCCACTGGGGATTGAGTCTGCAACCAGGGCATGTGCCCTGACCCAGAGTCGAACCATGATCTCCTGGTTCATAGGTCAACGCTCAACCACTGAGTCATGCCAGCCAGGCTGAGAGCAAAAAAAAGTGGAGGCAATCCTTATGTCCAACTGGTGAATGGAAAAGCAAAAGGGGTGGATCCTATACGGAAATACCACTCGTCAATGAAAAGGAACGAAGTAGTTACTAATACATGCTATGGTGAGGTTGAACATTGTGTACTTATATGAAACGTCCAGCAAAGACAATTCTGTGGGGACAAAGAGTAGATTAATGGTGGCCTAGGGCTGGAGGACAGAATGAGGAGTAACTTGCACAAGGGGTCGCTTTGGGATGAAGGAAATGTTCTAAAACTGGATTGTGATGGTTACACAACTCTGGATTTACTAACAGTCATTGAATCAACACTTGAAACAGGTGAATTTGATGGCCTATGAACAATCCAAGCAACTAAGCTGAGAGGGAGAGAGAGCTTGGTCATTTGAAGAGCGAGCAGCTCTAAGAGCTCCCGGTGCCCCAACTTCACCTGGTAACCGAATCTCATCCATCCTCGAAGAAGAGTCTTCTAGTCTAGGCACACAGATTAGACAGAAAGAAGAATTCTAATCAAGCTTCAAGAAATCCAGGATTAAAAGATGCAATTACTATTAAAAAAAAGTTAAGGGTTAATGAAAAGATACGATTAGTGGCTGATAACAATAAGGAACTTAATTTGCTCCATTTCTATTTCTTTATCTCCCAATTGTATATTTCATTTCTATGTGGTGATTACTAACAGTAATCAATGGTTTTTATTAGCTACTTTTTTTTTTTTAAGTATAATGGAGTGAAAGCCACAGCCAGTTCTTTTCTCTGTTGGTGCTGCCACAAAGGATGAAATTCAGCCCCTACAGATGACCTGGCAGCCATTTGGTGGATGGCAGAATGACCCAAATTTAAAACAAGGTCATAAACATTTATGGCTACAGAAAGAAACATTGAGTGGGAATATTTTTTTATGAACAAATACAAAATTGGTTTGCAAACAAAAACAAAAGGAAGAAGCAAGCTATAATTATGAAAGGCAGCAACCCAAGGACCGTCCTTGGCCATAAACAGAATACAAGCCAGAAGTGCAATGCTGTGAAGAAGCCGGACACTCCTGGGCATGGACGGGAAGGGTTGTCATTCGAGTCAGGGAGCAGGGCCTGGGCGGAGCTGCCAGGCTGGTTACTGATACCTCAGCTACGACTGCCCCGAGAGCAGGAGCAGTCTGAGCATGATGACACACCAACACGATGTTGAAAGGAATCAGGATGGTTTTGCCTACAGAGAAGAAAACTGAAGTTTTTCTTTTATGCAAAACATGGAACTATGTGAGGAATATGCTGCAGAGCACTTAGTAAGGGCCTTTGGGCACCCCTGACACTCAAAAGGGAAGTTGCTGTTTTCTCTTAGCACAAGTCGTCTTGTCCAGGGCACTGTGGACTTCCCGGGGGACTGTGGGTAAAATTCAGGTTTATGAATGAGTATGGGTGAAAAATGTCATGGCTGCTTTTACTAACCTCTAACTGCACCTTAGCATTTCCTATAATTGGGAACACAGGCAAGGAAGTCCAGTAGAATTAGCAGTCCTTATTGACTTCCTCACTGAGAAGAGATGATATTTTCATATGCATTCCTGTTGCTGTGAAGAGAAATTTGCATCCACCTCTTCTTTTAAACCACAGTACCTAGGCCCAGCTAGTGTGGCTCAGTGGTTGAGTGTCAACCTATGAACCAGGAGTCATGCTTCGATTCTTGGTCAGCGCACATGCCTGGGTTGCAGGCTTGATCCCCAGTAGATAGGGGGGCATGCAGGAGGCAGCTGGTCAATGATTCTCTCTTATAACTGACTAGAGGCCCGGTGCATGAAATTCATGCATGGGGGAGGGGGGAGGGGGATGTCCCTCAGCCCAGCCTGTGCCCTCTCCAATCTGGGATCTCTCGAGGGCATTCGGACATCTTTCTCACAATCCAGGAATGCTGGCTCCAAACTGCTCACCTGCCTGCCTCCTTGATTGCACCTAACTGCTTCTGCCTGTCAGCCTGATCACCCCCTAACCACTACCCTGCCAGCCTAATTGATGTCTAACTGCTCCCCTGCCAGCCTGTTTGCCCCCAACTTCCCTCTTCTGCCAGCCTGGTCACCTCTAACTGCCTTCTCCTGCAGGCTTGATAGTCCCCAACTGCCCTTCCTTGCAGGCCTGGTCCCTCCGAACTGCCCTCTCCTGCTGGCCTGATCAGCCACAACTGCCCTCCCTTGCAGGCCTGGAACCTTCCAATGGCCCTTCCCTACTGGACATCTTGTAGTGGCCATCTTGTGTCCACATGAGGGCAGGATCTTTGACCGCATGAGGGCAGCCCTCTGGTGAGTTGGAGTGATGGTCAATCTGCATATTACTCTTATTAGATAGGATAGAGGCCCAGTGCATGGGTGGGGACCAGTTGGTTTGCACTGAGGAGTGTCCCAGATCAGGTTGGGGGTTCCCTTGGGGCATGGGGCAGCCTGGGTGAGGGGCCTGTGGTGGTTTGCAGGCAAGCTATGCCCCTCAGTGACCCAAGCAGAGGCCCTGGATCTGGATTAATATATATTCTATAGTTGAAACTTTGTAGCCTAGAGTGGCGACAGCCATTTCTGTTTAAATTCTATAATTGAAACTTTGTAGCCTAGAGTGGAGGCCTAGGTGCTAGGGCTACAGAAGCTTGGCTTCCTCCATCTCCTAGGCAACCTTAGCCTCTGCTCTCTCCAGCTTTGTGGCTGCCGCCATTTCTGTTGGGATATATCTTCTATAATTGAAACTTTGTAGCATTGAGTGGAAGCCTAGGCCGGCAACTGCAGGAGGAAACCTTGACTTCCTCCGTTGCCAGGGAACCCCAAGCCTCCTTTCTGCTCTCAGTGGCAGCAGCCATTTTGGTTGGGGTTTATTTGCATAGTTTGCTCCTGATTGGCCAATGGGGCGTGGCCTGCTCAGAGGTATGGTCAATTTGCATATTACTCTTTTATTAGATAGGATGTTTCTATATCTCTCTGCCTCTCCCTTCCTTTCTGAAATCAATAAAAATATATAAAAAATAAAATAAAATAAACTACAGTACTTATTTCCCCTCTGGTAATGATAAATTAATAGAAACTGGATGTACCATCTCACCTTTAACAACTGTATGAAATGGTGCATTGGGCCACAGCCCTTCCCTACTGCCTGGAGTGCCCAGGCCACCGCAGCCAGAGTTTGGAAAGCAGACAACTGCTCAGACAGCACTCTAGAGATGCACAGAGGGTCCCCCAGAGTTTTCAGCTGAGTCGTTGTCAGCTGAGGAAACTACCTGAGGCCAGGAAAGAACCTCTAGGAGGACTGAGGGAACAAAAACCAGAACTCACCCAGGCCCCAAATGTTCCTTACAGTTGGGCCAGAGGGCGTGAAGTTAGCAAAGGATGCCCTCACCCTGTGCACAACGATTAGAAGAGAGCCCAGGAGCAAGGTTTAATCTTCACCTTTGTGTGAAGATTAAACAAGAAGGAGGCATCAAAGCACACAGATGGAGTTCCCCCAGACCAGTGGTCAGCAAACTGCAGCTCAAGAGCCATATATGGCTCTTTGGCCCCTCGAGTGTGGCTCTTTCACAAAATACCACAGCCTGGGCAAGTTTATTTTGAAGAAGTGGCGTTAGAAGTTTAAGTTTAAAAAATGTGGCTCTCAAAAGAAATTTCAGGGGAGAACCAAGATGGCAGCATAGGTAAACACCTATTGTTCTGCCCCACACAAAATTTAAAAACTACAACATAACAACAAAACAAACATCACCCAGAATCACCAGAAAGCTGGCTGAGTGAAAACTCCACAAATAAGAGTAAGGGTGGGACACTGAGACTCAGAGGAGCAGCGGGAGCACAGCCTTGAAGACGCAAATAGGTTAGGAGCCTTCCTGGTCGCTCGCTCGGGCTGGGGCTGGAGCAGCAACCTCGGCTGGATTTCGCCGACGGGGAGGGCGGAGACGTCCCACTACACGGACTCCCCAGTGCCAGGCGAGGTCCGAGGTCTGGGGGACACACTCTGGAAGCGGGGTGCAGCAGAGGTCTCCTAGTCTGAGGAGAAACCTGGAGGCTGGGAAAAGAAGTTTGCGCGCAAGTGTCGTACAAACCTTCAACTTGCCCCCTGGAAACTTGTCTCCTGGTCCCGGAAACCATCTATTTTACAACCCTGGGCTAGACTTTGGGTGTGCAGGCTCATTTGGGGAGAGGCAGAGTTGTCTGGCAAGGGGAAGAGACTAGCGGCTTTCTCTTGGAGGTGTCTGCAGCCATCCCCATCCAACAGCTACCTGCGAGCGTGCGTGCGCGAGCGCCGCATAGGACATAGCTGACACTGAGGCTGCCTGCGAAGCTCAGAGACTCCACCCATCCAACCTGAACACAGTCTCCCTTCACAGCCAATTGGCCTGGAGGTCAAACCCTCCTGGGGCTAACAACAACAAGCTGGGCTTAAATTAAAAAATACTGTACAACCCATAAAGGATTGCAGTAAGAGTACCCACCTCAAGTAACTGGGGAGGCTGTGGCACTGACCCTTAGAGGACATCTACCACATAAAGCAGCCACCATGCAGAGATATGGAAAGAAATCAGGTGTGAAAGAAATGGAGGAGAAAAGACGACAAGACATAGAGTTCAAAACCACAGTTATAAGGCTTTTCAAGAGGCTCCTAGAAAAGGCCGATCAACTTAATGAGAATTATCAGGAAATAAACAAGACCAACCAGGAAATGAATGAGACCCTCAAGGAAATGAACAAGATTTCTGAGGATATGAACCAGACCCTCACGGATATGAAAAAGGACCAACTAGAAATCAAACATACCAACTGAAATAAAAAATATTACACAAAGTCCTAAAAGCAGTCCAGAGGGCCACAAGAACCAAGTCAAAGATTTGAAATACAAAGAAGCAAAATCCACTCTGCTGGAAAAGCAAGAAACAAAAAGAATTCAGATAATTGAAGATAGTGTAAGGGGCCTCTGGGACAACCTCAAGCATGCCAACATCCGAATTATTGGGGTGCCAGAAAAAGAGAGAGAGCCAGACAATGAAAACCTACTTGAAGAAATAGTGACTGAAAACTTCCCCCACCTGGTGAAAGAAACTGACTTAAAAGCCCAAGAAGTACACAGAACCCCAAAATATAGGAATCTAAAGAGGACCACACCAAGACATATCATAATTAAAATGCCAACAGCAAAAGACAAAGAGAGAATATTAAAAGCAGCAAGAGAAAAACAGTTGGTTACCTACAGGGGCGCACCCACACGATTGTCAGCGGATTTCTCAACAGAAACAATGCAGGCCAGACGGGAGTGGCAAGAAATATTCAAAATAATGAATAGCAAGAATCTACAACCAAGATTACTCTATCCAGCAAAGCTATCATTCAGAATTGAAGATCAGATAAAGTGCTTCGCAGATAAGAAAAAGCTAAAGGAGTTCATCACCACCAAACTAATATGAAATGCTGAAAGGTATTCTTTAAGAAGAGGAAGAAGAAAAAGGTAAAAATATAAATTATGAACAACAAATACACATCTATCAACAAATGAACATAAAAATCAAGTGAATTGATAGGCTGATGAACAAGATAAACTGGTGAATATAACAGAAACATGGACATAGAGAGGGAATGGACTGACAATTCTTGAGGAGAAAAGGGTTGTGGGAAGTACAGCAAGAGATTGGACAAAAATCTTGCAACAATGGGAGAGGACATTGGGGAGGAGGGTGAGGGTGGAGGGTGGGATAGGTACAGGGTGGAGGGGAGATATAGGGGGATAAAAAGGGGAAATAATGTAATTAATAAACTGAACAATAAAGATTAAAAAAAAGAATCGGGGGCGGGGGGAGGCTCTGCTGCTTAAAAAAATATCTCATCGTGGGATGGTAAATACACAATACAAAATACAGAGAATGTATTATAGAATTGTACACCTGAAACCTGTATAATTTTACCGACAAATGACAACCAAAGAAATTAAATTAAAATATATATATATATATATATATATATATATATAAGAAATTTCAATCGTTGTACTGTTGATATTTGGTTCTGTTGACTAATGAGTTTGCAGACCACTGCCCCAGACCAACAATAATTACCACCTGTCAGTGTTCATCCGACACCTTTCCCATACACGACCCCATTAATACTCCCAGCAGCTCTGGGTGCAGGTGAGGACGCAGGCCCAGTCCCACCCCTGCAGGCCTTGTGTTCATGATCTGAGCTTATGAGTAGATGAGCTGCCTGTCACCACCCACCCCCCACCCCGGCCCACACACAAGCATGTCCTGTGACAGAGCTGGGCATGAAGGACAGGACTTCCTGATGAAGGTGGATGAAGTCCTGAGCCAGACCACAGTGTGAGCTCCTTGAGGAAAGCCCAGCCTCAGTGGTTCTGGTCCCCTCAGAGGGCATCCCAGGTTCCTGTAACCATTGGGTCAGATTCCTTTTCATGAGGGTGAATGCAAGCCCAGCACCTGAGAGGTGGCGGTGTGGGGGTCGGAGGCATGCTGGCCCTGCCTTAGCTGCACAGCCTGTCATCGCTGACTTGCTACACATGCTCCCTCCTGTGGAGCCTCTTTCTTTATCCTGGAAAAGGGGTAGAGGGAGGGCCTTGGAGGCTGCCCTTCACTGTTACACTTCCCAAGGTTCCCCAGTTCTTGCTCCCAACACCTCATTTCCAATATCTGAGACATGTTTCCACCCCTCACCAATTGAAAGTTCCCACCTCATTGAAATGGCTCTTCCACTAGAATATGAGTAATATATGAATAAAGAACCCCAGGTGGGTCAGAATACAACACAACAAAAGTGTGGAGCCTTTGGGGTCAGGAGGTCAAGTTTCAGACCCCTGGGCTGGGGGTACCTTGTTTCCTGCTGTCCTGAGGCACTGGGCACCTTCTACCTTGTGACTTACAGTGGGTGTCTCGTCTCCCGCCTTCCCTTCGCTGTGTCCCATGGGTGAAAGCACATCTGACTCATACATTCCCTGCATTTGAGGTTTCTCACCTTTATCAGAGCCTTGAAGACCTTGTTAAAATGCAGATGCCCAGGCTCGCTCCGGATGCACTGCTTCAGAATCCTGGGAGGCAGGCCCGGAGTCTGCATTTACCAAGTTCGCCAGCTGACTGTGACACACTCCACATGAGGACTCTGCACCTGGCACATAGGGAAAGCCCCGATGAATTGACATTGCGTTACGAAAGCCAAACAGAACAACAGAAACCCTAGAGATAAAGTTTCAAAACACCACATTCTTATGTCAAAAGCTCAAAAGCCCGGCCAGCATAGCTCAATGATTGAGTACTGACCTATGAACCAGGAGGTGACAGTTCAATTCCTGGTCAGGGCACATGCCCCAATTGTGGGCTCAATCCCCAGTGTGTGGCATGCAGGAAGCAGCCGATCAATGATTCTCTCTCATCATTGGTGTTTCTATCTCTCCCTTCCTTCCTCTCTGAAATCAATTTAAAAAAAAAAAAAGAGCTCAAAAGCCCTGGTTGATGTATCTCAGTGGATGAGCATCAACCTATGAACCAGGAGGTCACAGTTTCCATTCCTGATTAGGGCACATGCCCAGGTTGCGGGCTTGATCCCCAGGAGGAACAGGGCTCGGGGGTTGGGTGGGGGGAGCGTGCAGGAAGCAGCCAGCTGATGTTTCTCTGACTCACCCACGCAATGCCCACCCACTGGGGTTGGGGTTTCGGCAGGAATGGCAGAAAGGACAGTCCCAGGGAGTGGTGAGGGGGTGGTGTGTGTGCTGCCCCGGCCTTGAGTTTCACTTGGGAAGTATGAGCTGAGGAGCATGGCTTTCTGGGCCTCTGGGGCTGCCCATGCTGGTCCACACCCACAGAGGGCCAGGCGTTCCCATCTCTCCCAAGTCTGTGACCGTGAGCTCTCCAGCATGTCCCATCTGCTTCCTTGAGGCAGGTGACACCCCAGCCGGCTCCTGGGCCCCTGGAGCACTTGTGTTCTGCAGATCGATGTTTCCTGTGGGCCTGTGTTTGCCTTTGAGGCAATGCCTGCATCTAACCAGTGTCGCAGGTGACCGTTCAATGCCAGCAAGAGAATACCAGCTTCACACCGAAAGGCAAGATGCCAGCTGGCTGATTGTCGATGGTTCACCCAAATGGGCACTGAACCACGGAGCTGGAAAGGGCTGCGCAAAGGGCACATAGCAAGTGACAGCTGAGATCCCTGGCTGGGCGGCCCAGCCAGCCGTGTGGGATTGCAGCACAGTTTTAGCTAACCTCGACTCTGCAGAACCAGCTGGGCACTCGGGGATAAGGTTTAGCTAACTCAAGCGTCCTTCAGCGTTTTTCCCTGGACAGCTGGGTATGACAGAAGACCCAAGTTCCAATTTCACTCTCTTCCTTACTAGCTCTGTGACCTGAGGTGATGCCCTTCACTTGTCTGTGCTGTGGGGGCCTGACCAGTGACAAGGAGCTGTTCCCCCACTCCCTGCCTCAGGGTGCCCACTGAGCACGGAGGGGCAGGTGCCGAGCTGGACGCTTGGTGAACCCCACACGCCTCAGGCCTGCTGCTGCCTTCGCAGCAGCTGTGTGTGATGCACTAGGCCCGTGGTCCACGAACCAGAAACACTGACAGGAACCAGCGGAACTTGTGGTGCGCTGCCTGGCGTGTGGGCAGGGGAGGGGAAGGACCAGATTTGAGGTTGGGATAGTTAGTTAATTTTTCTGAAATACGTCTTCACATCTTTGTGCTACATTCAGTCCTTTTTGGAGATCATTGTAAGAGTTGAATTGTGCGAACAGATGAATGAGGCAGACACAGTCCTTCTTCCCGGAGTGAATGGGGTGGAGGAGCCCTGAGTCAGGAAAGATGCAACACACTTGGGAGACTGGAAAAGGAGACTTATGTAAAACTTTAAACAGTAAAATTAATAACAATAAAATAAAATAATTTTTTAAAAATGGAAAGAACAATGAAGGAGGCACCAGTTTGGAGAGGCGTTCTCTCAGGAGACCAGCGAGAGCAAACCCGGGAGGCTGGAGCGTGGGCAGGAGTGCGGGAGAGGAGAGATCCGAGGGGCAGAACCCAGGCCCACACCGGGGACCCGCTACACAGAGGGGCCCGTTCCACGCCAGGTCGACATGCATTTACTGCCTGAGCATCAACTGTCTGGCAAATGCTGCAAATGTTAGCACTTGGTTCATTTAAGAGGCAACAAGGAAAGAAAACTCTAAGGTTTAAGAGGGGATGGGGGAGCCAAAACCACAGCAAAAACACCCAGGGAGAGTTAGACCACAGGAAACGTAGAAAGAAGTTGTGTGAGGGGATTTAATAAAATTTCCACCTCTTCAAAGTGCACTGGGTGGGGCTGGGAAGTGAGAGGTGGACTCATTCGTATCATCCTTTTCTCCCCAAGGAAACCAGCCCAGAGCACTCAGAGGGGCTGTGGTGATGGAAGAAGCGGTGGGGCTCCAACCTCAGCGCCGAGACAGTGGATGTGGCCCTGACCTCTGAGCCTGGGCCCCCATCCTAGGGATGAAAGGATACCCCTGAGCAGTAGGGGGAGGGTGAAATAAGACAAGGATTCTGTCAGGGTGCAGCTCCCTGTCCCCATCCACGTCCACATCTGTGTCCATACTGTTTATTCACAGCAGAAGTATGAAACCTGCAGGTGGCAGTGGCTGGGAGCGTGGCCTCCTGGGGAGAAAGGACGCTTTCTCTTCAAGTCCCCAAGCAGCTTCTGGTGAAGAACTGAGGGAGGGAGGCAGACAGGAGGCAGCTGGCTCCCTGGCAGCCTGGACCTGCCCCACAGGCAGTGGAAAAGGGCACCCGTTGGCCAGGAGTTCCACTCAGCAGCTTTACTGACAAACTCAAGTCCCATGTCAGTGAGTTGGACGTTTATGCCAATACCTTATCGAACACCATCACTTTGCAGGAGAAATGTCTTCCCTTCTTACCGTTGTCTATCCATTCTTGTAGATGCTAATGCAGTTTTCCGGAGGGCACTCAACAACAGTAGACCCGGACTCTATGTGTTTAAACCCCAGCTCTGCCATCAGCTAGATGTGCATCTGGAGCAAGTATCTTTATGTCCTTCAGTCTCAGTTTGCTCATCTGTAAAATGGGGGTGGAGGCAAGGAGCATATGTAAAGCAGGAAAGCAGAGCCTGGCACATTTTGAGTGCTCAGTAGAAGGAGTTGTGGTTAGTTTCGATCTTTAGTGAGTAGCTACCATGTGCCCAGCATCGAGGCTGTGGGGAATCAGCAGTGGACAAAGGGAGTGAGTGGAGAGGGACAGTGTGCAGGCAGAGGAGCAAAGGTTGGGTGGTGGTGGCCAGGGCCACCTCTAGGGGAGGAACCGGCCTCCAGGAGGGGAGCACGGCCTCCAGGGGAGGAGCAAGGCCTCTAGGGGAGAAGCACAGCCTCCAGGGGAGGAGCAAGGCCTCCAGGGGAGGAGCACAGCCTCCAGGGGAGGAGCACAGCCAGAAAGGGAGGAGCAAGGCCTCCAGGAGGGTAGCATAGCCAGAAGGGGAGGAGCACAGCCTCCAGGGGAGGAGCACAGCCAGAAAGGGAGGAGCAAGGCCTCCAGGAGGGTAGCACAGCCAGAAGGGGAGGAGCAAGGCCTCCAGGGGAGGAGCACAGCCAGAAAGGGAGGAGCAAGGCCTCCAGGAGGGTAGCACAGCCAGAAGGGGAGGAGCAAGGCCTCCAGGGGAGGAGCACAGCCAGCATGAGAAGTGTGTAGAGGTTACAAAGGGGTAATTAGGAGGGGCCACCTGAGAACATGCTGTTTTGACAAAGACCAGAAAGGGGTGAGGAAGCCCCAGCAATGTGGGTGTCGGGGAGGTGTGTGCCAGGGAGGGAGACGCCCCCACACACAATGCTGCTGCCACTGGCGCTGGGCCTCCATTCCCACTAGGTTTGGGGGAGGCCGGATGCTATTCTGGACTCTTTTCAAAGAGGCTTAGTATCAGCCCATACTTCACTCCCCTCACCCCCAGGATCCCTGATTCTTCCTGCGGACACCCCTGGCCTTGGTTTAGCCCTGCTGTTCCCTTCTCAGACCCTGCTTGCTGTGTCTGCTCTGTCCCCATCACTCTACCGAGGGTCAGAGGCCCCGCCTGCCTGTGACCTCTGCAGGGGTCCATCTCCAAGTCTGGACTCTTCCTTGTGCCCTCAACTCTGTCCTTCTCACCTGGCCAGCTCCCCCCTCCCCTTCCTCCTCCTCCTCCTCCAGGTCTCAGCTCAGCCATCCTATCCACTCAGCCTCCACCCTTAGTCTGCATCAGGTCCTGTGTCTGGGTTCCCTCTACTTTCCTGGTCACAGCACTGAGCACAGGGCTCCTGAGCAGCGACTGGGGCTGTACCAACGCACAGGGTGCGCCCAGGCCTTGAGAGGAGCAGGTGGAGCAGGAAATGCCTCCTGCCTACACCCCCCCCCCCCCCACCACCACCGACACACACACCTCTCTCTGGATCTTTGGTGACCACCCCCTCCATCCAGGTCGCAAGTGAAGTTGAACGCTCTGGGCTGCACGCAGGGGAGGCCGGTTCCTTTTTCTTGCAGAAGCTCGCTGAGCGCTGAGCATGTGGGCGGGGAAAAGGCAACCTTCCCCATGGGGGCGTCTCGTAGGGGGATCCTTCCTGGAGCGTCCCTGAGTCACCCAGGGGATTCTCTCAGTTTGGGAATCATATGTCGTGTGGGAGGCATGAAGGAAATCTCAAAGTTCTAGAATGATCTTGTCTTTCACTAATATAAAGAGGGACCCTGGCAGGAATGAAAATGGAAGCAAAAGCTCAGAAAAAAATTTGGTGAGAAAAAGAGAGGAAAGAAACCCAAGCACAGGGAGTAGCTCCGGAGCTGAGAGCCTGTCCATCTGTCCATCCTGTCTTTAGGCTTGTGCCCAGAACCTGTCTCACACCAGAGCTGCTGGGCCCCGGAGACAGAGAGGTCTGTCGGGGGAGGCTGACTGGTGAGAGGGTGGGGGTTGCGGGTGAGGCTTCCCGAGGGCCCAGGTGAGCCACTGATGGTGCTGTTTTTGTGCTGATGTCATGGCCTCTGTCCTGCTTGGGAGGCAGCAATGGACGCATGGCCTCAGCAGGGGCCTCTGGAGGTGCGTTCCTCATGGCCTAAGCGGGAACATCAGAGGTCTTGTTCCATGGGACAGAGAAGAACCCAGACAGCACACACTTAGACCGGCAGGGCCTCATGGTGCTTCGCCCGCATGCCCCTCCCTCCGGGACCAGGCATTCGTTTCTCCAGCTGCTGGGAGCACAGGCTGCTGAGACCCAACCCCTTCCCCCACCTCCTTGCACAGAGTCCCTAACCTTCCCTGGGCAGCTAAACACTGCTAGATAGTGGAGTAGAAAGGGACTGACTCACCCAGCTTGGCTCAGTGGTTGAGCATTGACCTATCAATCAGGAATTGTGGTTCAATTCCTGGTCAGGGCACATGCCTAGGTTGCAGGCTCCATCCCCAGTGCAGGGCATGCAGGAGGCAGCCAGTCAATGATTCTATATCATCATTAACATTTCTCTCTTCTTCTCCCTTCCTCTCTGAAATCAATAAAAAAAAAAATTTTTTTTTTCAAAAAAAGAAAGGACCGTAGCTGGTTTGGCTCTGTAGATAGAACGTCAACCGGTGGACTGATGGATCCATGGTTCGGTTCCAGTCCAGGCACATGCCCTGGTTGCGGGCTCCATTCCCAGTATGGGGCATGCAGGAAGCAGCCAATCAATGATTCTCTCTCATCCTTGATGTTTTTATCTCTCTTTCTACCTTCCCATATTAAATCTGTCGCCCAATCTGCTCTCTTTACCATCTGCTCCTCTCCCCCCCCCCCCGCCCCAGCTGGTGTTCCCAAGAGCACCCCTGATACACCTGCATGCAAATCTCCAGCTCAGAAACTGACTTCAGAGAACCCAACACGGAGCAGAACCCATATTCCAGAACTGCTGTGTATACTGTGTGTCAGCCACCAGGGTCCCCTGGGCAGTTGGGACGGGCCAGGGGCCCTTGTGACAGGCAGCATGCCACGGGAGAATCTGTTCAGAGGCCACAGTGAACTCCAGGGCCTGAGAGGATGGAGCATGGAGAACAGCCCTGCTCCGTGATGAGAAGGGAACCTCAGCATCTCCAGGCTGACAATTTTCTCATTCTTCCTAGCAATTCTAACCCAAGTCTGGCAGCCTTCGCCATCTGGAAGTTCTTCCTCACTTCAACCAGAATCCCTCTTTCTGTGCTGTATCCATTTCCTCTCTCTTTTCCTGTGCAGAGTTGTGTTCTTGCCAAGAAAGAAAGTTAAAAGGAAACAAAGACATATGGTATTCTTCTTAAGATGGACGCCCACATTTCAGAAGAGTCAGAGGACTGCATTCAAAGAAGGGCTGGGAAAATGCATTGGCATTTGAAGTTGATTTTTTTTTAAAGGAGTGCTCCTTTTTGCCCAGTTTATTTATTGATTTGAGAGAGAGAAAAACACATATTTGTTGTTCCACCCATTGATGCATCCATTGGTTGCTTCTCATATGTGCCCAGACTAAGATCAAATCCACAACATTAGCATATCAGGACAATGCTTCAACCAACTGAGCTACCTGGCCATGCCATTTATTGAATTTTGGAGTCATAACAATATACTGGAGATGCTGCTCAGAGCAAAGAGTCTGAATTGGGGGAGTCTGCCATCATTCATTCAAGTCTGCCACTCCTTGCCATGTCACCATGGGGGCACCAGCACCCTGCCTATGTCAGAGTTATGGAGAGAGTTAAATTGAGGACACGAAAAAGCTCAGGAAACCATGAAGCCCTGTTGTAAGGTGAATATTCAAGACTGAAGCCCAGAACAATTTGATGAGCAACTACTAGGTATAGAGTTCTACTGCATTTTCTTTTGAGAAATTGACAGATTGACCCTGTAATTCCTAGGGCAGTGGCCGGCAAACCTCAGCTTGAGAGCCACATGTGGCTCTTTGGCCCCTTGATTTGACTCTTCCACAAAATACCATGGTCTGGGTGAGTCTATTTTGAAGAAGTGGCGTTAGAAGAAGGTTAAGTTTAAAAAAATTGGCTCTCAAAAGAAATTTCAATTGTTCTACTGTTGATATTTGGCTCTGCTGACTAATGAGATTGCCAACCACTGTCCTAGAGCAATGCAAAGGACCTCGAACAGTTAAACAATTTTGAACAAGAATAAAGTTGGAGAACTAACACTACCTGGTTTCAAGTCCTGCTATATTTACAGTAGTCAGCACAGTGTGGTATCGGTATAACAACAGACAAGCAGGTCAATGCAACAGAAGAGAGTCCAGAAAGAGACCCACACGTATATGAAACTGGTGCTTTTTGACAGGGTGCAAAAGCAGTTCTGTGGAGAAAGAACTAGTTTTTCAACAGATAGTGCTGGGATAATTGGATATCCACATTCTAAAAACTGAACTTGTATCCTACTTTATGCCATACACAAAATTTCACTCAAAATGGAATATAGGTCTAAGTGCAAAAACCTAAAACTATCAAATTTCTAGAATAAAAGATGTAGGAGAGACCTTTTGTGACTTTGGGTTAGAGAAAGATTTCTTAGATGTGACTCCAAAAGTATAATAAATGGGTAGACTGAACTTCATCAAAATTAAAAGACTCCTGCCGAAACCGGTTTGGCTCAGTGGATAGAGCGTCAGTCTGCGGACTGAAAGGTCCCAGGTTCGAGTCTGGTCAAGGGCATGTACCGTGGCTGCGGGCACATACCCAGTAGGGGGTGTGCAAGAGGCAGCTGATCGATGTTTCTGACTTTCTATCCCTCTCTCTGTGAAAAATCAATAAAATATATATTTTTTTAAAAATTAAAAGACTCCTGCTTTTTAAAAAGAAAGTATTAAGAGAATGATAAGCTAAGCCACAAACTTGGAGAAAATATTTGCAAGTCATGCATCTAATAAAGGTTTTGTACCCATCCTATCTAATCCTATCTAATAAAAGAGTAATATGCAAATTGACTGTGCCTCCGATCAAGCCATGCCCACAGCCATGCCCATCAGTCAATCAGGAGCAAATTATGCAAATAAATCTCAACCAAGATGGTTGTGGCCACTGAGAGCAGGAGGGAAACTTGGGTTTCCCTGGCAATGGAGGAAGCCAAGCTTTCTGAATGCTCTTGCAGGCCTAGGCCTCCACTCAATGCTACAAAGTTTCAATTATAGAAGATATATCTCAACAGAAATGGCAGCAGCCACGGAGCTGGAGAGAGCAGAGGCTAGGGTTGCCCAGGCAATGGAGAAAGCCAAGCTTCTGCAACTCTAGCACCTAGGCCTCCACTCTAGGCTACAAAGTTTCAACTATAGAATTTAAATAAACCCAAACAGAAATGGCTGTCGCCACAGAGCGAGCAGAAGGCTTGGCTCTCCTCAAGGCTACAAAGTTTCAATTGTAGAACATAAATTAATCGCAGATCCCAGGACCTCTGCTTGGCTCCCTGGAGGGCATGGCTAGCCTTCAAACCACCATAGGCCCTTCACCCAGGCTGCCCCATGCCCCAAGGGAACCCCCACCCTGATCTGGGACACCCCTTCAGGGCAAACCAGCTGGCCCCCACTTATGCACCAGGCCTCTATCCTATATAATAAAAGAGTAATACGCAGATTGACCGTCACTCCAACATACAAGAGGGCTGCCCCCAGGTGGTCAAAAATCCTGGCCCCATGTGGACACAAGATGGCCACCACAAGATAGCCAGTAGGGGAGGGCTGTTGGGAGGTTCCAAGCCTATAAGGGAGAGCAATTGTGGGTGATCAGACCAGCAGGGGAGGGCAGTTGGGAGGGACCAGGCTGGCAGAGGAGGGAAGTTAGTGGCAAACAGGCTGGCAGAGGAGCAGTTAAACATCAATTAGGCTGGCAGGGTAGTGGTTAGGGGGTGATCAGCCTGGCAGGCAGAAGCAGTTAAGGGCAATCAGGGAGGCAGGCGGGCAGGAAAGCAGTTTGGAGCTAGCAGTCCTAGATTGTGAGAAGGATGTCCGACTGCCCGTTTAGGCCCGATCCTACCAGGATATGGCCTAAACGGGCAGTTGGACATCTCTTCAGGGGTCCCAGTTTGTAGAGGGCGCAGGCTGAGCTGAGGGGCATTCCCTGCTCCCCATGCAAGAATTTCATGCACCTGGCCTCTACTAATATATAAAGAAATTTCAGAACCCAATACTAAGAAAACAACACAAAAAATTTTAAATGTGAGCAAAAGATTTGAACAGACTTTGCCAAGTAGAATAAACAGGTATCAAATGAGGACACTGGAAGTTGCTCAAAATTGTTAATTATTATAGAAATGTGAATTAAAACCATAGTGAGTACCATAACATACATGTCAGAATAGCTGTCATTGACTTTGGGAGGTAATTAAGGGCAGATGAGGTCACGAAGGTGGAGCCCTGGCCATAGAATTAGTGGCTTTATTAGGAGATAAAGAGACCAGAGTGCTTCAAGGTAGAGGTCAGTGGTGTTCCAGGAGGGCTGACACTGACCTTGAGCTGGCCCAATCCCACACACCTGGACCTTCAGAGACTGCCCAGGCCCTGGAACAGAGGAGGCAGCAGGTGTGGGTCCGAACCTTGGGTCTGAGCACTGACCTGGCCACAACTTGCCCTCTGACCGCAAGCTGATCCCTGAATCTTTCTGGCACAACCAAAATATTTCTGTGGCATGGAGCAGGGTGCATAGGCTGGTGGCTAGCTGGTGGCCTCAAGTTCACCCGTCTGGCTCATGTGTGGGTGTGCCACCTGCGCGCCTGGTTGGGTTTCTTGCAGTTCCCATGGCATCGCCCTTTTCTGGGAGGTATCTGCTGATGCCTTTCCTTGCTGACCAGGTGCTGAGTCCACTCATCCCTCCAGAGGCCTCAGCCTTCAGCCCCAAGACTTACTCAGGGGAAGTCAGAGCTCACAATTATTTGACTAATCCTCATGTAGCAACACACTGGGGATTGTTTGTTTAGCAGGAGGCCGAGCCCTGGTGAGCTCTTCCCCCTGCAGCCTTGCCCTGACTGGGTCTGCAGGCTGGGAGCAGGGTGCCCCCATCCTGGAGGCCCAGAGACAAGATCTGGGTGGAAAGGTTCAGAGCTGAGAGCCCCCCGGAACCCATGTAACGCCGTGTATCAGCTGCCCAAGGCTGCTGAAACCAATTACTACCATTGTGGTGGGGAGGCCAGAAGTTCCAAATCAAGGTGTCTACTGGGCTTTAGGAGAGAATCTTTTCCTGGTTTTTCCAGCTTCTGGCATTCTTTGGCTTATAAACACTGGTGCATAACTCCAATTGCTACTTCCTCTTCATGGCCTTCTTCTGTGTCTCTTGTAAGGATACCATTGATCAATGGATTTTTAGGGCCTACTGGGATAACCTCAGATGTTCTTGTCTCAAGATCTTTTACCTTAATAACATCTGCAAAGATCCTTTTTCAAATAAGGTCACATTCACAGGTTCCCGGTGGATACGTTTTTTTTTTTCAGGGGGAGGTGGGGTTCATTCAACCCACTGTATCTCAGAAGTTGCCTCTTTCAGAGCCAGTCAACAGCTAGATTCCTCTCTCATTGGTCTTTTCCTCTCCATCCCAACAGCCACTCCACTGTGCATTGCAGGTGCAGAATTCCCACAACTTTTAAAGAAGATACTATTTAGAGAATGGTAAGCTAAGCCATAGACTTAGAGAAAATATTTGCAGCTGATACATGGCGTTACACGGGTGTGTGTATGGGGGGCTCCCAAAGTCCATGACAGCTATTCTGACATATATGTCCTACTCAGGCTCTCACTGCTCTTGTGGGACTGGTACAGTAGTCTTCCAGCCTGCACCAGCCTCCTGCCCCCATTTTCATCCATTCCTCTTCATTCATTCTCTTTGCTGTTCCAGAGGGGTTTTTCTAACTCTCAAATTACCTCGTGCCATTCCTGCTGTAGATACTTGAAAACAACACCAGTCTCCTTGATGTGGTGTCTGAGGCCTTGACCTGCCGCTCAGCTTCTTGTCCAGGTCTCTGCCCACACCTTCCACTCTGACCCACCAACACCGTAAGGCCTTTGAACAGACTGTCCTCTGACCTTGAAATGCCTTTTGCTTATCCCATTGTCCAGTGCCCAGCTCACCAGCAGAACCTCCAGGAGGCTCCTCCAGTCCTGCCCTGTGTCCCGAGCACCTTGCTTGGCCACTGCACCTGTCACCCGTCAGCATTACCCACTGGCGTGCCCGGGGCTTTCTTCAATAGGGTCAGTGCTCCTTGGGGGCCAGGGTGGCCCCTCCTTTACCTTTGTGGCTACCATCATGCCCAGCACAAAATGTAGCACATAGTAGGTGCTGAATAAAGTTCATAAATAATGAATAAAGTTGCTTGAGACCTTGATCACAGGTTTAATTCTGACAGCATCTTTTTTTTTTTTTTTGCATGACTTAAAGTTGTGGGAATCCTGTGCCTGCAATGCACAGTGGAGTAGGCTGAAAGAGCTTGGCTTTTGAATTTGGTCCTATGTATAGACAAAGCCTCCTCAGCCACTTATGCTTTGTACAGTGTGGGCAAGTTGTTGTGGGGTGTGTTGTTGTTGTTGTTGTTTGTTTGTTTTAGAGCCTTTATTTCCTCAGCTGAAAACTGGGACTGCTCTGGCCTCCCTTGCAATAGTGGCAATGAAAACACAGGCTTAACACTAGCAGGTCTACTCCTAGGCATATGCCCAAGAGAAACGTGCCCATACAGAAATGCGCATGTGGACGTTCACAGCAGCATTATTCTTAAGAGGCAAAAGGTGGAACCAACCCAAATGGCCATCAGTGGATGAATGGAGAAACAAGCGTGGTATAGCCATACAATAGAATAATACTTGGCAATGAGAAAGGGTGCAATACTGACATATGTTACCACATGGATGAACCTTGGAAACATGCTAAGTAAAAGAAACCGGCCACAAAAGACCACACACCATATGATTCCATTCATATGAAATGTCCAGAAGAGGCAAATCGGAAAAGTAGATCAGGCATTGCCCAGGTAGGAGGTGATGGAAGGGAGTCGTTCAGGGGAAGCAGCTAAAGGCCTGGCGTTTCTTTGTGAGATGGTGACAATGTTCCCAAACCGACCGAGAGGATGGTGGCACCGCTCTGTGGGCCTGGGATCACACAAGTAAAGGGAATTGTACGGGAACAAGGACTGTGCAGCAGATGGGCGGGCAGGCAGGCTTGGAGGTTCTGGCCTCGAATGCAGCTTCATTTCAATCCTGGCTTCACCACCAACCCTCAGTCTGATCTTGGGGAAAGGGAATAAATTCCCACGGCGCCAGAGTCTCATCTGCAAAATGGAGACATCCAAATGCCCGCCTCCCAGGGCTGTTCTAGGAGAAATGAGAAGGAACGCCTAAAGCCCTTAGCCCAAATGGGAACACTGACATGGGCTATCGTCACCCCACAGTGGAGTGTCCGGGTGGGTTTGACCGCACGCGGACAGAGTGGTGCTTGGTTTGTGTGGGATGTGGGGTGCTCGCAGTGAGGGGCTCCTCTCACAGTCCTAGGCAGGGTCTGCATCTCTTCAGGAAGCTGCTAACCCAGGTGCCCAGCCCCCACAGTGAACGAACCACGGAGGGAGAGAGAAGGAAGCTGTGGCCACAGTCTTCTTTCTCTCCTGTCTCTTTAATGTGTGTGAGTGTCATCCAGGGATGGCGCAAGGGAGCTGGGGACACTGAGGACTTAGTGAGTGCATCTCTCACCCTGGCCATCCACATGCTCAGTCCCCTGGTCCCCGCTGGCCCGCCCAGGGCTTGTCTAGTGGTGCCCAGCCGAGCCCGGAGTTCCAGGAGAAGAGGGATTTTAAAGGTCCCGAACCAGAGCTGCCGCCTTCCCCAAGCCTCCTTGCTTTCCCCCCAAGATTTTAATCAACCCGCATAAAGGGGCTCCAGGTTAGGCTATAGTGGCCGTAATGGAAAGGCTGTGTGACCTTGGGCAGGTCCCCTCCTCTCCTGCCATTGCTTCCTTTATGTGTAGGATGGGAGTGATGGTGGTGCCACCTCTTGGGGAGATGGAGACAAGAGGATAGATCAGAGTGAAAGGGCTCAGAAGCACCCAGCGGACCTCCGGCAGGAATGTGATGTGCATGGACCTGTCCACTTGTTTGCCGACTCCCTGTGCAGGCTCCCAAGGCTGCAAACCAGGCTCACCTGTTCACTAATGAACACTCGGTGCCCAGCACAGCACTTGGCACACAGGAGGTACTTCAGACATATTGGGAATGAATGAATGAATGAATGAATGAATGCGAAAAGGGGGATGAAAAGAGGAACACAGCTGATGTAATGTGTCAGTGGGTGTCTAAACCGTATCCCCTTGCATCCCCTGCTGCTTGTGGCCTGTGTTCCTGTCTCGTCCGCCCCTCCCCCATGGCTCAACCAGCTCCTCCTCTGCCTGCCTGTGAACGCCGTGTCCTCCTCTCCTTCTTCCTCCAGTCCCAGCTCTGCCCTGGGCGCCTTCCAGGTGCTGGTGTTGGGCTTGACGTCAGATGCTGCCAAATGGTTTTCCACAGTGGCTGTCCCCATTGCTCCTCCCACCAGCAACGGATGAGAGTCCCCATTGTCCCAGGTCCTCATCAGCACTTGATGGTGTAGCTCACCCTTCCATTTCCCTTAAAATACCCTAAAGGCAACTTTCCACAGAAAGGCTGGCCTTCTCTCTCTGTTTTTCTAATACCTGTGAAGCAAATGCATAGATGCTGAAATGGAAACGATCCTTGCAGGCACCACCTTGAACCAGGCGGAGGAGCCCACTGGACACCGGCCCCATTGGAGGCTGTGCCTCCACACTCTGCCCCTTCTCCTCCCACTCCACAGGCTCTCTCAGGCCTCTGAGTCCTTTGCCTGGAGCTTCCTGCCAGTCTGTGTCCTGAACCTAGAACCCAGCTCAGCTTTCATCTCCTCCAGGAGGCCTTCCCCGATCTCATCCACCATGCCCATCTCACTTGGGCTGATTATGTGGCCCTGCTCTGTTCCTCCAGGGTCCCCTGCTTCTCTCCACACTCTGAGGCCCTCTCCTCCCTTGAGGATCCGACTTTAAGGCTCCAAGGCTGCTGTGGCAGGAAACCCAGCTGAGGTGCACTTGGGCTGGCAGGGAAGAGAATGGTCTCCAGGAGGGAGGCACCGTCAAACATCCTCAGCATTGAGTGGAAATGGCTTTGGGCGCCTGTGGGAAATATGACTGGTATGCAGGCTCCCCCACCCTCACCTGTCTCTGCTTATACAGGCCAGTTCTGGGGGCAGGGCTGGGCCCCATATTCCCCAGCAGACCTCTGAGGGGCTAGAATCCTGACTGTTCATGTTGTCACAGAAGAATGTCCACATTGCTTAGAATTTTGGTTCGCGTTGGTCTGAGTAACAAACTCCATGTTTCATCTACAGAGGGTCAAGTGGGAGCAAGGCAGGGGGAAAGGCCTTGAGACTGCCCACTGTGGGCCCCCACGATGCTCACTAAATGAGGGGCTTTGGGAAAATTAAACATTAGCAGGAGGAGTCCCTGCTTTGAGCACCTCCAGGCCCAGTGCACGCCTTTGAACGATGGGCTAGAAATTCCCCAATTTTTCCTCAGTTAATCCCCACAGAGGAACCCTAAAACAGGGGAGCTCCTGGGCTCATTTCAGATTCAGGAAACTGAGCCACAGAGTGGTCAAACCAGCCACCTCGCTGGAAGGCTGCCAGAGAAATGGGCTTCAAAGCTGAGTCTTTCTTGTGTGGTCTACAAATAAATAGTGATGACATAACATCGTTAGAAACAACAGACAGTGTGCACACATGGAAGAAGCGAAAAGCAAGCTGTGATTAGGAAGAGCTGTGGAAGTTATTTTCTCAGGACCCCAAAAGAACCACGCAGTCCCCCGCCTCCCAACTCACTGTGGCCAAGCTCACAGCCCCTCAGGGGCCCTCCTCTCCCATGTCCCTCGGTCAAGGCCTGTCCTCGATCAGGGTCATGGGAAGCTTCGGTTGTTAGGGCCGCTGGCTATCCCAGGTCCTGCCGCTGGCTATCCCAGGTCCTGCCGCTGGCTATCCCAGGTCCTGCCACTGGGATTGGATGGGGATCAGGGACCCCGCCCGAAGTGCTTTTTCAGAGAACCTGGGCCCCTAAGGATTAAATGGGCAGGTCGTTTTCATTGCAGAGCTCAGTGTCTGCATCTGAAAAGGTGGGCAGAACCATCTGCCTGGCTCAGCTGGGAGCAGGTGTGGGCCTGGAAGGCTGCGTAAAGGAGGGTCCACGAGGCTCTCACCCCTGGAAACCTGAACTCGATTCCTGGCTTCACCTGCCCCCAGAGTTTCCCTGGGAGCCCAGCAACGCTCATCCCTGAACTGAGGAAGGACCGAGTATGGAAGTGCTTAGAGGGTATTCCAAACACAGTGAATGGGGGAAATATGTTGCTAGTTGAGAGGATGGCTGCCTACCCCGTCCCTCCTCCCCCCGCCCCCATCACCCTGGATAACTCCCAGAGGCTGAGCAATGGCTAGCACTCTGAGCCCCTCGGGCCCCGGGGTGCCCTTGTGCCTGTGGAACCCCAAAGAGCAGAACCGACTTCTCCAGTCGGCACACTTGGCACAATGCCTAGTGCCCACGATACAGGGGTGCACGGAAGTGGTTCAGCTCTCATGTCTTTTAAAATCAGAAGAAGAAATGAATTTATAATGAGCATGTAATAACGAATCCAGCCTAGATCACATTCATCCTCATACCAATGCAGCTACAAAACAACTTTCATTTCATTCATTTATTCATTTTATGAAGGGAAGGCCCGCATGGACAAAACTGCCTAGAGCCCATGATACTCAGTGAGGCCCTGACCACAGGCAGAACTGGGAGCGAGGCCTATTGTTTTCTGTTTGGGGCCACTCAGCTGGCACAAGCAGATTGCAAAAATGCCACAATTCCTGCAGCACTTCTCAGTAAGGAGGCAGCGTCTGTCTACCTGCCCTCAAATCCCACTTACTTGGGACAATGGATGTGGCAGGAGTGACACTTGGGTGGACTCTAAGCCCAGGCCTCCAGAGCATATGACCTGCTGCTATTCACCAGCTTTTAGCATCTTACTGACAAATGAATTATCCTGGCTACCCTGATGGATGACGAGGGGCACTGACCCAGTTTCTCTGTCACCCTGGCAACAGCCAGCCAATCCCATGAGTCAGAGCTGCCCAGCTGACTGTGGACACGGAACATGACCAGCTGAGAAAGGCAGAAGAATAGCCCAGCAGAGCCTGGCTCCGACTGCTGACTCATACAGCTGTCAGCAGCGTCGGTCCTGGCTGCTCCAGTCACTGTTTCGGCGTGGTTCGGGGAGGACCTGTGAGTGAGGCCAGGCTCATCTCCTCTTCTGATCCAAGCCTGAGGAGTCAAACCTGGTCAGCGGCAGCATTGTCTGGTGGAAATGTAACACGAGCCAGGGGGACCGGCACGTGTGTGCTTTCCAACTATCACGGAGCCACGGTGCTAAAAGAGTTCAAAGAAGCCAGGGAGAGCCCAGCCGATGTGACTTAGCGGTACAGCATTGACCCCTGAACCAGTCATGGTTCAGTTCTGGTCAGGGCACATGCCCGGGTTGCAGGCTCCATGCCCAATCGAGGGGGCTTGCAGGAGGCCTGCAGGAGGCAGCTGGTGGATGTTCCTCTCCCATCGATGTTGCTCTCTCTCTATCCCTCTCCCTCTCTCTCTAAAAATCAATAAAAAAAACATTTTATTTTTTAGACTAGAGGCCCGGTGCACAAAATTGGTGCATGGGGGTGGGGGAGGCAGGGGATGTCCCTTAGCCCAGCCTGCACCCTCTCCAATCTGGGACACCTCAATAGATGTCGGACATCCTTCTCACAATCCAGGACTTCAGGCTCCAAACTGCTCACCTGCCTGCCTCCCTGATTGCACCTAACCGCTTCTGCCTGTCAGCCTGATCACCCACTAACCACTCCTCTGCCAGCCTAATTGATGTTTAACTGCTCCCCTGCTAGCCTGTTTGCCCCCAACTTCCCTCCTCTGCTGGCCTGGTCACCCCTAACTTCTCTCCCCTGCAGGCTTGATTGCCCCCAACTGCCCTCTCTTGCAGGCCTGGTCCCTCCCAACTGCCCTCCCCTGCTGGGCATCTTGTGGTAACCGTCTTGTGTCCACATGGGTACAGGATCTTTGACCACATGGGGGCAGCCCTCTTGTGTGTTGGAGTGATGGTCAATCTGCATATTACTCTTTTATTAGATAGGATAGAGGCCTGGTACATGGGTGGGGGCCAGCTGGTTTGACCTGAAGAGTGTCCCAGATAAGGGTGGGGGTTCCCTTGGGGTGAGGGGCGGCTTGGGTGAGGGGCCTGTGGAAGTTTGCAGCCTGGCCACACCCCCTCAGTGACCCAAGCAGAGGCCCTGGGATCTGGGATTAATTTATGTCTACAATTGAAACTTTGTAGCCTAGAGTGGAGGCCTAGGCCAACAACAACAGGTGGAAAGCTTGGCTTCCTCTGTTGCCAGGGAAACCCAAGCCTTCCTCCTGCTCTCAATGGTGACAGCCATCTTGGTTGGGGTTTATTTGCATAATCTGCTCCTGATTGGCTGATGGGTGTGGCTGAGGGCATGGCTTGTGGGTGTGGCAAATGTGTGGTCAAATTTGCATATTACTCTTTTATTAGATAAGACTAGAGGCCCGTTGCATGAAGATTCATGCAATAGGCTTTCCTTCCCCTGGCTGCTAGGATCAGTCTTCCTCTGGAACCTGGGACCCAGGCCTTCCCTCTGGCCTTCCCTTCCGTTTTTGCTTTGGCCGGCTGGAGGCTTCACTCCAGCTGGAGCCTTCAGTCTTCTCTGCTCTGGCCAGAGTGCCACGCTGCTTTGTCTCTGCCCCCAGGGGCATGTGCTCACACCACTGGGCCCTGCCCCCCACTCCTGATTGGCTGGTAATATAGCACAGGTATGGTCAAATTTGCATGTTTCTCTTTTATTATATAGGATAATGTGCATTTTACTAGTTAGTTCCACTCTGTTTGGACCAGCACATCCCCAGTGCTCAGGAACTGCCCACTCCCAGCCTCTCCGTTCCACAGTTACTCACACTTATTCTTGTGCAGAACAACAATGGTCCACAATTGACCCAGTGTTCACAGAGAGAGAGGATGGCAAAGGGCCTCTCTGAGTCACCTCAGGGCTGTTCCAGAAAAGACTGGCCTCCCCTCCACCCCTCCTCTCCCAGGGAAATGCAAGTTCAGACCCCATATGCTGGCTCTAGGCAAGAGGGTGGGTCACCATCAGGGCTGAAAGCCAGTGTGATGGATTCTGATTCTACAGGGCAAGTTCTGACTCCTTGCGACCCTGGCAGCTTAGCTTAACCTGCTATGTGACCTTGACAGCTTAATTTAACCTGCTGTGCGACCTTGGCTGCTTAGCTTAACTGCTGTGTGACCCTGGCAATTTAGCTTAACCTGTTGTAAAACCTTGGCAGTTTAGCTTAACCCCTTCAACACTGCCCATTGTATGGAAGAGGAACTGAGGCTTAGAACGAAGGATCTGTACCAATCGCGACCCACAGGTTGAGAACCGCTACTGTAGAGTCTAAGACCATCAGAAAACACAGATATTTACATTATGATTCATAACAGTAGCAAAATTACAGTTATGAAGTAGCAACGAAAATAATTTTATGGTTGGGGGGGTCACCACAACATGAACTGTGTTAAAAGGTCATGGCATTAGAAAGGTTGAGAACCACTGCTCTAGAACTAGCAGCAAACGAAATCATCGGAATTTGGAAACTCTCTTTCCCAACTTATAGTTGAGGAGGCAGTGTAAGGTCCCTGAGTCCTTGGGCTCCACAGCTGCCCACCTCCTGTCCCCTCCCTACTTAGAGGCTGAGACTGCTGGCATCATCGTCCTCCCAGCCCACGTCGTCAGTAGGTACTGCCAAAATAACAACCGCTCCTCTTCAGGTCTGAATTTCTCTTTATGTGAGCAACAAGCCCTCATCTATAACAACATCTATAATAATAAAAGCATAATATGCAAATTGACCATACAGCTGAACAGCAGAACGACCATCTGGATGACCACGCATGACACCCACTGGCTCCAGGCCGGCCAAGGCGGGTACAATGGGATTGGTCAGGTGCCTGGCCATCACTCCATGATCACCCTGCAGAGGGGAGCCCAGGCCACTGGCTAGTGGGTTGTGGTGGGTAGGCAGGGGCTCCTGGACTGTGAGAGGGCACAGGCTGGTGAGGGTTCCCCCCCTCCTATCCTCCATTAGTGAATGCGTTTCATGTACCAGGCCTCTAGTTTATTATAATACTGTAATTTCAGTTACTTACAAACTGAAGAATTAATATATGGCAAGTTGCCAGGCCTTAGAGGCAGCCTGGAAAGGGTCCAGGTAGCCAAGAATTATGAAGACATGACCTAGCTGGTATTGCTCAGTGGTTAGAGTGTCTTGGGTTTGATTCCTGGTCAAGGGCATGTACTTGGGTTGCAGGTTTTTTTTTTTTTAAATATATTTTATTGATTTTTTACAGGGCGGAAGGGAGAGGGATAGAAAGTCAGAAATATCGATGAGAGAGAAACATCGATCAGCTGCCTCTTGCACGCCCCCTACTGGGGATGTGCCCGCAGCCAAGGTACATGCCCTTGACCGGAATCGAACCCGGGACCCTTCAGTCCGCAGTCCGACACTCTATCCACTGAGCCAAACCGGTCTCAGCAAGGGGTTGCAGGTTTGATCCCTGGCCCCAGTGGAGGTGCAGGTGGGAGGCAACCAATCAATGTGTCTCTCTCACATCAACATTTCTCTCTCTCTCTCTCTTTTTTCTCGCTCTCTCTCTCTCTGTCTCTCCCCCTCCCTTCATCCCTTCCACTTTCTCTAAAAATCCATGGAAAAAGTATCCTCAGGTGAGGATTAACAACAACAACAACAAACGGCAGAAGTGATGTTTGATGGGGGTCCATTCATGTTCCGTTTCCTCTTCTGAACCGTGACGTGCTGTTGGCACAGACACCCAGAGATCATGGTTCTGGTGAAGGGAGCTGGGGAGGGCCCCCGTGAGGACCACCAGGTCCGGCCTTGCCGATAAGTCTGGAGCTCTCGTCCCCTCGCTGTGGTTTCTATGTGGAGAAGTGACTCATGGCAGTTCTGAAATGCCAAGGTCTGTGTATTTACATTTCTGCCCTTTCACTGCCCTGGCCAAGGTTTCCAGCTTGAGGTAGTTCTCCCAAGGGAATGGCTGCTGGGAATGAGGAGTGGCTGGAAGGAAGTGGCGCTTGACTCACAGGGAAGAGCCGTGGAGCACAGGTGAAGGCCAGGTAGTTGTTTCGGGCCAGCCTTCTGCTCCTTCCTTTCTAGAAGGTTCCAGTTCAATCTGTGGAGAACCCTCCTGCACTTCCTCCAAAACACACACACACACACACACACACACACACACACACACACACACACACACCAGGAATGTGCTATATTCTTTATTCTCCAAAGGCTCTTTATTCCTTCATTTTGCAGATAAGAGTAGTTGATATTTATTGACTGCCCACCATAACCCGGGCTTGTGCTAAGAGCCTTACTTGTATTAGCTAAGCAAATCCTCATAGCAAGCCTTAGGTGGATTTTAAAATATTCATTTGACAAATAAGAAAACTGAGCACAGAGAGGTTAAGTGACTTGTCCAAAGTCACACAGACTGTAAGTAGAGCAGGCAGGACTTAAATCCAGGCATTCTGACTCCAGAACTCAAAACTAGTGACCATAATAACCCGGTCTCCTTGTAGAGGAGGAAAGTGAGGCACAGAAAGGTTAAGTGACTTGCTTGAAGCTGCAGAGCCATGATTTACACTTGAATCAACCTGGCTACAGGTTTTCATCCTTCTTCTTCTTAAAAAAAAATCTGCTTGCTTCCAACCCCTGGGGACAGCAGCCCTCCCTCCCCTCCCCGCAGGAAGGACCCCCCACTGTGGAGGATGCTCACCACCTGATTTCAGCTGACTCCTTCCATGACCTTGAGTAGATCAGGGCTCTCATCTGTAAATTGAGACTTGGGATTGCCCCTCCCACTTGAGAGGACTGTTGATCAAAAGTGATTAGGGGAGTGAGCCTCTGCACAGTCCTCCTGGCCTTTCTGTTGTTTTCCTAGGGCCCACCTCGGGGTAACTGCTCCTCCAGACTAGCCTTTGACCTGTAGGGCCTTGTTCTGGGGCCTGGGTAAGTTTTGGGTTTCCTGCTGTTCAAAATTACCACCCTCCACAAATGTTCAGGGATGGGAGGGTTTTGCAATCAGTTATTGCATCAGGAAAGCTCTCTGAATAGCCCCATTCTACCCTCCTCCCCGCCCAGGTGCTGGCTCAGCCAACGGGAGGATGGGCGCATAGGGGAAGGATCCAGAGACTTCCTCTCTCACGGCCCAGACGGGGCCTGTGGCAGGAACAGCGGGCCGTGGGTCTCTTCCAAACAGCCCCAGCAAAGGGCTAGTCCTCTGGGCAGATGTGAAGAGAGCCAGAGAGCCAAAGCCATTCTGGGGAGGAGGGTGGGGGCATGAATAGATTGGCCGGCAACCCCCTACCCCAGCCCAAGGAGCTTGCAGCCCTGCTAGGAAACGGAAGTCGCTAGGGGCAAGTTGCACACCCTCAGTGCAGACTGGGTCATAGCTTAGCCATAAACACAAGGAGGTCAGTGTGCACTTGTGCCCTCTTTAAAGTCAAGCCAGCAGTAAGTACTCACCATGTTTGTCCTTATTATTGCCCTGCCACTTAGTCTGGCCTGCTTGACCCTAAAAGCACCATGGGAAATCCACAGCTTCAGTCACCCTGCCACCATGACCTTGAGACCATTTCTCTGACCTCTGTGACCCTCATCTTTGGGGCGGGTCTATACTCACCATGTCCAGGAGCTGTGGAGTGAATTCAGTGAGAAAATGGATCTAGAGGACCCAGCCCAGTGCCTGGCACAGAGGAAGCGCTCATCAATGGTGGCCTTTATCATGGCTCTTGCTTGGATGGGACCCCGAGGGAAGTGGAGCTCCAGGAACAGAGGAAGCCATTGTAGGGAGGTGAAGGGGGGAGGGAGCCTCCCTGGGGATGGCAGTCAGAGTCCTCGCCCCCCTGGGCCCGGCTGAGTCCTAGATCCACTTTCTTCTCTAGGGTGGCATTTATCCTCTATCCTGGGAACAGTGAGGGAGGGATGCTTCTGGGATGGGGCACCCTTGGAATTTTCCCATGCTCTCGTTCCCAGGTTCCCACCGGGGCTCATAAGACATTGTTCACCATCTCCTACCCCATAAACCATTTACCTATAGACATCTGGGACTCGGACTGTTAGAGGACTCGAGGGCAATGTGCCATCCCTGAAGGCCACAGGAGGTGCCTACGAAGCAGCAATGTCCTGGCTGCCAACGTGTGTCTCTCTCCAATGCTGCACGCAGGGACCTCATGTGGGCATTTTAGAATGGACCATGCCGGAGAATTTACACCATGGAAATCGGCAAATACTACAACCCCAAACGGATTGTTAAACATGACACCCCACTATTCTTATGAACTTGGAAATGAGGTTGTCAGATTTCAAGTAAAATTGGCCTTCAGGGGAGGAAACCAGGGGAACAACCACACAGGTGTGAGAGAGGTCCTGGAGGAGTCCCCGCAAATGCCCAGCAAGGTGAACTGGAGAGTAATGGTAATGTGGGGAGCAGAAATCTAACAAAACATTTGTCCTGGTATTGTTCGGAGAAAGATAGCAAGGGGGCTCGTCTGAACAGAAAGGGCACTGGTCAAAGGAGAAGCATCAAGCAGCACTGTGGGGTGAATGATGACTATGCCTCTGTCATTGTCATCAGCACCAGATACCAACTTCCCTCTCCCATGTAGCTGTGTGCCCCTCTGACTGCACCCCAGGAGTGGACCAATTGCCAACAGCACCAGTTAGCTTGGGCTTCCATAATAAACGCCATAGACCCGGCGGCCCGATCCCGTGACCTCATGCAGGTGCTTCAGATCAAGTCCAAGTTCAAGGTGTGGGCAGATTTCATTTCTTCCAAGGCCTCTCTCCTTGTCCTGTAGATGGCCACCATTGCTTACATGGTCATCCTTGGAATGGGTGCTACCTGTGTCCCAATCTCCTCTTAGAAGGACATCAGTCATATTGGATGAGGGCCCACCCACATGACCTCATTTTAACTTAATGTCCTCTTTAAAGTCACACAGCCTCGGCAGAGTGACTGACTGTTCATGGATCTGCTGATACATTCATCCTGGTCTGCTGACTGCCTTGGTCATCGTAATTCTCACTATCAAGGTGCAGGAACCAGGCCAAGTGAATCTCCACCCTCCACAGTTAAACATCAGGTTCCAGAACCTGGTCCATGAGGGCCTTTCCACTGAAATGACCTCTCCCTCTGGGGTGTTCCTCCTTTAGTATCTTCTCTGTTCTGCTCATGCTACAGTGCTCCGTGTTGCTGCCTTCCTCCCACGCCGCTGGGAGCTCACTGAGGACAGGGCTGCTCTCTGCTTTCGGTGTCTAACACGAAGCTTGGCACATAGTAGGAGTTCAGTAAATACCCATTGAATGACCAGTGACTTGGCCAAGGACCAAGATCCTCCCAGAGTCCCAGTTCAGGTTCATCCCAATGCACAAAATAGGAGCACTTCCCGAAAGCATTAGAACAAGTTTTGGTGAGTTGAGTCGCGTTTTACATGAGCTAGGTAGGCCTTCTCTCAAACCCACAGGGGAAGCCATACCTAGTCTCATCCCATAGGGTAAGCAGAAATACTTTATAGTTTCCTACAGGGGGGAATGGAGAGAGAGAGTGGAAGAGAGGGAGCCGGAGTGGGAGCAGGCCTGGAAGGAGGCAGAGAAGGGATGAGGGAAGTGATTTGAGGTGGGAAGACTTTGGGTCTGAATCCTGGCTCACACTCTTCCTAACAGTGTGACTTTAGGCAAATTAATTAGCTTTCCTGGGCCTCTGTTTCCTCAGTCGGCAGAGAAGATGATATTGATTTGTAGGGCTGTTGCGAAGATAAGTGAGATAAAGTATGCAAAGCACAGTGAGCAACAGAGTGGCCATTCAGCAGAGGCGGGTCCCCTTCCCCTTCTCCCGGGAGGAGGCTGTCTTAACCCACCGGCACGTGGACAACTGCCTCAGATTCTTGTCCCCCAGGTTTGTGTAAAGTGAATTATAAAGTCTACAAACACGCAATAGCTGCCCCTGCTAAGCTTGCAGCTGCTAGTTACTCAGACCAGAGGAGACAAGCCCTCCAGGGAGAGCCGAGAGCCAGAGCCCGGGGGGAACTGGAGCCCCGGGAAGCTGAGGCGTCTGCCCTCCTGCCCCCTGCAATTCCCACAAAGGGACAGCGGAGATGCCACAAACATTGGCTATCAGACCCGCCTGTGGTTTGCCCCTAACCCACTTAAATTTTCAGGTCACGGCCTGCAGCCTTCCCCAGAAATATGGCAGGAAAGCCACAGGCCTAGAATTGTTTGTTTGTTTGTTTTATGGAAATCCCAGAAACCAAATAGCCTTTGCATGGGGCCAGGCTGCCTTTGAGAGTGAAGGGAGGTGTGCTTGGCTAGCTGCCACCACAGCCTAGTTCAGCTGAGCCCAGGAAAATGGCATGTTTGAAGAGGCAAGATGAACTCATTCAAAACAGCCTGCAGATGTCAGGTCAGAGGGTGGTCGGGTGGGGACTCTTCTTTAATAAGCAAAGGGAAAAGGCAGCCTGTAAGATGTGTGTGTGTGTGTGTGTGTGTGTGTGTGTGTGTGTGTGTGTGTGACTATAAATACAGACATTTAAACCAATGCTTACGTGTCAAGATGACTCACTGAAAAGGCAGAGCTAGTGAGGGCTCCAGGGGCCTCCCCAAGTCCTGAGAGATGATCAGCGAGTTCACAGGGCACCTGGATGAGTGTTTAGAAAATGTCTTTTTTAGGTCCATCCCTGCTGTTCCAAAAGGTAAGACTTCCTTCTTTTTTACTGCCGAGTAGTCTTCCATTGTGTAGATGGACCACAGCTTTTTTATCTGCTCATATGCCGATGGGCACTTGGGCTGCTTCCAGATCTTGGCTATTGTAAACGTGCTGCAAGGAGCACAATATTCTTTCGAATTGGTGTTTGTGTGTTTGTGTGTGTGTTCTTTTTTATATATTTCCTGAAGTGGAATGGCTGGCTCATAAGGCAGTTCCATTTTTAATTTTTTGCAGTAACTCCATACTGCTTTCCACAGTGGCTACACCAATATCACCCAATAAATTCAATAACAAAATTTTAAATAATAAATTAATTGTAAAAGGAAGGAAGGAAGGAAGGAAGGAAGGAAGGAAGGAAGGAAAGAAAGAAAGAAAGAAAGAAAGAAAGAAAGAAAGAAAGAGAGAGAAAGAGAAAGAAAGAAAATGCCTCCTTTTCTGTCTGCTTGGCTCACACTGATCCTGGCAGCAGGGAAGCAGAGCTCCTTGCACCTGGTTGTAAAGCCTGGCTGCACTCAGCTGGCCGAGCCCTCTGCCTGCTTTGGGGTGGTACCTGTCCACAGGTGTCCTATGGCCTGGCAGCCCTACCTGCCACACCTCCTAATTTATCCAGAATAGTTCCAGAATGTTGCAGTCATCTATTGCTATGTAACTAATCACCCCCAAAACAGGGGTAAACAATCCTGTGGGTCAGGAATTCCGGAGGAACGCAGTGGGGGTGGCTCTGGTCAGCACCATGAGGTCTGGGGCCTCAGCCTGGAAGAAGTGGAAGGCTGAGACAGAGGACTCCTTTCAAGGTAGCTTCCTTGGCTCTCCTGTCTGGACAGGCTCTGTTGGGTCTGTCACCTGGAGGCCAGGTAAGAACGTCATCTACTGTATGAAGACACCCCAGGTAGGCCTTCCAGGTGACAGACCCAGAAGGACTGGATGTGTTGGCTGGGATGTCTAGCATGTGCTCTGGAGGCAATGGCTAAACTGGACAGGAGAAAGACTAGGAATCAGATCACAGCCTCTAGTTTGTACTCTTGTCCAGGCCCCCACAGAGCTTAGGGGGAGGTCTGCAGGGGTCTAAGGCTTCTTGTGTGTGCACTTAGAATAAAATAAGAGAAGCACAGGCAGTGTGGCTCAGTGGGGGTTACCGTTCCATTCCCAGTCAGGGCACATGCTTGGGTTGGGTTGCGGGCTTGATTCCCAGGAGGGGGTGTGCAAGAGGCAGCCAATCAATGGTTCTCTCTCATCATTGATGTTTCTATCTCTCTCTTCCCCTCCATTCCTCTCTGAAATCAATAAAAATACATTAAATAAAATAAGGGAAATGTTGGAATAGAATTCCTCTTCATTGGCAGTTGGATGTACAAAGAGCAAGGTTAAGGGTTAGTCTGAGCAGTGTTCCAGTTCTCACTTTGCCACCTTCCTCTGGGTGATTTTAGACAAGCTGATCCTCTTCTCTGAGCCTTCTGGTGAATCTAAAAGGATGGTGATAACTAGTTGGTGAGATTATTTTGAACATTAAACGAGAGAATAGGTCAGGGTCTAGCATAAGGAAGGAACTTAGTCAATTTTCATTTCTTCTCCAGTTCTTGGAACCTTGTCTTAAACACTAATATTGTCTTTCTTAGATATGTCCCAGTTTTGTTGTTGCTTATTTGTTTAGAATTTAGGGGCAGGGAGCATAAGGCACGCTGTGTGGCTGTGAAGCCTTGTGTACCGCGAAGAAGAGAGGAGGAAACTGGGAGCCCTGGACACTCCCTGGTTGAGAATTCCCCAGTATTTGGAAGGGGGAATACTCAGGGCCTTCCTAATGGAGCCGCCAGGCAACTACTTGGGCATGAATGAAAATGAATCAAGCCCGAGCTCAGCAGTAGCCCAACCTTATCCAGAAAAATCAATACAGGTTTCCCCATATTACGCAACATATGATTTCCTGAAAAGTTGGAGATAAATCAATGTTTTCCCCAGTTCAACATGTTTTACATATCAGGTGTGAGCTCAGAATTATGCTGAGGCTAGAGGACACACACACATACACACACAATCAACCATGATTCTTGCTCTCAAGGTTCCCACATTTTTACCCAGCCACTTCCTAAATGCACTAAAGGAGCTTGCTAATGACATCATGTGGTAGATGCTTCCATAAAGCTAAGAACTATTTTAATCTGGGAAGAATTATTTCCTGATTAACATCTATTTATATACTAGAGGCCCAGTGCATGAAATTCGTGCATGGGGGTTGTGGAGGGGTTCTCCTTCAGCCCAGCCTACTCTCTCTCCAATCTGGGACTCCTCAAGGGATGTCCGACTGCCCGTTTCCTAGAAGGATCGAGCTTAAACGGGCAGTTAGATAATCCCTCTCATAATCCAGGACTGCTGGCTCCCAAATCCTCGCCTGCCTGCCTTCTTGATTGTCCCTAACCACTTCTGCCTGCCAGCCTGATCACCCCCTAACCACTCCCCTGCCAGCCTGATGTCTAACTGCTCCCCTGCCAGCCTGTTTGCCCCCAACTTCCCTCCTCTATCGGCCTGGTCACCCCTAACTGCCCTCCCCTGTAGGCTTGATTGCCCACAACTGCCCTCCCCTGCTGGCCATCTTGTGGTGGCTATCTTGTATCCATATGGGGGCAGCCATCTTGTGTGTTGGAGTGATGGTCAATCTGCAAATTACTCTTTTATTAGATAGTATTTGTATCTGTCAACTTGCATTTTCACAGTGAAGGTCTTTTCAGTTCAGCATATTCAGGCCTATCATGACTATTTGTTGACTAAATGAGCATAGTTCAAAATCGAGCATATCCTCGATCACATTTGTATAGAGGTAGATAACTCAAAAATACCTTTCACGTCTATGTAACTATTTGCTTTCATAAGAACCTTGAAAAGGAGGAAGAGCAGGACTTTATTATGTCCATTTCACAGGTAAGATACCTGAGATCCATACAGAGTAATTAGCTTATCCAAATCAGTGTCCAAAATGTCTAATGGAAGTTCAGTCCAGACTCTGCCTGCAGGGAAAGCCCTGGCAATGAGATCAAGATCATTTTAGCTCACGTGTCCCCTTGGCTGACCTGCTCAGGTCCTGCTAAAGGTACCTGTCCCTCCTCCCAGGAATCTGGGCTGGAAGCCCTCAAAGCTCAAGCCCCATCTTTCCCCAACAACTTGCATCCCATTACCTTCCCTGTGGGTGACCTTCTGTCCTTGAATACATTTACTTGGTTGACACTAAGCCCCTCCTTTATAACAAACACTGGGCTGAATGAGCCAGGGCCCCCTCTCTGTGAAAACAGTTGTGTAGAAAGTGCCATGACAGAAACAGGACTCAGTCCCATCTGGGAGGACATTTACCTGTCTGACTTCTGTGCTGGGAAAATCTGGGTGGTGTTTTGAAGGATGAATAGGAGTTTGTTAGACTGGCAGGGAGAGGCAAGGGAATTCCAGTGGGAGGAAATGGCACAAGCAAATGGCACAAGCAAAGGTGTGAATTGACACATTGTGTTTAGGGCTCTACCAGGAGCTGACATAGGTAGGGTGAAAGTGAGAAAACAAGAAAGGTGAGGCTGGGAAGAGAAAGGGGGCCAGGAAAGAGGGCCTACTCTTCCACACTGTGGTGGTTGGATTTTATCTGAAGGTCCCTGCAAGGTTTGAGGCCAGGGCCTGATGTGATCAAGTTTAAATTTTAGAAAACATGCTCTGATAGCTGTGTGGGGAACGAATGGAGGAGATAAAGGGCACATTTTGTCTTGTGCACCATTGCACCTCCAGCATCTGGTAGGTGCACTGGCAGATGACATGTTCGGTGTATGTTGAAGAGATGAATAAGTGACCCAGTTAGGAGCTTATGGAGAAACCCAGAAGGTCCTAAGCTAAACTCACAAGAGTGGAGAGGCATGGGGAATGTACAAGGTTTGTATCAGTCAGGAAAACCAGGTCAGGAAGTTCAATGGGAAGAATTTAATGGGAACTCTTTACACAGCTGGTCTGAAGCAGGGGTGCCCTTCAGAATCAGCCCAAGTTGTGGCAAGGAGACCAGACCTTCATAATCATCAGTCATTGGTGTAGCCTCCTGCAAAGGGAGTGTGGCCATGAACAAGGTAGCTCTTCCCAGTCAAGACAATGTCCAGAAAAAGCTTCCCAAAGGCACCCAAAGTTGGGTGGACTAAGTTCTTCGATCTGGCAGGGGAATCTCACAGCACATAAGAACAGCCATACAAAAGGGATTTTTAGGGGGCTGGAGCCACAGAAGAGGTGTAGTCAGTTCCAAGCAGAGTGAGAAAGGAATAGTAGCCACAATCCTCTCTTTCTCCCACCCACCCATCTCCCTCCAGGGCATCCTGCTGAACATGGGAATCAGTTTGCAAGCAGCAGCCCCAGGGAGCTGTGTGGAGGATGGCTCTGACAGCAAACATGTTTTTAGGTGGACCCAGTGACCCAGTGGCACTGGGGGACAGGAAAAGGGTGGATTCAAAGGGAAATGACTGTCAGGGATTCTGGTGCCTGGAGTGGGTGGCAGTGCTGCCCTCTCAGGGGAAGCAGTGAAGGAGGTGCACACCTTGGAAAATACTGATGGCCCATGCTACGTGTACCATCCAAGTGCAGATGCGAAGCTGGCCATTTTGTGGATCTAAATACTGGCACAAGTAAAAATTTATATATATATATATATATATATATATATATATATATATATTTTAGAGAGGCAGGAGTGGAAGAGAGAGAGAGAAACATCAATGATGAGAATCACCGATCAGCTGCACGCCCCCCACAGGGGTCAAGCCCACAACCCAGGCATGTGCCCTGACTAGAAATCCAACCATGACCTTCTGGTTCATAAGTCTATGCTCAACCACTGAGCCATGCCGGTCAGGCCAAAGTAAACTTTTAAGAACAAACGCCTCAGGTGGGCTCTCTCCTGACCATAGGACTGAGTGCAACCAACTCAGCATGGCATTGGAGCCCTTTACATTTCCCAAAGGACTTTTGCAGGCTCAGCTCCCTGCTTCCCTTGCAGCTGCTCAGGGCTCTGAGCCAACATCCCTACCTGGTCTAGCCACCCACCATTATACCTCCCCCCCCCCCCCCCTAAGCAACAATCTCACTATCCCTTGAGTCCCCAGGTCAAATGCTGTCCAGATGGAGTCCTTCCTCTTTTCTCCAGGCAAATCATAATCTCTCCTTTGAGTCCCCACTAGTGCTTAACTAGCTTGAAAGTGCCACCACTAACTAGCGATTTGACCACAGCAAGTAACTAATTCTTTGCAGGCTTCTTCTCCTGGGCCATGGGGCAAACACACACACAAAACCCCACAGTGAAGTTGTAATACCAAGTGAAGTAATCTGTGAAAGTGCTAAGAACAGTATGGACTTCAGTAATGCTAGCTTTTAGCATCATTTTAATTTTCATCTCTTAATCCTCAGCGTCTAGCTCTTAGTTGATGTTTAATTAGTGTTTGTTGAATTATCCTTGGGTCTAGACCTGGTTTTAGAAAATTAAATATTTAGCAGAAGAAACGCAAGGACTCCAAATTGACCTGGTTCTCTCTTTAAATAAAATGACAGATTCTAAGGTGTGTGTCCCCCTTCCCTCACCTCCCACGGAGCTTTGTGCAGTCTGGAACACATTTCATGCTCACCCAAACCACACTGCAAGAGTGCACGCACACGACCTGGCAGATTTGCCCCAGGGTAGACAGTATCATCGTCTATGGCCAGAATGACTTCCACTCCCCTACCCACCCACCACAGAACCGGGACTGTTGCCGGGCTCCAGACCCTGCTGTGGGGTTAGGGGAGGGGGCAGGAATCCGGCGGCGGCCACGTGGGCCCCTTCCGTCCGCTCCCCACATCCTTTGTTTCCCACTGGCCGCGGCTCAGGAAGCTCTTTCTGAGGGTCACCGCGAAGGGGCGGTGAGGGAGCCTGGAGCAGCTATTTCCGTTCAATCCGGGCGGGTGGCAGGCGCGGGAGGGGTTGGAGGTGGAGGCAGCGCAGAAAGCCTAGTGTTTGCTTTTATTTCATCCAACAGAAGGTTCTATTTGTGGAAGCGAACAGACGCTGAGGATTAGAACTGGGAGGAGGGCAGGAAAGGGGGAAAAAAAGCTATATCCACTACCACGCACAGGTCTTCCCTGGAACTACCGCGTGGGGGTGAATGACTGATTCTGGAATTCATCATCTTTCCTAATCCTCCCTTCCTCCCGCTACAGCCGGACCTCGGCGGCGCCCACGGCTCCAACCCGAGGTTCCCAGCCGCGGGGCGGTGAGGGGGATCCCCTGGGCGGAAGGCTTCACAGCGGGGCGACAGCGAGCGGAGGGTGCGGAGAACGACGGTGCGCGCGCCCGCAGACCATTGTGCTAGGTGTGAATGGTAGCGCGCACCAATCACCGGCCACTTCGCCTCCCGCAGCCCGCCCACTTCCCCGGGACCCTGACGTCACGGGAGCTTTTCCTCCGCCCCCTCCTCCGGCTTCTGTAGCTTTTTGAGCTCCAGGCCTGTCCGAGGGCGCGCGCCTTCTCCTGCCCAGCCCAGCCCCGGGGGTGTGTGCGCGCCCAGCCGACTTGGGACGCACCACCTGCGCTGGAGCGCGCGCTGCCCAGAGCATCCTCAGTGCTCCGGCCACCCCTAGCGCCTCCGCGGACCCAGCTCCACCTCTGCTCCCCCCCACCCTCAGCCTCCCCCTCCGCTCTGGTGATTGCTCGCTGGCGGCAAGGGCCGAGTCGTCGCAGCCACCTCATTGCACAACCGGCTTCCCAACTGTTTACACAGCCCGGCCTGTGAGTGTGTGTGTATACAGCGTGAGTCACCGGGAGGCGGAGGAGGTGGAGGAAAAGGAGAAGGAGGAGTGCACTGGCCGGATCGCTGCGGCGCACACGCTCACTCAGTCACTCTCTCCGAGCGCGTCTCGCTCGCTCACACCACGCCAGGAGCTCCGGAACGCGCACACTCCCGAGCGCCGCGGAAAAGTTGACAAGGCTCTCGCTCCGGACTTCTTGAGTTGAGAAGTGCATTTGGTCTGCCTTCTGTCGAACCTGCGGAATTCTGTCCTCGCGGTTCGAAACCTCGAGAACGCCGGCCGCCAAAACTGTCCGCAGCTTCGACAACAATAGCGGCGGCCGACCCCAGCGAGGCGACCCGAGCCGGAGCCCGCGGGGATCTGGGGACCCGAGCCGGCCTCCGATCCCCGGACGCGTGGCCTGCGTGGACCCCGCGTGCAACCGGAACTCCCGGGAACAGCTCTTGCTTTGCTCCCTGTGGGGGCTGAGCCCAGCTCCGTCTTCAACTCCCCCGTCGTGGGCTGGAGTAAATCGCAGCGCCTTCCCGCTCGGATCCCGGGACACACAAAGCCGGGACCGTCCCGTCCCGGGATGCGGGTCGGTCCCGTGCGCTCTGCCATGAGTGGCGTCTCGCAGCCCCGCGGCCCGACCTTGCTGCTCCCGGCCGCCCGGGGCTCCCCGGCCAAGCGCCTACTGGACGCGGACGACGCCGCCGCCGTGGCGGCCAAGTGCCCGCGCCTCTCTGAATGCTCCAGCCCCCCGGACTACCTCAGCCCCCCCGGCTCTCCCTGCAGTCCGCAGCCCCCTCCCGCCGCGCCCGGCTCCGGCGACGGCTCGGGGAGCTCGCCGGGGCCCAGCCGAATCGCCGACTACCTGCTGCTGCCCCTGACCGAGCGCGAGCATGTGTCCCGGGCGCTGTGCATCCACACGGGCCGCGAGCTGCGCTGCAAGGTAGGCTCCCGGGGGTTGGAGGGTAGGGACTGGCGGGGCTGGGGGACTCGGTGGCGGGCAATGGTGCTCGGGGTCTCGCCTGCCGGCGCCTGAGGGCTCGAAGTTGCCACCAACGCTTGAGTTTGGGGTCAGGCAGATAAGCGACTTGAGGCAGGTAAGGGAGCGTTTGACCAGGTTCACCGTTTGGGGGATTGGGGGGGTTTCCGATGGACTGATATAATGGGGCCTCGGTGGTCAAGAGGAAGTTCAGTGTTCAATGTGCTTTATTTCTGTAGTATTTCCTAGCAGCTCCTTGTGCAGCGCATGGCGTTCCATATAAGTTATGGAATTGAAATGGATTCCAGGGCCATGCCATTCCCCTTCTCTCATTCTCGCTCCCCCGCCCCTTGTCTTGGGAGGACGCCCTGCTCCGGATGCGTCCTTGGAGCTCGGAGCAGCGGCAGCTCCCTCGCGCGGGTTTCCAGGCACCCGGGCTCAGCAGTCCGTGGCCTCCCGTCTTGGAGAGTCCAGCTTGAACCCGCGGGGGGACAAGAACCCCGTTCTCCCCAGAGAGCAGCCAGAGTGTCTCCCAGCCAGGGCGGGGGAATTTGCCCGGAGTAGAAATATTGGAAAGCCCATACCGGCTAGGAAGGATCACTTCCATTCATGTCTCTATTTGCCGGCCAGGCTTTTTTTTTCTTTCTTCCGTTTTGTTTTTCTGAACATCCAGGAGGAGGTACCACTCCTAGAAACTGGATCCTCCAGCGCCCAGAGACGCAGACCATTTCCACAGACCACCCTTCTCGAACCTCACACCCCGGTCTCAGACATCCTGAGAACCCTCTGGGTTCTCCTTTTTTTCACCCAAGGATAGGGTCACCCCAGTTAAAGTCGCTCTGCTTTTCCGAAGCTCACCTGACCCACCCCTTCCTGGGTTTGCTGCTGCCACCTACTGTCCGACCGGAGTGAAACTTCATGGTCAAGCCCAGTTAAACAGGGGGAGGGGTGTCTTTTCTTCCTGGTGGCTGGGGGCTAAGAGCTGTTTGGGGAAGAGTCTGTGTGCAGCGGAGGGGGAGGTGGGGGGGGGGCAGCAGAGAGGTTTTTCTATCTGGTGCCAGAGCAGCCAGGCCTCAGAGGCGGGGTGAGCCTGGCCATTGTGCAACCCCTTCCAGTTCCTCTGAGCAGATAATAGCTGAATCCAGATGGTGACAACCCGTGTGTCACCGTTTCCAGTTGAGTCCTAGGATATGAGTAACTGAGCCAAACAAAAGGCTTTTACTGAGCCCAGCCAGCTTTTTGGTGGAGATACTACTCATTTCCTGGGTGCAGGTGGAGGTGGGAGTGGGGGGGAGGAAGGGATAAACAAACAAATGAAACAAACTGTGGAGAGGATCCCATATTCCGCCTGCGAGCATTTTCACTCAAGGCTGCGTATGCTCCAGCCAGACTGTAATGCAGGCAGGTTGCTTAAGGCTGCGTTGTCAAGTCCTCTCTCTCCGAGTCATCTGTTCCTTCTGACTGGTGACAGCGCTGCCTGCTCTCCAGTAGCTGCTTCCATAGTCCCTGTTCTCTCTGTGCTGAGCTCTTGGGCCCACAGGAGGCTGTGCATTTCCAGGGCCTGCTTTTCAGCTCCTGGACATCCCAGGGGCCACTGGCTGCAGCACTGATTGCCAACAAGGAAGGACCACAGAGGGCCGGGACTTGGGACTCAGCTCTCGGAGCTGATGAGCTCATGGAAGGTGGGGACTTACATAGAAAACTTTCCTTCCAAACCTTCCATATGGTAACCTGTTGGCTATTTGCTAGCCCAGAGCCCTGGATGTTGCTGGGTTGGGGTGTTAGGAGTAGCCGGTGTTGCCTAAGGTGGGGCAGCAGAGATAAGAGGAGTAAATGAATGGGCCCTCCTGTCAGCCAAAGCCCAAAGATTGATTGAGAACTGCAGCCCAGCTTGGGATTTTGGAGGTGGTCTCTGCTTTTCTTTCTTTTTTTCTTGCCTCCTAAGTGGGTCAACTTCTCTCTGCAGGTGTTTCCCATAAAACACTACCAGGACAAAATCAGGCCTTACATCCAGCTGCCATCACACAGAAACATCACTGGCATTGTGGAAGTGATCCTTGGAGAAACCAAGGCCTATGTCTTCTTTGAGAAGGACTTTGGGGACATGCACTCCTACGTGCGAAGCCGGAAGAGGCTGCGGGAAGAGGAGGCTTCCCGGCTCTTCAAGCAGATTGTCTCCGCCGTTGCCCACTGTCACCAGTCGGCCATTGTGTTGGGGGACCTGAAGCTTAGGAAATTCGTCTTCTCCACGGAGGAGAGGTGAGCAGCCGCCACAGCCCCTCCTGTGGCCTTTTGGAACCAAAACGAAAATACAGGTTGAGCAGTTAGGTGCAGTTGTCCCAGTTAGTTTCCAGAGTGCTCTCCGGAGGAGCCCTGGCCAGGCTGGCTTATTCTGCACCCTTGTGGATGAGGATTGGGGACACTTTGATGCTTTTGTGGGATGTCATGTGATGGCAGGAAGCTCTCACCACTTCACCCTAGGATCAGGTTTATTCTCCATTGTTGTGAGAAAGGTCAGTTCTTCTGGGGATAAATGTCAACCTGCCCTTCACATCCTTGACTCCCAGAGGAAGTTTTTAAATCCTTGTTTGCACTGAGTGGCCTTCCTTCCTTCCTTCCTTCCTTCCTTCCTTCCTTCCTTCCTTCCTTCCTCCTTCCTCCCTCCCTCCCTCCCTCCCTCCCTCCCTCCCTTCCTTTCTCCCCCCCCCCCCCTCTTCTTTCTTCTTTCTAACTGGAAGATAGCAAGAGCTAGCGAGACTGTCCCATTTGCAAAATTCTGCCCTCCTCCACACTGCATTCCTGTCCCATCTCACTCAGGCTTGGCCCCTGATATTACTTTATTTTCTCTGGTGACTTTTTGGACATCTTATTGGGTTAAGTCTTTAGAAAATAGGCACAGTGAATAATAAGTGGAAGTTGGCTGGAATTGGTTGCTAAATATAGATCATGGCTTACCTCATAGAGGACAAGATGGGCTTGATAAGAGAATAATGAGACCTTTAAGATTCAGAATTGAGGTTTCAGACAAGAGAATTCAGGAAGCCACAGGAGATAAAGCTTACTTGATTTTAAGAGATGAGCCACATCCCTTGTGGAAAGATTAAAAGCAATATTGTTGTAGAATTGTGGAGTTGGCTATGTGTTATTTATTTGGTTGTAGCTATTCAGGTAAGGCTGATCCTAGCTGTGCTTTTTCACCCTGAGCTCCAAATCCTATGAAAAAGTACTAGGTGGGGACATGGTATAATGTACAGATCTTGTAATATAGAAACCCACACCTGAAACCTGTATGGTCAGGTTGACCAATGTCACACTAATAGATTTAATAAATGAAAAAAGAAAGGAAAGGTACTGGGTTGAGTTACCAAAAAGCACGGCTTTGTGTCTGACCTTCAAGAATTATTGGAACATACCGATTAGCAAAGAAAAGCAAAGTGTTTGCAATGGAGAAGTTTTCAATTCCTGGCACATGCTCCTTTGACATGGTGATGTATTTTCTGAAACATGCCTTTCACACCTCTTTACTAGCTTTTGAAATCCGCATTGCACAGGCGAATGTCATGTGCATGGAGTTTGGCAACCCTAGGGTTAAGCAATGGCAGGCTGACGCTAGCGTGTAACCAGCACAGGTGCAGGATTTTAGAGCAAAAGCAGCCAATCAGGGGCAGACAGTTTGGGTTGAGTCATATTTTCCGTTTACAGAACCAATGGGTATTTTACATAACTACGGGGAGGTCAGGCTGAGGACACACCGAAGTTCGCACACGCATACTACACTCCAGGGAACAGGAAGGCAGGAAGATAAAAAAAAAAAAAAAATCCAACCAGACCTTTGAGAGGAAAAGGAATTGAACCATTAGCCAGTACCAAATGCTTGCGTCTAACTTAACAACAAGTGACCTATTATAATGGGCTGTTTCTGAGAAACAGAGAGGGGCACAGGCTGTACCAGATAGCAGAGATTCCCCCGGGGGTCCGAGAGACCTGGATTCCTGAATCTGCGTAAGGAGGCCCCTGCAGCTTCATAGAGGAGCCTTGGACTAAAGATTCTCAGATGTTAGTTGTTACCTGAACAGGTCAGCCCCCATACAGAGTCCATGTGTTGTTACCTGAACAGGTCAGCCCCCATACAGAACTCAGGTGTTGCTGTACCATGTGGGTGGGTGTTTTAGGGCCCCTGCAAACAGCTGCTTGTTTGCTCATATGGCCTCTTTGTTCGGGCAGAGCGTTCTTTGCAATTAAACACCTCCGTAAATGTCATGGGCCTTCCTTGCACCTTTCTCAGCATGTGATCGGTCCCTCTGTGTGTGTATATCAGTGTAACTAGGAGTGTTGACAACACGTGGGCAACAGTAGTGACTCTGAGCTCTGTGTCCTGTAATGCAAAATGCGGATCCGGTAGCTCTGGCCGACAGTGGTGTGATAAGGTCAGGATCAGCTTGTAGGATGCTGGGGCCCTCCGTGAAGAATAGCATCTGCTGCTCTTCTCCTCCAGCTTTTGTAGAAAATGTCAGCATTCCCTGGAGACCAGCTCCCACTCCTGCAGTGTGCACTTTGTGTGTTGTGCAAGCCCTATGAGGAGATATCTCCTTAGCTCCAGCGTAACGAATAGTATTTGGGGCTTTGCATCATACGCTTCAGCCTAGGTGCTCTCTCCATACTTTGCAAATGTCTATTGCAATTTGCATTGGTTTGTGAAATCTGGGTCCTGGTGATTGCAGGACACTGCTCCCTGGATAAAGGGGTAAATGGCATTCCTTGGCCTTGGCAAGGAGTGCCCGTGGGTGCTGTTTGTGGGGAGGGCTTTGCTTTGCATAGCAGCTGACCTGGAAGTAATGGCTTGCTCCCTCTCCTGCAGAACCCAGCTCAGACTGGAGAGCCTGGAAGATACACACATAATCAAGGGGGAAGACGATACTCTGTCAGACAAGCATGGCTGCCCTGCCTACGTGAGTCCCGAGATTCTGAACACCACGGGGACCTACTCTGGCAAGGCGGCGGACGTCTGGAGCCTTGGGGTGATGCTCTACACTCTCTTGGTGGGACGATACCCCTTCCATGACTTAGACCCCAGTGCCCTTTTCTCCAAAATCCGCCGTGGACAGTTCTGCATTCCTGACCACATCTCCCCCAAAGCCAGATGCCTCATTCGCAGTCTCCTGAGGCGGGAGCCCTCGGAGCGACTCACTGCCCCGGAGATCTTACTCCACCCCTGGTTCGAGTCTGTCCTGGAACCTGGGTACGTCGACTCAGAAATGGAAACTTCAGACCAGATTGTCCCAGAGTACCAGGAGGACGGCGACGTTAGTTCCTTCTTCTGCTAATCCCAGAAACCTCAGAAACCTCAGAATTCTCACACATGGCATTTCCATTTCCAAAGATGGACAGGCCCTTCCGATGCAGTGCCAGCCAGACCTGCGATGGCGTAGACTGTCGCCCCCCAGACTGCTGAGTGACTTGGTGGGTGTGAGCAGCGTGCACTCTGGCTGGCTGCCCTGCAAAGCTGTTTCCTTTCAGTGAGCCCTCGCTGACTATCCCTGTGTCAGACTCGGAGTCTGTATCTTTTATCGGTGGCAAAGAGTACACATCCTACAGCATGTACTCAAGTGACATGAACATAAGGGAGAGGAAGTGGATCGCACGATGGCATTTGGGGCAATACCAATTTTAACGGGGTGACAAGTATTTTGGGCCAATACACCAGCCATCTTTGAACTTGTCTTCGGTAGCTAGACTTTCTCGCTATCTCGGCTTCTCTGATTGGAGAGTTCTTTTTTTGCGGGGGGAAGGGAGTGGAGTTTGGTTTAACACTCACCCTTTCTTCACACATTTAGCAATGACTGCTCCGCTTTGGAGGTAGACTGTTTTAGGAGCATAGGAGCCTGCTTGCACCGTGACCCCAGACTCTCTCCTCTGTTTCCTGCCAAGATCTCATTTGCACTAATGCCTTCTTTCTGACCTTGAATCATCTCCCACTTCACTCTAAAACAAGCATGTTAAATATGCGGCCCGCTGGCCACGAGTTTGACATGCTTCCCCTAAAAGCACCAGCTAACGGTGGAGAAGTGTCACAAGCAATTTGAACACCTGGCTCTGCCAGAACTCTGAGCTCAGAGACACTGCAGATTGTTCTAAATGATTTGAGCACTTGGAAACTGTTAGATTTTTTTGGTTCCTCTCAAATATATGTTAGCATTTGTCTTTTACTTGTCCCCCAACATCATCTCAGGGTGGAGTATTTTGTCTAAGAGAAGAAAGATATGGAATCTCTCCACTCCTCTCTCCCAAGAGCAAATGTTAAACTTCAGAGAAAGTGAATTTTGGATGGTTCTCAGACCAAGTCCCAGAATTACACTTTAACTAACCCCCTCTTCCTCCATGGATATGGGCTGCCCTTGGCATTGTGTGTGTCTGCAGTTTTGCATGGTTGGATGTTGATATTTCAAATGTGTGGTTCATGAAGACGTCTGTGTACTCAGCATCTGGAGGAAATAGCAAACTCCAGATCTTTAAAGTTGGGAGGGACTTGAAAAGTCATCTAGTCCTACTTCTTTTTCTCTCTCTGCCACCCTCTTTTACAGCTGGGAATCCAAGTCTCTGTCTGAATGCTTCCAGAGATGGGAACTCATTCCCTAGAGCTCAACAGAGAAACTGCGATTTGCATTAAAAAACAAGTACAGATGAAATACCAGTCAATGTCTTGGACAGGACTGAAATTAGGTGGTTAAACGGGTAAACCAAACATACTATATTTTGAGAAATGGCATAAAAACAGGCAGTTATCTTTAAGGGCTATGCCTAGGCAAACTACTAACATGCATTGTTAAGAATGCTGTGTATACCTCATGTACTGTGTACTTTGTACATATATTTTACATTTTATACATATGTTCACTATTTTTTTTGTTGTTTTGGCTCTGAGGCTTGTTTTGTTGTCTGTATCTGTCTGAATAACCTGCGTGTCTAAAACCACGTGAAATGTGAATGATTATTGGTAATATTACCTTGACAGAATCATGGGACTCGGAGAAGAGGGAGGACAGAGGCCTCTGTCGCACTAACGCTCTCGTGGTTGCTCGACTGTTGTATCTGTGATACATTACTCGGCTGAGGACTCTGGCTGGGCTGGCCGGGGCTTCTGCCTGGAAAGCTAGAAACACTAGGTCCTTCCTGTACATGTGTGTATATGTGAACAGTGAGATGGCTGTTTTTGACTTGTAGAGAAATTTTAATAAATCTGGTTTTGTAAGTCGGTGCTGTGAATGTCTTTTGAGTTCAGCCCGCTTCTGCCTTGTACAATATCATGCCGGGGGATGCAAAGGTCTGGCCTCCAGGCTTAGGATCTCATTGGGGAAACAGAAGTAAACAGATGATGATTATGAGATAGGATTATTATATACAGCTTTTGGCAGGACTCATTCGCTTTTTCCACTGAAGTGGGCAAATTCATTTAATGGGTGAAGCCCATTGGGTGGAATCAAGTTGGCAAGGGCTATGGGTTGGATTTAGAAAAAGATGCAAACAAAAATAAGCCTTGAGCTCTAAGAATTCCTCTGGCTCTTAGTCTTTTTTTAGGTCAAAGACCCTTGGTAATTTGATGAGGGCTATGGACAGGTCTCAGAAAAATGTATATATGTATCCCACAGGATTTTGCTGTAATTTCAGATGTCCACCTACATTCCTGAAAGCTTCCCAGGCTTCTCGTTGAAAAGTGCCTTCTTCCCACCCACTAGACTTCATTTAAATGGCTAATTGAGGCATTTCCTTTTTTTCCTATAAATATGGAAGTCAAAAAATGTTGAATCACAAAAGTAGAGAAATGATTTTGACTTCATTAAGTTTATAGATTTACTATTACATCAGAATCTATTCTAAAGTTAATTAGCATCTAGAGTGATTTTAAAAACACTTTATATTGTAAAGCAACAAATACATAGAAAAATGTACATATAAGTGTATAATTCTGAATTTTAACAAATTGAACACACTGGCATAACGAACAGCCAGGTCAAGAAAACAAAATCGGCCTCGATGGTTTGGCTCAGTGGATAGAGCATCAGCTTGAGGACTGAAGAGTCCCCAGTTTGATTGGTCCAGGGTACGTACCTCCAGTGCAGGCTCAATCCCTGGCCTGGGTCGGAGTGCATGCAGGAGGCAACCCATCGATGTGTCTCTCACATCAATATTTCTCTCTGTCTTTCCCCTTCCCTTCCATTCTCTTTAAAAAATCCGTGGAAAAGTATCCTTGGGTGAGGATTAACAAAAATAAAAGTAAAAATTTTAAAAGAAAACAAAAGAGCACCAGGAGCTCCTTCTGCCCCTTAGTGGCTGCCTGACACCCCCTCCAAGGGTGCCTACCGTGGTATAGAATTTTCTCTCTCAAGTTTTAACTGTGAAAATTGGAATAGGGGCTAGGTCATCTACTCTGGGCTCAACTGGAGAGGCCTAGGGAAGTTTCTGATGACACACTCCCCTTTTTGAGGACTCAGGCTGAGGTCACCAGGAAAGCAGACCTATGACACCGAAGTCAGTGCCACTCTGGCCTCATGACTCAGGAACGTAAGGAAAGAAGTGGAAAAGGCACATCAGGATAACGTGGGAAAGGCCAAAGGCCTGTGCTTAGAAATGAAGAAGCTGGAGTTGGTCTAAGTCCTAGACTCTATGGCAGTGGTTTTCAACCCTTTTCATCTCATGGTACATAAATTCATTATTAAAATCCGGTGGCACACCCCAAAATATATTTTTTGATGACCTGACAAAAATAGGTATAAATTTTAATTCATCTACACCAGATAGCTATTGTGCTGGCTGTTGTCATTATTTCATTTGACAATCTAAGGGAAAAGAGGCCAGTGCCCCTGACAAAATAGTTAGGTATTTAAAAATTAGTCATGTTTTCAATATTCTTGCGACACACCAGGGTGCTGTGGCACACCGGTTGAAAATCACTGTTCTGGGGCCATCCCATGCATAGGATCTTTAAACCCCAAAGTGGGTGGGGCAGGCCTCAATCTCAGAACATACATTACAGGATGTCCCTGCTCCAAGGAACCCAGATGAGGCTCAGCATGGCTCCTTGGGCACACAGCCGGCTAATAGGGCTAACACTTTGGACTTCACCGAGCTTTTTCATCTAAGGATTTCAAAACACTTTGCAAGCAATTAAGGTTACAACACCTCTTTGAACTGTTGTTACATGTACTTAATGGAGAGAAATATGGATCAGGATTGGCTGGTATGACATGTGATGCCACAAATCCATAAATTTAATCTCTACGAAGATTGGAACAAATCTGGGGCAATCTCAATCACTTACATTTAGAAGATTGGAAGGAAAATGTTGAGCTCTGGCTAAAACACGGATCCCTTTTATTTTCTCTTGTGGCCTCCATGTACTCATTACCAGAATAAACTGCAAGTAATTTTTCACCTTTTTATTCATAGTGTATTTTCTAGAAGTTTTCCCTCATCTTTCTTTTCCCCGCCCAAAAGTAGAGTGAAACAGGCAAGTCCAGTATTACTTGCTCCATTTTATAGATGAGAGAATGGAGGCACAAGTGCTTTTCAGTAGCCACTCAAGAATAAACAGCTCAGAACTGGGCCATGAACTTGGGTCTTTGGACTCCTTGCCCAATGTTGTTTCTCTGAACAGTACCACACCAAATCTCCTGGTGAAATTGATGATTGGAGGGAGGAGCAGGAGGATGGGCCAGCAGTATGGATAGCTGTTTTGCTACAACACTGAAATTTATTTTTTAATTTGAGAGAGAGAGAGGGAGAGAGAGAGAGAGAGAGAGAGAGAGAGAGAGAGAGAGAGAGAACATTGATTTGTTGTTCCACTCACCTATGCATTCATTGGTTGATTCTTATATGTGCCTTGACCAGGGATTAAACCCGCAAATGGACAATGCTCTAAGCAATTGAGCTACCTGGCTAGGGCTTGCTACAGCTTTTGTAATTGCTTGTGTGCTTAGCCTCATTTCCACCATCTACATGGCAACCTCCATAAGCAGAGATTTCTGCTCTGAATATAAAAATCCAATTCAAGGAAATTCCAGTGCTTTGAACAAAAAGCATCTGGAATGACTTCGCTAGGGATGAGGAAGAGACTTACAATGACACACTTTTTCGGTAGAATCTCACAGTGGGATTGGGGAGGTGGTGTATCACTCTACCTACCCCAAAGGTGTCTAGGGATAACCAAGAAATGACAGACTCATTTGATGTGGTCACAAATGCACGAGTTTCCCACTAAGTGAGCAGCTCATGGAGAGGTTGGTTGATCCTGGAAACCGCAATAGTGGATTGATCTGCTTCTGACCTATCTTTGGCATTGCCAGTGCCTTGTACCTTTCGTTCATCTAGGTGTGATGTGTCTGGGGCTTTGATTGGACTTGGCGCTTGCATCTGCTGAAGCTTGTATCCCACCATTGCCACAGACATTCTCCATCTCCTTGCATGTCTGTCTGTGGGCACTGTGCTCAGCGAATTGTTATGCTGTTGAACTGAACTACTCTCCCAGAAACCAGAGCTGCCTGGGACTGTGTCAGTGAAACTGATGCTCCTTCTGTCTGTCTGGGTCTCAGCTCCCTTAGGGTGTGGGCTTTCTGCTCACTTCACCTGGGCAACTCATAACAACGGAGTCCATCTTAATTCAGGCATGGCATGGGGTTGGGGGGAAGCCAGCTACTTTACAATGGCCATTTTTATTGGTTTTTTTTTTTTTGAGTAATATTTTCCCTGGTCTCCCTCATCCCCAGTTGTTTTTAATTAATTAATTTTTTTGTGGATGTATTGTTTTGTCTTGAAAATCCATTTTATTTACCCATGTAGTTGTTTCTTTATTTTTAAAAATATGTGTTTATTGATTTCAGAGAGAAGAAGGGAGAGAGAGAGAGATATATAGAAATATCAATGATGAGAGAGAATGATTGATTGGCTGCCTCCTGCACACCTCCTATCGGGGATCGAGCCCACAACCCAGGCATGTGCCCTTGGTTGGAATCGAACCTGGGATCCTTCAGTCCACAGGCCAATGCTCTATCCACTGAGCCAAACCAGCTAGGGCCCCAAAGAGTTGTTTTTTTTAATACAACTACAATTTCTATGGATTGCGCTGTCTGATTTCATGCAGGGAGGCATGGCCTTAGTTTGAAGGGCAAGGTATGTGATAGGGGATAGGGTTCAGGTGCACTCCACACAGATTTCTCATCCAGGTTCCATGTCAAGAAGAGGTTGTCTGGTCTCTGGGAGGTGAATAACTGCCTCATCTGCTTCTGGAGGTCTACAGGAGGGCTCCTCGCCTTTGCCTGAGCTGGGCCGCTGCCTCTGTGGCCAGGAAGTAGGTAAGCCACACTCCTCATGTTGTAGATGGGAAGCCACACCTGAGACAGGGGTAAGCACAGCGATGGCTTTCCCGAGGGCCCGACACCAGCACCTTCCTCGTGCCATCACTGGAGATGGGGATCTGTGGATGACATTTCACAATCGGAGTTTCACCCCAAACACCCAGCATGTCTTGGACACACTGCTGGGCAGCCTGTGCCTATGGGCCCAGGAAATAAATAATTATAATAACAATGATGATGGGAACCCTCAGGTGTTGAGTACTTAGTCATTGCCCAACACAACGTTAGCACTTTACAATCTCCGTTTTTTCATTCCCCAAGGTCTATAGGAAGATATTCTAATGTGTCCCATTTCACAGGTGAGCTCATGAGAGCCCTTGCTAATCACACAGCTAATCAATGGGGCGGGGGGCAGTCTTACTTTCAGAGTATGCTCTTAACATGCAAGCAGTCTGCTGTCCCACTTCTGTATGCATTCCCCTTTTATATTTTCCTACCACAACTGAAGTCCTGGCGTGTCAGTATAACCTGACTTCTCTGGGAACTCTTCATGTTTGACGCTTTGCAGGGCTGGCAGTAAAGAGGGAAGAGCTTGAACCTCGGGGTTAGAGAGGCCTGATCTCAAATCCCAGCTCCAGGACTGCCCCATCTCCTTGCAATGATAAGGGGAATATCATTATTCCTCAGGCTGCTGCTGTGAGGATTGGGTGAAGGGTTGTGTGTCCAGGGCCCAGCCCAAGGTGCCATGGCGCCTGCTTAAAATTCAGGCAAATCCCTGAGTGGAAAAAACCCAGGCTGTGAAGTCAGACCAACTGGGATTGGGAGCCCTGTCTAGCTCCTTATTTTCTCCGTGACCTTAGGTAAATTGCAAATCTGACCCCTGATTACCTCATCCATGAAATGGGTACTTCATGAGAAGGGTTTGCAGGGCTGCCTCATGTAAGGTTGCGGTGCTTGGTAGGGAAGCGGGGCTGTTGGGGGGACTGTGAGAAAACATGGACTGGGATTGCAGTTGGGATTAGCATACCTGTCCTTTATACAGCTCCCCACTCCTTTGTCTTCCCCAGTGGGTCTTCCCTTCTTGCTTACAAGCTTGCTGAGGTCAGAGAGCTGACTGTTCCGGAGGGGAGGACCAGGGGAGGGGACTGGGCTGCTCAGAGAGGTGAGCCTCCCCTCACCTGCCCTGGGGGGAGGGGGTTCTGGTGGGAGTTGGGGGCTGCTGACCTTGATCTTAGCCAGTTCAGGTGAGCATCCAGCGGTCTGGCTTCTCAGACCTCCTCCAGCTGGCTGCCTCCTCCGATGTCTCAGAAATACCTTAGGGGATGGGGGAGTTGAAATCGCATGTCACAGATACCAACTCGATTCCCAAAGCAGAGCCCTCCCTTGGAACCCCACAAAGAGGGCAGGGTTTGAACAATGAACACACAGCTTCTGCGAGATAGAGACAGCTGAGTTCCAACCAGCAGGGTGACCCGGTGAGGAGCCTACAGTTGCCAAGGACAGCATTTGAAGAGTGGCTCCAGTACTTAGCACCGAGGGAACTAAGCCCCCTCATCCTCAGTTGCCTTCTCTGTGAAATGGGTTAGTATGGACTCCCATCTCTTGAGACTGTGCAATTTAAATACAATCACACCTGTAAAACAATTCCCAGTGCCTGCCATCTACAAAATGCTCCACAGATGTGGGCTGCCCATAACCGAGGCCAACGATGGCCAAAAGCAATGCCACTCCATTGCTAAACAGTGTGTCTCACAAGTGTGGTGCACGGGAGGTGGGGGGGGAAGTGTAGGGGGCTTTTGTTGAGGTGCAGATTCTATTCATCAGGGTGGGCGGTGGGGGCTGAGAGTCTGCATTTCCAATAGTCTCCTGGGCGATTCGATGCTGCTGGCCCTTCAACCACAAGTAGAGCAACCCAGTTCAGAAGCCTGTTAGGTCTCAGTTAAGATGAGCTAATTCCTGAAAACAGGAGCATTGTTTACATCCAGGAGAGGAGTGGAGAGGAATTAGTATTGAGCAGCTGTTTGACATGGGGCATGTTGAATGAATTGTGTCTTGGAATCCTCACATCATCTCTGAGGGATGTTAACTCTATTGTACAGATGGGGAAACTGAGCCTCAGCGGTTACATGCTCAAGGTCACAAAGCTTAGTAAAGGGAGGGGCTGGGATACAGATTTGGGTCTTCTTGCTTCTAGTCCCTGCACCTTTCTGTGTACCTCCCAGGCAACAGCAGGAAAGAGGATCCATACAAGTCACCTCCTCCCTCTGGACCTCAGTTTCCCTGTGGGCAAAATGAGTGGCTTGAGTATAAATGAAATGTGAGCTCCCTCCCAGCCCTCGGGCGGAAGTTTATCAGTCCTCGTGCTCTCTACTCTTACTCAGCATTCACTTGGCTGCTTCCCCACTCTGCTTCCTAATTTGGTGCCACGTTCTGGTTGCAGGCATATCAATGTCACCCTGTCGAGTTAGGAACGCCAGCAGGACTGCTGGGTGCAGTCATCTTCCCAAAAGCAGGCTGCGGGTGTAGTGGTGACCAGAATAGACTCGGGGCCCCAGCCAGAGAGAACATTCTTCCACTCCCCAGGGATGAGCCTCTCGGCGTCCCTGCAGGTAGAGAAGGCCACTTGCGTCAATTGGAAGTCACGAGGGACCCAGTGTCACCTGCCTTGGAGTCTTAACCCCACAGGACCTGAGTGCGAAAGGGACCAGTTTGAGCCCTCATGTGGAGACGCAGGTGGCCGGGCCTGCATTTGTCAGCGGGGCTCTCGGCGCCTCCTGGGCTCACAGGATCTCAGAAGAGCACATTGGCCAGAGCTGACCTCTCTGGGTTCAAGTTCCAGCTCTGCCACTTCCTAGAGTATGACCTTGACAAGTTAGGTAATCTCCTTGCACCTTAGTTTCCCCTTCTGTATCATGTGACTAATGGTGGTAGTTGTTAGCTTAGGGTTATAGTGAAAATTAAATGAGATAATATATGGAAAGCCTGGCACATGGTTAGCACTGAGCTCATATAAACCATGTCCATAAATATGAAATCTGTCAGGGGAGGGGAGTTTCTATTTTATTTATTGTTGGGTACCATGTTTAGCACATGGCAAATACTCACAGGTAGTTGTGCAATGATTGACTCAGGGAGCCTGTAGAATGGTGAATTTCAAACAGTGTTCCTAGGAACCCGTGGGTGCCTGGTGTCATTATATAGAGGAAGTGGAGGGAGAAACACTTGAGGAGGAGTCAGCATCATCCTACCCCTTTCCCCTGCCCCGAGCCTCTTTGACTTACATATATGCTATATATCTGGTTTTCTGGGTAAAATTTTACTTGGAAAAAGATTTTTGCAGCTTGAAAAATAGCTAAAAAATCATCAGTATCCAACATTTGGTTTCTGGATCCTAGATTGCCCTGGGTGAGGGCTAAGAAAGCTGCTTCCCTGACCCTGTGAGTCTCTGAGTCAGATTTTCTGGGGTAGGAGCATGAACGCTTAACCCAGTTTTTAAAGAATTTCTATTCATGCGAACTTTTGGAAAACACGTGGCCCATCATTTCACAAATGGGGAAATGGAGGCCTTAGGTGAGGTGCCTGGCTCAGAGTCTCAAGGGAGTATGGGAAGGGCTGGTGTGAGGTGTTAGCGCCTAGGCAGTGCTCCTTCCATGCTGTGGCTTCTGTGACTCTTAGCATAGGTGAGGCTCTGAGAGACCCCTACCAGGTTCCAAGAGGGGGATGGGCATGGTCACCGCTATCTAGACCTTCTGGTAAGTTTCTGGTTCCTAGGGCTTTGGCTTCGCCCACGCGTACCCCAGGGCAGACACTCAGTGGGTGCTGGCTGAATGGAAGGAGTGAAGAATGACTTCTCATGGAGAAGTACAGTGTAATGGCAGCCATGCTAAGCTCTGTGAAGAAAACAGACGAGGTAAGGGGTAGCCATCCTACACTTATATTCTTCTAGACATTTTATAATTTTCAGTTTTACACGCAGTGTTCCATTTTGAGATTTCGAGTTAACTTTTGTATATGGTGTGAAGTGAGGATCAAGATTTTTTTTTTAATTGATCAACTGTTCTAGCCTCATTTGTTCAAAGATCTGCTTTTAGAGGTAACAAGACAGAAGATATCTGGCTTTGCCCACTGCTCTGTGTAGAATAGAATTTCTAGGCCAGTGTGAGTGATGGCAGAGACGGGTGGAGCCTTGGGTGAGAAATGGGCTCTGAGTGACCCACCAAGTAGTCCTTGTGGTAAGGAACCCCAAGGTCCTCCACAATGAAACCAGCCCCTGGGAAGCAGGGTGCAGGCCAGCCCGGGAGGGGCCCAGTGGGTGTTTCTCCTGGCCTTCTCAGAGATTTGCACTGGTCTTGCGTAAAGTGCAGATTAGGAAAGCATTAGGTAACGAAGGGTGGCTGGAGCGGATTACACAGCAGCCTGGCGTGGGGCCACGGAATGTGGCCTACGGGGATGGCCTTGCCGAGCAAGTCAAATATCGCTGGAACCAGGACAGGGATGGCTTCCTCTCTCCCTCCTGCAGCCAGAAGGGAGATCCTGCCTGTCCAGCGGGTCCCTGGAGCCTCCTCCGTGTCCCAGGGCTGGTGGAGGTGGGAGGGAAAGCTGGAAGCCCCCGGCGGCTGCGTGATTTAATATATTTTAAGAAGGATGCATGTTACTGAGCTTTGCCCAGAGGAAGGTTAGCAACAAATAAAAATTTACTCTAGTCTTCCCGCCTCCTCCAACCCCCACATCACCAGCCCTCCCCAGGCCACTTAGATGTTTGACCCTCACTGTTCTGCCCTGGGGACCAAGGAGGGATCCCACAGGAAGCTGCTTGTTTCAAAAATAGCACTGTTGTGGCTCAAATATTTGGTGATCATTTCCTATGAGCTCACAAATGAGCCCATTCATAGGCTCTAGACATGATCCCTGCCCGCTGGTGTTCACACTCAAACTGTGGGAGGTGAGCATTCACGTGTCTCACAGGTGAAAGGGAAACTAGCCTTCACCGAGTAGGCTCTTTGTGTGCCAGGTACTAAGTCAAGGGTCTCCAGACCTCATACTTATTTCCACGGCAACTCTGCAAGAGCAAGATGGGCATCTTCATTCTTAATGTGGAAATTGGGGCTCAGAGAGGTTAAATAAGCTATACAAGCTTGCACACCTAGTAAGTGTCAGAGCCGGGCATGAACTCAAGACTGTCAGACTCCAAGTTCTGTGAGCTTTCGCTAAGGATTTGCCACGCTCCATACCAAGAGCTCTGCTGGGGCCTGGGCGACAGAGGGAAGGAGCCACAGTCACCAACAGCAGGAGCTTGAGGGACGAACAGAAATAACCATGATGCTGAGATGATGCAGAAATGATGTACATGGATGAGGAGGCATGTGAGCCTGGTCTTGAAGGACAGAGGCCCGAATTCTGCAGATGTGGGGGCTAGGGAAGGTCATCCTGGAGGCAGAGAACAGTGGTGGGATAGCGGCAAACCCACCATTTTATGTGCAATGCCCGGATGCGCTTTGCAAATATTAACTCATTTAGTTCTTACAATAGCCCTAAGAGGTAGATGTTATAATTTTCTGTATTTCATAGAGGCCCAAGAGGTCCAATAACTTGATTATGGTGGCATGGCTGGGTGATAATGGAGCCAGGGCTTAAACCCAGGAGTGATATGTTTGCAGGGGCAGCAGGGTGGAGGGTCAGATTGAGGAGGGAGGTTGGGGCTGGGCCAAGGAGTCTGTCCTTTGTCCAGTGGCCTTGTGAGCTCTGGAGGGTTTGGGGTTGGAGAGTGATGTCATCAGACCTGTATTTAAGCAGATGACTTGGGCCAGGAAACTGTCTGTGAGGAAGGCAGCCTGGGCAGGTGAGTACAGAGATGGAGCGAGTAACAGGGAGAAGCCACATCCCGCAGGCTGTACCACATCTCGGCTAACCATCTCTCTGGTCCAGAGAGGCATCCAGCCAGAGGCTCCTGACCCATCACTGCCCTTGAGGCGCTCTTGCTCCCTGCTCAGCTGTCTACCCTACATTCTAGAGGGACTAGAAGCCCAGGAAGAGGGGACAGAAGATCTGTTTTGATCATAGATATTTCTCAATGCGTAGCACACAATAGCATCAAAATAGTTTTTTTAAACATGAATAAATTGTCATGTTTGGACACCTGGGATAAGCAAATTGTTAATTTGTAGCTAAAAATATTAGAGTCATCTTTATTTTTGAATCATGAAATGAAGGGCAGCCCAGAAACAATATCCCCTTCCCTCCCCCGGTCCCCTCCCCCCACCCCCCGCAACTGCTTTTAAACTTAAATGGTAGTTTAGGTTGCTTTTGGGGGAAACAGAGAGAGGTGAAATCTCCAATGTGTGACAGTCTTGATGACCAGATACATTTGGGGACAGGAAGTGAGTAGCACAGATTACTGACATTTTGGAGAATGCTTTGTAGCAATTAAAAAATATTTTAAAAAATAGTTTTTGACTTACAGAATATTGCAAAATGGTGTAGAGAGGTTCACTATATATTCTGTGCCCAGTTTCCCCACTCTTGATGTCATGTATTAGTATGGTGTTTTTCAAACAATTAAAGAACCAATATTGGTATATTATTAACCGATGCCCATAGTTTATTTAGATTTCTTTAGGTTTTACCTAATGTCATCCTCTTCCTGTCCAGGCTCCCATCCAGAAAGTGTCATGTCTCCTTAAGTTCCTCTTTTGGTGTGACAATTTCTCAGACTTTTTTTTTTTTTCATGACCTTAGCAGTTTTGAGGGATACTTACTGGTCAGGGATTTTGTAGACTGAGCATGTCAAACTCGTGGCCTGCACGCCTTGCTTTTGACATGCTTATTGACTATTCTTTAATTGGGGCTTGTTTGATGCTTTTCTCATAATGAGTCCGGAGGTATGGATTTTGGGGAGGAAGACCATGGAGGTCTGAGTTGCACTGCTTTTTAAGGCCTCAGTTCAGTTAGTTTAGATGATGTGTGTGGCTGACATGTGATGCTTGCAAAATTGCCATGCTGATAAGGGACAAGAGAATCTGAACCCCAAAGTGAAAACAACAATAAATCACACAACCCATTTTCCTGCCCCTAACTTTATTCTCCCCCTTTCCTGCCCCTAACTTCATTCTCCCCTTTCCCTCCCTCCCCAAAATCGAGAGCACTGCCATGTCTGGATCTTCATAACTCTTTCCAATAGAACAAAACTGACTCTGAAGGAGCCAGGAGACTGTTGTATCCCCTGTCTCTTCCTGGTTCAGTTTTCTTCCTAAATAAATCTTGGGATCAGAAGGGAGGCATGTGGTTCTGTTCTCAAGGGTCTGTCTAACCAGGAAGGCCCCCTCTCTCATGCACTTACTGAATTCTAGGAGCCATGCTTGGGTGCAAAGATGGCTGAGAGAGGGCTGCTGCTCCAAGAGCTGGGGTTTGGCAGGAGAGACACACCATGAACGAAAGCTGTCAGTAGTTATAGGTCTTGCAAGGGGAGGTCATTCTTTCGGGTTTGTGTGAAGCTTGTCAATCAAACAGAACGGGGCAGTATCAGATGCCAACAAAGTGAGCTTGCTAACGAGCAGGGCCCCACCTGTCTGGGGCGATGGAAGAGGGATTTAGCAAGGATGGTCTTTCCCAGGTAACATCAGCCTTTCGATGAATGAGTGGTGTCTTCTTTCTCCCCAGTTCTGCATGTGTGATGGCTAATGGCCTGCTTGCACCCAGGCTGGCCCGTGGAGATAACCCAGTTTACCTAGAGGCTGTGCCATGTTGTACCAACCCTAAACCTTAAATCCCTGGCTCTTTTCGCCGAAGCTTATGTCAAACCACCTCTAGGAGAGGGCAGTGTGGTATTAGCAAAGTGCTCTAAGTTTCCAGCCAGGAGGTCTGGGTTCACTGAGATGAATGAAAATTGCCTCTATTTGGGGGCTATATATGAAAAGCCAGCTCTTATGCTCAACACCTTACATACAGTGTCTCCTCTAATCCTCCAAATAGTATGCGATAGTAATCATATGGCTGAGAGTTACTAATTATTGAGCATTTATTATGTGCCAGGGCTGCTTAAATCACTCGACATGGATTACCTCGTTGAATTTCACAATCGCCCTCTTATTGGGCATGGCTTAAGCAGGGAGCTAGAGCGGTTTTTTACCTCTGCAACCATCCACCATGTAGGCTCAGGTACAGACCATTTCCCAGCATGCTCCTCCCAGTCATTATTGTCCTCTCCCACCCCCAAAGTAACCATCTTCCGACTCATAGCACAGTAAAATAGCAATTATTTTTATTAAGGTGGACTTCACAGGAACCATCCAGTGGCATTTACCACATTCCCATTATTGTCCCCCATCCCCTCCATCTAGCTCCCAAACACTCCCATCATTCCCAAGGGAATCCCGTACTCATTGAGCAGTTGGGTCATTTTTAAACATCAAATAAATGAGTCTCGCAGTGGGTGCCCTTCTGAGTCTGATTTCCTTCTCTCAACAAGCATTTGTGCAGTTACCCACGGTGTAGGTGCAGTGCACACCAGTATCATTCTCATTTTATAGATGAGCAAACTAAGGCACAGGGAGATTGAAAAACCTGCTCCCCGTCATTCTCCTAGCAAGCGGTCAAGCTGTGGGCCTGGCCCGTGAGTCCTGAAGTGGGTGTCACACTGCAGAGCAGGACTGAGCTCCAGGGAGTGAGGACACAAGTGGAAGTTAACAAGCCAGGGTTTCAGCAAGATCCCTGAGAACACCAAGCCCAAACTGTCCCCCACTCAGCCATCTTCCCCTCGACTAGACAGTGACTTGGACCTTTCTTTGAGCCTCAGTTTCTCAGTTTCAATAAAGCTTCTGAACTTTTCTTGATGGGCTGTGGGAGGCTTGGTGAGAGCCTTTGTGAAGTTGGGGTGCCATACAGACACAGCTATTAAGATTTAGTTGACTTGATGTCGTGGCTCTTTGATGGAGCCCTCACTGCTTGAGAGTAGAGGTAGGGGAACAGGAGGGGCCTGTGGGAGCCCGCCCTGCCTATTCTCTGAGTGTTCATAGAGCTTTAGAACCTCCTGTGCTAAGCTCCAGCTAGAGGTCACTGTGTCAAACACCTAACCTCCAGAGTCTCGGCACTGCAGGAAGTCCACCTTCTGAAATTCCACCCCCCCGCCCCCCTGCCTCCAACACCACCACAGCCTGGTGGCCAGGAGCCGCATCACCTGGGCAGGACCTGCTGGAGTTCCATAGGATAGCTCTGCCATCATTTATGACATTAGTTACCTCTTGGTCCAGAAGTCAGATTAGGAGGAAAAAAGAAAGTCCAATGACCAGACATGGACAAGCATGCTCTCTGGGGGAGTTTTGTTAAAATGAGTCCCCATTATTTACCCAGGGCTAGGTTCCCGTACTGTGAATGAATGTAGAACAATGTCATATTGTGAAATGTCTTCATCCTGAATGACAACCGTCATCTTTGTCAGACACTGAGGTTCTGGACAGGCAACCTGTGCTCGTTCTGCATGCCCACGGTGACAATGTCCTTGGGGTGTAGCAGTCTCCTGGTCCTGGTCTATTATCCCTCCAGCACCAAGTCTTCCACCTGAGTCTTGTTTAAATCCCAGTGCTTCTCTCTCCAAATGGTTTCTTAGGGGAAACATAAAAAGAATGTTCCAGAATGCTCTGCTGACCTAGGGATGATCTGTCAGAACTGTTTCCTGGATTACGGCCTCTTCCCCCATCAGCAAATCCTGTGACAAAGCCTCCGTCAGCTGTAAGCCCTGATGTGGGAAAAAGAGCTGACACACAGGGCTCGTTTTCATAAAGTTCACATTTCTCATGAATAGCAAATTCCTCAGTGTGGGCAGTTGACCAAGACCAGGAATTCTCATTAGCTGGTGATAATCAGGCATGACTCTGCGGAAGGCAGCGGGGAGGAGAGGTCATCCGTGTGGGCAGGGCCGACCCACAGATAGCTAAGCAGGATCTGGCCAGAGAGGTTGCTGAAATACTAAAATGCTCTGCATGGGCGGGTAACTCCCTTCTCCTCCTTAAGGGCTCCAGACTTCCTTGGACCACCATCCTCCCCCAATCCAGCAGCCGAAGGGTTACCAGGGACCTGACCAGGTTGGGGTCTGACCCCCCTTGGGTGGTTAAATACATTGCGTGTCTCTCCTGACTGTGGCGACAGTCCCTTCCTGAGGCCCTGATGAGACCTAGAAGGCCCCCACCTTCTTCCTGTTTCCCCAAGAATTTGACCTCTAGTCCCATTTCTGTGGATTTGAAGGACATTTAGGAAATGAGTTAAACTGATTGTTTCCCATCCAGAAGCCCAGTCCCACTCACCTCACGTCCGCGCTCCCCAAACACTCAATATTGATGTTTTTCTCCCCTTACCCTCATCTCTGTAGCATTTCCTGGTTTTCCCAAACAGAATTAGTCACTTCCTTCTCTGTGTTCCCATAAGTTTAGAAGCCGTCACATCTCTGTGATCCAGTTTTATGTTATGAACACAGCAATTTTCCCTTACAGACATATGAAAGCTGGTGACTGCTGCTTTTTCTCCTTTTGCGGTGGCTTCTGGGAAGCTCAGAGCCCAGGGTGTCGCTCCCCTTGATCAAGTGATGTGTGCCTTGTGAATTAATTTTCTTCCTGGCTTTATCTTACCTTAATCTTTCTCCCCTCCATTTCTTTATCTATATACTAGAGGCCTGATGCACAAAATTCATGCATGGAGGGAGATACCCTCAGCCCAGCCTACACCCTCTCTAATCCGGGACCCCTTGGGGGGTGTTTGATTGGCAGTCAGACATCCCTCTCACAATCCTGGACCACTTGCTCCTAATCGCTCACCTGCCTGCCTACTTGATTGCCCCTAACTGCCCCTGCCCCCTGCTGGCCTAATCACCCCTCACTGCTTCTGCATGCTGGCCTGATCACCCCTAAATGCCCCCCTGCTGTCCTGATTGCCCCCAACTGCCCCCTCCCTACCAGCCTGGTCACCCTCAAGTGCTCCCCTTGCTATCCTGGTTGCCCCATGCACTTTGCTTGTTGAGTTGTTTGGTTGTCCATCCTCCCACCCCACCAGCCTGCTTGTTCAATCGTTTGGTCATCCCTCACTAACCCCCCTCCCTGCCAGTCTAGTTGTAGGCAGCCATCTTATGAGGGTGTGAAGATCAATTTGCATATTACCTCTTTATTACATAGGATATCTGTATTATATTTATCTACGTGTCCTACTTCAAATTAAAAAAATTTTTTTGCATTATCAACTTTAATGAGGTCTAATTTACATAAATAAAATGCATCCATTTTAAGTATACAGTTGATGAGTTTTGACAAATGTAGACACCCATGTAACCACCACCATAATAATGATATGGATCACATTCCTATGACCCCCATGTTCCCTTGTCCCCCTTCCTATTCCATTTGCCACCCCGGGTTCCAGGTACCACTGCTCTGCTCTCAGCCAGTACATCTTGCGTTTGCCTTTTCCTGGAGTTTCATATAAATGGAAATATAAGTGATACTCATGGTAATCTTTGCATAGTGGTCTTTGTGATGGGCTTTGTTCCCTTGGCTTTTGAGATGCATCTATGTTTTGGTATGTCAGCAATGGTTCCTTTCTATCACTGAGGAGTAGTCCATTGTGTGGCTATATCACTGTTTGTTTCTTTGTTACTCTGTTGATGAACACATGGGCTATTTTCATTTCTGGGTGATATAAATAAAGCTGATCTCAGTATTTGTATATACATTTGAGTTTAGGAAAAAAAAAGACAATTGATGTATTATTTGGGGTTCTCCAGAGAAACGAATTTATTCATTCACTCACTCATTCATTCATTCTAAGGAATTGGCTCACATGCTTATAGAGGTTGACAAGTTCAAAGATCTATAGTCAAGGAAGGGCACGTTGTTACCCCAAGTGAAATTAGAGTAAGCTGGAGACCCAGGAGAACTCCTGGTATAGTTCCCATCCCAATACCAGCAGGCTCAACCCCCAGGAAGAGCTGAGGTTTCAGTTTGAGTCTGAAATACATTGATGTCCCAGATGGAAAGCAGTCAGGTGGCATTCCCTCTTACTGGGGGGAAGGTCAGACTCTTTGTTCTATTCAGGTTTTCAACTAATGGGATGAGATCCACCCACATTAAGGAGGACTATCTACTTTACTCAGCCTGCTGATTTAAATGTTAATCTCATTCAAAAACATCCTCAGAAAAACAACCAGAATGATATTTGTCCAAATAACTGTGGCCCAATCAAGCTGACACATAAAATTAACCATCATATCTGGTGACAGTAAATACACAAATAAATATATAATCTAATTTGATGATTAATTTTGGCTTCAGGGTTTGTGGTCCTTATTGAGTATGCTTATTTATTAATTAGGAATGCATTCACTTGTAGGGAATAGGAAGTCCAATGTCGATAGCTAAAAGAAATAGATGATTTTGTTACTCACGTGCAAGAAGTCTGAAGGAGAGTGGGTGTGGCATTGCTTTAGCTTCTCGGTGGTGCCAGCAGAGACCTGAGCTCTGTCTCTTTTTCATCTTCCACGTTCTGGTGCAATGGCCCTATGATTGTAGGATGTGAGGTCGAGGTCTCCAGGTCTCAGGTCACTAGTGAGGCAGAGGAAAGAGGTACAGGTAGGCAGAGGACTGAGGGAGACAACAGAGTCTGTCCCTTTTTTATCAGGAAAGCAGAATCTTCCCAGAAATCACAGCTGGTAGATTTCTCTTTCTATCTCATTGGCTGGAACTGGGTCATGGTACCACCCCCAAGTTGCAAGGAAACTGGGGAGCAGGACTGGTTTAGTCCAGTCAAGGAAGGGCTCATTGTCACCCAAGTGAAATCAGAGTTCTGTAGCAATGAAGGAGTATGGAGTGGGTGCTGGGCAGTAGTTGAGGGCATCCGCCACTCTTGAAACCCATCCTTAAGGCCTCAGCATGATGCCTAGCGCAGTATGTGGTTGGGCTGATTTCAGAAGCTCCCTGGGTGGAGAGACAGAGTTGGACCATAAACCAGAGAAGTAGTGGTCTTGGTCCAGCCCTGCAACTCCCAGCTGAATGATCTCTGAACTTTTCAGAAACTCAGTTTCCCAAGTCTATGAAATGGGACCAATTATTCCTAAATTAGGATAATGTCAGGGAGAGCGTTTTGCAAAGGATGAGACAGATGTTAGTGAAGACTACCATTGCCATGGTCCCCGGAAGGTTGAGCTTTTCTCTCAAATCTCAAATTCTCCACTTTAAGCAGTGGCCCATGAGCTCCCACAGCTTCCAGGGGTGAACTGAGATAGTGCCCGCCCTCCTGACTAGACTTCATCATCACTGTCTTCTGAGTGGCAGGTAGGCAGGTGCTATGATTCTACAACTTTAAAATGTGTATATGTTTATTGATTTCCGAGAGGAAGGGAGAGGAAGAGAGAGAGAGAAACATCAATGATGAGAGAGAATCATTGATCAGCTGCCTCTTGCATGCCCCCCACTGGGAGTCAAGCCCCGATGCCCTGACTGGGAATCAAACCAGTGACCTCCTGGTTCATAGGTCGATGCTCAACCACTGAGTCACACCAGCTGAATCTCCAACATTTCTCCTGCTCTGAGCAAACCTCTGGAGACTGGAGCCTTGGGTGGGATCTCTACGTCTATGATGCTCCTTCTGGGCCAACACTGTGTCACGGGGGCTGTTTACTCCACTGTCCCTGCTCTCTGTCCCTCATGAGTCAAAGTTGTGCAAGGTCATCTATTGACCCCCTGGGAAGGGTTTCACCAGACACCACTGTGGCCTGGACATTGGATTCCACATGATGTTCCAATGAAACTCCTGGCTTCTGTCTTCCTTCTGTCACTCTCTGCCATCATCTTATCCTTCCATTTACTGCGAATTTTAATGAGCTGTCTTCCTTGTCTTGACATTGTCACTTGACCCCACTGACATTAGGTCTTTAATTGTATTTCCTTTTCTTTCCTCTCATTCTCTATTCATTGGACCACTCACCTCAGTGGGTTCAGCACGTGCATCCCCATCACTTCTGAAATAAATGACCTTCCCAAATGCCAGGCTCCCTGAGCACGTGGCAGGCCTTCTCTTTCTGTCTTTGCGGTATCTGCACTCTCCCTGACACAGCCTAGAGCCATCCTTTCTTGTCTCTTGCAACTGTCACTCTCCAGCTGACCTTTGAATGCAGGCATGTCCACTGTTCTGACCTCACCCTATTTCTTGTCTTGGAACACACTCCACTGAAAACTTCTGCTGTGACTGGATGGTACCCAGATCAATATTTCTGGCCCAGGTCTCTAGCTCCAGAACATTCTTTACCAATATGGAAGCTGACGAGCACAGAGGTTAAGGACTGTGTCCATGTTCCCCAGCTGATTATTTCACTGACTTGCCCTCACACTGTCCCAGCCGAACTGACCTTCATTATCGAGCTCGCCATGTCCTAAGAACTAGCAGTGCTGGGCCCTGGGGTGGCATTTTGTGGCTGCTTTGCTATTCCAGTTATCCCTGTTTCATAGATGAGGAAACTGAGGACCAGGGAGGTACAATAAACCGTCCTTGGTCCTACAGCTACTAAGTGGTTCTGTGGGGCTTTAAGCTCAGGCCTTCTGACACCAGAATTAGGACACTCATTCCACTGTGTATCTCTTTCTTTAAAAATCCAGATTTAGACAGATGGCCTTTTCAAACCAATTAGTCCAGACCATGTGAGCTTTTATGTCATGTTTTTGGGCCAGGGCCCTGTTGGGTATGGTTGCAGCATGGGCCCATGACCAAGCAGTAAGCACGGACGCTGTCTCGAATTAGACTGGGTCAGCAGTAGCCGGCTTGGGTGTTAGCAGCCATGTAATGTCACACAACGTCAACTCTGAAATACCTTGGGCTGGCTCCAGGGGGATTCAGTGGCCAGCCGGACACTGAGTAAGCCATGGAAAATCTGCTATCCACTGCTGTCCCTTCCTGGTAAGCGGGGACTCAGATTGCTTTGGAATTACCTGGCCGGTTATAACTGCAGGGGAAGGTAGGAGTTAATCCTTCTGGGTCTTTTGCAAGAAGCCCCGTGCTCTGATTATTAAAAGTCTGCAAAACGTGGGAGGGAATGAATGGGCCCTTCTGGGCGCCTCATTAAGCAGCAGAAATATTTTTCTCTTGGTCAAGCACAGGTGGGGGTTGGAGGCCTGCCCGCCTGCTCACAGGGTTCAGAGGCCGGAGCCAGGCTTTGGGTCTGTGTGCCACACTCTTCCATTCATTTAGCGAGACTGCCTTCTCCCTTGCCTCCTGAATCATGTTTCTGCCCAGAGCCTTGTGCTCATAAAACTTCTGAACTGCCTTTTCCAATTGTCTCAAGTTTTTCTTTCTTCCTCAGTGGGCATTGCCATAAATAAAGGTTTCAAAACGTCACAACACACCAAATGAAAAGCCAAGTCCCTCCACTCCAGAGAATTAAACTTCCTCTTCTAAAATCCCCCAGTTTCTTTTTGCAAACGGAGCTCTCTGGACAAGATGTAAACACAATTTTAAATCATTAAAAACAAATGACAGCACAAAACACAAACTGCAAAAGAAAAAAAAAAGATCAAGTCTATTTTGTCAACATAAAAACTTATGCTCTTTGAGAGACACTATTAAGGAAATGATATGACAAGCCAGGAACAGGGAGAAAATATTTACAAGACAATCCAATTAAGAAATGGTAAAAAAAAAAAAGAAAAAAAAAGATGTTATAAATACTTTCCTGAAGAATACATATGAATGACCAAGAAGTCTGTGAAAAGGTGCTCAGTATTATTAGTCATTAGGGAAATACTGATGCATATCCACTGGAATGACTGAAATTACAAAGACTGACAAGGCCAACTACTGGTGAGGATCTGGAGTAAGTGAACTTTCACACTCTGCTGGTGGGAAGACAACACAAGACAATTTAAAAAATATATGATAAAGGTGTTTATAATATTTAGATTAGAGCCATGGTAGGCAAACTGTGGCTTGTGAGCACATGCAGCTCTTTGGCCACTTAAGTGTGGCTCTTCCACAAAATACCACAGCCTGGGTGAGTCTATTTTGAAGAAGTGGCATTAGAGGAAATTTAAATTTAAAAAATTTGGCTCTCAAAGGAAATTTCAATTGTTGTACTATTGATATTTGGCTCTAATTGATATTTGACTAATGAGTTTGCTGACCACTGGACTAGAGGCCTGGTGCATGAAATTTGTGCACCATGTAGTCATTTGAGGTTCTTGGCTTCCAGTGTCTTCGTCATCTTTTTTTTTTTAAATTTATTTTTTTAATCTTTATTGTTCAGTTTATTAATTACATTGTTTCCCCTTTTTATCCCCCTATAGCTCCCCTCCACCCTGAACCTATCCCACCCTCCACCCTCACCTAATCCTCCCCACTGTCCTCTCCCATTGTTGCTAGATTTTTGTCCAGTCTCTTGCTGCACTTCCCACAACCCTTTTCTCCCCAAGAATTGTCAGTCTATTCCCTTTCTATTTCCATGTCTCTGTTATATTCACCAGTCTATCCTGTTCAACAGCCTATCAATTCACTTGATTTTTATGTTCATTTGTTGATAGATGTGTATTTGTTGTTCATAATTTTAACTTTACCTTTTTCTTCTTCCTCTTCTTAAAGAATATCTTTCAGCATTTCATATAATGTTGGTTTGGTGGTGATGAACTCCTTTAGCTTTTTCTTATCTGCGAAGCACTTCATCTGACCTTCAATTCTGAATGATATCTTTGCTGGATAGAGTAATCTTGGTTGTAGATTCTTGCTGTTCATCACTTTGAATATTTCTTGCCACTCCCGTCTGGCCTGCATCATTTCTGTTGAGAAATCTGCTGACAGTCGTATGGGTGCTCCCTTATAGGTAACCAACTATTTCTCTCTTGCTGCTTTTAATATTCTCTCTTTGTCTTTTGCTCTTGGCATTTTAATTATGATGTGCCTTGGTGTGGTCCTCTTAGGGTTCCTATATATTGGGGTTCGGTGCACTTCTTGGACTCCTAAGTCAATTTCTTTCACCAGGTGTGGGAAGTTTTCAGTCACTATTTCTTCAAATAGGTTTTCATTGTCTTGGCCTCTCTCTTTTTCTGGCACCCCTATAATTCGGATGTTGGTATGCTTGAGGTTGTCCTAGAGGCCCCTTACACTATCTTCAATTTTTTGGATTCTTTTGGTTTCTTGCTTTTTCAGCTGAGTGGATTTTACCTCTTTGTATTTCAAATCTTTAACTTGGTTCTTGGGGTGCTCCAGGGCACTTTTAGGTCTTTGTATAATATTTTTTGTTTCAGTCAGTGTATGCTTAATTTCTGGTTGGTCCTTTTTCATATCCTTGAGAGTCTGCTTTATATCCTTGAGGGTTTCTTTCATTTCCTTGTAGGACTCATTCATTTCCACATTGGTCTTGATCATTTCCACGTTGGTCTTGATTATTTCTTTGCAGCTCTCGTTTATATCCTTGAGGGTGTTGTTCATTTTCTTGTAGGACTCATTCATTTCCTTTGTGGTCTTGCTTATTTCCTTATAGGCCTCGATCTTTTGTTGGAGCCTCTTAAAAAACCCTATAACCGTGGTTCTGAATTCCATGTCCAGTCGTTTTTTTTCCTCCATTTCTTTCACATCTGATTTCTTTCCATGTTGTTGCATGGTGGCTGCTTCCCTGAGTTGGTCAGTTAGCTTTGTGTGGTAGACTTCCTACTAGGGATAGTGGCTCAGCCTCCCTGGTTACCTGAGGTGGATATGGGCTGCACAGTCTTGCTGAAGTTAAGCTCAGTTAATGGTTGTTAGCACTTGGAGGGTTGACCTCCAGGCCAATTGTCTGTGAAGCTCAGCTGTGCTCAGGTTGGGTGGGCGGAGTCTCCCGGCCAAGCAGACAGCGTTAGCTCCACCCTATGCGGCCCCAGGGACTCTGTGCCGGGGGCAATGGCCGCCAGCACCTCTGAGAGAGCCGCTGTGGAGCTCCACCGGCTGCTGGTTGCCGGGGAATTCAGACTCTCCCAAAATGAGTCTGCATGCGCAATGCCTCACCCAGGTTAGTAAAACAAAGCAGTCTGACAGTTTTCCGAATGAGAGGCAAGTCGCGGTGCGCTCTCTGTGCCTTCACGCAGCCGAGCTGTTCGCGAAAGCTGCCTTCTCCACAAGCCGGGGAGACCCGGCAGCACCCGAGCTTCGGTGTGCCCTCCCACTGCCCAGTTTTCACCCCCTGTGATAGTGGGTTCTCTGGACTTCGCCCAGAGCTGGAGAATCAGTCCAGTAGGACGCGTTTGTCTCCCCGTTCGAGAAAACTGGCTGGTTTTCAGCCGCCCGCCCTCTCCGCGGCCCGCACTCCAAACCTCTCTCCGTGGGAATCTTTCAACGCTGTTCGCCGCCGCTCCTCCGAGTCACAGTGTCTTATTTTCACTTTTATTTGTGGAGTTTTCACTCGGCGAGCTTTCTGGTGATTCTGGAAGGTGTTTGTTCTTTCGTTAGGTTGTAGTATTAAAATTGCTGATTATGACGGCAAGATAGGTGTTCTACCTTTGCCGCCATCTTAGTTCTCCTTCATCGTCATCTTAATTATATAGCTTCCAAGGTCACCATGGGGGTCATTTCAGCCATCCAGCCAACTAGATGTGAAAGACTGCATGGAGGTTTTTAGGGACCAGACCTGAGTATTACTTCCATTCATCATACTCTGAAGAGAACTCAGTCACATGGCCACACCCAGCTGCAAGGGAGGCTGGGAAATGTAGTCTAGATGTGTGTCCAGGATGAAGAGAAGAACATAGATTTTGGTGATCAGCAAGCAAATGGGGATAAAAGCATATGGTACATAGGAGAGAACAATAAGTAGCAATATGACTGGTATAAACTGTAGTAATAACATTTCAATAATATTATCTCAGGTGAGATGGTGACTCAAGTTTGGCCATCCTGACAGCAGTAATGTCCTAGTCTAGGGGATGATGGAGAAATAGGAAGTGGGAACCTAGGTCCCTGAGTGCCATGTGGAGCAGAGCCTCATTGCTGACCTGGACAGCTCACCTTGAGACTGTTTCTTTAAAGAAAAACCAAAAATTTGGACTTCTGTGTTATAGCAGCTCAGTCTTCACCTGACTAATGTGGTCAGACTCTTTTATTTGCCAAACAACTTGCCACTCTCACCAGCTTTATTGCTTCTGCAATTCTAAGTTAGGCCTCAGCTAAATTAAAAAATCATTCTGTATCAGAGGCCTTCAGGGTTGCTCATGGGTGCTCAAAGCTTCTGAGTGTGAAAAATAACAAAGGTCTCTTCAGTCATTTGGTCAATCAAAGAGCATGTTTACAAACTGTTTATTTTAATCTACAGTTCAAGGAGAACCATCTCAGGAAAAGGAGCAGGTCTGCTGTGCTAGATCCTGGACTAGGCATTTACAGATACAATCCCAGGTTCAGTCTCCTGAGCCTAACCACAGAACTGCTGTTACTTTACTTTGCAGGTGAAGAAATTGTGGTTCAGAGAGATAAAGTCACTTGGACATTCCCCAGTGTGGAGTCATGGGCTCAGACCATGGTGGTGTAAGGGCCATGAGCCCTGCACTGGCCGAGAGGTGCTCATAGCCTTCAGCAGACTCTTGGAGATGGAACTCTGAGAACACCTGAACTTTATGAAGGCAAATGACCTGAGCTTCCAAACTGGTAAATCTGATCATTCCTTCCTCTTGTTTTACACCCTTCAGTGGGCCCTCATTGCCTTTCAGATAAAACCCCCGAGTCTTAATAGTGTGGCAGGCAAGTCTTTAACCACCTGACCGCTATCTTTTCGTTTCACCTGTGATCACATCCTTTTGCATTGTTCATGCTCTCTTGCCCTTGCGGTCCCTTCTTCCTCACCCCTCCCCTTTGCTGACTCCTCCTTCATGTTGCAAGATGCAGACTTCACCTCCTTTAGTAAGCCTGCCCTCCTGACAAGCCCCTTGCTCTTGCCGGGATACACGCTCCTCCTCTGGTCTCCTCTCTCTTTCGGAACAGTTGATGAGCCATGTGATCCTGTGAATATCATGTAACCTATTGGAGCTTTGGTTTGAGCAGCTAGGAAATGGCTGTGATAATAATCATAGTTAGCAATGTAGAGGTGTGGGGAGGTGGAAAGGTATCATCTCTGGGGAGCTCTTGGCATTGGGCCTGGCTCGGAGAAAGTACTCACTGCACTTACTCGGCACCCCTTGTGCGTGTAGTTCTCTGTCAGCCTCTGCAGAAAGCCCACGTAGTACTGTACTTCCAGCACCTCACCCAGGGCCCTGGCGGGCCTGATCAATAAATGCTTGTGTAGGGAACAGCACTTAGGAGTGTCTTTGGCTCTTTCCTTAGGGGAAAGGTAGACTAATTATGGGAATGACTAATTGATGTAGTGTTTGACCAGCAGCTGTGGTTTGCAGATATGCAGTGACCTGCCCAAGGCCACACAGACCGTATTTGTCAGAACAAGGTCTTTTATCCTCTGTGCACGGAGGTTACCACATCCACCTGATGGGCTGAGGGAGGAGATTTTTTGTTACTGTGTGGGAGGGAGAGATGATAAAGAAGGCACCAAGACCCAACCCTTTCTTTATTTTGTTTTGTGGTGGCTCCTGTCTGTGAATCCCCAGGGAGCAAGCTCATGTCTAATAAGAGCAATACTGGCCCCCATCGCCCCAGCCTGTGTTCTGATGGACTCTCTATGGCATTCTCTCGCTTATCTGCATATAAATCCTTCTGGGTGGGAACTAGTTTAAACCCCACTTTAAAGATGACAAAACTGAGGTTAAATTTCCCAATGTGCCATAGTTACCTTGGTAAGGAGCAGGGCTGGAATTCAGGTACAGGCTTTCCAACTCAAACTCATCCAGCGCTTAGCACATTTTTCCTGGGGACTTCCTGGGAAAGGCATTATGCTAATACAGAGAGTGGGCGATTCCCAGAGGAGGGAATAAAGGGAACCCACACACAGTAATTAGCCATCACTAACAGTGAGGCAGCACTTGCTCCATGTTGGGTGTTATATGTATATGTAGCAGACATTTACTTCTCACCGGGATCCTTTGCGATAGCTACTGGGATTGCTCCAGTTTTACAGATTAGGAAACGAAGGTTAATAGCTTACACAAGGGCACATGGCTTCTAAATTGAAGAAACTAGCTTTGAACACCGGGCCATCACACATGCTGCTTTGCAGGTGTAGCAATACCAGAGGTAGCATTCAGAATGGGCTTTGAAAGAGAGAAGACCGAGGAGAGATGGGTGCAGCTGGGAGAGACACCCAGTGAGAGGGTACCTAGCAAAACTTTCCTGAGTCTAACTCCGTTCATGTGGTAATCAACGATCCACATCTGATATCATCTCTGGGAACGGGCCTGGAACACCCATGAGAAACTGAGCATGGTAGTTGAGCAATGCAGCGTCATCTCTTAGGGAATGGAAACTTCTAGAAAGGAAGGATCTAGGAGTTTGCAGAGGCAGAGTCACAAGTCTGAGAGTCCCTCCCATTTTCTCACTCTACCCTAAATTTACCTGGCTTGTTTCTCCACCTGCCCCTCTGATCCTTCTCTGCCCATCAGGGTCCCTAATTGCATGTGCTAATTTTAGGCTCTCTCACCACCCACCCCCAAGGCCAAGCAATTGTGGCACCATTATCTGCCCCATTCTTGAAGGGCCAGCTGAGCCTGGGCACTGGGGGCAGACCAACCAGCACTGAAGTTGGTAGCATCATGACACTGATTTAGCTTGTCCTGGACTTTCCTGGGATGAAAGGTTCAACAAGGCAGAGCAAATCTCCCAGGCCACACAGAGTGTGATTAGAATGTTCTTTTCCTGGTTCTGCTTAACTAATCGGAGCTTTAAAATGGGGATAGTGATACCCTTCAGGGAAGGGTTCCCCTCCTTGTTCAACCATGAAGACATTAGCCCTGCTCCCTACCCAGCCCATTTGTCTTTTCAGATACTACACGAGTCTTCTTTTATGAAATGGTAGGAAATTGGAGGTCAGAGCATCTTCCTTAGAGTATTTCATTAACCCTTATAAGCCTTGCTTGTTTTTTTTTTTTTTTAAATCTCAAGATGTTGGTTAACAAAACAGCTCTCCAAAAATTGTCCTGAGCCAAAGCCAGGACCAGCATCCCTGGGGCTGTTTTGGCATTTTAGCTGTTATGTCAAAATGCTGCCCTGTGGCTCAATGGGTCAGCTTGTTGAATAAACCTGTCCTGAGATTGAGCCATGCCTAGGGGTCTAGGGTGCTAGTCAGCTGGTCCAGAGTGAGACCCCATTTTTCTCCACTCAGCTTGTTGGAAGGGAGCTGAATAACCAGTTAAGTATTCATTGAGACAGGCGGACAGGCGCCATGGCCCAGGTTGAGACAGGAGGCCTCAGATGGCATGGGTATTAATGCAGCTAATTATGCGATTGCTTCACAGGGAGATGAGAGATAGGAGATAGGATCAGGCAGGAGTCTCATTGGGCCCCAGCCCTTGGTGCTGTTCTGGGAAAACCAAGATGCCCAGCCAGTTCCTGAGGTGGCTGGTCCCTCACACTGCTCCCTGAGATGGTGTGCCCCTCATCAGCACCTTGGCATGGCTGCAGAGGGAGACACCAGCCTTCCGGGAAGGAGGCAGTCTGGGGCTCGGAGAACAGGTGCTGACAAATGGCTTGGTAATCTTCAAAAGGTGCACCTCCCAGCTACGGAGGGAAAAGCCACCCCCTGGAAATAGAGAAAAGGAACAAAACTGCCAAGGACATGCCCTTGTAGAGTATCTGATCCCAGAGAAGGGCAAGTCTGTTTTCACTATTGGTCTTGCCTTGGCCTGTTGCTGTCTCTGAGGGTATAAAGGTTTAGGCTCCATTTCCTGCTCCCTGTGGCTAACAATGGCCATACTTTTGTTGGAGCTTTTAAAACAAGAAAGAGATAAAACCAAAGATCAGTGCCACTCACAAAGTTACTGACTTTACTTCACAGTGACTAAGCAACTACACATCAGCAAACACCACCAGGCTCATTTCCCTGTATCTCTGCTCTCATTGGGAGCACCAGAGCCCAGGGTCTCGCATTCAAAGATAGCAGATTCGAGTCATGATCAAACCCAGCTCAAGAGCAAGTCAGTGAGGTTCAATCGGCGAAGCAGAAACAAGCCACACTTTGGAAAGAGCCTTTAAGCACAGCTCTCAGAAAACCATGGGGCAGATCTCCTACCTATTTTTAAAAACTAGTCTCCTAGTTTTTGTGAACATCAATGACTTTGAGAAGCATTTACTGTGTTTATGTATGTTTAAGTCTTTCCACACAATCTGGGAAAACACTGAACTTGGTCAGGCTGTCACTGCTTGGGTAGTGCTTTGGGGGAATGGGAGTGAGGGTGAATTACAAACCAACATGAACTTGGCTTTTCCTCTGTTGCTTGTCAGGAATAAGGATCTGATCCTTTATTCGGCCTAAATGGCAAACTTTTTCTTCTCTTGTAAGTTCTTTCCCTTTCCTGCTGTTTGATGGAACAAAATGTGATGCGTTCAGCACTATTCTTGGTCTGCGGAAGATGCCTACTAGATGCTAGATCCTTCCTGCTTCTCTTCTGGTGCCTTGCTCTCCTCGTTGTCGTTACAACATATCTTCTCTCCCCTGATTGATTATAAAATGCTGTATTGATTTAATTACAACCTTTACTTATTTATTGGCAAGCTTGGTATGAGTGATGGGGGAAATGTGATTGCAAGAGGTATCATGATTTCCACAATGTTGGAATTTGAGAACAAAAAGCCAGTGTTAGAATGGAGGGGATTCAGTAGCTTATTTGAATGGACTCAGGAGCAACACTGCTCAGAAAAAATGGCACAGGCCGAGGCACATAGCAGCATGTGACAGAGCTGTCACGTGTTATTCAGAGGTGTTTTGGTCTCTTGACTTCAAGAACACACACCTCTTGCTCTCTCTCTCCTTCAGAACGCACCCCACCCCCAGCTTTATGGAGATACAATTGACATCCAACATTGTGTAAGTTCAGATGGACAGTGGCCTGACTCGATACATGGATGCATTGTGAAATGATGACCACAATAAGGTTATTTAACACACCCTTCACTCCACATCATTACCATTTTTTAAAGGTAAGAACTTTTAAGAGCTACTCTTAGCCACTTTCAAGCGTATCATACAGTATTTTGCATTGCATTGTTGCAATACAATACGATATAGTCACCATGCTGTACACTAGATCCCTAGAACATATGCCTGGAAATTTATGCCCTTTGATTATGCCCTTTGACCAACATGTCCTCATTTCCCCCATGCTCTTGACCCCTGGCAATCACTATCCTCCTCTCAGTTTCTAGGAGTTGCTTTTTTAGATTCCACATATACATCAGATTATACGATATTTGTGTTCTCTGACTTACTTCACTTAGCATAATGCCCTCAAGCTTTATCTATGTTGCAAATAGCTCCTTTTTATGTCTGAATAATATTCCATTATATATTTCTCACATCTTCTTTATCCATTCATCTATATATGGACACAAGCTATTTCTATGTATTTCCTATTATAAGTAATGCTACCATGAACATGGGTCACAGAGATCTTTTCAGGATAGTGATTTCATTTCCTTTGAAAATATATCCAGAAGTGGAATTGCTGGATCATAGTGTGGTTTTATTTTTAGTTTTTTGTGGCACCTCCAAAGTGGCTGCGCCAGTTTGCACTTCTCCCCACAGCGCACTGGGTTCCTTCCCCGCATCCTCAGCAGCACTCGTTAGCTCTTGTCCTTGATGACAGCCTTTTAACAGGTGACACCTCCTTGAGGCTTTGATTTGCATTTCCCTGATGATTCATGAGCACTTTTCCATGCACCTGTTGGCTGTCTGTATGTCTTCTTTGGGAAGACGTCTATTCAGGTCCTCTGGCCATTCCTAATTGAATTTTTTTCTTCTTATTGTTATTCACTTGGGCACCATGGAGGCACCTCAAACAAGAGACATTCAAAACCAAACCCTGGATTTACTTCCACAAATCCCTTTTTTCTTAATGTTCCCCATCAATGAATGGCGTTCCCATTCACCAAGTTGTTCAAGCTCCAAGCCTAAGAACCATGTGGAACTTGTCTCCTCTCACATCCTACAACAAGCATTTGCTATGCATCTATGAAAGGCCAGACACAAGTGTCCTAAAGTGGTCCAAGGCCTTGGATATAGACATGGGGCCCACGGAGGGCCAGGTTGATTTGGGCTCCGATCAGACCTCTGTCTCTCAGCTTGGGGGCTTGCCATTATTGGAAGGCAGTAACTTTCAAAGCTGGGTTTGCTCCCAGTGAGTGGCACCTTACCTGGCAGCTCAGGTGAATCATTCATTCTCTTCTGGGATCACTCCCATGCCCTATGCACATGCCTGCTAGGTATTGGTGGGGGGAAAAGCCTTGCTATGCCTTAGATTCCTCAACTGCACTGTGAGGAAGATAAAGTACACCCCGATATCTCATTGGTCTCTCCTGGGGATGAAGTGGGAGAAGTGCAACCTCTTAGTGAATTAAGAACCTCATGTGCCTGCTTGTAAGGAATCATGAATTCTATGAAGTAGAGACAAACCAGGATTGTATACTACCTCACTGCAGGGAAAATAATTCTGAGATGTTTAGTGACTTGCCTAAGGTTGAACAGTAAAATATTTTCTCTGAACTTTGACCTATCCCATCCCCAAATAAATCATGGGCAACAGGACTGCTTTCCAGCATCCTCTCCAGTGATTTTGTCTCCTTCACTGGGATGGAACAGCTCAGGACCTTGGGCAGTGCAGCTGATGCTCAGGCGGCAGGGCCTTCTCCTGGCCTCACATCTGATGGCTGCCCCCCCCCCCCCCCCACGCCCGCACGCCATGGGGCTCTTTTCTGAAACACTTAGAAACGGCTGGGTCCCGGATGTTTACAGGGTTGGCTGACTGGTTGCAAAATGAAGATTGGGAAAGGGGACATGATGGGCAGAGCCTAGGCTCTCAGGGCGGTAGCTGGACCCCCACAGACCTTGGGCCACAGCCATGTGCCCGGCCAGCTTATCCTTGGGCCCCACCATGTCCAAGGGCAGCAAACATCTAAGTGCTCCGTCGGGCCCACAGCCCAGGTGGGCGCCAGACTAGTAGCACGTAGAGCCACACCTGTCAGGTAGTGAGTGCTCAGCAGAGTGCTGATTGCTTCCACTGAGAACTCTGTGGCTGGTGCTGCTCCATTAGAACATGGCCCCCTCCACCTCACATCTCCTCCCTGGGACTGGTCCCACCATCCAGGGCAGGAACTGGATCTCTGGACATCCTGGGATGGGCAGGAGGGGCTCTCAGGCCCTAACATAGCTGCCAGCCAAGACTTGACCTCTTCCCTGTGGGCTGGAGCAATGGTCGGCAAACTCATTAGTCAACAGAGCCCGAATTTGCTAACCACTGGGCTGGAGCACCTATTGGGCCATTTGATGGTTCTGGACTCTAAACAGAGCTGATATTAGCAGATTCCAGAAATGGCCAGCAGCAGGAGTGGACCCTTGGTGGCAGCAGGAGCGGGGAGAGGACCCGCTCAGAAGTTAAGAGGCTTGGAGACTCATACAGGTCACCTGACTTAGCACCTCAGTTCCCACGGACTCCCTCTGAGGGGCCCTGGAAAGAATGAAATCAAGGGAGGGGCAGAAGCTGAGGCTTTAACTTCAAGCTGTGCCTTTTGTTAGATTCCTGGCTGTGAGCAGGTGACTGTGGCCTCTGAGCCTCAGTGTTCCCTTTGAACAATGGGAAGTTGGAGTATCACCTGCTGAGGGTGGAGAGGGCGGTGTGCAGACTCTGATGACAGCAGTGCCCTGGGGAAGGAAGAGGCAAAGCGGAGCTGGGTCCTGAGCTGGGCCTTCATGTGGACTTTCAGGTGCCACAACCCCAGAAAGAGGTTGGTTTTCACAGTCTCCATCCAGATTTAAGAGCCTTGTGCTGTGCTTGCAACCTTCCGGAGAGACTGCCAGCACCAGGAACCCAGGCAGATGTAGCACAGAAAACCAGAGGACCCAGAGATGGATTCTGGAGCCAAGCTGCCTGGGTTTGAGTCCCAGCTCTGCCTCTTCCTAGCTGTGTGCCATTGAGCAAGCCAGTTAACTTCTCTGTACCTTATTCTCTATTCTCTAAATGGGACAATAGCTCTGCCCTTCTCAGAGAGCTATTGTGGGGACTGAAATGAGTTCACGTTTCAGAGCACTCCGAGGATCGGTGTGTCTGTGCTTGTAAGTAACACAGGTCCTGGGCTCTTCCGAAGGCCCTCTGCTTTTGGCTACTATCAGGAGGTGTGGGCGGGACTTTAACCTTTCTTATCCTCAAATGATTAGATGAGAAGGGAAGATGTAGAAATAGCCTGCCTGCTTTGAGCTTCACCTAAATATTGAGATATTTGAGGAATATCTGTCTTTTGGCAATAGGTACCCAGAAACCAGAATTGGTCAAATTGGGCCTCCTGTCCTGCCCCCTGCTCCCCACCTGACCTCTGATAATAAGCAATGATGCCCGTCTGTGCAGACAGGGGCCACTTCCTCCACAAAGCACAAAGCAGGAGGGCCCAGGCTTAGGCCTCAGGCGCCTGAGCACCAGACTCAGAGCCCATAGAGCTGGTTCTGGGTCCCAGTCTAGCTTGGTGGTGGGGCAAAGTCCTGAAAGCTCTCTGAACTTGATTCTGCCCATTGGTAAAGTGGGGGTTGTCCTGAACACACTGGAGAGAATTCAAAACAGTGGATACAGAGGCATCATCTCAGGACACCTGAGAACTGTCCATCAGGAGATTTCTGCACCGTATGTCCTCAGTGGTGTCCAGACCTTCAGCCTGTGAAGTCAGGGCTCAGAAGATGCTGACATCAGGCATTGGGGGTGCAGTCATATCTCCCATCTGTAGTTGGGAGACCTGGCTTGGGGCAGATCACTCTCCTTCTTTGGGTCCCATGAAAGGAGGATGGCGGCAGGAAGTAACACAGTGTGGCGAGGTGTAGACCAGCTAGGAGGCATACGTGACGTTCTTTTGCAAATGATAAGGGGCTACAGCCTGGAAACAACACTGGCAGGGGCTTTTGTCCTGCCTCTGCAGCAAGCATGCTGAGTGACCTTGGGCAAGTCACTTCTCCTCTCTGAGCCTTGTTTTATTTACCTTTAAAGTGATTGTCTAGGGCTGGATCAGTAGTTCCTAACCGAGTACACATTAGAATCAACTTGAGGGGATGGGTCTAGGAGACACAGATGCCCAACTATCTCATAGAGCTATGGAGACCAAGTGAGTTCCACGGGAAGCCTCCAGAACAGGGGTGTGGCCCACAATGAATAGCGGCCATCATTGGAGAGCAGGGACTGTGTCTTGTTCACTGCAGATCCCAGTGTTAGAAGGCATATCCCTAGCAACGGCTTGTTAGGCTGGGCTGAGCAGTAACCTGTCAATAGCTGGGCCCATATTGCTAAGTATCCTGCCTTGATCTTACTTCCCATAAAGCTGGTTGGCTAACCCAGCAGTTCTTCACCCGTGGCCTCGAGGCCTGGGAAGACCTGGTGCAATCATGAATGAGTTAAGTGCTATCTGATCGTAAGCCAGAGGGCCTGTTTTCATTTTCAAAACTCCGTGTGTCAGTGACTCTAATGCAATGTCCAGCAATGTCTTGAGCAAGTGACCGGCAGGGGACATAGGATGCTGTTTACTCAAGATAGCCCCATCATGCAAAAGCAGCTTGCCTAACTGGGTTTGTAAGCAATGGTTACGAGACCACCATTGCAACAGGGATTGCCTTGAGTGATGGTCCCAGGAAGGGCTGGTGCCCCCAGGCCAAGTTTGGGGCCATCTACCTCTTTGTGAAACCCTTGGGACCCTGGGTCTCTGGTAACGAACAGGGAAAGCCTAGTTGTGGACAGAGGGGTCTTTTAAGGATGGATATCCTGGGAAGAAGGCTTTATGCTACCCTAGGAGGACACAGCTTCTGTATCAGAGGAGGCTGGTGTGGTTGCTGGGGGCTCATGGAAGCTGAGAATAATGTGGTTTGGTTCAAAGGCCAGTTGCTGGGCAAGAACGTGGGGACTTGGGCTCTTTAAAGAGTTGGTCTGGGTAATGGGTCTATGGGATTGGGGGGTGTCACTTTTTCTTTAGCATCAAAACTGTGGTGAGTGGGTGGCTGCATGCCCGGCCTACCTTCAGGGCTGGCCTTTATGCATGTCTGCTTAAGGTCAGTCTATTAAATCCTTCCTTCTTTCTACATCTGTGGCTAGAATCTGAGTTATAACCACCATCACCACTCCCCACCCTCATCTGAACAGCTTTGTAATTTTTAAAAGCACTTCCACGTGCTCTCAATTAATCCTCACAATAACCCCAAGAGATAGGTTTTATTATACCCATTTTACAGCTGGAGAAATTGAGGCGCACAGAAGTGAAATATCTGGTGCAATGTTCTAAGTCAGTGTATCCCATAGAAGTATAGAGTGGATGAGAAATAGGAGCTGCATCCTAATTTGATTCTGATAGTCTCATAAGAAAAAGTAAAAATAAACAGATGCCATTAACTTTAATAATACATTTTCACCCAACATATCCAAAATAGAATCATTTCAACATGCAATCAATATACAACTTACTGTGCCATTTACATTCATTTTTCCCATATTGAGTCTTTGGGACCTGGGTGTGTTTGACTTACAGCACTTCTCAACTTGGGCTTATCCCATTTTGAGTGCTTCACAGGTATGTGCGACCAGCAGCTGCTGGGTAGCTGGCAACATTCTAGAACTTCCGCCTCTCTGGCCTTTCTCCTTCCCCATAGCTTCTCTGCCCTCCCATAATTTTCTCCCTATTTCCCCCATTTCCAAGTGGAGGTGTTCAAGCCAAAGCAAATCCAAGCCCTTTCCAGCCCTGAAGTGTTCTGATTCCAGAATATAACCAGAGGTCTGCCCAGCCCTCTCTTAGACCCATGACACTGAGGGTCCATGAAAAAGAACCCCCAAAATCACACCCCTCTATGGCCTGCAGGGGTACACAGTGACAAATCCACAGACATAGGGACAAACAGATGTACAGACACATAGATAAGAGGATCCCAGACTCCCAAACACAGGTACATGGCAAACACAGGGCCCCTGGGAGGGGTGGTCAAGGGAGATAAGAGGAATGGGTAGTTCTGAGTGTGTTCTGCACACAAAACCCAGATGTTACATGGCCATTCTGCTCCTTAAGATCTGGATGAAATTGTCATGGACAAATTTGACTGTACCTTCACCACACCCACAAGTCACACCCACTGCCACGTCCAACAGCCAATCAGGAGCAGATTATGCAAATAAACCCCAGCCAAGATGGCTGCTGCCACTGAGAGCAGGAGGAAGGCTTGGGTTTCCCTGGCAACAGAGGAAGCCAAGCTTTCAGCCTGCCATTGATGGTCTAGCTACAAAGTTTCAAACAGAAATGGCTGCTGCCATGGAGTGAGCAGAAGGCTTGGCTCCCCTCCAGGCTATAAAGTTTCAATTGTAGACATAGATTAATCCCAGATACCAGGGCCTCTGCTTGGGTAATGTGGCCAGCCTACAAACCTCCACAGACCCGTTGCCCAGGCCACCCCTCACCCCAAGGGAACCCCCACACTGATCAGGGACACTCTTCAGAACAAACCAGCTGGCCCCCACCCATGCACCAAGCCTCTATCCAATCTAATAAAAGAGAAATATGCAGATTGACCATCACTCTACCACACAAGAGGGCTGCCCCCATGTGGTCAAAGATCCTGGCCCCATGTGGACACAAGATGGCCACCACAGGTGACCAGCAGGGGAGGGCCTTTGGGAGGTTCCAGGCCCTGCAAGGGAGGGCAGTTGTAGGTGATCAGGCCAGCAGGGGAGGGCAGTTGGGAGGGACCAGGCCTGCAGAGGAGGGAAGTTGAGGGCAAACAGGCTGGCAGGGGAGCAGTTAGACATCAATTAGGTTGGCAGGGTAATGGTTAGTGGGTGATCATGCTAGCAGGCAGAAGCAGTTAGGGGCAATCAGGGAGGCAGGCAGGTGAGCAGTTTGGAGCCAGCAGTCCTGAATTGTGAGAAGGATGTCCGACTGCCCGTTTAGGCCCGATCCTATCAGGCAGTTGGACATACCTCAAGGGGTCTTAGATTGGAGAGGGTGTAGGCTGGGCTAAGGGACATCCCTTGCCACCCATGCACGAATTTTGTGCACCAGACCTCTAGTATATAGAGGTGTGTATATATATATATATATATATATACATATATCTATCTATCTATATATATATGTATATATATATGTATATATATATATACATATATCTATCTATCTATATATATATGTATATATATATATGTATATATATATATATATATATACACACACACACACTGTATATATTTCCTGGGGATTGAGCCTACAACCCATGGATGTGTTCTTGACCTGAATTGAACCGGGAACCCTCAGTCCCCAGGCCAGCACTCTATCCACTGAGTCAAACTGGTTAGGGCCTTTTCTATCTTTAATTCCTGGGTTCAGGTAATAAAAGGGCAAGAGCTTGTAACATGTAGTCCCCAAGTCCTCAGCAATTTGCTTAGCTCAGCTTCCAGGAGGGTGAGGCAGCTTCCAGGGGAAGTGAGTCCTTTCTGCTGCCTAATGCCTGTCCCTTCTCACTACCAACATGCCCGTGTGCAGCAGCTGTCTTCTGAGTGTTCTATGTAATCTCATTGAACTTTCAGAATAGTCTTATGAGGTTGGTACTGTTATTTCTGGATTTTACAAAAGATGTACAGAGACAGGAAGTTTGGTAAGCTGCCCAAGATCATGCCACTCGGGATGCTGCCCTGGTTCTGTCCTGGTCTCTGTCTTCCTCTTCAGGGCTTTCTGGCCTGGGTCTGTGCCCTTGGACAGAGCTGTGTGTGGGGCAATAAGATTGCTCTGTAGTTGATGATCTGGGTCTGAAGGGATGGGGTGAGTAGTGGTGAGATGCTGTGGTCACCGGCCTCCTGCTATCATTCCTCCACGCCCCATGTCAGTGTGTGAGCCTGCCCCAGCTCCTCCAGAACTCCCAGTATTGCTCCCCTGCATAGAGGGATGCTCTCTGGGTGTCTCTTTTGCCCCCTAGAGGCATTGCCTAACAACCATGTTTGTTAAAAGATAACATAGGCCAGTGTTTTGAAATAAAGTTCTTAAAGAGAAGGCAAAAGGTTTTATCTTGCTTTGTTTTCTTTTCACAGAACAGAATTCTTTTTCCCCACGGGAGGGGTGTGTGACCTCAGGTAGATGGAGGAATTTGTTCTAAATCTGATCGAAAGCTCATTGGCCTTTGGGAACAGTCAGTTCTCTCCCCCCCAGTAGTGCATGATGGCGGAGGCAGGGATGGCGGACCTAGTGTTTGCAGCTTGGGGAGGGTGAAGTGAGGGAGGAGGTGATTGCTTCAGGCTGAATGGCGGGTCGGCGTGGTGTTTGGCCCCTTTCTGGGCAGCCAGAGGCCCACCTGAGCTTGGGGAGGTGCTCGAGGGAGTGAGGTATGGGAGTGGGGAGCTGAAGAAGGCATGGGTGTGCCCAGCCAGCACGGCTCAGTGGTTGAGCACTGACTTATGAACCAGGAGATCACGATTTGACTCCTGGTCAGGGAACATGCGTGGGTTGTGGGCTTAATCCCCAGTGGGGAGTGTGCAGGAGGCAGGTGATCAATGATTTTCTCTCATCATTGATGTTTCTCTCTCTCTCCCTTCCTTTCTGAAATCAATTAAATGTGTTTAAAAAAATGAGTGGGTGCCAAGATAGGGTGTTGGGCACTTTCCTTGTGGTCCTTTCCTACAACCCTACAAGGTGAGTGTCATCAACCCCATTGTAAATATTAGGAAGTTGAACCTCAAGAGAGAGAGTTAGTTGCCCAGATGCCCCAGTTTGTGTGTGTGTGTGTGTGTGTGTGTGTGTGTGTGTGTGTGTGTGAAGGACCCGAGGGCAGAGGGGAGCCTAGGCACACAGGAGTTGGTGATGGAGAATCAGCAGCACTGGGGCCTCCTCCTGTGTGGGTGGATGTGGGAGATTTGAAGGTGAGGTGGGCTCCCAGCTTCTTAATAAATAGGGCCATCGAGAACCTGAAGGGCAGGGGATGATGAAATCTTGGTGACTCACTTCTGCCTAGCCCACTGGCATTTCCACCAGAAGCTCAAGCAGCCCTGGCTGTGGGGGGAGGGAGGCAGTGCAAGGGGGTAGAAGGCTTGCTCAAATTATCTTTCCAAGGCCTCCCCAGGGCTGGTCTATTTGGGGCTGTTGTCCTGGAGTCTTTGTACGTATCATTCCATCCTCAGGTGGCCTTCCTTCCTTTCCACTGAGGCCTGCTTTCACAAATGTGATGCAGACCTTCCCTCCTTCAGGTAGCCTTCCCTGGTTGACTTCACTCACCACACACAGCTCCTACCAAACACTTAGAGGGCTTATGCAGGTGTGTCTATTGTTCTGCAATATGAACATGAGGAGGATCAGGGCAGATGAATAAAGGGGACTGCGCTTCACTCTACAAAAGATCCAGTACCTGCCTTGGTGAAATGTGAGCCTTGAATGACATTTAGCAAATGATAGGGTGGGTGGAAATTAGATTTGTGCCCAGACCATCATTAAGACGTAAGATGAACAGCCCTTATGTGTTCATATTCAATCATATACATGTTTTTAAAAAACATGTTAAATTCACTTTCCTCCTCCCCTTTCTACTTTTGATGGGGAAAAACTACATAAAAATAACATTGAAGGTTTCTTTTTTTTGGGAAAAAGAGGGGGGGGAGGACCCTTTCTACCCATAAGGCCTCTGACTTTTGAACATTCCAGTCTCTGTTCACATGCATGCCGACTGAAATAGCTGCAATCGTGGAACTTTGGCTGCTGGGCTGAGAGCTTCCTGAAAGAAAACCAAGCTGCCATCCACCGGACGACCACAGACTGGCAGCCAGGACCGACACACAAGTCATTGTTATGACAATCACTAGACCCACTAGCTTCGTGTAGCGAGGGACCATGGCCTTCATTTGGCAGGTAGCAGGCACATGCCCCTTGATCTTCTCCACAGTCTTGCAGGGTAAGTACTGTCCCCAGGAAGCCCAGTAAGTGATCCACCATATTCCAGGCTTAGAAAGTGGCCGAGCGGGGATTTGAACCTGGTGCCCCTGAGCTTGGAACCCATATTTCTTCCATTGCAGAAGAATCCTCAACCAAAGCATGCTCATGTTTTGGGCTGGATAGTCTTTGCTGGGGACGGAGGGTGCTGTCCTGTGCATTGTAGGATCTTGAGTAGCAACCCCTCCCCACTTTTTTTTTGTGACAAAAAAACAAGTCTTGTCCAGCTGGCATGGATCAGTGATTGAGCATCAACCTCCCAACCAGGAGGTCACAGTTTGCTTCCTGGTCAAGGGCACGTGCCCAGGTTGCAGGCTGGATCCCCAGGGTGGGGTGTGTAGGAGGCAGCCGATTCATGATTCTCTCTCATCATTGATGTTTCTATCTCTCTCTCCCTTTCCTTTCCTCTCTGAAATCAATAAAAATATATTTAAAACAAAACAAAACCAAACACAAGTCTCCAGATCTTGGCAAATAAATACCCAGAGTTGAAAGCCTCTGCAGAATACCTCGAAGAGCAGCAGGCTGTACTGCCTGGGCTCGGGTGTCCTTCTCCAGTGTCCGGGGCTGCACAGAGAGTTGGTGCCAATCCATGCGGTTGCCTGCCAGGTCCCTTGCTGTGTGGCTGTGTGGTTGGTCCAGAGGAGGCCCAGGCTGTGTAAGAGGTGCTGAAACGAGGATTCCTGTCCAGTCCCTGCTGTCCTGCCAGCCTGGCTCAGCACCTGCTGGCCCCTCTGCCCCGCAGAAAGCAGGGCCTGGGAAATGGAAGCCACAGATAAAGCTTAAACCTGCCTTTCCCCCAAGATATGACTTTTTCTCAACCAGCTTTGCTGGGGACTTGCTTGCTTATTTCTTTATTTGTTATTTTTGTTAATCCTCCACCCAAGGACATTTTTTCCATTGATTTTTAGAGAGAATGGAAGGGAGAGGGGAAATAGAGAGAGAGAGACAGAGAGAGAGAGAAGTGAGAGACAAACATCAATTGGTTGCCTCCCACATGCACCCCACTGGGACTGGGGATCAAATCTGCAAGCCGGTACATGGCCTTGATTGGGAATTGAGCCTGCAACCCTTTGGTGTGCGAGCCGGTGCTCTAACCACTGGACACACCAGCTAGGGCTGGGCTTGCTTATTTATTCACTCAACAAACATATTAAACACTTACAATGTGAAACTCCATTTTAAGAACTTAGGTTTGGAGCATCAGAAATGAGGCAGTATGATGCAGTACAGTGATTCTCAAAGTCTGGCTCCGGACCTTCTCTGAGGCTCTGTGGGATTCTAGAATTTTCTTCCTATACTCTAACCAAACAGCATATTGCACCACACAGAACACAGTAGCAGAGACTTGGAAACCCAACTCTCTTAAACTCAACATTAAGGAAGTTTGTAAAATGTAAAATGATGCCTCCCTTCTCACGAATTGTTATTTTGATCTGAAAAATAAGGTTATTTTCTCTCTCTTTTTTTTCTCTTTTTAATATTTTAATCTTTATTGTTCAGTTTATTAATTACATTGTTCCCCTCCTTTTCCCCGTATTGCTCCCCTGCACCTGGTACCCATCCCATCCTCCGCCCTTACCTCCCCCCCACTGTCCTCTCCCATAGTTGCATGATTTTTGTCCAGTTTCTTGCTGCACCTCCCACACCCCTTTTCTCCCCAAGAATTGTCAGTCCATTCCCTTCCTATGTTCGTGATTCTGTTACATTCACCAGTTTATCTTGTTCATCAGATTTTTAATTCACTTGATTTTTAGATTCATTTGTTGATAGATGTGCATTTGTTGTTCCTAATTTTTATTTTTAACCTTTTTCTTCTTCCTCTTCTTAAAGAATATTTTTCAGCATTTCATATAATATTGGTTTGGCAGTGACGAATTCCTTTAGCTTTTTCTTATTTGCGAAGCACTTTATCTGACCTTCAATTCTGAATGATAGCTTTGCTGGGTAAAGTAATCTTGGTTGTAGATTCTTGCTATTCATCACTTTGAATATTTCTTACCACTCCCGTCTGGCCTGCATAGTTTCTGTTGAGAAATCCGCCCACTGACAATTGTATGAGTGCTCCCTTATAGGTAACTGTTTTTCTCTTGCTGCTTTTAATATTCCCTCTTTGTCTTTTGCTCTTGGCATTTTAATTATATGTCTTGGTGTGGTCCTCTTTGGATTCCTATAGTTTGGGGTTCTGTGTGCATCTAGGACTCCTAAGTCAATTTCTTTCACCAGGTGTGGGAAGTTTTCGGTCACTATTTCCTCAAATAGGTTTTCATTGTCTTGCTCTCTCTGTTTTTCTGGCACCCCTATAATTGGGATGTTGGTATGCTTGAGGTTGTCCCAGAGGCCCCTTACTCTATCTTCAATTTTTTGGATTCTTTTTGCTTCTTGCTTTTCTGGCTGAGTTGATTTTGCTTCTTTGTATTTCAAATCCTTGACTTGGTTCTTGAGGTCCTCTAGACTTCTTTTAGGTCTTTGTATAATATTTTTTATTTCAGTCAGTGTATGATTGATTTCTAGTTGGTCCTTTTTCAAATCTTTGAGGGTCTCATTCATTTCCTTTTAGCTTTTGTTCATTTCCTTGTAGGTCTCATTAAGTTCATTGGCCTTTTCTAGGAGCCTCTTGGAAAACCTTATAACCGTCGTTTTGAACTCTATGTCCACTCGTTTTTTCCCCTCCATTTCTTTCACATCTGATTTCTTTCCATGTCTCTGCATGGTGGCTACTTTCCTGAGTTGGTCAATTAGCTTTGTGTGGTAGATGTCCTCTAAGGGACAGTGGTTCAGCCTCCCCAGTTACCTGAGGTGGATATTCTTGCTGCAGCCCTTTATGGGTTGCACAGTCTTGTTGAAGTTAAGCCTAGATTATTTTTGTTAGCACTAGGAGGGTTTGACCTCCAGGCCAATTGGCTGTGAGGGTCAGCTGTGCTCAGGTTGGATGTTCGGAGTCTTTGGGCTGACAAGAAGCCTTAATTTCCATCAGCTCTGCCGTATGCAGCACCTGGGTGTCTGTGTCAGGTGGTAATGGCTGCAAGCACCTCTGAGAGAAAGCTGCTGCCGAGCTTTCAGCCTCTCCCCAAATGAGTCTGCACACCCAACGTCTCACCCAGGGTTGTAAAACAGTGCAGTCCGGTGGTTTTCTGCACGAGAGAGCAAGTCACGAGTCCTCTCTGCGTGCTCGCACACCTCTGCTGTTCCCAAGTTTACGTGCACTCTCCACAAGCTCGCCCTCTCCACAAGCTTGCAGACCTTTGCAGCACCCAAGTTTCAGCGTGCTTCCCTACTGTGGGTTCCTCGGACTTTGCCCGGAACTGGGGAATCAGTGCAGTGGGACACCTTTGTCTCCCTCCCCGTTTGAGAAAACCAGCCCGGTTTGCAGCCTCCTGCCTGCCCTCTCCGCTCACTCACGCACGGCTCCAAACCTCTGACTCTGAGCTTATCTTCAACACTGCCCTCCGCCGCTCCTCTGAGTCACAGTGTCCTATCTTTACTTTTATTTGTGGAATTTCCACTCAACCAGCTTTCCAATAATTCTGGATGATGTTTGTTCTGTTGTTAAGTTGTAGTTTTGAAATTGCTGTGTAGGGCAGCAAGATAGGTGTTTACTTATGCTGCCATCTTGGTTCCTCTCCCAATAAGGTTATTTTTTATTAAAAGATATTACTTATCTCAATATGAAATGGGTTTGTTATTGTTAAGTGAATTCATAGGGATGAAGTTTTCCTGATTTTTATTTTCTAAGACAGCAAATACAAGAACAAATGCTTACTGTGGGCCTCTATAATGGTTGAGTGTATGAAGAGCATCTGAGATCAAAACTTGGGAACTGCTCTGTGGTGGGCAGGGCCCTAGGCTCAGAGGCTGACCAGCTTGGATGAACTGGCTGGGAACCTTAGACAAACTCCTTAACTTTTCTGAGCCTCAGTTTTCTCATCTGTGTAATGGGAGTCTAATGGCCCCTTCCAAGGGGGACAGTGAGAATTTCAGCTCACTTGCTGGAACCTGGGTTCTGTTGGAGGTGCTACTGGTTCCGGACAGCTGGGGTGGCTTTAAGGGGGAGGTGCTGAGTGGAGCATTGCCAGGAGGAAGGGTGGGGGGTTACTAGCCTCCTTCACAAGATAAATATGTGAGGATTGGGAAAGTTGGTCAAAGGAAAGGAATTCAGTTTGTGAAATCGCTTCAAAGGGGAATAGGAGGCAGCCAGTTTTGTCTTTGATTATTTTGATTGTAACCTTTACAGTTTTGCAAACCTCTGCTTACTGTCTTTCTCTTTTTTTTAAACGGGCAAAGAGGACTTCCCGGAGTGCAGATGACCCATGCCTTGCTGGGGTCACTCGGGGGAGATGGCAACCCTGTCTGCTGGGCACATAGGTCTGGGAGTGGCTTTGGAGAAGTCCAGAGGCCCAGCTGTGGCTCCAGCTGCAGGGTATGCAGGCATCGGTCCTGACAGGGCAGCTGGGGTGGGCTCCACCCCCAGGCACGCCGTCCCTGTTCCTGGGCAACCAGATGCCTGTTCCTCAGTCTGTGGGTCCTGGGACTTAATTCCCCCACGTGAGGTTTCTTGTTTGGGGTAGGGTTCTTGTTTACCAGAAAACTTACCAAACTGTAAGCACCAGAACAACTTATCGGCACTGATGCCTCTTTGTGGCTTTGTTTATTTGATAACAGAAAGCAGGGCCTTAGGACCATGGGATGGAGGACAGAGAGCTGTGAATGTCTTTGCTCCTCCTGTGTCCTTGCTCCTCCTCCTGGGGCGCCTTGGCCCATCCCTGGTCCCAGGACCCCTTCTGACCCAGAGCTGAGGGATCTCAGACCTCTAAGTCTCAGCAGCAGGGACTTAGCATCCATTCTCTATGCCCCATCAGCTCTTCTTTGCCTTATTTGTCTCAATTCTGGCTTCAGGTGTCAACAGGTAAGTGAATGAAAGCCATTACTGGTATTCAATGCTTCATGGGTGAGCCTTCCCTCCACTCTCTAGGTTACTTCAGTAGAGTGTGGGGGTGAGGTCGGGGGAGGTGGTCTCTCCTTCCTCAGTAGTCAGGGCCCACACTGACAGCATTCTGGCCCTGCCAGCTCAGATCACAGGCAACTCACCCCAGGTGGTTAGAGGCAGCCGGTTGGGAGTGGTTTGAGTTTTTCACAATGACAGTTTCCTGAAAGTCACCCTGACTCTGGGCTGAGAGTCCAGGCGCAGGGGAGAAACATAGAAAGAGGAAGGCACTCCTATTAGAAAGCAGAGGGCTGGGAGGTGGGGCTGAGGGGAGCCGAGCCTGGCCCGGAACCAAAGGGACTGTGTGGGCCTAGCCTCCTGCTCTCCTGGGCCGAGGGGCTGGCATGACCTCCTGTGGCTGGGTTGCTCCTACAGCCCTCTCCTCTGACCATCCCCTGGTCCCATCCTGTTTGGGACACTGCCCTCCATCCAACTTGATTGAGGGTCCTTAGAGCCCAGACTAGTTGCTTTTGAATCTGCTTTAAAACAAAAAGGAAGGAAACGGAGGTCTTCCCTTTCTGAGAGGCCACCACCCAGGGAGGCTGAGCCACACGTGGTGGTGTGGCTCCTTGCAGGTCCCTTGTAGCTCCAAGAATGAGGAACCTTCCTGACTATGCAAGACCCCTCCCCTGCCCCTTCCCCCGTCCCATCCCCGACTGCCCAAGGCTTTTTCCCTGGGGGGGATATTAAACATAACCAGCTTGCCAAGGTGCTGCCCCTCCACAGCAGACAGACACCAGCCACACCCCTCCCCAAGGTGACCCAACCGGTTGACAGTGGCCTGCTTATTTTCCTTCCTTCAGGACCGGGTTCCTGCCCACTCACTCCCCTCCTGCAGCTGCAGTTAGCTCTGGGGTCCTGAGCAGGTGTGGCCTTGGTCTCTGAACCCATCAAATGGAGGTGTGATGCTGACATCCACTCTTCAGTGCCGATGTGACAGATGGGCGATATGGAGAGCTGCTCTTGCTGTGGCTGGCATGCCACCACTCACGGTTCATGCAGCCCCAGGGCCCGCTTTGCCTAGGACAGCCTTGTTTGAGCCTGTTGTCCTTTTATTAATAGCACCTGTTACACTCTCAGACATGTCCTGGTTTGGACAATCAGTGCCATGGTCACTGTTCCCTCTCTTAGTTGCCACAGGCCCTCTTCCCTTGGCCCATGGCAGCCTGGGTTGAGGGAAGAACACTGGGTTTGTTCTGGGTCCTTGTCCCGGCTCTGCCACCAAGCACAGTGTGGCTCTGGACATGTTGGCTCCCCATTACCCAGCCGGTGGGTAATGTCATCTGAGGTTGTTTTGGTCTGTACTCCCAAGGCCCAACACACAGTAGGCACTTAGCTGGGTGGTGACTGACTAAAGCAGCATTGGCTATGGCTGGAGAAGCCACCCCTGTTCCTGCCTCACACTCACGGGATTCCTGATTTCCGAATCAGGGCTGGCATGTGCCTGTGGTTGGCACCCCCGAGGCCCCTCCCAGTCACTCCCACGCCACCCAGACAAAGGGCAGGCCCAGGCCTCAGCTTGACCCCTGCTGCTCCCAGCCCTTTCTCTAGCTTCTCTGAGTACCTGTTTCTTCGGCCTCAAGCTGAGAGATTGGGCAAGATGGGCAGGTGGCCAAGTCCAGCTTCATTTGGCCACTGTCATGGGCTCGAGGGACACCAAGACCTGGTACGGATTCTGGCTCTGCTTCCAGTAATGGTGTGACCTCAGGCAAGTCACTTAACTTCTCTAGGTCTTCATTTTCTCAAGTGGACAAGGGAGAAATCTTTAGCAGCCATTGAGAGGAGTCCGTGAGCGGCTATGCTAGGGGTTCACACAATGCTTGGGGGTCAAGCAAGCCTGCAATCAACAGCCAGGCAATGCTTGTGATAGGGATGCAGCTATTTCTCTGCTCCCTCCTCCTCCTGACATGCCCTCTGGAAGGAGCTAAATCCAGAGGGTGTGACCTAAGCAAGATGCAAGATGCAATTTTACTGAGAGGAGAAGGTTCAACGAACCACTGTCACTGAAAGTGTCAGACATGGACATGAACTTGGCCTAGGCCCTCACATCATACGCCTATTCCTTTGGGATGAAACAGGAGTGTCCAGGCATCATACATCTCTGAGCATCTACTAGGTGCTGGCGTACACACACACACACACACACACACACCCGCGCGCGCACACACACACACACACTATACACACACCACATACCACACACACCACACACACATATACACCACACACACATATACACCACACACACAGACCACACACACATATATACACCACACAGACCACACACACACCACACCACACACCATACCCCCCCACACACAAATCACACACATAGATCACACACACATACCACACCATACACACACACATGCACCACACACAGACCACATACCATACACCACACACACACACACACACACACACACACACACACACACGATTCCTTTACCTTTGCCTTGACTCCAAGGCCTGAGTACAGTTAATCTCCTTCATGATAAAGCCTGGAGAGCTGGCCTTGTCTAACCTATTTTCAGCAGAGGGGACACTTGAACCCAGGTGTGCCTGTCACCTGCAGTGGGATACTTTCCACTTCCCGGCCCCACCTGGGGGCCTCAGGCATTCATGCTATCCCTCTCTCTGCCACAAATGTGCTTGCCTCTAGGGACTGCCTCAGTCTCCTCTCTCCCTGGCACCCAGGCTTGCCTCCCACCTGGTTCTCAGAGATGCTTTGAAGATGGAAAGAGTGTGTTTTCCCAGAGCTTCCAGGGCCTGCTGGAGCCTCACCAGGGCAGCGTGTTATTAGCTGGAGCACAATGACAGTAGCAACACAGCTGTAATGAATGCTCTCCAAACATCTTGTCACGTAGGCTGGGGCAGGCGCCATTTGCCCCATTGGAGAGATGGGAAAGCCGAGGCCAGGATTATCATTGGTGACCTGCCCATAGCACCATGATGAGTCAGTGGAGGCCTAAGGCAGCCTTCCGGTCCCTCTGTTCATCTTTCCTCCTGAAGGAGGGTGAGATAGAAGAATTGAACCCCTGGCACCCTCTGGCCTTTCCTGGGAGAGGGAAGAGGTACAGCCACATCTGCTGGCTCTAGCCTGGAAGAACCTGGCCTAGGCTGGGGACAGTCAGAGGATGGGGGACTCCAAGGCCCCCTTCTTCACTGGACATAAGCCCCACGTGGCATTACTGGAACACTGTCCCCCAGCTTTTTTCAGCTGTTGCTTTGAGGCTAGAATTATGGCTGTGGTGGGAGTGTGGTGGTGTGTATCCTAGTTCTTCTGGCCTAAAAGAGAAGAAGCTGGCATAAAGGAGGGGATGTATCACATACTATCCATGCAGATCTCCATCTCATCTTCACTCTGCCAATGAAGAAACCAGGGTCCAGAGAGGCAAGTAACACACAACAGAATTGCACAGCAGGTGAGAAGCAAAGCTGGGGTTCCAACCCAGGCTCATTTGGTTGCAATGCTACTGTTTTGAAAGTAGTCCACCCTCACTCCTCAGAATTTCTTTGGGAAGGTGGGGTCTACACAGGGTCAGTTTCATGGGCGTGATGGGGGAATGCCCAGGGCCCTCACTCAGAGGGGCCCTGCCTTTGCTTTCATTTGCTCTGTTGCCACTATTTTTAAATTCTTAATAATCTTTGAATAAGGGTCCTGCATTTTTATTTCACAAGGAGCCCAAAAATCATGTGGCTATTCTGGGTCTATGCACAAAAGTCTATGGGACCAGATGCTCAAACTTACAGAGGGCCTTGTTCCAGCTGCTGCTGCTCAATGTCCCCATCTGCACTATTAGCCCGGGGCAGATGGCCAGGTCTCATTAGCATGGTATTCACAGCACCTGGACCTCTGCTTTGGGAGGACCTCTTGTGGGAAGAAGGACTTTGATGGAGATAGAACTTGAGGTTCAGACTGGGGAGATCTGGTACCTGGTAGAGCTTTAGAATGACTGGCAGGTATTAGGGACCTAAGAAAGGGGACACAGGAGTCCTCCAGGCTGCTATTGTTTGATGGCAGGCACTACCCCAGCTAGTACTCTATGTCAACAATTTTCGACCTTTTTCATCTCATGACACATGTAAACCAATTACTAAAATTCTCAGACACACCAAAAAAAAAATATATATATATATATATTGCCAATCTGACAAAAAATAGGTATAATTTTGATTAGTTCACAGAAAATAATGTAATTACCTATCCCTCCCATTTTTTTTTGCTCCAAAGTGATCTTTAAAAAAATTGGATGCCTATACTTTTATATAAGGATTGCTGGTAACAAGAATTAACCAACCAGATGCAAGCTTATTATGTGAATGACCAATAACAGCCAACTCTACTATGACCTACGTGTTTATGATTTAAGACAGGGTGTTCACACTGGACAGCTAGTGTTGTGTTGGCTGCTATCATTTATTTATTTGACAATCTAAGGGAAAAGGGGTCAGTGCCCCTGACTAAATAGTCAGGTATTGCATGTTTTGAAAATTCTTGCAGCACATCATTGAAAATATCTGGTCTAGAAAGTTGCTGAGAAATTGTTGACATATATAATCGTTACTTTTTGCTGGTTGGAACTGCTTGGGAGGCCCGACCAGTTTTTTCTTTCATATAAACACCTGGATTACTTTCAAAGTCATCACCAGGGAGACTGTGGACTTATTCCATCGACATCACTGTAGCTAGAAGATGCTTTGGCACCCCAAGCACATCCCCACAGACTGTCAGGGTTTAGCACCTGTGGGTAATGGCTGGTTCCTTGTGAGTTCTGGTTTCTGCTCACATCCTCCAATCTCAAGCAGTGGACACAGGACTCTCTGATTTTCTGCGTTCGGCCCAGTTGCAGGAACCCACAGCCTGGGTTAAAGGTTGTCCTGAAGTCAGAGGTCCTCGAAGAGTCTAGCTCCGGTGCCTACAGGGTGACTTCAAAACACAGTTATCCTGACTTCTCCTCCTCCTCTGATTCATCCTCCCTGCCTTCCATTACTGCTTCCTAGGGTCACTCCCACTAAACTGTATGAACCCTAGTCCTTGTCTTAGGCTCTGCTTTTTGGGTCTGAAATAGGAGGCATCCATATGGCTCACCAATCCCTTTTCTGGGCTGACTTTCAGAAGCTGAGGCCTGAGCTTCTGTATCTTTTCAAATAGGGCAAATATTTTGTTTTCAAGAAGGCGGAGATTTCTGGCAACAGCTGAACAGGATCCAGACCAAAGCCTGGTCCGGATGGGTGATGATAAATCACACTCAGTGTGGAACGGCAGCTTGGGAGGGGCTGGCCTTTGCCAAGACTCAGCTTCAGTTTGATCTTGATTGTGTCCTTAGCTGTGTGGTCTTGAACCAGTGACTTGGCTTCTCTGGGCCCAGGAGCTTCATTTGTAAGAGGAAGGACAGTAACACCCAGCTCCCAGATTTGCTGTGAGGATTTGAGCATAATTGTGAAATCATTTGTGATTATAAACAGCTATGCCGACATACACGAGTTATGTTTGGTTGAAAACAAGATGATGGCTGCCAAGTAAGAAGTGCAAGTCGGTAAATTGTGAAGTCTCAGTCCCCATGGGATTCTGAACACGTTTGATCAGCAGGCGCATCTTTGGAAGGGCCTTGCCAAGAGGCTATTGGGCTGGGACAATTGTCTTCTGGCTGTGGTCACCCTGGGATACTGCTTACGAAGTACCCTTGGTCCTCCATGGATGTGCCTGAGATACTGTGTGTGCAGACAAATGGTCTGGGTTCCAAACTTGTTTTGTGGGTATCCACATGCTAGTCCTTGAAGAGAAACATGTGACCCCATGACTTGGCAGACAGTTGAGGCACTGGCCTGGTGGGTGCAGGCCCAGGGAGCTGGTGTTGGGGTGAATACCGTGCTGGGGTCATCCATCTATCTGACAAATATTTATTCAACAATTGCTGTGTGTCAGTACTGTGTTCGTGCTGGGAGTACAGCAGGGAGCCCTGGTCTTTCTGAGATCCCAGTTTAATGGGGGGAAAGATGATAAAAAAAAATACAGATATAAAGTTAAGTTGTATCATTAAAAAAAGTAAATAAATAAAAGAAGGTGAGAAAATGGAGTCACAGAGTGCTGCTGTCTTAGAAAAATGCCCAAGGAAGGTAGTTTGAAGAGTTAACATTAGAGCAGAGAGTGAATCATGAGGGATTGGGATAAAGGCAAAGATAAGAGTTAGTGCAGAGGTGGGAGAGAGAAGAAAGAGGAGAGGAGAGAGGAGAGAGGGAAGAAGAGAGAGAGGGGGCAGGGGAAAGAGAGGAGGCAAAGATAGAGAATTCAGGAGTTCATGAGATACAGGGGTGTCCAGATCGTGCATGGGTCTCTAGGCCAAGGTAAGGTTTAAGTCCAATCTTTGCCACTAGCTGCCATGCGACCTTGAATATGTCCCCTTTCCTCACATGCAAAGTGAAGGGTAGGATTTGGTAAGTAGTTTTCAACTCTAAAATGTCTGCTTGTAAGAAACACCAATGCCCAGGTCCCACTCCACCAGCATCTATAGCGAGAGGGCCTCAGCATCATGTGAATGACATGCCTTTCAGCCTGGGGGACTTGCCAGCAGCTGGAATCCACAAACGCTGGGCCAGAAGGTCTTCAGGGTCAGAGGAGGAACCTTTTTTTTATTTCCTGTTTTCACTGTCTTCTTTTCTTTTTTGTTTAAATTGTTTTATTTTTGAAAGTATTACATATGTCCTCCCATTGTCCTCCTTCAGCCCTCCTCCAGCCCTCCTCCCCTGCCCCAGGCCTTCACCACCCTATTGTCTGTGTCCATGGGGTATGCCTATATGTGCATACAAGGTCTTTGGTTAGTCACCTCCCATCCACCCTCTGCCCTGCCTTCCTTCTGAGATTTTGCACTCTGTTCCATGCTTCCATGTCTCTGGATCCACTCTGTTCATCAGTTTATTTGGTTACTTAGATTCCACATACAAGAGAGATCATGTGATACTTGCTTTTCTCTGACTGGCTTATTTCACTTAGCATGACATTCTCCAGGTCCCTCCATGCTGTCTCAGAGGGTAAGATATCCTTTTTTACTGCTGCATAGGATTCCATGGTGTAAATGTACCACAGTTTTTTTTTATCCACTCACCTGCTGACGGGCACTCAGGCTGTTTCCAGATCTTAGCTATTGTAAAGGATGCTGCTATGAACATAGGGGTGCATACATTCTTTCTGATTGGTGTTTCGGATTTCTTCAGATTTATTTAGAGGAGGAGCTTTTGAATATCTGCCCTCTTCCAATCCCTCTCAGTCTCCTCACCACCAAACACCCAGATCTGCAGAAGAGCAAACGAGTTGTCCAGGCCCTTCTTCTGATCCACAGGCAGCAGGCCAGAGGCGCAGGGCAGTGCCGCCTTGCTGCGGATTTTGTTTACGGTGCACAACTCACCCCTGTAGGGGCCACGCAGTTGTGATCTTGCCTCATCGCAGTTGCCAACAATAGGGGTGGCCTTCCCCCCGCCTGCTAATTTCTCAAGTTCCTCTTTTGGGCATATGCCTGTCCCTCCGCGTTCCCGTGGCCGCGTGGATGTGGACCGAGGCCCAGAGGGTGACTAAGAGGGGAAGCCCCTGCCCGCGAGGCTCCCAGCAGCTCCTGGTTGCGTAAGGGCTATTTTTGAGGCGATTGCAGACGATCTGATGAATCATAGCAAACACACATGGCCTCGGCGGGGACTGTCCTTCCTCATGCTGCTATGGAAAGTGGCATTTCTCAAAGTGAATCAGCAGCTCCAAGCCCCAGGTCCGTGGGAGGAGGTGAGGGTGCGCATTACACATTTCCAGAGTATTGGGGTGCAGCCTCTAGAGGCCTGAGGTGGGGCTGCAGGGACCCAGCTCTCTGCTTTCCTCGGTGACTCAAGGGGTCTCCCTCACCCACCTGAGCCCACCACCTGGAACCTCGGACACTGGACCAGCCCTTACACCTGCCAGGGACTTAGGACTGAGAAAGTCTGAGGCTGCTGCCTAGTGCAGCTGCTTGATGAACCCCCACAAGTTCTAATCTGGACCCTCAGCCTCCCTTTGACTGGGTTGCCCATGCGAGAGATTCCTGCCCTGAGGGAAAGGCTCAGGTCACTTCTGTTAGGGCATGTCCAGGGTCTTCCTTTTAAGGCGTGGTCCCTGGGTGATCTGCGCTCTGTCTCCACAGGGAAGTAAAGGGGGTCGCCATGGACTCCATTCTCTCCCAGGCAGACAGGTTCTCTGTCTCCCACTGTCCCACTAACCACGTGTCTCCCAGCTTTGAGCCAGGCAGCAGGATTATGAAGGAGGCCCAGGGTCCGGCTTCCACAGGCTTTGTGCTGCTCCAAGCTCACAGGGTTGGGAGGCTGGGCTTTGGAATGTGACAGTCCTGGGTTTGAGACTCAGAGTCAATATGGTGACTCAGAGCAAGTCCCTGGATGCATCCGGCCCTCAGTCCTCTCATGGGAACCGGCAGGAGATCACGCCTGCTGGCTGAGGTTGTCCCTGAGCCCGCACAATAAAAACTAAATTAAAACAACAACAAACACACACACACACACACACACACACACACACACACACACACACACACACACACAGATTGCACGGGGCAGCGGGCTATGGATGCTAACAACCCAGACTCTCCAGCCAGGGTTCAAGTCCTTGCTTGCTGCGCATTAGCTGTGTGTCCTTGTTCTGTGGCCGTTTCCTCCTCTTTAAATAGGGTGAAATGATGGCACATTCCTCAGAGAGTTGATAGAGAAGCTAATATATGCCCCACAGAATGACTTGTCAATAAGTTCCAGCTATTGTCATAGAAAGTGAGTATCATAGCAGATTATCACCGACTTATTCCAACCAAAGCCTGAGGAGGGTGGTTGTTGGTGTTATTGTTATTGTTATTGTTATTGTTATTGTTCTTTGGAGAGCTGGAGTGGATCTGGGTAAGAGGTGAGGCCGAAGGGCCCTGAGAGAGGAAAACCTGAAGCCTGTGGAAGCCGGACCCTGGGCCTCCTTCATCATCTTGCTGCACCGCCCAAAGCTGGGAGACATGTGGTTAGTGGGACAGTGGGAGACAGGGGGCCCATCTGCCTGGGAGAGGATGGAGTCCAGTGCGACCCCCGTTACCTCCCCATGGAGACAGAGGAGTGCAGATTGCCCAGGACCCCATGCCTTATAAGGAAGACCCAGAGAGGCCCTCGCAGACCACCGGCCTCATGGCGGAATTGGGTCATGGAGGCTGAGATGAGAGTTTCCCATCATGTTTGTCAGAACAACGGCTCTATTGGGCAATAGCTGGGTATTGGAGAGACTTTCTGTAGCTGCTGGTGCTCAAGTTTCCTCACACACATGATGTGCGGAGGGTTTGAGATTCTGGCCGGTAGTTCATTGGGCATAAGCCTTACAGCTGGGCTTGAGGTTAACCGAATTTCAGGAACCAGATGTCCCAATAGTGGCTCTCACTCCTGGCTGCAAATCTGAATCACATGGAAAGCCTTAAAAAAGAATGCTGTTTGGGCCTTTCCCCAAAGTAATTGAATTTGAATGTCCACAGGCAGTCTGGGGAGTTGTAGGGCTTAAAAGCTCCCCAAATGGCTCCAGTGGGCACCAAAGGGTGAGAACTGCTTCCATCCATCAGGCTGCTCTGAATGCTTTCCTGCTTCCTTTCATCTGGAACTACCTGCCCATGCCCCACCCCATCTCACTCTGCTCCTTTATTGTGATCCATTCTATTTGGTTACATTCCAATGAGATTGGTTGACAGATTAAATCATTCAGAAAGTATTGATTGAAGGCCAATTGTATGCTCTACCCTGTGTAAGACAGGCAGGCGACAGCAGCTGCAGGGGAAGACCGAGGCCCTGCTCTGGTGGAGTTAGGAGGGTGAAGACAGGACATAGCCAATAGCGAATGTCTACAGATGGAAACTAGAGCAATGCATTAGGGAAGGGCTGTGGGAGCGATGGGTGGTCAGGGAAGGTGACACAAGCAGAGACCCGAATGAACTGAAGGAACCATCATAAAGGTATGTGGGGATAGAATATTCCAGAGAGAAAAAGGAAATTATGAAAAGTTGAGGAATGAGCATGCTGAGCACATTCCCCTTCAGTTCATTCCCCTGCACACATCACATCTCATCATTCTGTTTATCATCCACCCCATTTCAACCCTTTACAGGCTCTGCTATTTGATTATGCTCAGTCCTAACTAGTTCTTTTCTTTTGTTTAAAATATTTTTATTGATTTTAGAGAGAAAGGGAGAGGGAGAGAGATAGAAATATCAACAATGAGAGAGAATCATTGATCTGCTGCCTTCTGCACTCCCCCCACTGGGGATCGAGCCTGCAACCTGGGCATGTGCCCTGACTGGTATCAAACTGTGACCTCCTGGTTCATAGGTTAGTGCTCAACCACTGAGCCACACCTGCCAGGACTAACTGGTTTCTTTTGACTTGGCTTAAACAGCTGGATTAGTAGTCTAATATCAGGTAAAAGGTGATTGCATTTATCAATGACAATAAACGCTAACTCATAGGTTTGCTGATAGAGAGCGCTGTCTCATGGGGCTCAGCTCAAATCTGGGAAGAGGACTTGCTTAACAAGCACATGCTAACACCAAGTGCAGGGTTAGAGAGCAGTAGAAATTGGTCACCTCAGGCATCTTTCCCCCGGAAAGCCCTCCTGATCTCATGGATTTTCTGTTTGATCATATACCACAAATAGAGGGCTGCAGAGGGCCCCAGAACCCATCAGGATTCAAATAGGTACTCTCCTCCCTCCCTTTTCCTCTCCTCCTCTCCATTCTCCTCTCTCCTTTCTTCTCCTCTTCTCCCCTCTCCTCCCTCTCTGCCACATGTTTATGGGCCAAACATCCAGCAAAAGGCCAACAGCAGCACACAACGGGCCACCCCAGGGTAGTTGAAAGAGAGCGGGAAAGAAATGAAATAGGGGCTTATGGGAAAAAGAGCTTCTGCACTTGTAAATGATTTCAAAGATTATCTTGTCCAATGGCCTCATCTGAGAGGCTAAGAGGCAGTGATCTGCCCAGGTTGCCAGGACCATGTGTGAGAGATTCCGGAGGGAGAAGCATCTCACACCTGGACTTCTGCTTTCCTGCTTCAGGTTTCTGGGCCAACACAGGGCTACAGGGACCTGGCAGGGCAGTTGGTTCTAGGTTCACTGGCTGCATATGGATCGCATTAGATCTCCCTGGAAGGGACTCCTCATGGGATTCTTTGCTTGCAGTGTCCTTCCTCTGTCCCGCCCTGAATGCATTCAATGATTTAATACATTAAATATTTAAGACACTTCTATGCCCAAAACTCTGCTGGGGTCTGGGGCTCCTTTGTTGAGCAAGGTGAACATGGATCCTGCCCTCAGGGGCTGCTCTGATCTCTCGATTTGGAAGGAACACTCTCATCTTGAACGCGGGCCTGTTGCCTTTAGTCTGTACAGAACACGACTCCTCAGTGTCATAACAGGACTGTGACTCACTTCTGGAATCTAAGCTCCTTCAGGGCAGGATTAGAGCTCAGATCCGCCATGTCTCTCTAAAGCAGGTGGCCCGCTCCTGACCCAGCTGCCTTTGGGAGGCAGTGAGCTCCCTGTCACCATCCGATTCGGGGTGGGAGGATTAATACGGATCCTCATTCCTCCAGCGGAGAGTCTCAGTTCCTCATGTGATGTTGCAATGGCACCTGCCATTTACCGATGTTCACTATGCCCCAATATGGTGCTGTGGGCACATGTCATCTTCACATCCACCTTCTCCAGGAGGTTCTGGACGGGGAGTCAGAAGCTGAGACACATCAATGCTTTGCTCTGGGCACTAGCTTGGAAGCAGATGCCAATGAATTTAAACGCAGGTTAATTTTGGTGGCCATGTTTCTCAAACAGAAGATTATTAGCGATGAGTAGCCTATGAATTCAATTTAGCAGATTGTGATTCATATTTAAAGAGGAATAGAAGAGGAAGCATAAGTACAATGTTTATAGTAAGACGTAAAAATTGGTTCCTAAAAATGATGTTTCAGGAACACACACACACACATACACTCAGTGTGCTGTGTAATGATGTAAAATGCATTTCTTGGCTAAAAATATTGGAAGGCCACTGCTCTAGGTTATACTCCCCCCAAAACAACAAAACTAAATAGCATTTTATTGAGCACCTACTAGGTGCTGGGAATTACTCTTGAAACTGTGACTAGTTCTTTCTCCAGAGAGGAAGCCAAGTCACTTTGACAGACAAGCACCTGCCCTGCAGGCCTGTCCTCCCCCCCCCAGTGAGTTGACATTCCTGGCTGCTTGGGACCCAGCCTGTGGGAAGGCAGCTGCCTCATCAGGTCCCAGTGAGGCTGTGGCAGAAAAACATGCTGATTCTCTGGAATGGGTCCTGTCCACACAACCTTCTCTGTGCATCATGGCAGGATGACGTATGAGGGGGATGCATCACAGAGCTGCCTGGGGTCTGGGCCACCATCCCCACACCTACTGAGCTGGGATATTGCTTAACCCTCAAGTCCAAGGTGACTCTCATTATTTTAGGATGTGTTTGTTCATTTATTTCAATTCTTTTTTTATTTTTTTCATAAACATATGAATTTCTTCTTTTTTAAAATATATTTTTAAAATTATCTTTATTGCTCAGTTTATTAATTACATTGTTCCCTTTTTTCCCCCCTATAGCTCCCCTTCACCTGGTACCCATCCCATCCTCTGCCCTCACCCCCTCCACTGTCCTCTCCCATAGTTGCATGATTTTTGTCCAGTCTCTTGCTGCACTTCCCACACCCCTTTTCTCCCCAAGAATTGTCAGTCTATTCCCTCTCTATGTCCGTGATTCTGTTACATTCACCAGTTTATCCTGGCATCAGCTTATTAATTTACTTGCTTTTTAGATTCATTTGTTGATAGATGTGTATTTGTTGTTCATAATTTACATTTTTATCTTTTTCTTCTTCCTCTTCTTAAAGAATATCTTTCAGCATTTCATATAATATTGGTTTGGTGGTGATGAACTCCTTTAGCTTTTTCTTATCTGCGAAGCACTTTATCTGACCTTCAATTCTGAATGATAGCTTTGCTGGATAGAGTAATCTTGGTTGTAGATTCTTGCTATTCATCACTTTGAATATTTCTTGCCACTCCCGTCTGGCCTGCATCGTTTCTGTTGAGAAATCCGCTGACAATCCTATGGGTGCTCCCTTATAGGTAACTAACTGTTTTTCTCTTACTGCTATTAATATTCTCTCTTTGTCTTTTGCTCTTGACATTTAAATTATGATGTGCCTTGGTGTGGTCCTCTTAGGGTTCCTATATATTGGGGTTTGGTGCACTTCTTGGACTCCTAAGTCAATTTCTTTCACCAGGTGTGGGAAGTTTTCAATCACTATTTCTTCAAATAGGTTTTCATTGTCTTGCTCTCTCTCTTTTTCTGGCACACCTATAATTCAGATGTTGGTATGCTTGAGGTTGTCCCAGAGGTCCCTTACACTCTCTTCAATTTTTTGGATTCTTTTGGTTTCTTGCTTTTTCAGCTGAGTGGATTTTACCTCTTTGTATTTCAAATCTTTAACTTGGTTCTTGGGGTGCTCTAGAGTACTTTTAGGTCTTTGTATAACATTTTTTATTTCAGTCAGTGTATGCTTAATTTCTGGTTGGTCCTTTTTCATATCCTTGAGAGTCTCCTTCATATCCTGAGGGTCTTGTTCATTTCCTTGTAGGACTCATTCATTTCCACGTTGGTCTTGATCATTTCCTTGCAGGTCTCATTCATATCCTTGAGGGTCTCGTTCATTTCCTTGTAGGTCTTGCTTATTTCCTTATAGGTCTCGACCTTTTCTAGGAGCCTCTTGAAAAGCCCTATAACTGTGGTTTTGAATTCCATGTCCAGTCATTTTTTTTCCTCCATTTCTTTCACATCTGATTTCTTTTCATGTCTCTGCATGGTGGCTGCTTCCCTGAGTTGGTCAATTAGCTTTGTGTGGTAGATCTCCTACAAGGGACAGTGGCTCGGCCTCCCCAGTTACTTGAGGTGGATATGGGTTGCACAGTCTTGCTGAAGTGAAGCTCAGGTTAATCATTGTTAGCAATTGGAGGGGTTGACCTCCAGGCCAATTGTCTGTGAAGTTCAGCTGTGCTCAGGTTGGATGAGCGGAGTCTCAGGGCCAAACAGACAGCGTTAGCTCCGCCCTATTCGGCCCCAGGGACTCTGTGCTGGGGGCAATGGCTGCCAGCACTTCTGAGAGAGAGCTGCTGCCGAGCTCCACTGGCTGCTGGGGAATTCAGAGTCTACCCAAATGAGTCTGCACACCCAAGGTCTCACCCAGGGTCGTAAAACAAAGCAGTCTGATGGTTTCCCGTATGAGAGAGCAAGTTGCTAGCGCTCTCTACGCTGTCATGCAGCTGTGCTGTTCCCAAGTTCACAGGCACTGTGCACAAGCTTGCCTTCTCCACAATCCAGAAGACCCCTGCAGCACCCGAGCTTTGGAGTGCCCTCCCACTGTCCAGTTTTTACCCCATATGATAGTGGGTTCCCTGGTCTTTGCCCAGAGCTGAAGAATCAGTCCAGTGGGACATCTTTGTCTCCCCGTTTAAGAAAACTGGCCGGTTTTCAGCCGCCCGCCCTATCCGCTGGAGCACGCGTTCCTCCAAACCTCTCTCCGCGCGTATCTTGAACGCTGTCCTTAGCCGCTCCTCCAAGTCACAGTATCTTATCTTCACTTTCATTTGTGGAATTTTCACTCGGCCAGCTTTCTGGTGATTCTGGATGATGTTTGTTCTTTCGTTAAGTTGTAGTTTTAAAATTGCTGTGTATGACAGCAAGATAGGTGTTTTACCTATGCCGCCATCTTGGTTCTCCTATTTCAATTCTTGAAGTACAAACTAGTGACGAGTTTCTTTAAAATTGGATGCAGGGCAGATGGCTGTAACAGAAGACACAAGATGGGGGTGGAGAGGAGAAGGGATGGGAAGAGAAGGGAGGGGGTGTGGGTAGGAGAGAAGAGGGGAGGTCAGCTCTTTCCTTGTATTTTCAAATGGTGGGTCACAGACTGTCAAAGCAGGCAGAGTCTTCTGAGCTGTCACCCAATCCACCCCTTAATTTTATAGCTAAGAACCTAAAGGTCCAGAGAGGGGAAGGGTTTTTCTGGGCATGATGGTGAGCTGAGGTATTCCCTGCAGCTGGGCTCTGTTGGCAAGTGACAGGGCACACTGGCTGTTCAGTTGTCAGTTAAAGGTGCCTTCACACAAGGTTTTCCTCCAAGCACCAGCATCAACCCAGCTAGAATCTCTCCCAGCCCCACCCCAGCCCTGCACCCCACAAGGAGGCAAGGTTCAGGAAAGGGCAGTTGAGCTGCAGCCTCAGATGCACACACACCGCAGCCCCATGCAAGAAGGAACAATCCCAGCTTTTCCAAACCAGTGCAAATGGATATCTGCAGGCACAGCAAAGGGCAGAGTCACTGCAGAGCCCTGCCTCTTGTTCTGACCAGACACCCTTGGGCAATGACCCTGGTCGGCACTCTCAAACAGCCCGTTCTGAGCCAGGGCTTCATGGGTGAGAACAATAGGGAGTTTTTCCCTGGGATGCTGTTGGCAAGGCACGTGGGCAAGTCACTGGCAGAACTGGCCCCCAAATAAATAAGACCACATAGACCTGGGCTTGAGAACATCTGAGTGCCACAAGGGGAGCTTTGAGAACAGCTTCCTCTACTCCTAGGTTCCCAAAATGTGTTCCCAGGCACCTTAGGGGTTCCCATTCCCTTTGCACTGTGACAGATCAGCTGCAGGACTATACATCGTGATTCTCCTAGTGAGGCTTGCCACAAACTCCATGTAGGATCTTTCCCACCTCAGGGGTGCCTCTAATACTGTGGAGTCTGAAGGGCTTAAGGCTCAAGTGCTGGGGCTGTTTGTACTCCAACCAGGACCTGCTGCTTGGGCTCCATTCAAAGCTGGCTGGCTTCTGTGTCCCTTGGGAATGGGTTTACGCATGATTCCCACGTGTGGACTATGCTAAACTCAGAACTGGAAGAGGCTTTCTAGGTGTGAGCTTTTGCCTTAGAGGGGAGAGATACAAAACTTTATCCTTCCCAGAACCCATTGCAGCAGCTGCAGCAGGAAGCTGGGTGCCTCTGGGGTTCGCCTCCATCCTCTGGAGCACTGATGTCTCATGGAGCCCTTCAAGGCCCCTGCCACTTCTTGCTCATACTCACCCGTCAGCAGGGATCATTAACCCAGCTGGCCACTGGGGTGCTCCGTGGGGTGTCCCGAGGCTCCACATCTCTGCAGGCTCTATTATGGCAAAGACTGGCCCCAAGGGAAGACAGTCCTCAACATTTCTGGGTATTTTTTCCTTCCTGAGTAAAACTCTTCACTTTGACATGGAGGTCAGGGGCTTCCTTCCTGGGGGGCTGGTCTTGTCTTCAGTCCTTGGGTTTTATGTCTGAAAAAGGACTCAGGTCTGAAAATTTGGCAAGAGATTCCCTTGGTGGCTGCTCATTGAACTCGCCTTCAGGAATGTCAAGTTCTCTTAACCATCGCCGTAAGCTGTGTGTGGGTCAGACCCCTGTTCGGCTCTGTGACTTTGCTGCTCATAACCACTTTTTGCTCATGCAGATGGTTAAGTGCCATCTGGGATTCCATTATTCTCATTCCTATCAGGAAAGTCTGGAAGACACAATTTTCTGGCTGGAAAATATTATAACTGGGTCTTAGTCATGGGCTTGGCAGTCAGGCGATGAGGTGGAGGTCTAAACTGAGTGTGGTGTGGGAGCACAAGTTTTCTTGCAACACAGAGAAGTGGAGATAGCTTCTCCATCATTTGAAAGTTGGCAAGAGTGCTAGGCCAGGCCACTTCTGTAGGGTCTGAGAGATCTGGAAAATGTGGGGCCTCAAGGTCCTTGAGTGCATTCACACGAATGGCCGATTTCCCAGACTCAGGGCCCAGTTTCCCTAATGAAAGTTCTAACCTAGCTGAATGGAATTGCCAGGGTGGAGAATTTTCTGGAGTTCTGTTGCCTTTATAATGAAGACAGAGCCTGATTGGCAGCCTCTCTATCCTCTGACTGTAGGAGGCAAGAGCTCTTTAGATGCTGCTAGAGAGGCCCTCTGACTTGGACACGGATTTCCATTATCTTTCTCCAGCACATGAATGGCATTCAGCGAGGGCCAGGGATTTTAGTGACATGATAATTCGTACCTCATCTAAACCGCTCAAAAGCCAGTGATACTGCACAACCCCCCCCCCCCCCCCGCCCCCATTTCCACAGTTAATCCATCCCAGTTTGCCTCCAGTAAAAGGCTTTATATTTAAGAGTGACATTCCTCCAGGGGCTATGCATACTCCATATGTCTCCCCATTATTTCCCTCCCCCAAGTGCCGGAGCACTCATTGTCACCAGCCAGCCAATGGGATATCCAGCCCCCAAATTCCATTTTAATTAGCGTCCTTAGGCTACCCCTTTTCAAGTACCAACTCCCTAAAGTCAGACACTCTAGGAAAGAGGTTCTGGGGCAGAAATTTGAATGCAGGGTATATGGTGGGGCGTCCTTTGGGAAGCAACATCTGCAAGGGAAGAAAGAATAGGACTGGGCAGAGGGAGAAGCTGAACTCTGATGCAGTCTCGACAGAGGCCTCAGCCAGTTCCACGGGAGCTCTGGAGCTGTGCTGGCCCCAATTGAGGCCTCGGGACTTCTGCATTGACTGGAGTGGGCTGCTCACAGGAAAGGAGATAACTCAGGGTCTGAAATCCAGCAGCCGTTTTCACAGACCCTCCAGTTAGCTCAAGGCAGTGGAAGCTTGAGCTCCCCGTTACTAGGAGGAGGAAATCTAACAGATCATCTAGAAAGCAAAATCCTTCTGCCCAGGTCAGTTTCAACATACCTGCAGAGAGACGCATGTGATGGTAGGAAGTGTATGTATAGAGATGTCTATTTATAAATGCTTTCCTAAATCTATTTTTAAAAATGTGTGTGTGTGTTTCTCAATGGTTTTGTGTGTGAGGGCCACTGGCTCATTGGTGTCACCTGCGTGGGTGCTGAGCGTTTCCCAGAGTTACAGCAGCTGCGCAGCTCGGGCCTCTAGAAATATTGACAAAAATACCAAAGCCCAGGGGATAGGAGTGGGAGCTGGCATCAGGAGGACCTGAGTCCAGAGCCCGGCCTCTCAACTCTACTGTGTGGGACCCCACGAAACCATGTTTCCTTTCTTATCTGTAGAAGAAGGAGGTTGCTGTGAAGGGTCAACAGAAGTTGCACATAGCAACTGATAAAAACGTGAGCTCTACTTGCACTTCTGGTGTCCCAGGTTCCAGTTTCTTCTCCTCCATGGCATGGTCTTGGGCACATCTCTCCCCATCTCGGGGCTGTCCCCACATCCACAGGGAGGAAGGACATTGGCCTTGATGGATACAGCAGGAGCCATGCTGGTCACCTCTGTCCCCCAGGCATTCAGGACCCACATCCTCAGGAAGGGGAGAGTCTTCTGAGGTGTTTACAATCACCCTTCAATCCAGACCTGACTCCTGTCAGGGCCTAGGAGGTCAGGTCTTCAAGACCTGGTGCCCAGAGACTTCTCAGACCTCGCCCTCCTCTGCAACCTCGGTGCTCCAGCCACTCTGTTGTTCCTGGCCTTTGAGCCCACCAGCCTGTCCCCTCACACAGCCTTTGCCTTCCCTATTCCCGGTCCTGGCACATTCCACCCTAGCTCCTTGCATGACTAACTCCTTCTCATCTTCTGGGCCTCAGCTCATTGTCACTTCCTCAGAGAATACTTCCCTAATCACCCCTCTCCATTTGTACCCCTCCCTTGCCTCAGTTACTATCGCCTCAGCCCATCTGTTTCCCTCCGAGCCCTTTTCACAATCAGAGGGCTTTTGTTTTGTTTTATTGCGCGCTCACTTGGCCATTGTCTGTGCTTTTGGTGGAATGTACGGCTCTGTGAGGCTGGACCCTCTGACCTGACCTTCCTCGTGACAGTGTCTCCAGCGAATGACCCTAGTTAATGCTCAACAAATATTTTTGAATGGGTGAGAGCGTAGAGACGAGCTCCTGGGAACTCTTCTTTTTTCCACTGGCCCAGCCTCCTTTGGCTCTCATCACTGAGAAATGGGTTTCAACAGGCAGGCCCGTTTCCTCCTGCCACCACGTTACTATGCCTGCCTGTGGCTGGTGCCATCCAGCCTCAGGCACCAACTGACGAGGAGTGCCACTGGGATGGGCCTGGCTTTGTTACTGTGAATGCCCACTCTTGGCTTTGGAGACTAGGAGAGAGCAAGAGCAAAGAGAGAAAGGGGTTGATCTTGGCTTTGCCCTCCAATAAACCAGCAGACACATACAAATACCACCTGGTTTTGAATTTCACTGAGGATGTGTCAGCGGAGCCTGGGCTCCACCAGCCCGGGGGGTAGAGCGGGTGATGGAGGGGGTTACGTCACTGCTGAGGTGTGGTGGCGTAATGCAGGGTGACAACACTGTGCAGGCCCGGATGTGGTGTCAGCAAACATAGGCGTGAACTGGGGGGTGAGGAAGTGTTGGGGTGACCCCTTGGAAGGGAAGAGTGATGGTCATTTCCTGACAATGTCTACCGGATGCCAGGTGCTTTCTCATGAGAATTCCATGAGAATTCCTTCACCTGCCAGGCAAGACCCGTGTTGCTGATGTCACCTTTACACAGGAGGAAATCGAGTCTAAGAGTTGAAGTAACATGCCCAAGGTCATTTGGTCCAGGGGTAGAATGGGGACCCAAGGGCAGTCCAGTCAGAACCCTACACTCAGCTTTGTCCCCTCTTCCCAGGGACGCTGGGCGACGCTGTGACTTCCCTGCCCTCTCGCTTTGTGAGTTCCATCAGGGCTCACAAGCTCTCTCTCAGTTTCTTCAGTTTCATGGAGGTATCCTCTCCCCACTGACGCAGTTGGGATGCTGATCGAATAAATGGAGCTTGTGAAGCTACTCTGTGCTCAGACCCATCTCCTTTTCTTGTGAGCATGCAAGTCCTGGCCTACTGGTGGAGGGAACGCCCTGAGGCAAGAGACTGGCAGAAAGGAAGAATGTTGCCTGTGAGAAATGAGATATCTTCTGATTGGCTCCAAGGGAGTGGAAGCTGCCTCTGGATCCCCAGCTGGGGGCTTACCAGATGTGGGGTTCTTTCTTCTGAGTAGGCGACTCTTTTCCCACCGAGTGCTGATGCCAAGGGTCAGCCTGCCTCCTCCCGCTCACTCTGTTGGCAATGAGAACTAGATAGGGCTGCAGGGGGAGCACTTGAAATCCTCAGTCTTGTTGGCACCTCCATGCTGATGATTGGAGAAGTGAGGTCAGTTCAGTAGTCACACAACACAGCAGTGATAGATCTGGATTTGAACTCATGTCCCTTCACCAGAAACTTGCATGGCTTCTGGCTCTACTGTGACTGACAAGCAGATGCTTCTCCTCTTTGGGACTCAATTCCTCCATCTGTAAAATGAGGGAGCTGGACCAGATGGCCTTGAAGAGCCCTCCTAGCTCTGACATTCCCTGGTCTTCCTTAAGACAAATCCTTTGCTCCTGTCTTCCCATATAGTTCCAGCTACTGTAGTTGAGACATGTGAAGTTGTAAGCTTTTTAGGTCACAAATAGCTGAATTGTTGCAAATTTATATCATTTTGCCTACCACTTTGATCATTCTACTTCCTAGCAGAGTTCCATCCACAGTATCTGTCCCCTAAAAGACTGTGATCTCACAGAGGGCAGGGCCTCAAAGGGCATTGAAGATGGTGGGCTTTGCATGAACTGAGGGGTGAAAATGCGTTTGGGAGAGAAAAAAAAAGAGATTTTCACTCAAAGTATCTTCTCTGTGGTAGATGCTATCCTGGGTTCTTCTACACATATTCTTCTAATCTCAACGACAGCACCATCAAGTAGGCATGACTGTCTCCACTTTATAGAAGAGGAAACTGAAGTTCTAAGAGTTTCAGTGCCTTTTGATGGGCCACACAACTTAGGAAATGGCAGAGTTGACATATAAGACCAGACTCACCACTTGAAGAGTCCAAATTCTTTTCATATGAAGAAAATTGATATTTGAAGATCTCCATCACATGTAGATTTTAGTACCATGTATTGAAGGCTTCATTCAATAAATAGTTATTATAATTCTTACTATTAGGACACTGTAAGGGGTTGGGAATAGTGCAAGGACTAAAATAGACCTGGTTATTGGCCCCATGGACTCTATAATTTAGCTTCCTACTCTTCCTCTACGAAGTTGTGAATTTCTCTACTCACTGATTTATCAATGCACTCCTCCTTCAATCCATCCATCCATCCATCCATCCACCCATCATCCATATATTAATTTAATTGACTCACACAGTAACTGTTTCACATGCTCAACCATGTACCCATTTAATTATTTTGTTACTCTTTCCTCTCATTCAATCATTTAGTTTATTCATTCTGGTTCATTCTTCTATTCCCTTACTCCCTTCACTGATTCATTTGATGATATGCTAGTTTATGTACTCACTCACTCTCACATTCATTCATTTTTTTCAATCATGTAGTCATTAAACACTTGCTAGGCCTGTCCAGGGGACCCAGATATCTAGGAGCTCCGAAGGAAGGCTGTTGCTGTCCTTTCTTCTTTGGGAAGCTGGTGAAGAAGAATCCTGTGGCATCTATCCAGTGGGAGCCCCATGGAGCTGTGGAGGCGAGGGCAAGCACCCAGCTGTTTCCTAACCTGGGGAGCCTCTCAGGTGAGACAGCCGTCTTCCCACAAGTGTCACCTGTTGCCACCTCCTAAGAAGTTATCAGCTGGGAGACACTGCCAGCTTTCAGCTTTCTGTCTGTCTTCCCCTCTCCTCTGAGAAGACTCCCCTGAAGCTATTGGTCTTCCCTGACTCTGGGCCAGGCCGTGGAGTGCCTAGCAGGGCGGAGGCAACGCCCAGTGAGATAGGAAGCCTGTTCTGTGAGGCTTATCTTAGGCCTGTGTGGCAACTGGAGAGAGAAGCTAGGAGAGGAGGAGAAGCTTGGAGATCGCATCAGCAGCTGTTGTGTTTGTATTTCCCTGGGGATGGGGATGCAGAAGGGGGTGGGAATGGGATTGAGTTGCAGCAAATGGAATTTAGATTAGACACCTGGAAGAACTTCCCAGCACAATACTATAAGGCCGAAGGGAGATAGTGCAGCTGCCTTTTATCCTGAGCCATGGTACACTATCATTACATACAGATGTTAAATGGATGCTCACTGAACACATAGGACTGGGGGTCTGGACATTTGGGCCTAAAGCCCCCTCTGTCATTCATTCCCACTAGGGCTATTCCTCTCTCTATTTGACTCCTTTTGGCCTTGGTGTCATTCTCAGCCTGTAGGGCTGTGGTGAGGTTTAAAGCCACAGTATGTGGAAGGGACTAGTCCAGTCAATGCCTGGCACATAGTATGTGCTCAAGAAATATCTGTGGCATCTGAATTCTGGAACTCCAGTGCCCTATGGTAGTCCCATCAAAATAGGGCCAGTAAATCGCTACCATTATTTAACTTATGGGGCCATAAAATATTTATTCATGCTGTTAACAGCCAGCAGGTTTTGGAGTGGGTCAGAAATGGCAATATTAAGAGCTAGGTGTGTGTGGGCAGGTCGATTGAGGAGGACAGAGGGAGAATGAGGGAAGAGTCAATGAATGAATCAGAAAGACACTTAACCCACCTCCTCGCCCAGAGATAGGAGAGGTTTGGGAGGGGAAAAACAGCCACTGAAAAATTGTAAACAGGAGAAACTATGTTCAGATTTTGCTCTTTGCAGGGAGCATTCTGGCTGCTAAGAGAGGATGCATTTGAGGGGCTCAGAAGTGGTGCAGGCAGTTCAGCCTGGAGGCCCTGGCAGAGGTCTAGGTGAGATGGCTAAAGTAAGGTGTGATTATAGGTGAGCTCAAGGGAAGCTGGGTCTTAACTGCCTGACCTCTTGTGAAGGGCAAGTACTGGAGGAGGTATTGGCAAAAGTGCTAGAAACTGTTCTGGGCACTGCCTATGAGACTCTGGCCAGAATGAACCCCACACTTCTTTTGTAGAGAAATTTGGTACTGTGCACCCAAACCCTCTCCTGTTTCCACTCTCTTGGATCCAGTAATGTCACTGGAAGGCAGTGCAAGCAGATTATCCAAACTATGGAGGAAGGTGGGTGTCAGCCAGGCATTCCTGATTGAGCCCTGACTGTGCTGGACCCCGAGGGTGCATCAGGGAACATAAAGGGGGAAACATACCTGGGAGAGGTTTTGAAGGGCAGCTGAGGTCTTTTGTCTTATCATTCAATCAACAAATATTTACTGAACAACTATTATGTGTTTTTCAAGGCTCTGGGTTTACAACCAGACAGACAAGGTGTCTGCATTCTTGGAGTTCATATCTGTGTCAAGCAGGGGTGAGCAGGATGGCAAAGTTGGAATGTTTGTACTAACATAGCAGGTTCCCTGCCTCCATCCCCAACTAAGTTTTGTTCTTCTCTCCCCCTCTCTCTCTTTTTAAAAATATGTTTTTATTGATTTCAGAGAGAGAAAGGGAGAGGAAAGAGAGAGAGAAACATCCGAGAGAGAGAGAGAGAGAGAGAGAGAGAGAGAGAGAGAGAGAGACATCTATCAGCTGCCTCTTGCACACCCCCTACTGGGAATCGAGCCCACAACCCGGTATGTGTCTTGACCAGGAATCGAATCTCCATCTCCTGGTGCATGGGTCAATGCTCAGCCTCTGAGCCACACCTGCCGGGTTGGTTCTTCTCTTATATGGCCTTCCCATCCCCCACACTCTACTAATGGGACACTCAACTTCCTTTTCCAAGTTCCATGAAAACTCACCCTCCAAGGTCTTTGTAGGAAACTTTACTGAAGATCTAGGGAGAGGAAGGGAGTGACATAATGAGGAGGCAAATGTATCAATTTTAATTGATGCAATCACTATTCTTTCAGCCTCAGGCCAGCAAGAGGTTTGACTGCCCTCTTTCCCCCCTTTCTGTATTTCTGCTTCTTCAGGGGCAGACGAGGCTCTACCCAGTTCCAATTGTTACTAGTTTGGCCCCACTTGTACAAAGTTCGTTATGCATGCCACACTGTGAGCTGTTTGGAGCACCTGCTCAGTGCCTTGCCCATAAGGGACAGTTTGAAAACAGTTATTTAGTGAACAAACGGATGGATGAATGAAACCCCCTTCAGATCACTGTGAATAGATGGTTTTATCCACATTTTTGAGAGAAAGGAAAGCAAGTTAGATTTTTTCAAAGTGATGCAGGTGAAATTATGAGGTGCAATCTAAATGGTGGGTTTGCCCTTGGTCCTTTTGTCTTCCCTGCACAAAACAATAATCAACATGAGCTTTAGAGTTGGATGATGTGGATTTGTTCTTTTTTATATTTGTATTTTTTGGATGTTGTGGATTTGAATCTTGGCCCTTGCACTGTGCATCCTTGGGGGAAGTGTCTCCGAAGCCTCAGTTTTCTTATCTGCACAATGGGCACATTAGCAGACATTTAGGGGAGTGGTTAAGTGCAGACTCTAGAACTGAACTTTGGAATTCAAATCCTGGTTTGAACACCTATAAGCAGTGTAATCTTATGCAAGTAACTGATTCTCATCATGCTTATCTTCCAAGTAGAGATGATAATAACATTTACCTCATAGGGATGCTGGGAGGATTAAGCGAGTGCATATATCTAATAGAGGTTAGCTCACATCATCACCTTTTTTGGGGAGAAGATGAAATAAGATAACACAGGTAAAAAGCTTGCTTAGCACAGTTGCTGGGATCTTCTGCTGTAATACCTGCTGGCTATAATTATTTTTGCATATTTTATCAACTGAAATGCACATTTTTTTTCCTTTCTATCATCCCTGCAAAGGGGATGATGCATCTGCCAGTCACTTTTGGGATGCAGGCATTCCTGGTGTAGATTTTACGGCCTGAACTTTACATTTTGCAGAATGATGTCAGCAGCTTGGAATTGCCCCCAGGAAACAATAGCGGGGCACTCCCTGTAATCTTCCCTCTGCTCCAGGTGACACAGAGGGGGACACCGGAGACAACCATGGCTGTACACAACTCTGAGTTGACAAGGGAGTCAGAGGACGTGGATTCTGAACGTGTCCAAGTTGTAGGATTACCCTGATTAATTTGCTTTGCTGACTGTCCCCTTTTCCTCCCTGCATGAAAGTGCTACTTAGTAAAAGCTTATCTAAATACATCAGAAAACCTTTCAGTAAGTGTAAAACACACATTTAAATAATAATGACCCACTGCATCCTAATTTAGTAGGTCATACATTACAACCACTGGCATCCAAGATAGACGCATGATGGCACCTGCCAATCACTGTGGCTGAGCAGCCCCCTGCACCAAGTGCTCCAGGTGACACAGAGGGATGTGAGTCTGAGGTGGAGAATGAGACACAGATGCTGAGGTCCCTGCCTGGGCTGGCTGTAGGTTCTTCCTGTGGATGGGGCATTGCTGGGCCGCCCAGGCCTCCCACACTTTCACCTAACATCCTGCTGCCAAGCGGGCCTGCTCTGGGTTTCCTCGGTTGCCTGGTCTTGGCTCTCGGTCAGCTTTCAGGCAAGTCAGTTTGCTTCATCTGGGCAAGTTGTGACTGCCAGAGCCAACCCTGTCCTGTGAGTGTACAAGGGACAGGTCTGGGTCGGGCAGGCAAGTCAGTCTGATAAGGAGATGGGGCAATTTCTGGCCTGTACTGCCTTGCAGGGAATCTGGGCTTTCCTTCCAGGGCTCAGGGCTGGGGCAAGGGAATGAAGGGTGGGGACTTTTGTATCCTGTGAAAGTGACAAGCCTCTCTGAGTATCAGGGAGAGAGAGAGAGGAGAGAGAGAGAGAGAGAGAGAGAGAGAGAGAGAGAGAGAGAGAGAGAGAGTCTCAGAAATAGGCATGTCTCCTTATTCCTTTGTGCCTAGGGCTAACTCAGTCAGTGACCCTTGATTCCCCCCTCCCCACCCCACCCCCACCACTACCCCCACCATGAAATTCTCTAGGCTTTCCTGTTTGGTTTCTAGGGGTTTCTGTGGGGAGAAGAAATTTTATTTGTTAAGAAGAGTAGGCAACAACCCCGAGTTTGGTGATATTGGGTACAGGTGGTGACATGTGGTGTCAGGGAGGGGAGGGCCCAGGATGGGGTAAGAGGATGAGTGAGGTGGCTGATTGCAGCCAATGCCCACATTGCATGTGGGGGAGGATCATGAGCACCCACTCCTTTCTGAAAATCATTCCCAGGGTGTGAGTACATATGTTTGTGTTTTGACTCCCAAGTCCAAGTTCTCTCACTATTTAATGACATTTTGAATACACCATGCACTGTGAATGCACCACCCAGGAAAGGAATCATTGATTTGGTTTGGCCATTCCTAGCTTGAAAACAATAAAAAAGAAAAGAAAAGTGAGAAAGAAACAGAAAGGAAATCCCATAGAGAACATTCCTTTCTGTGTTACAACCGTAGGGTGTTGCTCCGTTGCAATGATTTAAGTGTTTCTTGATTGGTTTTTGGATTGATTGATCCATTGAGCAAATGGTCATTGCCTAAGATGGGTCACGTACTGTGCTATGAGTAAGGGGCACATGGTGACATAACAGAGGGTCGCTGCCTTCAAGAAACAGCCAAGGAAGTAAATAAGTGAATTCTTATAAAATGAAACCCTTGCCTGAGTCACTTGATTTTGCAGCTTCCCTTTGAAGTGGGCACTGTTATCTATTTTACAAATAAGGAAACTGAGACTCCAAGAGTGGAAGAAATATGTGTGGATAGAGGTCTAGGGGAGATTAGAGGGATGAGAAATGGTTCCCATTTGGGAGTGGTCTGCAAAAGCTCTGAGATGTTAGCAGAGCTGGCCCATGGCAAGTGGGGAGCAGGAGCAGCTGGCTCCAGGCCTTGGGGCAAGGCAATGGTGAGGGGGGTTGCACTGCTCAGAGAGCAGCCAGTGAGGCTGTTGGCTAAGACTGAACCCCTGGGACCTTCCAACGGGGGAAGTTCAATTCCATGAAAACAGGTCAACATCCCAGGCAGATAAGGAGCAGCCATTGCAAAGCTGCCTCGCAGGGAGTTGCTTAACTCCAATGGGAGAAGCAGCTGCATTTGGAGGGGTAGCTCAGTGCTGGCCATGTCTCCTCTGCCTCCATACTATCTCCTCTGAGCAAATCAGCTCATGGACATCAACTCAGACCCTAGAGAAAGCTGACTGTTGGCAGAGGCTTTAGCAGAAATTGTGGCCTCTATTGTTCATTTATTCAATCACAAATATTTACTAAGAACCTACTATGTCCCTGAGGCCCTGCTAAGAGATAATTAAAACGCCATCTTACAATAAAAAACTCAGTCTAGTGAAGGGGTGAGCCGAAAAACAGTAGATTCCCGTAATAATAAATAATGAAATTTGTCATATGCCAGGCATTATTCAAATGCCTTGAATGATTAAGTCTTCGAATCTTCACAACAGGCTGGTTATATTATTGCTCTTATGTCATAGAGGGAGAGACAGGGGCAAAGAGAAATTAAGTGACTTGCTCAAGGCCATGAAGCTTGTGAGAGGCAGAGCCAAGCCAAACCGGTTTGGCTCAGTGGATAGAGCGTTGGCCTGTGGATTGAAAGGTCCCGGGTTCGATTCCAGTCAAAGGCATATACCTTGGCTGCGGGCACATCCCCAGTTGAAGGTGTGCAGGAGGCAGCTGATCGATGTTTCTCTCCCATCGATGTTTCGGACTTTCTATCCCTCTCCCTTCCTCTCTGTGAAAAATCAATAAAATATATTTAAAAAAAAAAAAAAGAGAGAGAGAGAGAGGCAGAGCCAAAATTTAAACCCAGGTTGACTGGCCCCAGAGCCCAGGCCTCTAACCACTTTGGCATATCACCTTTTGTGTATACAACCAAATCACTTGTTTATTCAGTGCAGGATGAGTGGACAGGATGCTACAAGAGTACAAGAAGGGCACCCATTCCAGCTGGTCGGAGAAGGCAGGAGGACTTCCTGGAAGAAATGGATGTGGAGGTCTGAAGGCTGAGTGGTGGTGAGCCAGGCGGAGGAGAGATTGGGGAAGAGAAAGTTCCAGGCAATGGAGCAGAACCAGATAGAGATGCTGGTACTAGGAAGCACAGACTGTTGAAAGGACTACGAGGAACCCATTATAGCTGCAAGAGAGTGGGGAGGACTCCAGTAGGGATAAGAGATAGGCAGGGGTCATGGTTTGAAAGGAGCTAGAAGTATCTCCCTCTGGCCTGCTGTTACTTCGAGTTCCCAAGACTCCAATGCCTGTAAACATGCCAGTCCTACATGGGCCCACTCAGAGGGTCAATCGCTTTGTGTAAATAAACACATTCTTGCATAAATCCTGCACGTCCAGTGACAAAGGTGCCTACGGAGGCCATTCCCTTAGGGTGGCTTGGGAAACCAGGGATGCAGGGACTTCGCCTTTCCAAACCTGTGTTTCATCATCTCTAAAATGGGGTTTTGTAATTATACCAGCCAAGGTGGAGCCTGATAGGATGTCTGCAGGGAGGAGGTGGGGCGCGGCAGACTCCTTATTTTCAACAGATTTCCAGATGAAGGGACCTTTGCTAAACAAGTGTCAGACTTTACAGCAACATCTTCCAAATGGGGCTTTCAGAGACCTTTGCATATGCTAATACATACAACCCCATTATATCACCATCTCCCAGGAACAGTGTCCAATTGTTACCAGGGGAGCATGCCTTAAAACTTAGAGCTCAGGCCAGCTGGTGTGGCTCAGTGGTTGAGTGCTGACCTATGAACCAGGAGGTCACGGTTTCATTCCCGGTCAGGACATATGCCTGGGTTGTGGGCTTGATCCCTAGTGGCGGGGTGGGGTGGGATGGGGGTGGGTGGGTGTGTGCGGCAGGTGGCCAATTGATAATTCTCTCTCATCATTGATGTTTCTATCTCTCTCCCTCTCTGAACTCAGTAACAATGCATTAAAAAACAAAACAAAAAAATTAGAGTTTACAATTGGGTGTCAGCCATGAAAATGGACCCAACTGGAGTGGGTAATGATGATGGGTGAGGCTGAATCAACAGAATATCATGTGCCTCTCATCTGGCATGGTCACCTTCTCCACACACCACTGCTTCCTTCCTTTGAGGTCCCCCAGTTGGACTACCAAGTCATTCTTAATAATCAAGGGCTAATGCACTTCACAGTGTGTCCTAAGACACAGTGATAAGACTAAGCATTCTTGCTTGCTTGAGCAATTGGAGGAATTGAAGCAAAATGCAATGGCTCGAGGCATCAGAGGCATTTCTGGGAAGACCATGTGGAATGACCTGTATGGGAGCAGTCGTGAGAGAAATTAAACTTCGCGTCATGCTCAGGAAAATGAAGTTATGAGACCATATGGATATCATATGGACATCAATATCCTTGAAAAATTTTGTCTCTTTTTTTCCACATATATCCATGTGGACACATATACAAAATCTCAAAAAAATGTGTTTTCATGTTCTTCTAATGTAAATTTAAATTTAGCAACTAAGAAGCCAATTTTTAGTAATAAACACCACAAAACAATATATTGCTTTCTGAAAGGAATAGAAAAGGCCTATCTAAATTCTCCAAACCTATTTTCTTCCAGAATTTTTGTGTGTGAAAGATGATTTATGAACTCTGATTATTTCTTGGCAGGATTCCTCTACTCCATCCTAAGTAGTTTTGAAATGTTTATTGCTTGATTCAGATGATAAAAAATGAAGAAAGAAGAAAAAGAGGTGATCATAGATAATTGCAACCCTTTGAAAGAATTCCTGAAACACTTAATATGTGATCCATTTCAAACCAAGGATATGTTCAAAGTTGGAAATTAATCTCAGCATCCTGCTCAATTTATCAGACACTTGATCTTTGGAAAGTCATTTTAGACATTTTCCTAAATTTCGTAATCTCTTAAAGGATGTTAAACCCAAATGAACACAACATACCATAATGAATAGCTCAGAGTCATTTTAAAGGAATAACATAGCTTCCTGCAAGTTGCCCCTTCACTCCACATGGCAATGCTGGGAAAATTCATCAGCCTTTTCTCAGACTCCTTCATTCATAGTATCGAGAGCTTTGGGGAGTTCCTTTATTTCCTGGCTCTCAAATTAAAACTTATTACTGCTGCATCTCAAACTTCAGGGTAATCATGTGTGTATGAAATGCTTAGCTGTCTTTTCATCAGCATTGCTGCAAACCCACTCCATTTTCTGCTCCTGTTAGCAACATGATGATAGGCCTGGTCAAGAATTTTATTCAGATAGACTCCAGACTGCAAACTGTGGTGTTTGCAACCACGTGCAAATTGGTTCCAGTGTTCCCTTCCTTCAACCTGGATGAGCCCTCACAGCCTTTCTTTGTTCATGTTGGTCCTTGAGGTGTTCTTGGATCTCTTTTGCACACTTGACAAGTGTTCCTTCATCGAGCCGTGAGTTCACTTGTTACATATTACTGATTAAGCTGAGGAAACATTTATCTCATTCTTTTTTTTGGTTAATCCTTACCTGAGGGTATTTCCACATTGATTTTTAGAGGTAGTGGAAGGGAGGGAGAGACAGAGAGAAAGAAATGCCAAGGTGCGATTGGTTGCCTTCCATGTGCACCTGACCAGGGCCAGGGTGGAGCCTGCAATTAAGCATGCCCTTAACCTGGATCAAACCCATGACCCCAGTCCTCGGACCAGGCTCTATCCACTGAGCAAAACTGGCTAGGACTAATCTCATTCTTAATGCCTGGAAATAATTCTTCATTGTTCTTTTAAAGAGTTCATCTTGAAAAAGATATGTGTACTTTAATAGAGTACAGCTAGTAAACTCCTCAGTTCAGGTAAGTCACAAGAGGGCAAGATTGTTTATTTTTTCATGGCTAGGCAGTGTCTGGTACACAGTAGGGACTTAAATATCTGGGGAATGATCAAGTGAAGTTTTTCTTTTCTTTTGTGGTTAACTCTGATTTCAAACATAGTCCTAAATATTGTTTTTCTTTCCAGCTGCGTAGATTCACGTTTTAAACCAGTGGTTTACATTTTTCTGTAAAGTGCAAGCAAGTCAATATTTTAGGCTTTGTGGGACACAAAGGCCCTGTCACAAGTACTCACTTCTGTCATTATAGAATGAAGGCAGCCAGAAACAAAATGTGAGTGAATGAGCATGGTTGTGTGACAATAAAACTTTATTTACAAAAACAGGTGGAAGGCCAGATTTGACCTACGGGTCATGATTTGTTTGCAACCGTTTTAAACCACTAAGTTTTAAAAAACCTGTTCACTTCAGTTTAACTTACTTTGGTTGAACAAATTATATTTCCATTCCCTCCAGCCCCCATGGTTTCACCACAAATCAATACTATTGTCATTGCGATATTATTTCTTTCATGTTTTCTGAAATTTTTCATTTTTCCCTCTAATAGAAATAAAAAGCTCACTTTCCCACTGCTAAATTTTCTTGGCAGCAGAATCAAACTGAGGAATAGAATGCTATTGGACTCCAGCTTTCGAAAATCTGTTTTCCAGAATCTTCACACTTTGTAATTCGCCTTGAACTTTCTGTACTTTGAAGGCACATTTTGATTGATACAGTGCAGCTGCTTCTTATGTTACACACTCCACATCATGTGCAGGATCTTGACTTGAGCTAGCACTGCATCCTGCCTCCATACTGGTCCTCAGATGTCTAATGACGCACTATCTGTGAAGATGAAATTGGTTGTCAGTCAGCACAGCCATGATCTGCCCTACCATTTGACTAGTCAATTTGGTGAAGAATGATCACATAGGTTTTCAAATAATTATAGGCAGTGGGAAGAAACTACAGTTTTTAACACCTAAAATATCAAGAGCCTATAGAGAATAAGTTATTTATTTTTTATTTTTAAAGATGTTTTTAAAGTGCTGGCAGGAATTAAGAAGAATCAAGATGGGACAATGGACAGGACAGCATGTAAGCCTGTTGAAATGTCATCATCAGCTGACTTGTATCAATAAGCTCTTAGATTTTATTTGCTACTAGAGGCCTGGTGCATGAAATTCGTGCATGGGGGGGTGTCCTTCAGCCCAGCCTGTACCCTCTCCAATCTGGGACATCTCTCTCACAATCCAGGACTGCTATCTCCCAACTGCTTGCCTGCTTGCCTTCCTGATTGCCCCTAACCACTTCTGCTTGTCAGCCTGATCACCCCCTAACCACTCCCCTGCCAGCCTGATTGATGCCTAACTGCTCCCCTGCTAGCCTGTTTGCACCTAACTAGCCTCCCTGAAGGCCTGGTCACCCCTAACTACCCTCCCCTGCAGGCCTGGTCACCCCTAACTGCTCTCCCCTGAAGGCTTGGTCACCCCTAACTTCCTTCCCCTGCTGGCCATCTTGTGGTGGCCATCTTGTGTCCACATGGGGGTAGGTCTTTGACCACATGGGGGCAGCCATCTTGTGTATTGGAGTGATGGTCAATCTGCATATTACTCTTTTATTGGATAGAATAGAGGCCTGGTGCATGGGGGAGGGCCAGCTGGTTTGCCCTGAGGGTCTCCTGGATCAGAAAGGGGGTTCCCTTGGGACATAGGGCAGCCTGGGCAAAGGTCCTGTGGTAGTTTGCAGGCTGGTCACACCCCCTGGTGACCCAAGCAGAGGCCCTGGTATCTGAGATTTATTTATCTTCTACAATTGTAGCCTGAAGTGGAGCCAAGCCTTCTGCTTGCTCTGTGGCCGCAGCTATTTCTGTTGAGATTTATTTATTTAATTGAAACTTTGTAGCCTTAAGTGGAGGCCAAGGCAGGCGAGGGCTGTGGAAAACATGACTTCCTCCATTGCTGGGGTCAACCCTAGCCATTTTTGTTGGGATTTATTTATCTTCTATAATTGAAACTTTGTAGCCTTGAGTGAAGGCCTGGGCCTGCCAGTGTGTGTGGAAAGCTTGGCTTCCTCCATTGCCAGGGAAACCCAAGCCTCCCTCCTGCTCTCAGTGGCTGCAGCTATCTTGGTTGGGGTTAATTTTCATAATTGCTCCTGATTGGCTGGTGGGTATGGCTGGTGGGCTGGTGAGTGTAGTGGAGTGATGGTTAATTTGCATATTACTATTTTATTAGATAGGAGGGTGATCAAAAATTAGAATAATACCATTATGGGTCATATAAAAATGTAATGTCTCACAATTTAGAACTAATTTCACATAACAACAAAATAACATAGTTACATTTATTATTTGCTATATGTCACCTATATAATGTGTTTGTGTGGATTATTTCATTTAATTCTCACTGTAGACCAACTTTGTCCCCAGTTAGTTGTGGTTGGGAGACATTATTTTGGTTAAACAAGTGATAATTGTTCTTGTCTAAGGTCACAGAGTTGGCATGTGTGGAACTGGTATTTGTGTTTCTGATGGCTACGATGTCCTCTTCCTTTGAAAAATGTGGTTGGAGGAGAGAATAGGGTGAAGAATAGGAAACATCTGTCTCTAAATGGACTCTCTACCACATCCTGTGATCCTCATTACACTCTGAATTTGCCCCTTCTTCTGTAAGGATTAAAATACCAGAAGAGAAAGTTTTAATATGGTTGTGGGGGTGAAGGGTTGGTGGGGGCAAGAGTGGAGTGAAAAGACCATCAGTTATGCTCAAGGAAGACTAGCCAACCACTTGGGAAGGGCAGGCCTAAAGAGAGGAAGACATTGAAAGAGTTGTTGGGTATATTTTGGGTTCATGAACATTTATGCAAGCTGAGAGATATAGGAAGTTGGCTTATCAAAGACTTAAAGGTAGAGTATCCATCCACATTCTGGGAATGTAGTAATGTCTTCAGTGGGACGAGAACACTGAGAGAAGATGCTATAACAGGGTATTAGTCGGAGTTCTCCAGAAAAAAACAGAACCAAAAGATAACTATAGATCTATAAAAAAGGATTTATTATGAGCAAGTGGTTTAGGTGATTATGGAGACCAAGAAGTCTCATGATCTGCCATCTGTGAGCTGGAGAGGTCAGGGGGATAGTGCAGTCCACACTCTAAGGTCTAAGAACCATGGGAGCCAATGGTGTCAGCCATGGTCTGAGTTTGAAGGCTTGAGAACCAGGAGCGCTGATACCCAAGGACAGGAGTAGATGGATGTCCCGGCTCAAGCAGAGGGAATACATCACCTTTCCTGGCCTTTTGTTCTATCTGGGTCCTCAATACACTGGTTGATGTCCATATACATTTGTGAGGATGGTCTTTACTCATTCTACAGAGTCAAATGCTAATCTGAGAAACACAGACACATGCAGAGTAATGTTTCATCAGCTCTGTGGGCATCCCTGAGCCCAGGCACGCTGACACATAAAAGTAACCATTCTGAAGAGCATGATGCTGATCAAGGAATCTTGAGTGTATGAGTTTTTTAAAGAATAATACCAACCACCACTTCATATTTCTGTGCTAGGCACCCTGCGACTACACTGCATCACACCTGTCACCATCAGCCAGACTTTGCAGATGAGAAGCCCGGCACTCAGAGAGGTAAAGAGATTTGCCCAAACTTGCACAGTTACACACACAGTGGCAGAATAAGAATGTGAGGACAATGCAAGGATGGAGCAAGGATGGATCTTGTTCAATTCTTTACTGACCAATGATTGGCCAGGGAATGGCCAGCCTTGGCTTAGATGGAAGCAAAGGCAGTGGGAGCTAATGACCTTTGCTTTCTTAGGATCAGGTTTAACAAGCCTTAGTTTCTCTACCGATAATTAACAGAAATAACTGCTTTGACTATGGATCGTTAAAAAGCACTTTGACATTTGTCATTACATTTAATCCAGGCAAGTTTGTGATGTGGGTGTATTTAGTGTGCCTGCCTCATAGATGAAGAAGCTGAGGCTGGAGTTTCTTTCAGGCCCATCCAGGCCCAAACAGGGAGAACAATGTATGAAGTATGGGTAGGAGTATGTGGCCACTGCTTGGCTTGGAGTCCTGGTTCTAGACTTCTAGGGGCATGACTGGAAGGGAGGTGAGAGAGAAGATAGGATTTGGGGAGAGAGGAGAGGCTTTCTAGGCAGAAAGAAGCCTACCTGAAACAGTGAGGGGCAGTGGGAGCCATTAGTTGAGAATAAAGGTTTTGGAGTAATTTATTTGCACTTGATGTTGCCTGGTCTCAACTTGGAACTTTAGATGCCTAAAATGGGGCCAGTAAAACCATCTCTCAGAGTTGGGGTGCGAGCAATATGAAAGTAAGTGGTCAGCCTGTGCTCGGAGTTCCACCACATGAAGGCATTAGTACTGTAGTGTCTAAAGTGGGGGAAGCCTGAAGGAGCTGGCCTGGGTGACATTTGAAGTCAGAGTCATGGGACTGGGGTATCTCAGGGGCAGCTCTTGAGGATGCGTCAGATCCAAGTGGCCTTTCAGGAGCCATACTTGTGCTGCAATGGCTGAGTGTGGGACCATTGTCTGAATGTTCACCATGCCCAAGGTGTTGCTCCTGGAGGCCACAGACACAGTACCCTTGGTGTCTTCTTCGCCTCTCCTTCCTATACTCATTTCCACGGGCTTTGGTCACTCTTGGCAGGATGGACACATTACTTGTGGGGCCCAGTGTAAGACAGAAACAAACAGGCCCCCTGCTAAAAAACTATTAAGAATTTCAAGATGGTGACAGTAGAACATTGCACTAAGGTGGGGTTTTCTAAGCGTGGAGCTGTGTGTATCGACCCTGACACTTGGCCAAACCTGTCCCTTCTTAGATACCTGAATAAGCTCTGAAAACCTCAATCAGCTGTCCAGGTACTCTGGACTGCCCACCAAACATGTAGGCATTGGGGAAGATCCCTTTTTAAAAACGTGTGCTCTCTTAAACCAATTATTAAATGCATTTGGAGGCATTGGCAAGACCAAGACTTTCTCTGAGCAAGTCCATGTCTAGGAAACAAACACCTATGTTCACACACTCTAATTAATTAATTACTTCATTCACTTCGTCCACACAATTATTACTATCTACCGTGTGCCCAGCACTGTGCTGGCATCAGAGAGATAGCAATGTATGAAATACCCTTAAGGGCCCAGCATTGAGGCTACTCTGTTGGGGCTAGAATCCTAATTCTGTCACTTACCTGCCATATGACATCAGGCAAATTAATTAACCTCTCTGGGCCTCAGGCTCCTATCTATAAAATGAAGATAATGATAGTACTTCCTCTGAGGGTTCATGTAAGGATTAAATGAATTAATCCTCACGTTAAGTGAGCTCATAGGACAGGGTTTTGAGAACGGTACCTGGCACATTGGGTGTGCTACGAAAGTTATTATCTCCTCCAGGAATTAGAAGTCTGGGGGCAGAGAATGACTTGAATAGACAGGCACACAAAATGCATGCAGCCATTCATCTATTTAACAAACAGTTCATCACATCCACCGGTCTCACACTTTGTGTGTGGTGCGGTACACTCCTGTGCGGACTCTGTCATGGCAAAACCGCCACTTCAGAATGTGTCTTCACGTCTTCATTCTGTGCTTGGGACAGTGATGTGGGGAGAGCAGATGTGTGGCTTGGGAGTTTCCTAGTTGCTGGGAGAATGCAAAGCCAAGTACCAACCACTGGCAGGGGCAGCCGGGGCGGGGGTGGGGGGTGGGGGGGAGTGGGGGGGTGGGGGGTGGGGGAGAGGGTCAGGGGGGTGTGGAATTGTCTTCTCCCTCCATTGGGGCCCTGGCTGGCATGTGGAGCAGACATGGCCTTGGGCTCTGGCAGCGTGAACGGCAAGACGGAGCAGAGCCGAGCCCATATTTGGCCAGGGAGAAGTTTGCTTCACTACACACACACCCTCTGAGTCACCCTCCCAGCCCAGCAGCTGGGCTGAGCTCACAGCCCCTCTGACTCAGGCACCGGGCAAAGGAGGAGACTACCCTGCCCCTCAGCCTCGATCCCTCCCTCAGTCGGCTTCCCCTGGCCTTCATCTCTCTCTGCCAAATGCATGTTGGATGCTCAGCTTGCCTCTGAGACTGTCACTCCTCCCCACATCTCCACCCCCAGTCCAGAAGCTGTGATTCTGTAAGAGGCGATTCCTCCATGAGGAATTTCTCCCAAGCCTTCCCTTGCAAAGTGAGCTAGGAGGTGCTGTGATACAGACGGATGGATGATGCTGCCTGTTGGGGGAGGCAGCACTGTAAGATGTGACACAGCAGAGATCTGGGTGCTCCTGCATCCCTGTGTGACTTTGGGCTACTCACTGCCCCTCTCTGGGCCTCTGCTGCGGACAGCACTGGGGAGACTGCAGCTGTGGAGCCCAGCTTGCTCAGTAGGGAAGAGCATGCTAATGCTTACTGTCTTTTGGTCCCTTGCCTCCCAATGTGTGGTCCCTAGTAATGCAGCCTCCACATCACCGTGGAGCCTGTGAGGAATGCAGACTCCCAGGCCCCTCCCCATCCACTGAATCAGAACCCGCATTTTAACAAGATCCACTGACGATTCACATGCACATTGAAGTTTGAGAAATGGGCAAATGTGGCTGCACATGGTCTGTGAGGAGTTCGGAAACAACCTGTTGTTGGAGACTCGCTCCCAGAGATTCGGATTCTGTTGGGCTGAGTTGAGGTGTGTTGGGGGCACTGTCAGTGCTCCCAGGTGATGCAAAGATGCAGGAACGCTACTCCAGTGCATCAAAATGAGGCTGTAAAGCCTGATCCTACAGCATTCAGTCAAGTGCAGAAAGAAGCCCAACAGGGCAGGGCCAGGGCCTGTGACACCTGGTGTGTGTGGTGGGAACCACAGAGGACAGAGGACCATTGCCAGGATGACAGGGCCCATTGGCTATTGAGCTGCAGCCTGTTCTTGTGGTCAGAAAGCTAAAGCCCTTACTATATTATAATCCTATATAATAAAAGGCTGATGTGCAAATTGTCCCCTTGACAAGGAGTTGTACCAACTGCCCATGGCCCCTCCCCCTGGCCAGCCCAGCCCAGCCCAATCGGGGTGGGCCAGCCAAACCTCACCTGTGCACAAATTCATGCACCAGGCCTTTAGTATTATATAATATATAAAATATTATATGTGAATATAATAGCTAATATTGCATTATATATAAAATACAATATTCTGTGAGTATCTATTATCCTTCTCAAAAGATAGCCCTCCATTTGATATATTTTCATTAGAAAATAAAAAGGCCCCTTGCATATAGTTGGTGGTGACTTTGCCTGAGAATCTTTACTTTTCAAAAACATTTTTTTTTGTTTTTTTTGTTTTTGTTTTTTTTTTAAATTTTATTTACAATATAACTTATATTTAATAGTAGTACATATGTTTTCCTCCCTCCCAATATCCTCCCCCCAGCCTCCCTTACCCCCCAGCACATGTCCCCACCTGCCTCCCTCCCCACCCCAGAGTCTTTCATTGGTTATGCTCATATGTATGTATACAAGTCCTTCGGTTGATCTCTCCCAGCATCTGCCTCCCCGCCACTCCAGCCTTCTCAAAAACATTTTTTCATTTGAAAAATTACACACAGTCGAGCACTTTGCTTAAGAGCCACGTGACTAAGATAATGTGTGTCAGTTATGTATTGTTGCGTGGCAAGGCACCAGCCATCCTAACACTTAGTGGCCTGAACTCACAGGTGTCTATTTAGCTCGTGATTCTGCCAGGTAGTTCTCTGGTCTCAGTTGGGCTTGGGTGATGTTGGCCGCGCTAGGTCCTGTGTCTGTCTGCTCTCAGAGGGCCTCAGTCCGGTGTGTGGTATAGGGTGGCTGCTGGCTGTTGGTGGAAGTGGACCGCCTGTCTCTATCCTTCAGCAGGCTGACCTGAACTTCTTCACTGGTGGCAGGGATCTGAGTCCTTCAAGGTGCAAGTGCTTTTCCAGCCTTTGATTTGGTCAGTTTGCTACTTACCCACTGACCAAAACAAGTCACAGGCCCGGTCCAGAGACAGATCAGGAGAGTACTACCAAAGGGCATGGATTCAAGGAGAAGTGAGCAGATTGGGGCAATGACTGAAATCTGTCTACCACATCATTTTTAATTAAGCAAAGATCAAATTATAAAGTCAGTGATTCCATTTTTTCTATCAGAAGAATGGAGACAAATTCTAAAAAATATCCCTGAATTGACTGATGTGCCAATAAACAAAATGTTTACTCTTTTTTCTTGTTTTACTTTTGGACTTTATTGCTTTTTACAAATTTTTAAGGTATCAAAATCCTGGTAAAATATCTGTTAGAGAAAATGGTGATTTAAGAAGGGCGAATCCTTCATAATCCTGCCATTCCAGGGACAATACCTATTAAGAGTTTGGTATGTATATTTTCAGTTCTTTTAAAAAAAATATTTTATTGATATTTTACAGAGAGGAAGAGAGAGAGATAGTTAGAAACATCGATGAGAGAGAAACATTGATTGGCTGCCTCCTGCACTCCCCTCCCCTGCCCCCACTGGTGATGTGCCTACAACTAAGGTACATGCCCTTGACTCTCTATCTACTGAACCAAACCAGTCAGGGCTCAGTTCTTTATTTCTATGTGTGTGCCACACACAATTTTCTTTTATAAGAATCAGTTCATTTAATAATTATTCAGTGGATGCCACTTATGTAATGAGAGGTACATATGGGTGAACAAAACAGCAAAGTCCCTACTAAAATGAGATAATATTGTAAAGATAAAAAACAATTTGCCTCCACACTTAATACATCTTAAATATCAGCCCATAGGAGTATACATTTCATTTATTGAATGCTTATTTTGGATAAGCACTTGGATATGAGCATAGTGAACATTATTTCATTCTAATACTCACTAGCACCCTAGGAAGAATGAACTTTCATTATTTGCATTTTATGGGGAGGAAGTTAGGCAGAGAGAAGCTAAGGAACAAGACACAGCTAGTAAATGGGGCAGCCAGATGCTGACCTAGATCTAATAACTAGTCCAAAGCCCACACTCCTAACCACTTTGCCCAACTGACTCTTGGTTCCCATAGAGCTACCTCTTCCTTTTTGGTGGCTGTGTAGTATTCCAATAGGAGAGTACTTCTGAGTATTCCAAGAGTGTGTTTTCTGTGGTTAAAATGATCCACTTCTTGCCCTGATTGGTTTGGCTCAGTGGATAGAGCATCAGCCTGCAGACTGAAGGGTCCCAGGTTCGATTCCAGTCAAGGACATGTGCCTTGGTTGAGGGCACATCCCCAGCAGGAGGTGTGCAGGAGGCAGCTGATTGATGTTTCTCTCTCATCAATGTTTCTAACTCTCTATCTTTCTTCTTGTTTTTCTGTAAAAAATCGATAAAATATATATTTTTTAAAAATGGCTTACTTCTCCATTGTTGTCCCATATCCTTCATGTGTTTTGTTCCTCATGCCTGAAATGCATTTCCCCATTTGTAATTAACTTCTTTTCATCCTACAAAACCCTCTGCAGGTAGCACCTCCTCAGGAAAGACCTCTTCAACCACGACTCTGGTTTCTCCCTGTTGTAGACATTTACGTAGTTGACCCCCCCTCTTGACAGTGAGCTCCCAGAAGGCAGGGTCTCTGTCCTACTTTCCAGCTCGTAGCACTTGCTTGGGGTAAAATAAACTCTTAGTCAATGTTAATGGAATGAAATAATAAATGATCCTTGTATCCATGGCATGTTTTCTATTTTAATCAATTAATAGAGCTAATTTATAGGTGAACAAACCTATAAATTGATATATATTATGGACATAGTAAAAATTCAAAAGCAAGAGGTATACCAATGAAAAAAATAATTTCCCCACTATAGACCCCCTAATTTTGCTCCCCAAGTCACCTTTGACGGTTTTGATGTGCCATTACTGTAACTTTCCATGTCTACAACCTCTTTAAAAATATTACAAATGGCAGCAATGTTTTGTTCTGCCCGCTGACTTTCACCCTTCCTTAATCTTGACTGAGTTTCTACATTCACAAAACTGCTCTACTTTTTACAAGGAGCCTCACAGTATCTAATTTACTATATTTAGTGTAGTTGACCTTTATAAATGGGCTTTTTATTTGTAACCTTTTTGTTGAATTCTACTATTACAAATTTTGCTACAATGAACATTCTTGTATGTTCATTTTGCTTTTATATTTATCTACGACAAATTCCTAGAACTGGAGTAAAATTTTTTAAATTTAATTTTCGAAAGTAGCCCCACAGAAAGGTGATGGAGAAAAGGAATTGCACTGAGGGTGGCTACTGAGCTCCATTCTTGAATTTCCCCTTTCCCCTTGGCAGAGGACAGGGCCTTTCAGCTGTCTAGGGTCTGAACGGCTTTCAAATTATAAGGGTCATGTGGTGCTTGGTGGGAATGAGGCTCTGCTACAAAAGATAAAAGATGAAGGGGCTGATGTTCCCTCTCTGCCTCTTGGAAATGCTGCTGTTGGACTGGGATTTAGGGTATAAGGGTTGTGGAATATTGACAGGGGATGATTGGAAGTTACTCTCAGGGAGATGGGACCCTGGGAATAATCTTCTCCAGCCAATCAGAACCTCTGTGATTTCCCTGAAGCTCCCAGTGTCCTGCCTATGTTTTGGCCTCTGCCCGGAGTGGTGGTCCCATCTTTCATCCAGGGGAGCTCCTACTATCTTTCATGACTTATCTTACATAGCACCTCCTCCATGAAGCCCTCCCAGACTTCCTTCCAGAATCATTCTTTCCTAACTTCATGCATTCAGCTTACAGATTTGTTGTTTTAACAGCTACATCACCCCAAATATTATTTGAGATGCCCTGGAATTTTGCCTTCATTCTGTGTTATGGTGCTGCTGCATAGAACTGTGTGATTAAGAGACGGAGTGCCAAAGATATACTATCTGGGTTCAAATCCCAGCTTTATCGCTGGCTCCAGGACAAAGTAGAGCTACTGGGTAGAAGGGGGCTGGGGCCTAGCTCCTACCTACTTGGCCTTCTTTCTCTGGGCAGTGGCTCTTGGAAGGTTACCGTGGATCCCTGGGGGTTCTGGAAAGTACAGTTTGCAAACCACTGATTTACTTCAACCCTTTGCTTTCCACAATCACACAACAAAGGCCCCGCTGGGCCTTACAGCCTGGGCCTCTTCACGACCCATAGAATATTTAACTTAGTGTATCATGAGCTTCCCTGGAGCAAAGGGGGAGAGTGGGCTGAGCAGAGTTCCTGTCATCATTCACTTGTGCATCCCCCGTCACTTACATTGAACAGTTCCTGTGCTCCAAGCTCTGGGGGCGGGGACCATGCACTGCGACCAAGAATTTGGGCACCAGGCAGGAGGAAGGTAGGGGAGAGGCTCACACCATTCCCCATTCAGAGTCTTGGCAGAAAGAGGCAGGGAATGAAAAAAAAAAAAAAAAAAAACGATTGTGTGATAAATCCATCACACAAATCCAGGGACACGTTGCCAGAAAGCTATTTTAAGCTTCAGTTTAGAACGTTTATGAGCTCTAGAATGACTGTGATTTCAAGCATCCCCTTAATTAGTTATTCCGTATGCAGCGCCGTTCTGAGAATTTGTGCCAGACCTGGGTATAAGCAAGGGCCTGGGGGTGTTAGCACTGGCAGGAAAGGGGGGGGGGGTTGGTGGAGAAGGAAGCTGATAGCAGACAGAGAGGCCCTCTTTTCAGGGGTCTACTAGGTAGCAGACACTGGAAGGCTCTGTCTACACAAAGAGGAGTGAAAGAGTTGCTATCCACCCAGATAGTCCGCCCTTGACTTTGCCTTTCTGATCATGGACCTGACAAGTTCCCAGGGACCTGTTTTCTTCTGACCTATCAACTTTACCTCAGCGCAAGAAACGGAGTTCATCACATTCACTCCCAGGTCTTATTTTTCATGGACAACTGTTGAGCAACCATGTGGCACCCAGCTAGGCACTGAGGATGCAGAGACAGGCCCCTGTCCTTGAGAAGATTCCTACTCTGTGAGCAATAAAATGCACCCAACTCGGTCGCCTGGGGAGGAAGAAAGAGTTGGAGCGAAGTAGCAATTGAGTTGTCTGGAGTTCTAAATAGCACTGTGGGTCTGAGGGTGCTTTTCAATAATTTATTTTAAAATTGTTAATTTATCCCATGATAGGGGCAACTAAAGTCTTGGGCTGGAATTAAATAATCAAATCAGAGTTTCAGCCTGGTCAGAATCTTCCACTGGCTGTTTGATGGCATTTTAGTCACTGTGGGTGACATTCTAGACGATGTTGAAATGCAATTAGCAGATCACAGCCATGGTAGACAATGGTGCCTAAAGTGCACATGTCTGGTTGTGGATCTCTCTCTCTCTCTCTCTCTCTCTCTCTCTCTCTCTCTCTCTCTCTCTCTCTCTCTTTCTCTCTCTCTCTCTTTCACACACACACACCACACACACACACACACACACACACGCACACACACACACACACACACAACTATGATTAGTAAGAAGTGAGGAAATGTATTTGTTATTACTCAATAAGTGCCATTTGTTTGTTAGACAGAATCTTTCAAAACATGAAGTCCAAAGGGAACAATTATGAAAGGGACCCTTGAGAATGAAAAGTGTGGGAACCACTGGTGTAGTCTAGTCATCTGATGGAAAACTTGGTTCTTAATATCTCCACCAAGTGCCCAGCCTCTCTTTGCTTTCTTCCAGTGACAGGGAACTCACTCCTCTTCGAGGCAAGGGGATTCAAGGCCCTCAGTGTTAGCCCCTGCCCTTCCCTATCCCCACCGCTATTTAGTTTCTATGATGCCAATATTCCTCTCAGCTCTGTTGATGAATGGCTATATGTTTTTAGCAACTTATTGACATTGTTTGATTTTTAAAATGGTCATTTTCATGATGAAGGGACTCTTGGCTATTGGGTGTGAGAGAGAATGCTGAAATTCATACCATCTAGTGTCCTCTCCTCTCTGGGCACCAGAATAAGCCACATTTCCCAGCACTCTTTGCATCTAAGAGGTGCCATGTGACTGGCTTTGTCCAGTGGGGTATAGGAGGAAGCGGTCTGTGACATTTCCATACCTGGCTGTTTACACTATAAAACATCCCATGGCCTACCTGATCTTCCAGGCTTTCCTCTGGAAAAGCTCGTGGCTGCATGACTCCAAGTTGACTCAGAAGCCACATATGGTGGAGACAGAGTAGGAAAGCAAACTGGGTCCACGAGTCACTCTTTTCCATCAGGGCCTCTGACTGGATACATCCCGACTGGACTTGGTGAGACTAAATGCCCCTAGCTGCGCATGGAGACAATGCTGAGTTAATGCCTGCCAGTTGGACCCTGCCAGGAAAGGTGTATAATGGCAGAAATAAAACTTTCATAGCGTTAAGGCATAGAGATTTGGGGGTGTTTTGCAACAGCTGACACCATTAATTATCCGGAAGGGCCAAAAATAACATTCCTTCCCGAGGTCAGAACCATAAGAGAGATGGAGAGAAAAACATCAATTTTTAAAATGATAAGCGTTGGGTTGAAGCAAGTGGCACAGGCATGTCATTACAATGAATGAGCTTCCTAGACTGTCTCCTAGAGTTAGACAGACTAGTCCACCATCAACGGAAACTCTGGACATGCCACAGTTCCCCCACATGGACATGATCTTCTGGCAGATCCTAAAGAGAGAGAACCCAGAAGGGCTTATCTCTTGCTTCTCTAGAACTCATTGATCAGACAAATGGCTCCACCACTCATCAGGGGTGAACCTCGTGGGAAAATGAGGCAGGAAGTGTTACCATGGATAAACTCCCTCCACACATGAAAATGTGAGGCCAGGAAACCAAGGTTCACACCCAGATTCATCCTAGACATAAGAGTTTGTGAGTACCCATGTCTGTAAACTCCCTGAAGACAGGAGCCACATCTCTTCCTGTGTCTCTCCCCACAGCACCCAGCACAATGCTGGGCACAGACATGGTGCTGAGTTAATGCTGGCCAATTGACCGGTGACACTTGGTGAGCTTATGTGACATTTCCCCCACTGGGTCACTCCAGAAGGAGCAGAAATTGCTGTGGTTTGACCCCTTACACTGCCAGTCCTTGCCTAACCCAACAATTTGGGAGTGTGAAAGGCCACGCTGATGAACCAATCCTTCCTTGGGGAGATACCCATGCTCTCCTTCTGCCCACCAAGTCCCATATTGGCCAAAACACTTGACCCTCATCAGCTCCTGGCCAGCCCATTGCCCTGGGGGTCACTGAGTGTATCTGAATCCCACTGTTGGTTGTAAGTTCCTAAAGTAAGGGCCTGAATCTCACTTACAGCATCAGTTGATAAGTATCTTCAGCAAGTAGTAACTGAAAGCAGAGGGGTTTCTTTTTCTCTGTGCTGAAAGATGTCTGGATAAGAAGGCAGGCCAGCTGTGTGACTTCACTGACATCCCAGGTTGCTTTGGTTTGTCTGCTTTCCCATTCTCAGTTCCATGGCTCCCATCCTCAAGGTTGACTTATTGTTGTAAAATGGCCATGGCAGTCCCAGTCCTTATGTCCACATTTCAGGTAGCAAGAAGGAGGAGGGAGAAAGGAATATAAAGTCCCCAGCTGAGTCTACTCATCTTGTTTACAAGTTATCCTGGAAGTGCCAGACAACAAAGCATGTTTATTTATGCCACACCAACCAGAATACAGCCAATGGTTTCATTTCTCTACAAGGGTACCTGGGAAATAGAGGTTTACAGTTAGTCCCTTCACTTCCCCTTCAAAATTAGAATTGTGTTATTAAGGGAGAAAGTGAGGGTGGGTAATGGCAGGCAACCCAAAGTCTCTGCCTCACCTGTCTCTCTCTCTTAAAGTACTGATCACACAATAGGTATGTGTATGTTTCATTCATCCATTAATTATTTCAAAAAAATTCACTGAGGGCAGGCATATGTCTATACATTGGGAAGAGAAACAATAAACACTAAACAAATAAAATAATAAGATAATATTAGCTAATTATACATGCCAAGAAACAAAGTGAAACAGGGTAAGGACAGGGTGAGAGACAATGTTAGATTGGGTGGTCAAGGGTAGCCTCTTGGAGGAGGCATCATGAAGCAGAAATCTGAATGAAGCAAAGTAGTCAGCCATGCAGGGTTCTAGGGAAAGAATTCTCCTGGGACAAGTAGTTAGAAGGCACCCCTTATTTGATCTTGTAGACCATGACAGGAAATTTGAAATCCTCCCCCTCTGGCCTCCCCACTCCCCCCGCCCCCGACCAAGAGTGAGGGGAGCTATTAAAGACCGTGCAAGGAATTGATGCATTACATTCAAATTCTCTCCCATATCTTATTCTGACTACCCAATTAGACATATGTTAGACCCTCTCTTTCTATCCACCATATAGATTTTTTTCTCTCTGTAGTGCAGTGTAAACATTTTTAGAATTGTTTTCACTAATTTTCCCTTCAGATGTATTCATATATTGTTTCAGACATCCGTTGTGTTTCTGATTTTAATTTTTATACTTTTTCATTTCTATCAATTCTGTTTATTTATTTTTTTCAAACATGCCTGGTTGGTTTTTTATTCTCTTAGGACACACTCAATCCTCCCTTGTGTTTCATTATCTACATGATTGCTTTATTCATTGTACCTATTCATTGCAACATCTGCAGTCTTTATGGGGCTGATGCCATAGTTTGTTGATCCTGCTGACTCTCACTTATGAGGGTTTGTTTATTTGTGTGCTATGATTTCTGATTGTGAATTTATGCTCCTTGGACCAATATCTGTGGCAATTTTTTGAGGCTGGAGCCTATTTGTGGTGTGTTTCTGCTGGGTACACAGGTCTACTTGGGTAGTGTGGACCATCTAGGATATATGATTAATGGCCCCAAAACACTGTGAACTTGGGCTTGTGCTCAGGAATTCTCAAAGGAATTATGTTTCTTTTGTTTCTAATTCACTCAGCCCCAAAGCTAGACCAGTAAGTTTCATTCTGTGGAATGAATTTTTACTTCTTATTCATCCACTGAGTTTGTCATTTTGGGAGGTTCTGACTTTTCATGGAAATTTCCACTCTGACTTCCTACCTTGCTAGGTCCCCATGTCTTGTCTCCTGCTTCTTACCTATGTCCTTTCCCGTTAATGCACAAAACCCACTCAGCCCTTGTTTCTTTGCATTGGGGATAGCCTGCACTCTGGGCACATGTCATCTCCACTGTTGCTCACCCTATGGAGTCAAGCTTTTTTAAACATTGTTTCTGACCTTTCAGAGATTTCTGTTTTGCTATCTTAGCCATTCACCAATGAATATGTCTTTTAAAAGACTTTGTTATTTTTATTGTGCTAAGCTGGGCAAGTTTTTGCTGTATTTTAGGAAATCACATCGCCACATTTACACTTTAGAATGACAGAATGGCCCTTCGATGAAGAGGAGATTATAAAGGGAAGGATCTGACACTGGGAGACCATGTAGGACACTACTGTCATGGTCCAGGCACAAGATTTGGTGGCTTGGACTAGGGATATGGTGGTACAGTGAAAACAGGTTGGATTTGAATTGTACATATTTTGAAGTTGCTGATGACAAGACTTGCTGATGCTTTGGTTAGGTGGATGTGAGAAAACAAGATAAGTTGAAGGTGATTCTAAAGGTTTTGGCCCAAGTATCTGAGTTCGGGGTAGAATGAGGTGGCTGTGGATGAAGATAGCTGGGGCCCTTTGTCTAGGGTCTGATCATTCCTGGGTAAGCTGAACAATGAGCCTCTAGACCCACAGAATGGGGGATCAAATCTTGAAGTGTAGGGAGGCTGCTGAAGGCTGAAAACCATTCTCCCTCTTCAGTTAGGTTGCCCGCCTTTGTCCAGGCTTAAATATAACCACAAAGAGAAATCCTGAGCCGGGTGGGAAGTGAGTGCCCCATCACTTAAGTATGTGTGCTGACTGGATCCATGGGGCCCAGGCCCTTGGATTATACTAACTTGCAAATTAAACCAAGCACCATGGATGAGTGAATAATAAACACAATGTGGTCTATGCATATAATGAAATATAATTCAGCCTTAAAAAAATAAGGAAACTCTACACCGTGCTACAACATGAAAGAACCTTGAGAGAATTATGCTAAGTGAAATAAGCCAGACACAGAAGGATAAATACTGTATGATTCCACTTAAAGCAGATACCTGGAACAAAGTCATGTGACAGAAAGTAGAACAGAAGTTGCCAGGGGTTTGGGGAAGGAGAGAATGTGGAAGCAGTGTTAAATGGCTTCAGAGTTTCCATGTGGGATGAAGAAAATGTACTAGAGGTGGATGGTGGTGATGGTTGCAGAGCAATGTGAATGTACTTAATGTTACTGAACTGTGCACATCAAAATGGTAAAACAATTAAAACAAGCAAACCAAGATCATACTGTTGTCAACTATGAATTTTGTCCATTCAAGGCATTAGAAACCAAACTATAATTTGTTATAACCATCATGTAATCCAAAGAAATGATATTTTTAAACCTCAAGAAAAGAAGAGAGAATGTGTTCTCAAAGCACATGATAATTCATTGAATGGGGCTGTATTGGTTTTATTAAAAAGCTAGATAATAAAACACATTGCCTTAATTTATTTTATACTAGAGGTCTGATGCATGAAATTAGTGCAAGAGTAGGCCTTCCTTCCCCCAGTTACCAGCACTGGCTTCCCTCTGGCACCCAGGACCCAGGCTTCCATTGTAGCCCTGGATTCATCCAGAAGAACGGAAGGACGTCCGGAAGGACATCTGGTCTAATTAGCATATTATATTTTTAGTATTATAGATTCATTAGTGGACTATGTGGTTAGTGTACCTAAATGACTAGATGACTCATTGTTGGAGAGAGTCAAGAGGATTCAGGGAACATACTGGAGCATTGCATTTAAGCCTCTTCAAACATTTGCTCAGGGGAATGGATGAATGATTGGCAGGTGGGCTACAACTAGGGTGATCACAAATAGGGTGACCACGTGGGACTGTGCCAATGTACTCACAACTGCTCTGGTTTGGATGCTAAAGGGTATAGTTACCTGGGTACTACTTACCGTGAAGAGAAGCACCTGGGGGGTTGGGCTGCTGTGCCAGGAGGATCTGCTCAGTGACTTTCTATGTTTGCAAAGGGCTGTCCTGGGACTTGGCAAGTAGCAGGTTCTTGATAAATGGCAGTTATTTTTATCCAGGCCATCTAGAAAAAGTGCTGGCTTTCGAGTCTTTATATATTGGATTGCATCCCTGTTCACTAGGGCTTTGACCTTTGGCAAGTTACTTAAATTCTCTGAGCCTCAGTTTCTTATCTATAAAGCAGAGTCAATGAAATCTTTCTCACATGCTGTTTGGAAGCAGAAATAAAATATAATAGTATTGACTAATGTGTGTAAAGTACTTATCTTGGAGCCAGGCACACAGTAGGTGCTCAAAAATAACAGGAAGGAAAGAAGGAAGGAAGGAATGAAGGAAGGAAGATCTTCCTTCCTCCTCCTTTCTTTCCCTTTTTTCTTCTTTCCTTCCTTTTTGCCTGCTGGCCTGCCTTTCTGCTTTCTGTAGACACACATTTAGCCTCCTGATTCCAATCCTTTAGATGCCTCCCCAGGCCCACCTCGAGGAACCTAAATTAGCCAGAAGAGATGCAACTCTGTTGAGGGTCTACGTAGCTTTTCTGTTGAGAATAGCTTGTTTTGAGTACTGTCTTGATCTGCTTGGTCTATTGTAAGAAAATGCCATATATTGGTAGCTTATAAACAATAGAGATTTATTTCTCACAGTTCTGGAAGCTGAGAAGTCCAAGATCATGGTGCTGGCAGATCTGATGAGACGGCTGGCTGCTGAGGACTCTCCTCCTGGTTCATGGAGAGCGCATGCTCACTGTGTCCTCACATGGCAGGAGGGGTCAGGGATACTATTATAAAGGCACTAACCTCATTTATGAGAGCTCCACCCTCATGACCCAATCACCTCCCAATGGTCCACATCTTAGTGCCGTTATCTTTAGGAGTTAGGGCCTCAACATACAAATTTTGAAGGAACACAAACATTTAGACCATATCAAGGACATTCTGCACTCAAACTATAGGTATCCCTGCTAAGAAGTTAAATGTAAGGGTGGGAAGAAAAGGGATGGTTACCCAGACACAGAAAACAAAACTTTTATTCTCAATGGGCTTAGAGTGTCCCTGTGTTCAAACACCTGCTCACACTTGAAATATCCCAAGAAGCTTTTCAACTGGCATTCTCAAGGAGAATAAATGTACTCTTCATCCCTCATCTATCCCCAAGTTTCTATGACTTCTAAATAAAACCATTCAATTTGGCACCCCTTTGAGCTCAGAAACATTGGATCTCTTCTTGGAACCTAGTACAAGCTGGGGCATCTCTTGGGCTCTCAGCTACTCTAAACTACTCTTTGACCCCTTGCAAATGGATGGTATTTTGGTTGGTTCATGAAAAGGCTGCAAGGTCATGGGTTGAGGAGAGATGTTGAGTTAGGGGTTGATTGAAACCAGAAAATGACTCTTGCAGAGGAGATACTTTTGAACTGGCATTTGAAAGGAAGGCAGGAGGGGCCTGGTGAAGAGGGTGGGAATAGAGCTCTGTTGAAACCCCCCTACAACCACTCACTCTCCCTGGCCAGTCTTGGTGTTCTGCCTGATACCCAGGTGGTGCTTCATCAATGCTGGCTGAGCAGAGCTTATCTTTAAGGCCTGGCTCACAGTTCACCTCTTCTGATCCTCCTGGGATTGCCCAGACAGGACATATCCCTCCTCCCTCTGGGCCCTGTAGCTGGTACACATTGCGGCATCTGTCAGGTTGTGTTGTAATTATTTGTGGGCTCCAGACAGAGAAGTCTTCGAGGACAGAGGCCTTGTCATTGTACCGCCTGCCCCAGTGCCTGACTATAATAGGGACTCAGCACACACACACTGGGTGACGGAGAACCACGGGTCAGCTCGCCTGGCACTGATAGTGATCAGGAGAGTCCTGAGGAATTTGGGGGCTGGTTGAATACCATGGGCCACTGAATACTACACTTCAGGGCTATGATCTGCTTGGCAATAACTCTATTCCACATTTCCCAGTGATTGTTCTTGTAATACATGGGCAGCATGCCCAAGCCAGGCTATGACTAGTTCCTAAAACAAGTTAAAGCTTTCCTTTTGGGACAATTCCATCAGCAGGACAGAGGAGCATGCTTCTCTGACAACTGTGGCTCTCAAGGCTCTGGTTGTGGGACTGTTTCGCACTCGGTTCCTCCCGGCCACAGCAGCAGCCCTGTTGTGCTTGGCTGGGCTTCTGGCCCGTGAGGAGATGAGCTCTGCCTTTCCAGATCTTGGGGTGGAGAAGAGCTCCATCCACACCCCCACCTACAGCTGCCTGCACTCGGCTGCGATGGAAACTGCTCCTCATCCAACAGATCTCAATGCAGATTGGAAAGTGCTCATCAGAGGAGGGAGTTGTGTCATTGTTGGTGTGTGGAAGGCAGCCAGGTTGTGAATGAGACCACAGTCTTCCACTCCAATGGAGGACAATGCCGCTCTCCAATGCCAGCTGCAGAGAGCCTGGGCACTATCTGTCTTGGATGGACCGAGTTTCATCAGATAAGGGTCATGAGGGTAGACTGTAGGATGGCCAGACAATAGAAGGTGTGACTACTTGTGAAAAATTCACAGTCTCAGGCAGCTCTATCTTCAGGATGGTGCCGTTCAACCCTTTAAGACTTAAAGTTTAAGTCCTACTCAGCAGACACCAGGTGTGAGCATGCTTTCTGGCACATGCACTTATAAATTAGTCTTGGCCTGAGTCATCCCAGCAGTCTCCACCCTGCCTGTGAGCCACAGGGAGCCTGGGGTCTGAACCTCTGGAGTGCTTTATGTTGAATCCTTTGAATAGGGGGCCCATAAGGGTGCCCCTGTGAGGTGCATATTTAAAAGGGAGTGCACTGATGATCTAAATCTCACACCAAACATGGAAGCACTCATTTAACTGAGAAGCAGAATAGAAGAGTGTGCAAAGAGCACAGAATCGGGGGCCAGTTCCATGGATACCACCCAGTTCTGTGAACTTGGGCAAACCATGTCATTTTTGTTTTGTTTCTAAAAGTCATTTAACAAAGATTGAGAGGTGGACACATGAGTCAGAAACCGTCTAAATGGGTGCCCTCGGGAAGAAAACATACCGGAAACTGGGGAAGACATCCATGGAGAATCAGGTGGGGAGAGCCTGTGACTTTGAGAAAGACGATAAAAAAGATCTGAGTGGTTCTGAGGAGGATGTTATTGAACCAGTAATTGATAAGCTTGGGAAGAAGAGAACTTCTGCAGAAATAGTTGAAGATATGAGGGGTGGAGTCCAGAATATGCTGGAAAATGTGTAACAGACGTGAACAACACTTTTTGCAAAGAGAAAATGACTAGCAACGCATACCAAGGTTTCTCTAAAAACCAATAAACATATTGGGAAAACCCAACATGATCAAAGGCATATGCTTAACCAAGAATATCATCAGTTTCTGACTTTGTTTCAGCATTGGGAGCTAGCCATGCAGAAAGCTGAGGAACAAGAAAACTAGCTCATTGGTTTTGATGGCAACAGAAACTTTTCAATAATCTAGAGTTGTTCAGAGCCAGAAGCTGAAAACAAATAGTTATAAGCAGGTCACAGAGTATTCTGGGACTTGGAGAAGAGTCATGATACTCTATGTACTGGTTCACAAAATGACCTTAAAAAAGAAATGGCTATGTTGCAAAAACAAATTATGATGAACACCCAGGAGCAGGGGGTGGCAAGTTTTCGAAAGTCTTGTCAATCGTGTTATTCTGATGACGCTGAAGAATTTGAACCTAAGTAATATGATATGATTATAACATTATCTAAGAGGCCTGTAAGCATTAGAGTGGTTTAAAATTCTAATTTAAAATATTATACCGTACTAATCATTAGCTTGAGAGGCACAGTCTCCCTGCCACTAGGAACCACCTCTTTCTGTTAATCTTCAAATAAAATCTAAACAGTTCTGTGAGTAGCAGCAATTCCTAAATTGTATGCTCCTACTTTATAGAGCAGTATAGGTAGTGGTGAACAGAAACAGGCTTGTGCTGGAGTCAGGCCACCTGAGTTCAAGTCCTGGTTCTTCCTTTTACCACCTTACTACCTTGGGATAAATACTTAACTGCCCTTTGCCTGAGATTCCTCTTCTGCAAAGAGGAGATGAAATAATAATAATAATAATAATAATAATAATAATAATAATAATTTTGTTTAGAGTTGCTATGAAGATCCAATGAGTTTAAACATATAGGAGCATCTGAAACAATGTCTGGGACATGATTCCCAACCAATGGATATTATCTATAGTTACTAAAGTGTTTCTTTGAAAATTAAAATGAGATAATATTTGCAAAAGCCTAGTATAGGCCTTGCTCACAGTAAGTGAAAGCTGTTATTGGTGGGAATTAGTTCATTTCCTTGACTTACCGAGCTCACACTTGGGGAGGTTGAGAGCAAGCAATCCCAATTCTTTCTTTAATTGTTCTGCAAACAATGAGTGTCTCATCTCATTTGTTGGAGCTTGCTGTCACTGTGCTGCCAATTCCTAGTGGCAGGGAGACTGTGCCTCTCAAACAGAAACAGGCTTGGTCCGCGTCCCCTCCCTGCACGAACTCAATTCAAGGAGTCCTCCCCCACAGAAGGCAGACCTCTTTCTCCCCCTCTGTCCCAGCCTCTCCTCTGACTAGGGGGGTAAATTCCAGACACCTGGAATTCCATCCCTTCTTCGACCATTACTGGTTTGTCGTACTCTATTTCAGTGTCCTCATCTGTGAATGGGAATAACAGTACCCACGTTGTGGGTTTATTGGGAGAATTAAATAAGGCCACATATATGAGATAGTGCTTGGCACCTAGCAAGTGGTCAACAGAGGTTAGTGGATTCTAGTTGTTATTGTTATGTATAACCTGAGGTCCAGCTAAAATGCTCCCTCCTCCAGGAAGCCTTCCTGAGCTTCTCCAGATAGATGTTTGCATATTCTTTCCCTGAACTTCCTTCTCACATTTTTTTCTAGTTTTATGATATCATGTTTCTCTTCTAACTGAATTAGAATAATTGAGAAATGAGTCTCCTTCATGGCAAGCTAAGAGATGAGGTTTTGTGCTAGATCAGTCCTCATGCATCACAGGTCTGGGCACAGGGCAGGCACTTAAGCAGTGTTCTGGGCAAGTATCTATTCAATCATTTGCAACAATAATATATTAATACTAGAGGCCCAGTGCATGAAATTCGTGCATTGGGGGTGTGTCCCTCAGCCCAGCCTGCACCCTCTCCAATCTGGGACCCCTCAGAGATGTCAGATTGCCCATTTAGGCCCAATTGGGCCTAAATGGGAAGTCAGACATCCCTCTCACAACCCAGGACTGCTGGCTTCCAACTACTTGCCTGCCAACCTTCCTGATTGCCCCTAACCCCTTCTGCCTGCCAGCCTGATCACTCCCTGGCTGCCAGGGGTTCAGAGCAGGGAGGGATGAATAGGTGGGCCACAGGTGATCTTTAGGGCAGTGAAACTGTTCTGTCTGATACTACATTAATGGTACATTTGTCAAGACCATAAGATGTTCAACACAAAGAATGAACCCTAATGTAAACTGCAGATTTTACTTTTTGTTAATAATGTGTTGATAAAGGCTCATAAATTGTAATAAATGCATCACATTAATTTAAGATGCTAATAATAAAAGAAGCTTTAATGTGGTGTGGCCGGGTCTGGGGGCGGTGGCGTGGGTCCGGACCCCCTGCTGGGTCCAGGGCAGCCATTGGGACCCCTGCTGCCACCCCAGGTTTGCCAAGGCTGGGCCTGGGGGCGGTGGTGCAGGTCTGGACCCCATGATGGGCCCGGGGCAGCCATAGGGACCCTGTTGGCCCAGCGGCCGCCTTGGCCTGCTGGCGCCGTGTTGGCCCCTGTCCTCACCGCGTCTCTCACCTTGCTCCTGATCAGCTGGCAGCGTAACGAAGGTACTGTCAAATTTGCATATTACTCTTTTATAAGATAGGATGTACCTTAATAAAGCACCTGCTATGGCTGAGTTCTAGGGGCTAAAATGAATGCATTTCTTCCTCATCTTCCAGAGTAACAGCCCCTCCTTTGCCCCACACAACCCTTTAGACTTCCTCTTTGTGATTCCTTTCTCTCTTTGAGGCTGCTCAGAAATACCTTCATTTCTTTCTGTGTGACCTCACTTGGGGTAAACTCTTGGGAATGGGGCAGGCCGTGTCTCTCTTGGGGCAGGGGAAAGAGTGCCAGTTACCTTAGAGTTATGCAGGTCTGGGCCCTCAACCCTCTGATCTTACTTTCCTGCTCTGCACAAGGTGTCTCTCTGTGCTTCCCTCTCAGTGTCTTCGGGATTAAACAGGATCACATGTGTCAAAGTGCCTGGAAGACAGGAGGCCCTTCCCAAACATAATTACTATTTTCTGCTGTGTCTGGGATCAGCTCTGTGTCCTGAAATGTGCTGCAAATGTCGTAGGTGTCCTACAAGAGGCGCCCTGCTGGAAACTTGACTTGGGCTTCTGATCTTGTCTTTAGTGAGGAAGTTGCCAATTACACCAGGGACAGGCGCCAAGGCAAGCCGCCCTGCGAAGAGCAGGTTCGGAGCCAGAAGCCCTCATGCTCTTGAGAGAAGGATATTTTATAATTTTCTTTTTTTAACAGAGAGGAAGAGAGAGGGAGAGAGAGAGAAACACCAATGGTGAGAGAATCATTGATTGGATGCTTCCTGCACGCCCCCAGCTGGGGACTGAGCCTGCAACTTGGGCATGTGCTCTGGATTGGAATCAAATCCGAAACATTGCAGTCTGCAGGCTGTGACTCTATCTACTGAGCCAAACCAGCTAGGGTGAGAGAAGGATATTTTAAAAAAATGTTTCTCTTTCTGAATGTTTAAAAGAGAGAAGATTCTCCCTGCAGTGCTCATGGGGCAGGAAAGAAAGGATCTGTGAGGTTGGAGAGGGGAATCGGCTCTGATGAAGTGTTCCAGCTATCTCTTCAACCCAGGGCAATACTGAGCATGAGAAAATGAATTAGGAAAATTGTACTTGAAGAACTTGACAGGGGGGCCTGGATGTGGGTCAGGGACTTTGTTTTGGCATTTGTATGTATCCAAGCAGTTGTGTAGTCATGAGTTTGTCTATTTATTTGTTTTAAATTTTACTGCAAGAGTTTTATTGTTTTCCATTTGGCCCAATGCATGGGCCAAGGCTCCAGGGTGGTTAAAAGGATGGCTAGTATTTTCAGGGAGATGCTCAGCCAGACAGATGCAGAGGAGCCCTCAAAGGCTTCTGGGCTCCAAAGGCTCCTAGTCCTGCTTGAGGGTGAGCCTTCAGAGGAGCTGCTCACCCAGATCAGCCTGGGGCTGACAGCCTGCAGAGGAGAGCCAGGTGTCGCCCATCTTCTTGATGAGTGTCACCTGCTCACCCCCGAAATCGCTCTGCGGGAGGGTCTGTGCGGGGAGAACCAGGCCCTAAGCTCCAAAGGGCCTGGGTCAGGATCCCCTCCAAGGCCATGGCGGCTTCCATGGTGCCCTGAGTGTTGCCCACTCATCTTGGGGAGGCTCTGGCATGACCTGGAGAGAATGCAGCCTCCTCACTGGCTTTGCATCTTTAAGAGACGCCGGTGACCTCCTGCTTCTGAGCCAGCTCCTGGGAGAAGTGCCCACCCTTCAGGGCCACAAGGTCACCATGGAAATAGAGGGCCAGAGAGAGATAGGTGTCCAGTCGCAAGGAGGCCAGGTGGCAGACAGCAGCCTCCACCTCGGTGGAATGATTCTGATGAATTTGGGGGCTTGTGGTTGTTTGGCAATAAGAAGTTAAAGTCAAAAAACAAAATGGCGTCGGTTGGTCTGGGAGGTGAGGATGGCTGAGGCGGTGACTCGATGAGTCTCTGGAGTGTGGTCGGAGGCTGGAGGAAGAGGTGACCTGAGGTCTGTTCCTTCCAAAAGACAGAGCCGGGACCGCTGAGGGCACTGCTGCCATGAATTTTTAAAAAATTTTATTGAATTTATTGGGGTGTCATTGGTAAAAAACAATTATACAGGTTTCAGGTGTACAGTTCTTTTTTAAAAAATATATATTTTATTGATTTTTTACAGAGAGGAGGGGAGAGGGATAGAAAGTCAGAAACATCGATCAGCTGCCTCTTGCACACCCCCCACTGGGGATGTGCCCGCAGCCAAGGCATATGCCCCTGACAGGAATCAAACCCGCGACCCTTCAGTCTGCAGGCTGATGCTCTGTTCACTGAGCCAAACCGGTTTCAGCTCAGGTGTACAGTTCTATGACACATCCTCTGTATGCTGTATTGTGTGTTCACCATCCCAAGTCAAGTCTCCTTCAATCACCATTTGTACCCCCACCCCCTTTAACCCCTTCTTCCTCCCCACCTCCTTTCCCTCTGGTAATCACCATACTGTTGTCTGTGTCTATGAGTGTGTGTGTGTGTGTGTGTGTGCGTGTGTGTTTTCCTTTGCTTAATCCCTTCACCTTTTTCAACAGCCCCCTCCCTCCTTTCCTACCCCCTCTCCTTCTCCGGGCCCTCCCCCCCACTCCCTGCTACTGTCAGTCTGTGGGCATGAGTTCCCACAGTGGCACTGTGAGGATTCATGCAGACGGGGTCCAGGGCAGCTGTGTACTGGACAGGCTCCAGCTCCTCTGCACCAGGTGTGTTGAGAACCCATTTTGTCTGTACTTGGTCTGTTCCCAGTGCTTTGGGACAAAATGCTGGGAAGGGAGGAAACCTCTAGAGAGAGGCTGGACTTTCTGCTGTGTGCTAAAGAGCTTCATTGGAGAAAAAGCAAATGGAATGTGACCATATCTGTGCTCTGAGTTGAGGGAGCAGCTCATCCCAGTTGTACTAATTACTGCAGAGGGCGTTGTGCAATGTGGAGTGAGATTTGGTCTTAATTAACTTTTGTTGTGAGGATTACAGGATGAATAGTTCTGGTGAGGGCAGGCCACAGTCTGCTTCCTGGGCTTGGAGGTGAAGGAAAAGGGGACTCAGGCAGAGGCTGGTTAGCCTGGGTCACAGGGTCTGTCACAGGCAGCAGTGGAGAAGATGTGACAACCGGTTACTTCTGGGCCATGGAAGACTCCAAGTGCCTCTCTAGGGGTCTGGTAGTTCCTCACACACTGGGAGGAGCCAGTCCGCCTGGTGGTGACTTTGAGGGGCCATGTCTCCTCAGGGCTGACACAACCTCCAAGATGGCGTGCACCTTGGCCCTTCGATTCCTTATCCACAGTCGGTTCTCAAAAAAACAGCCAACTCGGCAGCTCCCAGTGGCCAGGATTGCGACACTGAATGTGTTTGTTCCCCATGTTTGTGAAATACCTCAGAGGCACCGTTCCAGTCCCACCTGACTAGTTTTCTGATTGCCACACAGCTCTGGCTCTATCTGCCAATACTCCACCGGGGCTGACTGGTCAGAGATCTGGAGATGTTTGTGGATTCAGAATTTCAGAGACTTCATTTCTGTTTTCCTGAGTGAGGAGATTCTTACCTTCCTGAAGCTTCTCATACCTGTCGAACTTGGAGGCAACTCTGGTGTCCAGGAGGAGCGAGTAGTGTGACCTTGGGCCAGTGACTTGACCTCTCTGAGATCTTATTCCTTCAACTGCAGAGCAAGGATAATAATTCCTATCTTACAAGATTGGGTCCAACAGGTACACCACCAGTTAGGAGGCCAGGAGACCAGGTCACTCACTAAGCTTCCTGCCTCATAGGTTACTCAAAGCAAAGTTGACCTCAAATTTGAATCATTAAAATTCAATCTTGCACTCAATTTTCACAAATGAATTACCATCAATCTTTGACTGAGGGCAGGAAAAAGAGGCTTGGCTAATATATAACACTAGAGGCCTGGTGCATGAAAATTCATGCACTGGAGGGGGTGTCCCTCAGCCCAACTTGCCCCCTCTCATGGTCTGGGAGCCCTCATGGGTGGAAGGCAACCTGGCGATCAGGGGAAGGCAATGCCCCATCACACCTCTGCCGCTACCACTGTCGGCAATATAAGCCTCGGCCAGCCCTGGTTACATGAACCTTGGGCAGCCCTGGGCAGCCGCCATCTGAGGCTTGCCTGTGTCTCCGGCCAGCCCTGGGGAGCTAAAGGGACTGGGGGACTCCAGAGGCAGGTGAACTGAGCAGCTGGGCCCACCTACTGCGTACCTACTGCCCTGGCGGGGCTGAGAGGACTGGGTGACACCATTTTGTGGCTGTGGGCTATGGGCACTGCAGTCTTTGAGAACAGGGCAGTAAATTAGCATATTTCCTCCTATTGGCTGTGATTGTTGCTATCTTTTAGGGTGGAGCAGTAAATTAGCATATTACCTCTTTATTAGGTAGGACTAAAGGCCCGATACATGAAGATTTGTGCAAGAATGGGCCTTCATTCCCCTGGATGCCAGGACTGCCTTCTCTCTGGCTGGAGCCACCTTTATGCCTTCTTATGTTGCTCAGAGGCCCAGAGTGTCATGGATGGTGCAGAATGCCTGCATCATCCCCATGGCAATGACGCAAGTGTCCCGCCCCACCCCCAGCCACTCAGTGCCTGTGTATGCAAATTAACCTTCCATCTTTGTTGGGTTAATTTGCATATTCACTCCTGATTGGCTGGTGGGTGTTACAAAGGTATGGTCAATTAGCATCTTACTCTTTTATTAGTGTAGATAATGGGGACTCAGAAGCCCCTGGAAATTGTCTCAAGAATATGGTCTGTAGCTTTCACTCAGCCCAAAGAAGGGGCTGCAAGAGGTATGTGACCTTATGCATCATGTCCTTCATTGACCTCCTTCAATGAAGGGGGGAAAACCTGGAATTGGGGAGAGGAAGAGTTAACAGTTAGTGGGCTTCTATTAAGTGCCAAGTACTGGATAGCTATTGTTGTATTGGCTGTTGTCATTTTTTATTGGACAATCTAAGGGAAAAGAGATCAGTGCTCCTGACTGAAGAGTCAGGTATTGCATGTTTCTAAGATTCTTTCAGCACACCGGTTGAAAATTGCTGCTTAAGGAACTAGAACATATGAGATAACTGAAACCCAGCATGGGAACATGACTTGCTCAAGGTCACACAGTTGGTACAATGCCGATCAAGATAAGGTTCCACCTTTTCTGAGGCTGATTACAGGGCTGTTTTCTTTCTGGGATGTTGCACAGACACAGACACACAAATATGCACATGCCTGTACATACACATAAATGCATCCACACTCACACACACACACCCACATGCCCACTCACATCATGAAATGCACAGATTCTCACACATGCACTCATACACACACACACACACACACACACACACACACACACACACACACAGCATTCAAGCACACAAACACATACGTATATACTTGCACATGGATTAGCACACAGCATTCCATTCATTGGGAAGAATTTTTTTTAAAAAACTGCTGGAATCCCTGAACATTTCAGCTGAGAAATATTACAGATACAGTCTCAAAGATTTCATTCTTTTTGTTTTCTCCTCTCTTTCCCTTCTCTCTTCCTTTTTCCCCACTCACTCTATATTCTGGGAGTAGACCTCTCTTCCTGCTTTTTCCAGGAATTATTAGGACCACTAGGCTCAGGTGGGGAGACTCAACAAGAAAGCAAAGCCTCTATCTAAAGTACCAAAGGGTACCAAAGGCTGAACCTGTTTGCCAAATTCTGCCTTGATCAGGTTTTTGTCCATGCAGCTACGCTTTTGCAGTAGCTTTTCTATATGAAGGGCCTGTTCTGGCTTAGGTTTCAGACTTTGCTAAGATCTCTCAAACAAGGAGCTGCTGGTACTAGCATGCCTCAAACCGATTGATTCCCTTCCCACCCAGTCCTCTGCCTCTCTCCCATCTGGGGGGCATGCTCAAGTTCACGTGAATCCTTACAGCTGTGTCCCCAGCCCCAGTTCCCACCTCTCCTGCTCTCTCCTGTAGGTGCCAAGTGCCTGAGAAGGCCTCTTCCAAGTGTTTCATCACACCTTGGGGTGGGGGGTGCCTCCACTTTTGTTTCAACACTTTGCTTCCACCTGGCATCTCATTTGCCAACTAATAGGTGAAGTAACTCCTCCTGGTGACTGGCATTCAAGGAGGGAAACTGTGTTCTAGGCTATAAGGTGTCAGTGGGGGCTACATCTCAAGCCTGACTTGTCCTTTGGGGATCCCTGGGAAGTAGGTTGGGGTACTGAGTTTAACTCGACTCATCCTTATAGGGAATTCAGCCTCCTGAGCATATTTCATCATCCAGGCAACTGAACATGGGGTGGTAGAATTGGAGAAACTTTGGCAACTCCCATGTCTCAATCCCTGAAAAGAGCCAAGAGAGTTACCTTACCCAACTCAACTATTTTCCTGTGGTAACAGGGATCTCTCTTTAGATATCAAAACACCTTTGCCTTGAAAGAACCTTGGAAGCGTGCTTAGGAATTCACTGGGAACTTTGGAGTCCAGATTCAAGCACTGACACTCTCCATGGCTACTTGGCTGTGTTGCCGAATTGGGATGAGTTTGTTGGAGGCAGGCTGTTGAGTTCAAGCACGCATAAATGACTCATCAATAACAGCTATCCTAGGGGACCGCAGTGTGTGCAGACAGCTCAGGAGTGGTTTTAGCAGCATGTGCTTTTTCTGGGGCAAACTTGCTGTCTCACCCCTCCCCTCCCCCGACACACACACACACACACACACACACACACACACACACACACACACACAGGCACGCACACAGAAGATAAAATGGGAAGGTGGAAATAGGAGATCGAGTAGGGATCCTGAAATAGGACACCACCCAGAGGGAAAGGGAATTGAGCATGCAGGTGCCTCAAAGGCGTGGGGCCAGACTCTGGAATTGTTCAGTGATAAAGACATGGAATTCCAAAGGTGGGGTTCTCTTAGGCACTTAGCTGATAGTTTTACATGGTGATTGCCAATGATCAGGTCTTCTCTTGTAACTGAGCTGAAAACTAGCACTCAGGGCCCAGGACTTAAGCACAATTCCCCTCTCTTGTATCACCTCTCAGACCCTTAGGGGTAGAGGGTGCTCAATCAGTGCAGGAAAGGGAGGGAAAGGGCTACATTTATATGATGCTATGTCATGTTCAAAACCCTTTACAGTGACTCAACCCTTTTTGTTGGCTGAGCTTACTTTCAGGCATGTGACCCTTCATCTCCCTTATCTGGGAGCCCAATTTTGTGTCTAACAGAGTCAGGACTGGATGAGCTGTCTTCTAGCAGGAGAGGCAAGATTTACACACACAGGGAGTCACCACCACCTGTGTGTTGACTGAAGTGTCATGATGTTCATACAACACAGCCCATGGTAGCCACTGAGAGGAGTGTCCCCTTCTGCTAGAGAAAGGCCTTCTTGGGGCAAGAGGGACTAAGGGGAGGTTGGGAGTGAAGAGAGGAGGCTGGTTTGGGCAGAGAGAACAGCGAAAAATTAAAGGACAGCTCAAGGCTTGCACACTCATTCATTTGTTCATTTTCTCTCTTGTTGACTCATTCAGTCACCTAGTAAAGACTCATGTGCCAGGCATTGCCCCAGCCATGTGAGTATATGGCACAAGGTCCATGGGAGCAGGGCTGTGAAAAGGTCCAGTTTATAAAACTGTGCAGAAGCCAGATAATGAACAAATAACATAAAAGCACCAGCTGGAGATGGAGTGTCATTGGGTGTGGAACAGACAGGAGGCCTGTTCCCTAAAGTACAAGGGTCAGCTTGGAAATGGAACAGGGAAGATAGGAGGAGTGACAAGTGTTTTAAGCATGAAGTTCCAGGGACATAAAGAGCCTGGCTTTTGCAAAATCCTTAAAGAAGTCTTGTGCAGTGAAGTGTAGGAAATCCATGGCGGGGGTTAAGTGGGGTGGAGGAAGGGGTGAGTGAACCCCATGTGGGTGGGTGAAGCCAGGAAGAGACCACACAGAACCTTCTGGTAAGGATTTTGGACTTAATCTACAGCAGTCTAAGCAAGATACTATTGCCTCAAATTAAGGCTCGGGTAGTGTGGAGTACAAACTTGGCCGCTTGGTGAATTACTTAGAAGTGGGAAGTCCTACTCACCTGAGATATTCCTTATTGTTGTTTCTAGTTCTGCCCATTGTGATGTGCTCTGTGCTGACCCTAGGTGCTTGTGGAGGAGGCCAAGGCTCACCTGGGAACCCTCCATGAGGCCCTCTATTCCCCAGTTGTACCTTCTTCCTCCCATAGCCCCCTTCAAGTGGCCCTTATCCTGCCCAAAGCCCCAATTATCCCAAGGAGCTTGCTGCTCCCCTTCTCTCTGCCTAAACTCCTCACTTCTGCCCTCAATGAAACCCTTATATTGGCAACAAGAGCCAGAGCCCCCTGAGCCTACTTGTCCTCTGACTGGCTTGGCAGCTGAGGCATCTTCAGTCCTGGGTCTGTAAATGCTGCTGTCCATTATTATAGTCATGGCATATGAGGCCCTCACTTCTACATCTTTTCCCAAATCACAATCACCCCAGCCACATTGGGCCCCTCCTTATGCCCCAAGTATTTTGCTCATGCTGTTCCCTCTGCCTGCAATGCCTTTCCCTCCCTGAGCACCCTGAGGCCTATCTCAGGTCTGTTCATTCTGGGAATCTTCCCCATGGTAGTTTCTTCCTTCTACCTCCCCAGCACTTGGGGGTATTGCTTTATTAAAATACTCATTGGTGTGTATTCCTGAAGTTGTTGGGGGTCAATGTCCCTTCACAGGTGTGTTCCCTGTGGGTGGGATGTGTGTTATTCACCTCCCCATTATGAGTATACTGCACAAGGTCCAGAACATGGTGCCCTGCTCAGAGCTAGTTGGGTGAATGAATAAACAGCCTCTGTGCTTTTCTCCTCGAAGGCAAAGACTGTGTCTAACTAATCTTCATTTCCTCAGTGCCTGGCACCCAGCAGAAGTTCCCTCAATTCTCACCCTTGATTGAGGCACAGATAAGGCAGGTGTAGGCAGGGACATGAAGCAAGGAAAAGCATGAAGGGCCAAGGATATGAGGAATTTGGACAATGAGACCAGGACCAAGAGATGATGGCAGACCTCCTTGGGAAGGACTCAGGGCTGGAGTGCTGGGGAGTTAAGGGGTGGTGGTGGTGGTGGTGGTTCACATTCTCTTTGTGCCGGATCCTTGCCTGGTCATGTGGGAGCGAGCTGGAACCCCCCTACCCCCAGCCTGAAACAGAGTATTAACATGTTAGAATGACTTGAGGAATATTTCATGGACTTAACTGTTAATAATCAAAATGAAATTATATTAAAAACACAGCCTTGTGTGTTGCAGGACTGGTTAGCGATTCTTCATGCAGTTGGATGAGTGCCCCTATAATTGAAACAGGTAATGACTATGGTAATAACACCCTAGATCTATTTATGGTCTCTTTCTTCTGAGGAGCTCAAAGCACTTTCTTTTCCTATCTCATATCTCTCTCCAACTTCCCAGGGAAGTGGGTCTTTTTATGCTCATTTCTCAGGTGTCTGTGTGCTATGACTCACTATTTGGCTCTGGTGCTCACCTCCTGGTCCCTACCCTACCCCACCCCCTGGCCTGGGTGAGGCCCCTGCACTTCTCTCCTCCCTGAGCTGTGGACCTGGGTGACTGAAAAGCCTGGCTCACTATGAAGGGTGCTCTGCAGGACCAAAGGGAGCTGAAGAACCATGGGGAGTGGAGGAATGGGGGCAGGTGAGTAGGGGAAGAAGAGGGAGAAAGGCCTGTAGAGAACATGGGAGGTGCAGAGAAGGTAGAACACTAGACTCTCAGCATCCCAAGGGCAGGGACTGCATCCTGTTTATCTTTCTATCCCCTAGACCAACCACAGTGTGTGACATGTTGTATGACAGATGGAAGTACCCATGGTATCATTAAAGACCCAGCTCAATCATCATCGCTTCCCAGAAGCTTTCTTTGGTTCCTTGCTGTGTCCCCATCACACTACCACTGGACTCTCAAAGCCCTTGGAGCCTCTGCTTGTCCTTCCTAGGCAGCTTTGTCTTAGAGTTAACTGTTCATGTGTGGGCCACTTTCATTCTATTATTGGCTCCTAGACCAGGCATGAGTTGGACTCAGCCCATCACCTTAGGGTCTGTTAGCACAAGGTTCTCAGACAGAAGGGTGTGTGCCTAGAGGGTTGTAGGCCAGGCTGGGTGATGAAATTAGAAAGACCCAGATTCCAGCTCTAGTACTGCATCTTATCATATGCACAGTTTGGGAAGCCTCTTGACCTCTTAGAGTTTCCCCTTCCACATCCCAGAGTGGAGCTGAGAAAGCCACACTTTGGATTGTAGCAAGGTTAATCACCGTGACACTGTTTAGCACCTAGTAAGTCTAGCTCAGTATTCATCGCCTGTAATTAATTTTAGATTTGGTGATTTACAGCCTTGGCTCCACATCAGTACCACCCTCTGAGGAATAGACAAGTCTGGAACCTCCCCAATATCTCCTAAAATTCTGAGTCCATAGGTTTGGGGCAAGGCCAAGGCATCTGCCTTTTGAAACAGCTCCCCTGGCTCTTCTAATGTTGAGGGTCTTAATTGTTGTCAAATAAAACATAGGATTGAATACAAAATGGTAAAAAAGTCCTTGAGTTCTTCGGTTTCTAGGGTTCAATTCAGAAGGAGCAGTAAAATCTCATTGATAAAATAATCAATATTCCCTTCTTTTTTACAAAAATTAATCTTTATTGTTCAGTTTATTAATTACATTGTTCCCCCCTTTCCCCCTCATAGTTCCCCACCACCCGGTACCCATCCCACCCTCCGCCCTCACCTCCCCACCCCACTGTCTTCTCCCATAGTTGCATGATTTTTGTCCAGTCTCTTGCTGCACTTCCCACATCCCTTTTCTCCCCAAGAATTGTCAGTCCATTCCCTCTCTATGTCCATGATTCTGTTATATTCACCAGTTTATCCTGTTCATCAGATTTTTAATTCATTTGATTTTTAGATTCTTTGTTGATAGATGTGTATTTGTTGTTCATAATTTATATTTTTACCTTTTTCTTCTTCCTCTTCTTAAAGAATATCTTTCAGCATTTCATATAATATTGGTTTGGCAGTGATGAACTCCTTTAGCTTTTTCTTATCTGCGAAGCAGTTTATCTGACTTCAATTCTGAATGATAGCTTTGCTGGGTAGAGTAATCTTGGTTGTAGATTCTTTTTTAAAAAATGTAATACTGTTTTTATTTAACTTCAAAAACATTTCAGCATTCTAAACATACAAAAATTAACAAAACGTTGCAAATTGTGTTTAGTACAGAAGGTTCTTGAACTTTCGATGCAGTGACTCTTCACTTTGTTGACAATGAAGAGTTGTAGTTTGTTTTAAAGCAAAGTTTAAAGCTACCACACAACTAAAAATGATCCAAATACTTCTCATGCCAGCTGACCCCGCTTTTCCACAGCTAGGAATGGCAGGATGCTATGTCACTATATACAAAAACAAGACAACCTGAAGCTAAATGGATGCCCACTGCAGTGTCCACAGGTCCAGCCTCACAGTGCACGTCCTGTGAGGCATCTTCCTCACAGCCTCAACGCCAAGCAGAGCATCAAGAGCTTGTCTTGGGTTTTTTTTGTTTTTGTTTTTGTTTTTGTTTTTTTTTACAAACTATAGATATGTATAGTTGAGAACTCAGGATTTCTAGCCAATAACCAAATAGGTAACACCACCTTACAGATTAAAAAAAAAAAGAAAATGCCAGAAACATCTTTAAATGCCTTGTGACACCAATAGCAAAGTGCACAGAGTGAGGAGAACACGAGAGCCTTTTCATTTTAAAAATGTTTGGAAATATGTACAACTTTGATACAGTTTCTGGGTGCTCCGGACACCCATGGCCACTTCATGTAAACCACATACAATTTCTATAGCACTTTGAGAGACTACATATGATTATGATCCAATTGTATAATTAATCCTACTGAGGGCAACAGACACCTCTCAAATAAGCTGTGTCAATTACAGCGCTCCCCTACATTAAGGAGACAGATAAACAGTTTTTTACTCATCTTCCTCCTCCTCCTTCTCCTCCTCCTCCTCTTCTTCTTTCTCTTCCTCTTCCACATTTTCCTGGGCAACTTTAGCGGGACCCTTTGCACCATCAAACTTGCCTTTAGACTTATAGTCGGCGACATCCTTCTCATACTTCTCCTTCAGTTTTGCAGCCTTATTGTTGTAAGGCTGCTTTTCACTGTCACTTAAGTTATTCCACATCTCGCCCAGCTTCTTTGCCACATCTCCAATAGAAATTCCAGGGTTTATGGATTTGATCTTGGGGCGGAATTCTGAGCAGAACAGGAAAAATCCAGACGGTGGCCTTTTGGGGGCATTTGGGTCCTTCTTCTTGCCTCCCTTAGCTGGTCCATAATCCTTCATTTCCCAATCATAGCGTACTTTATTTGCCATCTCATCAAATTTGGATTTCTCTTTTGCCGACATTGTCTTCCACCTTTCGGAGGACTTCTTAGAAAATTCTGCAAAATTGACTGGAACTTCTGGGTTTTTCTTCTTATGTTCCTTTCTGCACAAAGAAGGCATAAGCAGACATCTTGCCCTTTGGCTTCTTGGGATCACCTTTAGCCATCCTGATTTGAAAAACGAAAGGTTTGTGATTATTCGAAGGAACGATTTCCATCTCTGCTCCTGAAAAAGCTCATCCTTCCTTCAAGCTGAAGCACTAGGCCCTCAGTTGTAGATTTTTGCTATTCATCACTTTGAATATTTCTTGCCACTCCCATCTGGCCTGCATAGTTTCTGTTGAGAAATCCACTGACAATCGTATGGGTGCTCCCTTATAGGTAACTGTTTTTCTCTTGCTGCTTTTAATATTCTCTTTGTCTTTTGCTCTTGGCATTTTAATTATGATGTGTCTTGGTGTGGTCTTCTTAGGATTCCTATATTTTGGGGTTTGGTACGCTTCTTGGACTCCTAAGTCAATTTCTTTCATCAGGTGTAGGAAGTTTTCGGTCACTATTTCTTTAAATAGGTTTTCATTGTCTTGCTCTCTCTCTTTTTCTGGCACCCCTATAATTCGGATGTTGGTATACTTGAGGTTGTCCCAGAGATCCCTTACACTATCTTAAATTTTTTGGATTCTTTTGGCTTCTTGCTTTTCCAGCTGAGTGGATTTTGCCTCTTTGTATTGCAAATCTTTGACTTGGTTCTTGCGGTCCTCTAGACTACTTTTAGGTCTTTGTATAATATTTTTTATTTCAGTCAGTGTATGCTTAATTTCTAGTTGGTCCTTTTTCATATTCTCGTAGGTCTTGTTCATTTCCTCAGAGGTCTTGTTCATTTCCTTGTCGGTCTCGGCCTTTTCTAGAAGCCTCTTGAAAAACCTTATAACTGTGGTTTTGAACTCTATGTCCAGTTGTTTTTTTCCCTCCATTTCTTTCACATCTGATTTCTTTCCATGTCTCTGCATGGTGGCTGCTTTCCTGAGTTAGTTGATTAGCTTTGTGTGGTAGATGTGCTCTAAGGGACAGTGGCTCAGCCTCCCCAGCTACCTGAGGTGGATATGGGTTGCACAGTCTTGTTGAGGTTAAGCCTAGCTTATTGTTGCCAGCACTAGGTGGGTTTGACCTCTAGGCCAATTGGCTGTGAGGTTCAGCCAAGCTCAGGTTGAATGGATGGAGTCTCTGGGCTGAGCAGGCAGCCTTGATTTCCCATCAGCTCTGCCCTATGCGCCACCCGGGTCTCTGTAACGGCTGCAAGCATCTCTGAGAGAGAGCTGCTGCCAAGCTCCACTTGCTGCCAGATAATTCAGCCTCTTCCCAAATGAGTCTGCACACCCAATGTCTCTCCCAGAGTCGTAAAACAATGCAGTTGGTGGTTTCCCGAATGAGAGAGTAAGTCACGAGTCCTCCCTGCATGGTCACACAGCTCTGCTGTTCCCAAGTTTATGTGCACTCTCCTCAAACTCGGCCTCTCCACAAGCTTGCAGACCCTTGCAGAGCCCAAGTTTCAGCATGCCTCCCCACTGTCCAGTTTTACCCCGTATGATTGTGGGTTCCCCTGACCTCGCCTGGAACTGGGGAATCAGTGCAGTGGAACGCCTTTGTCGGCCCCGTTCGAGAAAACCGGCCGGGTTTGCAGCCGCCCGCCCTATCCGCTGGTGCGCGTGCATGGCTCCAAACCTCTGATTCCTCGCGTATCTTCAACGCTGCCCTCTGCCACTCCTCAGTCACAGTGTCCTATCTTCACTTTTATTTGTGGAATTTTCACTCAGCCAGCTTTTCAGTGATTCTGGATGATGTTTGTTCTGTCGTTAAGTTGTAGTTTTGAAATTGCTGTGTATGGCAGCAAGATAGGTCTTTACCTATGCTGCCCTCTTGGTTCCTCTCCCAATATTCCCTTCTTGATGGAACCTCAGGTAATAGAGATTGCCTTTGGCCTTGACCAGTCCTGGTGATGGTGGGAAAGAGGGATGTCTTGAACCATTGGGTATCCCTACATTTTTTAATGGCCAAGGAAGCAGATGAGGGCAGTAGTAGGGCAGGTTGTTATTCTTTACTGGATGCTGACCAATGAGGAGGCCCAGCTGGGTGGCAGCTGGAGGGTCACCCTTACATGGTGTGGGACAATAGGCACTGAGCAGGGCCCCAGAGCCAGTTTCTGGACAAGTTGGACAAGATATGCTTTCTTTGCAGGAACCTGGGAGGGTGGGCTGAATGATTTTTCAACATATATTTCTAGACTCCAGGTCCAGTGATATTTCTATTACATTGTGTAGGTGAGGGTCATGGATCTCTACCTTGGGAGCTCAGCCATTAATTTGTGGCCAATGGGTAACAGGATGCTCAGGGAGCACAGAGGAGCTCCAGAGAAAGTTTGTAGAGGACGTGACATGTGAGCCAGAATTTTGAGGTGAAGACGGTGGAGAAGGCAGTTGTCTCCACTTCATCTCCCACCTCTCATTTCTGCAACTTTCTACCCATTACAGTCTGGGTTCTTTAACAACATGGAACTGCTCTCACTGAGGTCATTGGCAACTGCCTGGTGGCAAATCCAATAAGGACATTATAACCTTCCTTTTAACTAATGTGGGGGTCACATTTGACCTTGAGCTCATTTCTCCACTGACTCCAGCTTCTCCCCAAGCATCCCCCCACTGTCCCTCTCTTCTAATCTCATTTTTCTCTTGTGACCTCATCTTTCCTGTTTTATCTACCATCATTCTGTCCTCCCAACCATCTGTTTATTCTATCTATCTATCTATCTATCTATCTATCTATCTATCTACCTACCTACCTACCTACCATCTTTATCATCTTTGAAATTCAGGAGAGTTTAATGAAGGCACAGTTTATGACAGTATGGAAAGACTAAGGGAATCCAACAGGAAATAGTGCATCACTCTAAGGTGAATAATCTCTGGGAGCCATTACCAGTCCTAGGCTTGAAGGCGAAGTGTTTATTAAAACCTAGAATATAGCTCTAAAAGGAACTTCCTGTTAGCAGCTTCAACAGAGGGACACAGCCAACCAGGGTCATAAATATTCCCAACTCTCCCTCCCATGCACTTCAGAAGGTCAGCTCCATGCCTGTGATACTTTGATGTTGCCCAACTGTGTTGTCTGAGCTCCCTGATCCCGTCCTCTACACTCCCACCCGAGGACTTTTCTCTGCTCCAGCTCCTGGTGCACCCAAATTGCTATCTTGGGCTGAGACTTCTCTCCTGACCACCTGAACACCAGCTATGTACTGAATGGACATCTCTGGCTGTCCTTCTCAAATGCAGTATATCTGCAGTGGAACTCATGGCCTTCCTCCAAACTGTTGATCTTATACAGTTCCTGGGTGTGTGAATGACTTTCCTGAACCCTTCCCCTCCTTTCCTCTCCACTTCCCTCACCAAGTCCTGTCAAATCCATACCCAGACATTTGACAGAAACAGTCCCTTCTTCATCTCCACTCCCACTCCTTTTGCTTTGGTCCTTCCCATCTCTCCCTGGATTGCGAAAATTGCTTCCTAATTAACCCCCTGGTTCCCATCTCACATCTTTGTTGTAAGACCTGCTGCTTACCCCTGAAGGTTCATTCTCTTTTCCTTCCTAGTTCAAGAATCACAAATTTTTTATTTAGGTACTTAGCCAGTGATCTAAATGACAACACTTGTCAGCCTCTCGTGTAGCTAATGGCCACATGCCTGAGTGCTGGCCAAGAAGTTTCCTTAAAACAGGGAGAGTGCACTATTTTTCTGCTGCTCTAGTCTGCCACCTGGAATATGAATATGATGGCTGAAGCTCAAACAGTCTCCTTGGTCCATTAGAGTATGGCCTTCCATAGCTTGAAGAATTCCACGAAATGAAGCCATAAATCACTATTTCTGGATTTCTTCAATGCAGCAGTGAAATAACTATAACTCGTTTAGGCCACTATTATTTTTTTATTTGCAATGGAACACAATTCTCCTCGATGCACCTTGGACCCAGGGGATTGCTGCAAATGTTTTTGTGCCCACACATCTCCCTCATGCCACCTGATTCCAGCACAGCTCTGAGGACAGTTCATGCATGGTGTGAGCATCCTATTTTAAATGTGCAGGGCTTGTTCAAAACCACAGAAGGCCATCAGCTCTGCCCAGGCACAAGCTGGAGGAGTGATGGGAGGGGGTGAGTTAATGCCTCCTGAAGGAAACTCTCAGACTATGGGGACTGAGGGGTTGGAGACAATATGAAATTCATTAATAGTGACTCAGAGGGTCCCCAGAAATGTGAGACCTAGCTGCCCACAGAGGTAACCAGCTCAGCAACACATTCCTAATTGTCTTCCCCCGAATCCCTAACTCACTCTCCTCACTCTGTCCCTGCTGCTTCCTAGGGTCACTTCTCAAGTAAACTACCTCCACCTATGTTCTTGTCTCAGGCTCTGCTGCTGGGGGAACTAACAGGGTTCTCTCCAAAATGTGGCTATATTTATGTCCTTCTCCTCCCCAAAGTCCATCTCTAGCCTGTTAACTCCTGGGTGATGATACACTTTCTTGGCCTGGCCCACATGGCCCTACTGGCTCCGATCACCTGCTCCCTCGCAGCCCTGTCCCTCACCTTGTGGCCCCCTGTATGCCTTTTGCTCCAGTCATGACCCATCATCAGCAGTTTCACGCCCTGGTGCCTTCTCATAGACAGGAATAGCCCTCACCTGCCCCCATTGCAAAAGCTCAGGTGTTTTTCACCATTCTTCTCACATGCCCTGTCTTCTGGGAAGCCTTTCCTGACCTCCCCAAGTTTAGCTGGAGCTGCCCTTGTCCAGGGTCTCATTCTTAATTCACCCAGAACTCAAATCATCTAATGATCTTTCTTTCCTCTTGATTCTGTGCTTCTTTCTAGAACAGAGACTGCACACACCCTATGCCAGGCCAATTACAGAGCAGGGTCAGAGTTGAATCTTGATGTTTGTTGAATGGTGGTGTGAGTGGGGACAGGGCCAGATGAAAAGCCCAGAGACAGGCATGAGCATGGTGTATTCTTAGACTGAGAACCCTCACTGTAGCTTCCCCTTTCTGCAAGATTTGGTCTCCTGCCCTTTCAGCCTCAGCGCCTACCACCTGTCCTCCTGCTCAGAGCTTTAACCACACACAGCCGTTAGCCTAACAACCATGTGCTCTTAAGCAGCCCCAACTTTTCTCAGCCTTTACCTGAATTATTCCCTCCCCCCACTTTCAGCCCGCTGGCTATGACCCCTGCTTTTCAAGGCTGTATCTAGTACACCTGAACCCCTAAGCTGTTTCCTGCCAGAATTTGTGCCTTGTATACACTGTGGTTTCTTAAGAAAGTTGCCATCTTTGGGTTGGCTGTGTTGGGTGGGGTGGGAGGTATGTACATAGATATGTATGTATATTTTAAACAAAAATTTTACATAAGGCTTAATGTATTCTAGGTACTCTTCTTCATGCTGTACACATATCAACGAATTTAATATACTAACAATTCTATAAGGAGGGTCTTGCTATTTTGTCCCCATTTTATAGATTATAAAACTGATGCAGAGAGGCTAAGTAACTTTTTTTGAAGTCACACAACCAGAAAGTGCTAGGAAAATGATTTGAGCTTGCTCAAGTTGGCCCCAGATCCATGCTCCTAATTGAGAGCCAAAGTGGGACACAGGCAGAGCCCCCCCACTGTCATGCTGTGGAGAATGGCTTTTCTTTTGCAGGCATGGGGGTCTTGCCCACAGGGACCCGATGATCTGGTCACTCAAGAAGAGCTTTGAGTTCTGACAGCATGGACGCAATGAGGGTGGTTCTGGAGATGACGGGACTGTAAAGGGCTATAGGACAAGGGGTGAGGGGGCTACTCTGCAGGTCCCCACAGCTCTCAGCTTTATGTAGGCCGTTGACCAACCAAAGCAGAGCATGTGCGGTGGTGAGGAAATCCTTTTTTACTGACACTCTGGACTGAAAAGAGAAAGTCAGCTGCTTGGTATTTTAGTCAACTTCTCCTTCTGGGAGTTCCGAGGCTGACCATGGTGGCCAGGGCAGCCTGGAGGAACCCTGCAGGTGGCCAGGAACAGCTCTAAAGGCTGGGCTTTGGGTGAGGCCTGGGCTTTGGGTAAAGCATGGGTAACAGTCCTGCCATCATAGAGGGAGGAAACTTCCTGGCAGGAAATCTGCTCCTGGCTTCCATTAGCCTACCTTCTGCTCTGCCTTAGGGGTGAGGGGGTGCTCAGAATAGCAAAGATGGTATTTGCTAATGGATATGGGGTCCTATGAAGAACTCTGGACTAGTAGATAGGCACTCTGACTTAATTTGCTGGTTGATTTTATTTTATTTACTTAATTATTATTTTTTAGTACAATTTTTTATATTTTAAACTTTATTGTTCAGTTTATTAATTACATTGTTCCCTCTTTTTTCCCCCTATAGCTCCCTTCCACCCAGTACCCATCCCACCCTCTGCCATTACCTCCCCCCACTGTCCTCTTCCATAGGTGTATGATTTTTGTCCAGTCTCTTGCTGCACCTCCCACACCCCTTTTCTCCCCAAGAATTGTCAGTCCATTCCCTCTCTATGTCCATGATTCTGTTATATTCACCAGTTTATCCTGTTCATCAGATTTTTAATTCACTTGATTTTTATATTAATTTGTAGGTAGATGTGTATTTGTTGTTCATAATTTATATTTTTATCTTTTTCTTCTCCCTCTTCTTAAAAAATATCTTTCAGGCCAAAACCGGTTTGGCTCAGTGGATAGAGCGTCAGCCTGCAGACTGAAAGGTCCCAGGTTCGATTCCGGTCAAGGGCATGTACCTTGGTTGTGGGCACATTCCCCAGTGCGGGGTGTGCAGGAGGCAGCTGATTGATGTTTCTCTCTCATCAATGTTTCTGACTTTCTATCCCTCTCCCTTCCTCTCTGTAAAAAATCAATAAAATATATTTTAAAAAATATCTTTCAGCATTTCATATAATATTGGTTTGGCAGTGATGAATTCCTTTAGCTTTTTCTTATCTTCGAAGCAGTTTATCTGACCTCCAGTTCTGAATAATAGCTTTGCTGGGTAGAGTAATCTTGGTTGTAGATTCTTGCTATTCATCACTTTGAATATTTCTTGCCACTCCCGTCTGGCCTGCATAGTTTCTGTTGAGAAATCCGCTGACAATCGTATGGGTGCTCCCTTATAGGTAAATGTTTTTCTCTTGCTGCTTTTAATATTCTCTCTTTGTCTTTTGTCCTTGGCATTTTAATTATGATGTGTCTTGGTGTGGTCCTCTTTGGATTCCTATAGTTTGGGGTTCTGTGAGCTTCTTGGACTCTTAAGTCAATTTCTTTCACCAGGTGGGGGAAGTTTTCAGTCACTATTTCTTCAAATAGGTTTTCAGTATCTTATTCTCTCTCTTTTTCTGGCACCCCTATAATTCGAATGTTGGTATGCTTGAGATTTTCCTAGAGGCTCCTTACACTATCTTCAATTTTTTTGGGGATTCTTTTTGCTTCTTGCTTTTCTGGCTGAGTTGATTTTGCTTCTTTGTATTTCAAATCTTCGACTTGATTCTTGCGGGCCTCTAGACTGCTTTTAGGTCTTTGTATAATATTTTTTATTTCAGTCAGTGTATGCTTAATTTCTAGTTGGTCCTTTTTCATATCCTTGAGAGTCTCATTCATATCCTCGAGGGTCTCATTCATATCCTCGAAGGTCTCATTAAGTTCATCGGCCTTTTCTAGAAGCCTCTTGAAAAACCTTATAACCGTCGTTTTGAACTCTATGTCCATTTATCTTTTTTCCTCCATTTCTTTCACATGTGATTTCTTTTCATGTCTCTCCATTTTGGCTGCTTCCCTAAGTTGGTCGATTAGCTTTGTGTGGTAGATGTCCTCTAAGGGACAGTGACTCAGCCTCCCCAGTTACCTGAGGTGGATACTCTTGCTGCAGCCTTTTATGGGTTGCACAGTCTTGTTGAAGTTAAGCCTAGATTATTGTAGTTAGCACTAGGAGGGTTTGACCTCCAGGCCAATTGGCTGTGAGGATCAGCTGTGCTCAAGTTGGATGGGTGGAGTCTCCGGGCTGAGCAGGCAGTCTTAATTTCCCATCAGCTCTGCCCTGTGTGGCACCTGGGTCTCTGTGCCTGGTGGTAATGGCTGCAGGCACCTCTGAGAGAAAGCTGCCACTGAGCTCTACCTACTGCCGGACAATTCAGCCTCTCCCCATATGAGTCTGCACATCCAAAGTCTCATCCTGGGTTGTAAACAATGCAGTCTGGTGGTTTTCCTTCTTTTTTTTTCTCCCAAATGAGAGAGCAAGTCACAAGTCCTCTCTGTGCATTCGTGTGCTTCTGCAGTTCCCAAGTTTATGCACCCTCTCCACAAGCTCACAGACCTCTGCAGTGCCTGAGTTTCAGCGTGCTTCCTCCTTACTGTCCAGTTTCACCCTGTATGAGTGTGGGTTCCCCACACCTTGCCTGGAATTGGGGAATCAGTGCAGTGGGATGCCTTTGTCTCCCTCCCCATTTGAGAAAACCAGCCGGGTATCCAGCCGCCTGCCCTATCTGCTCACGTGAGCATGGCTCCAAACCTCTGACTCTGTGCGTATCTTCAACTCTGCCCTCTGCCACTCCTCTGAGTCACAGTGTCCTATCTTTACTTTTATTTGTGGAATTTACACTCAGCCAGCTTTCTGGTGATTCTGGATGATGTTTGTTCTGTCGTTAAGTTGTAGTTTTGAAATTGTTGTGTGGGGCAGCAAGATAGGTGTTTACCTATGCTGCCATATTGGTTCCTCCCCTGCTGGTTGATTTTAATGGTGAGCCATTTCACATCTGTGGGCCTCATTTTCCTCATTTGTGAAGTGCAAAAGGTTGGCTGGATGCTCCTCATCTTTAATAATTATAGCTACATGTAGATTACCTTGGGGAGCAAAAGGAAGGAGGGAAAATGAAGTGTGTGATGGCTTGAATTGTGTCCCCTTAAATTCACAGGTTGAAGTCTTAACCCCAAGTACCTTAGAATGTGGCTGTATTTGAAGATACGGTCTTAATTACCTTTGAAGAGGTAATTAAGGTTAAGTGAGGTCATTGGGATGGCCCTAATCCAAATGACTGGTGTTCTGGTAAGGAGAGGAGATTAGGACCAAGCCACATACACAGAGGGACAATCAGATGACACTTCAAGCCAAGGAGACAGGCCTCAGAGGAAATCTACTTGCTGACACCTTGATCTTGGACTTCAGAATTGTGAGAGCTGGTTAAACCACTCAGTCTGTAGTGCTGTGCTATCATACAGGATGGCACAACTGCCTGATCCAATGGCAATATCCCTAGCCCTGGTACCTTGGTTCCCATGGGGCCAGGCTCACTAAACACGAAGGGAGTGCAGGCAGGACAAGAGTCAGTCTAGGTCAGTGGTCAGCAAACTGCGGCTTGCAAGCCACATGCAGCTCTTTTGCCCCTTGAGTGTGGCTCTTCCACAAAATGCCATGGCCTGGGTGAGTCTATTTTAAAGAAGTGGTGTTAGAAGAAGTTTAAGTTTAAAAATTTTGGCTCTCAAAAGAAATTTCAAGATCTAGGTCATCTTAGATAATATGTGTTGATCCTGCTATGTGGTCAGGGCTAGAGGACTAAGCCCTAGCCATGCCCTCAAGGAGCTTCTAATCTCATGAGGAGACAAACATACCATGAAGTGATGCTGACCCCAAGGGAGCCCTGCAGTGATGAAACAGATGCACCATGCAGACACAGGAAGTCAGTCCATGGTGACTTCACAGAGAGAGAAGATGCTTTGAAAGGTAAGTTGTGATGGCCACCAATCAGAGAATAAGGGAAAGCATCTCAGGCAGAAGGAAAAGCATGTGAAAAGGCACAGAGGCCACATGATTCCACAAGGGGAGTGAGATACGATGCTGGAAAGCAAGGCTGGGCTAGATTAGACAGGCCAATCTGTGGAGGTTGGATTTTATCCTGACTGGGCAGGGGAGCCTATGGAATGTTAGGAAGAGGATAACTATGCATTTTAGCATCAGAAGGATACAAGTTATAAGTATGGGGCTTGGGAGCTGGGCCCCTGGGTTCTCAGCAGTATTGCTTATTAGCGGGGTCACCCTAGGCAGGTTATTCTACCTCTTAGAACCCCAGAGTTCACCTGGGGAAAAATGATGATGATAATAGTATGTACCTGATAGGTTGCCATGAAGATTAAACACCTGCAATAGGATTTGAACGGTGCCTGGCATGTGGATGGCTCTTTACTCACTGGCTGCCAGCTCCGCCTCCTTTCACATCTGCTCCCACACATTGTGGCTGAAACCATTATTTCATCAAGGCTCTCCGTTTGTGCAGTGGAGACTGAGGTCACTGTAGGAAATCAATCGTCACAAAGTGGAACTGAGAGGTTCAGAGAGGCTCCTGGAAATGCAAGGAGAACTTGCCAGGTTGCATCTCTATAGGTTCCATGAGGCTGGCCCTCAACGGGGAACCCTCTGAGGCCGCATAGGTTTGTGACACATATGGGGGAAGGAACTGAAAAGGGGACCTGAGAGATGTGTTTTCTCAGAAGTGGGCAAAGAGGGCAGCAGGGGTGGGGGCAGTGTGCTGGAGCTCCTGGGCAGAGTCACCACGGTCAGGGCTGGGAGGGCCTGAGAAGTTATCTGACATGTAGCTGCCAATGGCAGCACTCAGCTAGCCTTGGCTCGAGACCTGCTTTGTTTAACTTATTGTGTTTGATAAGATAAAATGATGCAAAAAGTTAGCATCTTTAAAAAAATCAAGTTTAAAGTGTATTTTTAAATTATAGTTGATATACAATATTATATTAATTTTAGGTGTACAACACAGTGATTAGCCATTTATGTCCCATACCAAGTGAACGCCGCATTAAGTCTAGTAACTATCTGACATCATATATAGCTATTACAATATTAGTTGCTATCTATTTTTAATTCAAGGCCTATTTTGAGACCTTTCATCCATTTTGCCCTGCTCTCACCCCAGCCTCTGGCAATCACCAATCTGTTCTCTGTTTCTATGAGTTTTTATTTCTAATTTTTGGGGGGTTGAGTTCATAATAAGTAAGGTCACATGGTATATGTCTTTCTCTGTCTGACTTCACTTAGTATAATGCCCTCAAGGGTCCAATGGCATGTCTATCTTCTGGTGAAAATCAGGAAATCTGATTATGTTCAGATTCCCTGTAGTAGCGTTCCCATGTGGCAACTGTCAGCAGGAATTGAAAGGTGAACATTCCCACATTAGGTTCCCTTAGCTCATTTTAGTTCCCTGGACATCCCAGTCAGCCTTTGCATATAAATGACCAAATCTAGGCCAATATTCTCATGTTAGAGATGGGGAAACTGAGGCCCAGAATGGGGATGTGGCTCACTCAAATTTGCTCACATGAGTGACCAAGCTTGGAGGGGATCCCAGACCTTCTGACACTCAGCCCCGTGGTCCACACTCCTCCTTCCTGTGCCTCGGTGCCCTGGTGTGAAGGGCAGAGGAGCAAGGGGACCTGGTCTACTTGCAGCTTTATTGAATCATAATTTGAGTAATAACAGCAATCACCTATTAAGTGCACAAAATAACAGGGCTTCACACATATAATCCTCATAAAAACACTAGAAAGTAAGTATTATCATCCTAATTTTTCAGATGAGGAAACCAAGGCTCCGAAAGGTTAAAAAGTTTGCCTAAGGTCACCAGCCACTGTGGAGTGAAGCTGGGACTTGAACTGTGGTCTAGCTGATGTTAAAGCTCTGTTGGCCGAGACCGGTTTGGCTCAGTGGTAGAGCGTCGGACTGCAGACTGAAGGGTCCCGGGTTCGATTCCGGCAAGGGCATGTACCTTGGCTGCGGGCACATCCTCGGTAGGGGGCGTGCAAGAGGCAGCTGATCGATGTCTCTCTCATCGATGTTTCTGATTTTCTATCCCTCTCCCTTCCGCTCTGTAAAACATCAATAAAATATATTAAAAAAAAAAAAAAAAAAGCTCTGTTGAAGGTCTATATGAGTTGAATGCTAGGTTAGATTCTCACAGTGCAGATCTTGGAAAGTTCCAGAAACCACAGTTTGAGTGGTTTGCCAATGGTCAATTTGGACAGTTGAGGACATGTCAGGGGAGATTTCAAGTTGTTGAAATCAACTTGTCCCATGAGCTGCATGGCAGAGGGATGACTTGGTCCCCTCCCTGACACTGCCTACCTCTTCCTCTCAGGCATTCCTCATCATGGAAAGACGCCCCCGCCACCAGCATCCTCATGCTGGGTTAAGGGTCCCAGCTGAGGGCTCTCCAGCTCCAGGAGCTGGTGGCGAGGCTTTCTTCAGTCTGTTTCCCTCTGTAGATCATCTGCTCCCCGAGGCCAGAGACCTTGTTTCATTTATGTCAGTATCCCCATCTGTAGCACAGTGCTGGACTCACAATGGGCACAATGACCACATGTCTGTGGAAGGGATGGGTGGATGGATAATGAAGGAGCCATTCCTTCTCTCTGGGCTTGGTCTGCTGGGATTTGAATCTTGGCTCCACACCTGCAAATTGAGTGCCTCGAACAAATATTTACCCTCGCTGGGCCTCAGTTTCTGCGTCTATCAAATGAAGATTGTAATCATGTTTGGATGTCAGGCTTTATTGTTAGACTTGATATATTACCCACAAAGTACTTAGCACAGCCTCTCATACTGTGTTGTCTAATACAGTAGTCACATGTGACAGTTAAAATGAACTAAAATTAAAAATTCAGTTAATCAGTTGCACTAGCCACATATCTGGTACACAGCCATCACAGGTGTCTAATGAACTACTACATTGGGTAGCATAGATAGTGAACATTTCCGTCACCTCAGAACTTTCTATAGAACAGAGCTGGTCTAGAATCTAGTAAATTACTGCCATTCTTACTGTTATTGATGCTGTTTCTCTGCTCGAGGTGGAGTAGGATGCCAGAGTGCTCTTCGGCATCAAAGGGGAGACCTGCCCTCAATGGCAGGCGAGGCTGAGACCAAGCTCTGCATGCGCCCTCTTCCTGCAATGCTCCCTCCTTCCCCACCATCACCTGGTGACATTCCCCGTGTGCTGTGTTCTGATGCTTGGACGACAGGCTTTCCGAAGCCTCCCCTGGGCTAGCCCAGCCAGAGAGCCCTCCCTTCCTCCATGCAGCTGGGCTCTCTTCATGAGCGGGATTGGCTTTTATTCATCTTTGTTTCCCCAGTGCCTGGCATTTGGCAAACACTCAAAGTAAATTTGTTGGGGAATGAAGGAGCTGTGCCTAAAGGTTTCCAAGGATCTAAGACAGCGCTTTTGCTCATCTTTGTGCCTGCGTCAAAGGTGTTTCCAGATGACTTATAGTGTGGCCAGGAGACGTGGGCACAAGAAACAGCAGTGGGATGAGTGGCCTTTGTGGATGATGGTGCCACCAGGGAAGTGACAGGAAGCACAAAGTGAGTGGCAAAGCGAAGGTGGGTGTATGTTTCAGGATTAAAGGAATATCTGTCTTGTGCACGGGAGATACCCCAAGGCCTCCTCGGGTCTGAAAGCAGAGACTGAGGTTCCAGCAGAGCCTGATGGGGGTGGGACAAGCCACAGGCATGACGTAGTTTCTGTTACATGTCCCTGTTATCCTCATTTTTGTCCTGTGCTGATGGGGCCTGGGGAAATGAAAGTTCATCAGAAAGCAAATACCTTTAGTCTGTAACTTTCAAGACTCTCTGGTTTGGCTTCTCTCATCACTGGGGATTATTTCTTTTATGGGTGTGTTTCCTCTGCCAAGTCTGTATTGTATCAAGGAGACATGGGACCGGACATTGAGGTAAACTGTTATATTTAACTTGCTGCAATCAGGCTTAGTCTCCTTTAATCAACTTACAGATACAGAGGCCCAGTTAAGGGGAGAGATGTGTCTTTTGCTCCTAACAGTCAATAGGAGCCACCACTGCCCCCAATCCATCCCATTCAAATCTTTACCTGGCCCTTCTTAAAAAACACACATCCTCAGAACCTCTCCTGGTCCACTCCCCCTGGACCCCAGAGGAAATCCAACCCTCCATCAGGGTCCACATGGCCCTGTGGTGTCTGGCCCTGCTGTCTGACCACTTCCAGCTCCCACCCTCACCTTTCCATATCCCTGCCTCCTATCAGCCACACTCAACTTTCTGTTTTCCTAACTGCCCAGCTCTTCATCACCACTGGGCCTTTGCACGTGCTCTTTCCACTTCCTGGTTCATTGTGCCCCTGCCTTATCCTCTGGCCAACTTCTGTTTCTTTTTGAGGCCTCAGTTTAGATGTCACTTTTCTAAACCTGCCCCATCCCATCCTGGGACTCCCACAGTGAGCTGGCCTACACATACCACCTGCCACCTGCCATCTACATTGCAACTCTAGCTGAGGCCCTGACCCCTGTCCAGACTGTAAGCTCTGAGCAGTGACTGTCTTATTCATGATCATCTACTCAGTGTCCAGAGGCATGGAGGGTGCTTGGTAATACTTGTCGGATGACTCAAAATGTGAACTAACGAATGTCATCGTCAAACTCATAAGCCAATCTCTGATGACTGATCTGACCATCTTGATGCCTTTTAAGTTGAATGTTGAAATGACTTACTCATCACAGTTTATTCATTTACTTTTCAGAAAGGATAAAATCAGTGGCTCTGTGTTCTTTTGCTTTTCAGCATAGAGGTTAATAGCGTGGACTTTAGAACCAGACTGCCTGGATACGAATTTCAGCTCTGCCACTCAGAGGCCGTGTGAGGTCTGGCAAATTACTTAATTGTTGTTTGCCCCAGTTTCCTCATCGCTAAGATGGGAATGGGAATGATACTTATCTAAAGAGGTTATTGTGAAGATTAAATCAGTTTATATTTGTAAAGAGCTTAGAATAGCCCCTCGCACGTAGATGTACCATATAAAATTTATTAAATAAAGTAAATCAAGAATAAATCTCATAAACAATAGAAAGGTCTCTTAGATGATAACCTCCTCTTGGAGTGAAGATTTGGCATGTTCCCAACACAAGGCAAACTCATGACCAAAGTAAAGTTCACTTTCAGTGTGTGATAGTCTCTGTTCCTACCCTTCCCCACCCTCTATGGGGTCTTATTCCATTTGTAACTCCCAGAAATCTCATCTTCACCTTCTTCATTGAGCAACTGCTTTCAGGTGTGCTGGGAGACCAATTCATACTATAGTGTAAGTGACTATTGGAGTTTCATGTGCCTCCACTTCACAATTACCGTCTTAACATGAAGTGTACCAATTCCAGGGATCCAGGAGGGCAGAGCACCCATGTTGTACATGCTGTTCAGTTATACATGCTGAGTGCAGCTGACCTTGGTCAGCTCTATGTATCAAATTTCCCAAAGTAAAGAAAGAATCAAGAGAGGAAGGGTTAGACCTATGGAGCTTAACACTGCAAACCTTGGCGACCCATTCGGGGAGTTGGGGGGAGAAGAAGAAAATGTATCACTGGGCATTTAGTAACAACGGATGCATTTAAAATAAGTCAGAATCCTGGTTAGCTCACAGTGCAACTCCAAGGTTCTGGAGCCCTCAGATGCCATGTGACCCGACCTCAAAGGAGAGCTGTGATTCCAGGTCAGAGTGACAGCAGCCAACAATTTAAAAAGCAGAGCTCAATGTGGGACTGGTGGCAGGAGGCCACCTGGAGCCCATAAATGACGCCATTGTTTGAACTACATCCAATTAAAAAAAAATCAGAAAAAGAAAGAAAACCAAACCACTTAAAAGATTTGGGACAATATCCCTTGCCAATAAAACATTTTTTTTTAAAGAAAGAAATGCAACCTGAATGCAAACAGAAAAACAGTGTCTCGGCCTGCTCTGAGGGCAGATGTCAGCCTCTTGGATTTCAGCATCAGCTGGTCATAACGCAAACAAGGTGACCTCTGCCTGGGGGTCACCTTGGAGTGCTCTGTAACAGCCACTCCTCTGTGGGGACTTGGGCCTTTCAGTGTCCACATTGTCCAGTCCAGTAGGATCTTTCAATTTGGCAGTGCTGGGTGACAGACAGTGTGCTGTTACCCCACCTCCGTTATTCCTCATGGTGACCTGCCCAGGGTGGCATGGATTACTAGGTCCATTTAATGGGAAGGGTAGCACTGACACAGGCCTCTTTTTTTTTTTTTTTACCACATGGCCAATTAAATGCAGAAGGGAAGAAAAGAGAAAGTCATGCCTGACCTTCAGGAGGACTGAGAGCCTGGATAATAATGTCACTTGGAGCCTGTTAAGTATGGAGCAAAAGAGTGTGAAGTCAAACCCAGATCCACATCCTAATAGCACTGTGGCCTTGGGCAAGTCACTGACCATTTCTGAGCCTTTACTTCCTCATATGTACAATGAGGATAATAGCAGGACCTTCCTTGTGAGGTTGTGGTGGGGGCTAAATGAGTTATGGGCATGCAAAATGTTTACAGCCACTCCTGGCAAAACACAGTGTTAGCTCTTACTGCTACCCCCTTTAACACAAATTCTTTCATTGTGGGTTTTATGAAGAGGGGAGGGTTATTTTATTCCCATTTTACAGATGATAAAATGAGGCACAAACATTAAGTTATTTGTAAAGAAACAGAGCTGAGGCTTTGCCCAGGGCTTCCAATGCTAAACTCTCATTGCTCCAGGTTTGCCATGTTGGTTCCCTGTGCCAGAGTTTTTGCGCTTTGCTGGTGTTGTGGACCCCAAAAGCCTTGTCAGGAGGTGCACCAGGACTAACACTGAGCAGAATTATGACCAGGGTATCAGAATCTCTAGACTTCTCTTTCTGCCAAAGTCTCTAAATTAACAGAAGCCTCCAACCCCCCCGCCCCCGGCTCAGGTGCCCAGTGTCTTCTGTACTTTTTCTTGTACACCTGCTCCAATGGATGTGAACTTTTTTCCAATGACTACTCAATATTAACCACCCCCGCGGCATGCAGGAGGCTGTGGCAGTGGACCAGGTGAGAGCTGATAGTGCCTTGGACCAGAGTGGAGGTAGTGGTGATGGGGATGGAAGGAATTGAGAGCCCGTAGGAGTTCAAATAAACTGTTCAATCACTATTAGGCACTGGAGATATAAAGATGAATAAGACATAGAAATCCATCTCTAATGGGCTTACAGTTTGAAAATAGGGAGGCATGCATGTAACAAATATGTGTAAACAAGTGAAACTAGCTGTGGTGGAATAACTGGAAAGACCATAGTTCTTTGGCCTGTGCTATCCCCATGCCCTTTTCAATGTGACTTCCCAGCTCCTCTAATCAAGAGACCAAGGCTATTTTCCAGCTTCTTAGTCTGGGATGGTTTTGTGATGTGCTTTCTCAATAAAATATGATGGGAGTGAGAGTGTGCCAGTTTTGAGCCTCAGTCCCAACTGGCCTTGTGTGCTACCACCATCTCTAGGAACTTCGCAGAATTTCTAGTAAAACAAAGGCTAGACTCCTTGATGATGAGAGACACATGGCTTAGTCATCTCTGCCACCTTCTCTGATAGCAGGCCAACTATCAAATATGCAAATAAGCATCTTAGACCAGCTAAACCCCAGGCATCTGGCCAATGACCACAGATGCATATATGAGTCAGCCAAGATCAGCAGAGCCCGGCCTAGATGAGCAGATTAGTTCAGCTAACTCATAGACACAGGAGCAATGATAAATGCTTACTGCTCAAAGCATGGATTGACAAGCTATGGCCTGTGGTTCAGCAAGCTGCCTGTTTTTTATAAGTAACATTTTACAGTTATGCACATTTATGCATTATTTATAGTTTCTTTTGAGCTACAAAGACAGAGGTGAATAGTTACAGCAGAGACCATATGATCCACAAAGCTCAAAATAGTTACAATCTGGCCTTTTAAGAAAATGTTTTCTGACTGCGGGCTTGAAGCCATTGAGTTTCGGAGTGGTTTGTTAGACAGCGATAACTAACTGATATATAGGTTCTGGGACAATGGGGCCAGTGGGAGCCAAAGGAAGGTTTGATTAGTTCTCCATTGACTATGACATGGAGTGTTTGGGAGAGGCTCTGTGGAGGAAGTGATGCTAAATGTGTCTTGAGCCAAATGTAGTCTTGGGCTCAGAGGAAAACGATGAGGAAATCAAGGGTCAGAATGATTGTGACCAGGCCAAAGTCACATGGTAGGTCTCCTGGTTCCTGTTCAGAAACTTTACCTTGTTCAAGTAGCAATTTAACCTTTTGGGTAAGAGGGCCACGGGCCAGACAGAGCTGAGTTTGAATTCCACCTTGCCATTTAAGAAACTGGGTGACTGTGGGCAACTTAATTTCTCTGTACTTAGTTTCTTTTTCCATAAAATGGGGAAAATAATGCTGATCTCATAGAGCTGTTATGAAATGAAATAAGATGGTGGCACAGGTTCTGCTATATCACTTGATGGTTATAAAAAAAGCTGTAGAGATAAAGACAGCTTAGAAATCTTTGCTATGGGACTTTACATTTTAACCAGGATGAGGGATTTCAGCTAAAGAAATGTTGTTCTACTGATGGAGTTTCTGGAGGGATGGATGGTTTTGGACCTATGAGACCTATACCTCATGGACCATCTGCTTCCCTGATGGGATCATCTCCCCTTGGGGACCTCTACCACCCACAGCTTTCTGGGTCCCCTCTCTGAGCTGCTCACATTTCGTTTCACAACTCACCACAAATAGTGGGAGAGCCTCTGAAAGGGTTCAGCCACTTTGTACTAATCTCTAACTTCCTGCTTCTCTGGGTAGGGGCTGAGCCAATTCACATGCCCATTTAGAGGATGAGAGCAAATGAAGGGTGTTGGGCCAGATTCTAGAAAGTGCTCCTCTAAGCACTCACTGTAGATCAGGCCCTGTGCTGGGCTCTGGGAAGCAGGGAGGAGTCAGACATGGTCTTCTCACAATTCAGGGTCCACTGTTAGAGGTAGACCAGAGAGCTGATATTGTCAACATGAGGTGGTGGGTGGTGAAGCAGAGGGAAGCAGAGTAGCTTGGGGCTCAGGAAATGATACTCTGGTGAGTGTGAGCTGAGTCTTTCAGCATAAGTATGAGCTTGCCAGAGAAAGACTGAGGGAGGAAGGTATCCCAGGCAGAGGAAACTTCGTGAGCCAAGGTAGAGTGACAGAATAGCAGAGCCCGTGCAAAGCAGGACAGGAGCCTGGTGTTGCTGGCGTGGAGTTTGAGTAAGGCTAGCAGAGTAGGCAGGAGCTTACAACCGTAGTTATCAAAGGACCAGAGCACAGGGGGGCCTGGCAGGTTGGTGATAAGAAGGTGTGAGGGCTCTGATCGACCCTGTCCATTGGCCACCATCATGGGTGATGATATCTGTTTTCTTGGGCTCCAGGAAGGGCAGAGAGTATGGAAGTTTTCAGAATCACCTTGGGCCCATTAGCTCTGGAACCCATGATAGTTTCACCATCAGGTTACATTCTATTTCTTACCAAACCTAACAGATTTTATCATGTTGCTTCATAACGTCTGGTGGGACATGGAGGAGGCTGATAAACTGTGCTGAGTGTATGAGTCAGGGATGGGGGAGAGGTAGAGAGAGAGGATGGACACATCCCATCCTGTGTTGCATGGTTTTTCTTGGTGACAGTTGGGGTCTGGGACCAGGTCTGTCTTTAGTGCGCAGAGAAGATGTTTGGTAAGAATTTGGAAATCCTTTCTGCTCTTCCAGATGAATGAAGAAGTGAACCCAAACCTGGAAGTGGAAATAAAAAAAAGTCCCATCATCACTTTGGTAGCTGAGATGTCCAAGTGTCACAAAGAAAATTTCTCAATGAGGAACTGTTCAGCAAGGGAGAAAAATACCCTTTAAAAATACTTCCTGCGAGAAGTCAAATGGTAGGCAAACAAGAGTTGCACCATCAATGCAGTCCTTTCTGGGTTCATTTTCTGAGTTTTGCGTGGGTTGGTTTCGACAAAGGCAGCATTCTGTCCTCAGCCTCCATTGCCAATTCCCCTATACTCCATCCAAAGAAGTTGGCACTTCCAGCTGATTGGCTTTTGCTGGCCCCCACCTGGCATTAATAGATACTCATTGACTGATTTCTAGGGAGTGAGGAAGGAGGTAGGTGCTTCCATAGTTATATGGTGGTCAGCGGGAGACACTGGAAGGCCTGTTCCATTCCTCTGCCTTCAGGTAGGCTTTGAGGAACATCTCAGATCAGCCCAAAGGGATTCCATTTTGCACCGAGGGACAGCCGATGTGGATAACTGCACTCATCACCTTTCACCCACATGGAGATAGTAGGGGAGTTCTATTTGACCATGATTCCTTAACTTCCATCAGGCTCAGGGATTGGAACATGGTTGTTGAGGCCATGGACCTCCAAGCGAGGCTCACCTGGGTGGAGCCCTGGCTCAGTCCCTCACAGGTGAGTCATCCTGGGAAAGCTACTAATTAATCTTTTTAAGCCTCAGTTCCATGTCTGAATAATAGACACTAAAGTCTATTTAAGACATGCTCAGCATGTAGCTAGAACTCATAGGAATGTGTGTGTGTGCATATGTGTGTGTGTGTGTGTGTGTGTGTGTGTGTGTGTGTGTGTGTGTAAGTGTGTAAGCTTCTATGCACCTTTGATGCTCATGCTGAGTATTGTGAGAAAACAGTTTGTAGGGGCCCTGAGAGTTGGGACTTGAGGGTGCCTGGCATTCATTGGTAAATTTAGTTATTCACCAAATGTGTACTGAGGGCATAGTCTGTGTCAGCCTCTGCCCCAGGCAGTGAGAAAAACTCAATGGTTATTAGATGGTTACCTCTGCTCGTTCTTTTCTGCGGTCCCTCCAGATCCATTCTCTGCCCTATTCTGTGCCCTGCAGGCTGACCCTCTCCACTGCATACCCCGCTCCCCTGTTCCCTGTCATCCGTTGAGTTTGCCCATGGAGTGCCCTGGCAGGAAATCAGAGGGTGGAAAGTGAGAGAAGTTTGCATCATTAGTGGCAACTGTGTTCCTCCACCCTGGTGGTTCTCATCACCTCTTTTGAGCCCTGGCAATACTTTCTCCTCCCCCTGCTGCTCCAGGTGTCCTGGCCTCACCATGATGCTGGCCCTGGGAGCCTTAGCTCCAGCCCATATTGTAAATGGCCTTTCATGAAATGCTTTTTATTGGCACCACCTGCAGTAATTTTTTTTTTACTGGAACCTTCTCCGATATATTGGCTGTTATTGTTACTATCAGAGCTCCGTTAGGCCTGAGTTTCCTCTTGGGAAGAACTCCAGCCACCTCCTTTATTTCATCTCTTTGTTGTAAATGAAGCAGCAGATCAGCAGACTAGGCACTCTGAGGTTTGCTTTGCCTTTAAAAATTATAGATTTGTTTTTCAATTTTGTGCCTGCTCTGGGGCAGGGCTCAGCTCTGGGTAGTTCCAGGGTGCTCTCCACTTAAGGGAGCAGGAGAGAGAAGATCAGCATCTGCACCCAGCTGTGCCCTGCCAGGGCACCCGAGGGCAGCTGTGGCAGCTCGAAGTTCCTCCTTCAGAACTGCTCTGTCTTCCCCTCTCTCCCCTCCTCCTTTACTCAGCCACTGCTTTCTACGTCTCCTTCCCTCTGTCCAGGACACCCAAGGAGCCCAATAATTCATTCTCTAGTGCAACACATATGCACAGATCACCTGCTATGTGCCCAGCCCTAGTATGAGTAATGAGGACATAACAATGATCAGACAGGCGTTCTTGGGTGGCTGCAAGAATCAAATGAGACTGGAGGTGAACATTGTCCAACATGGAGCTTGACATCGTAGGTGCAAAGGGACTGTGAATGAAACTGAATTTAAATGATGAGATATTGAGCCTTTCTCCTCCAAAACCAGGGAGTGATGGACAGGGGCCATCAGGGGGCAGACAGCAAGCCCTGGAGGTGTTCAGAATAGTAGGGAGGGCTTGTTGGATTGAGCTGGTCAGGGAAAGTTCCTCAAAGAAGGTGGGACTGGAGATAGAAGGATAATTCTTATCACAGAAGAACCATTTTGTGACTGCAAATATTTAAAGTGTATGTTAAATCCTTGCATTAGAGTTAGTATTCCACCCATATGGAGTGGATGGCTCCAGGTCAGGTGTGGCTCACAGCAGTGGGGGTTTGGAGTATTCCCGAGCTGCTTACCAGCTTGTTATTAACTTTTCTGAATATATTAGGAAATCAGGGTAACACAACTACCATGAGCTTGTTAGAAGATGAAAAGCGAGTGAGATGTGGATTGCAAACTTTCTTCAAAGGCAGCGCAGAGGTGCACACAAGTGAATCGCAGTTCTTTCTGTTGTCCAGGGTCAGGCATTCTTGCACTGCTGTGATGACATGGCCCAGCCCAATGCCTTTGGATTCTGGACCATTTTTCCAAACAGCTATCCTCTCCTCTCCTGGATTGCATGTTCACTTTCTGCCATTCTCATGTCTCTCTAAAGCCCACTTCCTCCCCATCCCCAATATTTACTTTGCTTCTGAGTCTGAGTATGAATGATATATATAAAGTTTTGGAACTGTGGGTGACACCTAAATTGGATGGGGAGGGAATGGCATTGCTGGGATCCAAACCCAGGAAAAGTTACCCATTTTTTGTTTGTGCCACTGGAGGAAGGCTGTCTCTTCTCTTCCCTTCTCATTGGCCATGTGACCTGAGGAAATGCTTGCTCTTTCTGGGCCTTGTTTCCCTATCAGCAAAATAAAGATGCTGCATTGGATAACTTCTCAGGTACTCTTGGTTCTAGAGTCTCTAAGACTATATGTTTCCAAGAAAAAACTAAAGTAAGAGCAAAAACATTGACATTATCACTTTAAGATTTGAAAAATCAGGGCTACCTTTATTTGTTAGAAGCCAGACACTGCTCATTTAATTACTTACTTAATCCTTACAAGAATTCTAAAAGGTCAGCACTATTCTTATTCCTAGGCACAGAGAGTTTAGGTTTCTTGCCCTAGGTCACACAGCATGCGTGTGGTGTGACTGGACTTTACCCACAGCAGATGTACTCCACCAAGAGCCTTGGACCACTTCTCTCATCCATTGTTTGGGAGTCATCATGAGTCACCATCAAGAGTTGGTCATGCCTTTCTTAATACCCATCGTTTCTTGGATTTAACTTTGTTTTCCTAGTATTGTCACATTACCCTCTACTGTTTCCCAGAAATTTGGGGCTGAGCTGAAATTATAATGAGATGTTTAATAATTCTGTCTTCATGGTATTTGCTGATACATGAGCCCTACCTTCTAAATAAATGCAAGCACATTTTTTATTGAGCACTTATTATATATAGGATCTATTCTAAGAACGTTACATGTGTTAATACTTTCAATCCTCACATCCACCCTGTCAGATGAGGTAGACCCTCTTATCACCCCTACTTTGCAGAGGAAATGAAAGCCCAGATCACGGGTAGAGTAGCATTCCTGTATCACATCGAGAGTAAATGGCATTGCTGGGATCCAAACCCAGGCTATCTGGCCATGGACACCAGGCTCTTATCTACTTCATTTTACTGTCTTTCTCAGAATAGCTCTCTCTGGAAAGAAATTCTATGGCATGGTTTTAGAAATTCTGTAATAAATGGGTTCTGTGGTCAATAACATTTCTAAAAGAAGGATTCAATAGAGTGAAACTTTTGGATAACCAAACAGTGATCAGGAGGATCTTTAAGAGCAGGACAGAGCAGGCCCACTTGTTAAACACATTTGATCATGAGGACTCTTTACTTCTCATGAATCAGCACATATTTTGTGAAAATAAACTCTAGAGGCATTGCAAATGAGAAGGTATTCAGGGGGAGGTGGCAAATTCCAGATTCTCAATAGAACCCCCCTCCTTTTACCTTCCCCCCAAATATTCCTCCATCACTCTACCTCTGTGTTGACCCTGGAATGCAAATCATCACTACTACCTGATATCTATACTTCTTATAACTTTGTATTTTCATGAACAAAGCTTTTAAAGTGAGACACATTTAGATTTTCTCCTGTGGGTGGGAGAAAAAAGTTGGATTGGGAGAGAATGGCAGAAGATAGCATATAAGCCATAGCACCAGATGCTGTGATTGTTCCCAAAAGTTGCACAAAATAAGAATGTAACTTCTGCTTTTCATGTACTGTGAGTGGCAACTGGGGAATCCAGCAGCTTGCTTGAGAGGACAGAGTTGGCCAAGTTGGAGGACAGCCTAACTTAAATCTGAGAGAGTCTTGGTTGTCTAACCTGCTGGCCTTTCTTGCTCATAGCACCTGCTGGCATCTCAGCATGCTTTAACTCTGGGATGCAAGCATTTCTCCTTGACTTGTCTCAATTTGTCAATTTCCACGTCTGACTCCATTCTGTACATGGCTAGCAAGCACCTACTTTGGGCTATGAGCCAGGCAATTATGGGTTAGTGCCCACTGAATCCACACATAAATGCCAGAGTTGACTAAAGTATGCTCTCTGATTTGAAGGAAACTCATTTAATGGAGGCAACTAAGCCAGATGCAAAGCCAATCAATCATAACTTTTGGCAGAATGTAAGGGTCAGCAGAGATGGACAAGTACAGAAGCTTGAGAAATTATGCCTAGGTGGTGGTGATGGAGTTGGTCTTTGAAAGATAAGTAGATTGAAGCTACTCTGAGAAATTGGTGGGAAAGACCTTCCTTGGTGAGGGGACAGCCTGAGCAAGGGAAGGAGAAAGTCTAGAGGGTGTTATTAGCCTGCCAGCAGTCAAGCGGCACTATATTTAAATTCTTATGCTATTTCTATGACACCAGTGACCTTTCCTATGTTAGAAGCCCCCGACATCAGAAAAATGATGTTGGGGGCTTCTAAAAAGTTTTCCAGGTAGGGAGTTTCTCAAGAGCCCAGATAAGTTATTTAAGTTATTTAACTTCTAGGTACTCCGGGATTTCTAGTAGAATAGGGATACAGAACTTACCTCATGAAGTTAAGGTCAAGATTAAGAATGATGTATGTAAAGCTTTGGAACTATGGGTGACACCTAAGTGCTCAATAAGAGTGATAATGATGATGGAATGCTTAAAGATTTCAATAAATAGCTTGGCCATGAGATCTACACTTACTTTCGCATTTATCAGTTTCTGAAAAATGTTCAGTAACTGTTTTTCAGATGACCTCAAATGACTGATTTAATAAGGGATATTTTTCTCATATTTCTCTCTAGGAAGTAGAATATGCCAGTTGCCCCTCATCTTTGACTAGAGGCCCAATGCATGAAATTCATGCATGGGTAGAGTCCCTAGGCCTGGCCAGTGATCAGGGCTAATCTGTGGGATGACCGGTGGAGTGATCAGGAGGTCCCCGCTGGCACCTGCCTTGGCAGGCCTGGCACCACCTGCTTGCTGGTCCTGCCCCCTGCCACTGCTGCCAGAGGGAGGTGACACCCGGGGTGATCGGGGGCCCTCACTGGCACCTGCCTTGGCTGGCCTGGGGCCTGTGGGCTGGGCATAGCTCCTGTGTTGAGCATCTGCCCCTTGGTGGTCAGTGCACATAATAGCAACCAGTTGTTCCTCCGGTTGTTCTGCCATTCAGTTAATTTGCATATGAGGCTTGTATTATATAGGATGATCCAGACAGCCAGATCCAGCCTAGATGGGAAGAGCTTCCACTACTGGACCATTTGTTTATCTTCATATGCATCTTCTGTGAGTTACTCTAGGGTGAGAGGAATATTTGACCCCTATTTAGAGAGATTGCCTTTCACTATCTCACAGTTCCCTAGCTGGGATTTGCTGAGCTGACAGAATGTACAGAGAAGAGTTAACTATTTTTAGGATGAATTAGCAGGCACTGCAAAGTTCTAATCGCTATGCTAAGTGCTTTACAGGCAGTATATTATTTAATTCTTCCTATTTTGCAGATAGAAAAACTGAGGCATAGAGATATAAAGTATCTTGACCAAAGCCACAGAGAGAGGGTTAGTGAGGCTGGAATATCACCTTTGGTCTTCCTGGCTTCAAGGCCCATATTTTCCCTATGAGGATGAAATTACAAGGGACATGAATCGAAAAAAGGGAAACCTGAAGAATGAAATCATTCAAGTCCTGATGAATTTGTTGAGTGGGTTGTTTTACTGGGTAGAGCAGCAGGTTCACAGAAGAGAAAGTTGGGGATTCTGTCTCTGGGGAGCACCCATCTAATAAGGGAGGTATACACATTTTCTGGTCTACTGTCCATATCCTTCATTTTCTTTTTGGGATCTCCCCTTCTTTCATTGTGTGCCTGGGGTCTTGCCAGTCCAGGTTCCTGCAATCCTCCAGCCAAGGGGTTGGTCTTTGTCCCCAAATGGAAAAATAGACGATGGGAATGTAAATTATGACCCATGAACTGAGAATGCCTAGAGCTTATTGGTTATGTTAGCATTCCCTGGAAGATAACTGCCCATTCGTTCCTGCCATCTGGCTGCTGTGCTTTTTTTTTTCTTTCTGGGAGCTTTCTTGTGGCAGATGCTATAGCTTGACTTACTTATTTTCCCCTGAATGCTCCAGTAAGTAAGGAAATGTCTGCAGAAGTTATTTTCAGAAGGATGGAGTCTTTGAGGAATGAGTTAAACCCCTAGCTTTGTAACATGCTATCTGAGGGAACTGTGGGCTGGTCTCTTTCATTCTCTGAATCTGAGTTTTCCCATCTATAAAATGGGTGCTTCAACAACAACTATAGGGGAAAATGGATGAAATGAAAAGCATACATGTGTTATAATTATCTAATAGCTATTTTTTGATCCAGTTCTCTATTGATGCATTAAAAAAACCTTTAAAATTTAGTGCCATAAAACAACACTTAACTTTGCTTCTGAGTCTGCAGGAAATCACTTATTTCAGTTCCACTCAGTTTCATCTGGAAGGCAGGTCTAGAGTTGCTGCTGGCTGGACTGTCAGTCAAACATCTTTAATATCCTCTTCATGTGGCTGGGGCTTCCTTAGTACAACATGGTGGCTAGGCCCCCAGGAGGAGCATCAGTGGAAGCAGCATTGCTTTTGTGATGTAGCCTTAGAAATCACACAGTATCACTTCTACTTCCTTTTATTAATTAGGAATGAGTTATTAAAGTTGGATCACATTCAAGAGGAAAGAAATTAGTCTCCATCTTTTGAGGTGAGTAGGACAAAGAATCTATGAACATATTTTAAAACCAACACATTCTTGTAGCAAGTTGTATTGTGTTGCAATGGGCCAGGTAGGGATGGGTATGAGCTATAAAAAGGTGAGCTGAAGTCTCATTTCTATTTTGCATTGACCTTAATGAGGCAAACAACACTTACCCAGCTGACATCACAGCTGAAACACTGCCTCTGACGGTGTTAAATATTATATTGTATTTCAGAGCTAGAGGGACAGTATTAGGATTCTTTCGGTTGAAAGTAGCAAAACCCAGTTTAAGCCGACCTATATAACCAAAAGAATTTATTGTCTTATGTAAATAAAATGTCTAGAGCATATGCTTCAGGCAATGCTTGAAGGCATCTACCCAGCAGCACAAGGATGCCCGGAAAAACCAGGTTTGTCTCTACTTCACTTTGCTAGTTCTATTTTTGGTTGCAAGATGGCTTCCAGAACTTCCTTGGTTATGTGATTTTGTTTTTTTCTCTTTGCATCGAGAGAGAGAGAGAGAGAGAGAGAGAGAGAGAGAGAGAGAGAGAGAGAGAGACTGTTGAAACCTTGGCCTCAAGACCTCTGAACTTCACCTAAGTCTCTAGGACTTCTGTCAGGTATGGGTACCCCAGGTGAATCTGCCTTCCATGACCCAACCACAGAAGGAAGATGAGAGACCTGGGTGTGCTGGTGAGAGCACAGAGAGCCGGGCCTACCTGTTCTGGTGCCCTGGGCAATGCTCTCTGCAATGAGGCCACATGTCTGCCAGAGCCCTTGGCTAAGCAGGGGAGTCTACGAGGTAAGGGGCAGTGCATCTCTGCTGTCCCCCACCACCCTTCCAGGCCTCAGGTTTCTGGCTGTTTCTGTAAGTAAAGGGTTCTAGAAAGAGGACTAGCATAGGAGCAAAAACCTCCAGGTTTGAGTCCAGGTGCTACCTCTGCATTCTGTGATCCCAGCCACCTCGAGCCTCAGTTTTCTTATCTGTCAAGGAGGGCTGATGAGCCCTGACTAGCCTTCTTCTTCCTCAAGACACCAGGATTCATAGACAGTGGAACCAGGTTGTGAAAGACCAAGGCCCACAATACACCTGTTAGAGGATTATTGTTGTTAAAAATAATAGACAGCTTAGAAGTTGGCACTCAGAGGCTCCTGCAGAAACCATCACTGCCAGCAATCGGCTGCCTTTCTGTATGAGATGCAGATAGGAGGGGCAGAGAGGAAGAGCAGCTCCTTCCTGAGACCACTGTGTCTCCTGCTTCCCTTGGAGGCCTGCAGGGATCTGGGAGGCTTCCAACTTATGCATCGCATCCTGGTAGAATAATTTGTCCTGCTCGGCACCTGTCATCATCTCCAGAGAGTCAGCTGGCTGAAGGTGGGGAAAGAGGAGCATCACAGAGAGGGATGCCTGCACCTCTTCCTCCCCTTACCTGCATTGCTCCTCCTGCTTCACTCTCCAGGACTGGGTCTCCCAAACCGTTGCCACTTGGGGGCTGTGCTGTTCTTCAGCCACATCTGTTTCCCATCTGAAACATTGCTTCTTGGTATGTGAGATGCGGTCAATCCACTTCTTCATTCTTAAATCAATACCCTTCTTCATTCTTAAATCAATACCCTTAACAGAAAGATTGCTGTCATAACAGGGGATGAGGGTGAGGGCAGGTCTGGGGGGATATGGGAACAATGGGGGATAAGAACACATTTGTAATACCTTAATCAATAAAAAATACATAATAATATAAAAAAAGAAAGATCACTATCATAAATGTAAACCAACTTGGGAGACAAGTCGCCATAAGTACTTCATCATTAAAGTAAAAAAGTGTGTGTACCTGGAACTGATTTCTGGGCCTTCCCTTGGTTTCCTCATGGCATTTTGGAGAGCTGTGAAATCAGAAGCCATGAACCCTGGGTGAGTCCTGCAAGGGGTGTTTACCTACGTGAGACAATTGACTCCCAGTCAATCCAAGCCTTGGGGCTGATTTGCAGATGAAACAGTCAAGGCTCAGGGAGAGATTAAGTGACTTTCCCAAGGTTCCCAGCAAGGAAACACTAGGACTAGGGGCCAAAGTAGGTCTGTGGTCCTCAAAGGCATTGAGCCCAGTGCTTGACACAAAGGTGGCCAAGAGGGAGGTTTTGAATGAGAAAGACAACCTTGGAGAATTGGGGTATTACAGTTGAAGGAGAACATAAATAAATCTCGGGGATGTAAAGTACGGCATAGGGAACAGTCAATAATATTGTCATCACATTGTACAGTGACAGATGGTTATTGGACTTATGGTGGTGATCACTTTGTAAGGTATGTAAATGGAATTATATGTTGTACATATGAAACGAATATAATGTAGGTCAACTATAATTAAAAAATACATTTTTAAAAGTCACAATAATAAAAGAACGTACTTGTAAGCATTCTAGCATGTTTATTTGGATCAGTGGTTTTCCACTGGGGTTCAGGTACGCTACTTCCTCTTTTTTTATAACAACAGGTCCTCCTCCAAACTTTTCATATTACGATTCTGAGTAAGATGTCACTAAGGAAAAAATAAAAACAAAGATTCCTTTGCTAACAAACAAGTTTGAAGAGCTATGTTTTAGGTGCCCTTCAAGATTCCCCCACCTCCTCCCACAAATTTTCTTAACTGTGACCTTGAAATTCGAGTGAGGCCACTACCCCTTCCTGGCTGAGTGGTGTTGGATGACACAATCAGCATTCCGAGTCTTAGCATCTTCAAAATGGGCAGAAAGAGAGAACAGCTACTTAGCTCTCTGGTTATGTGTGGAGGAGTCTGCAGGAGGAAAGGAATGGTGGAGTTGTGCAATCCTCAAACATTTTTTGAGCTGCAGCTCCAGGCGGCACTCTGGCTAGGTGCTAGAGATACAAAGAGCCACAGGGCACAGAGTAGAGTAGGAAATAGATAAACAAACCTGAGTGCAGAGTCTCCTGGAAGAAAGACAAATAAGCAGGCATTTCAATGGGAAAGCAATGCATGCCCTGAGGTAAGCCTAGGTAAGCCTCGTGGAGGGTCATCCAGCCCAGCCTGGGGATGAGGTAGCAGGATAGGGATGGGATGGCAGGAAGGTGACTTCTAGCAGGAATCCTGAAGTGGAAGCAAAGAGCAATAGTGCTAGTAGGTGCCTAAGTACTATTTCATTCACATAGGATTTGAGTCACATAGAATTAAGACTTCTGAGGATCCACTTCCTCTTTTGTGCAAGGATCTTAAGGGGACAAAATAAATGCCATTTCAGGGTGTTTCTCCAAAGAAAATGAAAACCTGAATTCAAAAGGATAGAGGCACCGGTATGTTCACTGCAACATTATTTACAATAGCCAAGATATGGGAGCAACCTAGATGTTCAGCAATAGATGAACGGATAAGGAAGTAACAAAGGAATATTATTCAGCCATAAAAAATTAAAAGCCTGCCATTATGACAACATAAATAGATTGAAAGAGTATGATGCTAAATGAAATGAGTCAGACAGAAAAAGGCAAATACTGCATCATTTCACTTATATGTAGAGTTTACAGAAATCACAACAAAGAATAAAACCAAACCAAGACAGACTCAGAAGGAAAGACAAAATTGATAGTTGCCAGAGGGGAGGTAGTAGGGGGATGCATAGAAAAAGTGACGGGAAATATAGTCAATAATAGAGTGATAACTTTGCAGGGTGACACATGATTAGATCTATCAGGGTGATTACATTGTAGATGATATAAATGTCAAATCACTATGTTGAACATATGCAACTAATATAATATTGTACGCCAACTATAATAAAAGAACAATTAAAAATAAATGCAAAAAATACTATTGGGCCAATGTTACAAACTCTATTAATGAGTTTTTCTCCACCCTTTGGCAGACAAATATTATTCAACCAATAAATGCACTCGGCCATGACCCCTTGTGAAAACTCAACACAATTTCAGAACCATTATGCGTGAGGGTCCTCTGTGTCTCCTGCCCTACTACATGTCTGCACAAAGAAGAAAGCTGGAGCCCAGGCAGGTGGCTGTCTGCACTGAGGCCAGGAAGCCAAGGAGTGGGGTTGAGGTCTGTGGTGCCCTGTGAAGGTTCAGCCTGGGCGTGGCTATGTGTAGAGCAGACATGTCCAGGTCTGCAGCCTGAGGGCTAGTGTTGAGCCCATCGCTGACTTCATCCAGCGATGGCTGCTTGTGTGTGTGTGTCACCCAGTAGCTGTATGGGTACAGAGATAAACCCCTCTCCTTGCCTTAAGGCATTCACAGGGCAGAGATATGGAAACTGCCAGTTAACATGTGTGACGCTAAGTGCCGGTGGAGTCATGTGCAAAGGGCTTGTGAGAGCAGTATTTGCATGTGATGCTTTGGAAAAGACACAGGCTCTGAAGGGTGGCACCCCTGGGTGTCAATCCCAACTCTGGCACTTGCCATGGGGCCTTGGGCAAGTTACTGAACCTTTCAAAGCCTCGGTTTCTCCATCTAGAAAATGAGGAGAATGCTAACCTACCTGTTGGGATTGATGAGAGGAAAAGTGCCTGGCTCAACAAGCAGACTCTCAGCATCCTCAACTGTAAGGACCTCGGCAAGACCTTCAACTTCTCTGTCTCCACATGTTCTCATCTGTGCACAAGGTGCCGGGAGTAAACGTGCTCTGTAAAACTGTGACAAGCAGACATTGGTTATTGTTCTTAGGATCCTCAGCCAGTCCCAGTGAGGACAGGGAAGGCAGTGCAGCAGAGCGGTGTGTCCGAGTCCAGCGAGGAATCAGGCCAGCAGCCAGGACAGCCTCTCAGACCTTGATGCCTCTCACCTGCTGCCCTCCAGAGTATCCCCGCACTTACCTCCTATAATCAGAAACCTAAATACTTTCTGGACCAGGCCTTGGCCATCCTGGGCCGGGTTTCTTTGTCTATAGGCAGGGCCCTGCTGGGAGGGGGGAAGTGTCATCAGGCCTGAGAAAGAAGGAATGCAATTGCAAAAGAGGTTACTAGAGCCTGGCGAGCATGCTGAAATCAAGTGATGTCAATAGGTTTTGTTATTTTTGAAAAAAATGACTCATTCTGAGAAACCCTAATGACCTCACAGAACGTTCACCTAGTTGCCTGTATGTATAACCCCGAGCCCACTGCAGAGAAAAACAAACCCTGTTGGCACAGCTGAAGGAGAGGTTGGCGGTGGGGATAGGGATGACAATTTGAAGGGGGAAGACTCTGAAGATAACTCCTGCCCTCTGGGTGGACTGTTTTAACTTTCCAAGTCCTTTTCCCTAAGTTTTCCCAGTCAAACTATCCTAAAAACATCCCTAGGGATGCCAGGAGGTACAGGAGGCAGGTTTAGTTCTAGGGGTGCCTGGATACCATTGCAGGTGGGTAATGTGTTCTTTGAATTGATCTAAGATGGGTGGAAGGGGAAAGGTTATTCCCATTTGCCATGAAAAGGAATAACCTTAACCAGAGAGTCTAATTGGAGGTGGGGGAGGGGGAAAGGAAGGGGTGCAGTAGGGAAAGAGGAAAAAAATAAAGAGGGGGGAGAAAGGAGTGGGAAGGAGGAGAAAGAGAAGCCCCGCAGATGAGAACCATGCTTGTCTCCTGGGAGAGCTAGTCCTGGGAAGGGCTGGCCACTGGGGGGGGGGGGGGGGGGGGGGGGGGAGGGGGGGATCAGGGGAGCCCAGATTCAAGAGTTAGGAGATGGCTTCTCACTTTCCCTCTGCTCTTTGTCAAATGTGTGGCTCACCAAGTCTCCACTTTCCATCCCTAAATGTTAGAAGGGAGTAGAATAGACTCAGAGCTTCTAACATTTAGTAGGCATACTTATAGTCTGGAAACCCTATTACAGTACAGATTGCTGGGCCCCACTCGTTCAGAAGGCCTGGTGAGGGCTGGGAATCTGCATGGTAGCAAGTCCCAGGTGAGGCTGCTGAGGCTCTTTGGTCACTGACTGCACTTTGAGTCTCCTGAGGCTGGGTGATCTTGAATGCCCTTCATAGCCCCCGGTTTCTGCTGTTCAGTGATTCAAAAAACTCAACAGAACCTGGTCCTTGGGTTACCAAGAGCTGTGCCAAGTGCTGGGAATGCCCAAAGCAAACATGACATGGTTTCTGCCTCCTGGGTCCAAGAGTCTAGGTGAGGGCACAAATAAGATGAGGAGTCCCATTATCACACACAGGACAGAGGGATGGTTGAGGTGGGCACGGGGCCTGCTTTGTGGGTGTCAGGTGGGATTCAAGCAGGAAGGTGCTGGGTGAGCTTCAGGGCTCACCTTGTCGCTAACCAGGAGGAAATGAATGGTCCAGAGAGAAAGCTTTGGCCACGTGCTCACTGCATGAGCTGTATGTACCCCCTGGAGGGCCCAGGGCACCAGGAAAGGGAGCTCTGATGGGCCAGCCTTCCTGGGGATCACATTCAAGTGTATATGCCTATAAATATTGTGTGTACATACAATGTATACATATGTACAGAGTTGATTCTTATTATTTGTGGGTCCCATATTTGTGACTTTGCCTACTTGCTTGTAACCCCCAAATCCATACTCGTGGCCCTTTCTTAGTCATCCAGAGGCATGTGCAGAGCATGAGAAATCTTGATTCACCCAGTAAGTTTCCAGCTGAATGATGCTCCATTCGTCTTCCTGCTTCAGCTCTTGTGCTCTGCATAAGCATCCTTTTTGTGGTCTATGTGTGCCTTGTTTTGAGCATTTTTGTGAGGGTGATTTTGTTATTTAAAATAACCTCCAAGAAGAATTTCTCAGGGCTGCCTAGTCTTCCTGAGATGTGCCTTCTGGAAAAAAAAATAGGTGTGTTAGCTCAGCTTCGTAGCAGCATGAGTTACAGTGCTGTTAACTGTGAGTTCATGGTAATCAATCAACTACATACATATAATAAGGTATTTTTAAACAGAAACAACATATAACAAGGTTATGTATTGACTGGTTGATGAAAATGTAAAAAAGAAAAAAGAATAAATAGAGCCACTTCAAAATGGAGTCAGAACTGCCATCCCAAAGGACCTGCCTTGCATTCCTTATACCTCAAACCTTGGAAAATTAAAACAGGACAAAACCACATTTGGACTGTGCTTAAGGAAACCTTGTGCCCCAAAGAACTGTTTGGAAGGATAACAAGAAAGCAGATGTTATGACTACTGGACTGGAAATTAACAGCATTCTTTAGCATCAGCCACTAGGTTATGTTATTCGCACGAATAGAAACACCTTCTTCCTATTGATGGAACTATTCTCCTTCTTCTCATAAATGCCCTTTGCCTTTGCTTCCTAATCAGAACACTCCTTGGGTTTCTTCCAGAATTAGTGATTTCTGAATCATTATTCTTGTCCATCGCCAGTGAGTTCGTGTTGCCTCTCCCTTTGAAAGGTCTTTCTTTTATTTCTAGGCTCACCACCAGAGGCCCATAGGAACCTAGCCTGCTATGTCCCCTAGGAGCAATGGGGCAGCGCCCACCACATCAGTGTTCACGGCAGCTTTGTAAAAAACGGCTACCACGAATAATGAGAATGGTCTGTGTGCAGGTGTGTGTTTATCATTAAGCCAATGCTAAGAACTTCCTCTTGCTCAGTATTATACATGAGTATATTGAACAAGAGAATTCAGTTGATGAATTCCAAGAGGTTAATGAAATCCAAATATCTAGGCAAACCTTTGTGACCTGATTGTGTGCCTAGATTTGAGCCAAACTGTTCTTTCTACTCATCCTGAAATTGTCCTGAGCTTCCATCCACACTATAAACAAACAGCATCTTACCAACATGGTTTAGGCACAAATCTGCATCTGATAGATGGTGTCCCAGCGGGTGGAGCTGAATGCAAGTTTTTAAATTGGGAATTACAGGACGATTTTAAATTGGGGATTATTTTGGCTTGACCATTGGGATTCTGACTCCAGTTCTAATGTGTGTCCTCCTTCCCCCCCGCCCACCCAACACCATGAAGCAATGTTCCAGGCACATCTGAGTGCCTCACAATTGAAATAAATTCTGACATAACCCACCAGGGACAGCATCAGATCCCTCAGGCTGAGGGCTCCATCCCATGAGATTGCCTGACTCCAGAAGCCAACCGAAGTGCAAATCGTCATCTGAAAACCTGACTATAGGTCCTTGGTTCCTGGGATCCCCTCCTCTGGTTTGATTAATTTGCCAGAGCAGTTCCCAAAACTCAAAAAATCAGTGTGCTCACCAGATTACCAATTTACTACAAAGACTATTAAAGGATATGAATCACTCCTGTGACACCATAATACCCTTACATGATATTATTCTACAATGTCATTATAATTTTTGATATTTGACGACAGCATATTGTACAATTATCCCAAAGAAACTTACAAACTAATTCTTTGAATGTTTGGCAGCAGTTTAAAAAGGGATAGGAAAGGAATTAATCCCTTTCAGAAGGAATTAAGGCACTGGGAAGGCACTCAAGCATTCTTTATTGGCCCCTCTTGCCCTTTTTGCCAAGAGGGACGCTCTTCTCACAATCCAAGAGTACACAGCTGTTGTCTGAGCTTTCTGTTCATGCTGAGGTTGAAGCCTCTGGGTGGCTGGCACCATGGATCTGTCTCTCGCACAATGGTGTGAGCTGGGCCCTCCCTGGAGAAGAAACCTGAGTCCCCTGAGATATGTGATCAGTAATGGGACCCCACCAGGAGGCGAGGGGATCCCAAGGCAGGTGCTGGGCGTGGAAGCCACAGGGGCAAAGACTCCAAGGAGACAGAACTGAACCTCACATCACCCTGTTTGGCCCCGGAGGATGGCTGGTTAGCCAGAGACGGGTAAGATTCCTCAGGGAAGGAACAACCTAAGACAGGCACAGTCACAGAGGGGACAACAGGAGAGAACTAAAAGGTCAACAGAGGTGGGGCACAGACCCTTACCCACAAACCTTGCAGGGGCCTGAACTCTCACCCCTTCTGAGGGAGGTCTTCTGCCCCCACGGCTGCTTCCCCTCCCACGCTCAGCTCAGATCAGGACCCAGGTTACAGACAGAGAATCAGCCAACAACAGCTGCCCTACATCTAAATTCGGTCTAGTACCAGGAATGCTCAGGGCCTACTCAAGAATGCAAATAATCCTTTCCACTAATATTTACAGGGTAAACTAAGATTTTTGCTTGAGTATTAAATTTGACAGGAAATTGGAATCAAGTTTTCAGATTAATTAATTTATTTTTTAAAATTATATTTTATTATTTAATTATCTTTATTGTTCAGTTTATTAATTACATTGTTCCCTTTTCCCCCCCTATAGCTCTCCTCCACCTGGTACCCATACTACCCTGCGCCCTCACCCTCTACCCCACTGTCCTCTCCCATAGTTGCGTGATTTTTGTCCAGTCTCTTGCTGCACTTCCCACACCCCTTTTCTCCCCAAGAATTGTCAGTCCATTCCCTCTCTATGTCCGTGATTCTGTTACATTCACCAGTTTATCCTGTTCATCAGCTTATTAATTCAATTGCTTTTTAGATTCATTTGTTGATAGATGTGTATTTGTTATTCATAATTTACACTTTTATCTTTTTCTTCTTCCTCTTCTTAAAGAATATCTTTCAGCATTTCATATAATATTGATTTGGTGGTGATGAACTCCTTTAGCTTTTTCTTATCTGCAAAGCACTTTATCTGACCTTCAATTCTGAATGATAGCTTTGCTGGGTAGAGTAATCTTGGTTGTAGGTTCTTGTTATTCATCACTTTGAATATTTCTTGCCACTCCCGTCTGGCCTGCATCGTTTCTGTTGAGAAATCCACTGACAATCCTATGGGTGCTCCCTTATAGGTAACCATCTGTTTTTCTCTTGCTGCTTTTAATATTCTCTCTTTGTCTTTTGCTCTTGACATTTTAATTATGATGTGCCTTGGTGTGGTCCTCTTAGGGTTCCTATATATTGGGGTTTGGTGAGCTTCTTGGACTCCTAAGTCAATTTCTTTCACCAGGTGTGGGAAGTTTTCAGTCACTATTTCTTCAAATAGGTTTTAATTGTCTTGCTCTCTCTCTTTTTCTGGCACCCCTATAATTTGGATGTTGGTATGCTTGAGGTTGTCCCAGAGGCCCCTTACACTATTTTCAATTTTTTGGATTCTTTTGGTTTCATGCTTTTTTTAGCTGAGTGGATTTTACCTCTTTGTATTTCAAATCTTTAACTTGGTTCTTGGGGTGCTCTAGAGTACTTTTAGGTCTTTGTATAATATTTTTTATTTCAGTCAGTGTATGCTTAATTTCTGGTTGGTCCTTTTTCATATCCTTGAGAGTCTCCTTCATATCCTTGAGGGTCTCGTTCATTTCCTTGTAGGACTCATTCATTTCCATGTTGGTCTTGATCATATACTTGAGGGTCTCATTCATTTCCTTGCTGGTCTTGCTTATTTCCTTATAGGTCTCGACCTTTTCTAGGAGCCTCTTGAAAAGCCCTATAACTGTGGTTTTGAATTCCGTGTCCAGTCGTTTTTTTTCCCCCATTTCTTTCACATCTGATTTCTTTCCATGTCTCTGCATGATGGCTGCTTCCCTGAGTTGGTCAATTAGCTTTGTGTGGTAGATGTCCTACAAGAGACAGTGGTTCGGCCTCCTCAGTTACCTGAGGTGGATGTGGGTTGCACAGTCTTGCTGAAGTTAAGCTCAGGTTAATCATTGTTAGCACTTGGAGGGGTTGACCTCCAGGCCAATTGTCTGTGAAGTTCTTCTGTACTCAGGTTGGATGGGCAGAGTCTCTGGGCCAAGCAGACAGTGTTAGCTCTGCCCTATGCAGCCCCAGGGATTCTGTGCTGGGGGCAATGGCTGCCAGCACCTCTGAGAGAGAGCTGCTGCCGAGCTCCACCGGCTGCCGGGGAATTCAGACTCTCCCCAAATGAGTCTGCACACCCAAGGTCTCACCCAGGGTCGTAAAACAAAGCAGTCTGATGGTTTCCCGAATGAGAGAGCAAGTCGCAAGCACTCTCTACGCGGTCAGGGTCACGCAGCTGCGCTGTTCCCAAGTTCACACGAAATCCATACATGCTTGCCTTCTCCACAAGCTGGCAGACCCCTGCAGCACCTGAGCTTCAGTGTGCCCACCCACTGTCCAGTTTTTACCCCGTATGATAGTGGGTTCCCTGGACTTCGCCCAGAGCTGGAGAATCAGTCCAGTGGAACGTCTTTGTCTCCCCGTTCGAGAAAACTGGCCGGTTTTCAGCCGCCCGCCCTATCCGCTGGCGCTCGCACTCCAAACCTCTCTCCGCACATCTTTTCAATGCTGTCCTCAGCTGCTCCTCTGAGTCACAGTGTCTTATCTTCACTTTTATTTGTGGAATTTTCACTCGGCCAGCTTTCTGGTGATTCTGGAAGGTGTTTGTTCTTTCGTTAAGTTGTAGTTTTAAAATTGCTGTGTATGACGGCAAGATAGGTGTTTTACCTATGCTGCCATCTTGGTTCTCTCAAGTTTTCAGATTAATTTAAATTGGCCAAGTGAAATAAGTTAATACTCAAGAAAATTTAAGTGTATTGGACAAAAAGCTGTTCCTAAAATATTAACTAAAATTTCTATTAGTAGTTCATCTCATTGTAAAATTGCCTAATATCCAAAGAACCTAAAGCAGTCATATTTGTGTGCAAAAATTAAAATTTAAAGTTACCAAGACTGCAATATAAAATTTCCCAAAGCCCTCACTAATCAAAAAAAGGGCGGGGGATAGTGGAGTAATATCATGTAAGGAAAAATATCCTGTAAGTAAATTACATCTAGAAAATTCTTACTCCAGAAAATTAACTTCCATTTGTAATGCCAACAGCAGGACACCCATGAAAAACACATATGGTGTCAAAATAAGCCAAAGGAAAATCATTAGGGAAAAAATAAAAAGAATCCCAAGTCTAATATACAGAAAAGATCCCTGTATTAACTTTTGGTCGAGAATATGTTTGTATATTTTCAGAAAACAACTCCAAGACCATAGGGGTTCCTGCAACAATGAGGAACTGACAGGTCTGTTCCAGAGAAGACAGTCCAGAGATGGAAGACACTGATGATACCTTGCCATTCTAGCAGTCAGCAGCTGTGCGTCGCTGCAGGCGGCCCAGGACCGAACCACGGAGAGTGGAACCTGCACTGCCACCATATGTCCACCATCCAGATACCATTGCTGACATGTACACATAAGGAACTATTTGACATTGAAACTGGGACTCAGAACAGTTGGACATTGAAACTGAGACTCAAACATTTTTTGTTTTTATACATTTATTTCCACTATGCAGATGCAAGATCTTTTTAAAGAAAAGAAACAAGGGAAAAAGATTGATATAGAAGCAAAGAAGCATTGAACAAACTGTCAAACAACAGGGGGGAAGGCTGGGGAGGGTGGGGGCGGGGGCTGTAAGAGATCAACTGAAGGACTTGTATGCATGCATATAAGCATAACCAATGGATACAAGACACTGGGGTGGGGAGAGGGCAGGTGAGGACATGTGCTGAGGGGTAGGGGAGGGAGGGGGGGGAGGACAATGTGGGGAAGAAGCAAAACATATACTACTATTTGTAATACTTTAAAGAATAAAAAAATAAAAATAAAGGATATGAATCAACAGCCTGATGAAAACACATAGAGTGAGGCCCGAACACAGGAGCTTCATAACCCATAGAGTTTGGGGCCTGGTTCACCAACCCAGAATTTCTCTGAAAGGGGCCACCCCCCAACCCTGCTTTTTTTGTGGGGAGAGGGAGCAGGGTCCGGAAGCCTCAGTACACAGACATGATGGATTAACTCATTGGCCATTGGCGATTAATTCGACCTCTGGCCCCATTCTCCTGAAGTCTGAGAAAGTACAGATAAAAGAATCTTCTCATCACACTGTTGGTTCCCCCGGCAACCAGCCCCCTTCTTCAGGTGACTAAGGGACTTTCCAAAAGTTGTCTCGTTAATCGAACAAAAGACACCTTATTGCTCTCATCACTCAGGAAATTCCAAGGTGTTAGGAGCTCTGTGCCAGGGCTGGGGATGAAGACAGATTTTTTAAATTATAAATCACACCTATTGTTGTATTTATTAATACCTGCTTTTGGACTGATTTAATTTCCACCTTGGAGGGGGAGATGGGACCTATACCTGAGGAGATTTCCATGGGGACTTTGACCTCTGAGCAGGAAAAAGGAGGCAGCATCAGGTCCTGGCCAAGCTGTGCCTGGGCCCCTGCAGGCCAAGGCAGAAGGCCACTTCCAGGCTTCACCACCTAACTCGCTGGTCTGGGCCCAGCCCTCGCGGGTCCCCTCAGCCACATAAACCTTCTGGCTTGTTTCTGAAAAAAGTGCTGAGAACAGGAAAGGCCCTGCAGGCCTTCCCAGGGTTGGAAGTGGAGTGACTTCCCTGGGAACCGGGCCTGGGGCCCTGCGGCCTCCTGGACTGTGAAATCCCTGCCTCCCCAGGGACAATGTGCTGGAGGGAGTCTGGGTACTCCTGGGCCTCTGCTCCTTCCTGTGGGGCCTCGGGGACCGCTGGCCAGTGGAGTGAGAGGAAGCGCTGAAGCTGAAGAAGCCAGGCGGCTGGCTGCAGGCCCACATAAACACGCTCTGTCACTGTAAATTATTTACGCGCCATATGGAGGCTGGACAGGCTCCTGATGGGGCGCATTCATTAGAAGCCTGATGATCCTGCCTTGGCTCAGATTCCCGGGGGCTGCGAGAGGGTGGAGAGGAGTGAGGGTGGCCTTTTCCTTTTGCTCAGCATCCCCCTTCTTAGAAGCCTGCAGTGAACCCATCTCCAGGATCAGCCCAAACTCCACCACTCAGCACTCAGGACTCTTCCCTACACAGCTCCCACCAGCTCCTGGCACAACATTTTGCTGTTCTCTGCACCGTTCTCACCTCCAGTGTCTGCCCTGCCTGGGTACCTTCTCTCTCAGCATCCTTTAAGGCACAGCTGAAATGCTATCTCCTCTGTGTGGCTTCCCACTTTCCCACGGGGGGGGAGTAAGCTTACCCCCATGGCTCTGTGAATCCTCCACACTGAATTCAGACACCGACTGTACCCCTACCTGGGATTAGAGACAATAACATCCCCCTAAAGCTCTGTGAGGAGGATAGGATAAATCCCAGCTTTATACAATGCCTGGCATCTGCGAATCATACCACAATTGTTACTTCTTTATTATTCCTACTAGAGACCAGTGCACGAATTCATGCACGGGTGGGATCCCTCGGGGTAGCCTGTGGGGATTGGGCCCCAGCTCATTTCCCCAAGCTCGCAGCCTTGTCTGGCACCCTGCCATGGCTTGGTGGTGACCCCTCACCTGCCCCACCATTCCACCTGTATGGCCAGCTCCCTACCACCCCCCAGTTCCCTCAGTGCCTGGGAGCCAGGCAGTTGCCCCACCTCCTGCCACCAAGCTGGTCATTGTCTGTGGGGCGATCAGCAGGGAGATCTGGCTCCTGCTCACATCCGCCTTAGCCTGGTGCCTCCTGCTTATCTGATCCACTGTCCCTCTACAATCCCACTCTCATCAGAGGGCTGGCAGCACCTCCACTGCTGCCTGCTGCCAGCACCACGTTGCTGACACCTGCCATGTACCATGCCTCTCCAGGTGGTCAGCACATGTCATAGTGAGCAGTCGATCTCCCTGTCAAACCATTTGCATATTAGGCTTTTATTATGTAGGAGGATTCTAATTATTATGGCATTCATTTTCCTCTGATATAACCACTTCCTTTGTAAGCCTCATTCTTACTACAGTGCAGGGGGCATGGTCCTACTCATCTCTAAGCCTTCTGCCTCCAGCTCAGTGTCTGCACTTAGTAGGTGTCCAATAAAGAACACATGCTCAAGGGTAGCACACTCACCATCAGCCAGACTGTATAAGCCCTTTACACGAATGACTTATTTAATACAATGGTCATACATAACATATATTGTCAGTATTTCCATTTAACAGATGAGGAAACTGAGGCATAGAGGGGAGAAATCATTAGATCTTAGTTATCTGTCTGGTGAATACTGGAGTAGAGACTGAAACCTGGGAAGGTTTAAGCCTCCCCGGTTCCACTGCTTCTCCTAGCAGGACAGGAGAGGCATGGATGAGTGTCCAGGGTAAGTGCTTGGCGCATAGCAGGTGTTTAGTGAACGCTGAGGAAGTGTTTGGGGCGTGTATGTGCTTTGACTGCCCAGCCTAACAGCAGGCAAGCCACATAGATCTGCTACTAAAAAGGTTAAAAGTTCTTATTTGTTAAACTTGTCTCTAAAAAAAACATTTTCTATGGCTACCATCAACAAATCAATAAACGACAAGTGCTGTGAGGTTGTGGAGAAAAGGGGACACTAGTACACTGTTGGTGGGAATGCAGACTGGTGCAGCCATTGTGGAAAACAGTATGGAGTTTCCTCAAAAATTAAATATGGAACTGCCATTTGACACAGGGATCCCTCTTCTAGGACTATATCCTAAGAAACCTGAAACACTAATCAGAAAGAATATATGTGCCCCTGTGTTCATAGCATCCCAATTTATAATAGCTAAGATCTGGAAACAGCCCAAGTGCCCATCAGCAGATTAGTGGATAAGAAAGCTGTGGCACATTTACACCATGGAATACTATGCAGCAGTAAAAAAGGATAATATCTTACCCTCTGAGACAGCATGGAGGGACCTGGAGAGTGTCATGCTAAATGAAATAAGCCAGTCAGAGAAAGACAAGTATCACATGATCTCACTCATATGTGGAATCTAAGTAACACAATAAACTGATGAATAAAATAGATCCAGAGACATGGAAGCATGGAACAGAGTGTGGAATCTCAGAGGGAAGGTAGGGGAGGATGGGTAGGTGGGAAGTGATCAACCAAAGACCTTGTATACATATAGGCATAACCCACGGACACATACAATAGGGTGGTGAATGCCTGGGGCCAGGGGCAGGATTGGGGTATGGCTAGAAGGGATCAATGGTGGGGTTGGTGGGGCGGGGGGAGGGGGGGAGACGCAACGTAAGTAATACTTTCAACAATAAAGATTTAATAAAAAAAAACACACGAAAGGTTCTCTAGAGTCTCCTGTCTGGTATATCTTTCCCTGAGCTGGTCTGCTCTGGATCCAGCCCTTGACTTCCAGAGGGGAGCAGCAGCCTGTGTCTCCCAGGTGTTTCTATGCCAGGCTCGGTACCATCTGCTCGTGGGCATCGTCAATGTAGGCTGCTGACCTCTTCCCATCCCTCTGCTGTTCCTCCCCCCTCTCTCCTGCACCCTTCCCCACTGCCTCGGAGGTCCTATCTGGAAAAGCCCTCCCATCCTTCATCGTCCAGTTCACACTAAAATGCCCCTCTGAGAAATCTTTGCCAGCTGCAGCCCCATTCCTCTGCTCTCCACAGTGAACATGCCTGAATTATTCATACATGCACATGCATGTGTTTGTGACAAAGTGGTGAATGGCCAGGATGTTAGTGCCAGATGCCTGACTTTCAGGCTGGCTTTGCCTTTTCCTCGTGATATGTTGCCCTCCTGAGCCTCGGTTTCTCCATCTGTGAAATGGAGCTAGCACCTATGTTGCAGGGTTTTTGTGAGCATTAAGTGAAAGACTACACAGAGAGCACTTGGCCACCGGTTAGGGACATACCCCCGTAAAAGTGCTCCGTTGCAGCACCAGTGCACACATGAGTGCCTGGACAGAGCAGGTGCTCAATCAGTGAAAATGCAATTCAATTTCAATAGAATACTCATTTATTGAGCACCCACTATGTACCAAGTAGTAGCTATATAAAGATGGGTGGCAGCTAATGGGTCAGGATGCCTACAAATAAAGATGGCTCATAGAGACTGCACAAACACAATGTGGCCCATTCGTCAGCTCATTTGTTCCTTAAGGCATTGGTTCCCAGGTTCTGAGGAGACAGAGATGAAAAAAATGCTCGTCTGGTTCTTTGAGAGATATGATCAGGAACATATAACACACAATACGAACAGACAACACCCGTTGTACAGGCGTGAACAAGGTGGACACGGGCTCAGAGGACAGAGCCGCTGGATTGCAGGTCCTTTGGTAAGGGATGGGGAAGGTAAAGAGGGGCTGGATGAAATGAGTTGTATCCTTGCACTTGCTGGCCCTTTGGCTTGGGGACCACCTGTCCTTCTCATCGTGCTGCCTTAGATGACATGGCCTCTCTTCAGAGTCCCCCTCGAAGGGCCCACCTCCTCATCACTCTATCACCACCTTATTCATTTCTTCTCAAGCACGAACCATGATCTGTGGCTGATGAGAGGGAAGGGGAAGGGAGCTAACAGTTTTTAAACACCTACTCTGCCAGGCACTGTGCTTGTCAATAGTGAATGTTATTTAATTAATTTTCTCAGTGCTCCGTGTAGTCCACACACTCACATGCCACTGTTGTTTTCCTCATTTTGCAGACTACAGCAGAGGCCCCGAGAGGACACATGCCTTTGCCCAAGGTCACAGCCAGAAGTGGTGGAACTGGACTTGGAATCCAGGGCCAACTGCCTCTCCACACCCAGACGCTCTCATGGCACCTGGAGAGGCCAAGTAGGCAAGAAAGGAAATGGAATGAGTCCTTTATGGCCCCAGGCATTTTTGGCGGCAACAAGTAAGTGATTTCCCTAATTCCTGTCTGCAGTTAATACAGACTTGGCAGCTGGGAACCAGGTTACTGAAAAACAGGTTTTCTTCTCAACTCAGCAGCGCCACCTGCAGAACCCAAGGGGACACTGCAAAAATGATTCAGCGCAGATCCCCTGGTCCTTGCTGGAGGGGAGGGGTCCTGAAGAAGGGATGGACCTGAGGCATCATCTAATGGCCTTTCGTTTTTAGGAGGTGTGAGCTGAGATCGAGGAAGTAACAACATTAGTGGCGGCAGATCTGAAACTCTTCTGACTCTCAGTTCAATACTCTCTCATTCAATAAACATCCATTGAGCACTTACTACGTGTTGGGCGTATTCCTTCTTGTGGGATATGAACATTGACAGCTGAAATATGCCTTTTAGGATTGTTGCTTAATTGCCATAACAACATACTTCATAACTGCAACTGGGATGTACTGACCTTCACCATGCACCCGGCCCTAGGCTAAGGCCTCATCTCCGCTGATCCTCACGGGTTTAGAAAGAAAGACTTAGTGTGGGAGCATGCCCAGCCTGGCTCAGTGAACTGTGGAGCTGGAATTCAAATCCAGATCCTTCTGACTCCAGCACCAGCAACCATAAGCACTATGTTTTTTTAAAAATATATTTTATTGATTTTTTACAGAGAGGAAAGGAGAGAGATAGAGAGTTAGAAACATCAATCAGCTGCCTCCTGCACATTCCCCCCTGGGTATGTGCCTGCAACCAAGGTACATGCTCTTGACTGATATCGAACCTGGGAACCTAGAGTCCATAGGCCAACCCTCTAACAACTGAGCCAAACTGGTTAGGGCCATAACCACTATGTTATATTTACTCTTTAAAGTGTCTGAGGTGAGTTCAGAAGTACCCAGGCTCTCATGAGGCTTTTGCTCCTTTTTCAAAGAATTACTTATCTTCTAAGAGTGGCGCTGGCCCTCCCCTCCAATTCATTGCTTCTAAAATCCCTAGGAGTTTAAACTGAGGTTCTATGTAGCAGGTACCAAGCTACCTGCCAGGGACACAAAGGTGATTCTAACTCAGTCAGGAGCACGTGGCCTTGTAGAGTATCAGCCTTAATATAAAGCGACTTTGCCAGTGTGTCCTAACAGAAGTGCTGCCCAGCTCCAGGGGCGTCACTCACACTGCAGGGGATGGAAACAGAATCTCCTGAGTGGGGGGCAGTGTGCTGTCTGCATGGCCATATCTGGTGGCTCTGGCCCGGAGGGGTGAGAACACGGGGTGGGGCAAGGAGTGAGGAATGAGGAACAATCTCTTCCATTTCTTCAGGGTATAGAAACATCCCAACAAAGGATTAGAGTGTGACTGCCACCAAAGCCAAAGCTGCTCAGACTTTGATTTCCCCTTCTCCTCAACTGGGACCCAGAGTCCAACTTAAAGGAAACAGCTTGGACCGGCATAGCACAAAATCTATTTCGGTTTCAATTTCTGCATCAGCTACCAAGTGACATTTCACGTTCCCAGGAATTTTTCCCTGGTTCTCATTTTTGGAGGGATGGATAGTTTCTCTCTTTGGGGGTGTTTGCTTCCTGAAATTGGAGCTCACTAACTGCAAGTGACACGTGCAGCTATTTGAGGAATTCTCTGCCCAAACCAGAGGGAAATGAATCTACAACAGCTCCCCCATCCTCCCATCCACCTACAAGTAGTTTCCATCTCATAGATATAAGCACCTCTATCTCGCCCTAACTCTCCTCATCCCTAAGAGTACTTTGAATGTGAACACAGATTTTAACTTTACCTACAGTATAAGAACTATAGGATTTTTTTTCACTTTCTAAATATAATATCATGTCCATTCTTTCCCCCATTGCCCACCCTGAAGATGCTGAGTTGGACCCCTCTTGCAGAGGCTGTGGTCCTGGGTGACAATCACAGGACTGCAAAGTTGTAAAGGAAAAAAAAGGCCCTCCCTCCAGCCCTCCAGGAGGCCTTGGTCTGTTTGTTGCTGGCCCTGCGACCACAGGAAGGAACACTGTGATGGAGGAGGATCTTCTCATCAGATGGAAGGCAAGGGGGTCCCCCAACCACACCCCCATAATGGCAGAGCCGGGAGAAACCCCAGCCCCTGTGGCAGAGGGAGGGAGGGGCAGAATTCTCTTCTGCCGGCCCTGGAGCCTCTTGGTTTCTCATTCATTCAGTCTGAAGGTTCCATTCTTTCCCACGCGGTGGACTAACTAGGCATTCGATAACCACCTTGTTTCTATGGGGAAAGGAGTTCCAAGGTCCAAACCTGTCTCGGAACCCAACTATTGGGACACACCCCTCTCCAAAGCGGAAGGACCTCTGCTAGCCACTGTGAGTTAATGCTGCGAAATGCGCTCCTCACCGAGTTTAGATGCCTGAGTCCCCGGCTGGCCCTGGCCAGCTGGGTCACGAACCTGGGCACGTCCCACCGGTTTCCTCTTGGAGCCTCGCATGAAGAACGCGGTGGGACCAGATGAGTGCCCATGCGCTGTGGGAGTCTGTCTCTGGGCCTTTGAGTCTGTCATGTTCATTTCCTTTCTAGATTATTATTGCTAAACATGGTGCTTCTTTGGCCTAAGGCTTGCTGGCTTCAGATCCACTGTCACTTCCATATCTATTAACTACTGGCTGGGTCCAGCCAAGGGGGCCACTGGACCAATTCAAAGGTGCCAGGAAAGAAGAAACCGTGCTTTCTCCTCCACTCGGCCTGTGTCTGGCACAGGCCACATTTCCTCCTTGACTCTGGATCCTCTTCTCAGAGGGTGATCCCAGGCCTTGGGTTCCCATGGTCCTGCCTCCTGCCTTTGTCCCTCCAGTGAAGGGGTGGCAGTGGCTTCCTGCCATCACTAATCTCCAGGTTGCCTCATTATTTTCTTTTTGTCTTTCTAGCCTTTCCATCACCTGTGCTTCCCATTCCCCTTGCTAACTTCTCCATTTCACACACACAGAGTAGCGGTTTTCAGCCTTTTCCATCTCACGGCACTCATAAACTAATTACTGAAATTCAGGGACATACCAAAGGACAGATATTTTTTTTCGATCTTATGAAAAATAGATGTAATTTTGATTCATTCACACCAGATGGCTGTTGTTGTATTGGCTGTTGACAATTTTTTATTTGACAACCTAAGGAAAAAGTCTGTGCTGCTGACTAAAATAGTCAGGTATCACACGTTTTAAACATTCTTGCAGCACACTGCTGGCCCACGGCACCTGGCAGAACATCACTGACCTAGAGTGTTTTTCGTTTACTTGGTTGGACTTTGACTGATACATTCACATTCTTGTTGGTTTTATCTTGTAACTGGCAGCAATAAAGATGATGATGATGATGGTATGATGATGATAATGCTGATGACTCTAATAACCCTTACTTGGTCTATAACCTCATATATTACAAAGCTTTCACTCGGGTTCTGTAATTTGAGTCTCATAATAACAGTGTGATGTAAGAATGGCATTTATCATTAATTCTACTTCATAGAAGAGGAAATGATCTCACCCAGCTCCCATAGCTGCTGGGTCTTGATAGAGTTAGAAACAAAACCTAAGGCTTCTGATTTCTCCTCTAGTTTTCCTACCCAGGGTGTTCTTATACTTTTCACCATCATTCTTCCCCCCCTCCCCCCTATGGAATGGTGCCTTAATGCTATTCTTTTAGGATGGTGTTTTCTGGAATGGGGGCACACACCATAGGTAGAAGGTGTATTAGTCATCAATTGCCATATAATGAATTAAGCCACCACCTAGTGGTTTAAATGGTGTCATTGGATATTTTGGAAGTGGTCCACACATGCCTGGATGCTTTCCCCTTTCCCACATTTCCTGTGTTGATTGTTCACCTAGGACTTGGGAGTGGATTCAGTCTGAGCGGGCTTTGAGGGGGTACTTTCCAGAAGTTTGATATGGGCCCTGACTGTGGTGTGATGAGGAGGAAGGCAGATGGCTGATGTTTGCACTGTGGACTCTGCCAAAGGACACAGCCAAGAGGGAGAAGGACAAGTTTATTTGTATTAAAATCACTAAGTAAGAAAAACCACCGTGTCTTTCTCTCCATCCATAGTCTTCACCGGGGATCTAGTGTACAGCCTCACACCAGGAGACAAGGTGGATCCCTGTACTGTAGGGACTTCTGACACCATTAGAAAGAAAAATGTATTATATTCCTAAGCCCTCAGACCCCCAGCCTTTGGGAGGATCACACCCTCCCCATCACACCCTCCATGCTGTCAACTGTCAAGAAATGTTTATAGATACATATGCTCACTTTGCGCCTGTCTCTTACCCTACTACAGGGGTAGGGGAGAACGTCCGGCCCACAGGCCATATAAGGCCTGATAAATCATTTGGTCTGACTCTGCCAAGGCATTAGTGGTGAGTTAATTAAATGTCTGACTGAATATAGCAGGCTAATTTTTAAGATGATAATTTGTATGGCCAGTGAATGATGTTAGGAGTATCCAAAAGGCCATTGGCAGAAAAAAGGTTCCCCAACCCTGGCCTACTGTCTAGGATTCCCCACCAAGGATCTCACCTTGGTTATTTCTCGAAGTCCCAGGGAACGGCTCATGTGAACTCTGACACTCTGACTCCATACAGTGTTTACTCTTGCTGGGCTCCAGTTTTCTGCTCCTATGTATACGGGGAAGGCACTGGGGACCCTTGCCAAGGCTGGTGTGGCTGGTGTCTATGCTGGGGCTACTGTGTCATCTGATTTCACATTGTGTTCCATGCTGACCCCAGGAAGATGCCTGTCTGTTTTCATCTTGTTTGCATACATATGCCTTGAGCAGATAACCCAGTCAAGCTACATCCAAACTCACGACCTACAGAAACAGTGAGAAGAGGACCCTGGCCTCTGTTGGTGGCTTGCCTTTAATTGGTGGGGTGTCGGGCCCACTTATGATGAGGCAGCAATGGCAAGACTAAGGAAGTACAAGGCAGGACCCCAGAGAGAACTTGGAAGCCATGACAAGTTGGCTCCTTTCTGTGAGTCTGAGAGTATTCTTGCTGGAACAAGTATCTTTTGCAATAAGAGTAATAAACTATCTCTTGTCGAAAAAATGGCAGGTGGATGAGATTATTGTGAGTAAAAATGAACTTCCTTGGCCTAGAAGGGAGAAAGTTGGTCAAATACTATTCCTTAATAGCCAGACCATGAACAGATAAAGAACAGAGAATTACTTCTCAAACTCAGCTCTCTCCTGTGATCAATGCTATTAACAATGGCTGGCATTTATTGAGTGATTACTACATGCTGGGCTCTCTGCTGTGTTCTTTATATGCCCAACCTCACTGACTCCTCACAACAACCCAATTGGAGAAGTATTCTGAATGTTTCCAATTATATATGCAGGAAATGAGACCTAGGGGGGTTAAGGAACTTGCCCGGGTTCTGGGAAGAGCAAGGGCAGAACTGACTTTTGAAGCCAGATATAGCTTTATGAACTTGGGAGGAAGTTCTGTAAGATGTGCATGCCCGCTGAGATGATTTGCATGTAGGTTGGCTGAGGGGTGAGTGGATTGCTATGGTTAGACTGAGGTCCTGGGTTTCATAAAATGCTGACATGAGAAGACTACAAAACTTATGATGGGGCATAGAGTAAATGCCAACACACTGTGTGTGCATGGAAGTATGTGTGTGCTAGGTGATTGGAATAGACCCTGTGTACCACGCAGGCCCTAACAGAGCCCTCGTGGGCTCAGACTGCCCCGGAACAATCCATCTTCTGTGGAATGGAAGGCTCTGGAGAGACGGTGCCCTGTGACCCAGGTGACTGAGATGCTTATTGTGGGTTCCACCCTTTGCTGGCTGTTTGACTTCAGGCGAGAGACTGAGTCACCAGGGAACCTACAGTTCTCATCTGTAAAATGAGGATAATGAGACCTGACTGCTGCCTTCCTCACAGGGAGGGCAGGAAGCTTCCTGAGATCATCTCACCAGAGCCTTTTGATCTTCTTGAAAGAATCCTCTTTAATTGCCTGCCCAGGCACTTGAGCAGCTGGGCGAACATTTTTATGATCCAAGTTTCCCACAGCCCATAGCACACGTGCTCCCAGAAGCACTCTGAAGTTTGCAATGATAGATTTGGCTGGCCAGTATTCTGCCAGGCCATCAGCAGAGATTTCTCAGAGCCTTAGTCATATAATAGGCGGTTTCCCAGGGGTGCTCTTGCCAATGCTTCAGCTTATTTATGTAGCATTTCTTGAGTTCCTTTGCGCACATGGCACTTTCTCACCCATCCCCAGACTTGTGCACAGCAGTCAATTCTGGCATCATGGAAAGCTACTGACCCTCAAGGACAGTGCTTGGCTATATTAGCCTTGGCTTGGATATACTCTCTGCTCTCTGTTCCAGTTTTTAAATGCCTCCTTTAAAAAAAAATATATATATATATATTTGTGTTGACTTCAGAGAAGGAGCGAGAGGGAGAGAGAGATAGAAACATCAATGATGAGAAAGAATCATTAATCGGCTGCCTCCTGCATATCTCCTATTGGGGATGGAACCCCAATTCTGGGTATGTACCCTGGCGGAGAATCAAACCATGATATCCTGGATCATAGATTAATGCTCAACCACTGAGCTACTCTGGCTGGACTAAAAGCCTTCTTTAAGTGAGGATAACATTCAATTTCTCATTTCTCATCTGGACCATCACAAAAGCTCCCTACCTCTAGCTATGCTTTCTCTCTATGTCTGATCCATAGGACATATTGCTTCCCTCCTCAAAACCCCCCAATGCTGCCCCATTGTCTATACAATAACAACAGAATAAACTAAAACTGGATTTGAAAGCCCTGCTCACACCCCTCAGAGTCTGGACCACAATTACCTTTTCCCCCTCATTTCTCATTTTATTTCCCATGGTTGGCTCATTACTCAGTCAGTCATATCACTTTATTTGCTCATGACCTTCTGTACCTGCTCTCGTGGAGCTCATGGCCTCATGGGAGAGACAGACACATACACTGTGGTCTGTAGTGTAGTCTGATAAACACCATAATATGGAAAACGGAGGTTCTACTAGAAACTGCTGGAGAGGGGCCCAGCTCTGCTTGTGGTGAGTGTATCATGTTGAGCGCTCAGGGATGGAGAGGATAGAGCTGGACAAAGAGTTGAGATGTAGAGTGGAAAATGAAAAATGAATCCCAGCAAGCATGACCTGGACATGAAAGAGGACAAGGGGAGTTTGGGAAACTGACATGACTTTGGCAATTCATGGCTGGGGAGAAGTCCAGTTCCTAAAGGTCCTGGTGAGCCTTGTTAAGAGGCCTGGGCCTAGTCCTGGAAGTCAAGGGGCTACAAGCAGGGAGGTGATGTCATTATCACCCTCCTGACTAGACTCCCAGGCCTTCATCAGGGCTTGTCTTTCTTCCTAAATGCCCATCCCTTCTCCCATTCTCCTGTTAGGGTTCTAGCTGCCTTTTATGTTCCCCTTCCAATGCCACCTGCTCTATGAAGACTTCTTGGATCCAAATTTATTTGATCTGAATTTATTGTTCATTCCTCTGAGCACCTAGAGTCCATTACTTGTATATTTCCATTTATCGAGTTCCACATTGGACTGTATTTTAGTTGTGTCTGTTGGTCTCTCCCAGAGGACTGAAAGCTCCTCTAAGGGCATATTAACCCTGGAGTATCTACCTCTGCATTTCCCATAGCACCTAGCATACAGGGATTTGAGCCAACCCTCCCTGAAGTTCAGTACATTGCTTATTAGCAATGTGATCTTGGACAAGTGACTTTATCTCAGACCTTGAGTTGTCTCATCTATAAAATGGGATAATCATTTTTTATGGCATGGGATAATTGTGAGGATTAAGTAAAGTACCTGGTTTGCACTCAATAAACATTCATTGTTCTCCTCCCTCCTCTGGAGTCTGGCTCAGAAATACAGCTGCAAATCCCAGTAGAGCACCCTGAGGGAGGAGGGCCTACTTTTCCCATGAGTCTAGAGGAAGTGCTAGGTACACCTAGAACAGTGGGTGGCAAACTGCGGTTCGCTAGTCCCGGTTTGCTGCTCTGCTGACTAATGCATTTGCCGACCACTGACTAGGAATTCCCATCTGCACTGGCTTGCTGAGTCCCTGGGCAGACAGGCAGGTTATCAACATGATAACCTGATCATGTCTTTGACACCTTCCATGGAACACTCATCCTCATGTAAACAAAAAGAAAATGCTGAAAATGACCTGAAAAACAAATTAAATGATGTGAATCTCCTGGTCTGGGATTATTAAACCAAGGTGTGCCCATACAGGAGAGAAGAAAGTGATCTGCCCATGGGCCTTTTCCTTTTCTCCCTGACTTTGCTCAGCCTGGGTACAGGATTTGTACTTTAACATTTCAAGGAGCATTGTCAGTTTAGCAGTCACCCTTGTCACTGCCATCAGAAGTAGCAGCCTTCTCCTCATCATTGCCATTTGTGGGGGTCAGGGGGCTGCAATTCAGATCCTCCCCCCCAGTGACATTCCATGTAGATCCCATCTGCATGTATAGCCTCATAGTGCATTTACACATACCTGGTTCTTACACCGAACCTATCAATCTTAATTGATAAGAAATCAAGGCTCAAAGAAGTCAAGTGATTTGCTCAACTCACAGAATGAGCTTCCTGTGGAGGGAGGGTGGGGCGTGACTAGGGCTGAGACTGGGGTTGATTGAAAAGAATAACTTGTCCTGTTTCTTGGTAGCCAGCCTTGGTTCCTCCTGATAGAATGTCACCATGGTGTCTGAGGAACTTTTTAAAGCACCACAGTGTGAGGGAATGACTAAGCATAGGAAAACAGGGTGTCTGCCCTCTAAGCTCTAACTCCCAAGTCCCCAGCCCTGGTTCTTGGAATACCCACTGTGTGCCTGGAACGTATAAATGTTGGCTACATGAACAGAGATAGAAGGAACACGTGATGAATAATCTATCTATATAAAAGGCTAAGCAACTGTTGTAATCACATGGAATACCGAACAGGCTGCGTGGGGCAACCAGGCTGGCAGGGGGGTTAGCGAGGGGTGACCAAATGACCGAGCAGCAGTCTGAGTGGGGAGACAAGGCCGGCAGGGCAGGGGGCAGTTGAGAGCGATCAGGCTGGCAGGCAAAGGCAGTTAGGGATGATCAGGCTGGCAGCAGGGCAGCTAGGGACATCCAGGCTTGCATAGGGGGCAGTGAGGGGTGATCAGTTCAGCAGGCAGAGGCAGTTAGGGGTGATCAGGCTGGCAGGGGGACAGTGAGGGGTGAGCTGGCAGAGGGGGTCAGTGAGGGGCAACCAGTAGCTGAAGTTCCCAGAAAGATATCTCAGCTGTGGGGGGTTGCCATTAAGAACTCTAGGGTCTAAAACCAAAACTTGGTCTCCAGAAAAGAGCACCAAAACTGAGAAAGGTGCCCACATACCATCTGACTATGAAAAGCAGCAGGGATGCTGTCTGCCAGGGAGAGATGGCTGGAAATACAGGCACCCTCTTAAAAGGCCAACACAAAATTTATTGTACAGTCACTCATCTTGGGCTCCAGTAGAGGGAGGGCAGAGTGGACTGGAGCTGTGTGAGCAGAAACCAGGGCTGGGGACTTGGGAGTTAGAGCTTAGATGGCAGACACCCTGTTTTCTTATGCTTAGTCATTCCCTCACACTGTGGAGGACATCTTTCTCAGGCAGACCTTTGGTATCCAGGTGAGTTTTGCCTAAGGGGAAGACAGTTGCCCCACCCTATTTGGAACCCTCTTCCCCACCCTGTGGAGTTTTTGAGGCTCACTAAGAGACTGAGAATAACAATTAGCCAGTTGGCAGAAGTAATTCACCCATCCTGTTGGAAAACCTCTTGCTCCACCTGTGAGTGATTGAATCCGATCAGTCTGTAGGTAGAGGTGGGTCTCTAGAGGCCTTGAGTCTTTGCCTGATCTAACTAGTCAGAAACAGTGTTTGACATTTTCCTGCACTAGAGATTGGGAGTTGTAGGCCATTTACCTAATACATAGTCACAAACTCAACAGACAGCCAAAATGGGGAGATAAAAACAACCCCAAATGAAAGAACAAGAGAATTCTCCAGAAAAACTAAATGAAATGGAGATAGTAAATTTATTAGACATAGCATTCAGAATAATGATGGCAAAGATGCTCAATAGCATAAGAAAATAAAGATATAGCAACTATGAAGAATGACACAATGGAAGGAATACACAGTAGATTAAAGAAAACCAAGGATTGGATCAGGGAATTAGATAGGGTAGGAAAAAATTATGCAATCAGGGAACCATAAAAAACAATGAAAAAATAGGACAGCTTAAGGGAGCTGTGGGACACTATATGTAACAATATTCACATAATAGGTGTGCCAGGAGAAGAACATGAGCAAAGAATAAAGAACATATTGAAAAAATAATTGCAGAAAACTTTCCTAACCTAGTGAAGTAATAAGTCACACAAGTCCAGGAGTCATAGAGAGTCCTAAACAAGAAGAACACAAACAGACGCATGCCTAGACACATAATTGAAATGGCAAAAAAATTAAAAACAATCTTAAAGGCAGCAAGAGAAAGACAATTTGTTAACTATAAAGGAATTCCCATAAGGCTGTCAACTGATTTCTCATCAGAAACTCTACAGGCCAGAAGGAAATGGCATTAAGTACTCAAGGTAATAAAAAGCAAGGATCTGAAAGCAAGATTACTATGTCCATTAAAGCTATCATTCAAAATAGAAAGTCAAATAAAGAAGTCCCCAGACAAAACACTAAAGGAGTTGATCACTACCAAACCAGCCCTACAAGAAATGCTAAAGGGACTGTTATAATGAGAAAAAGAAATAGGGAGAGAAACATAGGCATACAGAATTTAAATGACAATAAATAAGTACCTATCAATAATAACCTTAAATATAAATGGATTAAATGCACCAATCAAAAGAAATAAGGTAGCTGAATGGATACAAAAACATGACCCAACTATATGCTGTCTACAGGAGACCCATATCAGAACAAAAGACTCACAGAGGATGAGAGTGAAGGGATTGAAAAATAAATCCCATGCAAATAAAAATGAGAAAAAGCTGGAATAGCAATACTCATATCTGACAAAATAGACTTCAAAGCAAAGGCCATCACAAAGGTCACTATATAATACTAAATGGACTGATCCAACAAGAGGATATAACCCTGGTAAACATATATGCACTCAATATCGGAGTACCTAAATATATATATATATATATATATATATATATATAAAACTTCTAGAGGACTTTAAGGGAGAGATAAACAATAATACAGTTATAGAGAAATTTAATAACCTGCTGACTTTACTGGATAGGTCTTCCAGACAAAAAATTAACAACCACAACAACAACAAAAACAGGGACTCTAAATGACACACTGGATCAGATGGATTTAATTAACATTTACAGAACATTTCACCCCAAAGCTGCTACAGAATATATATTCTTCTCAAGTACACATGCATCATTTACAAAGAAAAACCACATTTTAGGACACAAAAAGTCTTTACAAGTTCAAGAAGATTGAAATCATATCAAGCATCTTCTGAAATTACAGTGGACTGAAATTACAAATCAACTACAGTGAAAACATTAAAAACATTCAAACACATGAAGACTAAACAGCATGTTATTAAATAATGAATGGGTTACCAATGAGATAAAAAAGAAATAAACTTCCTGGAAGAAAATGAAAATGAACACACAACAACCCTAAATCTCTGGGACACAGCAAAAGCAGTCCTGCGAGGGAAGTTCAAAGTACTACCAGGCTACCTCAAAAAACTAATAATAATAAAACATTTAACCATACAAGTTAAAGACTCTACACTAATAAAAGAGTAAGATGTAAATTGACCGTACCTTCTCACTGCCCACCAGCCAATCAGGAGTATGCAAATTAACCCAACAAAGATGGTGGGTTAATTTGCATACACAGGCACTGAGTAGCCAGGGGCAAGACACAGGCATTCCACACCACCCTTGGCACTCCAGGCCTCTGGGCAATGTGAGAAGGCAGAAAGGTGGCTCCAGGCCTGTGCAAAAAGGCGGTTCTATGGTGCCAGCAGCCACGGAAAGGAAGGCCCATTCTTTCATGAATCTTCATGCATCAAGCTTCTAGTTAGAAACAAAACTGTAAAAAAAGTAGAAGGAAGAAAATAATAAAGATTAGAGCAGAAATAACTGACATAAAGACTAAAAAATTACAAAAGATCAATGAAACCAAGATTTGGTTCTTTGAAAAGACAAATAAGATTGATGAACTATTAGCCAAACTCATCAAGAAGCAGAGAGATGACCTAAATAAACAAAATCAGAAATGAAAGCAGTGAAGTAACAACTGACATTGCAGAAATACAAAGGATTGTAAGAAAATACCATATCAACTATATGCCAACAAGCTGGACAATGTGAATGAAATGGACAAATTCCTAGAAAAATATAATCTCCTAACTAAATCAGGAAGAATCAGAAAATTTGAATAGACCAATAACAACTGAGGAAATAGAAGCAGTAATCAAAAACTCCCAGCAAACAAAAGCTCTAGTCCAGATAGCTTCCCAGTGGAGTTTTACCAAACATTCAAGGAACTAACACCTATCCTCCTCAAACTATTCCAAAATATCTAAGAAACACTTCCAACCTATTTTTATGAGGCCAGCATTATCTTAATTCCAAAACCAGATAAAGACACTCCAAAATAAATAAATAAATAAATAAATAAATAAATAAATAAATAAAAGAGAATTACAGGCCAATACCCCCGAATAACATAGATGCTAAAGTCCTCAACAAAATATAAGCAAATATGGGTCCAGCAATATATTAAAAACCCATTACCAAGTGGGATTTATTCCAAGGATGCAAGGCTGGTACAACATTCTCAAACAAATAAATATGATACATCATATAAACAAATTGAAAAGACCAAAAACACATTATCATATCAATAGATGCAGAAAAAGCATTCAACAAAGTCTAGCAAATGGGAATAGAGGGAGCAATATCTTAACAAAATAAAGACCATATATGATAAACCTCCAGCAAACATCATACTCAATGGTTAAAAACTAAAACCATTAATCATAAGAACAAGAACACGACAGGGATGTCCACTGTCACCATTCTTATTCAACATAGTAGTGGAAGTCCTAGCCACACTAATCAGACAAGAAGAATAAATAAAAGGCATCCAAATTAGAAAGGAAAAAGTAAAACTCATTATTTGCAAATGACATGATATTGTACATAGAAAACCCTAAAGACTCCACCATAAAACTACCAGACTTAATAAATTAATTTGGCAATGTAGCAGGATACAAAATCAACACCCAAAAATAGATGTTTTTTTTATACACAATAAATAATGAATTCTCAGAAAGAGAAACTAAACAAACAATCCCATTTGCCACTGCAACAAAAATTAAGATACTTAGGAATAAATTTAACCAAGGACGTAAAAGACTTGTACTCGGAAAACTATAGGACATTGAAAAAAGAGACAGAGGAAGATATGAAAAAGTGAAAGAATATACTGTGTTTATGGATTGGTAGAATTAACATCATTTTAAAAAATCCATACTACCCATGGCAATCTACAGATTTAATGCAATCCCTAGTAAAATACCAACAGCATGTTTCACAGATTTACAATAAATACTCCAAAAATTTACATGCAACCAAAAAGGACCCCAAGTAGCTGCACCAATATTGAGAAAGAAGAACAATACAGGATATCAAGTTATACTACAAAACCACCATAATCAAAACATCCTGGTGCTGGCACAAGAATAGGCATATAGATCAATGGAACAGAACAGAGACTCCTCAAAATATACCAAGCCATTAAGTTCAATTAATGTTTAACAAAGGAGGCAAGAGCATACAATGGAGTAAAGACAATCTCTTTTTTAATAAATGTTGTTGGGAGAATTGGATATACAGGTGCAAAAAAATAATACTAGATCACCAACTTATATTATACACAAGAATAAACTCAAAATGGATAAAAGAATTAAATGTAAGTCATGAAACCATAAAAACCTTAGAAGAAACCATAGGCAGAAAAAATCTCAGACATCCTTCACAGCAATATGTTTATGGGTATATCTCTTTAGGGCAAAGGAAAGTAAGGAGAAAATAAACAAATGGGACTACATCAAAACAAAAAGCTTCTGCACAGCCAAAGAAACCATAAAAAAAATGAAAAGGGAATCCACTGTATAAGAGTATGTATTTGGCAATGATACTTCTTAATCTCCAAAATATATAAGAAACTCATATAACTTAACAAAAGGAAGACAAATAGTACAATTACAAAATGAGCAAAGGACCTAAATAAACACTTACCCAGAGCGACATATAGATGAAAAAAATGCTCAAAGTCACTGATCATCAGAGAGATGCAAATTATGACAATGAGGTATCACCTCACACCTGTCAGAATGACTACCATCAACAAATCAAGAAATGACAAGTGCTGAAGACAACAATGTTACATTTCTTTCATTTTAATCTACATTCTTTTTTTTATTATTTTTTATTTTTATCTTTATTCAGTTTATTAATTACATTGTTTCCCCTTTTTTATCCCCCTATATCTCCCCTCCACCCTGTACCTATCCCACCCTCCACCCTCACCTCCCCCTTCCCACTGTCCTCTCCCATAGTTGCAAGATTTTTGTCCAATCTCTTGCTGTACTTCCCACAACCCTTTTCTCCCCAAGAATTGTCAGTCCATTCCCTCTTATGTCCATGTTTCTCTTATATTCACCAGTTTATCCTGTTCATCAGCCTATCAATTCTCTTGATTTTTATGTTCATTTGTTGATAGATGTGTATTTGTTGTTCATAATTTATATTTTTACCTTTTTCTTCTTCCTCTTCTTAAATAATATCTTTCAGCATCTCATATAATACTGGTTTGGTGGTGATGAACTCCTTTAGCTTTTTCTTATCTGCGAAGCACTTTATCTGATCTTCAATTCTGAATGATAGCTTTGCTGGATAGAGTAATCTTGGTTGTAGATTCTTGCTAATCATTATTTTGAATATTTCTTGCCACTCCCATCTGGCCTGCATCATTTCTGTTGAGAAATCCGCTGACAATCGTATGGGTGCTCCCCTGTAGGCAACCAACTGTTTTTCTCTTGCTGCTTTTAATATTCTCTCTTTATCTTTTGCTCTTGGCATTTTAATTATGATATGTCTTGGTGTGGTCCTCTTTAGATTCCTATATTTTGGGGTTCTGTGTACTTCTTGGGCTTTTAAGTCAGTTTCTTTCACCAGGTGTGGGAAGTTTTCAGTCACTGTTTCTTCAAGTAGGTTTTCATTAACTTGCTCTCTCTCTTTTTCTGGCACTCCAATAATTCGGATGTTGGCATGCTTGAGGTTGTCCCAGAGGCCCCTTACACTATCTTCAATTATCTGAATTCTTTTTGTTTCTTGCTTTTCCTGCAGAGTGGATTTTGCTTCTTTGTATTTCAAATTTTTGACTTGGTTCTTGTGGCCCTCTGGACTGCTTTTAGGACTTTGTGTAATATTTTTTTATTTCAGTCTGTGTATGCTTGATTTCTAGTTGGTCCTTTTTCATATCCGTGAGGGTCTGGTTCATATCCTCAGAGGTCTTGTTCATTTCCTCGAGGGTCTCATTCATTTCCTTGTAAGTCTCATTCATTTCTTGGTTGGTCTTGTTTATTTCCTTGTAATTCTCATTAAGTTCATCAGCCTTTTCTAGGAGCCTCTTGAAAAGCCTTATAACCATGGTTTTGAACTCTATGTCTTGTCGTCCTTTCTCCTCCATTTCTTTCACACCTGATTTCTTTCCATATGTCTGCATGGTGGCTGCTTTTTGTGGTAGATATCCTCTAAGGGTCAGTGGCATAGCCTCCCCAGTTATTTGAGATGGGTACTCTTACTGCAATCCTTTATGGGTTGTACAGTATTTTTGAATTTAAACCCAGCTTGTTGTTGTTAGCCCTAGGAGGGTTTGACCTCCAGGCCAATTGGCTGTGAAGGGAGACTGTGTTCAGGTTGGATGGGTGGAGTCTCTGAGCTGCGCAGGTAGCCTCAGTGTCAGCTATGTCCTATGCAGCGCTCGCACACACGCTCGCGTGTCTATGTTGGATGGGGATGGCTGCAGACACCTCCAAGAGAAAGCCGCTAGTCTCTTCCCCTTGCCAGACAACTCTGCCTCTCCCCAAATGAGTCTGCACACCCAAAGTCTAGCCCAGGGTTGTAAAATAGATGGTTTCCGGGACCAAGAGACAAGTTTCCTGGGGGCAAGTCGTGGGTTTGTGCGACACTTGCACGCAAACTTCTTTTCCCAGCCTCCGGGTTTCTCCTCAGACTAGGAGACCTCTGCCGCACCCCGCTTCCAGGGTGTGTCCCCCGGACCTCGGACCTTGCCTGGCACTGGGGAATCTGTGCAGTGGGACGTCTCCATGTACCCCGGATCTCGGACCTCACCTGGCACTGGGGAGTCCGTGTAGTGGTACGTCTCTGCCCTCCCCGTTGGAGAAATCCAGCCAGGGTTGCTGCTCCAGCCCCAGCCCACGCGCACGTGACCAGGACGGCTCCTAACCTGTTTCTGTCTTCAAGGCTGCGCTCCCGCTGCTCCTCTGAGTCTCAGTGTCCCACCTTTACTCTTATTTGTGGAGTTTTCACTCAGCCAGCTTTCTGGCGATTCTGGGTGATTTTTGTTTTGTTGTTATGTTGTAGTTTTTAAATCGTTGTGCGGGGCAGAACAATAGGTGTTTACCTATGCCGCCATCTTGGTTCTCTTATCTACATTCTTTTTGAGCTGCTTTTTTTCAGTTATGCTAACCATTAAAAGCAAGAATCAAAACAAACTGAATTTAGGACCAAATCATCAATCACTACATCATAAAGTTAAAACCAAGACTGAAACAATTTAGGAAACACATTTAAATTACATTGGTATAATATATAATTTTTATTACTATTAATCATTTTTTCAGGAAAGCAAAACAAGTTCAGTGTTGCTAAATAAAATAAGAATTATTATAAACTAGAGGCCTGGTGCACAAAATTCATGCATGGGAAGGGGGTCCCTCAACCTGACCTGCACCCTCTTAATCCAGGAGCACTTGGGGGATGTCCAACTGCCACTTTAGACCCTATTCAGCAGGGATCAGGCCTAAATTGGCAGTTGGACATCCCTCTCGCAATCTGGGACTTCTGCCTGCCCTAACCACTCTGCCTGCCTGCCTGATCCCCCTAACTGTCCTCGTTGCCCCTATTAACTTAAAAAAAATCTTATCTCCTTCATACACAATTGTATTTGACTTTCTTATTGGCTTCTTCCTGTCACCCAATTTTTCTTTCTCCTTTATGTAACACTTTTTTCTACTGACTCATCATTTATAAACTTTTCTTTCCTCCTTATTTCCTACTTCTGTTTCATCATCCTTCTTCCCTTCTTTCTCCGACCCTCAGTGGGGGTCAGTAACTGCAGAAGTGGTGGAAACAGCAGGAGAACTAGAATTAGGAGGGGAGCCTGAAGGTGGGACTACATCACTGCAATCTCATAAACAATTTTAACAGGTAAGGGGATTCTCCTGGGGATGAGCAAAGAAACTAGTTTCTTGAAATGGATTTACTCCTGGTGAAGATAATTTACTCCTGGGGAAAAAAGCCTAGAAACCTAATTGCAGTTTCAAAATAAAATTGTCACTAAAAAAACACAAGGCTCCTTGAAGAATCAGTTGATTCCATGTCTGGGATAGAAAAGGTGCCTGGTGAAACTGTAACTTCATATCATACCACCAGCAGGGAAGCTAGAAACGAGCAACCGGGTCCTGTGCAAAGGATTTAGGAGCCAAAGGTGGAACAATGTGAACATTTCTAAAGTGAAAACACACTGCATCATTTCATGCATAAATTGTATTGATCCTTTTGAGAAAACCTTATTGGTCACATTTAGAAGACTCTAGAGAAACAATCCATTATATTGAAAACTGGTAAATACAGGGAAAGAATCAAGGCACAATTCTTGTTTATTTTATATATAGTCATATCTCAGACTATAATAATCATCTTTTTATAGAGAAGTTTCTCTTTATAGAAATAGTTCAGCTAATGGGTAAAGAATGACACAATATAGATATAACCATTTTGTAAACCCCCATGAAACAATGGATCTGAGAAAAGATTATTAACAGCTGCTAACAAAAAAGGGACCTTATTGTGTCCAGATGGAAGTACCCAAGACCATATGCCAAATAATCAAACAAATCTCTCAAGCCCTACTTTTAAATACTAGGTTACAGAAATGCAAGGAAGAGAACATGTTAAACAATGCCTTAGGGATGCAAGGAACAAATTCTGGATAATTCTACAGAACAAAAAGGACCAAGTTTCTTGAACAAATAAATTGCAAAGGAAACAAAGGGGAGATGGTACAATTATATTAAGAGACTTCGGAGTCATACCACTTGATAGCAGTGTACGGACCTAGTTTGGGTATTGATTCAAACAAACTAAAAAAAAATTTGAGCCTCTGACCACCCTCCAATCTCTTTTCCAGTCATCACCTTAATTCCTTATTGCCGAACAATCAGGAGGCCCCAAATTCGCTTTTTTATAAAAAGCTTTCATGTAAACCAAGACTCCAGTGTAGAATATTTTGGAAATAATAAATATGGATAAGCTTGGGTCTTTTTCAGAAAAGTTGGGGTCATGGGTGCTGGAAAGAGAAAACAGTTACATGGATTCTAAGTACCTTAAATAACCATTTGCCCTAAAAGTGCTCATTAGCCAATCAACATGAGTCTTAGGAGAGGATTAGCAAATCAACAAGAGCCTTTGGAGAGTGCGGTTTCTGCTGTGTCATTCAAATTTAATCAAGGGCCCCTAGGTAAAGCTTGGGGTCTCCGGCTTTTTAAGTTGGTGTGTAACACAGAGAAGAGAGACACAGTGAGTATCTTGACTAACAGATTTCGGAACACAAACTCTGGCAGGCCAGAAAATGGGCCTGATATGACAACAAGAGAGAAAAAGTATCACATATGAATATGTGAGCATAGACTTGAACTGCAGAATCACAGGAGAGAAGGGATGAAGTTCCAGAGCATTTTGACAATAGCTTCAAGTGGGCCAGTAACCAGAGCCATAGAGAAAGTGTCCTCTATAGCTCTTATTTCTCAGTAATCCCTCTGCCTGAAGACCTATCTAGGAAGCTGGGGAGAAAGTGTGATGGGGAGAGAGAGGAAAGGAAGATAGGTACCCTGAAATTCACTTAAAAAGTCTCCAAATACGTTCATAAAGTTGAACCCAGTTCTTCAAAGTGGGCAATAAAAGAAGAATCTTCATGAAGATGAAGGTGCTGGTCCTTTGAGTCTTAACTTCAGCTCTCAAGACCTGACTCCTCCATGACCAACCTCAAAGGACATGCGTTTGATTCACTATGAATCTTCTTCCACCTGGGGTGACTGAAGACCACAAGCCCAAAGTTACTGTTTGGGATTTAAGGAGATCGTCACTGTACATAGAAACTACCAATGCAGAGGTGCTGCAGACAGGCAGTGGATCTGAATTTGCTGAGTTCCCAGTCTGGTTGAAGTTTTTCATGGCTTTCCTTAGACACAGATACTCTGTGGACCTCTGTCTTGCCAGGCAACAACAACAATAATAGTAATAATCCTATCTAATAAAAGAGTAATATGCAAATTGACTGTACCTTCTATCAAGCCATGTCCACAGCCATGCCCACCAGCCAATCAGGAGCAAATTATGCAAATGAACCCCAACCAAGATGGCTGCTGCCACTGAGAGCAGGTGGGAGGCTTGGGTTTCCCTGGCAATAGAGGAAGTCAAACTTTCCATCTGCAGTTGCTGGCCTAGGTCTCTACTCAATGCTACAAAGTTTCAATTATAGAAGATACATAATCCCAACAGAAATGGCAGCAGCCACAGAGCTGGAGAGAGCAGAGGCTAGGGTTGCCAGATGATGGTGGAAGCCAAACTTCTGCAGCCCTAGCCTAGGCCTCCACTCTAGGCTACAAAGTTTTAAACAGAAATGGCTATCTCCACAGAGTAAGCAGAAGGCTTGGCTCTGCTCCAGGCTACAAAGTTCCAATTGTAGAATATAAATTAATCCCAGATCCCAGGGCCTCCACTTGTGTCTCTGGGGGCATGGCCAGCCTGTAAACCACCATAGGCCCCTCGCCTAGGCCACCCCACACCCCAAGGGACTCCCCCATCCTGATCCAGGACACCCTTCAGGACAAACCAGCTGCCCCCCACCCATGCACCAGGCCTCTATCCTATCTAATAAAAGAATAATATGCAAATTGACCATCACTCTAACACACAATAGGGCTGCCCCTATGTGGTCAAAGATCCTGCCCCCATGTGGACACAAGGTGGCCACCACAAGATGGCCAGCAGGGGAAGACAGTGGGAGGTTCCAGGCCTGCAAGGGAGGGCAGTTGTGGGTGATCAGGCCAGCAGGGGAGGGCTGTTGGGAGGGACCAGGCCTGCAGGGAGGGCAAACCTGCAGGGGAGGTCAGTTAGGGTTGACCAGGTCGGTAGAGGAGGGAAGTTGGGGGCAAACAGACTGGCAAGAGAGCAGTTAGACATCAATTAGGCTGGCAGGATAGTGGTTGGGGGGGGGTGATCAGATGGCAGGAAGAAGCAGGTAGGGGCAATCAGGGAGGCACGTAGGTGAGCAGTTTGGAGCTAGCAGTTCTGGATTGTGAGAAGGATGTCCAGCTGCCCTCGAGGGGTCCCAGATTGGAGAGAGTACAGGCTGGGCTGAGGAACACCCCCCACCCCCCTCCATGGATGAATTTTGTGCACCAGGCCTCTAGTATTAATATAATAGGGACTCGAGCTTTTTTCTTAGAATTCAAACATTTCTTTTTTCCACTCTTAGTGTTTGATGCTGTGATGACAGTCATGTCCCATTTAGAAGAAAACCTGCTCTTAAAAACAAAGTTAAAAATTAAGAGCCAAAGCACAGCCTCCTAGACATAGCTTGGGTGTATCCCTCTCTCCCTGGCCTCCCGAACCAAGGCCAGAGACTGACCAAGTGTAAGCATGAGTCTAAAAGTGGGCTCAGAGGTGGAGTGAGATATTCTAGATCACAAATAGAAAAATCCCTAATGCAACCAGATGCCCCTCCAAAATCATCAGCAGTAAAATCAAGTTCTGAGTTAGAGATGGGATGACAGGTAATTGCCTTCACAAATCCTTCAGTGGAATTTGAGACCACTGATTTTCCCAGAGTAAGCGAACACATTGTTTTGGAGCCCTTTGGGGAGGGGGGCATTGGTTCCTTTTCTTGGCCAAATGAGGGACATGGATAGAGAAAAGATAGTCCCCTTTTAATGGAGATGCTTAGGAAAATCCTCAAACAGGTGGATCCTGAGATCCTGACAATGCAAAGGAATTTTCGGAATAGATATTTCATTTCTTGTGGGACCCCAAGTAAGATGAAAGATTATGACCATTGCTTTTTAGCCAGGAATGTTAAGGCTCTAGCATCCCTCTGAGAGCTAATGTTCAGAACAGTGACCTTTGAGCTCAGCTTCTGCAGGACCTTCTGACTCATCCAAGTGGAATCCTTGTAAATGTGTAAGCACCATGTTCACTGTGGTGACTCTCAATGAATCAGGACATTTTGATTCACTGAAGTTCCCCATCCCAGACTCAACTGCATTAATATGAGAAAGCCATTGATGGCAGTTAGTGGTGCATATTGTTTACTTTGAAGAACATGACCTACACTCAACTTTTAACACACATTTGTGCAAAACAGGAACTTCACTACTTTCTCTAAGGAGTTCCACTTGCATTAGCCTTTTACATTATATGGTTTCTTTTGTAAAATGGCCAGTGCGTACCTAACCTCATGAAAAACATGCTCATGGGTTAGTGTTGCCTGACAGTCTACACATCTCAATGTCTCTGGGCTAATAGTTCCTAAAAAATGATAGTGGAGCACGATCTTCAAAAAATGCTAATTCTAGTAAATACTGTCCTCAAATCACAAATGGGCAAACATTCTCAAGGGTGGGCTCTTACATCTGGGTCAAGATCTAGGAGGCTAATTATCTCATCTCTATTGGGATGACAAGTCCCACTTGGGCGTGCTTTATACAGACTGTTCCACTGTGAGGTTGGCAGGGGACCTCATGGTAGGTGAAGAATATGAGGGCAAGTGCTTTGGTCCAGGCCACAAAATGCATCAATGGCGCCTCTGGGACCCCCAGCAGGATCTCCTGGTTGCAAGGTCATTCTCATGCCTTCTGTTGACTTTCAAACACTCTGATGGCTGGGAACAGAGATAATCTACTTCTGTAAATCTGTGGGTCTGTTTCAGAACCCACAGTGGAGCAAATCCCAGACTGGAGCCCTGACAATATTGACAGTAAAAGTGAAAAGAAAAAAAATATATAACATTTTAAAATAACAAGGACTCATAGGTACTGTGGAAAGTTTAGGAAGTACAAGAAACATATATACAAAATTCAAAACACATTTAATCTCGTCACCCAGATTACCCCCACATTTCCTTCTAATTTTTACTTAAGCACAGAATTCTCTTTCCTTTGATAGCTTTATGGTTCTGTTTTATATCCTAAAGTTCCATTTATTTATGATGATTAGATTTAAATGTATTACTAATAGCTGGGTAACACAGGTATATCATAACTTCTTTAAAAGAATTTCCAATTTTGAATGTTCATATTATTTATAATTTTTGTTAATTACAATGTTATAAGCCCTGTCATTTATAGCTATGTTTATATGATCTTACAGAAATCTATACTAATAAAAGAGAAACATGCAAATTGACTATCCCTCTGCTACTCCCACCAGTCAATCAGGAGCGAGTATGCAAATCAACCCAACAAAGATGGTGGCAGCCATGGAGCTGGAGCAAACAGGAGGCTTTGGTTTCCCTCGTAACAGAGGAAGCCAAGCTTCCAGTTGGCCCTGGCCTCCACTCAGAGTGGCTGGGAGCCTGGCTTGCTGGAGGAGTGGCCAACCTGAAAATGGCCTTCAGCCACTTACCCAGGCTGGCCACACCCCCATGGATTTAAGGTCCCCACTGGGGGGCTTGGCCAGCCTGCAAACAGCCATCAGTCCCTCACCCAGGCTGACCAGGCATCCCAGCGGGACACTCCCCCGCACCCTAAAGGGACTGTAGCCAGCCTGAAAATGGCTCTCAGCTCCTTACCCAGGCTGGCCACGCCCCCATGGAGTGAAGGTCCCCACTGGAGGGCGTGGCCAGTCTGCAAACAGCCATCAGCCCCTCACCCAGGCTAGCCAGGCACTCCAGCGGGAACCCCCACCCTGAAGGGGGTGTGGCCAGCTTGAAAACAGCCCTCAGCTCCTCACCCAGGCTGGCCACGCCCCCCAGAGGAGACCCTTACCCCATGGAGGTGTGGCCTGCCTGAAAACCACCACAGGCCCCTTGCCCAGGCCATCCCACACCCCAAGGGAGCCCCTACCCTGATTTGTGACACCCTTCAGAGCAAACCAGCTAGACCCAACCTGTGCACCAGGCTTCTATCTATACTAATAAAAGGCTGATATGCTAATTAGACTGGGAGACCTTCTAGGACACCTTCTGGATGTTCTTCTGAAGAAAGCCATGGTGGCAGGGCTGAGGTAGAGGCAGTTAGAGGCCAAGAGGGAAGGGCAGTTGTGGGTGATCAGGCCAGGATGGGATGGCAGTTGTGGGTGATCAGATGGTTGGCGGGGAAGGGGCTGTGGGGGTGATCAGGCGAGCTGGGGGGGAGGGCAGCTGAGGGTGAGCCGACCAGCAGGGGGGCCAGTAGGGGGCGAGCAGGCCATCAGTGGGAGTCACTTGGGGGTGATCAGGACAGCGGCGGGGGCATTTTGGAGTGAGCAGGCCAGCAGGGGGGGCAGTTGGGGGCAAGCAGGCCAATGGGGAGGGAAGGTGAGGGTGAGCAGGCCAGCAGGGGGGATAGTTGGGGGTGAGCAGGTCAGCACGGGGGGCAATTGGTGGTGAGCACAATGGCATGGGGGACAGTTGAGGGTGATCAGGCTGGTGGGGAGGAACATTTGGGGGCAAGCAGGCCAGCAGTGGGGGGCAGTTGGGGGCGAGCAGGCTGGCAAGCAGAGTGATTAGGGGCAATCAGGCAGGTAGGTGAGCGGTTAGGAGCTAGCAGTCCTGGATTGTGAGAGGGATGTCCGACTGCTGGTTTAGGCCCAATCCCTATAAACTGGCAGTAGGACATCCTTCAAGGGGTCCCAGATTGGAGAGGGTGCAGGCTAGACTGAGGGACACTCCATTCCCCCATGCAAGAATTTTGTGCACTGGGCCACTAGTCTTTAAATAACTGTATCATGACTTGCTTTGGACAAATTTCTGAAATGGTCATTGTGAAGATTCCTTATACACCTTCCTAGTATAAGTATTGAATTTCATCTCCTGAACTATATTTTTCATCTTATTCCACTGGATATGATGCCTGCCATCCTCTTGGCCTACCCTCTGGTCACCATTTACACCCCTTTGTGACATTCTGGGTCCTAAATCTTGCAGCCCAATCCACCGTCTCTGGATCATGCTGAGTTCACCTTCACTCCTCTGGTGGGAAATCAGGTGGCCAGGAGACATTGAACTTCTTTCGGAAGATCCCCTCTGCCCTTTAAAACTTTATGAATTGCCCACTGCATGGCCAATTCTTGCAATTGGTTGCAGAGACCTTGTCCTTGTTCCAACCTCACCCTGGGAACAGCAGAGGGAACACTGTGACCTTCTGCAGGAGTGTGTCTCCATCCCAGGCAAACACCCAATTTGTGGGAAGGCAGTGCAAGCCTGGACCTTCACCATCAGCACTTTCTTTCTTGCCACAACTCCTGTTTGCTCAACAGGCACTTAATAGCTCAGTCACTTAGTACAGTCACTTAATAGCCCTTTCTATCAATTTGCCCATCTGCAGAATGGGGACTATGATTCTGGGCTGACAGGCTGTTGTGAACAATAATGACTATTTTGAGGCATGTTGAGATCTGCAGATAAAGGAAGCACAGAGCGCTAATGAGCCTGTGTTGAGCAACGGCACTCTGAGAGGAGGCTTTGTTTCCCACAGAAGAGAGATCAGGCCTAATCCCTGAGCAGCCAGGTGTCTTCCTGCCGCTTCCAGCTGCCCCAAAACAGTGGATTCCAAAAGGAAATTTTCCCTAGACACGTGGGCAAACTGGAAACTCAAAGTTAGGCCTGAAGCAGTACCAAAATAGTGCTCACATCAGTGTGCCCGGGGATGCTACCATTTCCCAGGGCTCCTTAGCCCTTTCTGAAGCAATGTGTGTCTGAGTTTGGAATGTACCAAAGATCCATAGATGACTTGGGTGGTTTACGGATGAACTTTTAACAACTCTTCACAGTTACGTATGGAATTTGGTGTTTGTTTTCTATTTGCAGCAAGTGATACTGGTTTTCTTCATTCATCGTATTACAAATAACTACATTTTCTGGGTGCTTATGACATGCTGAGCACTGTGGTAAGTGCCTTAGTGTGAAACACTTAATTATTGTATTACAGTGAGCTTATTACCCCCTTGGGACACATGCATATTGAGACACTAAGACTCTGGGTAGCCTGTCCAAACTGCCCCCGCCGGCAAGCAGCAGAGACGGGACTGCAGTCAGGCAACTTTGATGCATTGCCCTGCTCCTGTGAGCCACCTGTCACATTTCCTTTCAACATATTTGCGTGAAAGGTACTGAGAGAAACTATATTTTAAAAGGATTTGTTACACAAGTGACGCACCTTGAGATGGTCTCAGGGCCAGATAACTCTGGCAAGGCTGGGATTGCTTGCCCCAGGGCAGTGTCGCTTAGCCAGTGGGCTGGTGATCACCTGTGTCAGCAAGCCCGCAAACTGGTTAAACACCCAGTCTCATTGAGTCAGGATCTCTATGGGTGGAGTCCAAGAAGCTCTATTTATAACAAATTCCTCAGGACATTCCTATTATCATGAAGCTGTGGCACATCCTTTGCCCACATTCCTGATCCCTACCCAGGTCTGGAAGAGACAACAACAACAACAACTCTTGATTGGCTGGGTATCCCCGGGCCTGGACTGGCTGGGTGTCCCTGGGGCTGGACTGGCTGGGTGTCCCCGGGGCTGGCAGTCTTTGGTATTATGTGCGCATGTGAAGGGGAGTCTTACCTGAGGGGATGAAGAGCTACTGCTTGGGGTTCATACCAAATCCTCACAGCTTACTATGTGATATGAATATATCCATTTCACAGATACCAATTTCATAGGTATGAATACACCCATTTTACAGAAAACTGATGCAGACAGAGGTGAAGTGGCTTGGCAAGTGGGGAGGCCAGTTGTCAGATCCAGGCACGTGGGTTTTAAACTCCTTCCATTGCACCAGTCCATCGAGGCCTGACTTTTAGGGCCAGTGCATCCCACAGATCAGCTGGAAGATTCCCAAGTCAGGGAACTGAGGTTGCATTTGGACATGTGCACTAACTGTTGTATCCAGCACGTCACGTTAGAATTTAAGGCAGAAAAAGAGCAAGTACTCATGTCAAAGAAGTGTGTCTGCTGTTAAGCGTACCTGGTGTTGGGTGAAAGGCTAATGGATGCAGGATACTCAGAAAGAAGGATGAAATAGAGTCATTGTCTGCAAGGAACTTGCACTTTACCTGAAAAGGGTGGAATGGGGATGGGATGGGAGAGTAGAATCTGCCTGCAAGTGGGAGAGAAGAAATAAGTACAAATCCCTACCTTATATTGGCTATAAATACAATAATAATTGAAAAAGAGAGAGTATAATGTGGCCAGGAGTCCAGGCTTATGGAAGAACCAGCAAGGTGGCCATGGTGTGGCTTTAGTTCTATGACCAGACTCCCAGGCTCCTATCTGAGTTCCATCCCCTTTATTGGTCTCTGTTCTTGGGCAAGGTACTATTTAACTTCATTAAGCCCCAGTCTCCTTGGCTGTAAAATGGGCATAACAGTCATTTCTACTCATTGGGAAGTTCTGAGAATGAAATAAGCTAGTCCACAGAAATTTCTCAGCGCAGTGCCTGCCATTCAATAATAGTGCCATGCATCGTATCTTGTTGAACTGAGCTTTGAATGGTGACTAAATGAAATCTACCTCACTGTGGTGGTCATAAGGATTAAATGAGACAATTTGAGTCTGAGGTCCAGCAGATGCCTGGATCTTACTCTTAGGGCAATGATGGGCAAACTGCGGCTCACGAGCCACATGTGGCTCCTGAGCCACGGTTTGCTGCTATACTACTCTTTACCTCTTTGCACACAACACAATATGCCACAATTGCCTAACACCCCCCCCCCCCAGCTTCCATCTACATTGTAACATTTAGTCTAGCCCAGTGGTCAGCAAACTCATTAGTCAACAGAGCGGCAAACCGCAACTTGCGAGCCGCATGTGGCTTGCGAGTTGCAGTTTGCAGACCACTGGCCTGAGTGAAAGAAAGCGGTGGGAAAGAGCCCAAACCCTCCAGGAATTGAAGAATGTCTTTCAACAGTTGGTGAGAATAAAGACTGGTGCAGCCACTGTGAAAACCAGTACGGAAGTTTCTCAAAAAGTAATTAAAAATCAAACTGCCTTATGACCCAGCAATTCTACTTCTGGGTATATAAAACCAAAACACTAATTCAAAAGAATATATGCACTCCTATGTTTATTGCAGTATTATTCATAACTAGGGGCCCGGTGCACAAAATTTGTGCACTGGGGGTGGGTGGTACCTCAGCCCAACCTGCACCTTTTCACATACTGGGAGCCCTCAGGGGATGTCCTACTGATGGCTAACCTCCAGCCTGCCCAAGTCCAAAAGCCTCTGGAGGAGGCTTTCTGGCCTTGGACACCCAGGGATCACCCTTCTATGGGGCTGATCTCTGGTTCTGCCCCAGTCCTGGCCTTGGGCACCCAGAGATCTCCCTGAGATGGGGCCGATCGCTGGCTCTGTACCAGCCCTAGCCTACCCAAGGCCATAAAACCTCTGGCCGAGGCTTTCCAGCCTTGGGGAGCAGCCATCTTGGTTGGGGATTAATTTGCATATCACTCCTGATTGGCTGGTGGGTGTGGGTGGCAGGCATGGTTGGTGGGTGTAGCGGAGGCATGGTCAATTTGCATATTACTCTTTTATTAGATAGGATAGCCAAGATATGAAAGCAACCCATGTGCCATCAATAGCCGAATGGATAAAAATGTGGTTTACATATATACAATGGAGTATCACTCTGCCATCAAAAGGAACAAAATCTTACCATTTGTGACAGCATGGATGGACCTAGAGGGTATTATGCTTGGTGAAATAAGTCAAAGAAAGACAAATACGATATGAGTTCACTTATAAATGAAATTTAAAGCACAATATAAACAAACAAAATAGAAATGGACTCACAGACACAGAGAACAGACCAATGATTGTCCAAGGGGAGGGAGGCTGGGGGCGGGGGAGGGCTGGGTAGAAAAGGTGAAAGGAATGAAAAGTACAGATTGGTAGCTACAAATTATTTATGAGGATGTAAAAGACAGCATAGGGAATATAGTCAATAATATTATAACTATGTATGGTGCCAGTTGGGTACTGGGCATGTCAAGGGGAAACTTTGTAAAGTATATGATTATCTAATTCTTATGCTGTACACGTGAAACTAATACAAAGACATATTAAATGTAAACTGTAATTTGAAAAAAAAAATACTTTTCACACTTGGTAATTTGGTCCCCTTTGTCTCCCCCTGGCGACCATCAAGGGCATACACAGCTTACTGGGCCGCTTAAAGGACCATCGCATCCCTCACCTGTAGATACCGGAGAAGCAGGGCTTCGGCTGCGGAAGGATTCATGACCAGTCTTGGCCGCCGTGACTTGCTCTTGGTGACATTTCATGAGGAAACCAACTGTGACATAAGAACCAGCCCCGAAACTAAAGAGCTGTTAAGCTCTTCTGTCTTTATCCAAGTACTTTGGAACGCTGCCCTTTTACCTCCTCCTTCGGGAACACAATTTTAAATATTCTCCTCTTTCCTGTATCGTTTTGGGCAATAATCATGTTACAAGGACAACAGCACTTTGGCTGCTTCCTCTGTGACAGGTGGTGCTTTAAACTCTACACATTTACTTCATTCAACCTCCAACAACCCTATAGAAGTGTACTTGTTCGACCCCACGTTTTCAGATGAGGAAACAAAGGCACAGTGAGGAATGTGACCTGCCCAGAGTGACACAGCTAATATTTAGCAAAACCAGATTTTGAACCCACACACTCTGGCTCAGAGACTATGCTCCCTCCCGCTGTGCCATCGGCCTCTCATGTCACGTGTGCTTCAGATGACAAACCCTGGCCCACCGGCTAAATAACTGAACCTTTGAGATATAAAGGCCTTGACTCCCCAACTTGCCCCACACCCCCAGTTAAAGTGGTTCCTCACACTTAACCAACCATAAAATCATGGAGAGAAATGGTTTTAAAAGCACATCGCCGGACTCCACCCTCAGAGATTCTGATTCAGTTTGTCTGGGGCTGGGTCTAGGAATCTGCATTGTTCATGTGGGGATCTCTGGCACAAAGAGCACAGGGTTGGGACCGAATCTTCTAGGTACTGGTTCTTGGATCTTTGACAAATCACCTTTAGCTCCCCCAAGTCTCTATTTCCTCGTTGAAAGAACAGGTCTGATAATCCTGACCTCATGGTAGTTGTCAAGATTAAAGAGATGATGCTTGGTAGGCATCTGGCACAGCCCTGGTACAGAGCAGGCATTCCCTTGAATGCCCTTTCCCTCAAGTGCAAGGTCAAGGTCTCATTTTCTTTGTATCTCCCATGGTCCCTAGTACAGGGTGTTGTCAGCTGAGAGACTGGCAGTGTCTTCCGTCATATGTGCATGGCCGAAATGGGCTTTCTGGGTCAGGAATGGAACCTCCTTCTCAGAGACCAGAGTGATCCTGACTTGGTATGAGCCTTGGCACAAGGAGGTCCAACCTCAATTCTTCACCTGAGCAGGTGGATGACCCTGCCTTCCATAAGGGCTGCTGGGAGAATCCTCAAATAAGGCTATGTGTGAGGTAGAGATGGTCCATTCTTCTTATTACCTGGACCTTTAACTACATGGGGGCCCTGCCAAGCTCCAGCCAGGCCCACATAAAGCATGTTAGCAGGCCTGAGAAGATGGGAGTTGTGTCCTGGATCCCTGGAAGGCAGATCCTGAGGCTGCAGGGCAGGTAATGACTCTAGGAGACCCCAAAGCTGTGTCTAGATACTCTGTAGAAGGGATGCTTCCATTCTGATATAGGACAGAGACTCTGAACATTTCACTTGATCTATGGAATTGCTATAGCTTTGTGACGGAGATCCTCCCTTCCTTGAGGGGGACAGGCAAGGAGGTAGTTCACCTGGGATTGTGCTGTCTCCAAAAATGGAGTCAAGAATGCTTGCTTCTCTTTTGCTTGACCTACATCACCCTCTTTGAGCACTCTGATATTTTCTCATTTCTGTCAGGAAAGCCTGTCTGCCTCATTTCTTACCAGCAGTGACCCCAGATGGAGCAGCTACTCTTGTGGAGAACCATGGGGACCCATCATTCTCTGAGCCACCCTTGGGTGCTGCCGTGTTCCCAAGGCTGGTGGGGTTCCCGTGGAGTGGCAGCTTCTTCCAGGTGTTGCTCTGTGGCTTGTGGCAGGTGGGTCCTGCTGCATCCCTACACTGGGTTTCCACCAGCATCTTCTTACCCTGGTTGCATTCTCCACTCTTCTCTTCCTGGAAGTGGTTCATTTCTCCATTAGGAACAAGCTCAAATGTCTCTGCTAAGAAACCTTTCCTGAGTCTCCCTTTGCTTTTTTTTTTCTCTTATCACAATGCCCATATCTCTCCTCTCTCATGTCCTCTTGGACCCTCATACATCTGTTTTAGCACAGACCCCACGGTGTTGTCATTATCTGTCTCCACCAGGCTTGGTGCCACACTTTGCTCCCTGGTAGCCCGAGCATCTGGCCCATGGCAGGTGCTTAGGGAATAGACTTTGCACAAATTATTCATGATGTGGTTGATTTCCGTCACGGATCCTACTACCCACATTGGTCTACCAAGTGTTAGCTATGATATTCATAATAAATATTTTACAATAATTAGTGATGCCATGAGGATGAATATATCTAGCATAACGATAAATCATGTGATTAAATGGCATTTAAAATATTAGTTTGAAATATAGTATAATGTTTATTTCTATTAATTTTATTAGTAGGGTATTCCAAGCTGAAACAGTAGGAATCTCATTTTTAACCAGCAGATGGCACTCGAGTTGTGTTTAAGTTCTAAAAAAAATAAAATATTCATATTTTCTATTTTTAACCAGAAAGAAAAAACATCTTTAAAAAGGCCATTGTTGGTGCCACAGGGAGATAATTAGGGTATGTAAAACAGCTGATACAGTAATTAATAAGAACAGTGACTTGAAAGTCTTGAAAAGTTTTCCTGCAAAACTACGGGAGAGTAATTGACTTCCCAAACACGAAGAACAGAACCCTGAGCTCAAGCACAGCAGGCAAAGGCTGTGAATTATTCCTGCATTTAGAACCAGACCAACAGCCCCCAGTTGCGCTTCTGAGCCACACCTGGGAAGGCTGCGGAGCGGTGGTTCCCTAGGGGGCAGGCTCTCCAGTGCCTGTTTTCATCACATGATGGCCGTGATTGGTTCATTAAACATGGACACCCAGCACAAGCAAGGTCTGGGAATCCAGGCCTGTCTCCTCACCGTCATCCTGGAGAGACTTGGAAATTCTGGGCTCTTGTCTCCACTGGCTGGTGTGGCCCTGGCGTGGCCCTCCCTGGTCTGAGTGTCATTTGCCTTCTATGGGAAATGAGGAGGTAGAGTAGAGACTGTGACCCCGTATAGAGTCTACATGGGTATGTTTTCCAGCTCAGGAGGAGGAGGGTGAGCATGGGCGTAGCAGCAATTCATGCTGTTTGGTTTGAGAATCTGCCTAGGTCTCCTGGGAAGGAGGGGCTGGCTCTGTACACCTGCATTCTGCCTCTCCCTGAACTCTGGGTCCACCTGTACCCCCTCACCCCCCGCATAACCACCATCCAGTTCCTTCTCTTTGATGGAGCAGCAGTCCCTTAGTACTCGGAGCATGGGCAGTGGAATGACACGGGTTCAGTGCTTTGTAGAAATGGAAGTATATTCTAGGTGCTGAGTATTAGACCTGGCCAGTAAAGGGCTATGGGGAGATGCTGTTTGGATTTTCTCTCTACCATAGCCCTCACCTGATCCGTTTTCCATATCTACTCGGGCTCACAGAGCGCAGGCCCTCTCTGCTAACCTTGCTGGGTGTGGTGGTCACAGAGACACCCTGCTTGGATCTCCACGAGGAGAGCTGCATGGGAGGCATACCTGACCGTGCACACTGAGGCCATGCTCCCTGAAGGCTGCCCCCAGGGATGGGCCTGGCGGGGGCATCTGCTCCCCACGAGAGTCCACTAATGAGCAGCTCTGGCTTGGCGGGTCATCCTGGTGGATGCTTTCCTGGAACCGGAACTGAGCTGCCATGTGAGGTTCCTCCTCCCTAGTCCTTCCTGTGTGCTCTCCTTTCACAGAGGAGATGCTCCAAGCTCAGTGAAGGCCCGTCCATCCTCCTCCAACCCCCTCCCCCGGAGATGAATCTCTCCTGCATCTGATCCCATATTGGCATCTGCTTCCTGCAAGACTGAGCTGTTTTTGACCCATTCTCTGTCCTGCAGAGCATGGGGAGAATTAGATGCTCCTCAGGGCTGGCAGGGAGAAGGAAGTAGAGACACAGACCCAGCTGTGGGCTTAGTGGATGAGTTGTGACTTCCCTCTGTCCCTGCTATGTGCTGACTGCTGTTCTAGTCTCAGTTCTCACATTCAATCAAGGAAAGGGACATCCTATTCTGGTGTTTTGCTGGGAAGGTGACCTGTGGACACCTTGATCCAAGATATTCTGACCAATTTCTCCTTATGGGTCATGTTTATGGACTCTGCTTACAGAGTACTGTGAATAAAAGTGCTTTCTGCCCACTTACTCCTGGTGAGTCTGGCCCTGTGGTGGAATGGTTCTCCCAATGGTTCACAGTTAGGAGAAGGCAAGCCAGAGGCGGGCTGCACCTTGGGCAACAGGGACAGCTGAGGTTGGCTGATGCCACAGTCTCCATGGGCATTGCCTGCAGGCAGGGGGCTGGGGCATGAAAATTGACAAGAATCATCCAAGGAGCAAGCAGTTCAAGGGGAACAATTTGTCTTTGTTCTTTATCTTTTGCTATGAGATATTCCTGGTAACTCTTTAAGCCTAAGCACTGAGGCTGTTTCCTTGGTTACAAAGGATCACTTACTAGGGCAAAGGGTGTGTAGGGGGGTGCATGTGCAAATTGGCAAATTGCAAGTGTAAGTATATTAATGTCTTAGGGCTTTCGTAACAAAGTACCACAACTGAGTGGCTTAAAATAGCAGAAATTTATTCTCTCATAGTCCAGGAGGCTGGAAGTCCAAAATCCAGGTGTGGGCAGGGCTACGCTCCCTGTGCAGGCTCTAGAGCAAAGGTGGGGAATGTCCGGCCCAAGGGCCTTACAAGACCAGAGAAATCATTTGATCTGGTCCTGCCAAGGCAACTGCAGGTGGTACTCAAAATTCAATAAATTTAGGCGCTTTTTCTCATATCAACATAAATATATATTATAAATATCCAAATGGCCCGTGGAAGAAAAAGGTTCCCCACCCCTGGTCTAGAGGGGGCTCCTTCCCTGCCTCTTCCAGCTCTGGGTGCTTTCCCAGTAGTCCTGGGCCTTCCTTAGCTTGTCAGTGGATCAGTCAGTCTTCGCACAGTCTTCTCTGTGTCTCTCTCTGTGTTCAAGTTTCCCTCTTCTTATAAATTCACCAATCATTATGTTAGGGCTCACCCAATCTCCGATGACTTCATTGTAACCTGATTCTGTCCACAAAGACCCTATTTATTTCCAGATAAGATCCCACTCACAGTTTTCAGGAGGATGTAGCTTTCTGGGGAACGCTATTTGGCACAGTATTCAGTCCACGTATGTAGATATGTGTGTGAAATGCACCCAGACCAGGCTCTGCACATTTCCGTTACTCTCTTCCTCCCGACTGCTTCCTTCATTTCATGTGGACCTCAGGAATTCTCTAGTGCTTTAAAGGTTGAGAAGGTACTTTCTTCCTCTTTATTTTATCAGATTCTATTAATAACTCAAAAATGAATTTGTTGTTCTCATTGACAGAAAAAAAGACATCTGAGGCCCTGAGAGATGAAGTCATTTTTCGAAGATCCCACAGTTGGCAGGTGGCAGGAGAGGTCTGTCTGGTTCTGTGCTCATTCCATGCAGCTGTCCCTAATTTTAATTGTAAAAAGCAGTATGATTCTTACATGGCCCCCCAAACCTCTTTCACTAATGAAGGAAATAGCCTTTTTTTTTGGTAGCTTGAATTTGTTAATGTCCACCTTCCAGAGAATCAATAATCCAATCGGGCAAATAATATTGAGCACCTACTGTGTTGGAGGCAGCATGGTGGGTCCCCAGGACAGTGTGGTGAGTGAGAAACAGGGTTTCTGACCCCCTGGAGTCTACAGTCTCACCACAAAAAACACAGAGATGCAAACAGGTTCACAAATCAATAGATTCCTGCAAAATATGGTGGGTATTGGGGAAAACATAATGATATAAGTAAGGATCTGTTTCAACTGGGATGGGGGTTGGTGAGAACTCTGGAAAGGTGCCTTTGGAATGGAGATCAGAAACATGGGTGGAACTCAGCCAAATGAAGAGGGGATGAGGAATGTTCCAGGCAGGACAAATTATCAAGTTTGGAAGGAGCTTGTTGGGTTTGAAGGAATGAGGAGAAGTATAGCTGTCAGGGCATGAAGACAATCAGGGAATCAGGTGAAGAGGTGATTTTAGAAGTATGGCTGAGAGACGATGGGAGCTTAGGTTATGGCAAAGGAGAATGAAAGAAGGGGTAGGATTTTAGATGAATTTAGGAGGAGATGAAGGTGTCACCCTGGCTCCTTGCACATCTGTGCTTTTCCTGATCAAATGGAAATGTATAGCATACAATTTCTCTCTCCTTTCTTCTGGCCTCATGTTCAGTAGCTTCATGAAACCTTAAAGTCATAAGTGGGAGAAAAAAAATCAAGAGAACAGTCTTGGTGCTGGCCTTGACATCATCATGAATGCCAGCAACCACTTACCTCCAGATTCCTTGATATCTGAGCAAGATAAAGCCCTGGTTGTTTAATTCAGGAGTACACATGGGCTTTCTCATAAATTTGAGAGAATGCATCCCGAAACTGTTACAGGAAGGTCATGGCATCATTCCACCAGGATCTACAGGAAGGATAGGGCTGAAGATTGGAATTTGGAAGGAACCGATGTCTAGATGAAAGTGGCAGTCATAGGTGGGGATGACTGTAGAGTGACAAGTGAGGAGAACCCAGGAATAGCTGACCTGTTAAGAGTCAGAAGACTGGGACCAATAAGCAAAGGGGGCCAGGTGTATAAGGTAACATGATAGATGCCATGATGCTCTACTTTGGGAATTCAAACCATTTTTTCATTCAACACTTGTTTATTGAGTGCCAACTCCTTGCTAGACACAGACTTGAGATCATGGGCTAGTGGCCATTTACAAAGCAGTCCTCTTGGGAATGGAGTTCTCTGGTTTCTGGGGGTCCCCACCTAGCATTCCATGTGTAGAAAAGAGGACCTATCCCATTTCTAAATGAACCACTGGGCAGGGGTCTTTGTTATACCCTGCACTGGGCCTAGTGTGGGAAAAATCAGATGCAGCCTAGCTTTAAACAGTCCAATCATTCAACTATGTGATCTGTAGGAGACTTGGGAAAAATCATGAAGCATAAACAAGTTCTATACTTGTTTCTGGAAACATCATGCATTTTCTCTGTAACTGAGTATATTAGGGGGATGCCAGTGCTTTTTCTTGGTGAACCACTCCCACACTCTTCCCCTTCTTTGCGCAGAATGGGTGTTTGATGACGTGACTGGAGTGGAGGCAGCTGCAACAGAAATCTTCTAGGCTTTAGTTTTTGGTCCACCAGCAGGAATGGCAATGTTACAGCCAGAGAACCCAAACTGTGGCATCAACACACCGGAATATGAGTTCTAAAACCTAAGCCCAGAAATGGAGGCTCTCCTGTGAAGGGGACACCAGTGATCTATGTGAACATGTCACTTGGCACAGTGATCGTGGGGGCATTAAGTCCCGACTCCCAAGGCTTTATAACGGAAGAAACAAGTTTGCACCCCGCGCTGGGGTGGCTCAGTGGTTGAGTATTGATCATGAGCCAGGAGGTCAGTTTGAATCCTGGTCAGGGCACACGCCTGGATTGCAGGCCCATCCCCCATAAGAGGCATGTAGGAGGCAGCTGATCAATTCTTCTCTCTAATCATTGATGTTTCTATCTCTTTCATCTCTCCCTTCCTCTCTCTGAAGTAAATAAAAGCATATTAAAAAAAGAAACAAGTTTGCATTCTACAGCTTTCTGTGGAACTTCTTCAATGACAAGCTTGGAGTCTCACATTTAATCTTCAGGCCTCTTACCAGAAATCTGTTTGACCCTGTAAAGTCTCTCATCCTCTCAGGGCCTCAGTATTCCTCTTTGTAAAATGAGACACTTGACCTAGAATATGACTTTTGAAGTTCCTTCTCATTTGAACTGCTTGGTTGTTCCTATTCATTTTGGTTTTCTTCAGTGGCTTGAAGTTTCTCTCCTCCCCCCCCTTTTTTTTTTTGCCAGAAGGTGATACTATTGAGTTCTTTATGTTAGTACAAGGACCTCTCCATTTACTTTAAGGTTGGGAGATTCAAGTTGTTCTCCCTTATGTGCTCTGAATGTGAACTTTTTGTTGCTTGAGATCTCTTTGTGGGTCCTTTGCCCCTTTCCCAGCCCGGTTGACCCAGGACACAATCTGGTTCAGCTTTTCGAGTCTCAAAGGGTCTGTACTGTCCCAGTTCCACTGGCCTCAATTCAGGGCCACAGAAGGGAGGCTGCAGGGCTTCTGGACCCTTCCAGGGAGTGGGAATGATAGAGGTCTGAGAGTTGGCCCCCAGGACTGTGACTGGTGCAGGTTATACCTGAGATTGGACTGGCCAAAGACCAGTGTTTGGTTTGACCAGGATTTGCCAGACCATTCCTTGCCCCTTATCTCAGATTCCCATGTCTCAGTGTCCTTACCTCTCCCTGCCTTCTGAAGCTACCCTTCATTGTTTGAACTCTCAGGTCTGGCCCTCCAGATCCAACTGGAAGCATCTGTCTTCAGACTGTGGCCAAGAGTTCTCACATAATCCTGGGTTTTGGTGGGATTGCTGGTTTGGGTGTCATTAAGGGAACCACTGGGCTCTTTTAATTGTTCCTAACCAGGATCAAGATCCAAGAGCCAGTCTAGATGTCCTGTTCCAGTAGGCGGGGTGGGCCCTTGATGGTGCAGACCACCTGTCACCCATCAGCAGCAATCAGTGCCACTTTCTCTCAGACACATAACATTGATACAGATGTCCTGTCCTGCAAAGACACAGGCATACAACAACTGTGATCCAATCAGGATGTGCTCCTCACTCAGGAACCAGCTCCCACATGTGTCTGTCTTTCTTAGCACAGGTCCCAGAAACTTATCAGCCTTCCTTTCCTTCAGGAGCTGCCCCCATCCATCAGATCCTCTGCTCTGTGGGAACTTTATCCCCTAGGTCGCACCTGAGAACCTGCCATGATCATACTATGTGTTTTCTTCCCCCTACAAGCACAAAGCAGGGCTTTTGGATTTCTGGGGTTTGCTGTGGGTCACTGACAAGAACAAGATAATACACAGACATTTTTTAGTGTTTGACTTCTGGTCAAGATGGTTTGCTGAATGTATATCACTTCATGTCCTGTACACACTAAGAAATACAAGATAATTATTAACTTAGTTATTGAAAGAACCCTCTTGTGGTCAGTGATTTCCTAGGTCCTGGCAATATTTTCCTTGGGTTTAGTGTCCATGGACTTAGTTTGATAAATCTCCTTAAGAGACACCCAATATTTCCCCAATTTGGGGGACAATAATTTCCTTTTTATTCTAGAATATCTAAGTCAACCATTCAAGAGCATATTTGGGCCCCATAGTGAAGCAATAGTGAGAAAATATTCTCAGGTGTTAGAGTCTCAGGTAATTCTGCAAATCCTTTCTCCTTTTTTTTTTTTCCTCCATGGACATGCAGGGAGATGCTGTAGCTTGTTGCCATGAGAATGACCAGGGCAAAATGGTGGCCAAGACAATGAGAAGGAGGGGCATCAGAAATGTCTGACTTGCAGTTGCCCCGCCCTAGTGGGCCGTGGGATGAGTTGCAGGGTAAGATCTGAGTGTGGCTTTGGAGGGACTGAAAGAGATAACTCAGGTGCTTCTCCCATGTTAGGAAACGGCAATGGAGATACCCGGTAGAAACTCCTGAATGTGGCTGCAAGGCAGCCAGTATTTGGATGCCAACCACTCAGAGCTCATAGGTGTCCGAAGGAGCACCTGCCATGCAAAAAGACTTCTTTCCTTTCTGCCTTAATTCTCTCTTCTCCCCACGGAGTAGAGAGGAGTGAAGACAGACGAGATAGGGGAGGAAGGATTGAACATACCGCCCAAGTCCTTCAGGCCACGATGGGTTGAGCACGGGGGGGATGTGAATGCAAATTAGACATAACCCTATGTGTGTAACTGGACTGGACTGACTCTGTGGTGCCTAAAAGGGGCTAAAAAGTTATGGGATGCCACTAAGGGATGAAAAAGGAGATGTGACACAGCACTGGAGGCAGCAATTAGAGAGAAGAAAGGTTTCCTGTTTGTTCTTCACCATGTTTGGTCTGTTCATACACTAGCCATGGTAGACTATATTAATGGCCTCAGTTATTTACTCCTCTCTGTCAATAGCCCTAACTGTTGAGGACACTTTCTTGTCTCTGGGCTTATCTTATTTTTATTACTTGTTTTGGCCAATGGTATATTAGCAGATGAGATGCAAATGGAGACTTGGGATGCACTTGTGAGTGGGTTTCCCATGAAAACTCACCATGGGGAAGGCTTGATTCAACTGGCTGCTCCTCTCAGAAGGGGAATGATCTCAGAAGAGAATGAGGTGCAAAGATGAACCACACCAGCCAAACCACCATCAACCAGCTGACTCTCAGCTGCCCTGCAGATTATAAAACTAAATGATTGTTGTAAGTCTTTGGGCTTAGGGGTGGTTGGTTATGAAGTGATTTTGTAGCCTTAGTTAAACCAATCCATCACCCAAGACAATGATAGCATGGTGCTATTTCCTGCTGAGCCTTTAGGTGGTCTCAAATTCTTGGCCTATGGCCACTATTAATCCATGGGAACAGCAGACCAGGTGAACTCTTTGCCAGACTCCAGGAGGTGAGAGGGAGCCTGAGAAGGCTGCCCTTGGTGTTTGGGTGTGTTCCTGGTGCCACTGGAGGTCCCTTCTTCCTCTCCTTTGTACTGTTTGCACTTGTTCCCAGAGATTTGGTGGCCCAGCTCTCCAGCCCTCACAGGGTGTCTGATTTAGTCTACTTGGTCCCTTTTCTTAGCATTTGGACTCTGGGCTTTTTACAACTTCAAAGAGCTTCTCACCCATATTCACTAATTAATTCATTACTCCTGTGAGTAAAACCTGAAGCAGCAAGAGGAGAAAGTCATTAGCAAGGACACCAGAGACTCATTATTTAGAAAAGGCTGCCCAGAGCTAGGCTCCACCAGAGCTGTTAACCCTTCCCCTGCTGACAAGGAAATTCAACAGACCCTCAGCAGTTGGGAAACACTTATTGTGAGCTCAGCCGCACTAGGTGTCACAGGGGATATAAAAAATTACAAAACATGATTTCTGACCTCAAATACCTTCTTTCTGTCTAGTGAGAGCAAAGGCTCTGGGGCCTTGGAATCCGGGCAATTAATGCACTCTGAAACCTTGGGCTAAGTAGCCCCTCTGAGCCTCAGACTCTTTGTCTCTAAAATGGGACACCAAGTGGTACAGGGAAATGCTATGGCCTTGGGAGGTGGGCGCACCAGGCTTTGAAACACAGCTTTCTTGCTCCCTTGCTGTGTGGTGGCTGAGCCTGTATTTCATGTCTCCTGGGGACTGAAGGTCCTAATTTATGTAGACTCCTCAGCACAGGCCCTGGGACTTGGTATATGCTCAACACATGCCCCTTTACTTATCTCATCTGGAGAGTTTGAAGGCCAGATTTGTTTTGGCACTCCTTTAAGAGTTCCTGGATATAATACAGTCACAATAAAGATTTGTTGACTTGTTGTTAATTGACCCATGGTAGGAATATCTATTATTGAATAATGTCTGTGTGCTGGGAAGATATCCCTGCACTGAAACTACATATTTACTTAATCCTCATTTCAATTCTGAGATATAGACATTATTATTTTTGCTTTACAGGTGAGAAAAAAGAGGTGCAGCTATGGTGGACCCTAGGGGTCCTAAAAGGGGTTAAAAAGTTATGGGATGCCACTAAGGGATGAAAAAGGAGATGCGACCCCTCCTGGGTCTTAATAATGAGAGTGAACCCATCTACGTTCCTCCTGAGTCAACCAGCCTGTCTTTCCTGAACCTTATGTCTGTGTTCCCTTACTAAGCCTCCAAGCCAAACTCTGCCCTGTTTTTATTCCAGCACTCTTGTCCAATGTTTGTCTTTCTCTTTCTTTTCCTGAAGTGGGTGTGGGGTTAAAGTATATTGCTAAACCTGGGTCTCTTCATGATCTTTCTCCATAACATTTAATCACTGGTAATGACCAGACCCCAGCGGTGCTTATTTAGTGAGCTTCAAGTTGGCATTTCAATTAGCTGTACTGTTTGCTGGGTTGGGGCATTTCATGTATTTGTAAGAAAGCTTCGCTTGAGAGCAGTCAGCTAAGGGACTTATTACACAGTGCTTCCTGGTGGAGGGGCGCATGGTGGTGGTGGTAAATAATCTCATTACAGCTTCTTTTGCTCTGGTTGAGAGAAAACAAGGGAAGTTGACTCTCTCAGGCGGTTACTTGGGCAGGGAGGGGCTCTGTTATGGAGGGTGTTTTTTCCTCTTTCTCTCTCCCATGTCCAGTGTGGAGAGAGACTGGGTTCAGTTTCTGAGTGGAGGGGCTAAGGATTTAGAAAAATGAAGAATAAAGAGAAAGACACAAAAATAATAAAAAGCTGGGGCCAGGTGGGCATCTGTTCTCCTCATGGAGAAACAGCCACGCATGATGAGCTCACGAAGAAGCTGTGTTTATTTATATTCCACAATACAAAGGGGGTTTCTCCAACATTAGGATCAAAGGAGTTTGGGTGAGCCCAAGCTCTATTCATTCACCCATTCCCGGGCAAGCCTGCATTTACATATCAAGGCCCTCTCCCCGACACCTGAGGTCAAGCTGATAACATTGGTGAATATGTTTTTCCAAGACCTAGTTTTTCCAGGCTCCTTGAATTCAGCCAGCACAAACATTTAGAGAATGCTCAAGGTGTCTTACCTGGGGCCGCCCCCCACACTCTGTGCCTGTCAAGTAGGAGGGTTTCTTTCACCTCTCTGCCCCTGCCCTCTTCTCCTCCTTCACTTCCCTCCTCCTCTTTCTTATCCTCTTTCTTTATCCTCTTCATTTCTTTCTTTCCTTGACTAGAGCCTTTAATGGAAATAATAGTAACTTAGGAGCTCAGGGATGTAGATAGGATTCCATTAACAATTGAAACTGGAGTACACACACACACACACACACACACACACACACACACACACACACACACTACACACCACTGTGTTCCATGCACCAAGCCTTCTTTTTCTCCCGATACCCAGCATTTAAAAAAAAATACATATTTTTAAATTAATTTCAGAGAGAAAGGGAGAGGGAGAGAGAGATAGAAACATCAACGATGAAGAGAAACATTGATCTTGATTGGCTGCCTCTTCCATGTCCCACACTGGGAATCAAGTCTGCAACTTGCCCAGGAATCAAACCATGACCTCTTGATTCATAGGTTGAGCTTTTATGCACACCAGGCATAAAATGCTAACTTTCCAAATGCACATTAGCCAAGAAGCATGAGACTGGGGAGAGAGAAGAATGTGGGCTTTAATATAAATACACCTGGGTTCAAATCCTCCAGAATTTATTCATTCTGTGACTTTGAGCAAGGCCCTAAACCTTTCTGGTTCTCAGATTTCTCATCTATAAAATGAGAATAATAAATCCTCAATCATAGAGTTGTCAGAGAACAAGGGTATAAATGGGCAAAGAGCTTAGCACATGTAAGAGCAAAATCATTGGTAGGTGTTGGCATTATTCTCACTTTAAATACCATGGGGATATTTATCTTCAGTAATGTCCAGTAGTCTATCTGTCCTTGCTTATTTTTTCTCCTCTTATTTTCTTTCATTTGTCCCCCAGAACCCTTTACTGGCAACTTTATTGTAACCCCTAAGCACCAACACCGTCTTTCTACACTTAGGCTTGAGATTCTGGGTGAATGACGGAGAAGGGGCCTTGCTTCTTCCTATGAGCTCCCTGCAGTTTTCAATGAGTTCACTGTTCCGAGAGCATCATCCTAGAAGCAGCAGTGCTCTCTGTAGCAGCAGTGGAATCAGTTCACCGTTGGATTCAGCCTCTTGGTGCCCCACCTTGAAGACATCAGCAGGGTAATGCCTCCTCATATCTGAGTCCCTGGAGTCTTGCTCTAAACTCAGAGACACCAGCCCCAGCCCAGCAGCATCCTTCTCAGAGATTTGAAATTCAGCAACATGAGGCCCCTTCTTCAAGTTTCCAACGTTTAAAATTATTTATTTCACTGGTATACCTTTAGCTAGACTCATTACAAAAAGAAGAGAGGGAGCCCAAATAAATAAAATCAGACATGAAAGAGAAGTTACAGTTGAGATTGTAGTACTGCAAAGGATTACAAGAGAATACTATAAACAATTACATACCAACAGATTGGGCTACCTAGAAGACATGGAAAAGCCTAAGAAACATAAACCTTTTAAGACTGAATCATAAAGAAACAGAAAATCTGAACAGACTGATTATCAGCAACAAAATTGAATTAGTAGTAGTAGTAGTAGTAGTAATAATAAAACTCCCAGCAAACAAAAGCCCAGGACCAGATGGCTTCACAAGTAAAGTCTACGAAACATTTGAAAAAAGTTAATACTCCTTCTCAAACTACTCCAAGAAATTGAAAAGGTATGAATACTTTCAAACTCATTCTATGAGGCCAACATTAGCCCAATACCAAAACCAAAGACACTACGAAAAAAATTACAAGCCAACAACCCTGATGACTATAGATGCAAAACTTCTCAAAGAAATATTAGCAAACCAAATTTAGTACTAAATTAACAGGATCATACACCATGATCAGGAGGATTTATTTCAGGGATGCAAGGATGATTTTATATATGCAAGTCAATCATGGACAACACTCAACTTGTGAATGGCTAAGTGAGAACCATAGTCCAGCTCTGCTAACCTCCAGATGTTCCAGTTCACTGAGCTACACTTGAATTTGGATGACTTATTGTGTTTATTTTTTCTTAAAAAAAAACACACCACAAAAACAAACAAACAAACAAAGAAAAAAACAAAGGAAGGGAGAGGGTTGGAGAGATAGGAACATCGAGAGAGAGAAACATTGATCATCGCCTCCTGCATGCCCCTTACCAGAGATTGAGCTCACAACCTGGGCATGTGCCCTGACCAGGAATTGAACCAGTGACTTCTTGCTTCATGGGTCCATGCTCAACCACTGAGACATACCAGCTGGGCTGAATGACTCATTGTTGAAAACATGGCCACTCAAGCTTCTCCAGCCCTCTTTTGTGATAATGCTTGATAGGCCAGACATCATAACATTTACCAATGCTGAAGAGGAGAATGTAAAAGATCACTCACTTACATTATTCTAGATACCACACACATTTTGGACAATCCTATACAATAAAAGGCTAATATGAAAATAGATCAAACGGCAGAACAATCAAACAACTGAACAACTGAACAACCAGTTGCTACAACGTGCGCCGACCAACAGTGGGTGTGCATGGAACATGGTGGGCATTGGCAGCAGGTGGCAGAGTGCAGAAAATGGCAGGCGTTGGTCACGGAAGGATGGTGGAGCAGGTGAGCAGGGATGTCAGACCAAGGTGGGGTGCCAGTCACTGTCATCGGGGCAAGCCTCTGGTAGTTACTAAAAATTCTTTGCTACTATATACCATGGTCTCACCAGGCACTCACACCTGCTGCCAGCATTGGCCCTGCTCACACCCACTACCAGTGTAGGCCTTGGCACTGATTGCTTGGTGCCATCAGTGGTGGCTGCTGGCCTCCATCACTCCTCAGGGCTTCTCCACCTCCCCATGCTCTTGAGGGGCCTGGCGCCAGTCCTGATCACTCAGCACTGTCAGTGGGTGCAAGTGGCGGCTACCAGCCCTGATCACCCCTGAAGGCTTCTCCACCTCTTCCTGCTCCTGAGGGGCCATTGGGGCAGCAACTGCTGCTTACACCCACTGCTGGCACTGGCCCCAATCACTCTGCACGATCAGCAAATGTGAGTAGGACCAGCACCATCAGCACATGGGAGCAGGCACCCGTGGGAGCAGGGCTGTTGGTAGACAGGGGACCAGGGCCATGGTGGGAGGGGCCAAGTGGGGGTATGGAGGATGGGCTGAGACCTGCCCCTGTGCCCACTGTAGCCTCCCAGCCCACAGTTCCTTTCAAGGTGCATGAATTCATGCACTGGGCCCCCAGTGTGTGTGTGTGTGTATCTATATCTGTATTTATATCTATATCTTTATCTGTATCTATATCTATATGTGTAAAAGTTATATATAAATGAGAGACACACATACATATATTGTTTAAAACTTTTCTAAATTGTTATGTAAGGTAATATCTTCATTTTATGATGAGCAGCAATGGAGATTTATTTTAGTCAAGTGACTTACTCATCTTGGACAAGATAGCAAAGATCCTGGAGAGATTAAGGTCCCAAACATGTCAACATCATGAAAAATTTCAGGGTTAAGCTTTAATGAACCCCTGAGCTGTGCTGTCCCTTCCCAGTCATACTATACTATCTATTTTATTGTGTCTCTAGGACAGACATGCCTCTGACAACGTCAGCTTCCTCTCCATCCTACCTAATAACATTTGGGAGTGTGGGAAAAGCTTTCTCAGATATTTATCAGGCCCCTCAGAGCCACGAGGCAATCACAGGGGGTCTCTTTGCAGGAAGTGAGCCAGGCTGGCCGCTCGGGGGAGCCTGATGCGTTATTTTTAGGCCACTTGTTTCCCAGTGCTGATCTTCAGATGGACGAAAGCTGTGTCTGCACTTCCTGCTGATGCTCGGGATGTCAGTGATGCTTGGGATGTCAGCCCCTGTGTGCTGAGTAATTGGTAGTCACTTCTCTCTGGCATCTGACAAGGCTCAACCATAGACATCATGATGAACTCTCACTACAGGTTCACCAAAAGGATGTTTTTATAAGGAAAGGGGATGGTTTCCAGGAGAAGGAGTTTGAGCCTTAAAGAATGAAAGTTTAATATTTTGTCACATCAACTGCTAAACAACACCTATACTTTCTCTAGGTCTCCAAAGCCTTTACAAAAAGGAGATATATGTAATACTATATGTAATACTTTAAACAATAAAGAATTTTTTAAAAAAGAAAACAATGTCATTTATGGTTCACCAAGACTGACTTTTGGATTCCTCTGTAAGAAAACCAGAATGTTCTAGTACTTCTGTGCTCAATTTCATACATATTTTTCTTTCTTTATTAAGGTATTACAAATATGTCCTTATTCTCCCATTATCCCCTACCTCCCATTCAATTTCATACATTCTTGATACTCAGTATGTGTTCAAGAAATGTTGGTAAGTGAATGAAAGAACTATGATTTGTCCAATGTGTTGAAATTGTGTGTTATAGGTATTGACAGTGGAGAAGACATTATATTATAAACTAGAGACCTGATGCATGAAATTTGTGCAATAGTAGGCCTTCCTTCCCCCCAGCTGCCAGCACCAGCTTCCCTCTGGCACCCAGGACCGGGGCTTCCCTCTGGCCACCAGCAGGCATGGGGGACCCAGCTTCCCTCGAAGCCCCAGCTTCATCAGGAAGGTTTTCTGAAAGGACATCCAGTCTAATTAGCATATTATGCTTTTATTATTATAAATTTTTATTATAGATTAGAGGCCCGGTGCACAAAATTCATGCACAGGGGGCAGGGGATGTCCCTTAGCCCAGCCTGCACCCTCTCCAATCTGGGACCCCTTGAGGTATGTCCGACTCCCCGTCTAGGCCCAATCCTGGTAAGATCAGGCCTAAATGGGCAATCGGACATCCTTCTCACAATCCAGGACTGCTGGCTTCAAACTGCTCACCTGATTGCCCCTAACTGCTTCTGCCTGCCACCCTGATCACCCACTACCCACTACCCTGCCAGCCCAATTGATGTTTAACTGCTCCCCTGCCAGCCTATTTGCCCCCAACTTCCCTCCTCTGCTGGCCTGGTTACCCCTAACTGCCCTCCTTTGCAGGGCCTGGTCCCTCCCAACTGCCCTCCCTTGCAGAGCCTGAAACCTCCAACAGCCCTCCCCTGTTGGCCATCTTGTGGTGGCCACCTTGTGTCCACCTAGGGACAGGATCTTTGACCACATGGAGGCAGCCCTCTTGTGTGTTGGAGTGATGGTCAATTTGCAAATTACTCTTTTATTAGATAGGATAGAGGCCTGGGGCATGGGTGGGGGCCAGCTGGTTTGCCCTGATAAGTGTCCCAGATCAGGGTGGGGGTTCCCTTGGGGTGAGGGGCAGCCTGGGTGAGGGGCCTGTGGAGGTTTGCAGGCTGGCCACACACCCCCAGTGACCCAAGCAGAGGCCCTGGGATCTGGGATTAATCTATATCTTCAATTGAAACTTTGTAGCCTGGAGCGGAGCCAAGCCTTCTGCTCACTCCGGGTTGGCAGCCATTTCTGTTTGAAACATTGTAGCCTAGAGTGGAGGCCTAGGCCACAAATGGCAGACTGAAAGCTTGGCTTCTTCTGTTGCCAGGGAAACCCAAGCCTCTGTTCTCTCCAGCTCAGTGGCTGCGGCCATTTCTGTATCTTTTGTAATTGAAACTTTGTAACATTGAGTGGAGGCCTAGGGAGGCAGAAAGCTTGGCTTCCTCTGTTGCCGGGGAAACCCAAGTCTTCCTCCTTCTCTCAGTGGTGGCAGCAATCTTGGTTGGGGTTTATTTGCATAATTTGCTCCTCATTGGCTGGTGGGCGTAGGTGTGGGCATGGCTTGTGGGTGTGGAGAAGGTAGAGTCAAATTTGCATATTACTCTCTTATTAGATAGGACTAGAGGTGAAGTGCACGAAGTTTGTGCAATGGGAGGGGTCCCTCAGTGTGGCCTGCACCCTCTTACAATTTGGACATCCCTCTTGCAATCCAGGACTGCTGGCTCCTAACTGCTCACCTGCCTGCCTCCTGATTGCCTCTAACCACCTCTACATGCCTGCCTGATCACTCCTAACAACTCACCTGCCTGCCTGATTGTTCCTAATTGCCTCTGCCTCAGCCCCTACTGTGGTGACTTCATCTGGAAAGATGTCCAAAAGGTCATTTGGCTGTCTGGTCTAATTAGCAAATTATGCTTTTATTATCATAGATTATAGATTTTAATTTTCATTATTATAGGGATTCATCTGGACCAGACTCAGAGAGAGTTTATGCTAATAGATACAGCCTTCTAATAACAACAAAAATTTAAAGCAAAATTACGAAAAAGTAATTTATAGCCATTCTATTTGACTTTCTCAGAGAATATCATAGGGGGAGGTTCCATTTCATTCAGGGAAACACTGTAATAATAACTTTGCCTTTTCTCTCCAACTTTCTCATATCTTATAGCTCCGTGATGGCGAACCTATGACATGCGTGTCAGCACTGACACGTGTAACCATTTTTGATGATATGCAGCTGCATATGATTGCATACAGAGAAGCATGGGGCCACATGCCGAGAAGGACGTTTCATCCTCGGCTACTGCATGACCAGGTGCAGTAGCCGAAGATGAAACATTTGCTGTAGTGTAGACACTCTGTGCCAGAGGTCTGTAGGCCAAAACAACAGAACTCTGGCACAGAGCGTCTAGTTCTGGGACTTCCGGTTAGGCCGTTAGAGGATCTTTGATCTCACTTCTGGCCAGTGCAGCAGGGAGCAGCGGCATCTCTCGGGGCCCTGTGATTGCCATTACCAGCAATCATATAACCATAGCAACCATCATCCAATCTACTGTTCTGGGGTGTCGTGGATTTCTAATGGACCATCATTACTGAGATAAGTAAAGGGGAGGCTGAGAGAGGAGAGGGCCTGTGTTATGGGTGCTGTTTCCCACCATTAGAAATAGTGGCAGCTCTCTTAATTTATATAAGGAACGTCATTTTGCAGCATAGTGCAAACTCCATTTCACCACTATTGCTGTTGTACATCCTTATTAACCCTTATTTCTGCTAATTAACCCTGCCCTTTCCTAAAAGACAGTTACATGTGCCATCTTGCGGTCAATTAGGCTAGTTAATCCCTTATTGCCTGCAGGGGTAACAGGCTATCTATAACTCTATCTTCTGTCACTGCCCCCCTGATGGAAAACCCAAAAAATAAAAAACCAAGATTAAGTAAAGGCAGTGGTAGTAGCAGTAGCCGACCCTTTCAAGAGACATGGTCTGAGATGTATGGCATTATAGAAAAAAATGGCAGATCATTTTGCATTCTATGTACTGAAACAGTAGTAAGCAGAATGTGTAATTTAAATAGACATTTTGAAACTAAGTCCCAGCTCTTGGAAAAAAGTGAGGATGAAAGGAAGGAATACATTTCCTGGCAGCTACACCTTTATAAGAGCCAATCTAATTCCATCCTTAAATTTATAAAAGGCTCTACAAATTTAATATCTGCAAGTTTGAGCATTGCTCACTCCATAGCTCAGCATGGAAAAGCACTCAGTGAGGGGGAATTTATTAAAGAAACTATCCTAAGATGTGCACCAGTTCTATTTCACGATATGCAGAATAAAGATGCAACTATTAAGAAAATATCTGAGTTACCACTCGGTAGAAATATCATAAAAGACCAAATAAGAGACTGAACACAAATGTATAACATCAATTAAAGAGAGACATAAGTAATTGTAAATATTTTTCGATCTCTCTTGATGAAACTACTGATGTCACATCACATGCTCAGTTGGCCATTATTGGTCGATATTCTGATGGTCTCACAGAGAAGAGTTGATAAAGTCAGTATCAGTGCCAATAAGTACATCAGGAAGTGAAATATGTAAGGTTGTTATAGAAACATTCTGTGACCTAAGCATTGATATCTCTAAAGTTGTGTCAGTGATGACAGATGGGGCACCAAACATGGTGGGGAAAAAAAGTCGGATTTGTGAAATTGTTTACAGAAGCTATTGGACATCTGATTGTGCCTTTTCATTGAATTATCCATCAGGAGATTTTATGTGGCAAGGCAGGATTCACCGACTTAAACGACTTAATGTCAGTTGTTACAAAAATAGTTAATTTAATAGCTGCTCGCCGCCCTCACAAGTGATAATTTTTTGCACTTTTACTGCAGGTTGATTCCACCTACAGTGGACTGCTGATGTACAATAATGTAAGATGGCTGAGCCGAGGCAAAGTTCTTGAGCACTTTGTGGAGTGCTTTGAAGAAATTCAGGTATTTGTTGAGGATAAGGATCTGGGAAACTTTTCTCAGCTCAATGATGATAAGTGCGTCAACACTTTAGTATTTTTTACAGATCTCTCTGTTCATATTAATGAACTGAACTCAGAGTTACAAGGTTTTGGCAAAAGTATTGACGTTATGTTTGGATACATAAAAGCTTTTGAAAGTAAACTTAAAATTTTCAAGCGAGATGTCGAAACTATAAGTATTTTTGTCGAGTAACAAAGTATTTTGAGAAGGCCAGTGAAGCTGTACAAAATGAAATGGAACCCTTGCATATAAAGTACCAGAATGTTTTAGGCTCGGTACTTTACCAGTTCAGTGATAGATTTAATCAATTTAGAAGCCTAGAACAGACCATAAAAATAATTAAGTATGCTGATGTAGTAATCCAAAGTAATTTAGAATTAAATGGTTTCCAATGGATGCAAATTGATGATTTGAAGATGCAACTTGCAGAATTTCAAGACAGCATCTGGGCTCAGGTGTTTGTCGACTTGAGGTCAAAGCTTGAGAATCTGGAAAGGTGTTGCTTGGAGAATCAAGAGCAGTGCCACTATGAATAGAAGATTTGGAGTGCCTGGAACACATTAACAGACACTTTTGGCACCCTGAAAAATATAGCAATGGCTTTACTCACAAGTTTTCCCTCTATGTACTTTTGTGAGACCTTATTCTCAGCGTTAAATAATATCAAAACCAACAAAAGAAACAGATTGACAGATGGAGTCAGTGGCGCTTGCTTGGGCTTGAAGTGTACAAAATACCAACCTTCAGTTGAAGGTTTAGCCAATGAAATTCAGCAACAAAAAAGTCACTAATAGGCAGGTTAGTTCAAGAATTCCCCCTCCCCCTCAGTATCTTAGTTCATGGCACCCCACAAGTTAAATAATATTAAGACCAACAAAATAAACTGACTGACAGATGAACAAAGAAATCACTAAGCAGGTAAGTTCAATAATTAGTTTTTGGTTTATTAAATACAGTTATATATTGCAATTATACATTTTTGTTATTTAAACTATAAAAATAGCGAAATTATGGTTTTTTTCTCTAAGTGATACACCACCAGAGTTATGCTCGGTTTTTTGGTGAATTTTGACACACCAAGCTCAAAAGGTTGCCTGTCACTGTTGTAGCTACTCCAGAGCCTGTCTCCATGTACCTCCCCCAAGAATTACTTTCTTGCATTTCTTAACATGTTAAGCACCATGTCAGTCACTGGTGGCTGAAACGAAAAGGAAAACAAAACAGGCTTGGCGCTTAATGTGTTAAGCAGTTTTATGTCTTTTCTGATATCCCTAACTTTAAAAAAAATTGATTTTAGAGAGGAAGGAAGGGAGAGAGAGAGAAACATTGATGTGAAATAGATGCATTGATCAGTTGCCTCCTGTACCATGCTCCCTGACCAGGGATCAAACCCGCAACCTGAGTATGTGTCCTGATCCCAGGAACCCAACACTTGACCTTCTGATGCATGCATCAATGCCCCAACTAACTGAGCCACACTGGCCAGGACCCTAATTTTTAAAAATGTAAATCACTTTGGTCTCTTTCCCTTTGAGAAGACATTTTGCTTCTCTAGAGGACAGGAGGAGTGGGAAAACTCAGAGGACAAATATAGGATTTTTCTTTGTGGGACAAAGGAGACTTAAAGGCTATTTAGACTTAACTTGAAAACTTTTATTCTCTGTTTTATATGCTAATTACTAGGAATTGGTTTTGGAATGGGCATGAAATGCATTCTGATCAAGGAGACCTGAAGTTTCCCCTGTTAGATATTTATGTCTGAATGTGAAGCTTGGAGCCTTGGTGAGCATCTTATGACCACAAGGGACCCAGCTGCCTAACATAGTGGCGAGGATGATGGGAGCACCTGACAGCACCACCAAATTCATCACCTACCTCTGGATCTCTTGTTATTATTATAACTTTCCTCATGGTTTAAGCCACAGTGGTGCTGGAGCCAGGATTTCTGTTTCTTGAGGAATTCTAAAAATTGTTTGTGTGATGGTAAATATTAAATGATTAGCCCATATATAACACTTCACACCCTGTGTGGCATTTAATAAAGAATCATAAATGCTAGCTATCTCTAATAAAAATATGAACTAAATCTATTATATCTGTCCCCAGGAGTAGCCGAAGGTATAATTCATGTTTTACTTGGTTTTCCAGAAGTTCTTACAAAACAGAAAAATAAAGGATATGGTGGCCAGCAATTATGTAGAGAAAATTTGACAGGTTTTTCTATATTTATGATAATTTTCTTAGGCTAGATTCCCAGAAGTGACATAACTGGGCATAAGCATTTAAATTCTCATCACATATATTATAAAATTGCTGTCCCAAAGGCTGAACCATTTTATGGGACAACCAGCAATCTTGTTAAATGTGTCTTTCACTCGTCTTGGTCAGTGTTTAGAATAATTATTTAAAACAGGTTTTTTTTTCTTCTGATAGGGAAAATGTGGACTCACCATTCTGATTTCGTTTTTTTGGACTATTGGTAACTTTTAAAATACTTAACTAGGTGTCAGACATCTCCTGGTGTTGGTGGAGGTCTAGGAGCAGGCACCAGTAACTTACAATGGTCTGGCTGGTTTGAAGTAACTAAAGGGCTTGGAATAATTTGCCTTTGTAGCATCCTGGGTCATCTAGAATTTCCTGGCTGTGTTTCTCTTGAACTTCTGGAGTCCTCTTCCTGAATGGGAACAGAAGAAGGGTAGCCAATGCTACGGAGAGCCGCTTATTACCAGGGCCACCCTAAGGTGTGTAGGGATCCTTGGGAGATATTTTTACAACCTCCTGTCTATATCAACAGTTTGAATCAGCCCAAATCAATGTCAGCACCTTTTTGATGGACAAATCTGGCATGATTCCCACAATAGAAATACCACACTGGCCACAGAGCAGTTCTCCTATCAGGCCACTCTCCTAGAACCAGCGATTAGCCTCTAGGCTCCTGGATAATGTATTGGGCAAGAGTCTTGGAGATACATAGGGCATCTGGTCAACCCCACACATAGTAGAAGTGGGAATAGAGAGTTGGAGAACATCTCAAAACAGAGAAATGGAACCCCTGGTCTATTCCCAGTCCAGGCCTGATGCATCCTACCTGGACTAACATTGATTGCCCAAGACCCAAAAGTGTCTTTAGAAAATCAGGCGAACACTCATAATCATGTAGGCCAAGCATGTCAAATTTGTGGCCCATGGGCCGCATGCCTCTTTTATTTGGCCTGTGTTAGCCTTTGAGTTTGACATGCTGGGTGTAGGCCCCCTTGCCTGGGTCTAAGGGGTACTTACTATTATCACTACATTAATAGCTAATTACAATTGCATTTTTCTCACATCCAAGGCCTTGTGCTGCATATTTTCCATTGAACTAGTTGTAACATGATTTCATTTACAGTTGCAAAATGAGTGCTTGGATGTTAACAGACTGGCTTGCTTAGGCAGTGTGATGTAAGCCAGTGCTCAAACCAGCTTGGTCCAGTGCCATAGCAACAGAGAAAAGCCTTTTGGGCTATCTGTCCTCCCTTACCTCCAGGAGTTCCTCCTTCCACTTGCCTTTTAAATCTCTGACTTTCAGAGCATCTCACATCTGGTCTTCCTCATCAAGCATCTGCCTTGAGTCTGTATCTAATGATACCCTTGCAGCCCCTTTCTTTGTCGGCATTTCATATTACAGATGTCTTCTTACATTCAGTGAGATCTTTTCAAACAACATGGAATTAGGTTATAGACTATGTTTCTTGGAGGTAGGCTGACTCTGAAAATAGTTCAGAACTATAGGGTCGCAGTCAGCCACAAAGGACCACTCTCCCTATACACACTTGGGTTTTAGAATGGTTGCCCCAAGAGCTTTAAGAAATGTTTGTTTTCCACCCCATTATTTTCCAAGGGAAATGTCAAATGAACATATCATTTCCAAAGAAGTGAATCTAAATTAAGATACTGTGCAACTGGTTATTGTGGCTCTTCTCTATGACTCCCAATCCTATTACAAGACTAGAGGCCCATGCACAAAATTTGTTCACTGGTGTGGGGAGGGAGATTTCCTCAGCTTGGCTGCACCCTCTTGCAGTCCAGGGCCCCTCACTCCTTACCGCCCTCCTTAGTTCTGCCATGGAGGTAAGAGAGACTCCCACCATCACTGCTGCACTAGCCAGCTGTGAACTAGGTTTCAGGCTGAGCAGTGCTCTCCTTGTGGAGGAGCTGCCTCCTGGTGGTCAGTGTGTGTCATAGCGACCAGTCTTTCTGCCAGTCATTCTGGCAGTTGTTCCAATGGTCGGTCAATTGCATATTAGGCTTTTATTATATAAGATATTCATTCACTCGTTCACCTGCTGGGATATACAACAACAGCAGAAAAATGGCAAAATTGAAACTTTTGAAGCCTTCGGTTATTTATAAATGGCTACCTTCCCCCTGACACAGTTTTAAAATGATGTCCAGGTGGAATATCTGATAGCCCTCCTTCACACCCCTATGGAACATGCTTGGGAAATACAGACAGACAGTGAACTTTGATGACATATATAATATGGCATACTGTTTTAGTATGAAATGTGCAAATATGTTGAAGTAATTGGACTATTAGTCCACCATTGGTGAGAGGAATTTGCATTATACAGTAAGAACTTTTCATTCTCTTGTGAAAGAGACCTAATTTTATTTGCTTTGTATTGCTAAAGACAGCAAGAAAGAAGACTGAAAGGTTGGCACTCAGCCATTCAGCCGCAGAACCTGCAGTCTGAGTATTTGACATCTGTCAATGGGATCCCTTCGGCATCCTGTCAGTACACAATGAATGTAACTTCAGAGAGGAGGGAGACCCTCTGCACCATTGTTCTCATCATAGAAACATCTACTCTGTGAACCAATGAGCTGTTTAAACCCCTATATTATAGTTCTACCTTCAATTGCCAAACAGTTATACTTTCTCCAACTTTTACACTTCCATTGGATGTGATTCTATGAAAAGAAAATTATGCCGAGACCGGGAGATCAGTGCCTTGGAACTCAAAGCCGGGAGATCTGCGCCTGAAATAAAATCTGTGGCTGTTGGAGCTGGTAAATGTGGGAGAGGGCCCTCAGAGCTGGTGGCAGAGGGAATCCCTGGAGGGCAACCAATTTGGATCTGACAGAGGAGGGAAACCCCGAAGATTTGGGGAGGGTCCTGGCTGCTAAAACAGCAGTCACCATTAGAGAGGCAGTATTGAATACCACAGGGACAGTGAGATTTCAGTTCAGGCTAGAGAGGACCAATAGACACAGAGGTCAATCTAGAAACACTGCCACCCAGGGGCCGAATCACAAATTGACTCTTGTGTAACACAAGGAATTGTTTTTATTTTCTCTTTATTCTACTTTGGGAATACAGTCTATTTTCATCTACCCTTTAGTATCTTTTACTCTACCTCAACTTCACCTTTATACCACCACTCTCTTGCTAACCTTTCCCTATTTAGTGCCTTGTTTCTCTTACACTTTCCCCGCTTTAGATTTACCTCAATTCTTTCTTTCTTTCTTTTTACCACCTGTTAAAATTTCACCCCACTTATATATCTAATCTCCAACCACCTACTCCACCTAGTCCATATATACCTCTAGCTTCTCTGACTTCACTATCCTAAATTGTTTTTATCCCTGTCCTGTTGTTGTTGTTTACTTGACTATTGACTATATCGATTTTTTATGTCGGTTTGTGAGATTGATTTGCTTATTCTTTTATTTAGTTTTGTTTTGTAGGGGTTTTTTTTTTTTGGTATTGTTTCTTGTTTTGTTGTCCTCATTTGCATTGTTTTTTAGATAGATTTTTGCTTCTATGTTCCCTCACCTCTCTTGATTATTAGTAGTTTTATGTAGTTTGTATCAATCTCCAGGTACTTGTTGCTGGTTTTTGTTCGGATTAGGGGCTGTCCTATAGGAGTTTTCACCCCACATTTATAGTTTACTCCCTTTTTTTTTTACTTCTTCCCCTTTTCCCATTATCATTTTGGCATTCTTGTCTTTCTTTTTGTGAGTGTGTGTGTGTGAGGGGGTTCTCTTTATTTGTGTGTGTGTGTGTGTGTGTGTGTGTGTTTGTGTGTGTGTGTGTGAGTGTGTGTGTGTGAGTGAGGGGGGATTCTCTTTCTTTTTTTCTCACCTATCACCAAATTTGCCTTTCTCTGGCAATCACCTTTATTTGGAATTACCATTACTGTGACTACATTCCTGTTCAGTGTCTAGTGCATTGCACCGGGTTGCATTGTATTTTGTGCCTTTAAATCAACGCAGGAGAGTGAGAACTACATAACGAGATACACAGAGAAGAGAGACTATGGGGAGACAAAGAAACAGCCCACATATGAAAGAAAAACAAACCTCAACAGAAAAGGAGGTAAATGAAATGGAAGTTATCAACTGTCAGAGAAAGGATTCAGAGAAATGGTCATAAGGTGTCTGAAAAGAATGGAAGACAAATTTGACAATATGAGTAAGAACCAAGAGGAACTGAAGAAGAACCAAGAGGAAATGAGGAAGACACAGGAAGAAATGAAGAGGAGCCAAAAAGAAATGAAAAGTGACATTGCTGAAGTAAAGAACCCAGTAGAAAGTATTAAGAGTAGACTAGAAGAAGCAGAGGACCGCAACAGTGAGCTAGAAGACAAGCTAGGAAAAAATAACCAAGTAGAGCAGCTTCTAGAAAAAAAATTAAAAAGCAGGAGGAGAGCCTAAGGGAACTTTGGGACAACATGAAACAAAACAACATCCACATAATAGGGCTTCCAGAGGGACAGGAAACTGAGCAAGGAATAGAAAACCTGTTGGAAGAAATGACAGAAAACTTTCCTGATATAGGAAGAAAAAACCCAACACAAATCCAAGAAGCTCACAGAGTTCCAAGCAAATTAAACCCCAAAAGACCTATGCCAAGGCATATTATAATTAAATTAACAAACATCAATGACAAAGTGAGAATCTTAAAAGCTGCCAGAGAGAGACAGAAAGTCACCTACAAAGGAACCCCCATCAGACTAACAAGTGATCTCTCAATAGAAACATATCAGGCCAGAAGGCAATGGAATGAAATTTACAAAGTCATGCAAAGGAAGGGTCTGAATCCTAGAATACTATACCCAGCAAAGCTATCAATCAAAATTGAAGGTCAAATCAGGAGCTTCACAGACAAAAAAGGACTAAGGGAATTCATTACCACCAAACCAGCAATGCAAGAAATGCTAAAGGGTCTGTAAAAAGAAATAGTAAGTGAAGAAGGAACACAGGTGTAAAGAACAAAAATTGCAACATATAAGTACCTATCAATAATAAATTTAAATGTAAATGGTTTAAATGCTCCAATAAAAAGACATAAGGTAATAGACTGGATAAGAAAACACGACCCATGTATCTGCTGTCTACAAGAAACCCACCTCTGAAAAAAAGACGCACACAGACTGAGGATGAAAGGATGGATAAAAGTTATTCAGGCGAATGGAAATGAAAAAAATCTGGGATAGCAATACTTACATCTGACAAATTAGATCTCAAAGTGAAGGACATAACAAGAGATAAAGAAGGCCACTTCATAATACTAAAGGGAGCAATCCAACAAGAAGAAATAACTCTGGTAAACATGTATGCATCCAATACAGGAGCACCCAAATACATACTAAAACTCCTAGAGGATATCAAGGGAGAGATAGACAGCAAGACAATCATAGTAGGAGACTTTAATACCCCACTATCACCATTGGACAAATCCTCTCAACAAAAAATCAGTAAAGAAACATCAATCCTCAATGACTCATTAGACCAGATGGAATTAATTGACATCTTCAGATCATTTCACCCCAAAGCCACAGAATATACATTCTTTTCAAGTGCCCATGGGTCATTCTCAAAGATAGACCATGTGTTGGGTCATAGGCACAGTCTCTCCAAATTCAAGAAGATAGAAATAATATCAAGCATATTCTCAGATCACAGTGGCATAAAGCTGGAAATCAACTGCAATAAAAACAATCCAAAGAAATCAAACACATGGAGACTAAACAGCATGCTATTAAACAATGACTGGGTTAATAGAGAGATCAAGGAAGAGATAGAAAACATCATGGAAACAAATTACAATGATAGCACAATAATCCAAAATCTATGGGACATAGTGAAAGCAGTTTTGAGAGGGAAGTCCATAGCTCTACAATCCTACTGCAAAAAACAAGAAACAGCGGCAATAAATTATCTAACCCAACAACTTAAAGAGTTAGAAAGAAAGCAACAAGAAAAGCCCAGTGTAAGCAGAAGGAAGGAAATAGTAAAGATCAGAGCAGAAATAAATGACATAGAGACAAAAGAAACAATACAGAAGATCAACAAAAGCAAGAGCTGGTTCTTTGAAAGGATAAACAATATTGATGAACCTCTAGCCAGGCTTGCCAAGAAACAAAGAGAGAGGATCCTAATAAATAAAATCAGAAATGAAAGAGGTGAAATAACAACAGACCCCATCAAAATACAAAAGATGGTTAAAAAAATACTATGAACAACTCTACTCCAACAAACTGGACAACCTGGAGGAAATGGATATATCCCTAGAAAAATATAACCTCCCAAAATTCAATCAGGAAGAATCTAAACAACTCAGTAGACCAATAACTGTGGAAGAAATTGAAGTAGACATCAAAAAGCTTCCAGCAAACAAAAGCCCAGGGCCAGACAGCTTCACAGGGGAGTTTTACCAAACATTCAAGGAAGAACTAAAACCTATCCTCCTCAGACTATTCCAGAAAATTCAAGAGGATGGAACACTTCCAAACTTCTTCTATGAAGCTAGCATCACCCTAATACGAAAACCAGATAAAGATGACACAATGACAGAGAATTACAGGCCAATATCCCTCATGAATATAGATGCCAAAATCCTCAATAAAATTCTAGCAAATCGGATCCAGCAGTACATCACAAAGATCATACACCATGACCAAGTAGGATATATCCCAGGAATGCAAGGATGGTACAATATCCGCAAATCAATAAATGTATTGGAGAACCAAGATGGTGGCATAGGTGGAACACCTATCTTGCCGTCATACTCAGCAATTTTAATACTACAGCTTAACGAAGGAACAAACACCTTCCAGAATCACCAGAAAGCTCGCCGAGTGAGGATTCCACAAATAAAAGCGAAGGTAGGACAATGTGACTCGGAGGAGCGGCGGCGAACAGCGTTGAAAATTCGCGCGGAGAGAGGTTCGGAGCGTGCGCCGCGGGGAGGGCGGGCGGCTGAAAACCGGCCAGTTTTCTAGAACAGGGAGACAAAGACGTCCCACTGGACTGATTCTCCAGCTCTGGGCGAAGTCCAGAGAACCCACTATCATACGGGGTTAAGACTGGATGGTGGGAGGGCACGCCGAAGCTCGGGTGCTGCTGGGTCTGCCGGCTTGTGGAGAAGGAAGCTTGCGCGAACAGCTCGGCTGCGTGACGGTGCAGAGAGCGCTCTGCGACTTGTCTCTCATTCGGAAAACCGTCAGACTGCTTTGTTTTACGACCCTGGGGGAGACATTGCGCACGCAGACTCATTTTGGGAGAGTCTGAACTCCCTGGCAGCCAGTGGAGCTTGGCAGCTGCTCTCTCTCAGAGGTGCTGGAGGCCATTGCCCCGACACAGAGTCCCCGGGACCGCACAGGGTCCCTGGGGCCGCACAGGGCAGAGCTAACACTGTCTGCTTGGCCCGGAGACTCCGCCCATCCAACCTGAGCACAGCTGAGCTTCACAGACAATTGGCCTGGAGGTCAACCCCTCCAAGTGCTAACAATGATCAACTGACCTTAACTTCAGCAAGACTGTGCAACTCATATTCACCTCAGGTAACCGGGGAGGCTGAGCCACTCTCCCTAGTAGGAAGAATACCACACAAAGCTAATTGACCAACTCAGGGAAGCAGCCACCATGCAGCGACATGGAAAGAAATCAGATGTGAAAGAAATGGAGGAAAAAAAACGACTGGACATGAAATTCAAAACCACGGTTATAGGGTTTTTCAAGAGGCTCCAACAAAAGGTCGAGGCCTATAAGGAAATAAGCAAGACCACAAAGGAAATGATCAAGACCAACGTGCAAATGAATGAGTCATACAAGGAAATGAACAAGTCCCTCAAGGATATAAACAACACTTGCAAGGAAATGAAGGAGACCATCAAGGATATAAAGGAGACTCTCAAGGATATGAAAAAGGACCAACCAGAAATTAAGCATACACTGACTGAAATAAAAAATAGTATACAAAGACCTAAAAGTGCTCTGGAGCACCCCAAGAACCAAGTTAAAGATTTGAAATACAAAGAGGGAAAATCCACTCAGCTGGAAAAGCAAGAATCCAAAAGAATCCAAAAAATTTAAGATAGTGTAAGGGGCCTCTGGGACAACCTCAAGCATACCAACATCCGAATTATAGGGGTGCCGGAAAAAGAGAGAGACCAAGACAATGAAAACCTATTTGAAGAAATAGTGACTGAAAACTTCCCACACCTGGTGAAAGAAATTGACTTAGAAGTCCAAGAAGTGCACCGAACCCCAATATATAGGAACCCTTAGAGGACCACACCAAGGCACATCATAATTAAAATGCCAAGAGCAAAAGACAAAGAGAGAATAATAAAAGCAGCAAGAGAGACACAGTTGGTTACCTATAAGGGAGCACCCATACGATTGTCAGCGGATTTCTCAACAGAAACGATGCAGGCCAGATGGGAGTGGCAAGAAATATTCAAAGTGATGAACAGCAAGAATCTACACCAAGATTACTCTGTACAGCAAAGCTATCATTCAGAATTGAAGGTCAGATGAAGTGCTTCGCAGATAAGAAAAAGCTAAAGGAGTTCATCACCACCAAACCAACATTATATGAAATGCTGAAGGATATTATTTAAGAAGAGGAAGAAGAAAAAGGTAAAAATATAAATTATGAACAACAAATACACATCTATCAACAAATGAACATAAAAATCAAGTGAATTGATAGTCTGATGAACAGGATAAACTGGTGAATATAACAGAGACATGGACATAGAGAGGGAATGGACCAACAATTCTTGGGGAGAAATGGGTTGTGGGAAGTGCAGCAAGAGACTGGACAAAAATCTTGCAACAATGGGAGAGGACAGTGGGGAAGGGGAGGGGAGGGTCGAGGGTGGGGTAGGTACAAGGTGGAGGGGAGCTATAGGGGGATAAAAAGGGGAAACAATGTAATTAATAAACTGAACAATAAAGATAAAAAAAATTACGTCCCTGAAAAAAAACAAAACAAAAAACAAAAAAACAAAAAACTGGGGTCCTAAGTGATGTCACTGTCCCCTGGACCAAAATTATGTAATTAATATTAAAATATTACTGGTGTGACTGTACTTCCAATTAAGTAGAATGACAGAACGAACCACATGTTCTGTCTCAATACTCCTTACTTTGTTTAATAAATTCTCAGAAACTAAAATAAATAAATAAATAATACATAAATAAATAAATAAATAAATAAATAAATGTGATACATCATATAAACAAATTGAGAGATAAAAATCACAAAGTCATATCAATTGATGCAGAAAAAGCATTTGACAAAATCCAACACCCTTTCTTGATAAAAACTCACAACAAGGTAGGAATAGAAGGATCATGCCTCAAGATAATAAAAGCCATATATGAGAAACCCACAGCAAACATCATACTCAATGGGCAAAAACTGCAACCATTTCCCCTAAGAACAGAACAAGACAGGGATGCCCACTCTCACCACTCCTGTTAGACATAGTACTGGAAGTATTAGCCATTGAAATTAGACAAGAAGAAATAAAAGGCATCCAAATTGGAAAAAAGTAAAGCTATCCTTATTTGCAGATGACATGATATTGTACATAAAAAAAAACAAAAGACTCCATAAAAAAACTAATAGACATAATAAATGAGTTCAGCAACGTAGCAGGCTACAAAATTAACACCAAGATATCTATGGCATTTCTATATACTAATAGTGAACTTACAAAAAGAGAGACTAAAAAAGTAATCCCATTTACCATCACACCAAAAAATTAAGATACCTAGGAGTAAACTTAACAAAGGAGGTAAAAGACCTATTCGTGGAAAACTACAGGACACTAAAAAAAAGAGATAGGGAAAGATGTAAACAGGTGGAAGAACATACCATGTTTATGGATTGGGAGAATCAACATCATTAAAATGTCCACACTACTCAAAACAATCTATAAATTTATTGCACTCCCCATTAAAATACCAATGGCATATTTCACAGACCTAGAAAGAACTCTCCAAAAATTCATCTGGAATAAAAAAAGACCCCGAATAGCCACAGCAATCCTGAGAAAGAAGCACAAAGTCGGTGGGATTTCAATAACAGATTTTAAACTGTATTACAAAGCTACTGTTCTCAAAACAGCCTGGTACAAGAACAGACATATAGACCAATGGAATAGAATAGAGAATCCAGATATCAACCCAAACCACTATGCTCAATTAATATTTGACAAAGGAGGCATGAACATAAAATGGAGTCAAGACAGTCTCTTCAATAAATGGTGCCGGGAAAATTGGACATATATATGCAAAAAAATGAAACTAGACTACCAACTTACACCATACACAAAAATAAACTCAAAATGGATACAGGACTTAAACATAAGAAGGGAAACCATAAAAATGTTAGAGGAATCCACAGGAAGAAAAATCTCAGATATATGCCAAAAGAACTTCTTCAGTGATACTGCTCCTAGGGCAATGGAAGCTAAAGAGAAAATATACAAATTGGACTACATCAAAATAAAAAGCTTTAGCACAGCTAAAGAAACCATCAACAAAACAACAAGAAAACCCACTGTATGGGAGAATATATTTGCAAATGTTATCAGTGATAAAGGTTTAATCTCAAGCATCTACAGGCAGCACACCCAAGTCAATAAAAGGAGGACAAGTGATTCAATAAGAAAATGGGCAACAGACCTAAATAGAATCTTTTCAAAAGAAGACAAAAGGAAGGCCCAAAGACATATGAAAACTTGCTCAAAGTCACTAATTATCTTAGAGATGCAAATCAAAACGACTATGTGGTACTATCTCACATAGGTCAGAATGGCTTACATCAACAAATCAACAAACATCAAGTCCTGGCGAGGATGCGGAGAAAAAGGAACTCTCGTGCACTGCTAGTGGGATTGTAGACTGGTGCAGCCACTGTAGAGAACAGAATGGAGTTTCCTCACAAAACTAAAAATGGAGCTCCCATTCGATCCAGTGTTCCTACTTCTAGGAATATACCCTAAGAAACTAGAAACGCGAATTAGAAAGGATATATGCACCCCTATGTTCATAGGAGCACAATTTACTACAGCTAAAATTTGGAAACAGCCTAAGTGCCCATCAGCAGATGAGTGGATTAAAAACTGTGGTACATTTACACAATGGAATACTATGCTGTGGTAAAAAAGGAGCTCCTACCATTTGTAACAACAGGGATGGATTTGGAGAGCATTATGCTAAGTGAAATTAGCCAGGCAGAAAAAGATAAATACCACATGATCTCACTCATTTGTATAATATAATGAAGGACATAGACTGATGAACAAGAATGGGTCCAGAGACTGAGAAAAGTCCATCAGAATGTCAAACCTCAGGGTAAGTGGCAGGTGGTGGGAGTAAGGGGGAATATCAATATATTTGAATTCTTGAACCAAGGTAAGTAATTTGTGTTTTTATATCCCTGACAAAGTTTATATAAAGTTATAAAAAATTGGCAGCTAGTTTGAGATTGAATTGACATGGCCTAAAGCTTGTCATCTCCTACGGACACCAGTCCTTAGGCTAGGCCCTCCTTAACCTCCCGTGACACCATAATACTCTTACATGATATTATTCTACAATGTCATTATAATTTTTGATATTTGACAACAGCATATTATACAATTATCCCAAATAAACTTACAAAGTAATTCTTTGAATGCTGGGCAGCAATTTAAAAAAGGATAGGAAAGGAATTAATCCCTTTCCGAAAGAATTAAGGCACTGGGAAGGCACCTGAGCATTTCATATTGGCCCCTCTTGCCCTTTTTGCCAAGAGGGACGCTCTTCTTACAATCCAAATACACACAGCTGTTGCCAGAGCTTTCAGTTCAGCTGTGGCTGAAGCCTCTGGGTAGCTGGCACCATGGATCTGTCTCTGGACCAGTGGTGTGAGCTGGGCCCTCTCTGGAGAAGAAACCTGGGTCCCCCAAGATATGTGATCAGTACCGATACCCCACCAGCAGGAGAGGGGACCCCAAGGCAGGTGCTGGACGTGGAGGCCACGGGGGCATAGACTACAAAGGAGACAGAACTGAACCTCACATCACCCTGTTTGGCCCCGGAGGATGGCTGGTTAGCCAGAGACGGGTAAGATTCCTCAGGGAAGGAACAACTTAAGACTGGCACAGTTGCAGAAGGCCAACAGGAGAGAACTAAAAGGTCAACAGAGGTGGGGCACAGACCCTCACCCACAAACCTTGCAGGGGCTTGAATTCTCACCCCTCCTGAGGGAGGACTCCTGCCCCCATGGCTGCTTCACCTCCCACGCACAACTGAGACCGGGACCCAGGTGGCAGACAGAGACTCAGCCAGCAATAGCTGCTCTATATCTAAATTCAGTCTATTACCAGGAATATTCAGGACCTACTTAAGAATGCAAATATTCCTTTCCACTAGTATTTACAGGGTAAACTAAGATTTTTGCTTGAGTATTAAAATTGGCAGTAAAATAGTAATCAAGTTTTCAGATTAATTTAAATTGGCCAAGTGAAATAAGTGAATATTCAAGAAAATCTAAGTGTACTGGACAAAAAGCTTTTCCTAAAACATTAACTAAAATATCTATTAGTAGTTCATGTTACTATAAAATAGGCTAACATCCAAAAAACCTAAAGCAGTCATATTTGTGTGCAAAAATTAAAATTTAAAATTACCAAGACTGCAATATAAAATTTCCAAAAGCCCCCATTAATCAAAAAAGGTGGTGGGGGGGAGCAGTAGGGTAATATCATGTAAGGAAAAATATCCTCTAATTAAAATACCTCTAGAAAATTCTTACTCCAGAAAAGTAACTTCCATTTGTAAAGCCAACAGCAGGACACCCACGAAAAGCACACATGGTGTCAAAATAACCCAAAGGAAAATCATTTAGGCAAAAATAAAAAGAATCCCAAGTCTAATTTGCAGAGAGGATCCCTTTGTTAACTTTTGGTCGAGAATGTGTTTGTGTGTTTTCAGAGAACACCTCCAAGACCATATGGGTTCCTGCAACAGTGAGGAACTGAAGGGTCTGTTTTAGTCACAAGGACGGTCCAGAGATGGGGGACACTGACGACACCTTGCCATGCTAGCAGTCGGCAGCTGTGCATGGCTGCATGTGGCCCAGGACCAAACCAGAGTGGATGGATCTTGCATTGCCACAATGTGTCCACCATCTGGATACCATTGCTGATATGTACACATAAAGAACTATTGTACATTGAAACTGGGACTCAGAACAGTTGGACACTGAAACTGAGACTCAAACATTTTTTGTTCTTATACATTTATTTCTAGTATGCAGAAGCAAGATATTTTTGAAGAAAAGAAACAAGGGAGAGTGGTTGATATAGAGGCAGGGAGGCATTGAACAGGCTGTCAAGCTACAGGGGGAAGGCTGGGGTGGATGGGAGGCGAATGCTGGGGGAGATCAACCGAAGGAGTTGTATGCATGCATATGAGCATAACCAATGAATGAAAGACACTGGGGCAGGGAGGGAGGCAGGTGGGGACATTTGCTGGGGGGTAAGGAAGGCTGGGGGGAGGATAATGGGGAGGAAAAGGAAAACATATGTACTACTATTAAATATAAGTTATACTGCAAAAAAATCAATAAAATATATTTTAAAAAATAAATAAATAAAATACAAAAAGAAAATTATGCTACCTAAGATTTAATTGAAAGCCTGTTTATTATCATAGGCAGATACTAGAGAGCCACTTATTTGAACCTCTGAGGGCTGAAGAGGATTGATTTTCGAAAATAAATTAGCTCCCTCCCCCCACTTTGGGTGAAGTATAATAGTAACTTTGCCAGGGATCCAGCTGCCTTGAATAGTGGAGAGGGTAGCGTTGTTAGACTTTTCACAAAATTCAAGAAAATCTTATAAAATTTGTTGTCTGTTGGGGATCTCTGAGACAAAGCAGCCACTTCCCTTTTATAAATGTCTTTAGCCTCTTATTCTATGAAAAATAAAGTGACTCTATAGCAGAGGAGGTGATTTCAGAGAGGAGGCAGAAGGGCAATGAAGTAGGAAGTCATGAAAACCAGGATGGCAGAGGATTTTAGGAAGATGATATCAAAAATTACAAATGCAGCAGATTATCAAACAACTAGAGGCCTGGTGTAAGAAATTCATGCATGGGGGTATGTCTCTCAGCCCTGCCTGCAACCTCTCCAATCTGGGACCCCTCGAGGGATGTCCAACTGCCTGTATAAACGGGCAGTTGGACATCCCTCTCACAATCCAGGACTGCTTGCTCCCAACTGCTCATCTGCCTGCCTTCCTAATTGCCCCTAACTGCTTCTGCCTGTCAGCCTGATCACCCCCTAACCACTCCCCTGACAGCCTGATTGATGCCTAACTTCTCTCCTACCAGCCTGTTTGCCCTAACTGCCCTCCCCTGCAGGTCTGGCCCCCCCAACCACTCTCACCTGTAGGCCAGGGTCCCCTCCAACTGCCCTTCCCTGCAGGCCTGGTCACCCATAACTACCCTCCCCTGCAGGCTGGATCTCCCCCAACTGCCCTCCCTTGCAGGCCTGGAACCTCCCAACGGCCCTCCCCTGCTGGCCATCTTGTGGTGGCCATCTTGTGTCCACATGGGGGCAACCATCTTTGACCACATGGGAGCAGCCCTCTTGTGTGTTGGAGTGATGGTCAATCTGCATATTACTCTTTTATTAGATAGGATTTATAAATGGGAGGGATAGCCAGTCATCCATCAACACTTGGTAGTTCTCCATCTTGAATATCTGTGTTATTTATTTATTTATTTATTTATTTATTTATTTAAAATATATATTTTATTGATTTTTCACAGAGAGGAAGGGAGAGGGATAGAAAGTCAGAAACATCGATGAGAGAGAAACATCAATCAGCTGTCTCTTGCACACACCCTACTGGGAATTTGTCTGCAACCAAGGTACATGCCCTTGACCGGAATCAAACCTGGACCTTTCCGCCTGCAGGCTGACGCTCTATCCACTGAGCCAAACCAATTTCAGCTGTGTCCTCTCTTCAAATCCCTATTGACAGTTATCAAGGTTCAAGTCTTCATTAAATCTTTCTAAGTTACTGCAATTAGCTCCTAACTGGTCCCCAGGTCCCTCCCTCTTCCTGGAATGTTGACTTAGAGTCAGATGATAGTGGTACTATGGTTCACCTCCCTCCTGCATTTTTGCCTTCAGTCTCCCCATTGTTCACTGTCCTTTTCACAAAAGACGGGTTTCTCCCATTTTTTTTTATTGGACTGGGACCTCTCTTATATATGACATCAGGACAACTCCTGATTTGTTAAAGGAGCGAGATAAAAGAATTTAGAAAAATCTCTTTCTGGATAAAACCTACATTTCAATACTATTGTCTGTTTTCAAAAGAGCTACAGTAATTCTTTCCTGTCTTCATTTTCTTACCTCTACCCCAGGCATGGCAGATGGACCATTTAGATTGATGACACAGATTGTGTACACAGAAATGCAAAAGAGAAGAGCCCGTAATTGCTTTAAAATATTATATTGATGATTATCCTTATTTTATGGAAGAGGCATCCGAGGCTCAAAGAAATTACGTGACTTCCCCAAGCCATGGAGTCAGTGACAAGCAAAACTGAAATCCCAGGATCATGCCACTTTTTAGGGGGACACTACTGAATACTGATGGGCTCTGCCTAGTAGGGAGAGGATTTGGAGAAAGGGGCAAGAAGATAGATGATTTCAGGTGGGAAAAGGCAGGGGACTCCCATCCTCTATAACCTCTTCCCCATGGTTGATAAGCTGGGCAACAATTTCTATTTGCTGACATGATTTCTATGCAAATATCCCCTCACTCTCTCCTCCATGCCCCATAAATTCTGCAGTGAAATTCATGATCTCTGCAAAATTTTGGTGCTGCATGACCTTTTTTCTTTCTTGGTGGGAAGAATAAGTCTCATAAAAGGGGTGGAGAGTCCCATCTGAGTGCCCCCCCTCTGACTGAGGGGATGCACAGAGACAGCTTGGGTAGTACAGGAGTGAGAGAAAGTCATGATTCTGGAGTGAGACCTCAGGAGTAATTTTTAGAAATGTGGAGAGGATTTATACATTGAGAGCCAATGGAAGTGAGAGTTTTGAGCTCATCTTATCCAGCTCTCCTCAGGGCAGGTGAGTTCCAATTGATCTCTGCATTTTATCTGTCCTACACCTGGCACATATATCCTCAAAGTACCTCATTCCTTTCCATCCTAGAACCTCACATGGTTCCTGTTTCCTAGCAACAACAAATCAATGGTTTGTTTGACCGAGATTCTTAAGAAAACTGGCCCCGTAGTATGGAGGGTGTTTTTTTTTCTCTCTCTCTCCCACGTCCAGTGTGGAGAGAGAATCGGTTCAGTTTCTGAGTGGAGGAGCTGAGGATGAAGAAAAATGAGATATAGAAGAGAAGACACAGAAGTAGGATTAAAAAGCTGGGACTAGATGGGCATCTGTTCTCCCTCTCATGGAGAAACAGCCACGCACATGTGAGACCACGAAGCTGCATTTATTTATATTCCACAATACAAAGGGGTTTCTCCAACATTAGGATCAAAGGAGTTTCAGTGAGCCCAGGCCCTATTCATTCACCCATTCCCAGAGCAAGTCTGCATTTACATATCAAGGCCCTCTCCCCCACACCTGAGGCCAAGCTGATAACATTGGTGAATATGTTTTTCCGAGGCCTGGTTTTTCCAGGCGCCTTAAATTCAGCTAGCACAAAGATTTAGAGAATGCTCAAAGTGTCTTGTCTGGGGCCACCCCCCACACCGTAGGATCACAGGGGCAGAAGTCTCATTGAAGTGGGTTCAGGAGAAAGTTTTGAGATGGAAGAGCAGAAATAGGAGGCATCAGCCACACATCCCCAAACTGGGGAGGGGTAGCTAAAGTATGCAGCGTGGCCGAATACATGTATTTTTTATTATTTCAAGACAAAGATACAGGCCTTAAGGATATTAGTAGGCATAGGAGAAGGAGATGAGACTCCTTTAAGAATAATTTGATTTTTTCCTTATCAGTTACACATTCTATCTAATAGAGTGAATATGCTAATTGACTGCCCCACCCTCAATGATGGTGGCACCCACAGCCAATAAGGATGGAATATGCTAATTGACTGTCATACCCTCAAAGATGGCAGTGCCCACAACCACAAGATGGCAGTGCCCAGTCCCCTCAGCACCACCAGGGTGGCAGGTGTGCAGGCCCAGCTGCTCTGCATGCCTGCCTCTAGAGTCTCCCAGTCACCTCAGCTGTCCAGCCACCCAGGGCCAGCCTGAGGTGCAGGCAAGCCTCAGATGGTGGCTGCCCAGCCTCCCAAGGCCGCCTGACGCTCAGGTAACCAGGGCCAGCTGAGGCTTGTGCTGCTGGCAGTGGCAGCAGCAGAGGTGTGATGGAGCATCTCCTTCCCCTGATCGCCAGGTCACCTCCCACCACTGAGGGCTCCCAGACTGTGAGAGGGTGAAGGCTGGGCTGAGGGACCCCCCTCCAGTGCATGAATCTTCATGCACCTGGCCTCTAGTTTACTCTATAAAACAATTCATGTCAAACAGTCACCTAAAAATCACTAACATCATTTTGTCTGCAGCTAGTTGTCATTTGATCAGTTTTCTTCTTCAAGTCTTTCAGGACTTTTCAGAACCTTCTGTTTACAGTTCACGGCTGACCAAGTATCTGTCTTTTTTGATTTGGCTTATTTACTTCTCTTGCCTTAACCTTCATCCACCTTCTAGAATGGCATCATGCAGCTCTATGGCACCACCTGCAGTTCCTGGAAGGCACCACACACCTTTAACTAAATTATCAGACTTCCATTATTATCTTAGCCCCTTTCTGCTTGGGAAAGTTCTCCTTTTAGCTCAGGTGACACTCCTCCAAAAAACATCTTTTTCAGCCCCAGTCATCTTGGTGTTTTCAGAGCAACCCTTGTTTTCCTCTTTGCTAATAGAGTGATTTTGGGTTGAGCAGCTGTCTGGATGCTGAGATTGTCATGGCAGGGACCATTGTGTTTTGTCTCTGTGTCACAGTTCCTTAGTCTGCCACCAAATAGGACTGCAATAGTTTTCTATCTGCTGAATGAAGTAAGGGCAAAGAACACTTAGCCATTTGTAGCACAAATTATATCAAGATTCAACTGCCTGTTTCCATTTTATGTTTTAAAAGACAACATCTTCCCCCCCCCCCCCCCCGCCCCCATGTACACAGTATTGGAGCAGGTGAGTCAGTCTCTGAGCAATAGCTGCTTCTAGTTTCAAGTGATAATATTTGGGGCAGCTATAAACATCCTTGCAGATCACATTTCCTTTTCCTTTAGAATTAATTTCTCATTATAAATTCTTCAAATTGATATTCTTGGGTCAAGGGTGTAAACATTTTTTATGATTACTGTCACCACTTGCGAAGTTGCTTTCTGCAAAGATGATGTCACTTTATAGGGCCACCACCAAGCATGTTTCCTCTGTTGGTGATTTGTTCATCGTTACATAGCAAGTCCATGTAAAGCCGGGTTTCAGACCCAATGCCAGGGTCTATGCCTTTAACTATGATCCTGTACCTTAAAGCTGACTTGGGGGAGAGGAGATGAGTTTTCTGATTTGGTAAAAGGGAAGGGAGGATGATCTTCTGAGAGAGGCCATAATGAGGACAGTGTCCCATGGATATCAGGTGACCCCAACAATGGTGGGCTGCCTTTTGGGATGAATATGCCAACTTGGTTGGCACATTTCTGGGATATATTTCAACAATAGTTTGGGCTTTGGGATGAAGAGAGAAGAAAGGGCAAAGGGGGATGTTCTGGGTTTTCATGTTGTTGGGTTGCATTCAGAACCGAAGAAGGGGCTTCTGCAGTCTGGATTCGGGAGGGCAGCATTAATGTGGCTGTCACAGTGGCCCAGGCCAGACAAAGGCCCACACGTGGCCATGTGGCTTCACTGTCTGCATGGTTCTGTCACCACTGCCACCATGATGATGGTGACTCCTATGTTATCCAGGTTCTGCTGAGAAGTAGAACTAGAGGGACATAGAGATACATCATGGATACCTATTAGGAGGAACTGGCTCACACTGTCACGAAGCCTGGAAAGTCCATAAACTGGGGACCCAGGAAAGCTAGTGGCATAACTCAGTTCAGGTCTGAAGGCCTGAGAACCAGGGGAGTGATGATGTGTAAATCCCAGTCTGAGGGTAGGAGAAGCAGTGAGGCAGGGAAAAGGGGTGAAGCCTCCTTCCTCTCAATTTTATTCTATCCAAGCCCCCAAGGACTGATGATGCCCACGCACACTGAGGAGGGCCACCTGCCTGACTGGGACCACAGATTCTGATGCTAATATCACCAGGAAACACCCTCACAGACATGCCAGCAATAATGTCAAATCTGGGCACCCCATGGCCAGCCAAGCTGACACATGAAATAAACCATCACAATTACTGCCACAGGACACATCCATCACTCATAAGGTGCTGGTCCCAATGGGAGGGGCTTCGTGTGGCTTATTTAGCCCTGCAGACCACTCTCTGGGGAAACGTGCTGGCCTGTGCTGGTCTGTGCTCAGATGCACTGCCACCCTCCCTGCTCTGCTCTGCACTGCAGCGGTCGGACTCCGTGACCTGCATTTTTCAGGCTGTTTGGTTTACTGGCTGCCGTTAGGCCAAAGATGGGTCGCTATCAGTGTCTGCATCTCTGCATGGCTCAGCTCCTACCACCCGGCCGCTCCCCTTCTGACTCCAGGCTCACAGGAAGGCCACTGGGACTCCAGCTCCTGCCTGTGTGATAGGGACTGTCATTATCCTCATTTGCTGTAAGACAGAGAGGTCACTTTCCCAAGATTGCAGGCTACAAAGTGGTGGCACTAGAATGCACACCAGGAAGTCTGACCCGGGAACCTAGGCTTGGAGCATCAGGAACAAGTCCAAAGTTCTTTTTCTAAAAGATGTTGGAGCCAGAATCCGGCTGCCTGGAGGAGAGTACCAGATGCAGAAAGTGCCTTTGTTTCCTTTGTCCGGGACTTCGATGCCCTCTGAGTTTGGAAGCCTGGATGCCAATGATGCCCAGGGAAGGAGGAGGAGGAGGGGCTGGAGGAAGAGAAGGAGGAGAAAGAGGAGGAGGAGGAGAAGGAGATGGGAGAAGAGGAGGTGGAAGAGGGGAGGATCCAGAGCCTTTGGGATGACTTATATCTGAATGGGTAGGTCCACACAGAGGACTTCAGAGGCTGGGCTTCTGCATGCAGTCTCCTTGTTGTCCCCCTGACAACTGGCTCCAATGACCTCAGCCATCAGCACTTCCCCAAAGACCCTGCCCCTCAGGGGCTGCTCTCTGGCTTTTTGCCAGAGCTTTGATCAGAGAGTGCCTAGGAAGTCCATCTGTGGGCTGCCTGGGAACTTCATGGGATAGCTTCAAAGGTCAGAAAGCAATTTGCAGCTTTTGTGTGAAGGCCACAGGGTTTGTGGAGGGAGTGCTCAAGTTGGTGGGGGAGCTAATTAGGCCCAGAAACTGTTTGGCCACCTCACAAGTCACTTGAAAGCTTTCGGGGATATCAGGGTGAGGAGGACCACTTTGTGCTCAGCAGGCAGCTGAGCTCTTGGCAGGGTTGGAAAATGAGGTCTAGGGAGACCAGTACTTAATAACCCTCAGGAGACTACTGGGCAATCGCCAGGAGTGACTGCCCTACATTCACATCCTGCAGCAGGCTGTGCTAAGGCCACAATCCCAAGATGCCATACGTTGTTTCTGGGATATCTCTCCAGGCAGAGCTACTAATGACAGGTCACATATGCTGTTGTATCCTTATTAATAAAAGATCTCCACTCTTATCAATGAATTGACCGTTTCCATAGTGATTAGTGCACTTTGCAAGAGTGAAATTAGAATATTCTAAAAGCAGAAATCCTAAAGAAATGCCAGAAAAGGAAGAAAGATGTTTCGATTATTTATAAACCACAGCCACTGCCAGTTTTTTTGGGAGGAGAGGAGCAAAAATATGCATGATTAGACCACATTTAGGTGACAAGGATGTACCTTGAGCTATAGGAAATGGCTTCATTTTTAAGATTGAGTAGACCTCATTTTAAACTTGCTACCTGCTTGCACTGTTTCAGTTCCTCATCTAAGTGAGGATAATCGTGGGTTCGCATAAGACTGCGAATAATAGATAGCCCAGGTAAGGCACACAGCGTGTGTTCAGTGAGCATGAGTTGTTATCATTATCACACAAACACCCCAAAGGGCTAGTTATCGAAGTTCAAAGTCAGCCTCCAGCCATCTAAGTCTTCAGCCCTTCCCTTCAGCCCAGGAGACAGCATGTAGAGCTGGCACCATGCACCTGCATTGCCACCTGCAGGCCACACAGTCATTTCTACTGCCTTCTTCACCTGTGTCCATTGGCCTTTAACTGGAATGACTGGATAAAGTATACAGATTTGCTAAAGAAGTTAGGCTAAATATCACAGTGGCATGACAGCAGGGGCTGTTCACTGTGCTTCAGGCCGATGGTTGAGTCCTTTACTGTGTTGTTCGTGTTTTGATCTGCCTTCCACATCTGTCCTCTTTTTATGTTCATGGTGTGGACTCTTTGGGGCCCCTCTGCAATGTCTCCAGGTGTTCTCCTGAAAGGGCTCTGATGTCCTGGCTGCAAATGCTCATGAGCAGGTGTGATTCCTCTCTTCCAGGGAGTCTCTCTGTCCTGTGTGGTTCGGGCAGCAACATTCACAGCATGAACTTGTTCATAGTGAGCAATGAGGCACAGCTGCTGGTTGGCCTCTCCTCCTGAGACATTACATGTAGGAGTCTTGGGCAAATGAAGTGTCAGTTAATATGAATGGAGAGGAGTTATGAGGGTTTAGGCACTCTGCTCCCTGCTTTCTGGGTGTTAGCGTTTATAATGAACACATTGGGAAAGGCAGGCAAAGGTGGAGTCAGGCACCCTTAGATTTGAATTGTGCTTCTAGTTTCTAGTTGAGTGACCTTGCACAGATTACTTACAGGCCTCAGTTAGCTCATCTGCAAAGTGGCAATCATGCTCATTCTCTTAGATGGCTATTGGGAAGACAACTGAGCTGTCATATGTAAAGTGTAAGGCAGATAAAATAAATGTGCATTCTTTTTCCATCTTAAAAGTTTTGTTGAATAATTTCTGCAGATATTTGACCCCCAAAAAACTTCTCATCTGTGGATTTCTTGTCTCACCTTTTCTCCATTTGCACCTCCATATTTCCTCTTTTACACTCTGCCATGGGCTCATCTCTTTCAAGCTGCTGAAATATTCGCTAAGTCCACATGCCTTCTGTGGTTTTGCTCCTCAAAAGTTTGCTGTACTCTTTGTTTCCTTCAGGAAAGCCTCTTTAGGTGAAAAGGCATTGAATTCCTAGCAAAGTGTTCCCAGGAAGACTCACCACCACCAATTTTATAATTCTAGTATTTAGGTCTATCATTCATTTATTTTTAAAGTCAATTTTTTCTTATGCATGTGCTAAAGGTCATAGGTTTTCAAAATTCTGTTATTTCTTATGGATATTCAATCATTCTAAGCACCATTTGTTTAAAAAAAGACTATTCTTTACCATTGAATTGCCTTGGGAACATTGTTAAAAATTATTTGACCTCGAGTAAAGGATTAATTTCTAAATTCTGTTTCTTAGTCTCTAAGTCTATCCTTATGTCATTGTTACACTGTCTTGATTATTGTAGCTTTATATATAAGTTTTGAAATGGGGTAGTGTGGTAGAATGGTAATGTTAATAGGCACCAGAGGAATTTTACCAGAGGAATGTGATAAAGAAGAATAAATAAACCAGAAATTAATGTAATTGGCAAGCCTTTCATGTACTCTGGCTGATAAACCATATATCTCTCCAGGGACTGGCTTACAAAGGGTATTCAGTGCAGACTGCTCTCCATGGTCACAGGATGGCCTGAGCAGCTGTCTGACCTCATTATGTTTTCAAAACTGCCTAGTGGCTTCCAAAAAGCTGTGTACTATGTGTTGGAACACCCATTTCAAAAAGAAGCAATAAATCTCAAGCTGCTTTTCAATATCTCAATAGAAGCACTTGGGGCCTCAGGTTCACATAAAATTAACACCTCCATTGTCTTTCACAGCCAGACCATGGGGAGGTTGCTATCCAGTTTTGCTCTGTAGATCTGTTCACAAAGCAGGGAGAAGAGCCTCCTTAAAAGTGGAAAAAGCCAGTCTGTAATGGGATTCAGATTTTCAGAAGCTGTGCATCAGATAAAATGTGTGTTCTCCATATTACTGCTCCTCACACTTATGGCTTCATAAAATAATCCAGCAGACATTCTCAAACATCAATGAAACAGGAATTCCCTGGGTGTTGACAGCAAGCTCTCAAGGGGCAAAGATCACTGAGATGTGATGGAACATTCCCAAGTGGACTCAGTGCTTGGACTCAATTCTGGCTTCTTCCTGTCCATGGGTACCTGTGCCTTCATTTCCTCCCCTTTCTAAAAGGTACAGGCCTCTAGCCATCGTTATTATGTAAATAATACATGGCATATTTGTTTTTAAATAACTACCTTTTCATATTTTTCAGAGTTCAATAAAGTGGAATAAAATAAGTCATAAAGAAATCAAATGTGCCTGGCCTATGCTGCTCAGTGATTGAGCATCAACCTAGGAACCAGGAGACCACAGTTTGATTCTCAGTAAGGGCATGTGTGGGGCATGCTGGACGCAGCCAATCAGTGATTCTCTCATCATTGGTATTTCTCTTTCTCTCTCACTTCATTTCTGAAATAAATTAAAAAAAAAAAAAGAAGTAACTTCTTTTGGTCAAATGCCCTTCTCCCCCACAAAACACTGAATTAAAGGGAAGTAAACCCAGGCATGCCAGCCCACCCAGGCCCCTTCAGAAATATTCTAAAGCACAGGAAACCTCGTCCACATAAGCTGCAGTTTAGAAACAGAAAAGGGAAAACAGGCCAGATCACTCCAGTCCTCGGCCGCCAAACCAGCAGCTGCCTCTGCTGGGCATCTCCTCGCCGTGGTGAGGGCTCCAGCTGGAGCTGAGGGGCTGCCATCTGTACCACCCCAGGTGGTTGTATAATTAGCCACACACATTTGTAATGCCGTAAAGAGAAGTCTAGTAACAGATCCATCTTTGCCGCGCATCTGCTAGATGGAAGAAGGTCTGTCCTGAAAATAGATGAATTGAAACGCCTTTGTCTTTTAAATCTTCTGGAGTTGCTTATTTAGGCAAAGTCACTGCTGAAGCGCAGGTGATTGGGAGGGCAGGAATAAGCAAGCTTGAAGGTTATCTGCACCCACTGAGCTTGGGCCTCTTCTGCACCCTTCAGGAGCTGGCACCAGCTTCCTGTGCCCTCTGGAGGGGCCACTCTTTACCTAACAGGGGTAATGAGTGAAAAGGAAGAGAAATGAGACTTAGCTAGATTTTATACTTCACCAAGCCAGAAGAAGAAATGTTCTGAGTGTCTTTTGCCCAAAGTAAGAACTTGAAACCCAGCTCAAGCTGTGAGTAAAGCTAGCTTGCTTATCCCTAATCTAAAATAGAAAAGGGAAAAATGAATCAGTAAAAATGTAAATCCTGGGGAACTAAGGGAAATTTCAAGAAGTTTTTCATATTTTGTTCCTGTGTTCTGGTTCCAATCCTCTGTTCTCCCATTGGTTCATGGCTGCCAGATTAATCCCACTGACATATCATTGAGTGTAGGATCTTTTCCCTGCTCAGCAATCCTCAGAAGTGGCTTACTGTCCCCAGAAGGAGATGAAAATCAATAGTTTGGTTTTCAAAGGCCATCTTGCTTGGCGTCTGTCCTCCTGTGAGACTCTCCCTCCACAGCGACAGCCCAAGGATTCTCTTTGTTTCTCCTGAGCATCTGTGCACATTCTTATTTCTTGGTTTTTGTTGGTGTGTGTGTGTGTGTGTGTGTGTGTGTGTGTGTGTGTGTTACTAAAGAGACTCCTTCAAAGTACCAGCACCACCTCCAGGCTATTTTTACAGGTGGGATGTGTCTATACCTGGGTCTGCTTGTCGGAATCCTAGTCTTTCTTGAAGGCTGGCTTCAGAGTCCCTAGCAGCCCAACTTAGATAAGTAGATATAAAAGGAGAAAGACATTTTAGGCAGGGGAAAAATGAGGCAAAAACTGGGAATGTTTGAAATGCACAGTCAATCTTTAGGCCTGCACATTGTCTAAATGAGTTAGCATTGCCTGAGGCGGCTACACAGGAAATTCTAAGGTCCTTTATTGGAAAGGTGCCAGCTTTGAGATTGGAGAGGATTAAGTGTCAGTCCTCTCTTACTTACTGGGGTTGGATTGGCTTGGGTAAGTCACTTATTCCTTGGACATCTAGTTCACTCACTTGGAAGCAGTGGACTATGTATGCCTTTATCATAGGGATCCGATGTTTGACATCTGCCATGTGTGTGGCTTGTAGTGGGTACTTAGTCAATGTTGGTTCCCTTCCCTTCTGGCTGTCTGGGTAGCAGAGACAGAATGAGGAGCCAGATGTTGTGACTGAGTGGCAGTCACCACCAGGTTGCTAAGGACTGAATGTTGGTCTCCCTCCAAAATTCATATGTTGAAGCCTTCACCCCCAATGTGATGGCAGTTGGAGATGGAGATTTAGACGAGCTCATGAGGGTGGGGCCCCTATGATGGAATCAGTATCTCTATGTAGTGTCTTCCTTCACCATGTGAGGACACAGTAGGCGGTGGCCATCTGCAAACCAGGACATGAGTTCTCACCAGGAACCAAGGCAGACTGCACCTTGACCTTGGACTTGCAGTTTCCAGGACTGTGAGAAATAAATGCTTGTTGTCTAAGCCACTCAATCTATGGCATTTTGTTAAAGCAGCCTATACTGACTAAGACATGTGCCTTTCCACATCCCCTATTTCCACCTGCCACCCCTACATTCCTATGCATGAAAACTTTATCTCTGAGGCATGCCTTTCCTGCCCATATAATAAATTGAAAATGCTGGGGAATTACATTCTTATGAAACAATGACAAATGGGGCCTGTGTATAAAAACCCTCATTGCTGGGTGTGGTGATTCAGAAGGAAGTATTTTACACTGACTGTCAAAGTGAGCCCATGGATTGAACTCCAGATGCCTATCAGGGTAGCTGGCTAATAACACACTTTTAATTGGCTGCCTTCCCTTCCTGGTCTGCACTCTTCTGGTACTTTTTTCCCCTCCCTCCCATCTTCCAAATAAACTACTTGCACTTCATCCCAGATCTCAGAGACAGCTTCTGGAAGAACCCAAACAAAAACAGATGTCTAGTGTACATTCCTCGTTACAACTCCTCCCCATAGGGCTGGTCTAGCTATTCTCCAATTATTTTCTAGATTGGGGTGGCAGAGGAGGTACATCATCTTTCAGTCCTCATGAGCCATGCTGTCATCGTGTAAGGTAAGAAATGTGACAGGAGCAATAACACACTACATCTCAATCACTCTAGTGTGTAAACTAATACAACAGTCGGGCACCTTTCAAGTCTCTAATATTAAATGATGAATGAATTATTAATGACCAGTCCCATGTTCCCTTGAATCAAATGTTAATATAGCAATATCTCTCCTGTGGTGGCCAGATTCCTTTTGAATGATTTGATGGCTCAGAAATCCCACCACATCTTTCACCTCACCAAAGATGCATTACGTACATTCTAGAAAGATAACTGGAGGAGATGGAATGTTTATATAAGGTTTGAGGCACGGGAGATGAAAGACTAAAAGATGGAGACATTTTAAAAGGGGGGTTTTATTATGCTGGAGGTAGAGAAACCAGGATTAGAGGGGAAGGAGAAGAAGAAAGGACCCAGCTGGACCGGCCCCTAGACCAGGAGAGCAGTCTGGGAGCAGCAGTGCCATGTGGTGCACTTAAGACACCTTTTAAGGGCAGAAACAGGAAGGGGTTGGGCCCAGGACAGACCGGGAAGGGGTACACTAATTGGTGGTTCAATGTCTCTATGACAGATGCTGATTACATCATAACTCCGCCCACCAGTTGGGGGGAGGGAGCATCTATCAGGTATGCAGGTGCATCAGCTTGGCTCCGGACTTCCCTGCCTGCACCAACCTAACATCCTAGCCTTTTGGTGATAAGAGGGCTGAAATCGTCTTGGCTGCTTCCTGCTGACCAGGGGCGAACAGGGTTGGGGGGATGTTAAAGGCCAGGGTCAGGCAGAGGCAGGTCGGAGGTGGAGCAGGAGCTAGTTTACAGTCATCGGTAACGTTTCCGCAATCCGGGAGCGGATGAATTTGAGGAGGCAGAGAACTAGGAAAAAAAAGAAACAGATGAGAATTAGGGGTCTTATCAGGGGTAGGATCCAGGTAGCTAAAGAGCTTTGGAGCCAGCCAAAAAGAGAGTTGTCCCAGGAGAGTCTTGCACATTATTATTCACTCAGCTCAGTCAGGGTCTGCACATTCTGTTCCACTAGGCAGGACTCGATGTAGTAGCAGCATTCTTCTTGAAGGAATATGCAGGTTCCTTCTCTTTCTGCAGTAAGGGCTCGTCGGTTCTACAGGGCTGTTTGGGCTACTGATGTTACTTGGTCCAGCAAAGGTCCGGGTCTCAAGGATTCAGTGTGCCTAATGATGAGAGGAGCCATGGAGTAAGTGAGCGAAAAACAGGGGGTGTTTTCCGTGCTTAACCAGGGTGCAGCAGCATGGTTTCCCAGAGGGACTGGTTGGTGAAGTCTCGAGAGTGAGCCTGTTAGTCACTTGGGAGGTAAAAGTTTGTCCTGAGGCTGCCACAGCATCACTTGTCTGGTTTTGCTGCTTTTCTGGACCTGGAGCTAAAATACAACCTGGGGATAAGGTTCTTCAGGAGGACTGAGTCTTCCAGGGTGGAGGGCGGGTCCTCAGGAGTCATGGTCAGCTGGTCCTGGCCTGGGCAGAAACCTGTCAGCGTGTTCACAGAGCAGTTGTCTAAAAAGGGTTTAAGAAGGTGGGGCACCTTGGCATAGCCCAGATTCCGGTCAGAGCCATGGGCAGGAAGTCTGGCCAGGAGCTGTGAATTTCTAGAGAGTTTAGTTAGATGGCATTAAGGAAGGCGTTGATCCTCTTGATTTTACCTGATTCTTGTGGGCAGTAGGGTATGTGCAGTTTAGTTAAGTCAGGATTAGAGAGAGGAAGATCTGAGAGTCCCACCCAAGGTTGAGTGAGGGCCTCTGATGACCTCAGTGCAGAAGTGCGTTGCCACAGTTTGGGTGGAGGCAGCGTGAAAGAGAGTGGCTGGGTTCAGGGCTGTGGATTGAGAGGGGGTGAAGAGAGTTAAGGATTGGTGGGACAGATGGTCCTATAGTCTATGGATGGAGAAGACCTGTAAGGGTTGCTGGAGGGAGCTTCTGGTCCTCCTTGGTGAGAATGGTGGCTGCAGCCAGAGTCCGGAGGCAGGGTTGCCATCCCCGAATGATGGGATCAAGCTGTCTGGACAGGTAGGCTATGGGGGTAAAGGCTGGCCCTAGAGGCTGGGTGAGGACCCGCATAACTATTCTCTGTTTCTCATCAGTAAATAGTTGGAAAAGTTTAGAGATGTCCGGAAGAGAGACGGGGGGAGATGCCAGAAGGGCATCCTGAAGTTAGAAAAAGCCTGGCGAAAGAGGGAGGGTGAGGAGAGTGGGCCTACTGGTGTTTCTTTAGTGACCTGGTATAGTGGTTCCTTTTATAATTCCTGTCAACAGTTAACTTTGGGACTTTTGAGGCCAGAACAGTTTTCAGAGCTAAAGGGTGATTTGCCATCAGTACCCATGACTGAGATCACGGAAGGAAGAGTGGCCCAGGAAAGGAGGGTAGGACAGAGGAGGTAGCTCCCATGTCAACCAGAAAGGAGACCTGCTTACCCGCTACCTGGAGCATTAACCTGGGCTTGGCAAGGGTGGTGGTGGTAGTCGAGTCCGGGCTTCTGCAGTCTTCAACCAGTTCCAGCATGGCCAGCGGCTGGTCAGGACCTGGAAGGATGGCTCCTCCACACTGAGATGCAGAGGGCCGGTCACTTTTCCAGGGGCAGTCACTTTTCCAGTGGCCATTTTGACTGCACGCCTGGCAGGGCTTGGTTGGAGGCTGGGGCTGAGGGCATTGTTTTGCCCAATGGCTTTCATTTCCACACTTGAAGCATCCTCCAGGTGGTGCTCATCCTCTCCTTGTACCCCTACCATGCACAGTTCGTGGGCCTCAGGTCTGCTTACCAAGGTTTGGGTTTGCAGGGTCACCTTCTATCTAAGGTGAGCCTACTCTGCCTGCTTCCCAAGGGGGATTAAAGACTTAAATGTCGTATTCAGATCATGATGTGGGCAGCCACACCAGGTGGGGCCTGAGGGAGCAGGACTTGCTATGCCAAGATGGTGGGCCCCAGGGGAATGGAGGGCCACGTGGTCAGGGAGAGGCGCTGTAGCAAGCCAAAACAGAAATTCCCCTTAGATGTTTGGAGTGGTGGGGGGTTCTCAGCTTTGAGGCAGCCTCTGACCTTATGCCTGGAGGCAGCAAGTTGGTTTCCACGGCAGCCAGTGGCTGCACCAGCGGGAAGGTGCAGGGGAGGGGCAGCCGGGAGAGAGAGAGTTGTAGCACCATGAGGCCACCTAGCTGTTTGGAAAAGCAGCCTCTGGTCTTTTGTTCCAACAGCAGCAGCTTCAGGAAGGGCTTGGCGTGAAGGAGGAATGAAAAGGAGGCAGAGTTAGGGAGGGTGGGAGGGGGAGAGAGAGAGAGAGAGAGAGAGAGAGAGAGAGAGAGAGGGAGCGTAGCTGGGTCAAAGGAGTTAGAGACAACAACAGAGAGAGGGGCAGGAGCACAGATGCCTGAAGTTGTGGGACCTCGGGCCACTTCCTGGCTTTCTGGCAGAAATTACTGAAGTCAGTGAGGATGTTCAAGTTCTGGTTTGGGGCCATCTGGACCCAGGCCATGCCACGTTACAGAAGTAGCCAGATTGGCTGAGACCCTAGAAGTGTCTCTGGATCAGGTTTAGATTTTTTGATTGTCCATTTCAATTCCTGTGGTCTGGTAGCAGAGGCTCAAGGACCAGAGTCCCAATCTTTGAGCCAAGGCTATGAAAACGAGGCACCCCCGCCCTCCCCCGCCATTCCTTTTTTCTGTGTCTTTTCTTATTTATGTTGAAAGACTAAAACTCCAGTCAGGTTGGGCTATTCCTTGTTTTCTGTTGGGCTATTTTCCTTCTTCTGGATGTAACACAGTGATTCAGGGCAGGCACTTAAGACTCAGATAAATTTGGCTCAAATTCTAGCTTCAGCTCCTATGTGACCTCAGGCAAGTACTTTACTTTTTCAGACTCGGTTTCTTGTTCTGTGAACAGGAGATACGGTATCTTCCTTGCAGTATTAGGGTGAAGATTAATGGGAAAATGTTAGAAAAGTGTTTAGTACAACACTTGACTTATTGTAGGTCCTCAAAATGTGGAAGCTTAGCTGTGCTTTTATGTACTCCTAGCTGGAAGCTTTATCCGTGACCCTAACTCAGTCCTTAAAGGACAGTTTACAGGCTCTGTCACATTTCCTGTGTGTCTCTATTTCCAGCCCATCATTCCTTCCTCATCTGTAGCAACTGCATATCATTTCTTATTTTCTGAAACCCTTAAGCAATTATTGGTAGATCACAAATTATGATCTGACATTCACTATAATGCTTTAAATGTATATCTTTTAGCATGTATGAAACTTTAAGCTTCTTGAGGGTAGAATGAATCCATATCTGTTTTCTAAAGTTTTGTATATCTCAAAACATCTGATACTACACCCGAAAAACCACTGAGTAGGAACCTATCTTTGAGGTGACCACAGTAAAGGTTTTTTTTTGAATGAGTAATGCATGGAAATTTACCACATTTGCCATACTTAACACCACAGCCACATCTCCATTCTGTAGGTCCTGGATTTCTGCTGAATATTTCATTTATGAAAAGAGAGACAAGGAGAAAGAGGCAAACTTTTGGATAATCTACTGAGCTAGGGACATTACAAAGTTTGTCTAATTGATTTTCATTTTAGCCCTTTTATGCCGGTATTTGCTAAACCATTCATCCAGGTAATTGACAGCGCTGGGCGTGTTGACTTCTGGAAGCCATGCTGTTTTCATTACATGATGTTTTTGAGTCAGGCTTTGTAGCAATGTTCACAATTTTTTCTCAAAACCAACTCATTTTTGGCTCTGCCTCTATTAAATGTGTAGTTCTTAGACTGTGGTTTCTTCTTTCAGACCCTGGCAGAGCTTTGAAGCTCAAGATGAGACACTTAGAGCAAATGCTCATTGCAAATAAATACCCAATGAAAATGTAGCAGTCCTGAAATGACCTTGAGAATCAACTGGAAACTCAGTCTTTATTCATACAAACTTCACTCTCGAATCCCAACAGGGAGATTTAGTCTAAGGAAGATAATTTCTTCTGGCCTCCATGGCCTCCATGCAGAAAGAACTCAGTTACATTTTCGGAGACCCGAGATAATGTCGTTATATGTGTATGGAGGAGATTAGAAAGGGCTCCTCCACAGGTATCACCTCTCAGATCAATACATCTCTTGACAGCTAATGGCTGCATATGGAATTTGCTGAACAAATGGGGTGAGGAAAGGCTGTGGGAGGTTGTGAGAGCTGGAGCTTTGGGAAAGGGCATTGCTAGCTTATTATCCGTGGCTAGGAAGTGTTGTTCATTCATTTTAATACTTCTCTACCCAGAATACTACCGGGAGAGGAATGAATTCTTTTCCTTGGATCAGATTCAACCTGAACCAAATACACAAGGCCTTCTGATTCTCAGGTCAGGATTTACAAACTGCCTTCACCACTTCCGTTTGACCACTCACCTCTGCTTCATGTTATGAATGGGCTCATGCCAATGCATGCTTGACTTCAGTTCTTGTACAACCTTGGCAAACTTTCGTAACATTTGACATTTCTGAGCCATACATGGGTCAATTCCCAGCCAGAATTAATTTCTTATCAATTTATGGGCACTTTTTTATGTAGCATTTAAAAAATAATTCAAACCTTTTGGGCTAGTTGCTTATATAATTATCTCCCTCACCTGGTTCCTTGACTAATCCTTATCATATCCCATAAGGTTACCCTAGATAGGTAGATAGATAGATACACACTTGTATTTGTGATGTACATATATCAACAAATATTTGTTGAATTATATTAATTTTAGGGAAAAGTTCACTTGTCTAGTCTAATTATAATAACTAATTATTTTACAGCACTTCCTATGCCAGAAAGTCTTCTAAGAAATTTTCATATGTTAATTCTTTTAATCCTCACACCAGTCCTCTAAGGTTAATACTATTCTTTTCTTTTCTTTTCAAAATTTATCTTCCCCAGGTAACAGAAGAGACTTGGCCCAGCTCAGATTGGGACCCAGGTAACAGACAGAGACTTGGCTAACAGCAGTTGCCCTATATCTAAAGCCAGCCTAGCACCAAAAATGCTCAGGGCCTACTCAAGAATGCAAACAATCCTTCCCACTAATATTTACAGGGTAAACTAATATGGTTGTTAGAGTATTAAATTTGACAGTAAAATCGTAATCAAGTTTTCAGATTAATTTAAATTCACTAATTGAAATAAGTGAATATTCAAGAAAATTTAATTGTACTGGACAAAAAGCTGTCCTATAGTATTAACTAAAATTTCTATTGGTAGTTCATCTAATGGTAAAATTGCCTAACATGCAATGAACCTAAAGCAGTCATATTTTTGTGCAAAAAATTAAAACTTAAAGTTATTAAGACTGCATTATAAATTTTCCAAAAGCCTCCATCAATTTAAAAAAAATAAAGGAGTATAGTAGGGTAATATCATGTAAGAAAAAAATCCTGTATGTAAATTATAACTAGAAAATTTTTACTTTAAAAAATTAATTTTTATTTGTAATACTAACAGCAAGACACCCATGTAAAATACACATGGTGTCAAAATAAGCCAAAGGAAAATCGTCTGGGCAAAAATAAAAAGGATCCCAAGTCAAATTTATTGAAAAGATTCCTTTATTAACTTTTGGTCAAAAGTATGTTTCTATATTTTCAGAAAACAACTCCAAGGCCATGTGGATTCCTGCAACAGAGAGGAGTTGATAGGACTGGTCCAACCACGAAGACAAGAGGAGAAACAGTCCATAGATGGAAGATGCTGACGATGCCTTGCCATGCTAGCAGTCAGCAGCTGTGTGTCACTACAGGTTAGCCAGGACCAAACAAAAGAGGGTCGGACCTGCATTGCCAACATTTGTCCAACATACAGATATCATTGTTAACATGCACACATAAGGAATAGTTTCACATTGAAACTGGGACTCAGAACTGTTGGTCATTGAAATTGGAACTCAAACATTTCTTGTTCTCATAAGTTTATCTCTAGTCTGCAGAGGCAAGATTTTTTAAAGAAAAAAAAAACAGGGGAAATAAAAATAGATACAGAGGCAAAGAAGCATGGAACAGACTGTCAAACTACAACAGGAAGGCAGGGGAGTTTGGGGGGAGATGCTGCAAGAGAACAACTAAAGGACTTGTATGCATGCATAAAAGCATAACCAAAGGATACAAGACACTGGCGCGGGTGGGGGGAGGAGGAGCAGGTGAGGGCATGTGCTGGGAGTAGGGGAAACTGGGGGGAGGTCAAGGGGAAAAAAAGGAAACATATGTACTACTATTTGTAATACTTTAAACAATAAAAATTTTTATCTTCATTATTCAAAGTATTACATATGCCCCCCCCCCCCCCGACCCATTCTCCCTACCTCAACCCCTTCCTTCCTCATACTATTGTCTGTGTGCATGGGTTATGCATATGCTCTATAATAAAAGCCTAATATGCTAAGTATCCGACCTTTCATTAGACTGTTCAACCAGTTGTTATGATGTGCACTGACCACCAGGAGGCAGATGCTCGGACCAGTAGGTTAGCTTGCTGTTGGGGTTTGGCCAATCGGGACTGAGTGAGATGGGCTGAACTCGTCTTGGACAAATCTGTGTACCAGGCTGGTTTTGGCCCAATCCCCATAGGCCAGGCTAAGGGACCCAACTGGTGCACAAACTGTGGTGCACCATGCTTCTAGTATGCATATAAATTTTTTGTTTAATCTCTTCCTGTCCCTCTTAGATTCATCACTTTGGATCATGCTTACATATCTCTTAATTTTTTTGTTGCAATGGTAAATGGGATTATTTGTTTAGTTTCTCTTTCTGAGAATTCATTATTGGTATATAAAAAAGCCATAAAGTTTTGGGTGTGTTGATTTTGTATTCTGCTACATTGCCAAATTCATTTATTAAATCTAGCAGTTTTTGGTGGAATCTTTAGAATTTTCTTTACAATATGTCATCTGAGGATAATGAGAGTTTTATTTCTTTCTTTCCAATTTGGATGCCTTTATTTCTTCTTGTCTAATTGCTGTGGCTAAGACTTCCAATACTATCTATAACAATAAAAGCATAATATGCATATTGACCAGACCACCAAACAGCAGAATGACCATCTGGACAACCTTCCAGAAGACCACGCTATGACAGACACTGGCACCAGGCCAGCCAAGGCAGGTGCAATGCATTGGTTGAAGGGCCCTGCCATTACCCCATGATCACCCCACAGAGGGAGGCCCAGGCCAGCCAAGTGATCATACCCTATACCTGTCACCTGCCGAGGGAGGCAACTGGTGGCAAGGGATGGGGTTGTAGCACTGCACAGATGGCAAGCAATGGCAGTGGCAAGGGTGGGGCAAGCTGCTGGGGGAAAGAAAGCCCAGATAGGCCCTAATCACTGGCCAGGCTTAGGGACCCTACTTAAGGGGTACTGGATTGTGAGAGGGTGCAGGCCAGGCTGAGGGACAACTCCCTCTCCCCCATGCATGAATTTCATGCACCAGGCCTCTAGTCCTATCTAATAGAAGAGTAATATGCAGATTGACCATCACTCCAACACACAAGAAGGCTGCCCCCATGTGATCAAAGATCCTGCCCCCATGTGGACACAAGATGGCCACCACAAGATGGCCAGCAGGGGAGGGCAGTTGGGAGGGACCAGGCCTGCAGAGGGCAGTTAAGGGTGACCAGGCCGGCAGAGGAGGGAAGTTGGGGGCAAACAGGCTGGCAGGGGAGCATTTAGACATCAATTAGGCTGGCAGGGTAGTGGTTAGGGGCAATCAGGAAGGCAGGTAGGTAACCAGTTTGGAGCCAGCAGTAATGAATTGTGAAAGGGATGTCTGACTGCCCGTTTAGGCCCGATTCTACCGGGATTGGGCCTAAATGGGCAGTCAGACATCCCTTGAGGGGTCCCAGATTGGAGAGGGTGTGGGCTGGGCAAAGAAATACCCTCCCTGCCCCATGCACAAATTTCATGCACTGGGCCTCTAGTCCTATATAATAAAAGGCTAATATGCAAAATGTCCCCTTGACTGGGAGTTTGACCAGGAGTTTAACCAGAAGTTTGACCAGGGGCCCTCCTGAGACCCCTCCCCCCTACAGGCCTGGTTGGATCGGCCTCAATAAGGGCAGACTGGCCGAACCCCACCCATGTATGAATTCATGCACCAGGCCTCTAGTGTTGAATAAGAATGGTGAGAGTGGATATCTGTATCTTGTTCCTGTTCTTAAGGGAAATGGTGTTATTTTCTGCTCATTGAGTATGATGTTGGCTTTTATTATGTTGAGATATGATTCATCTATTTCCATTTTGCTGAGCATTTCTATAAAAAATGAGAGTTGGATTTTGTTGAATGCTTTTTCTGAGCCTATTGATGTGATTATGTGATTTTTGTCTTTCAGTTTTTCTAATTGATGTATCATATTTATTGATTTGCAGATATTGTGTCAGCCTTGCATCCCTGCAATAAGTCTCACTTGATCATGGATTATGGTCTTTTTAATATATTGCTGAATCTGATTTGCTAATATTTTGTTGAGGATTTTAGCATCTGTGTTTATTGGGGATATTGGTCTATAACTCTCTTTCTTTGTAGTGTCTTTATCAGTTTAGAATTAGGATAATGCTGACCTCATAAAAAGAACTTGAAAGTGTTCCTTCCTCTTGATTTTGAATAGTTTGAGAACAGATGTTTATTCTTCTTTGAATGTTTGGTAAAACTCCCTTGTGAAGCTGTCCAGACTAGGGCTTTTGTTTATTGGAAGTTTTTTTTTTTTTTAAATCATTACTGCTTCAGTTTTATCTGTTGTTATCAGCTAATACTAGTATTTTCACCTCCATTCTCTAAATGAAGAACCAGAGGCACAGGAAGTTAAGTAAATTGTCCAGGGTCACACTAATCCAACTCAGAAAGTCTGTCTCTAGAATCCATGCTCTTTATTCTATGACGCTTTTCACTTACACTAATGGAAGGATGACAAGTTAATTACACATGGTCAAAATGTTTCTTTAGAATTTTGTGATACTACTGCCTATAGGAACTCACATCTATACCAACATACAAATTTTATTTGTTCATTCATTCATTCACTTTTCATTCAGTGAATATTTGTTGAGTGTTTATCAATGTGTTTGTATACGCTGAGTCCTTGGGATAGGTGAGGTGTGTGTGTGTGTGTGTGTGTGTGTGTGCGCGCGCGCGCGCGCACGCGCGCGCCCATGCCCGTGCACCCGTGCACCCGTGCGCACACTTATGTGTTAGGGAAAACTGATTTCTTTTCTTTTTCCAAGTCATAAATTTATTGTTTATTTAGAGAAATTCCAAATCTTATTTTGGTTCTATTCCTGATTCTGTCATCCTCTGGTATTTCAGGAAAAGGAGAAGTTGAGGCAAGAGGGGAGGAGGAAACCATGAATGACGGCTCTCAGAAAATCCACTTATACTGTTGCATCAAGGGTAACAATCAGTTTCCATGCCAACTTCCCTTCTAGTTTCATCAGTTCCTACCCAAGCCCTGGACTTGTCTGCCATATGTGCCTCAACACCCACCCCCAGCCATTGCCGATTGGACCAGAGAAAGACACATAACCTAAAGTAAATCATTGTACAGCAAATGAAGAGACACAGCAGTACGAGTATATTAAATGCTCACCTGGGAGTCATGTGGAGCTAAGCCTTGAATGTGGAGCTGAGTTGTGACCAGAGAAGATAGCTGGTGCCTGTGAGAAGCAGAGTTCAGAGAGACCACCTGTGGACTGAGACACAGAAAGAGTACCTGCAATTCTCAGCTTCTCAGCTCCAGCCCCGGGAGAGCTATTGGAGTTTTAAGTGTTCGGCTTTCTGTGAGTTTCCATCAAGTTAGATTTTCCGAAGGAAACCCCAGGTGCTTTTGAAAAAGCTTCAGTGTATTTCTTTTCTCTAACACATAATGACCCTTGGCTTGAACAGGCAGTGAGTGACTCCTCTCTTCTTCAACAAGGAAACTTTAGGAAAATAGGCTCTCAAGTCCAAGAGTTATAACAGTGGCTCCGTACTGCCATTTAAATGAACGAGGAAATAATGTGCTTGGCTTAGGCCTCAACTTCTCTATTGTAAAGACACAGATAAGCCCATGATCTTTGCTTCCTCTTTACTCCTGAGCTCTGCAAAGTAGTATTCAATGAATGTCCCTGAAGAATGAGAATAGTGTTGTGAAGTGCCAAGCCCTGAAGCTGAGCTCGAATAACTATGGTTTCAGCTGAGGGCCAGGCCAGGGCAATTTTGCTTTCTGGCTGTTGGAATGCTGCTGTGCTTTGGATTCATCTCAGTTCTGCTCAGAACAAGGTATGGAGTGGTCCCCAGAATCAATGAAACAACATAAACAACTAAAATAGAAGACATAAAAATATAAGATGATGGATTATGGGAAGTTTTCTACCCCTTTAAGTACCTACAGATGCATAGGAAATAAAAAATTTATGGGGTTGCCTATTCAATTTTCTCATACCTGAAGTGGGGATAATAGATTAGATAATCTATGAGGGCCCTTCCAGCTCTCGATGACTTTGAGTGGAGTCATCAAAAAGATGTGATGAGTGGAGTCATTCAAAAAGATATGATGCAACTGATTTTCCAGCATATATTTACATAGTATCTGCTCAAGGGGGCCAGTAAGTGATAGTGCATACTTTTTTGTTAGAGGTTGAGTGATGGATAGTTCAGTTTGTGTTCTTAAAAAATACACCCTTTGCTCTGGGATTCCTTGGATGGATTGTCCAGAAAATGGAATTTCCACTATATGTGGAGCCAAAGGTGGGGACCCGATAAGAGAGATTAAAATCAAAACCTGTAGGGTCTGGGGTGTAAAGCAGAGTTTAAATTAATGAGCAAATAAGTCTAATGTGCTTAGCCTAGTGCTTGTCATGTTGAAGGTGACAAGACCTTTGCCTTTTGCTCCCTCTGCTCTTTCATCTTTAGTTTCACAAGAGACTGCTTCATAAGATCCATATAACCACATGTGGGTGTTTTACCCTGCCTTCCTAGAAAACCAGTCAAACTCATTTGTAGTGGAATTAAACTCATTCATAGTGCCAAGAAAAGACAGAGGAAGAGGACAAAGATAATTTTTGGATGAAATAACTCAACTACTCTCAGAAGCAAGGTTCATTATGGATAAATGCTAGCTGACTGGCCGCAAAAATGCATTGGATGTACAAATACTTCCAGAATGAGAAGGAGCACTGGCTAGATGAAACGGAAGTGAAAGCCAGTCCAAGCCAGGATGAAGTGATGATATTGTTCAGTTAATTAAGGGGTGTTTTTACAGTAGAACCAATCTCATGTTGTGTGTTTAGAAGTCCAGTAAATATTAAAACAATGAGATATTCTAGGGCAAGACAATAATAATAAAAAAAGACTTTGTAAGAGCTATATGTTAGCATATTATTGAAAAAGACATAAATGTAACTTTTGCTTTTCAGAAAATAATTTATTTTTTGGTGGTGGGGGTACAGAGGATAGAGAGATGCTTAGTTTTGTAGCCAATAGGAGAAAATTGAGATACTGAGGAATGAAGAGAGAAAGTCTGCATGTGTTCCGTCCCAGCAGCAATTAGCTTCATATCCTGCAGCCATTTTTTTTGGGGGGGGGGGGGGGCGGGGGAGGAGAGGCAATGAAGGGACAAAGCAGAGCTGACTATCCTCCATCTTGCGGGGCTGGTCAGCCTAATCCCCTTCCCCCCGCTTGCCGGGGGTGCCTACAAGGGTGCCAGGAATGTCCTAACTCCCCAACCACTGCCTGAGAGGACTAATGCAGCCCAAGGACATGGCTTAGGTCCTAATAAGGCATAACCACAGGATACTCCCTTATATATCACTGTTGATCAACCGAGGAACAATGGGGGATGGCTCTACGCTCAGAAAGTACTGGTCACTTCCTGATCCTTATGCTGTAAGACCCCCTCTGAAAAACCTTGACCTAATAAGGCAATCTCTATAACCCATGTCACTTCCCTAAGACCACCCAAATGACCAACCCTTTATAACCTATTGTTCTTGCGGGGCTCACTCTCTCGTCTTGCTGCTGTGCCAGATAGAGGCTGGGAGCCAAACCCGGGTTTGAATAAAGGCTCTTTGCTTTTGCATCAGATAATAAAGGGCTCCCTGGTGGTTAATTATTGGGGATCTTGAACTCTGGGCATAACAGTAACAAAATTAAATAGGTAACCAGCCTCTCAGGGCATTGAGAACTCAGCTTGTGAAGACTTCATGGTCATGGACTTGATTTTGATGTTTGCAAATAGCTGGCATCCTGTACTAGGGGTGAAGCATGGATGAGCACTCACAAAAACGCACATCAAACTAAAGCTTTTCTATGCTTAGAGCGTACCTTCTTCAAAGTGTCACCCTGAATTCTATTTAATGCTTCAGACAATCTTGCAAGGGAGGAACTAGTTTCATCAGTTTAGAGGAAGAAACTGAGGCTCAGAATGTCAATGATTTTCCCAAGTGATCTCCAAAGTAGGAACTTAATGTTTCCACAGCCAAATTCAGTCCCCACCCAACACCTGTCTCTGTTTATTAGACCTTCTCCAAGGTCTCTAAGTCATACACTTCCTGAGAAAATCATTATATTAAGAAAATTTCGTTTGTCCTGCACCCAGCTGCTATCCTCATTTTCTTTTACTAGTTGAATAAACAGTTTTGGAATGTTTTAGTTCAGTAGTTTTCTAACTTTATAGACAAAAGGATCACTGGATATCTTTTACAAATGCCAATTACTGGGTCCCACCTCCAGAAAACTTTGAGACAATGGGTGTGGGGAAGGCCAAGGAAATCTGCATTTAAAAAAATAAAAAGTAGAAATTTCTCTAAAGTGTGACTATCTTTGAGGAGTGACTGTACCTATAGCATTCACTTTTATGTCACCAGTGCCTAGCACATATGACATAGTACCTAGCAGACACCCAATGTATATCATATGCACTCAATGGTGGAATAAATATGGAATCCTGAGACAGTGTCATTCCAAGTGTGTCATAGAACTCTCATTTCCAGGAGGATTCTGCACAATGACTTGTCAAACCTCCACATTTATGGCCAGACATACCATTTGCCAGAATTGTTAACTAAACAGCCTTATTTCTTTCTTTCCTCTAAAAGTAATTACTGGTTGCTAAATATTCAAGCATGCATTTAAAAAGCAGCTCATTACAATATGTTAAGAAAGAAATTACTCTTTCTAATTGCTTCTAGTAGTTAATTACTTCTAATTATTAGTCTGAATAATAAATTACTGCTTCTGATTATGTTGTGAGCACAGTTGGAACATTCAAAAATGCAATTTCCACAGTTGTTTACATCAGAACGTGTTTACTAAATTGGAGCACTATAATTACCCCCACATAGTTGGTAGCAAAAATAATAACATTTGATAAATTCAATCAAAATATGTCATTTGTTTGTCAACTTATTGCAGAGATCAAGCATTAAAATGAATGCTTGACTTTTTCAGTTTCTTCAGGGGGCAAAGATATGTTAAATTGGGTCTTTTGTTTCGTTTGGTTGAATAATAATTAAATTAGCATTTCTTTTGTTATTTAAAACAACAAGGAAAATAATCAGGCCTCTAATAATGTTAAAAATTGGTTACACAACCAGCATACTATTCATGGGAAAAAAAGAAATGATGCCCAGTTAAAGGAAAAACCCCAGAACAATTTTATTGCATTAGATTCTAATGATTAGAACATGTCTAAAGTACACAAATATTAAGTGTATGACTTTAAGACTTCCAAGCCCCTGGCTTGAATCTGTCACTTCACTCGCCAGTTTATCTGGTCAATGACAGAAGTTTATAAGTTATGGCAAACTGTAGGCTGACATTTTAAAATCTCCTACTGTTTGCCACAACCACATATCATCACTACTTTCCCTCCATGGTGATCTGTTACCAGCCCCTGGGGCTGGACAGACTCTTCAGAGGTTTCCAAGATCTTTATCTCTGGGGTTGCCTTTGTGTATTCTCCTCCCCTTGAATGTGGATAGGACTTGTGACTTGCTTCTAACCAACCACATGGGGCTGAGATGGGATATTCATGATGACATGGTTGTGGTTAATTATATACGACTGTAGGGTCCATCTCGCTGAAGCCTCTGGTCCTTTGCTGGCATTGAAGAAGCAAGCACCATGATGGGAAACCCAGGTGGAGAGAAGCTATGAGTGTGATAGCCAGACTCAGAGGGGGGAGGAGGACAGAAGAGAAGGACGTGGTTTGTTATGCTCAGACCTGACACCACCACCGGAAACCCCCTTTAGCTGTTTGTGACATTTACTCAGCCCTCCCTTGCCTGAGGACATCCTGCTGCCAGAACACCGCAGGGCCAGATACCGGGTCAACAGGACCCACCAGCCTGGGAAGAAAATTTAAAATTTCCCGCTTCCCTGTACTGTAACTGACCTTACGCTACCTTTCTTTGTGTGAAACCGGCCAATCACAAATTGCCAAATCTCCCTGCGTTGGAGATAAAAAGTGTTCGCTACCAAGGTTCGGGGCTTGCGTTGCTCACTGCTGTGACAGTTGAGATGTGGGCCTGGGCTCGAGTTCGTTATTAAAAGGTTTCTTAGAATTTTGATCTGCCTCCTTGGTGGTTGTCACTCTCGGTTGGTCCATAACAATGAGCAGTCTCTAAGACAATGGGCAAATAACTGATGTTCTCAGTCCTACAACTGCAAGGAATTAAATTGGGCTAACAGCCTACATACCCTTGGGAATAGATCCTTCCCAATCAAGCCTCAGATGAGAGATAGCAGCTATAACAGCACAGTTGAGTGCTTGCAACAGAGAACATAATGGCCCCCAAAACCTAAATTATTTACTATCTAGCCCCTTACAGAAAAAGTTTGCTAACCTCTAACCTAAATAGAACTAGTACATCTGAATTTAAGCTGTTTACCCTAAAATGTTTCCACAAGATGCATACATGTACATATAGAAGCAAAATGGTCATTTGATTTCATAGTCCAACTAACCAAACTCAAGGGCAACAGAAGGTGTAAGTCACAGGAATAAAAATTCACTGAGTTCAAAGTATGTTTGAGTGGAGAAAAGTTGCAGCATTACTTTTTGGAAGTGAGATTTATTTGTGCTGGTGCTTCTTTTGAAAACCTGGGCTCTGCCTTAATGTTTGAACCTGTGTTCCTATGAAAATCTCTGTTTTCTACAGAGTTGCTGACATTATTAAGCATACCTCTTGGGAATATTAGTGTTAGAGATATGTGGTGTTTGTGCTAAGTTGCTAGGTACCGGAAATGCTATGAAATCTTAAAAAGTAAAGAGCTGAAGTAATATATTGGTCTCATTATGCATGTGCAACAACTCTCTCTCTCTCTCTCTCTCTCTCTCTCTCTCTCTGTGTGTGTGTGTGTGTGTGTGTGTGTGTGTGTGTGTGTGTCTGGGCGGCAGGGTACAGAAAAAAAATTGGGGAACAGTTGTGTTAAGGCAAAACCCAGCTGGCTCAACTTTTTTAGGATTTGGAGACATATAATATATCCAAACTTTGGAAAACACTATATGACAATTAATTGGAACATGAACAAAAACGAAAAGTCACAGTGTGTGGCATATTCAAAATAAATAATTACTGTCATCATCATAGATGACTTCAGCATTGGTGACCCCTTCAAAAAATCTGGCCTGTGGGTCATCCTGGGTCCTCTGTAGTTAGGCACAAGCATAGACACACCCTGGTGAATGTCATTCCTTGGAACTGCTTGATATGTGCATCACAAATAGTAATCAGTCTATTTGATATGCAAATGTGAGAGTTGCTTCCTTGGGGCCAGTGGCTTCCTCACTTGGGAAGTATTCAAGCAGAGAATGGGCACTTCCTCATCAAAGATTCTACAGAGGTCATTTGACCATTGCCTGGAGTATAGTAGGTGCTAAAAAATACTAACTCAATGATAAAATAAAGAAGGTTAGATTGGATAGCTTTTAAAGTCTGTTCAAGCCAATCTCTAATCCTCTTATAGCATTTAAAGACCATGGCACTGTTCAGCAACTTCAGGTTTTTTTCTGGGCACATCGGAGGCATTTCTCAGCCATCCTTGCACTTCGAAAGATTTTTCTTATTCCATCTTTTCCCCCATGGCTACCAAAAGTCCAATGTTAAAGATCTTGGTATTGAAGGAGCCTAGATTCCTGAGTTACTTCTTGGAGGAGAACAGTTTAGTAGGGTTGCCCACTTGCTTTTGAACTTGATGTGAGTAGAAAATAAAACTTTTATTTTATTTTTTTAATCTTTATTGTTCAGATTACAAATGTTCCTCTTTTTTTCCCCCAAAGCTCCCCTTGACCTGGTTCCCACCTCACTCCTTCCCCCACCCCCACTGACCTTGTCCATAGGTATAAGCGCTTTGTCCAATCTCTTCCTGTATCCTCCACAACCCCTCCCCCCCAGCCCCAAGAATTGTCAGTCTGCTCCCTTTCCATGCCCCTGATTCTATTACATTCATTAGTCTGTTCTGTTCATCAGGTTTTTTTATTCATTTGATTTTTAGGTTCATTTGTTGATAGATATGTATTTGTTGTCACTTCGTTGTTCATAATTTTTTATCTTTACCTTTTTCTTCTTCTTACTCTTCTTAGAGAATACCCTTCAGCATTTCATATAATACTGGTTTGGTGGTGGTGAACTCCTTTAGCTTTTTCTTGTCTGTGAAGCTCTTTATCTGACCTTCAATTCTAAATGATAGCTTTGCTGGGTAGAGTAATCTTGGTTGTAGGTCCTTGCTATTCAACACTTTGTATATTACTTGCCACTCCCTTCTGGCCTGCATCGTTTCTGTTGAGAAATCCGCTGACAATCATATGGGTGCTCCCTTATAGGTAACTAACTGTTTTTCTCTTGCTGCTTTTAAGATTCTCTCTTTGTCTTTTGTCCTTGGCATTTTAATTATGATGTATCTTGGTGTGGTCCTCTTTGGATTCCTCTTGTTTGAAGTTCTCTGTGCTTCTTGTACTTGTAGGTCTATTTCTTTTATCAGGTAGGGAAAGTTTTCTGTCATTATTTCTTGAAATGGGTTTTCTTTATCTTGCTCTCTCTCTTCTTTTGGCATCTTCATAATTCAAATGTTGGTACACTTGAAGTTGTTCCAGAGGCTCCTTACACTATCTTCATATTTTTTTGGATTCTTTTTACTTTTTTCTTTTCCAGTTGTATGTGTGTGTGTGTGTGTGTGTGTGTGTGTGTTTTGTTTGTTTTTTTGTTTTTTGCTTCTTTGTATTTCAAATCTTTAACTTGATTCTTGGAATTCTCTAATCTTCTGTATGTTATTATTTATTTCAGTCAGTGTATGTTTAATTTCTAATTGGTTCTTTTTCATATCCTTGAGGGTCTCACTAAATTTCTCAGACGTTTCTAGAAGATTCTTGAGTAACCTTATAACCGTGGTTTTGAACTCTATATGCAGTATTTTGCTTTCATCCATTTCTTTCATTTGTGACTTTTTCTTTGTCTCCACATTTTGGCTGCTTCCCTGTGTTTATTTTTATGTACTGGGCAGCTGCTAAGTTTCCTTAAGTTGATAGAGTGGCTTTCAGCTGGCTGTGATGACCAGCTGTGTCTACACTGAAAGATCTGTTGCATAGGAGACACCCTTATGGGGCAGAACTTGCTTCAGTGGGACTTTGGTGCTTGCTGAGTCTGGCCTTTGAGTGTGTCTCTTATGGATCTGAAGAGTTGTAATCCAGTATGGTCTCACTCTGACCAATGGGCATACTGGCTCTTGGATCTCCAAGGAAGTGCAAGGTCAGCCATTGTCTGTGGCTGCCCAGCAGGAGCTACAGAGACATTTGTATAGTCCTCCTCTTTGTATGGGGTTTGGAAGTGCCCAGAGGAGGCCCAGCTGTGATGTAAGGCCAGCTGCTGCTGCCAGGCCTTGGGCCTTCTTTTGGAAGTTCTGGGGCTCTCTGACCCAGTTGCAGTTTGACAGGTTTTAGGTGGAGAAAGGACAGGCCATTTATATGCAAAAGCTGATGCACATAGCTTGGGTGGGATTGTAAATTGGGAGGGGTGGGGTCTCTTGGAATCACCAGGGCAGAGCAAACAGCAATGGCTGCCAATCAGCCCTGCACCAGAGAGGTCCCTGGGTCTCTGCATCCTGTGCCCTTGTGCAGGAACAATGGTCACTGTGAGCACTTCTGAGAGAAAGCTGCCCTCGTGTTCCTGTCCTGATGCCAGACAGTCCAGTTTCTCCCCATATGTGTCTGGGTTGCCCAGAGTCTTTCCCAGAACTGGAGTTCAGAGCAAGCAGGAGCTTGTATGACCCTCCCAATTAAAAGAGCAGCACATCCAGGTGCCAGCACTTTCCGTGCCTTGTACCTCTTACCAGTCTCACTGCACTTTCTTCACCTCTCTAGTTACGGAAATTCCACTCAACCAGCTTTCCCATGATTCTGGGTGGTAGTTGTTCTGCCTTTTAGTTGTAATTTTGATGTGGTTGTAAGAGGTAGCAAGTATAGGTGTTCACCTATGTTGCCATCTTGGTTCTCTCCTTATTTTGTTAATGACACTAGATCAGGGCTTGTTGGTTGCAGTAATTAGTGTTTTTTTTTTTTCCATGTCAATGCATTTCATGAGTAAATTAGATAAAAATGACTACACTCAGTAAAAGGAACAACATAAGTTGAAAAATTACTTCTTATAGAGCAGTAAAAATGAATGAACTACATCCACATGCACAGACACAGAAACATAATGTTAGGGAAAAACATATTTACATAATGTAAATCACATGAACACATACCATATGATATAATTTACATAAAGCTCAAATACAAGCAAAACTAAACAATGTATTGTTTAGTAATGCAAGCCTGTGGTGAAGCTGGAAAACAAAGCAAAATGCAGACAGTATTCACCCAGGGTAGGGTTGATGGAGGAATGCTAGTAGGGAGGGCAATATAGGCGTAAATAATTCTTGGCAATGTTCTATTGCTTTAACCTGGTTGAAAGTACATTGGTGTTTATTTAATTACTAGGGGCCCGGTGCATAAAATTCGTGCACTGGGGGTGGGTGGTCCCTCAACCCAACCTGCCCTCTCTCACATACTGGGAACCCTCGGGGATGTCCAACTGATGGCTCACCCCCATCCTGCCCTCTGGCGAGGCTTTAGGCCTTGGGCACCCAGCCATCGTCCTGTTCAGCTCAGCCCCGGCTGCCTGCGACCACCCAGCCCTGGGGGCTGGGCACTCACCACCACTTCTGCTCACAGTGCCCAGGGGCCGGGCGCTCACTGCCACTGTCGTTTCATCTCCACCCCCAGGGCCCGGTGCTCATGCCACTTGGCCCCACCCCCACTCCTGATTGGCTGGTAGCATAGCCAATCAGGAGCAAAAGTAAGGTTAAATTTGCATGTTTCTCTTTTATTATATAGGATTCTTTATAATCTAAATTTTATGTGCATTATCATGTATATGTAAAAAATATGATGGAGTCATATGTCATGTACTTCTAACTTTCAATTCAATCATACATGCAACCTGAATATACAATTATACATAATTATATAACACAATAGTCAATTGCGGTAAGCACAAATATACTTGGTCGTGTGCTGCATATTATACACATTGCAAATTTAAGACATTTATACAGAAGATTGTGTATACAAGATCTTGAATCTGGGTGATTTAATACATTTTCAAAGATAATTTTGACCTAATGCATGTGTTTTCTTAATTGCTCACATTGGAACCCAAATCTTCAATAAGATGTCACTCTGTTGTATAATATGGCTCACACTAGGGGAGTATTTCCCAAAATGGGCTCCTCAGGTAACTATAGATTCATAAGTTAGTTTTGAATATGAAGTCTTAGGAGTAATTCAATGTTCAATTGCTTGCAGTAAGGGCACCTAGGCTAACAGGTTATTGTATCTGTGTTAGCCTGGAATTAAACACCTCAAGCTAAGTTACAGTACATATTTCATGCTGATTAAAAGTACTGGTTAGAAATTTATCTGTCTTTGATTAATTAAACATGGGAAAAACCAATTTGTTACTAGTCTTAGCTTGGAAAAGGAAATTTATCAAAGCGCGGGGCCCATGGGAAGAAATTAATAAAATGAATTCTTGCTGGTGAAAAGGTTTAGAATCAGTGTCCTATATTAATTCAGGTTTATTTGGTGTCCATTCATTTATCAACTCATTCACTTATTTTGTCAATATTTTCTAAGTATCAATCAACTCTGTTTCAGATCGTACTAAACATAGGGGATAGAATGGTGAACTAATTATGAACTGACTGCATGTACCTCCCCTGCAAATTCATAAGTTGGAACCCCAACCCCCAGTGTGGCTGGGACTCAAAGGAAGTAATTAAGGTTAAATGATCTGATAGGATTAGTGTCTTTATAGGAAAAAGCACCATGAAGACACAGCAAAAGGAGTCTCTTCCCATGAAGACACAGCAAAAAGAAGTCTGTAAGCCAGGAAGACAGCTCTCCCCAGAAAAAAAACTGGCTGGAACCTTCATCTCAGACTTCTAGCCTCCAGAACTTGAGAAAATAAACTTCCGCTGTTGAAGTCACTTTGTCCATGGTATTTTGTTATGGCAACCTGTGACACTAATGTAACTGCTCTTATAGAAATAATGGCATCACGGTGGATATTAGCATAAGTAGTTTTGCCGATAGAGGGAAGGATGCTAACATGCATGTTGGGAGGCATGTAACACATGGTCCAAAACGCTATTCATGGATATGACAGATCTGGGTTTAATTCCCTTCTTTTTTTAAAAAAAAAATATTTTACTAATTTTTTTTTTACAGAGATGAAAGGAGAGGGAGAGAGAGTTAGAAACATCAACGAAAGAGAAACATCAACCAGCTGCCTCCTGCATACACCCCACTGGAGATGTGCCCACAACCAAAGTACATACCCTTGACCGGAATCAAATCTAGGACCCTTGAGTCTGCAGACCGATGCTCTATCCACTGAGCCAAATGTGTTAGAGCTCTAATTCCCTTCTTGGTCATTTAATAATTCTGGGCAAGAGACTTAATTTCTTGAGCCTCAGTTTCCCCTTGGTAAACTGGGATAGTGTACCTCTTATGTAGGGTCACTGTGAGCAGTAGGTGAGCTTACAAAATACTTGACACAGCCCCTTCAGGTAGAAAAAACCTCTGTTATTATTGACCTCATGTATCAGTTCACCTGTCTCATTCAATCCTCACAACAAACTCATTTGGTGGGAGTTTGCTATTTCTTCAGATTGAAACTTGGACCCAGGTGTACCCACCACCTGAGCCTGAGTTGTCTCCAACTGCCTCAAGGTTCCTCCATGCATCTAAATTGAGAAAGCCCAAGGAGAGGGGTGGGATTCTCTTTTAGCTGAAAGATTTAGTTCTTTCCTTCCAGATCAGTGATTTCCAACCATGCATGGGTGTGGGTGATGAAGTTACCCCTGGGGAAATGTAGCATACCCCTTGGGAGATGGGGATCACCAACTGTGAAAAAGCACATTATTGCTTTGATTTGATTTTATGAAAAAATCCACAATAACCATGTAATATATTTGCATTGGCTTTATATACTTCATAATTTAATTTGAAATATTGGATTAGAAAGGAAAAGAGAGGTTTCTGAAGGAGAGCATGGCTTAAAAAATAGATTGAGGCTCTGTTCTCCTGGATCTTTCTCAAGGGCAGTTCCCTGACTTGGGCCTCTTTCTAGCTAGTGGGTCAGCCCAGGGGCTCATAGGAGGTTTCTCTGAAATTGAAGTGGGACTTTATGGCTTTAGAACAGCTGACAGGATCTGCATGCTTTAATAACGATGTCTGCTGGGTTTGCATGCATGCGACCTTCAGTGGGAGCAGCTGCTTATGATATTCCAGTCAGTCTACTCCCAAGTGAGCAACAGCAAGGTACATGCCTGCTAATGACCATAATCAACTTAGTTGAATTCTGAGTGAAAATCTTCAGGGCAAAATCACTGGTCCCCACTGTTCACAACTAGCTATTGAGTTATATTACAATGGGATGGTCATTTCATGGCTTACAGTAAACAAACCATGATGCTCCTGGAAACATGTGATTGCTCCCTGAGGGGTATAGCAGGAAGCAAGTGGGTATGCGGGGCACAGGCTTTGGGCTTTGGGTAGAAAGAAAATGGCAGGAGCAAGACCACTTGCACCAGGGAGACTAGGAGCAGAGGCCCTCCCCCCCCAATCTGTTATGCAGAAGGTCTCAGAGGTTAATGAGGGAAGTTGCAGGCACTGCTTGCCAGGGTTCAGTGATGCCTTTGAACACTATAGACCCAGGACAGGAAATTTAATCTCATAAGACTTGAAAGTGTCCATGTGTACATTTCTGGATGAGGAAACTGAGACCCATAGGGGACAAATGATGTGCTCAAAGTCCAAGCAGGAACTTGAAATCAGTTTCTAGATTTCTACTGACCCCAGTGCTCTTTCTTCTTTGCATTCAGTTCTTTAGTTTCTGGGAAAATCTGTGTCAGAGCCCTCAGAAAACTACCTACATCATAATTATAATTCTAGCATTCTGTATCTGTTGGCAGTCAGGCAGGAAAATAGGACCATACCAGGTAGTTAATTGCAGGATCTGGTCAAAGAGGTCTGTGGGGAGTGGGAAACGGGAAGTGAAACAACTTGAAGATTCATAATTGTAGGAAATAGCCATCAGTCCAAGGGCTTAGACTAAGGGAGGACAGAGGATCACCAGGACCCAAGTGCCAGTGTTCCATTGGCAGGAACTGGAATTTTGGAGGAAGGACCAGTTAGCAGGCACTGGTGTCAAGGGCAGAGGGACTGCAGAGGCACTGCAGCCATGCTGGAGTTACCTCTCAAAGTGGAGAGGAACAGAAATATTCTGATCTCTCCCTTTTTCTAACTTCAGATTTCCTGCCAATGTTTTCCACCAGGCAGAACTACTGAGAAGCTAGTGGGCAGAGGAACCCAAAAAGGTGGTTTCAAGAAAGAGAAAGAGTGGAGCTGAGAAAATAAGCAGATGAGCTTCAATAACCTACTTGCCCTTGTCTTGGGGGTTCTTTACAGGGCTAACTTCCAGATGATCAGGTGATAGGGACATCTGTGAATAGTAGAGGAATAATCCCAGAATCATTGGCTCATAGAGTTATGGGGCTGGGATGTGAATAACAGTAATTGGCATGTGTGCCATAGAGGAGAATGACACATTAGAATGAGCAAAGCTTTGGATTCAAGATCTGGATTCAAGTTCATGCTCTTCACTTACCAGGGGAAAACTATGGGAAAATAAGTCAAGCACTGTGTTTTCTGGTTTACTTATCTTTAAAATGCAGATATTAAATCTTTCTAGCAAAGCTTTTGTGATATGTCAACAGTAAAATGTACATTGAGCTTCCTTACCTTTTTGGCAGATATTCAATAATTGGTAGCCCTCAGGTTTCAGCAGGACCTGAGTCCTACCCCCGTTAGAGAAGTTGAGTGTTCTTTATTTAAATTCTGGGGCATATTTGTGATTATTTTATGGGATAAGTTTAGAGAAGAGCACTTCCTCCATCATTTTATATGCCTATCAGCGATGTTTGAAATCTAGCTGTTTTCATACATTTAAATTATTATTTAAAAAGTACCTTTTTGTTGACTGTTTTTTTGTGGAGCCATGTTCATGGCCACTGCCTTGGACGAGCTGAAATGAACACAGAGAGAAAAACAGATGGTTAGCTTGACCACTGGTAATATCTGAATGTAAGAATGGAATCGTGTCTGGAGTGGAATATAGGACACTCATTTATTCATTCTTTTACTATTTTAAAGATTCTCCCTTGTCTCAATATCACCTTCTCAAGGGGATAATGCTAAGAGCTATTATTTCTGTAATATTTATTATGTGCCAGGTACTGTCTTCAGTGGTTTAAACTCATAAACTCTCACAATAATAGTTTTTATTATTACCTTAATTTGACAGCAAAGGAGTGAGAGTTATTTCAGAGAGGTGAAATAAATTGCCCAAGGTCACACAGCCAGCAAATGGCCAAACTGGGATTCAGACTCTGGCAAGTATGGCTAGAGAACCAATGCCTTTGCCCTATACTACATTCATCTCCAAGTACTTTAGGAATACACCGTAGCCAATTTTTTCACTCAGTCTATACCAGATAGTGGTTGCTAATAAATTTTTGTTGAACAAACACAGACGACTGAAATAAATTTCTGGTTCCTTGGGTACAGGTACCAAAACAGTATGGCAACCAAGAGACAGGTTTGAAGAAGCTCCTGGTTCCCAGAGCAAAGTATCCGCCCCGTCCCCGCCTCTGCCCTCAGTAAAGGATGTGAGAGTGAGGAGAGGTAAGCAAAATTAGCGCCTTGACAAGCTCCTTCATCTCCGAGACCTCTGTGATAGACAGCTTTCTTCTCTTAAAAATCACAAGTAGGTGTTACTTCACTATAGACTAGCATGTCAGGTAGATTATAATTTCAAAGGAATAAAATGCAATCGAATTTTCTTTTTACTTAACAGCGATTAAACTGTGTCTCCACAGAGTGCAATAAGTGGCTGCATGATTATTCTGTGAATTTGCACTTTGTAGATCAATTGTTTAAAAACTTTATTTTAAAAAAACTAGAATAACTGCCCTGTTACATGGAAAATGACTTTCTCAGTAAAATCTTAAACAGAATACACAAATTCAGGAAATAGATAAAAGAGGAGCAGTTCTGGTTACATCGGGGCTGGAAACCCTGGGACATTGTTTTCCTCCCTGCTCTCACTCTGGGTGGCTTCTGTGGGGGTCCCTTTGAGACATACCCTAGGGCTCTATGAAACTCTATCCGAAGTCCATTTCTAAAGACCAGTAAGCGGGAAGGGCGGGGGTTACTTAATCCTCAGCTACTTTTGTTTATCTCGTAGCATGTAGCATATAGATAATTCTCCATCCCTTTTCACTTCGTGTGGACAGGATTGATTAGCTGATTCTGGAGACTAGTAAGGTATTTACTTTGTGGTCTGTGGGTCACCCACATTTTCCCCACTTTTAATTGACTGGGTTGCAAAAGAGAAGAATGAACAAATTATGCATACACTTGTATGCCCCCAATTTCCCCCCATGGTGTTCTCTTCACCTGGAATGTCTTTCATTGTCTCTCAGTAAACTGGAGGACATTCTTCAGAGCTCAACCCCATAGCTCTTTCTACGTAAGTTTCTTCACTCCTACTGGAGAAATAACTGACTATAACAGCCCCCGTTACCCATGGTTTTGCTTTTCGTGTGGTTAAGCAGGATCCAAAAATATTAAATGAAAATTCCAGAGATAAACAATTCATAAGTTTTGAACACTGCTATGAGTAACATGATGAAATCTTTTGAGTCCCACCCCATCCTTGTGAGTCACCCCTTCACCACACTGTAGACGTTCCCTGCTGGTTAGTCACTTAATAGCTGTGGTTATTATCAGATCAGCTGTCACAGTGTCATAGTGCTTGGGTTCAAGTCACCCTTATTTTACTTAATGATGGACTTTAAGTGCAATAATAGTGATGCTGGCAGTTCAAATATGCCCAAGAGAAGCCATAAAGTGCTTCCTTTAAAATGAAAAGATGAAAGATCTTGACTTATAAAGAAAGAACAATATGCTGAGGTGGCTAAGATCTAGAGTAAGAACAAATTTTCTATGCATGAAATTGTGAAGAAGGAAAAAGAAATTCATGTCAGTTTTGATCCTCCTTCTGAAACATCATCAGAAGGTCAATGCAGGTGTCCCCCACTTTCTGAAAGTTATGCCACTGGTTTTTACAAAAGACCTACATTAGTATTGGTTTTCACAAACCAAAAGAAATCTGAAGAGAATTTTGCTTTTATGACAAAATCCATTACCATACTAATGTAGGTCTCAGGTTAGGTCAGCATGGCTTACTCCTGTTGTGGGATAATTCTGAGTAGGGCCCCCCTTTCACCCTCAAAAGTAGTCTCAGTTTGGATGATTCATTCTATGGGTACTCTATTTAGAATATATTCTTCTGAGAGGTACCTATGCAAATCTGTTGACTATTTATCATGTTGTCTGTTTTTTTCCCTCTTATACAGGGTAGGACAAAACTAGATTTACAGTTGTGAGTATGTGAAACACAGGATTTATTCATGTATTATTATGTATTAACTGGAGGCCCGGTGTACAAAATTCATGCACTGGGCGGGGGGGGGGGGTGGAGTTCATCCCAGCCTGCCCCTCTCACAGTCCAGGAGCTCTCAGGGGATATCCTAATGACAGCTTAGGCCTGCTCCCCATGGGGAGCAGGCTTAAGCCAGTCTGGCCTCCCTCTGCTGGAGGTGACTGGGCTGATTATGAGAAGTGCCACCCCCATCACCCTGCTGCTGCTGCCAACCGCCACAGCCACCAAAGTGTTTTCATCAACACGGACTCTAGCCCCTTCACATGAAAAAATGACAACTTTCTTTAGGCATTTTCAAGATGTCTCTTTCATAGAATATAGCCTTTCTTTCTTTCTTTCTTTCTTTCTTTCTTTCTTTCTTTCTTTCTTTCTTTCTTTCTTCCTTCCTTCCTTCCTTTCTTTCTTTTTTCTTTCTTTCTTTCTTTCTTTCTTTCTTTCTTTCTTTCTTTCTTTCTTTCTTTCTTCCTTTCTTCCTTTCTTCCTTTCTTCCTTTCTTCTTTTTATTTTCACCTGAGGATATTTTCCAATTGATTTTTAGAGAGTGTGGAAGAGAAAGCGAAAGACACTTTGATTGGTTGCCTAACCTGGGCCCCAGCCAGAGAGGAGCCTGCAATCTAGGTACATGTCCTTGATCAGAATCAAACCTGGACCTTGTGGTCTGCAGGCTAAGGCTCTATCCATTGAACAAAACCAGCTAGGGCAGGATATGACATTTCTTAGCCCCTCCAGCAGTGGATCTTTGTTTTTTCCTCCAGGAATGAGCTGGAAAAACCCTAGATCACCTTCTAGGATTCTGATTACCCAAGTTACCAAGAATACTGCCAGTGGCATACAGGGAGCTTAGCCAATGAGCGGCCAGAAGAAGTGTTTCCTAGGCAGCTCCCATGCAGAGGCGGGACTGCTAATATGCTGCAGCTGCTGGGACTGGGAACCACCTCCTCTGTGTATTGTGTCTCTGCTCTGGCCCCAGAAGCCCAGTGTCATGATCCCTTCTCCTGAGCTAGTCATGACCCTTACAGCATCCCAGCCTAATTTGCATATTACCTCTTTATATAGAGAAATTATTGTATTATTTTCCATATGAACAGCTATAAGCTCACTTTTGTCCCAGCCTGTGTGTGTGTGTGTGGGTGTGTGCGCGCACGCGTGCGCGTGCCCATGCACATGCACACAAGTGTATTCCATATGTAAGTCCTTTTGGGTTACATGTATTATAAATACATTCTACTCTGTGGCTTGACAGGGAATTTCTTCACTTTTATTTTATTTTATTTTATTTATTTATTTTTTTTATTACTTAATGTTTTAGTTATTTAACTTAGTTTTTTTTTTAAATTATTTTTTATTGATTTTTTGCAGTATAATAGTAGTACATGTTTTCCTTTCCCCCTCCCCCTTATCCTCCCCCCAGCCTCCCCCACCCCCCAGCACATATCCCCAGCTTCCCCCCTCCCCGCCCCAGTGTCTTTCATTCATTGGTTATGTTCATATGCATGCATACAAGTCCTTCCGTTGATCTCCCCCCGCATCTGCCTCCCATCCACCCAAGCCTCCCCCTGTAGCTTGACAGCCTGTTCAAGGCCATCCTGCCTCTATATCAATCACTCTCCCCTGTTTCTTTTCTTCAAAAATATCTTGCCTCTGCATACTAGAAATAAATGTATAAGAACAAAAAGTGTTTCATTCTCGGTTTCAATGTCCAACTTTTCTGAGTCCCAGTTTCAGTGTCAAATAATTCATTATGTGTATAAGTCAGCAATGGTATCCAGATGGTGGACATATCGTGTCAATGCATGATCCATCCTCTCTGGTTTGGTCCTGGGCCGCCTGCAGACATGCACAGCTGCTGACTGCTAGTATGGCAAGGTGTCGTCAGTGTCCCCCATCTCTGGACCGTCCTCATGGCTGGAACAGATCCATCAGTTCCTCACCGTCGCAGGAACCCACATGGTCTTGGAGTTGTTCTCTGAAAACACACAAACACATTCTCGACCAAAAGTTAACAAAGGGATCCTCTATGCAAAATAGACTTGGGATTCTTTTTAATTTTTGCCTAAATGATTTTCCTTTGGCTTATTTTGACACCATGTGTGTTTTTTCATGGGTGTCCTGCTATTGTTTTTACAAATGGAATTTACTTTACTGGAGTAAGAATTTTCTAGATGTATTTTACTTACTCAATATTTTTTTTTGTCCCTTTCATGATATTACCCCGCTGTCCCCTCCCCTTTTTTGATTAATGGGGACTTTTGGAAATTTTCTATTGCAGTCTTGATAATTTTAAATTTTAATTTTTGTACACAAAGTGACTGCTTTAGGTTCTTTGGATGTTAGGCAATTTTACAGAGAGATGAACTACTGATAGATTTTTCAGTTAATGTTTTAGGAAAAGCTTTTTGTCCAGTACACTATAATTTTCTTGAGTATTCTCGTATTTCACTTGGCCAATTTAAATTAATCTGAAAACTTGATTACTATTTTCCTGTCAATTTTAATACTCAAGCAGAAATCTTAGTTTACCCTGTGAATACTAGTGGAAAGGAATATTTGCAATTTTGAGTAGGTCCCGAGCATTCCTGGTAATAGACTGAATTTAGATATAGAGCAGCTATTGCTGGCCGAGTCTCTGTCTGCCACCTGGGTCCCCGTATGAGTTGTGTGTGGGAGGCGAAGCAGCCGTGGGGGTAGGAGACCTCCCTTAGGAGGGTTGAGAATTCAAACCCCTGCAAGGTTTGTGGATGAGGGTCTGTGCCCCACCTCTGTTGACCTTTTAGTTCTCTCCTGTTGGCCCCTCTGCGACTGTGCCTGTCTTAGGTTGTTCCTTCCCTGAGGAATCTTACCTGTCTCTGGCTAACCAGCCATCCTCCGGGGCCAAACAGGGTGATGTGAGGTTCAGTTCTATCTCCTTTGTAGTCTATGCCCCCCTGTGGCCTCCACGTCCAGTACCTGCCTTGGGGTCCCCTAGCCTGCTGGCGGGGTCCCGGTACTGATCACATATCTCGGGGGACCCAGGTTTCTTCTCCAGAGAGGGCCCAGCTCACACCATTGGTCGAGATACAGATCCATGGTGCCAGCTGCCCAAAGGCTTCAGCCACACCTCGAACTGAAAACTCTGGCATCAGCTGTGTGTATTTGGATAGTAACAAGAAGGTCCCTCTTGGCAGAAAGGGCAAGAAGGGCCAATATAGAATGCTCGGATGCCTTCCCAGTGCCTTAATTCCTTCTGAAAGGGATTAATTTCTTTCCTATTCTTTTTTAAGTTGCTGCCCAACATTCAAAGAATTAGTTTGTAAGTTTATTTGGGATAATTGTATAATATGCTGTTGTCAAATATCAAATATTATAATGACATTGTAGAATAATATCATGTAAGGGTATTATGGTGTCATGGGAGGTTAAGCAGGGCCTAGCCTAAGGACTGGTCTCCATAGGATATGACAAGCTCTAGGCCATGTCAATTCAATGTCAGACTAGCTGCCATTTTTTTATAATTTTATATAAACTTTGTCAGGGATGTAAAAACACAAATCACTTACCTCAGTTCAAGAGTTCAAGTATATTGACTTTTCCACTTACTCTCACCACCTGCCACTTACCCTGAGGTTTGACATTCTGATGTACTTTCCTCAGTCTCTGGATCCATTCTTGTTCATCAGTATATGTCATTCATTGTATTCCTCAAATGAGTGAGATCATGTGATATTTATCTTTCTCTGCCTGGCTAATTTCACTTAGCATAATGCTCTCCAAATCCATCCATGTTGTTACAAATGGTAGGAGCTCCTTCTTTTTTTCCGCGGCGTAGTATTCCATTGTGTAAATGTACCATAGTTTTTTGATCCACTCATCTGCTGATGGGCACTTCGGCTGTTTCCAAATCTTAGCTATGGTAAATTGTGCTGCTATGAACATAGGGGTACATATATCCTTTCTAATTCGCCTTTCTAATTTCTTGGGGTATATTCCTAGAAGTGGGATCACTGGGTCGAATGGGAGCTCCATTTTTAGTTTTTTGAGGAATCTCCATACTGTTCTCCACAGTGGCTGTACTAGTCTACAATCCCACCAGCAGTGCACAAGAGTTCCTTTTTCTCCGCATCCTTGCCAGCACTTGTCGTTTGTTGATTTGTTGATGTAAGCCATTCTGATAGGTGTGAGATGGTACCGCATAGTCGTTTTGATTTGCATCTCTCGGATAATTAGTGACTTTGAGCAAGTTTTCATGTGTCTCTGGGCCTTCCTTTTGTCTTCTTTCGTGAAGATTCTATTTAGGTCTGTTGCCCATTTTTTTATTGGATCATTTGTCCTCCTTTTATTGAGTTGGGTGAGTTGCCTGTAGATGCTTGAGATTAAACCTTTATCACTAATAACATTTGCAAATATGTTCTCCCATACAGTGGGTTTTCTTGTTGTTTTGTTGATGGTTTCTTTAGCTGTGCAAAAGCTTTTGATTTTGATGTAGTCCCATTTGTTTATTTTCTCTTTAGCTTCCATTGCCCTCGGAGCGGTATCATCAAAGAAGTTCTTTTGGCATATGTCTGAGATTTTTCTTCCTGTAGATTCCTCTAATATTTTTATGGTTTCCTGTCTTACGTTTAAGTCCTGTATCCATTTTGAGTTTATTTTTGTGTATGGTGTAAGTTGGTGCTCTAGTTTCATTTTTTTGCATGTATCTGTCCAATTTTCCCAACACCATTTATTGAAGAGACTGTCTTGACTCCATTTTATGTTCCTGCCTCCTTTGTCAAATATTAATTGAGCATAGTGGATTGGGTTGCTATCCGGATTCTCTATTCTATTCCATTGATCTATATGTCTGTTCTTGTGCCAGTACCAGGCTGTTTTAAGAACAGTAGCCTTGTAATACAGCTTGAAATCTGGTATGGAAATCCCACCGACTTTGTGCTTCTTTCTCAGGATTGCTGTGGCTATTCGGGGCCTTTTTTTGTTCCAGATGAATTTTTGGAGAGTTCTTTCTAGGTCTGTGAAATATGCCATTGGTATTTTAATGGGGAGTGCATTAAATTTATAGATTGCTTTGGGTAGTATGGACATTTTAATTATGTTGATTCTCCCAATCCATGAACATGGAATGTTCTTCCACCTGTTTACATCTTCCTCTATCTCTTTTTTCAGTGTCCTGTAGTTTTCCACAAATAGATCTTTTACCTCCTTAGTTAAGTTTATTCCTAGGTATCTTAATTTTTTTGGTGTGATGGTAAATGGGATTGCTTTTTTAGTCTCTCTTTCTGTAAGTTCACTATTAGTGTATAGAAATGCCATAGATTTCTTGGCATTAATTTTGTAGCCTGCTACATTGCTGAACTCATTTATTAAGTCTACTAACTTTTTTATGGAGTCTTTCAGGTTTTTTATGTACAATATCATGTCATCTGCAAATAAGGATAGCTTAACTTCTTCTTTTCCAATTTGGATGCCTTTTATTTATTTTTCTTGTCTAATTGCAATGGCTAATACTTCCAGTACTATGTTGAACAGGAGTGGTGAAAGTGGGCAACCCTGTCTTGTTCCTGTTCTTAGGGGAAATGGTTGTAGTTTTTGCCCATTGAGTATGATGTATGCTGTGGGTTTATCGTATATGGCTTTTATTATGTTGAGGTATGATCCTTCTATTCCTACCTTATTGAGAGTTTTTATTAAGAAAGGATGTTGGATTTTGTCAAATGCTTTTTCTGCATCAATTGATATGACTATGTGATTTTTATCTCTCAATTTGTTTATGTGATGTATCACATTTATTGATTTGCGGATATTGTACCATCCTTGCATTCCTGGGATAAATCCTACTTGGTCGTGGTGTATGATCTTTCTGATGTACTGCTGGATCCGATTTGCTAGAATTTTATTGAGGATTTTGGCATCTATATTCATGAGGGATATTGGCCTGTAATTCTCTTTCATTGTGTCGTCTTTATCTGGTTTTGGTATTAGGGTGATGCTAGCTTCATAGAAGGAGTTTGGAAGTTTTCCATCCTCTTGAATTTTCTGGAATAGTCTGAGGAGTATAGGTTTTAGTTCTTCCTTGAATGTTCGGTAAAACTCCCCTGTGAAGCCGTCTGGCCCTGGGCTTTTGTTTGCTGGAAGCTTTATGATGACTGCTTCAATTTCTTCCACAGTTATTGGTCTATTGAGTTGTTTAGATTCTTCTTGATTGAGTTTTGGGAGGTTATATTTTTCTAGAAACATATCCATTTCCTCCAGGTTGTCCAGTTTGTTGGAGTAGAGTTGTTCATAGTATTTTTTAACAATCCTTTGTATTTCAATGGGGTCTGTTGTTATTTCACCTCTTTCATTTCTGATTTTATTTATTAGGGTCCTCTCTCTTTGCTTCTTGGTGAGTCTGGCTAGAGGTTCATCAATCTTGTTTATCATTTCAAAGAACCAGCTCTTGGTTTCGTTGATTTTCTGTATTGTTTCTTTGGTCTCTATGTCATTTATTTCTGCTCTGATCTTTACTATTTCCTTCCTTCTGCTTACACTGGGCTTTTCTTGTTGCTTTCTTTCTAACTCTTTGAGTTGTTGGGTTAGATAATTTATTGCCGCTGTTCCTAGTTTTTTGCAGTAGGATTGTAGAGCTATGAACTTCCCTCTCAGAACTGCTTGCACTGTGTCCCATAGATTTTGGATTGTTGTGCTATCATTGTCATTTGTTTCCATGATGTTTTCTATCTCTTCCTTAATCTCTCTAGTAACCCAGTCATAGTTTAATAGCATGCTGTTTAGTCTCCATGTGTTCGATTTCTTTGGATTGTTTCTATTGTAGTTGATTTCCAGCTTTATGCCACTGTGATCTGAGAATATACTTGATATGATTTCTATCTTCTTGAATTTGGAGAGACTTTGCCTATGACCTAATACATGGTCTATCTTTGAGAATGACCCATGGGCACTTGAAAAGAATGTATATTCTGTGGCTTTGGGGTGAGAATTTCTTCACTTTTAATTTTAATGTCTCACACTTAACTAACTCTCTCATTTATTTTCCAGGGCAAATAATGAAAATAATCTGAATGGCTTAATCTTTTTACATAGAATATGGCTCTACCTCAGATGCTGAAACCCCACTCAGTCACTCATGCCCCAGGGATGAGGGGAAAGTCAGAGTCTGATGTTATAAAATATGGCGGCCCATTGCTGTCCCCTGAGAAGGGGCTTTCATAGGGCAACTTCCTTAGGAAGAAGTCCAAGGAATATTCAAACCCGCTGACCTTTCTTTCCTAGTGGTAACAGCTAGGCGTCAATTGTCTCTCAGCTTCAGGTCCAAATAAGCAACAAAACCAGCCATTGCTGACATTAAGACTGGCTTCATGGACCCCTTACCAGCCAATCAATTAGTGGAGACCCAGACCCTGAAAGGACACACCTGAAAAACTGCTGAATATTTTATTAAGATCTTTCCTGGAAACCTCCCCTAAAAATCTCTGCTCTTAAAACCCTTGGGATGGAGAGGACCTAGAGCGCTCTTCCCTCTCCCATTGTTTCTCTCTAGGAAGCTCGCCCATTCCTTCCCCTTTTTCTTCCACCTTCCCCATCCCCAGGCACATTACCTTTAACTTCCCCACCCCCAAGCTCCAACGGCCCTTCTTTTAGCTCCATAACTTGTTTCCTAAACCCATCTCTTCTAAGAATTACTGCTTCTACCTCTGTAATTTACCCAATAAATGTTCTCTCACAGTTTGCATCTTGATCTGAATTCTTTCCTAGCCAGAACCCAAATATTGAGGTTGCTAAACGCAAGTTTCCAGGTTTGTTCTGACCACCCTCCATCTCCCACCTCACCTCCCTGGCATCCAGTCAGACACCTGGTGCTGCTCCTTCCACCTATAATTATGTGCATGTCTCATTCTTCTTCTTTCCTTTTTCCTTTTTTCCTTGTTTTCCTCCCTTCCTTTCTCCTCTCCTTCATTTATTTCTCTTTGTCCTCTTTCCTTTTTTTATATGTGGCATAAAGGAAACAGGATATCTGATATCTTTGCCTTGGACCTACAGTCTCGCTGTAGACACACAATTTAGCGCACAATCTTAATACACCAAACTGAAATAAGGTCATAAGAACATTTACTGAGTAAAACTGCTGTTTGAAACTTTGACCTCGGTCCACCCCTGCTTGCTTAAACAAAAAAAAAGAATTATTGCTCTAGTTCCTAGCTTGTCACCTTGAAGACTAAAACCAGAGGAGTGACAGTCTGGTGCCAATTATGTAGATAAGACAAAGATAGGACCACATTACCATGTTTAGCAGAAATATAGTTAGAAGATAAAGAACAAGAAATAGGGTCATTCATAACCTTTTGGCACCCTTTCCCCCAGATGCGGCCTTGAGGGCTGTTTGCCAAATGCAGGGCAATAATATTTATGGTTCAGACCCCTTTAAAAGGCCTGCATGCACGCAGAGCAGTGCGGCCGTGGGTGGTTGCATGGTGCCCCTGCGACCGTCCTGGCCAGTTTTCAATAAATCCTTGCCTGCTTACCAACTTAATCACCTCCGTGGTCGTTTGCAACTGGTCGTGGAAGTCACCCCACAACACAAACAAAAGAGTCTGTCATTTAGTGCAAAAGATGGAGGCAGAGGCTAGCTATCAAAGGCTTATCGAAGTTCAAAGATAAGGAAGAGTGAAGACATTTTTCATATAGGTGAGGAATGAATTCTCTCAAGCACAACTATAGAAGAGATCATGCTAATCAAATTTGAAACAGCAGCTTGATGGAAGGCACTTAGTTATGCTTGAAATAAGTGCTTTGAAATTTCAGTTGTTCATCCATTAGAAACAGACATCTGCGATTTCTGGAGTAAAAACAAGTAGCACATTATTATCCATCAAGTCTTTTCTTCTGTCTCTTTGTTATGCACTGGGAAAACCCAGCCAGTAAAGGACATGTCACCTTAACTGATTTTAATTGGTACTCCACAAAGAAGCTGGAAAAAAGATCACTCTGAGAGCACGTCCTCAGGTGAAATATTGGGGCACTGTTGATTTGGGGGTATTTCTAGGGTATCTACTGCAAATAAAGATGGATTACAACAGCTATGATGAAAAGATAGTTATGCCTTTCACTTTATTGTATATGCCTTCAGCACTCCTAAATCATTTGGGACATGGATGATTGTTATCTTATCTATGAACAAGGGAAGGACAAATGGCTGATTTTGATTTTCATCATAATATTGGAGGAAAGTTATAAATAAGAGTTTTTTTTTTTATGCATGCCTCTTCATCTGGAAAACTCTTATTTGATTTTGCAAGATTCAGGGGAAAGTTTGATTTTTTTCCTTAAGGCTTTTTCCCATTTATTCCAGAAAAAAAAAAAGTATTCTGATCTCTACCTCAACCATTTCACAGATATCATTGAGTTTTTGGTCAATGCCAGGTATGATATTGGGTGCTGTGTATACAACAGTGAAAAATATAGTCATGATCCCTATCCTAAGGCATGGAGCTTATTCAGTTACAATCACTACTATATTGTTGAAAAATTTTCTGTTTATAGAAATCTTTCCTACTTTGGTGTGGCAACATTTGAACATGAATACTATGTTGAATCATGTCAATATACTTCTTATCCCATGTGGTGCTGTCACCCAGTAAACATTTAGTGGATCATATTGAATTAATTCTGGGCAGTCTTACTGTCAGTCCTTTTTGTGTTTCCCAGTAGAACACAAAAAACTTTGCTTTTCCTCTCTATTCTATCTTTTAAGCCATTCTATTTTAGGTTTTGATGTAGGAAGGCAAATTAACAAAATCCATGCACTCAGATGTCATCTTAGATGGATTGACAATCATTGTCTAGAGTTGGGTGGGGGAATGATTCTAAGGTCTCAGTACAATGTAGTGGAGAGAGAAGGGGATAAAGGAATATGGGTACACTGTAGGTTTGGAGCTAGCACAGATGAGAGAACAAGCATATTTAACCACATTCACTATTGATAATTGGCAATATTCAAATAAAAAGTCTGGGACTTTACCTGTATTATTTATCATTCATCATTGGCACTCAGTAACTGTGGCAGAAATTAGGTATGTGAAGTCATAATCTCCCTCCTGTGTGTCAGTATATCCTATCCCAGTAACTTTAAAGTTCTCAAATTGCCTCACCTCCCTCGAGTAATAAAGTGAATCTAATGCCTAGCCCCACTCATATTCTATTCAGGCAGATTAGTGAAGGCATGGGGATTGAAATTGTCCTTACCCAGCCTACAAGATTCAGAGTGCAAGTCAAGGCGTCTGAATTCAGCTTGAATTTTGCCCTTTGCCTCCTCTATAACTTTAAACAAATCAGTGTATTTTATTGTTCTGCATCTTTGTTCTGTCATCTATAGATGAGGTGGTTGGACAAAATAATACTGAAGGTTCTTTTCAAATGTAATATTCTCTGTTTAATGAAATCAGCTGGGATTGTTCTATTGAAGACCTGCCTTTTGGGTTGTTATCACTTTGTGGTGGCTCTTGTGACATGACACTGGGCAGGATGAAGAAATCACAGATCTATTCATCAATAGGGAAGGGTGACATCCTTGAGGGAAGGACCTGTGTCTAACACATCTTCAGATCTCTTTGTTCAGCAAGTATGTGTTAAATCAAGGAAGCAAAACTTCTAGTGGGAGGAGAATTCTGGAGGAATTCAGGAGCACCAGTTCCTGGCAAGTATTATTTGTGTAATTAACATCAGCCTGGGGCCTGATGGCAACAACTGAACATGTTGTCCTAAAGGTCACATATCATTTGTTGCCCAGGACATGGACTGGTTATGGGTTGCAGTTATTGCTGTTTTAACAAAAGACAGGAGAAGAGTCCTTGCTTCTAAGGAAAAACTTAATACATGTTCTTGATTGCCCTGGCATCTTTCATATTCTTCCTGACCAGGTATTCACAGCACGAACACAATGAGAATGCTTGGAGGGAGGAACAGGGGGAGGGGGGAAAGGTAGCAGATTAAATAGCAGCTCTTTCTCTTCTCTTACTTTCTTCCCAGTTCCATTTCTGTTCCATCTTCGGCACAGCCCAGGCAAGAATGAGTTCAGAATTTTAAAAACCTGGACAGAGATCTTCATTTTCAGCCCGACAGGTACAAGAAGTGAGACTGTACATATGATTAATTCTTAATCACCTCCTAGTGGGACGTTCAGTTCCATTTCTTTCTCCTTGCACACAGAATGGTGCTTGTAAGTGGAATTCTGATGCTTCTCCAATGTCTATGGCTGAGGCAGAGGGACTTTAGTTTTAAATTAGATTCTCAGCTCTATCCATCAGAAAGTCAGATATAATTGGTATGCTGGAAAGACATGGAATTAGTATTTTTACAAAGATCCCCCAGGTAATTCTGATAACCACTTAGGCTTAGGATCCACTGATGTATTAAACCAGGTCAATATTCCTTAGTATGGCATTCAAGGATCTTGGTGATATTTCCTCCAACTCACTTTTCCCCTTTCCAGCTGATGTTGAGCCATTCCTTTCATGCCATTTCTACCCCATACCCACCAGATCACTTGTGGCTTCCTCCAAATGATCTGTTCTGTGCATCTTCATCCTTTTACCTATGCTGTACCCCATGTCTACAAAGCTTTTGTGCAGGTATCTTTCTGGTGAATTTAACTCTGTTTATGGGCCCATTTAACCTGAGCCTTCCATCCCTGAGTTTCCTGGTAACCATCCACCCAACTGTAGAATTAATTGATCTCTCTTTTTGTTCCCATAATATCCTGGATATTTTGTCACTATTATAGCTCCAGTGACATATTTTCTACTCTTAAAAATTGGCACAAACAACTGAATAGTGGGATAGAGTGTTTTAAATATAACAGAGTATTTAAAATTATTTTATGGTTAATTTTTAAACCAAGATAAAAATAACATACATTAAGTCAAATGATATAGAAGTAAGCTTAAAATAAAAAATAAAACTTCCCATTCCCCTGTCCGTGGTCTAGTCCCAATTTCCTGAGGCAATAGTTTAAGAAATCAATTTTTGGACCAAATAATGCAAAATTTAGCAGAATGTGGGGGTGGGGTGGGGGGCAATGGGGACAGGACAGAAAGCTCTTTTTCTTGTTTCTGTTCCCCAGACACCCATTTCCCTTCCTCTTTCCAGAGATAAATTCTGTTGCTAGTTTCTTGTGTATGCCTCCTGGGATAGTCTCTGAGTTTTTAAATGCATATTCAAACACACATAGATGGATTCATACTGTCTTACTGTATGTACATTATATATTGCCTTTATTACTTAACAATATATCTTGAAGATTTATTCCATATTTGTACATAGAGTACCTTCTCATTTGTTTGTTGTCTGTATATTATTTCATTGCTATTAGCTGCACCATAATTTATTTAACAATTTTTCTATGGATGGAAATTTAGGCTGCTGCCTAACTTTTGCTTCTATAAATAATTCTGCAGTATATGTATGTCATTTTTTCAAGTGCAAGAATACCTGCAGAACACATTTCAGAGTAGACTTTTTGAGTGTACCTTTTTATATTAAATAAATATTTCCAAGCAGCTCTTCACAAAGCATGTATGAACTTCCACTTCCACCACACATGTGCCTGTCAGACAATTGTGTTATTAAGTTGTTTTTTTAAAAAAAACATATTTTATTGATTTTTTACAGAGCAGAAGGGAGAGGGATAGAAAGTCAGAAACATCGATGAGAGAGACATCGATCAGCTGCCTCTTGCACGCCCCCTACTAGGGATGTGCCCGCAGCCACGGTACATGCCCTTGCAGGAATCGAACCCGGGACCCTTCAGTCCGCAGTCCAACGCTCTATCCACTGAGCCAAACCGGTCTTGGCAAGTTGTTGTTTTTTAAAAGTCTTTTGTACATTAGTCTCCTCTACATAGGAGGAGGGATCATAGCATTTATTCAGGAAAGCAGGGTTTGCCCTGGTTCTATTACACTAGGTTGTATGTACAGTGGATGCTTTTAGCTTACACTGAAGTCAGGCAAACAGGAAACTACCTACAGAGTGGCTCCCAACTCAAGAGCCCCCTCCAAACTGCTTCCTGTTACCTATTTCTTTGTGGTGACAAAGGCATTCAGAATGCACCCTTCATCCATTCCTATACCCCTAATCCCATTGTTATAAGAAAAGCAGTTATTTTCATTTTAGGATATGTCAATTTCTTTTTTTTTTTAAATATATTTTATTGATTTTTTTACAGAGCGGAAGGGAGAGGGATAGAAAGTTGGAAACATCGATGAGAGAGAGACATCGATCAGCTGCCTCTTGCACGCCCCCCCACCGGGGATGTGCCCGCAGCTAAAGTACATGCCCTTGCCGGAATCGAACCCGGGACCCTTCAGTCCGCAGTCCGACGCTCTATCCACTGAGCCAAACCGGTCTCGGCAGGATATGTCAATTTCTTTTGTAACTGTGTTCAACTGTCTCTCCCTGAAATTCAAAACCACAGGCATTCTTTCCAGACATTTTTCTGAATCCTGAATTCCAGTTTAATAGGCAATGGGTTTGGGAAGACAATTGTGATAACAATAAGTCTTGCCACGTCCTTTCTTGATTTTATTTTAGGAACATCCCAATTCTGTTTGAAAACAGCCTGTGTCATACTCTCTGTTTTTTATCATTTTACAGAAGGGGTGTTGGTTGTCCCCAGGAATTCTTACACTTAGATTTTCATGGGGCAAGACATTCAACAGATCTCACTGACTTCTTTTTGAGATTCTACTTTTGCCATGTTAGAGCTATTCATGTACCAGTGAAGAATGCGAGGGGTTATCTAGTGAGCTGCTTTTTTTTTTTCTCTACCAAGAAGCAGGAGTTACAAAAAGGAAGAGAAACAAGTGTTGGAAGAGTATATTCTTTGCTCCAATACATTAAAATGACATATGGGACTCAAGATTTGTCTCCAGATTTATATTTGTATGTTCTCATCCTTGGCCTTGGGCTCTGCAGAAAGACTTATGATGCCCAAGAAGAGCAATTTCCTCTGATTCATTTAGGGTTATGGTGAAATTTATTGCGGAAGTTTATGTTTTACTTACCAGAGAGCAATTTGATTTCTTTGGTCTGGCACCACTCTCAAGGGAACATAAAATCTCCCAGAAGCCAAAATGGAAACCAGTAGCCTGTGAAATTTATGAAAAATTAAAAAACAACAACACCCTCAACCCTTTTAACACAGTAATTATTTTTCCATGTTCTTTTCAAACCTTGCTCACATTCTGACCTACTTTAAGAAAGCAGATACAAGATAACCCACCTTTTACTGTGATCTTCATTTGCTTTATATTCCACACAAACATTTTCTATGATGAATTGTTTCTTCATACTTTAATTTTTTAGTGGCTACATACAAATCCACTGAGCTACAGTACCATATTTAAAAATAATCATCTCTATGATTTAAAGGTTTTATTTACCCTCAAAATTAATGCTACAACAAATAGCTCCACACACTCACTTTTTTCTCTTTTTTTTTGGTTAAAATGTTTCTTTAAGATAAATTATTTAGAGTAGGATTTCCTAACCAAGGAACATGGATATTTTCTACAATTTTGATATGCCTTGTCAAATTGCTTAAAGAAGAATTTTCCCACTATTTAGGCTTTCCAAGAATGGAATGAACTCTTTGTTTCCATATTCTTAGTAGTCAGTATCACTAAGAGTGTCCAAGCATAAGCCCGTTGACCAGCTTTATTGCTCCCACCTTAGCTCCGGTTAATCTCTTGCCTGGATTATGCCAATACAGTAGCTTCCTAGCTGGTACCTCATTGCTTTTACTCTTGAACTTCCTAAAACCCTTTCTTTATATATCTGTCAAAGCACTGTAGAATAATCTCTGGGAAGGTCAGAAAATAATGATTGGAGAACAAATAGAGAGAAAGTATCCTAATGGCCCTCCCGGGCTGTCCCCCTTGAGACCCTATTGCTACCACTGGTAGTCATGGAAACCACAGCTTTTATGGTTTCAATGCTGGACCTGAGGCAGTGTCTCCAGGAAGTCCTCCACTGACCACTTTGAACACTGCATGTCACTTGTGGTGAATTTAGTGTGATGCTTTCTTCCTTCTCTCCCCTTAAAACCACATTGTCATCCAGATGCACTGTCTGGTGTAACCTAAGTTAGTTTGAGCTTTGCTATTGGGGAGGCAGGAAATGTAAGTGTATGGCCTCTTCTTCTACATAGAGGAATTCAAAATGTTGGAATTCCACCATAGCCAGTTTGGCTCAGTTAATAGAGCGTTGGCCTGCAGACTGAAGGGTTGCAGGTTAGATTCCAATCAAGGACCTGTACCTCGGTTGTAGGATCAATTGATGTGTTTCTCCCACATGGATGTTTCTCACTCGGTCTCTCCTCATTCCTTCTATTCTCTCTAAAAGTCAATGGAAAAATGTTCTCAATGAGGATTAACAAATAAACAAACAAACAACCAAAAAAAAGGTAAGAATTCCTTTACACACTGAGCCAAAGAGCCTGAAAAATGTTCATTTTGGGTCAAGCTTTTCATCATGGAATACAGATTGTTACAATGGCAGAAGGTTTGGTTAAAGTGGGAGGAAATGGAAGAAGATGTTAATGTGGGGAAAATGCCAAGTAAGCTTCACTGAGTTAGACTTTAAGAGCCACAATGTCTGCTCTTATCTGCTCTCACGTGGTCCATAAAATTCCCTGATACCACTCTGACTTCTCTGTTTTAATATTTGAAAGCAGAGACCCTGGCTACTAATGAGGAGGTGATGAAGATGCTCATAGCAACACATTGATCCTCTCCAATGACAGGAATAGAGCAGATATTGTAGAAGTTATAGAGATGTGGTAGTGAATATGTTGAGAGATACTTTGTAAGAGAAGTAAAAAACCAAGGATCTGATGGGTGTAAAATCAGTTCATGTATGCTCTTGCAAGAATAACATCAATTTCAGTGTTTGAAATTGTCCAACTGAAATGAAATTAGTTGAAATTAATTGGAATGTTTTGATGAAATATCTTAGTGTTGAATTTGACTCACGTGGTTTTGAATGGAGTTTAGAATGAAATCAAATCTCAAAGGTATGTGTTAATAGGTGCAGAACCACATGAGGCTGATGGAAACATATTGTCAAAAATCACTTCAGAAACACATTGGCAGCTTTTCTGCCACGTTATGTTGATAGCCTCATAAACAACACACATTGTCCAACACTTAATAAAATAAGAAAATGCCTAAGTTCCATGTTAAGGACTGTCAACTTGTTGATTCACAGGACAATGCTCCTCAGTGTCAGGACTCTTGGTTTCTACAGAACAGAAGTGACAAAGGTACATTTGTAAGCTGGAGATATGGGTCCAGGAAGAGGCCAAATGTCTTTGTATATTGCTAATGATTCAGAAGAAGAAGGAAAACTTAATCACATTAACAGTCATAAGGGCATTAATCATATCTTGTGTTGAGCATGGCTTAAAATCCAGTGATTTCATCCACAAATATTTATTACGTCTTTACTAGAGGCAGGTACTGTGCTAATGACTGGGCACATAATGGTTAACAAGTTCTTAGCCGCATCCCAGTGACCAAAGTAATTCATCTTGTACTTTCCCTGTTGCAGCCCCTTGAACCAACCATTTCCCTACGCCTTGGAGAATGACATTTGGAAATCAAGAGCTTCTCATTGGTTATTAGGATGCCTTGCTTAGAATCCTCTCAGTGGGCAGAGTTATACCTACTTCTATATCAATTTGCATATATGTATTTAAAAACCACAAGTTTATAGTGATACATCCAATTCCAGTGGAACTCCGCAGGATTCATGAGAGTTTCCCCTCTTTCCTTGTATATAACTCCTTTCTCCAGCAGCAACCAACCTAGCTCTCTTTGTCTATGATATATTAACTTATTTGTTTAATTCCAGAGCACACATAAGTAGTTTCAAAATTGCCACATATACCCCCGAGAAAAATGAACCTAGAAACTAGAGCACAATATTTGTGTATAGTTTCTTTTGTCTTAGAATACAAAGTCAATACTTATTTTTAAAATAATATTTAAGTCAATTCATATTCCTATTAAAAACCTACTAACTAGAGTATAATATTTCTGTACAGTTCTTTTTTGATTTTTAGCCTTAAAATACATAGCTGGTGGTTGCTAGAGGAAAGGGGGATTGGAGAACTAGATGAAAGAGGTGAAGGGACTAAGAAGTACAAATTGGTAGTTACAAAACATTCACAGGGATACAAACTACAGCATAGGGATTATAGTGAAAAATATTATAGTAACTATGTATGGTGCCAGGTCGATACTAGAAATACCAGGGGGAATACTTCATAAAGTATATGATTTCTCTAACTACTATGCTGTATACTTGAAACCAATACAAAATAATATTGAAAGTAAACTGTAATTAAAAAAGAAAAATAAGCACATATAGGGTGGGCCAAGACACACACACATACACACACACACACACACACACACACACATACACACATACACATACACTATCCAAATATATATAAACAAGGTGGGCCAAGACACACACACACACACACACACACACACACACACACACACATTGTGGGGCAAGATATCCTATCTAATAAAAGAGTAATACGCAAATTGACCATACCTCTGCTATAGCCACTAGCCACACCCACAAGCCACACCTATGAGCCAATCAGGATTGAATATGCAAATTAACCCCAAGCAAGATGGCTGCAGCCATGGAGAGAGCAGGAGGGAGGCTTGGGTTTCTCAGGTGATGGAGGAAGCCAAGCTTTCCACACACCCTGGCTGGCCCAGGCCTCCACTCAATGCTACAAAGTTTCAATTATAGAAGATAAATAAATTCCCAACAAAAATGGCAGCAGCCACAAAGCTGGAGAGAGTAGGAGGCTAGGGTTGCCCTGGCGATGGAGGAAGCCAAGCTTTCTGCAGGCCTAGCCTGCCTTGACTTCCACTTAAGGCTACAAAGTTTCAGTTATAGAAGATAAATAAATTCCAACAAAAATGGCTGTGGCCAGGGAGTGAGCAGGAGGCTTGGCTCCATTCTAGGCTACAAAGTTTCAATTGTAGAAGATCAATAAATCCCAGATACCAGGGCCTCTGCTTGGGTCACTGGGTGGCATAGCCAGCCTGCAAAGCACCACAGGCCCCTCGCCCAGACTGCCTCATGCTCCAAGGGAACTGTCAACCTGATCTGGGACACCCTTCAGGGCAAACGAGCCGCCCCCCACCTATGCACCAGGTCTCTATCCTATCTAATAAAGGAGTAATATGCAGATTGACCATCACACCAACACACAAGAGGGCTGCCTCCATGTGTTCAAAGATCCTGCTCCCATGTGGAAATAAGATGGCCACTTCAAGATGACCAGCAAGGGGGGGCAGTTGGGAGATGGCTAGCAAGGGAGGGACCAGGCCTGCAAGGGAGGGCAGTTGTGGGAGATCAGGTCAGCAGAGGAGGGCAGCAAGGGGTGATCAGACCAGAGAGGAGGGAAGTTGGGTGTGACTGGGCCTGCAGGGAAGGGCAGTTGGAGGGGGGACACAAGCCTGCAAGGGAGAGCAATTGGGGGGTACCAGGTCTGCAGGGGAGGGCAGTTAGGGGCAAACAAGCTGGCTGGGAACAGTTAGGCATCAATCAAGCTGACAGGGAAGTGGTTAGGGGGTAATCAGGATGGCAGGCAGAAGGGGTTAGGGGCAATCAGGAAGGCAGGCAGGTGAGCAGTTGGGAGCCAGCAGTCCTGGATTGTGAGAGGGATGTCCAACTGCCCTTTTAGGCCTGATCCCAGTAGGGCCTAAACGGGCAGTTGGACATCCCTCAAGGGGTTCCAGATTGGAGAGTGTCCAGGCTGGGCTGAGTGATAACCGCCCCCCAAACCCCATGCACGAATTTCGTGCACTGGGCCTCTATTATATGTATATCTTGTATTTGTGTGTGTGTGTGTGTGTGTGTGTGTGTGTGTGTGTGTCTGTGTGTAGTGGACTTAAAATATTTTGAAATAATATACACATAAAAGCAGTCCATTAAAATATGCTATCTCTCTATTTGTCATTCCTAGGTTGGAGAACAATAAAGTAGATGTTTGCTACTAACTTGCTTGCTAATCCTAAAACGAGCCAGGCTATTCCGTGAATAAGTAAACACTGAAGATGACTATGAATATTCAGAAAGTTGGATGCAAAAAATTAGCAAATGTCATGGTGTAAAAATATTTGATAATCTGTGGTGAAAAAACTTCTGTTGATCACAAAGCAGCTGAGAATTACATGTATAAATTTGCTAAGATTACATCTGATGAATCCTTAACAAATTTGCAAATGCCAATGAAACAACTCTATATTGGCACTGTATCTAAAAATACCTTAGTTATGGCTGATAAGAGAGCCCTAGGGGATTTTGAACACTGAGTCCAGGATGACTATTTTCATTTTCATTTTATTTTTAAAATTATTTTTATTTATTTATTTATTTATTTATTTATTTATTTGCATTTTAAGACTAACTTTAATCTCAAAAAATCACGTATCCATTCACTTATTTCTTTTTCATTGATTTCACTTCAACTTAAATGCATGGTTTGTCAAACAAAGACTGTAAACAAATATTTACCATGTCTTTTACATGTAATACACAGAAACAGCTTTTAACAGAAATTCATTGACCTTCCCTGTGACTTTATTATAAATACAGATATGAAGACAATCCTGAACATATTTTTATGCTACTGGTAGTCAGCACCCACACCACTTCAAAAATTCAAACAATTTGAGACAATATGCATTATACCTGCTACTTTAGACAATTTAAATTGAAGCTCTTTCACTAAGCAAGATGGATAAAGCATGCCATTCTTTTTCCTTCTTGGAATTTTTTACTTTTTAGTAAAAATCACCATACTTTCATCTTGTAAACCTGAATTCTGTTTTGAATACTCCAGGTGTAGTTTAAATGTCAGTGCCTTAACACAATTGTGCTGCATTTTTTCTCCTATTACCTGAAAACATAATGTGTATACATATATTAAATATATTCTTACAAATGTCCAGGTTACACTTACCAGCTGGAATTCTTTTATTTAATGTGTGGGTATTTTCCATTGTGATATTTAATCAAGACATTAACATGAGTAGAAGATTATTGATTTAAGACAAGTTTGATATCCACTAAAATTAATTGTTGTATGTTTGTCCTTCTGGTGGCTGTGGAAGCTTCATATTTTCTTTGGACATCATTAGACGTCTTAGTTCTTGAAGTACAACTTTAATGCTATATGAATTTTGCCATTTTGCTAATACTGGTATGCTCTGTGCATCTACTATTCCACTGGAATTATTTATTCCATTCATATTAATTTTGGTTACAAATCTAACTGATGGAGGAGCTTCTGGGTATTTAGGTCCACATTCTACTTTCAGGCTATATATTCTGTTTTCATAATTTGTCCTTGGTGGCCCAATAATCATGCCTGTCCACCTTGTAAGTGTCATATCTTCATCATCTTCAAGGCCCCAGCTAACTGTACCATCACCTACTCCTTTTTGTCCTTCTTCAAGTTCTTCCAACAAGCAAAAATTACGAGGAACTTTAACTCCTGTGCAGACCCCCATCTTCTTCTGCACCCTGACACAGTCCTTTAAAATTATTTTTAATTTTTCAGTAGTTGACATGCAATATTATATTAGTTTCAGGTGCACACTCCAGTGATTAGATATCATATAGTTTACTAAGTGATGAGGTGGCTGTTTTTAGATGGGTCAGTTCTACAGGAAAGATTAAATAGGCAGTGATTGGGAAGAGCCAACTTCCAGGAAGTGTAACTGATGTACTGCATGTAATGTACCCGTCGTTACTATGCAACAGAAAGTGTAGGTAAGCAGATAGATACCTCCTGATTTATTTAAGACATACTTTGCACTCATACCTGGAATTCATGGCTGGCAAACTGGACTAGGCAACAGAGTTTTATTGTTTATGTACAGTGCTCCATACATCCCTGTCCTGAACTTCTGTGGGAAAAGAATGTTTTTGGCATTTAAGTTTCTCTTCAATATCACATCTGTAATCCAGCCTTCTTGGTCAAGAAATTTTACACTCCATGGAGGGCAAGCATAAATCCCACCCCCTTTTGTTTTGTCCTTTGATTGCATGCTTGATAAGGATCACAGATGCCTAGGAATCCCCAATATACTAAAAGAGTTGAGTCTTAGCAATGTCATTTCTGTAGTAGTTAATACTTAGAACAATGTTGATATAAAATACAAATGCTATCAATCTTGACAATGTAAACACAAACTATAGAATTTATGACTGGACTTTGGGGTGGGGGAGAAAAAGTGAAAGGAAGGTCAAGGTTGCTAATGTATTTATCTTAAAGTTGCTTTATTTGATGAATAAAAAGTAAAGGATCAAATATAGTATTTAAATGTAAAAGTCAGTCAACAATTAAAGAAAATAATAGTGACATAGTGTATTTGGGAGAAGGGGAATTGGGGTGATGTGAATTGATACCTAATTGTCTGCCGATGGTTAACTTAGAATTAAATGTGCAATATTGAAAGAATCAAAGGCGCTAAAGAGCAATAATAAAATGCAGGAGTCCCCACCCATGTTCATCTCCCTCCCAGACTCCTCCCTAGAAAAATCTGCTCTCAACCCTGAGCAACTATAAGTATATTTGGTTCTTTTGATGGTAATCTAGAATTCTAATTAAAATGAGTTTAAAAAATTAAAAATTTAAAAAATTGAAACAAGAGTTCAATATTAAGGGAAAGAGAGATACTAAACCATTTTACATATGAAGCATATTATTTTACAATGTTCTTTTACACCCTTTATTTCATTGGTCCTCATAGAGATTATGTGAGTTTGGCAGCCTTCACATTATCAGGTTATTTCAAAGGCAGAGAAACCAACTAGAAAGAAGGTCACTAATCTGTCCAATGTCATATGGAGATGGAAGTGTAGATGCCATAGTCAGAACCTAAATCACATGTCTTTTATACTTGTCCATATTTCTGTATATCAATGGTTCCCAAACAATGGCCTAGGAAGATATTTTTATTGGCTCAGAGCTTCTCTTTAGATACATTCCTGACAATCTTCCTTTGACCTTGAGATTCCAGAGTTGAATTCTCAGGATAAGTAGATAAGGAAAGAACTCCAGTCCCTTTCTTGAAGCTCTTTTTTAAAATCTTTATTGTTCAGTTTATTAATTACATTATTCCCCCCTTTTTATCCCCTTATAGCTCCCCTCCACCCTGTACCCATCCCATCCTCTGCCCTCACCTCCCCCTCCCCACTGTCCTCTCCCATTGTTGCAAGATTTTGTCCTGTCTCTTGCTACACTTCCCACACCCCCTTTCTCCCCAAGAATTGTCAGTCCATTCCCTCTTTATGACCATGATTCTGTTATATTCACGTTAATCCTGTTCATCAGATTATTAATTCACTTGATTTTTAGATTCATTTGTTGATAGATGTGTATTTGTTGTTCATAATTTATAATTTTACCTTTTCTCCTTCCTCTTCTTAAAGAATATCTTTCAGCATTTCATATAATATTGGTTTGGTGGTGATGAACTCCTTTAGCTTTTTCTTATCTGAGAAGCACTTTATCTGATCTTCAATTCTGAATGATAGCTTTGCTGGATAGAGTAATCTTGGTTGTAGATTCTTGCTATTCATCACTTTGAATATTTTTTGCCACTCTCATCTGGCCTGCATCATTTCTGTTGAGAAATCCGCTGACAATTGTATGGGTGGTTCCTTACAGGTAACTAATTGTTTTTCTCTTGCTGCTTTTAATATTCTCTCTTTGTCTTTTGCTCTTGGCATTTTAATTATGATGTGTCTTGGTGTGGTCCTCTTTAGATTCCTATATTTTGGGGTTCTGTGTACTTCTTGGGCTTTTAAGTCAGTTTCTTTCACCAGGTGGGGGAAGTTTTCTGTCACTATTTCTTCAAGTAGGTTTTCATTGCCTTGTTCTCTCTCTTTTTCTGGCACCCCCATAATTCGGATGTTGGCGTGCTTGAGGTTGTCCCAGAGGCCCTTTACACTATCTTGAATTATTTGAATTCTTTTTGTTTCTTGCTTTTCCAGCTGAGTGGATTTTGCTTCTTTGTAGTTCAAATCTTTGACTTGGTTCTTGTGGCCCTCTGGACTGCTTTTAGGACTTTGTGTAATATTTTTTATTTCAGTCAGTGTATTCTTGATTTCTAGTTGGTCCTTTTTCATATTCTTGAGGGTCTCATTCATTTCCTCATAGGTGTTGTTCATTTCCTCGTTGATCTTGTTCATTTCCTCGTAGTTCTCATTACATTCATCGGCCTTTTCTAGGAGCCTCTTGAAAAGCCTTATTGTGGTTTTGAACTCTATGTCTCGTCATCTTTTTCCTCCATTTCTTTCACACCTGATTTCTTTCCATGTCTCTGCATGGTGGCTTCTTTCCTGCGTCGGTCGATTAGCTTTATGAGGTAGATATCCTCTAAGGGACAGTGGCTCAGCCTCCTGAGTTACCTGAGGTGGATACTCTTACTGCAATCCTTTATGGGTTGTACAGTTTTTTTGAATTTAAGCCCAGCTTGTTGTTGTTAGCTCTAGGAGGGTTTGACCTCCAGGCCAATTGGCTATGCAGGGAAACTGTTCAGGTTGGATGGGCGGAGACTCTGGGCTAAGCACACAGCATCAGCATCAGCTACACCCTATGCGGTGCGCAGGTCTTTGTGTTGGGTGGTAATGGCTGCAGGCACCTGCAAGACAAAGCCGCAGCTGGTTTCCAGGCCATTGCCAGACGACTCTGCCTTTCCCCAAATGAGTCTGCACACCCAAAGTCTCGCCCAGGGTTGTAAAACAAAGCAGTCCGGTGGTCTTGGTAATGAGGGAGCAAATCACACTTCTGTGCTGTAGCGCACTTTTCGCGCAAACAGCTGTTCAAACGCGCACTCTCCTCAGACTTGGAGAGCTCTGCTGCACCCAGCTTTTAGCATGCGTACCCCGGATCTCGGACCTCACCTGGCACTGGGGGGGGGAGGGGAATCTGTGCAGTGGGGCATCTCTGCCCTCCCTGTTGGAGAAATCCAGCCGGGATTGTTGCTGCCCAGCCCTACAGCCCGCGCGTGTCCCACGGCTCTGAACCTCTGGCTCCGCATGTATCTTCAAGGCTGCACTCCGCTACTCTTTTGAGTCTCAGTGTCCCACCTTTACTTTTATTTGTGGAATTTTCACTCAGCCAGCTTTTAGATGATTCTGGATGATGTTTGTTTTGTTGTTATGTTGTAGTTTTGGAATTGTTGTGTGGGGCAGCAAGATAGGTGTTTACCTATGCTGCCATCTTGGTTCCTCTTCTTGAAGCTCTTGTGGCTTGTCTCTATTTTAACTTCTAGGGCCTTGAAAATATATAATGTGGTGAGATAAAGTTTGACCTTTACTTTTCCAAGTATCACTCTGTCATTTGGTAGATAGTTTTTCAGAGATAACTTTTGTAAAATATGAATGTCCCTGTGACATTCAGATGTACATTTCTAGGCTCTTATATCCTCTGGTATTTGTACTGTGATGATTGTTCTCAAAAGGACATGTCAGTTTCTGTAGATTTGTTGAGATGGTATTTCGGCTTTCTTTCATGTTTTGGAATTGAACTCTGATTGACAATTTTCTCTTTGAAGTTAAGCACACATTCAGAATGCATTGTTTCCTGTTCACTTAAATCCCACACCAAATCCTTTTTACATTCCTTATTGTCCATTTCAATGAAATCACATTAGTTTTCTCCAATGAAGTCTTAGGTTAGAATTTTGATGGAGAAGTTTTCTTTGCACTTTTTCTCAAGAACTTTCTCTCTTCATTGATAGTGGGCTGTTTACATATTAAAACAATATATTATCCCCAAAGAGGTGATGCATAAATTTTATTTCTTTTTGATGTGTTATAGGTATAGATACTTAATGAATTTTTCATGTATTTATAGTCTTTTAAGAATGATAATTTATATAAAGTAGCAAAGTAAGGAAGGAAAAAGCTATGTGGTTAAATGAATGTCATTTACATATCACTCTGTTGTTTATTATCTTGGTAATGTCAAGCAAATTATTTATAAATGTAAAATAGAAATAATATTTTCTATTTTAGAATTTTGTTGTGAGGCTTGAAAAGAGAAAAGAACTACTTAGTTTAGAGTCTAGCATACAAGTTGCACTCAATAAATGGTAGCTACTATTTTTATAAGACTTTTTCACTTCAAGACCTCCAGTGGATGTCTGAAACTGTGGATGATAGTGAACCCTACATATATCATGGTTTTTCTCTATACATACATACATATAATAAAGTTTAATTTGTAAATTAGGCACACTAAAATAATTGTAAAATATAATAGTTATGTAATATACTGCAATAAAAGTTATGTAAATGTGAACTCTCTCTCAAGATATGTTACTTTACTATACTCATATTTTCCCTGAAAGGAAGCACTTTATGGCTTCTCTTTGTCATATCCAAATTACCAGTATCAGAATTCTTGTGCTTTGGGGCCATTATTAAGTAAAATAAGAGTGACTTGAACACAAGCACTGTGATACTGTGACAGTAAATTTATAACTGAGATAACTACTGGGTGTCTAATGGGTAGGAAGTGTATACAGCATGGATAAATCAAATTCCAGGTGGGACAGAGTGGGATGTTGTGAGATTTCATCATTATTCAGAAAAGTGTGTAATTTGAAACTTATGAATTGTTCATTTCTGGGATTTTCCATTTTATATTTCAGACCACAGTTGGCCACAGGTAATTGAAAACATGGCAAGTGAAACTAGGAATAATGAGTGGGACTACTGTATCTAGCAATGTTCATAGTAGAAAAGAGATAATAAAAATATAATGATGAGGAAATTAATGAATAAGCTATTTAATGTTCAATGTCATATGAAAATATACTCAACTATAATAGTCTTTTCTTTTACTGGTAGACTGGATTTCAGATTTTTACTCTACCCTGAGGTATTACATACAAGTTTTATAGAGGTAGGGACCCTATGGGGTTGAGAGTTAATGCCATGTCACCCTAGCTGAGATTTTACTAATTACAGTGGAATGCAGAGTGGGAAATTGTAGGAGTTTTCAACCTTTATTCTTCCTTGGGTCCATGTAACTGAGTCTATTGAGGCTGGTAGGGTATTAGAAGGATCAGTAACAGTTATCTTGCTGCTGCGATCCAATTAAGGAGTTATCCTTTCCCTAAGTCATGCTCTATTTGCACTACTTGCTAAATTGAGGGTTTTGGCTTTCACTCCAATTACAGTTAGGATTGAATCCTTTCCTCTCACCTTCTATACATGGCAGGAGTTTTGATGTCTTGCCTACATAAGTTTTGTCAGGCATTCTCCTCTACTGCTTATGTCTCTACTGCTGGCTTCAGTCATGTTCTGAAATAGATATACTATCTAGAGGAAATAGATATACTATCTAGGGGTAATAATCTTCTACCTCACCTGGAATATTATCCTTATCATACTTATTGGATAGGTCTTTGAAGTTTATGATTCTAAGTCAACCTCAGCTGTTAACAAGACTGAGAATTTAAGATTTGTAAGGATCAGTCATTTTGCAATAGACATCACACATCCCTAATTTTTCCAGCTCAGTCCATGATAGGAACTTAAGAAGCTCTTGAAGTCAGCATCCAGATGGAGTCCTGACTCTGGAGAGTTTCCATCCCTGAAGAGCATAATCTAAATTCTGAATGACCTATCTCTTTTTTTGTTTCATGAAGGATGCACTTTAGCTGGAGACTCCAACAGCGTACTTGGGAGAGCCAGCAAAAGAGCATTACATTATCTAATAATGCAGCTCCCACATTCATCTGCAAAATCTCTTCTCTGTAGTGCCTAGAGATTCCTCAGGATCACGGGAGGGAGATAGTTCCCCCACCTGGAAATTCTGTCCCAACTTTCTCTTTTAGGGACATCTTGTCAGTTTCCTTCTCTTCCTTCCCATTGTATATTACCAGATTCTGACACTCAACTCTTCCCTGATCACTTTCATGACTTGGCCAATTCAGGTTTCTCTATGATTGTGAAAGCCTCTGAAATACTCTCCTCTGGCTTGCAAAGTCCTCCCCTCTCATCCACTCTGAATAACCACCAGTCTCACAATGGCACCACTGATCAGAAATGTTGTGTGATGCAGTAGAAAGGGGTATGATTTGGAATTTTACAGGCCTCCATTAAACACTCAGCTCTGCCAGCTCCTACCTAGTGCTCTGCTATTTCATCCCTCTCAACCTTAGTTCCCCCACTTACAATGCCTACCTTGATTGTTGTGAGGGTTAAGCAGGGCTCATAGCTTTGAACCTATGAAGTCTTTAGCTACAGTAAGCACTCAAAAAATGTGTTCCTTCTATTATCATTTATGCTAGACTGATAGTCTTAGCTGTGTTTTTAAATAAATAAATAAATAAATACCCTTGAGTCAAGGGTTACAGTGAAAATAGTTCATTTGGGAATTAATCCCAGAAAACATTGTTAGGGATGCAGAATGAGATAAGGAAAAGAGTTAAATGTAATAAAGGGTATGTGAATATGCAGGTTGTAATAAATTCTGTAGAGCCCATTTCAGACCTGTCCCTTTGAGGGCCAAGGAAGCTGGAGTAGTTGTCCATCCACTTGAACCTTTAATTTGTTAAGCATGGCTTCTGGGTGTTGACTCCTCACACTAGCCTGTGCCATGAGCTGGCCACACATGCTCCCTGCTGGAGAATACCCTCAGGAGGTATGGTGTAGGGGACCTGTCTGTGGACACCCTCTGGGGAAGATCTAGAGGTTTGTTCAAGGCCTTGACAATCTGCTTTTTAAAAAATATTTATTATTGATTTTTTACAGAGAGAAATGGAGAGGGATAGAGAGTTAGAAACATTGATCATCTGCTTCCTGCACACCCCTACTGGGGATATGCCCACAATCAAGGTGTATGCCCTTGACAGGAATTAAACCTGGGACTCTTCACTCCGCAGGCCAATGCTCTATCCACTGAACCAAACTGGTTAGGGCTTGACAATCTGCTTTACGGTGCCTGGCATTCGGTAGGTCTGTTGAACTGAATAGAAACAGAACAACAATAAAGGTTAGAGCGAAGTCCCTAAATAAAGAAGAAAAATGCTGGCTCCTTAACTTGCAGAGTGATTGGTAGGCTGGCAGGGTCAGACATGCACATACAGGAGCTCCATGAGAATAACATGATGTTTGCAGGCACAGGGAGACCCTCTCTCAGCCTGCACTTGGGGTGGAAGCCTCTGAAATACTCTCTGGTCTGTAATATCCTTCCCTGTAATCCATATTTGATCTCATTAGAATGTGTACCTCCTAGAAATCCTCTTTCCTCTTTCCACCTCTGGTTAATCAATTCTTATCTTATTCATAGCATTACAATGGCCAAGAGCTCTAAAGCTAGCCATGAGCCAAAGAAAGTTCATGTTTATCATGCTTCTCACATCCTCCCTCCAGATCAGTCAAAACAGAGACCACCTTACCTCGCATCGAGTGCACAACTGTCTCTGCCAGCACCTGGCTTATTGATATGTCATTTTATTCCTCTCACCTTCCCTTTCATCCTGCAATATCCACTATAATCTCTGTCATCTTTTTGCTACGGATGTCCTATAGTTTTCCCTTTTCTGTTCTAGGAAGATTCCTTCTCATATCTGCCTAATTTCTCCTTATCCTTTTACTTTCCATCTTTTTGCCATCTGTACCTAAGCAAAGGTTCTGGTTTGTTCCTCAACATATTCAGTTGATTCATTGCAATAATTCCACTCCCCTCACTATGCTGATTTTCGCATATAAAACCAGACATTCCCTGTATTGCAGTAAGCATACATTGAGATTGTACTGTATGCCCAGTTCTGGTGGTGTGGTACCTACAAGAAGTATAAGATATAAGCAAGACCCTACAGAATTAAAAGTCTGGTTGATAAAGTACCCAGTTATGAAGCAGGAAAAAAAACTGAACAATGATATAAATCATATGTGTGTCACAGACTATGCTGTAAGTTCTAGGGTACCTTGGACTAAAGGAAGAAGGGAGGCTTTGTGAAAAATAACTATTCACTTGTATTGAGACTCCCCAAGAACATATTCATGTTTGATGATTCCCTAAAAGGATTCATAAAACTAAAGAAATTCTTATACTTACGTGCTACCACTACAGTGAAAGGTTACAGATTCAAATGAGCAAAGAAAATAGGCACACAGCATGAAGTCCAGGAGAGATCAGGTGTAAGATTCTAGTTGTCTTCTCTCAGTGCAGTCATACAGAAATCACTTAAGTCTCCTAGCAATGTGTGTAACATGGATGGAATATTGTCACCAAGAGTGTCCAGAACCGAAAATAGGTTATGATATCCTGAATCTCTTGTTCAGAGTCTCATGTTATGATGCCACTGTATATCTCTATCAAAGATATTTCCCTGTCTCTCTAATACTCTGTTAAAAGTTCTATATCACCAACTAGATTGTGAACACTCTATGGAAGAGACTGGGTCCTATTTGTTTGAATGTCCACTGTGGTCAGAACTTGGTAGGTGATCTATAATGCTTGCTGAACATGCTGCTAAATTAGTGCATGGATGAATGGACAGGAAGGCTTTTCAACAAGCATAACCTGGAGTCAAACTTATGATCACATTTTTTGGTCCAAGTCCATCTCTTGAGGAGGCCACAGAATTACTACTGTTGGCTTTCTCTCAACGAGGCTATTTCTGTGACCTCTCTTTGGGCAGTTACCTTTTTGACCAGGTTTTAATAGCATTGCTCAGTAATTCAGTCCACAAAGTCAAAGTCAGACTAGAGTTGTGACCCTTCCTTAGTCATCCAGCCTTTTGTTCAGGTTCAGTTCTTGGTGGCTTTTTATATTTTCTAATGTATAATAAATATAAAAATAAATCTCCCTTTTGAACACGAAGATCTTGTTGCTGCCACAGAATCTATTTAAAAGGATGAATTTCATGCTGTAAAGAGAATTCCAAAAAAGGGAAGCCCAAATGTCCTCATATGACAACTCTGTGGAATAGGTTTGTAGTTTCCCAAAGGGACCACATTAAGTTAACCAAGAACTTAGATAAGTTCTAATGTGTTGATTTAAGAATGGCTTGATTTTTTGACAATATTTCTATTTACAGAAATCTTGGAGAAGTTTCAACAGGCCCCTCCATTTTAATAGATAAACCCTAAGTTGTATTTAGGACTGGAGAGCAAATTTTCCCCAACTGCACTGTAGTTATTTATTGTAAATTTTCCTTCTTGACATGGAAGTGCTAAAGCCCTAATACTTAGTATAAAAGAGTCTATTTGGTATTTTGTTGTAGTTTAGCACATATCGAAGGTCCTCGATATAGAATCAGAGATATTCAAAATTATAAACTCCCCCAAAGGGAGCACTGTACTGGCTCAAATTAAATATTCTTTTCACTAATCACTATTTAAAAAAAATCTCATGCCAGTCTGAATTCAATACATCTATGAGAATTCAGAGAACGAGGCTTTTCCATTAATAACTTTTTTTTTTTTACCTTCCCCCAGTGCTCCAGGAATGGAAGCCACGGACAGATCTTTCTTGTAATGCTGCTTGTCATTTCCGCCACGGAGGACACAAACAACATAAAGAGCAACACGGAATAAAGGCCCCACGAAGGTGAACAATAAGAAGAGTTTCCCCCATTCTTCACTGACTCTCTACACATCATTTGTAAAGACCCATTCATTGGAAATGATTAAAGATAAATACACATTGTGAAAACTGTTCCTTGCGAGAAATCTAGCTTTAAAGAAAACAGCATTGATTTATTTGATTTCCAGTCAAATAAGCTGCATTTCAATAATCTTTCACAGCAGATACTTCAAAGGAAAAGAAAGACATATAAAGAAGAAAGTCTAAAAGATAATTTGGATGTCTCAAAATCTCATTGTGCATATGAACTCCTGGGCTGTGTATGTATTAATTTGGATTTTCTTATTTATATAATGAGTTGACAAGCTGAGAGGTCCTAGGGGCCACTCAAATCTAGGTCTGTTAATTATCTAACATAATTATGGCAAGAAACATCTGTGCTTCCCCTCTGACTCACACCAACAGAAAGATGCATTTACACGGTAGGTAGGAGATGTTATTGCTACTTTAAAAAATGCATAACATTTAGACACTTCCTATTTAAGTTAATTAAGAGTGATATTTAAAGGGTTTAGGCTTTTAAAGTTTTTTAAATGTTCAATTAATAACTCAACAGTTACATGTGAACTGTGTGATCTATATGGTTCTAAACACAGAGGATAAAATTTGAACATTGCATGGGTCTCTGATTTTGTACAGATCTCAATACAATGGGTTAAAGTAAGTATATTATAATGTCCTAAATGTGATACATAAAGTATAAAAATTCTGTATGGATATGGAGGAAAGATAAAGGCTTTATTTATTCTGAAAATTATACCCTCCTTCTCTCCTGTATTGTTTACCTCTCCATCTATAGTGGTTTCTCCATCTTATAATAGAAACACAAAACAAAGGAGCATTATCATATCACCTGGAAGTCATCAGACATCATGCAACCATGGGCTACAAGCATGAGAATGAAATCCAAGTACACTTAGCAGGGAGGAGCAATCAGACAATAGGAGTCTAGGGTCTTGATGACATCTGGAAACAGCTGCACCAGCCCTAGATTACCTTTTCTGGACACTCAGTTATATGAGGAAAATTAATCCCTATTTGAATAAGCCAGTGTTAGTACAGCTTCATTTGTTTAGTCAATTCTTAACTAATACTGCTACTAAGTGGTGGAGTTGGGATTCAAATCTCTGTCTCCTTGACTCCAAATGCCACATTATTTTCATTTGTTCACACTCCCTTTTCATATCTTCTAGTCTGTGATTCAAGTTATTTCAACATGGACAGAAAAAAAAGACTAAATTGCACAGAAGAGGCAATATATATTCTAGAGCTAGGTGATAAGCTATGGCTTGTCTGCTCCAGTTTTCCCATGGGCAGATGGAGTGAATGGTGGTGGAATGATCAGAGAAGGTTTCATGGATGAAGTAGACTACAAGCTAATTCTCACCTAATTGGTAGAATTTGTATGCTCAGAAAGAGGAAGGCACAGGATGGGGCCACTTAGGGAAAAAGGGAGACTTTAGGATCATTGGTGAAGGAAAATCATGTGAACATTTGCTCTCTCATCCTTCCCCCTTTATTGATACAGTGAATTTATTCATTTGTAAACATGAATTTGAAAATCATTCCTTGTTCTTTGGCAAAGAGTTTATAAGCAATTCATTATAATTGGTAACAGTCATCAAGTAGGGACAAGTGGAAGAAGGAAGTTATGTGTCATTTGGCAACAAAAGTCCTACTAATGAAAGACAGATAGTGGCGTCAACTTGAGCTGGGTAAGTCACCAACAGGTTACTTTTGATTTCTCAAATGCACTCGGTAACTCCGCCTTATCCTCATAACAAGATGCCATACTGTTGTTGTCAGGAAGACCCATAGCAGATTATCTGACGAAGGTTTTGAATAGCATTAAAACCCTTGTGTTTTACAGGGCACCGTTTCCTACTAGAGAGATAGATGACTCATGATCATGCGAAAGACTCCAGAAAACAAAATAGCATGACTTTAAGAAGATCATACTAGGTGTACCAGTTAATAATGCAGATTTTTTTCAATAGTTGGAGTTACACATATGTTGATATATATGTGATTTGATATGTATGCTATTTTGGTGTATTGACAACAAGCTTCAAAACTTCATATGTCAAATTTTCTGAAGGTGTTAACATCATACATATTTTTACACTTAAAATGTCAAATTTCGTGCCAAAAAAGAGCACTTGAGGGAAGTTTTAATTAATTATTTTGAAGAAAAGTGCTGCTGAAAGTTATCATATACTTTGGGAAGCTTATGGTGAATATACTCCATCTCAAGATACTTGTGAATTCTGGCTTAAACACTTAAAAAGTGATGATTTCGATGTGAAAGACAAAGGACATCCAGGTCAATTGAAAAAGTTTGAAAACCAATTACAAGCATTATTGGATGAAGATGCATGTCAAACTCAAAAACAACTTGCAGAAAGATTAAACATTGCTCAGCAAACAATTTATGATCATTTACAAGCAATGGGAAATATTTTAAAGAAAGGAAAATGGGTGCCGAATCAACTAAATGAAAGACAAATGGAAAACTGAAAAGTCATCAGTAAAATGTTGCTTCATTGGCATGAAAGTCTTTTTTGCATCAAATTGTGAAGGGCGATGAAAAGTGGATTTATTTTGAGAATCCCAAATGCATAAAATCATAGGTTGATCCAGGTCAACCATCAACAAAGACTGCAAGGCCAAATCGCTTCAGAAAGAAGACAATGCTCTGCCTTTGATGGGATCAGGAAGGTGTAGTGTATTATGAGCTTCTAAAACCAGGTAAAACCATTAATACTGATCATTACCAACAACAAATAATTAATTTGAACCACGCTTTGATCGTGAAATGACCGGAATGGGCCAGAACACACGGCAAAGTAATTTTGCCTCATGATGATACACTGTCACACACTTCAAAACCAGTTAAAGACATATTAAAAGATCTTGCCTGAGAAGTATTATCCCACCTGCCATATTTACCAGACTTTGCTCCTTCAGATTACCACTTGTTCCAATCAATGGCACATGCACTTTCTGAGCAGCACTTCAAAATGTATGAAGAAGTGGAAAATTGGGTCTCTGAATGGTTTGCCTCAAAACAAGAAAAGTTCTATTGGGATGGTATCAACAAATTACCTGAAAGATGGGAAAATGTGTAGCTAGTGATGGACATTACTTTGAATAAAGCACTTTTGGTGTGTCTCTTGAAATTATCATGTTGTCTTTGATTACAAAATCTACCATTATTAACCGTTATACTTAGTATGGTTCATATTAATATGATTCCCTTAATGGGCAGGGTAACAATTGTTGGAACCCTAGATATTATTTTATCTCATTTGTACACATAAGCAGTGGCAGTTTTGAGGGACATAAACTGCCCAATCAAAACAATGCCAAAAATTCAATGAAGTGAATCATTATTATGCACAAAGTCTTGGACATTCTCTTCTTCCTACTCTTTCCAGCACTCCACAGCTATAGAGCCTTACTACTCAGTCTTTGTTATTATATAAATGTCTTCTATTACTGAAATTTGTTACTACTAATTAAATGGACTCCACCATCACTCACCCCTAAGTAGCTCAGAGACTTGTGAGATAAGATGTAGAATGTCCTGGCAAACCCACCGAATTTTTCAGATTCATTGATTGGTTCTTGAGTCAGCAGAACATCTTAGAGTGAGGACTGAATAAGTCATAACAAATTTTGAAATGGTATCAATGATCATACTCAGTGTCAAAAGGTCAAAAGACAAAGGACTCTTGGCCCTTGACTCTTGGCATAGTCACTCTAGAAAATGCAGAAATCTATGTAAACACAGAAAGGCACAGAAGTGCAAAAGGTTGTGGAGAAGCTAAGTGAGGAATTCTGTCTTCTACCTTCTCTTCTCTCAACCCCTTGCACTCCCGACACTTACAGCTATCAGCCTTGTGAGATTGCCTTGCAGTGTTTTTATACCACCAAGTAATTCTCCAATACCAGCTGGATGTTCCACAATTGAATTCAATGTGACACTATTTACCGGGAGATAGCTTCAGATTCCATAAGGTAAGGGTTCAATCTGATAAGACTGCCTTCCCTTCCCCAACTTCAGACACCATTCACAAGCGCAGGTTGTTACCTGTGTTCCTGACTGACAAATTGGAGGTTCTCAAGACCTGCTTCTTGAGTTTGATTAATTTGCCTAGAGCAGCTCACAGAACCCAGAGAAACATGTTAGTAGATCACAGGTTTATGGTAAAAGGATATAATTCAGGAGCACCCAGATGAAAGAGAGACCCAGAGCAAGGTACGTGGGAAATTGTATGGAGCCTCCATGTCCTTTCAAGGTGCCACTCTCCCAGAACTTCCACATATTCACCAACAGGGACACTCTTAGAACCCGAGAAATTTGGTTTTTAATGGAGGCTTCATCACACAGGCATGTCTAATTAAATCATGGCCCATTTGCAATAGATTCAACCACCAGCTCTTCTCTGCTCTGAGAATTCAGGGATGGGACTGAAAGTTCCAGCTTTCTAGTCACATGGTTGGCTCCACTGAAAACCAGCCTCCATCTTCAGGTGATTTCCAAAAGTCACTTCATTAAATAACATAAAAAAAGACACTTTGGTGGTTATCAACACAGGACATTCTACCTGGAGTTTTCTGCCACAAAAGGTGAGCCTACTGAAGACCTTGAACCAGGATATATAATTCACAAAAATATCCCAGAGAAACACACATGGCAGATAAGAATAAATTATAGGTTTGGAGGGAGAGGAAGAAATGCCAATTAATTGTCTGCCAGCCTCATGAAAAACTGGACATATGATAATGAAAAGATAGGTCACAAAAGACTATGTATTCCATGAAATGTGACCTTTGTGAAGAGTTTTAATCAGGGAAGAACATGAGTTACCTTTGCATTTTTTGAAAGTGATTTCTGGTGTAGGAAGAAAAGATCTCTCCAATAGTTCACGGTAGACTTTTGGGGGATGTAATCCTTCAAGCAGCTCAATATGCTTTCCTTTCAGCCTCTTCCTCTTTTCTAAAGCCTACACGTCATTGAGTGTACACTAGTTAAAAAGTCACTGTCATTCCACCAATTGCCAAGGAAAATGAAAATTATTCTAGTCTTAAATCTTAGTCACTCTTTTGACTGCTCTGTTGTACAGAGAGCTGACATCTCTATTGAATTATCTGCTTTGACAACTCAGTAGTTTTTGAGACGTTTTAATTATCGCAAGGATGCCATTTGAATGCATGAACAGTCATAAACTATTCAAAATCCAGAATGTTCATGTTGTTTATGTTAATCTCAACAATGGTAGAGACCTGTGTACTCACTTCTGCTTTGCTGTTTAATGTCTTAATTTTCTTAGTTCCCCTTGTGGCCATCTTTCTTTGGATTAACTTGAGTAACTTGATAACCTGTAAATCAGTCCTCTTGGCTACCAGCACCTTCTCCCTGATTATCAACCAGCGTGTCAAATAGCTGTGCCTGCCTTTGCAATGTCAGTGAGAATACATTTATTTCCAGCTCTTAATCCTATGAAAAGCCTGGGTTGGACTTTTTCTCTTGCTCAAATTCCCAAGTACAGTTTCCTGAGAAGGTCTTGGGGAAGGACTTGATTAGAATCATCCTGATTAGCAAACGATATACTGTATCAGAAGCTCAGATTTTTGATATGGTGTCTGAGGCATGAATAAACTGGAGGTTCCCTATGAGTTCAGACTGGAGTTATTTGAGAACATTCATTAGGAATGGGACTCAGAGATGACAATAAACAATAATGTGAATAAATAAATCGGTACCTACCACATATTGAGTAACAAATATATGTAGAGATATTGATGGACATTTAGACTCCATTAGCTCATTCGATTCCCTATGAAGATAATAATCTTAACTCTACATTTTAAATGAGAAAACAGAGGCACAGAGAGCTTGTATAGTAACTAAAACATCAGGAATTTGAACCTAGAACTTTAGTAGCAAACTCTGCTTGATGTTGTGAGCATGAAAGGAATGTTAACTGAAGGTTGTAAAGAGAGAAGAATTTTCTGGAATACATAGGTTAATTATTGAAAGCCTACCTGATGGAAGTCTCAGACATTTGCAACAGGAAACAGCCCATGTCTCATCAATGGAAAAATGAGTGTGATTTTTAGACTCAGGTGTTGATATTTTACATGACTGAACAGTGTGACTAAAGAAACTCTCAAGACATACTTGTTATTTTTATGGGCTGACAATGATTAGAATATCTTAGCCTCCATTTACTCTGCTCATTGCTTTAAGGAATCTGAATTAGAATGTGTCAGCTGGGATTACCAATGTTTACTTCAGTGCAGTAATGCATATTTCTGTATGATTCTTGAGGTCATCTGATTCTATTGTGTTCTGAGAATGTCCAGTCAACTACTAAACTTTGCTGTGCTGGTTCAGTGTAAGGTTTTCCATTTGCATTTTTTATTATGTTCTCAGAACTTCCCTTCCTGGACTTACCTACCATTATTTGAGACATCTAGGAAGTGGTTGGCAAAGGATTAACTTTTGCTGAGTACCTACTAGGTGCTAGGCACATACTAGACTCCTTACATAGATTATTTCATTAAATCACACAAAATCTTATAAAGTAGTTGTTCTGACTTTTCAGGTAAAGAAACAGATAGTTAAAGTGATTAAGGAACTCATCAATGGTCTTAAGGGATGGAAGAGAGATTTGATCTAAGGTTTAGATGACACTAAGTCTATTATATTATACTTGTTGATATTTTGCTTATTTAGTCTATCATTAACTTCTAGAAGGGTTTTACTAGGCCAAATATGATTATATTCCTTCTTTCCTTCCACCTCTCTCTGTCTCTGTGTCTCTCTTTCCTTTCTTCCTCTTCCCTCCTCCCTCCTTTTTCTCATTTTTCTTTTTACCTGAAAAGATGAAAGACTGAGTCCTTTTGCCAGAAGCTTTTTGGACCCCTTCAATTCTTTATTATATTTTTAGGCACCCTTTCAAATGTATATGTATTAAAATAGCAATTTTCACCAGTGTCAGTGATGTCATCTGTCTGCTCTAACTTTCCCAAGGCAGATAAAACCTGATGAATTTTTGTTCCAGTGCTTTGGCTTGGGGGTTAAGGTGCCATAGCAAAAGATTTTGCCCAGTCCTCAAAGTAGTCTTTCTCTCAAGCACTGGGCTGGGAGCTTGACTTTGAGACTTACTGACTGTTGAATTGGTGACTGCAATGGCTATAGGGAACTCTTGGAAATCATTTATAGGAAAAGAAGTAGAGACTCAGAAAGTTAAGCCAGTTTCTTTGTTTCTAAAATGGGGGCATTACTAACAACTTCTATGTAAGTGGTATATTAAAAATTAATATTTGTAAAGCATTTTGAATCATGCTCAGCACATGATAAGCATCATAGAGTATTTAAAAATAAGTGTAGTGACTCATCTAAGGTCAGAGAGGTAGAAAGGCATTATGGTTTTCTGGGTAAGGAAACCTGGCTTCCAAATCACTTGTATGACTTTGGAATAATCATCTAACCTCTTGGAAATGTACTTTGCTCAATCTTGGAAAGAAGTGTGATTTTTTTACTTCATAGCATTATTTTGAGGGCTCAATGAAAAGCCCTGGCAAAGTGTATGGTTCATGATAGGAGGCCCTGCATGTGGAACTAGCATCAGACCCAACGTCAGAGGCAGTGACCCCACTCTCCTGACAAACTCAATGCCTTTTATAAATCTTGAAACATTTACGTGATTGCAAAAACAGATTTCATATCTATAACTGTTTCCTGTAGGGTTTGAGGGTGGAATGTTTAGTGTAGCTTAAGACAATTCAAGAAGACCTGTATAACATCTTTGATACATCAACCTGTATAACTTGAAAAAGAAACATATTCATCAGTTAGCACACTGTCATTGTCTGAACTTCATTTGTATTCTCTGAATATCCTAAGGGTGGGTAGGTTGAAATCTCCGTTTTTATTTGAAAGAAGATATTCTAAGCATAGCATTTCATTATCTCCTCCTGTTCTGATTTTTTGCTTTACCCTGCAAGGACTCAGAGTCAGAAGACCTCAGCTCTGATATAACTCAGCCATAACTAGATGAATGACCTTGGGCTAAGTCTTTGACATTCAGTAGCCTCTATTTCCTAGAGTTAGCATGTTAAAAAAATTCATCTGTTAATTATTGATTAACTTTTAATCTTAGAGCAGTTCTAGATTTACAAAAATATTATGAAAATAGCAAGAGAGTACACAAATACCCCTCAACCAGTTTCTTAAATTACTAACATGACTATAGCATATGTGTTACAATTATTGCACGAATATAGATACATTGTCAGTAAGTAAAGTTCCGACTTGATTCAGATTCCTTTGTTTCTATTCAATGCCTTTTTTTTTCTGCTCCAGGAAACCATCAAAGATGCCACATTACACTCAATCTGTATTCTTAGGCTCCTCTTGGCTGTGACAGTTCTTCAGATGTTCCTGGATTTTGATGACCTTGACAGTTTTGAGGACTACAGGTCAGGGATTTTGTAGCTCCCCCCAATTGGGATTTGTTTGATGCTTTTCTCTTGATTAGATTGGGGTTATGGGCTTTTTGGAGGAAGACCACAAAGGAAGCAAAATGTCATCTTTGTCACATCATATGAAAAGTGTCTTCTATAAACATGACTTGTCATTATTGAAGCTAATCTCATTTATTTGGTTTAGGTATTGCTTGCCAAGTTTCTCCACTCTAAAGTTACTCTTTTTATTTGCTTTCCAATCTGTACCTTTTGGAAGGAAGTCACTATATGCAACCCATACTTAAAGTGTGAAGAATTATGCCTCCCCTCCTGGGAAGTAGAGTTTTGTCCTTTACTGCTCACCATATGCCAGCAACCCCACTGTCTATTATATATGCCATTTTGTTCCAAACTTAGCCCTTTCTCTAGATATTCTTTAATTTACCTTGTTTCTTTCATGTAGCCTTTCCTAATCGCCTCCTTTTCAACCTTTCCATCTTTGACTCTTTGAAAGGTTTATACCCCTACTCAGCACTTGAAATGGCATCACTTTATAGATTATCTATAAATAAGGCTCCTACGTTTGCTGATTTAATAGCTCATGTTATTATAGATCGGATGTGAAGCATTTTCCTTGAATACACTGAACTTAATGAAATAAAACACAATTAAAGTTAAACAAAAGTGGATGAAGACAGTTCAACAAAGAAGAAATTAGGGTAGAAAAGATAAAAAGAAGCCAGAGGTGAAGTTATTGCAGTAGGAAATGACAAAATTCTCTACTTTTTCTTATTTTTTAGAACTTCTGGTACATTGGTATAATATTTTATAGTTTTCAAAGTACTTTATCACACCTTATTTTGTTGTTTAAAGTGAATAGCTGTACCACAACATCAATGTTTTAATTTTTTTCCCCTAGGGTAGAAATCCTAGATTCAAAGAGTGCTCATAGTAGTAAAAAACAGAAAAGAGAAAGGATCCTCAATGTAGGAAAGTTCAAGGTCATTCTACATATACTGCATGTCATAATAGGGCTATTTAGGCCATATGAGGAAGGGACCATGTTTTGTAGTTGTTTTGTTGTACCATATTCTGCTAATTTCGTATTAAGCACCTGTTATGACCCAACATATGCACATTGATTTGAATACCATCTCATTTTGCATTGGAGTCTATATGGCAAGGTGAGTTAATGAGAATTTAATGTAGCAGAATAGGAAGACTCAAATTTGTGTTTTGTTTTTGTTGCTTTGAGGAAGTCGTCGTTCATCCTTGGGGATAGAAGACTAACTCATGCATGTTAAAACTGATTTTACTTCCATAAAAGGCAAAAATGCTATTTGATAATTCTTGGACCTAAAATGTTTTATGCATCCTAGTTAACCATTACATTTCCATGTGAAAGAGAATATGTACAGAAAGACAAGTGGACAGTGGTCCAAGGGTTGAATATAAAGGCTACTTTACTTGGTAGATTTGGAGGAGATTAAGGGAGTACCCATGAGATTAAGGAGAAGTATGGGACCTCTAGGTCCCTTGAGTTAGGGAAGACACAGGGAGTGTCATGATCTTAAAAGAATAGGAGTTTAGGACAACAGCCTAGAAGCCATAGTGCCTGTGTAAAGGGCTGGTGACTCTGTGGTTTGTGCAAATGGATAGAACCAATGCTATGTGATAGATTGAGTAATGGTGATGACTGTGAGTGGCCTGAAGTAAAGGTCCCTTCTCAGTAAAGGTAATCCTGAGAGCTTCTAGCATGAGCTGAGGTTATTTACACAAATGACTGATTAGCACAGACAAGGGAGAGTTTAAAAGAACATAATTTGATTTGCAAATACAGAGAGATAGGTTCTTTCTTGTACCTTATCAGGAGCCATCCATTCTCATTATGCCAGCTAAGTGACAAATACACCAAGTTCCTCCACTGTTAAGAAATATGTTGTGAGGAGGAACCAAGATGGCACCATAGATAAACAACTATACTGCTTCCCTGCGCAACAATTTCAAAACTACAACTAAGGGACAGAACGGATATTATCCAGAACCACCAGAAAGCTGGCTGAGCAGAAATTCCACAAATAGAAGGAAAGGTAAAGGGACACTGTGACTCAGAGGAGCCAAGGAGGGCAGAATTGCGAAAACGCATGGAGAAGGAGGTGCGGAAGGGGCAGGCGGCTGGTTTTCTTGAATGGGGAAGGAGACAGAGGCGTCCCACTGTACTGAACCCTCAGTTCTGGGTGAGTCTTGGGGAACCCAGACTCATACGCCATGAAACTGGACCTTAAAAAGGAAGCACACTAAGATTTGGGAGCTGCAGAGGTATGAGAGTACATGGAGAGGGCGTGTACTGCAGAGGTGTGCAAGCTAGCTGAGAGGATGCATGGCTGGCTCTCTCATTCAGGAGGGGAAAAAAAACTCCACCTGCATTGAATGGGAACTGCATTGCTTTCCCATTCTGGGTGAGAATTTGGGTGTACAGATTCATTTGGAGAGAAACTGTACTTCTTGGCAGTGGTCAGAGCTCGGGGGCAGCTTTCTCTCCATTGCTGTGGGGCACAGAGACCCAGGTGCTAGAAACCAAGACTGTTTGCTCAGCCCAGAGACTCTGCCCCATCTAAGCTGAGTACTGTACCAGCATAAACACAGCTGAATCTCACAGCCAATTGGCCTGGAGATCAACCCTCCCAGTGAAATTAACAACAATCTAGGCTTAACTACAACAAGACTATGCAACCCATAAAGAGGTGCACCGAGAGCAATTACTTCAGGTAATTAGGGAGGCTGAGCCACTGTCGCCTAGAGGACATCTACCACACAAAGCTACACGACCAACTTAGGGAAGTAGCCAAAATCAGAGAAAAAGTAACAAATCACATTTGAAAGAAATGGAGGAGAAAAATGACTGGACATAGAGTTAAAAACCATGGTTATAACATTTTTCAAGAGGCTCCTAGAAAAGGCTGATAAATTTAATGAGACCCTTGAGGATATGAGTGAGACCCTTCAGGATATGAGCAAGACCCTCAAGGATATGAAAAAGGACCAACTAGAAATTACGCATACACTGACTGAAATAAAAATATTTACAGAGTCCTAAAAGCAGTCTAGAGGACCACAAGAATCAAGTCAAAGACTTGAAATACAAAGAAGCAAAATCCACTCAGCTAGAAAAGCAAGAGGCAAAAAGAATTCCAAAAATTGAAGATAGTGTAAGGAGCCTCTAGGACAACCTCAAGCATACCAACATTCGAATTATGGGGGTGCCAGAAAAAGAGAGAGAGCAAGATATTGGAAACCTATTTGAAGAAATAGTGACTGAAAACTTCCCCCACCTGGTGAAAGAAATAGACTTACAAGGCTAGGAAGTGCACAGAACCCCAAACAAAAGGAATCCAAAGAGAATCACACCATAATTAAAGACACATCATAATTAAAATGCCAAGAGCAAAAGACAAAGAGAATATTAAAAGCAGCAAGAGAAAAACAGTTAGTTACCTACAAGGGAGCACCTATATGATTGTCAGCTGATTTCTCAACAGAAACTATGCAGGTCAGATGGGAATGGCAAGAAATATTCGAAGTGATGAAGAACAAGAACCTACAACCAAGATTACTCTACCCAGCAAAGCTATCATTCAGAATTGAAGGTCAAATAAAGTGCTTCAGAGATAAGAAAAAGCTAAAGGAGTTCATCACCGCCAAACCAGTATTATATAAAATGCTGAAAGATATTATTTAAGAAGAGGAAGAAGAAGAAAAAGGTAAAAATATGACCAATAAATACACATCTATCAACAAGTGAATCTAAAAATCAAGTGAATTAAAAATCTGACGAACAGAATAAACTGGTGATATAATAGAATAAGGGGCATAGAAAGGGAATGGACTAACAATTATTGGGGAGGAAGGGGGGTGGGAGGTGCAGGAAGAGACTGGACAAAAATCGTACATCTACCAATGGACATGAACACCAGAGGGGTAAGGCCATGAGTGGGGGGATCATTGAGGGGGTTAATAGAAGCATAAGGACACATGTGTAATACCTTAATCAATAAAGAAATTTTGAAATAAAATTGTATACCTATGGATGAGGACAGTGGAGGGAAGGTAAGGGCAGAGGGTGGGATGGGCATCGGGTGGAGGGGAAATATGAGGGGGGGGGGAAGGAACATTGTAATTAATAATCTGAACAATAAAGATTTATTAAATTAAAAAAAACAGAAATATGTTTTGAGTTGGCAACATGGAATAATTTTTCACACCTAGATGTCCCTTATAATAACCTCAAAAACTTGTTAAAACAACAGAATTATGAGCTCCATTTCAGCTGTACTCAATCAGAATATTGGTGCTAGAACGGGATATGGATATTGTGCTTTTTCTTTCCTGGGAACCCTGCTCTGTTCAGTGGACTGCTAGTTGAGAATTCCTGATCAGATGATAAATCAATGGACTCTTGGTTCAGACAAGTCAGGGTATTAACTTAAGCTCAGCCACTAATTTTGGACAGGTTACCTAAATTCTATGAGTTATAGAATCTTACTTGTACAATTGGGATAAAAATATCAACCTTTAATGTTTATGGGGAGATTGAGAAGGATACTTGATTTAAAGTTTTCACTTTAGTGTTGAGCATGTCATAGACATTCAGCAAATATTAATACATATCTCCCCCCTTCAATTTTACTGCTTCATTTCAGTATATCATTCCATGTAAGTAGCCAAGTGTTCTTGAAATTTCTGAGTCAATCTCTTCGGTGTCTAATATAAATGTTCTCCTTCATCAGCAACCTGACCACAGATGGCTTCATGGGAAATTGTTCTAGATACTGATTGGCAGGTAAGAACATTGAGAATGACATGATCAAATGACTATGTCCTAATCTTTGTTCCCCTAGGAGTCATCTTGGAGAGAACACAACAAAAGGTGATTAAAAGATGGTCTTTTCTGAGCTTGAATTTTTTTCTGACAACTTCATATGAAAAGGCCTTTTTTGTGTTTTCCAGAAATGATACTGTAGATAGATTAAGCAATTAATCAAGTTTAGTCATGAAGGAAATATCTATTTTGATTTTGTTAACACTTGGTTCATTGAATCCAGATGGGTTGGTTCAGTGTTCAAATATATAGTATATAGGCTGGTGGTTTTCTAAAATGGAAAGAATCTGGTGTCAAAATTAGATGACCTGGGCTTAAGTCCTCCTTTCCATCTTTTAACTATATGAATTTAGATAATTAAAATTAATGCCCTTAGCCTCATTTTCTCTTCTTATAAAATACAAATGTCAAACCTTGCCTAAACTGTCTTTCAAGGATTTTATGAAGATTAAAGGAGATAATGTCTCACTTTATGAATTTTAAATTCTATATAAGTATAAATACAGTGCATTTGTATTATTTAATTTAATTTTTAATCCCTGAAAGATAGCTATTATTATCCTCACTAAGAAATTTGAGACCCTCAAAAATGAATAATTAGACCAGGTCACACAGCTGGTGGCAAAGTTGAGATGCTAGCCTCGGCTTGTCTAACCATAAATAAGACCAGGAAGTACACAAACCTGAAAATAAGTGATTTTTTAAAAGGTGTTAAAACCTTGAGGTGCTTCAGTTGCCTCAGCAAGATCCAGTGTTGACTAATTAAAACTTTGTCCCTCTCATCACCTCTGCAGATTTCCATCTGGTAAAATTAGATATTTCTTAACCCTTGCCCTATGGTGGTGAAGTCATGCAGACCTAATTTTCACAAGACAAGATGGTAATGTAGATTATCCTGTCAGTTACAACCCATCCATCAGTCACCAAGTAGAACAAGATGTGGAGTGATTTGGTGAAGAAGATGACAAAGACATCTGTGAGACTGAGGCAACTGCTAATGATTCTATCAGTTTCTTTCATTCTCAGAATGTCAGGGGAAGAAGCAGGATACACCACAGGATAATTGTGGCTTCATAACTACTTGTCATCCTAAGATCTTTAGGATTATAAAATCACACTGTCTATTTGAAATTTCAACTTGGGTCCCAACCATGACCTGCATAATTACAGAGCCCAGACCACTCTTTCTGACTTTTCTTTCTTTAGTCCTCTTCTTATCCTATGATGGAATGAAGTGAAATCAGGTTCTCACATGAACTCATGTGAGTCTAGGTCTTGAGTCACAGGGTCTTCATAGAATCTGCTCTGAATTTCTACTGTCACTATTTCTGTTGGGCTATTATATCTATCACAGAATCTTCTCTTCTTTTTTTTAAATCTTTATTGTTCAGTTTATTAATTACATTGTTTCCCCTTTTTATCCCCCTATAGCTTCCCTCCACCCTGTACCTATCTCACCCTCCACCCTCACCTCCCCCTCCCCACTGTCCTCTCCCATTGTTGCTAGATTTTTGTCCAGTCTCTTGCTGCACTTCCCACAACCCTTTTCTCCCCAAGAATTGTCAGTCCATTCCCTCTCTATGTCCATGTCTCTGTTATATTCACCAGTCTATCCTGTTCAACAGCCTATCAATTCACTTGATTTTTATGTTCATTTGTTGATAGATGTGTATTTGTTGTTCATAATTTTCATCTTTACCTTTTTCTTCTTCCTCTTCTTAAAGAATATCTTTCAGCATTTCATATAATGTTGGTTTGGTGGTGATGAACTCCTTTAGCTTTTTCTTATCTGCGAAGCACTTCATCTGACCTTCAATTCTGAATGATAGCTTTGCTGGATAGAGTAATCTTGGTTGTAGATTCTTGCTGTTCATCACTTTGAATATTTCTTGCCACTCCCGTCTGGCCTGCATCGTTTCTGTTGAGAAATCCACTGACAGTCGTATGGGTGCTCCCTTATAGGTAACCAACTGTTTCTCTCTTGCTGCTTTTAATATTCTCTCTTTGTCTTTTGCTGTTGACATTTTAATTATGATGTGCCTCGGTGTGGTCCTCTTAGGGTTCCTATATATTGGGGTTCAGTGCACTTCTTGGACTCCTAAGTCAATTTCTTTCACCAGGTGTGGGAAGTTTTCAGTCACTATTTCTTCAAATAGGTTTTCATTGTCTTGGCCTCTCGCTTTTTCTGGCACCCCTATAATTCGGATGTTGGTATGCTTGAGGTTGTCCCAGAGGCCCCTTACACTATCTTCAATTTTTTGGATTCTTTTGGTTTCTTGCTTTTTCAGCTGAGTGGATTTTACCTCTTTGTATTTCAAATCTTTAACTTGGTTCTTGGGGTGCTCCAGGGCACTTTCAGGTCTTTGCATAATATTTTTTGTTTCAGTCAGTGTATGCTTAATTTCTGGTTGGTCCTTTTTCATATTCTTGAGAGTCTGTTTTATATCCTTGAGGGTTTCTTTCATTTCCACGTTGGTCTTGATCATTTCTTTGCAGCTCTCGTTTATATCCTGGAGGGTGTTGTTCATTTTCTTGTAGGACTCATTCATTTCCTTTGTGGTCTTGCTTATTTCCTTATAGGCCTCGATCTTTTGTTGGAGCCTCTTAAAAAACCCTATAACCGTGGTTCTGAATTCCATGTCCAGTCGTTTTTTTCCCTCCATTTCTTTCACATCTGATTTCTTTCCATGTTGCTGCATGGTGGCTGCTTCCCTGAGTTGGTCAATTAGCTTTGTGTGGTATACTTCCTACTAGGGATAGTGGCTCAGCCTCCCTGGTTACCTGAGGTGGATATGGGCTGCACAGTCTTGCTGAAGTTAAGCTCAGTTAATCGTTGTTAGCACTTGGAGGGTTGACCTCCAGGCCAATTTTCTGTGAAGCTCAGCTGTGCTCAGGTTGGGTGGGCGGAATCTCCGGGCCAAGCCGACAGCGTTAGCTCCACCCTATGCTGCCCCAGGGACTCTGTGCCGGGGGCAATGGCCACCAGCACCTCTGAGAGAGAGCCGCTGCAGAGCTCCACCGGTTGCTGGTTGCCGGGGAATTCAGACTTTCCCAAAATGAGTCTGCATGCGCAATGTCTCACCCAGGGTCGTAAAACAAAGCAGTCTGACAGTTTTCCGAATGAGAAGCAAGTCGCAGTGGGCTCTCTCTGCCGTCACGCAGCCGAGCTGTTATCGCGGAAGCTGCCTTCTCCACAAGCCGGGAGACCCGGCAGCACCCGAGCTTCGGCGTGCCCTCCCACTGTCCAGTTTTCACCCCGTGTGATAGTGTGTTCTCTGGACTTCGCCCAGAGCTGGAGAATCAGTCCAATGGGACGCCTTTGTCTCCCCGTTCTAGAAAACTGGCCGGTTTTCAGCCGCCCGCCCTCTCCGCGGCGCGCACTCCAAACCTCTCTCTGCGTGCGAATCTTTCAACGCTGTTCGCCGCCGCTCCTCCGAGTCACAGTGTCTTATCTTCACTTTTATTTGTGGAATTTTCACTCAGCGAGCTTTCTGGTGATTCTGGAAGGTGTTTGTTCTTTCGTTAAGTTGTAGTATTAAAATTGCTGATTATGACGGCAAGATAGGTGTTTTGCCTTTGCTGCCATCTTAGTTCCCGAGTGACTCTTCTCTTCTTATAAGCTCTTGATTTCAGCATCCTCTGGGCTCTTGACCATAACAACTGTTAAAGCTTCAATATGTGAGAGCCACATGGTACCTGCCTCGAAGGTTCTGTCTCATTTTCATCATCAGTTAATGGGTTTCTGGATAAATCTGTGCATCCAAGACCTCATTTGTTTTGGTATTTAAGAGAGGAAAACCGAGGTTCTTTGAATTATCAAGTCATGGAGGAAAAGAAAATGAAGCAATGAATTCCATCATTTATTTTTATTCAATAGTTTGTTTGCATTTGCACCTGGAGAGAAGGGTTCTATGGCATTATCACAAGAGTCCCAATGTTTTGTCATCCTTTGATTTACATGCAGCTTTTGGTTTTTAACCAGATTCAAGGCTTATTTGTGATTGGGTTCAAGAAATGTTCTCTACACTGCAACTGGAAACACTATTTCCCATTCTAACTCTTGGGTTTCAATATGGAATTTTATTTCTGATTTGTCAAACCTGCTTTTCTTCTTCCTCTTGAAATTTTATATATAAATAATACTAAGAAGTCTAGACCTTGAAAATATACCAAGACTTGCTGTTTTATTTACTAGATTACCTTCAGGGCCTGCCAAAGATAGAGTGAGTAGCTTTTAGACTGCCAATAATTGGGGCGGAAAGTAAGGTGGATCTTGGGATTAAATAAAACTATTGAACAAGAAAAAATTATATTCTTTTGCTTATGCATTAAGTTTGACAGGTTATGAATAATTTAGAAGATGAACTAAAGAACAAAGAAATAAAATTTCAGTGAATTAACATTTGCATGGAGGGATAAGGCTCTGCCAAGTGTGATTTTTCTTAATTCCCTAAAAACCAGTGGTGTGTTGAAGGGCACACGGACAACCCTAAGAAACTGGAGCTGTAGTATCAGGATGTGTTCATTACTGAAGAATCGAAAATAGAAATTACTCCCCACACATACAGCCTTGGAAGCCAGTTTGAAATCAGAAATCTGGCAGCACAAGAGACAGGGGACTTGCCAACTTAATGCTGTTTAATATTAATTAAACTTAATATAACTCAGTTATCTGCTTTTCATATATTCCCAGATAGAATACCAAAGAAGAAACAAATCTATATTCATATTATATGCATACTTAAATTACATAAGCATAAATGTATTCAAAATTATATATTCATATTATATAATATATATATATATGTATATATATGTATACACATTACCATATATTCTAGATTTCTGAATATTTCTAAAGTAACTGAATAGGAATAATAGAAATATCAGATCAAAACTCTTTAAGAAATTAGATACCTGGGGAAATTCACATGAGAATGTATGTATATTATTAATATACATACACATTCTCAGTACACTGTGAAGAAGGCTAAAATACTGTTATGTGTCATGAACAATAAACTTTTGGGAGTGAGGACAATGAAAGCCACCTAGAATTTTGTGAGAAGACATCATGGAGCAGGCGACTACCCAGCTGTGCTTGAAAGTGTGTCTAAGAGTAACCAACAACTTTGGGAAATACAGGTGTGAGGTGGTAACATGTGAAGGACAAAAGGGATTGCAGTCTTGCTGAATATGCACCACATTAGAGCTTTGATGATTTTCCCTTTAAGAAATGATTATATATACACACACTAGGAACCCAGTGCGTGAAATTCATGCACTGCGGGTGGGTGATCCCTCAGCCCAACTTGCCCCCTCACACATACTGGGAACCCTCAGGAGATGTCCTACTGACCACTCACTCCCAATCTGTCCAAGGCTAAAGCCTCTGGCTGAGGCTTTAGGCCTTGGGCACCCAGCCATCGCCCTGCAATGGGGCCTATGGCTGGCTCCACCCCAGCTCCACCCCGCTCCTTGCCCGCCCTGGCCCAGGCCTTCACCATGACCAGCATGTGCTGGCCGCCTCAGACCCTCACCCCCAGCCCTGGCCTCCTCGGACCCACATCCCCCAGCCCTGGCCGCCTTGGGCCCACCCCTGGCCATGGCTGCTTCAACCCCACCTCCCTATCCCTGGCGGCCTCAGCCCCGCCCCCCAGTCCAGATGGCCTTGGCCCCACCCCCTCAGCCCTGGCTGCCTCGGCCCCAGCTCCCCAGTCCTTGCTGCCTTGGCCCTGCCCCTCTGGCACTGGCCATCTCGGCCCCACTACCCCTGCCTGGGCTGCGCATACACTGGCTGGCTCCACCCCAGCTCTTTTTAAAAAAAAATATATTTTTATTGATTTTTTTTGCAGTATAACTTATAATTAATAGTAGTACATGTTTTCCTTTCCCCCTCCCCCTTATCCTCCCCCCCAGCCTCCCCTACCCCCCAGCACATATCCCCCCTCCCCCCTCCCCACCCCAGTGTCTTTCATTCATTGGTTATGCTCGTATGCATGCATACAAGTCCTTCAGTTGATCTCCCCCAGCATCCACCTCCCATCCACTCAAGTCTTCCCCCTGTAGCTTGACAGCCTGTTCAAGGCCACCCTGCCTCTATATCAATCACTCTCCCCTGTTTCTTTTCTTCAAAAATATCTTGCCTCTGCATACTAGACATAAATGTATAAGAACAAAAAATGTTTGAGTGTCAGTTTCAATGTCCAACTGTTCTGAGTCCCAGTTTCAGTGTCAAATAATTCTTTATGTGTACATGTCAGCAATGGTATCCAGATGGTGGACACATCGTGGCAATGCAAGATCCATCCTCTCTGGTTTGGTCCTGGGCTGCCTGCAGACATGCACAGCTGCCTACTGCTAGCATGGCAATCCACCCCAGCTCTTGATTGGCTGGTGGGCATGGCTGGTGGGCATGGCTTGATCAGAGGTATGGTCAATTTGCATATTACTCTTTTATTAGATAGGATATATATATATATATACATATATATATATAATTTGTTATATACATATAATTATCATTGTCTCTCCTCATATTTACAATAGGGAAAGAAAGTCCAATTTCTCTGAGCAACCTCATTTCTATTACAGTTAGTCTTTTGCATATGTAGATGCTAAGCATAACTGAAATGCATACAGTTAGCATTCCCAGCATTAGGGCTAATATAGCTGATATGGACATTGTACGTATGGGAAAACCTATAGTACAAGTCAAGGCTAAGGGCACAGAGAATGTAATCCAGGGTCCTAGTCATGTTCTGAAACTTACCCCACACAGCTCAGGTTTCCTTAGATATAAAATAAGGGATAAATCTTTACATCACAAGCCAGAGGTCAATACATTTAGGGGAAATTTTTGAAACTATATGGATTATGAAGAGCTAGCCCATGATTTCTGCACAGAGGAAGACCTAAGTATGTACATATATAAAAGCTCCCCAGAGAGAATACTTGATTCTAATCAAGATAGAATAACAGGGACTACATTAACTCTCCCACAGAAACAAGTTATAAACCAGAAGAAACTCATGAAACAATGGTTTTTAAGACGTTGGACATCAGTCAACTAAGAACAATGATCCCTGCATGGGAGGAAACACAGGAGAGCCAGGTCCTGTATTACTGTCTTGAGAGAGTTTCCAGGTTGTGTTGCTGGTGGTCTCCCTGCATTGGGGAAATGGACTTGGGAGTCTGAGAAGACCAAAGTGGTGAGAGTTTGCAGAGTAAAGCACTGGACACAGAAAGAGCAGCAGACAGAGAGAGCCCTGAACACAGCAGAGGGTCCCCTCTTTAGTCTTTAGCTGAATATTGATGAATGCAGATATGTGAGAAAACTGTACAAGGGCAGAGACAAATGCAACATTACTTCTTGCTAAACACTTTCAGCAAACTAGGAAAAAAAGAACTTAGCCTGATAAAGAGCATTTACGAAAACACATCTTACAACTAACATTATACTGAACTAGAGGCCCGGTGCACAAAATTCATGCACGGGGGCAGGGCATATCCCTTAGCCCAGCCTCCACCCTCTCCAATCTGGGAACCCTCGAGGGATGTCAAACTGCCCGTCTAGGCCCGATCTCAGTAGGATCGGGCCTAAACGGGCAGTCGGACATCCTTGTCACAGTCCAGGACTGCTGGCTCCAAACTGCTCACCTGCCTAATTTCCCCTAACCACTTCTGCCTGCCAGCCTGATCACCCCCTAACCACTATCCTGCCAGCCTAATTGATGTCTAACTGCTCCCCTGCCAGCTTGTTTGCCCCAACTTCCCTTCTCTGCCAGCCTGGTCACCCCTATATGCCCTTCCCTACAGGCTTGATTGCCCCTAACTGTCCTCCCTTGCAGGCCTAGTCCCTTGCAACTTCCCTCCCCTGGTAGCCTGATCGCCCACAACTGCCCTCCCTTGCAGGCCTGGAACCTCCCAATGGCCCTCCACTGCTGGCCATCTTGTGGTGGTCATCTTGTGTCCACATGGGAGCAGGATCTTTGACCACATGGGGCAGCACTCTTGTGGTTGGAGTGATGGTTAATCTGCAAATTACTCTTTTATTAGATAGAGGCCTGGTGCATGGGTGGGGCCAGCTGGTCTGCCCTGATGAGTGTCTCAGATCAGGGTGGGGGTTCCCCTGGGGTGAGGGGCAGCCTGGGCGAGGGGCCTTTGGAGGTTTGCAGGCCAGCCACTCCCTCAGCGACCCAAGTGGAGGCCCTGGGATCTGGGATTAATTTATGTCTATAATTGAAACTTTGTAGCCTGGAGTGGAGCCAACTGCGGTAGCCATTTCTGTTTGAAACTTTGTAGCCTAGAGGGGAGGCCTAGGCAGGCAATGGCAGGTGGAAAGTTTGGCTTCCTCTGTTGCCAGGGAAACCCAAGCCTCTGTTCTCTCCAGCTCAATGGCTGCCGCCATTTCTGTATCTTTTATAATTAAAACTTTGTAGCATTATGTGGAGGCCTAGGGCAGCAATAGCAGGCAGAAAGTTTGGCTTCCTCTGTTGCAGGGGAAACCCAAGCCTTCCTTCTGCTCTCAGTGGTGGCAGCAATCTTGGTTGGGGTACATTTGCATAATCTGCTCCTGATTGGCTGGTGGGCATGGCTGTGGGCATGGCATGTGGATGTAGTGAAGGTATGGTCAAATTTGCATATTACTCTTTTATTAGATAGGATGGTGAAAGCTAGAATTATTTTTGGTTAAGACCAGAACCAAGACATGGGTATTTGCTCTCATCACTTCTATGCAACATCGAACTGTGGTTCTAGCTAGTCCAATTAGGTAAGAAAAAGAAAAGTGTTTGCTTCCAGATTGGAAAGGATGAAGTAAAGCTGGCTTTATTATCTATGCAGAAAAGCTACCTGCAAAGCTTGTGAATTATGTTGGAATTTATGAAAAAGCTACCAGAACTAATAGATAAGTTGCAGGATACAAGAGTAATAATTAAATGGGGTGGGGGGGGGGGCGCTAGGGAAGCATCTGAAGAATATTAAGTTCAAAGTATGGCACATAAATTAGGACTTTTGTAATGTTAGAAATATACATGGTTTCAACAACCCCCTCAAATAATGTGGGATTTTTATTTAATTATTTTTAGAATTCAGAAGAGTAAAAGCATTCCCTTTGAAGAGTAATAATGTAAGCCATGCAATTTATTCCATATTCATTATTGCCATGGTTACCTGGAAGCTCAGAATCAATTGAAAAGTATAGTCCTTACAATTCTAAAATGCCTTCAATTTTATATCTGAGTCATCTTCCCTTCGATGCTAATTTCCTGTTTCAATTAACTTTCTTATAAACTGCCTATTTTTGAGAAAAGGAAAGAAGGAAAATAAATAAATAAATAAATAAATAAATAAATATAATTTTTATACCTATATGTATCTGTTATTTATATTTAGAACATTCTAGTTATATATTTATTCACATTAATTCAATAAACAGGTATGAACTATTGAGGCAGATTCTATGTAACACTCAAACTGGCTTCATTATTACATATTTACCAGCATCTGTATCTATCTTGTGTGTCTGTGTCTACCCCAATTCCAGTGAACCTCATTCTTTAGGGACTTTGAATTAAAGGAAAATCCATCCATTGGGGGCCAAAGAGGCAGGGGCATTTGTTAACTGAATTCCTCATAGGCACTTTCCTGGTGTGGCAATACTAAACCCAGAGTAAAGTAGTCTTAGCAACTGCTTTGGCGACAGTTATCAGCCTGCATTTTAGGCTTGTAAATAATGATGTTTGAGAATGTAAATCACCAGCGGAGGTCTGACATTTTATTCTCAATGTTACAGTGAAACTGGACACTGATTGATAATATAGTTCAGTTTTATTTATGTTTGAATAATAAAGCAACATTCATAGCTCAGCCCTGGACCATCCTACCTAATAAAAGAATAATATGCAAATTGAGCATACCTCCAATCAAGTCACGCCCACAGCCATGCCCATCAGCCAATCAGGAGCAAATTATGCAAATAAATCCCAACCAAGATGGCTGTGGCCACTGAGAGCAGGAGAGAGGCTTGGGTTACCCTGGCAATGGAGGAAGCCAAGCTTTCTGAATGCCCTTGCTGGCCTAGGCCTCCACTCAATGCTACAAAGTTTCAATTACAGAAGATATATCTCAACAGAAATGTGGGCAGCCATGGAGCTGGTGAGAGCAGAAGCTAGCATTGCTCGGGTGATGAAGGAAGCCAAGCTTCTGCAGCCCTAGAGCCTAGGCGTCCATTCTAGGCTACAAAATTTCAATTATAGAATTTAAATAAATCTAACAGAAATGGCTGTCACCTCAGAGCGAGCAGGAGGCTTGACTCTACTCCAGTCTACAAAGTTTTAATTATAGAACATAAACTAATTCCAGATCCCAGGGCCTCCCCTTGGGTCACTGGGGGGTGTAGCCAGCCTGCAAACCACCATTGGCCCCTTGCCCAGGTCGCCCCATGTCCCAAGGGAACCTTCATCGTGATCTGGGACACCCTTCAGGGCAAGCCAGCTGGCCCCCTCCCATGCACCAGGCCTCTATCTTATCTAATAAAAGAGTAATATGCAGATTGACCATCACTACAACACACAAGAGGGATGCCCCCATGTGGTCAAAGATCCTGCCCCCATGTGGACACAAGATGGCCACCACAAGATGGGCAGCAGGGGAGGGCCATCAGGGGGTTCTAGGCCTGCAAGGGAGGGCAGTTGTGGGCGATCAGGCAAGCAGGGGAGGGAAGTTGTGAGGGACTAGGCCTGCAAGGGAGGGCAGATGGGAGCAATCAAGCCTGCAGGGGAGAGCATTTAGGGGTGACCAGGCCAGCAGAGGAGGGATGTTGGGGGCAAATAGGCTGGCAGGGGAGCAGTTAGACATCAATCAGGCTGGCAGGGGAGTGGTTAGTGGGTGATCAGGGTGGCAGGCAGAAGTGGTTAGGGGCAATCAGGGAGGCAGGCAGGAGAGTAGTTTGGAGCCAGCAGCCCTGGATAGTGAGAAAGATTTCCAGATTGGAGAGGGAGGAGGCTGAGCTGAGGGACATTCCCCACCCCCTGTGCATGAATTGTGTGCACCGGGCCTCTAGTTACATATATTATTCATGATTTCCAAATGTAATACAGACACATGATATTACTTTTCCAATGAAAGTGTATGACTAACATTAGTGATGGTTATAGATTTTGGCAAAGATTTTTAATGTTCTTCAAATGCTTTCTTAGGATTCATGAAATAGCTTCAAGCATAAACATATTTAGCTTGCGGGGAGTGTGTGGGGCAGAGCCTGACATGCACATGAAGATGACATGTACATGCAAAAACTTTTTAGGTGATGCATCTGAGAAACACTGATGATAGTCTTATTTTAAAAATTATTTTTAATTAAAATACTTTTAGGGTTCACATGCACTGGAGAAATTGGCTTGAGAGTATAAGTGAGTTTGCATCATTTTTTTGGCTAGCTAATGTGTACTGGTGTTTTTTCTTGGCATTAAAATAACAGGTACCAATAAAAACAATTTTTGCTAGATAATAAAGCAATCCTCACTTAGAAAGGTTTCACACTGGATGCTTTATGGAAACCCAGAGCATTAAACAATTGTGTAGAATTGAAAGGGGTTTAAGATCATTTGGTCCAATCTCTACTTTCAGGAGGGGACCTTGAGATCCAGCGAAACTATACGTATCCAGTGCCCATTATAACTAGGAACAAGCCGTGAGTTCCTGCCAACACTGCCAAAGCCATAGAGAGGGTTCTGCCACGTGGTCTTCCCAGAACTTATTTCTGGCTGAAATAACCTTTCCTGATAGTTTATCCTTATAATAGAGACAGCATGGTGTGATTTGAAAGTTTGCGCTTCTGAGTCACATAGACTTGAGTTCAAATTCCGGCTACTTAGATTTCATTTATTAATTGACTTAGAGAGAGAGAGAGAGAGAGAGAGAGAGAGAGAGAGAGAGAGAGAGAGAGGAAGGAAGAGATATCAATTTGTTGTTCCATTTATTTATGCATTCATTGGTTGCTTCTTGTATTTGCCCTGACCTGGGATCAAACCTACAACTTGGCATATTGGGACGACACCCTAACCAACTGAACTCCTGACCAGGGCAGATTGCTTAGTTGTTGTTCTTAAATTTAACCTTCACAATCTTGATTCTCACACAATTCTATGCTCAGGTAGCAGCCGCCCTATCTATAAAATATATGGAGATGTTCTATCACCTGAAAATCATAAAGATGTCCAAGGAAATCTATGAGAGGCTGAGGCCACTCTGCCATGAGAACTTCATACAGCGCACAACTCATGGTTAGAGTGATTAGCTCTACAGAACAAAGTGTGTTTCAATGTCAATGTCACTCTCCTCTGGTGAACTATTTTCATGTGGGCTTGCTAAGAAAGAGACTCTCATGTCAGGCTTCTTGTGTCTGAATCTTGTTCTCTGTAACCTATCCTGTTCTCTCCCCATATAAGTTAGTCTGCAACAAATATCTGCTTCTTGTTTCTTTATCTTTCCATGTCAAAGCTAGGAAAGGCTACACAATACCATAACTCTCTAGTACACTATGCTCAGCTCTCACTTTAAGCCCACCCCATCTGAAGCCCATGATATGGTCCTGTAAGAGTCACTCACTAGGGCTGCCTAATGGAAATTTCTACAGTGATGGAAGTGTCAGCACTGGCCACTAGCCTCATGGGGCTACTGAGCACTGGAAGTACGGACTAACATGACAAATGAACTGAGTTTTTTATTTTGCTTAATTTGAGTGAATTTAAATAGCCACCTGTGAATAGAAGCTATCATATTGGACAGCAGATGTCTAGAGGTTGGACAGTTATTGGGAACCTGCCTCTCTCTCTCCTTCTCACATTCCTCCTTTTTCTACTTCAAGTTTTTATCTCTCTATATATGATAAGGTAACCCAAGTCAGATAAAACTGCTTCCAAGGCATATCTGTTTTTTAATGGATGATTCTTAAATTGGAAAAAAGAATGTCAGGTCCATAATATTCTGGTAGGGAAATCCTTTGAGATTAAGAGGATCTGTGGTTATGCTGTGCCCCTTCAAACCATACTTTATGGGTAAGTTTCCACTCTGTTTATTTAAAAAAAATACATTTTATTGATTTTTTACAGAGAGGAAGGGAGAGGGATAGAAAGTCAGAAACATCGATCAGCTGCCTCTTGCACACCCCCTACTGGGGATATGCCCCCAGTCCAGGTACATGCCCTTGTCCGGAATTGAACCTGGGACCTTTCAGTCTGCAGGCCAACACTCTATCCACTGAGCCAAACTGGTTTCAGTTCCACTCTGTTTATAACACAAAGCATAACTGAGCATCCCATGTGTTACTGACAATGACATTTCCTGATAAGTGGATCCTTATCTTATACTCTTTAATAACCTGATACAGATTTTAATGCCAATAGCTTTTAAAGTGCTTCAGTCATTAAGTGTTTTAAGCTCTTATATCTACATTCTGTTCTTAAAATGGGTAATGATTTCATTTTAAAGGCTTTGATCATCTATCGCTAGTCTCCTCATCCCCATGTGTGAGTATAGACCCTACCGATATCATCATTGTGTGTTCACTCATTGAACAATTACAATGCTCCCTTCAATCTGCTGGTGCTGGAGAAAAAAAGGAAAGAAGAAACAGGGTGAGTGCAGGCATTTGTAGAAGACCAAGGATTTTATAGGTAGCCCTTAGGAAGGTGTCCTAGTATCCATAGAAATGTCCTGGTCCTAGTGTCCAGTGTCTTGCCTGGGACATTATTGTGTCTCAGCCTCTGCAGTTGTATCCCTCAGCAGTGATTTCTGAGTGCATGGCCTGTGGTGTTCAAAGCTCAGCCTTGCTCCTTCAAAATTTGACTTTCCAGACACCAGCTCACTCATGACCCAGCCAGTGGGAGTCAAGAGGCTGAGGCTCCTTGGTAGCTGAGTACTGGGATGCTTACTAAAGCTGCAGCTCAATAAATTACTTCCCAAAACTGCACCCAAGTGAGTACCTAACCACTCTGATGACTGTGGTAATCCATTCAGCACTTCCCAACTCCTCTCAGCTGTCAGAAATATTTTTTTCATTTTGTTCCTGATGATGTAAATGGTTTTTTTCTTGCACCCTTATAAAATCATGAGAACCTAGAATGGTTTAGTACCAACATAGTTTGTATCTGCTGATTAGAAATTTGATCAATTAGCCCAAATACTATAAGAAAATCATAATATAGATAAAGAACATGATGCTCTATTCATTCACTTAATATTTTAGTGCTTCCTGTCACAGTACTTATGTCTGGGTAGATTCCTCCCCCCAGCCCCCATTTAGCAGCAGTAAGAATTATTAGACATTGTCAATACCATTCCTACTTGTAGGTAAGGATAATGAAGTTTAGGGAGTTCAAGAAAATTATGCAAGAACCTGAAACTCAGAATAGTAGAGCTGACACACAAAATCTAGTCTTTCTGGCCCCTGGGACATCTCTTTCCACTTCTCATACATTCAATCCTCCTTAAAAATCAAGCTGATGTGAACTATATAATGTCTGAGTTCCAGGTGCCTTTACCAGGGAGTCTTATCTGTTCATTACTGCAGGTTTGATAAGACTTGAAAATATAGATATTTGTTTGAATTACTTTGTGTATCTGAAAAAAAGCATTTATTTAGCAGTGTTACAAAGCAAATGTTTCATGAAGTAAAAGTTTCTGTCATCCAATTAGTCTTTTTTTTCCTTTATATATTTTAATTGTTTAAACTTTAAAAATTTATATTTTCCAACTACAATGTATATTCAATATTAATTTGTGTTAGTTTCAGGTGTACAACATATTGGTTAGATAATTATATACTTTATAAAGTGATCTCCCAAAATTTCAAGTACCCACCTGGCATCATACACAGTTATTACAATATTATTGACCATATTCCCTATGCTGTACGTTACATCCTCATGACTTTTCTGTAATTAGTACTATCTATATATTAGAAGCCTGATGCACAAAGATTCATGCTAGAATGGGCTTTCCTCTCCCTGTCTGCTGGCACTGCCTTTACACTCTGGCCCAGCCCCTTTCTGCTCAGGCCCCAGAGCCACCTTTTTCCACTCGGGAGTCGTCTCTTTCCACTTCAGCCCTGCCTTCCCACACTGCCCAGAGGCCCTGAGAGACTGGGGTGGGGCAGAATGTAAGCTTCCTGCTCACCTCCATCACTAGGAGTCTATGTATGCAAATTAACCACCATATATGTTTGTAGTTCACTCCTGATTGGCTGGTAGTATAGTGGAGATATGGTCAATTTACATGTTTGTATATTATTAGGTAAGATATTTAATAGCTATGCTTTTAGGTTTTATTTATTTATTTTTTAAAAAAATTAAATATATTTTTATTGATTTTTTTGCAGTATAACTTATATTTAATAGTAGTACATAAGTTTTCCTTTTTCCACCCCAATATCCTCCCCCCCGCCTCCCTTACCCACCCAGCACATGTCCCCACCTGCCCCCCTCCCTGCCCCAGTGTCTTTCATTCATTGGTTATGCTCATATGCATGCATACAAGCCTTTGGTTGATCTCCCCCAGCATCCGCCTCCCATCCACCCAAGCCTTCCCCCTGTAGCTTGACAGCCTGTTCAATGCCTCCCTGCCTCTATATCAATCACTCTCCCCTGTTTCTTTTCTTCAAAAATATCTTGCCTCTGCATATTAGAAATAAATGTATAAGAACAGAAAATGTTTGAGTGTCAGTTTCAATGTCCAACTGTTCTGAGTCCTAGTTTCAATGTCAAATAGTTCTTTAAGTGTACATGTCAGCAATGGTATCCAAGTGGTGGACACATCGAGGCAATGCAAGATCCATCCTCTCTGGTTTAGTCCTGGGCCGCCTGCAGCCATGCACAGCTACTGACTGCTAGCATGGCAAAGTGTCATCAGTGTCCCCCATCTCTGGACCATCCATGTGACTGGAAAAGGCCCGTCAGTTCCTCACTGTCGCAGGAAACCACATGGTCTTGGAGTTGTTCTCTGAAAACATACAAATATATTCTCGACCAAAAGTAAACAAAGAGATCCTCTCTGCAAAATAGACTTGGGATTCTTTTTATTTTTGCCTAAATGATTTTCCTTTGGCTTATTTTGACACCTTGTGTGTTTTTTCATGGGTGTCCTGCTGTTGGCTTTACAAATGGAAGTTACTTTTCTGGAGTAAGAATTTTCTAGAGGTATTTTACTTAGAGGATATTTTTCCTTATATGATATTATCCCACTGCTCCCGCCCCCCCTTTTTGATTAATAGGGGCTTTTAGAAATTTTATATTGGAGTCTTGGTAATTTTATATTTTAATTTTTGCACACAAATATGACTGCTTTAGGTTTTTTGGATGTTAGGCTATTTTACAGTTACATGAACTACTAATAGATATTTTAGTTAATATTTTAGGAAAAGCTTTTTGTCCAGTACTCTTAGATTTTCTTGAGTATTCACTTATTTCACTTGGCCAATTTAAATTATTCTGAGAACTTGATTACTATTTTACTGTCAATTTTAATACTCAAGCAGAAATCTTAGTTTACCCTGTAAATACTAGTGGAAAGGAATATTTGCATTCTTGAGTAGGTCCTGAGCATTCCTGGTAATAGACTGGATTTAGATATAGAGCAGCTATTGCTGGTCGAGTCTCTGTCTGCCACCTGGGTCCTGGTCTGAGTTGTGTGTGGGAGACATAGCAGCCATGGGGGCAGGAGACCTCCCTCAGGAGGGATGAGAATTGAAGCCCCTGCAAGGTTTGTGAGTGAGGGTCTGTGCCCCACCTCTGTTGACCCCTCTGCGACTCTGCCTGTCTTAGGTTGTTCCTTCCCTGAGGAATCTTCCCTGTCTCTGGCTAACCAGCCATCCTCTGGGGCCAAACAGGGTGATGTGAGGTTCAGTTCTGTCTCCTTTGTAGTCTATGCCCCCGTGGCCTCCACGCCCAGCACCTGCCTTGGGGGTCCCCTTGCCTGCTGGCGGGATCCAGGTACTGATCACCTATCTCGGGGGACCCAGTTTTCTTCTCCAGAGAGGTCCCAGCTCACACCGTTGGTCCAGAGAAAGATCCATGGTGCCAGCTACCCAGAGGCTTCAGCCACAGCTTAAACTGAAAGCTCTGGCAACAGCTGTGCGTATTTGGATAGTAAGAAGAGGATCCCTCTTGGTAAAAAGGGCAAGCGGGGCCAATATGGAATGCTCGGGTGCCTTCCCAGTGCCTTAATTCCTTCTGAAAGGGATTAATTCCTTTCCTATCCTTTTTTTTTAGTAACGGACTATAGAAATGATCCCTGAAAGTATAGTATTCCTATCCTTTTTTTAAATTGCTGCCCAACATTCAAAGAATTACTTTGTAAGTTTATTTGGGATAATTGTATAATATGCTGTTGTCAAATATCAAAAATTATAATGACATTGTAGAATAATATCATGTAAGGGTATTATGGTGTCACGGGAGGTTAATGAGGGCCTAGCCTAAGGACTGCTGTCCATAGGAGATGATAAGCTCTAGGCCATGTCAATTCAATCTCAAACTAGCTGCCAACTTTTTTTTAACTTTATATATACTTTGTCAGGGATGTAAAAACACTAATCACTTACCTTAGTTCAAGAGGTCAAATATATTGACTTTCCCCCTTACTCCCACCACCTGCCACTGACCCTGAGGGTTGACATTTTGATGGACCTTTCTCAGTCTCTGGATCCATTCTTGTTCATCAGTCTATGTCATTCATTATATTCCTCAAATGAGTGAGATAATGTGATATTTGTCTTTCTCTGCCTGGCTAATTTCACTTAGCATAATGCTCTCCAAATCCATCCATTTATTACAAATGGTAGGAGCTCCTTTTTTACCGCAGTGTAGTATTCCATTGTGTAAGTGTACCACAGTTTTTAATCCACTCATCTGCTGATGGGCACTTAGGCTGTTTCCAAATCTTAGCTATGGTAAATTGTGCTGCTATGAACATAGGGGTGCATATATCCTTTCTAATACGCGTTTCTAGTTTCTTGGTGTATATTCCTAGAAGTTGGATCACTGGGTTGAATGGGAGCTCCATTTTTAGTTTTTTGAGGAAACTCCATACTATTCTCCACAGTGGCTGCACTAGTCTACAATCCCACCAGCAGTGCACGAGAGTTCCTATTTCTCCGCATCATCGCCAGCACTTGTTGTTTGTTGATGTAAGCCACTCTGACAGGTGTGAGATGGTTTGATTTCCATCTCTCAGATAATCAGTGACTTTGAGAAAGTTTTCATATGTTTCTGGGCCTTCCATTTCTTTTCTTTTGAAAAGATTCTATTTAGGTCTGTTATCCATTTTTTATTGCATCATTTGTCCTCCTTTTATTGAGTTGTGTGAGTTGCCTGTAGATGCTTGACATTAAACCTTTATCACTGATAACATTTGCAAATATGTTCTTCCATACAGTGGGTTTTCTTGGTTTTTTGTTGATGGTTTCTTTAGCTGTGCAAAAGCTTTTTATTTTGATGTAGTCCCATTTGTTTATTTTCTCTTTAGCTTCCATTGCCCTAGGAGCAGTGTCATCGAAGAAGTTCTTTTGGCATATGTCTGAGATTTTTCTTTCTGTGGATTCCTCTAATATTTTTATTGTCCTGTCTTATGTTTAAATCCTGAATGCATTTTGAGTTTATTTTTGTGTATGGTGTAAGTTGCTGGTCTAGTTTCATTTTTTTGCATGTATCTGTCCAATTTATCCAACACCATTTATTGAAGAGACTGTCTTGACTCCATTTTATGTTCATGCCTCCTTTGTCAAATATTAATTGAGCATAGTGGTTTGGGTTGATATCTGGATTCTCTATTCTATTCCATTGATCTATATGTCTGTTCTTATGCTGGTATCAGGCTGTTTTGAGAACAGTAGCTTTGTAATACAGCTTGAAATCTGGTATTGAAATCCCACTGACTTTGTGCTTCTTTCTCAGGATTGCTGTGGCTATTTTGGGTCTTTTTTAATTCTAGATGAATTTATGGAGAGTTCTGTCTAGGTCTGTGAAATATGCCATTGGTATTTTAATGGGGAGTGCATTAAGTTTATAGATTGCTTTGGGTAGTATGGACATTTTAATGATGTTGATTCTCCCAATCCATGAACATGGTATGTTCTTCCATCTGTTTACATCTTCCTCTATCTCTTTTTTTAGTGTTCTGTAGTTTTCTGCGAATAGTTCTTTTACCTCCTTAGTTAAGTTTATTCCTAGGTATCTTAATTTTTTTGGTATGATGGTAAATGGGATTGCTTTTTTAGTATCACTTTCTGTACGTTCACTATTAGTGTATAGAAATGCCATAGATTTCTTGAAGTTAATTTTGTAGCCTGCTACATTGCTGAACTCATTTATTAAGTCTATTAGTTTTTTTATGTAGTCTTTCAGGTTTTTTATGTACAATATGATGTCATCTGCAAATAAGGATAGCTTTACTTCTTCTTTTCCAATTTGGATGCCTTTTATTTCTTCTTCTTGTATAATTGCAATGGCTAATACTTCCAGTACTATGTCTAACAGGAGTGGTGAGAGTGGGCATCCCTGTCTTGTTTCTGTTCTTAGGGAAATGGTTGCAGTTTTTGCCCATTGAGTATGATGTTTGTTGTGGGTTTATCATATATGGCTTTTATTATGTTGAGATATGATCCTTCTATTCCTACCTTGTTGAGAGTTATTATGAAGAAAGGGTATTGGATTTTGTCTAATCCATTTTCTGCATCAATTGATATGACTATGTGATTTTTATTTCTCAATTTGTTTATGTGATGTATCACATTTATTGATTTGCGGATATTGTACCATCCTTGCATTCCTTGGATATATCCTACTTGGTTTGGTGTATGATTTTTGTGATGTACTGCTGGATCTGATTTGCTAGAATTCTATGGAGGATTTTGGCATCTATATTCATGAGGGATATTGGCCTGTAATTCTCTGTCATTGTATTGTCTTTGTCTAGTTTTGGTATTAGGGGGATGCTAGCTTCATAGAAGGAGTTTGGTAGTGTTCCATCCTCTTGAATTTTCTGAAATAGTCTGAGGAGTATAGGTTTTAGTTCTTCCTTGAATGTTTGGTAAAACTCCCCTGTGTAGCCATCTGGCTCTGGGCTTTTGTTTGTTGGAAGCTTTTTGATGACTGCTTTAATTTTTTCCATATTTATTGGTCTATTGAGCTGTTTAGATTCTTCCTGATCGAGTTTGGGAGGTTATTTTTTTAAAGAATATATCCATTTCCTCCAGGTTGTCTAGTTTGTTGGAGTATAGTTATTCATAGTATTTTTTAACAATCCTTTGTATTTCGATGGGGTCTGTTGTTATTTCACCTCTTTCATTTCTGATTTTATTTATCAGGGTCCTCTCTCCTTGCTTCTTGGTGAGCCTGGCTAGAGGTTCATCAATTTTGTTTATCCTTTCAAAGAACAAGCTCTTGCATTTGTTGACCTTCTATATTGTTTCTTTGGTCTCTATATTGTTTATCTCTGCTCTGATCTTTACTACTTCCTTCCTTCTACTTACACTGGGCTTTTCTTGTTGCTTTCTTTCTAACTCTTTGAGTTGTTGGGCTAGATAATTCATTGCTGCTGTTTCTTGTTTTTTACAGTAGGATTGTAGAGCTATGGACTTCCCTCTTAAAACTGCTTTTGTTGTGTCCCATAGATTTTGGATTATTGTGCTATCATTGTAATTTGTTTCCATGATGTTTTCTATCTCTTCCTTGATCTCTCTATTAACCCAGTCATTGTTTAATAGCATGCTGTTTAGTCTCCATGTGTTTGATTTCTTTGGATTGTTTCTATTGTAGTTGATTTCCAGCTTTATGCCACTGTGATCTGAGAATATGCTGGATATGATTTCTATCTTCTTGAATTTGGAGAGACTTTGCCTATGACCCAACACATGGTCTATCTTTGAGAATGACCCATGGGCACTTGAAAAGAATGTATATTCTGTGGCTTTCGGGTGAAATAATCTGAAGATGTCAATTAATTCCATCTGGTCTAATGAGTCTTTGAGGATTGATGTTTACTGATTTTTTTAGAGGATTTTTCCAATGGTGATAGTGGGGTATTAAATTCTCCTACTATGATTTTATTGCTGTCTATCTCTCCCTTGATATCATCCAGGAGCTTTTGTATGTATTTGGGTGCTCCTGTATTGGGTCCGTAAATGATTACCAGAGTTATTTCCTCTTGTTGGATTGCTCCCTTTAGTATTATGTAGTGGCCTTCTTTATCTCTTGTTATGTCCTTCACTTTGAGATCTAATTTTTCGTATATAAGTATTGCGATCCCAGCTTTTTTTCTATTTCCATTCGCCTGAAGAACCTTTTTCCATCCTTTTATCCTCAGTCTGTGTGCGTCTTTTTTTTGGAGGTGGGTTTCTTGTAGACAGCAGATATATGGGTCGTGTTTTCTTATCCAATCCATTATCTTATGTCTTTTGATTGGAGCATTTAAACCGTTTACATTTAAAGTTATTATTGATAGGTACTTATTTGTGGCCATTTTTGTTCTTTGCCCCTGTGTTCTTTCTTCACTTCCTATTGCTTTTTACAGCAGACCCTTTAGAATTTCTTGCATTGCTGGTTTGGTGGTAATGTACTCCCTTAGACCTTTTTTGTTTGTGAAGCTCCTGATTTGACCTTCAATTTTGATTGATAGCCTTGCTGGTACAGTATTCTAGGATTCAGAGCCTTTCTTTGTATGACTTTGTATATTTCATTCTAATCCCTTCTGGCCTGATAAGTTTCTGTTGAGAAATCACTTGCTAATCTGATGGGGGTTCCTTTGTAGGTGACTTTCTGTCTCTCTCTGGCAGCTTTTAAGATTCTCACTTTGTCATTGATGTTTGTCAATTTAATTATAATGTGCCTTGGTGTAGGTCTTTTGGGGTTTAATTTGCTTTGAACTCTGTGAGCTTCTTGGATTTGTGTGGGTTTTTTCTTTCCTATATCAGGAAAGTTTTCTGTCATTATTTCTTCCAACAGGTTTTCTATTCCTTGCTCATTTTCCTGTCTCTCTGGAAGCCCTATTATGTGGATATTGTTTTTTTTTTTTCATGTTGTCCCAATGTTCCCTTAGGCTCTCCTCCTGCTTTTTAATTTTTTTTCTAGAAGCTGCTCTACTTGGGTATTTTTTCCTACCTTGGCTTCCAGCTCACTGATGCTGTCCTCTGTTTCTTCTAGTTTACCCCTGATACTTTCTATGGAGTTCTTTACCTCAGCAATGTCACTTTTCATTTCTTCTTGGGTCTTCTTCATTTCTTCTTGGGTCTTCTTCATTTCTTCATAGCTCTTCTACATTTATTCTTGGGTCTTTTTCATTTCCTCTTGGTTCTTCTTCAATTCCTCTTGGTTCTTACTCATAATGACTTCTATTCTCTTCAGCCACCCAATGACCATTTCTCTGAACTCTCTCTCTCTGACAGGTTGCTAGCTCTCATTTCGTTTACCTCTTTTTCTGGTGAGGCTTGTTTTTCTTTTATTGGTTTGCTATTTCTTTGTTTCCCCATGGTCTCCCTTTTCTGTGTGTCTCGTTATGTAGTTCTCACTCTCCTGTGTTGATTTAAAGGCTCAAACTACAACACAACCAGGTCCAGCACACCAGGCACTGAAGAAGAATGTATTCACAGTATTGGTAACTCCAAATTAAAGGTGATTGCCAGAGGAAGGTAAATTAGGTGGTAGGTGGGAAAGAAGAAAGTAAGATAAAACACCCTCACACACACAAAAGAAAGAGGAAAAAGAAAGAAAGAAAGTAAGAAAGAAAGTAAAAAAGTAAAAAAGAAAGATAAAAGGGAATGCCAAAATAAAATTGGGAAAAGGGTACTGAGTAAAAAGAAAGGAAAAGGGAATAAACTATAAATATGGGCTCAAAACTCCCAAAGGACTGCTACTAATCCTAGCAAAAGCCAGCAACAAGTACCTGGAGATTGATACAAACTATATACACCAACTAATATCAAGGGAGGTTAGGGAATTCAGAAGCTTAAATCTATTAAAAAAACAATGTAAACAACACCAAAATAAAAAGCAATGCCAACCCCCCCACAAAACAAATTAAAAGAAAAGAATAAGCAAACCAATCTCACAAACATGCATAAAATATTGATATAGTCAACAGTCAGGTAAACAACATCAGCAGGACCGAGAGAAAAACAATTTAGGATAGTGAAGTCGGAGAAGCACTAGATGTGTATGGACTTGGAGCAGGTGGTTGGAGATTGGATATAAAAGTGGGGTGAAATTTTAACAGGGGGTAAAAAGAGAGAATAAAGAAAATTTAAACCAGAAAAATTGTAAGGGGAACAAGACACTAACTAGGGAAAGGTTAGTAAGAGTGGTGGCATAAGGGTGAAGTTGAGGTAGAGTAAAAAGATACTAAAGGGTTGGTGAAAAAAGACTGTATAACTCTAATCTCTAAGTAGAATAAAGATGAAATAAAATGGCACTTAAAAAAGTTTAAATAGTAGTAGAAATAAAATTGATTCCTTAATTTGTGTTACACAAGAGTCAATTTGTGATTCAGCCCCTAGGTGGCAGTGTTTCTGAATTGACCTCAGGATCTATTGGTCCTCTCTAGCCTCAACTAAAATCCCACTATGTCTATGGTATTAACTACTGATTTGTGGAAATAGGCTACCCCAGAGAGCTGCCTCTCTAATGGTGAGCACCTGTTCTGATCCCCAGCCTCAGCAAAACAGCTCGCCCCTGTGGTTTCCCAGGTTATCCCCCACCAGGGGATCCCACGTGCCTGGTTCACCACTGAGAAATTAAGATTTGGAGAGGACAAACGCAAGCGCGCGAACTCACGTCCCACTCGTATGTCTGTGCGAAACTCCTTTCCCCCTTGGGTTTGGCAGCCTGCTCCCTCCCAAAATTTTTAGGCTGGCCTTCTCTGTCAGGTTCAAATGCATTGCCTTCTATGTATCCCCCCTGCCACCAGCTCCGAGGGCCCTCTTCCATTTTTGCCAGCTCCAACAGCCACGGACTTTTCCTCTTTTTTTTTTCCCCTCTTGCATGAATCTCCCTGTTTTGCCCACTCTCCCAGCCCCAGGGGAAATATGACCTTTGCGCGGCAGAGCACAGGGTTCCTCGGAATCTTCTTCTGCGCCAACTAGGAACCAATGTTCCAGGGGGATCTCAGCTGCCCAGTGGGTATCGCAGCTGTAAAATTTTCAGGCTCTTCCCCTTCAAGATGGCACAGTCTGCCTCTGCTCCGTGGGAGAACCCAGTCGCACCGGAGCCGCTCCGTTAGGGGAGGCTAATCTAGCAGTCTCCCTCCTTCTCCCAAAGCCCAGCTGACCCCCACTAGCCAACAAACGCTCCCTGGGCGACCCTCAGCTGCTCCCTCCGCTGCCCTGGAACACAAATGATTACTCGTCCTTCTGTTCCGCCGCCATCTTTTTCCATCCAATTAGTCTTACTGCAGTTTTAAAATATGTGGGACCCTAGCTCAGATAGAGCATCAGCCTGTAGAGTGAAAGGTTCCAGGTTCAATTCCAGTCAAGAGCACATGCCTGGGTTTTGGGCTTAGTTCCTTGGTGTGGTGTGTGCAGGAGGCTGCCAATCAATGATTCTCTCTCATCATGGATGTTTCTCTCTCTCTCTCTCCCTCTTCCTTCCTCTCTGAAATCAATAAAAATATATTTTAAAAAATAAAAATAAAAATATGTGGGTATGTGCATACATGTATGTGTGTGTTTTCCCCCATGTATACACATATAAGTCCAGTCTTGAAATGTTTTTGTTCTTGTATTTTACCTTTTTAGGGTAAAAAGTAGTCTCATTTTTGAAGACTTTGATTTAAATAGTCAGTTCCCAGTTTGAGTCCACCTAGCAGTTTGCCATGCAACTTTGCTAAAGATCGTTTATTCCTGAGGCCTCTGTCTCTCAACCTTTGAAAGGGAAATCTCAGCCATATTACTGTTCACTTGCTTTTTTCTTGTGGAAGTATTGATTTACACTGAGTGGCCAGGTTATTATGATCTCTGAACACATAATAATCTGGCCACAAAGTGTGTGTGTGTGTGTGTGTGTGTGTGTGTGTGTGTGTAGAGTCCCGAAGTATTGATTTACACTGAGTGGCCAGGTTATTATGATCTCTGAACACATAATAATCTGGCCACAAAGTGTGTGTGTGTGTGTGTGTGTGTGTGTGTGTGTGTGTAGAGGCCCGATGCTTGAATTCATGCATGGGTGGGTCCATCCAGCCTGGCCAGGGGGAAGGGACATGGGCAGTTGGCCAGCCTGCCTGCTGATCGAACTCCTGATCAAGGGGGAAGTTTGCATAAGAGCCTTTTATTATATAGGGTATATAATGAGTGGCCAGATTATTAAGCCTTCAGAGATCATAATAATCTGGCCACTCAGTGTATAAATGAATTGACCTAACCCAGTGGTTGGCAAACTGCAGCTTGCTAGCTGCAGTTTGCTGCTCTGTTGACTAATGAGTTTGCCAACCACTGACCTAACCAGTACTTAGACCTTGGAAATGAAGCTTGGTTTCTTAATGAGAATACCACCTTTTCTTGACCTCTGCCACTTGCTATTGAATGGTGATAAATAAGTCACCTGTTCATATAACCTCTATAGATGCCTGGTGTTGATATTTGAAGAATTCTTTTCATCATGGAGAATCCAGAACCCTCTATTCCTTATTTAATTCCTAGAAATGTCAGAATATACACTGCTAGGTTTTGCATATAATTTGTGAAATGAAACCTACAACAGTCTGACATAATCCTGCTTTACTCTGTTCCAATCATTGTTGCAGAGTAACCACAAGGTGGTAGTCTCTTAGAACATCAGGTCTAAGTAGAAGTCCTGAGCCATTCATTGCCTTGGTGGTTGATCTTGTCCTCATTGCCCAGCCATATCAAGATCAAGTGTTTGCCAAGGTAATAGCTATCAAAAGGTCAATCAGCCATCCAACTAGGAGTGTTTTCTAAAAAGTGGGAACAACATCACTCTTTTATTTTAGAGTGTCACAGCTTTCAGGACATTATTCCACTCAAGAATCTAAAACATGCAGTAAAACATACAGTAGTTCGAGTTTAAAACAGGTGTGTGTGTGTGTGGGCAGAAAGGGGGACTCTTCCTTATATTTTCCTACTGTTTAAAGTCATTGGTTCTCGCCGAGACTGGTTTGGCTCAGTGGATAGAGCGTCAGACTGTGGACTGAAGGGTCCGGGGTTCGATTCCGGCAAGGGAATGTACCTTGGCTGCGGGCACATCCCCAGTAGGGGGCGTGCTAGAGGCAGCTGATCGATGTCTCTCTCTCATCGATGTTTCTGACTTTCTATCCCTCTCCCTTCTGCTCTGTAAAAAATCAATAAAATACATAAAAAAAAGTCATTGGTTCTCAACCTTGATTGTACATTAGAATATACTAGGGAACTTTCAAATCAATCTCTCTGGTAGGATCCTGTGGGAATCCTTTTCATGTCCCGCGTGTCCAGGGTTCCCATGTCAGGGTTCAGGATCTGGAGAAGGCCGCACACAAATGAAGAGAGATTGGAAAAGCATCAATTTTTGGAATCATGGGGGCCAGGTGGGAGTCCACCTCTAGGGGGAGGACACCACCAGCTCTGGCTTTTTTATCCCCTTTTATTAGGACTAAGTGATACATCCATGTCCTTTAGGTCAGGAAATTCCAACAATGAAATCAACCAGCAAGAATTAACATAAGACTAAAAGTGTGGTAGCTTCTTCAATTACCAATGTGTCACCTAAACAATATGTGAATAGTTCAGACTTAACATAAGACTAAAAGTGGCATCTGTTTTAGCTACCAATGTCTCACCTAGAGGTGAGTAAACAGATCCATTAAGGTTTGACCAGGTTTCTTGTTTGTTCTATTTACATCTCTATTAGTGAAGTAATGACTAGTTTCCTGCAGGATCCCAAAGACTGATTTTTAGAGCACAGTAGCTACTTCTAAAGTGTATTCAAAGAAGAGAACCATCTCTTCAGGTCCTCTCAATTTATTCATTTATTGCATGCTTCCTCGTGTCAGCACCAAGCAATGTGATGGTGATGATGTAAATAAGATTCTACAATTGCCCCAAAGACCATGGGAGTGAGTAATCCAATTCAGCAATCCTTTATTAAGTTCCTACTTCATGACAGGCATGATGCTAGATATAGATAGGGCTGAGATGACAGCAATTCTGATGTCTAACACTTACATTCTAGCAGGAAGTATGTAAAAATATAATTATATGAGGTAGAATTGGGTTTCATCAATGTCTTGCTTTTCTATAACATTTCACAGCAGCACAAAGCATTTTCAATAACTGATATAACTTGAATCTCACCCAATAGTTATCATTACCTGAAGTTCAGAGAGGTAACTGACATGTCTTGCCAATGATAAGCAGAATTAAGTTCCCACACCTAAGTCTATGTACTCCATGTCCAGTGCTCACTACTTCATTCCATCTTGTGTTGTGGGATCAAGGAAGAGTGGTTGATTTTCACTGCAGAACTAGAGTTATTTTTCCAAAGGCGTATTTGTGCATTTGCCTTGGGAATATTAGTTCCTGGAGAGTAAGTGAATAGAGGATCACTTCTTTCCACACATTTCCTGGCATCCTCCCTCCATCCAGTAAGGGGACTCTCCTGATGCTGTCTCCATGCTTATATCCATTTTATTTTATCTATTTAAACATTTTTGATTTATTGAGATATAATTGACTATAACATTGTATAAGTTTGAGGCATACAAATAATAACTCAGTATTTATATATGTTGTGAGAGGATTACCACATTAAGTTTAGTTGAACATCTCTGAAAAAAGGGTGGTTTGTGAAGCAACAGTTAACATCCATTACTTCACAGTTAACATTTTTCCCTTTCAGTGACATCTTTTAAGGTCTACTCTCTGGGCAACTTTGAAATATACAAAATCATACTGTTAGCTATAGTCATCATGTTATACATTACATGCCTAGAACTTATTTATCCTATTAGATCTTTATCCAGTTCCACCTGCTCCTGCCTGTGGCAACCACAAATCTGATCTGTTCCTATGAGTTTGGCTTTTTTCAGATTCCAGTAGGCAAGATCATATATCATTTGCCTTTATCCCACTCATTTCATTTAGTGAAATTCCCTCAAGGGCTATCCATGTTGCTTATATCCTTTTTTAATATGATATCCTCCTACATTTGAAAAATTTCTGATCTCTAAAATTATTCTGATGTCTACTGTCAAGAAGAGAAAATTGAACATATCGAGTTGCATCAGCAGAACTGCTTGCCATAAGCTTTTGTCAATCACAGAAAGGTTTAATTGGGGGACTGGAAATTAGTCCAAATGTATATGAAGAAGAAAATAGACAAGTTTCATTTTCAGAGATCTCCTTTCTGTCAGCCAATAAAGTGTTCAGTCCAGTGCCATCTGGATTGGGATTGGCACATAAGATAGCTGCTGATGAACATGTTTTAGGAATTAACCTTATAGCTGATTTAGAGAGTTGACTCTTAAGGGAGTGAAGTGCGGATGAATATCCTCCCTGCGTGCAAGTTCAGAATTATATTAGCATCCTTCAGGGTCAATAAATATCGGTAGATGTTCCTAGGCCACTGTTTTATTTTCTCATAATAGCAGAATATCTACTAAGTGATTGAGGACCCATGGCCTTTCTATTGCACAGAAGACATTACTGCGAAAACCCCACTGTGGAGCTGTAGATTTAGGTGCCCATGGCCTAGAAACACTAAAAAGATGGAGTACATTCAGGAGAAGACATTCATATTTTGAGAGGTATGAAGCTAATTTTGAAGAGGAACAGTTGAGGACCTGTCAAATTTTAGGCTAAAGAAGTAAAGATTTAGAAAGAAGTTATCTTCAAATATGAAAACATCTACTTACAGAAGTAAACTTTATTTTATGTAACTCCAGAGAGAAGGACAGTGATTAGGATTGGAAGTGAAAAGGGGGCAAATATTAATTTACCCTGATGTGGAAGAATGTTAGAATTATTAAGTAATGAAAGCATTTATTTCACAAACCCCCTTTTTTTCAGAGATGTCCAAGAATACCGTGTTAAAAATGTGGAAGCAGGGATTCCTCAGTTGGGTAAGAAGTGGAAAAAACTAAGAATTTAAGATCAAACAGAGAGGGTTTCAGGGCCTGCTTCACCATTTTACTACCTGTGGGATCTGGGAGACCATTTAACGTCTCCACACCTTAGTTTCTTCATCTTAAAATGGAAATGATGATTACACCCACTTCATAGTGTTGCTATAAAGATTAAATGCCAATATGGATAAAGCACTGAATTGCATGCCTCACATGTGCTGCTCTTGTTCCTCCTTCCCCTTTCTCATCATCATATTTTTCTCCCTCCTCTTCTTCCTCTTCCTGTTCCTCTGCATTCTCCCCTTTCTTACTGTTATCATAAAATTTATAATGTGGATTAAATTAGTGCTTACAAGATATAATTCACTCTTTTGTAATATTTACACCTAACCCAATCAATTATACAAAAGAAATAATTCTGGACCCAATAGTTGGGTTGAGGCCAAAAGTGGTAGACCAGTTCTAATACAGTAAATGTAGCTTTATGGAAAGAGGGATAGCTCCCTCCCCCTCTTTGGTTTCATCTGCTCAAAATAAAAAAGTTTCTTGTGGAGAAGAAAGGAAAGAGCTGATAGGTGCAGGCAACACGTGAGGCATGGCCAGAGCTCGGGAGGAAGCCAGGAATTCACCACACCAATCTTACCCATCACCAGGGGAAGTTACTCACCAAGAAAAACCCTTCTCCCCTTGCTAGAGGTCCTCCTGGGTGCCTTTAGGTTGGAAGCACTTTAGAGGTGCAGCAGGAAGAGAATCTGCCATTTTATCTCTTGGCCTCTGTTTCTCACTCTCTCCACAAAGACTTGCGCAGCCTCTGCCCCCACCCCGGATGTTGTGAGGAAGATTAATTAGCTAATACCGGTAAAGGACCTCTGATGATGACTGCTAAGTGTTTGCACCATGCAATTGCCTCCCCCCCCCCCAAGAAAATATCCATAGAGTTACTAATTAGGCATTGTTGAAGCACCTCACGCCCCATTATTTTACAGTTGTCTTGCAATTAACTGGCATCAGTATCATTTCAAATGGAATTTATTGCCCATTTCCCTGGTTTAATTTTTGGATATTTTATAGAAAGCCTGGGCATTGTTTCTTATTCACTGTACCTTTAATAATTAACGATGTAAATGCGGCTTTGGGTGGTGATATTGTCAGTGAGAGTTCTTTAGAGAGTTTAAAGTACAGCACTGTACTCCACGTGAAAGTTTATTATGGTACCTAAACACTGTAAGCTCATCTTCCCTGTTGGTCTGTGGCTCCTGCTTGAGTGTTTCTGTGTGTGTATATATGTTTACATATGTACATGTATTAGTGTATGGTTTCTTGACCAGTTGAGCTATGAGGACAAGAACAAAGTCCTCCTTTGACTTAATTTTCTCTTAGACACAAACTGGAGAAGCTGATTAATAAACTTTTCTCCATTTTCTTACTACAACCTAGAGATTTGAGTTGGCTCAAATCAAGCACCATTTGGTAAATGTCCACAATGCTATCAGGTACTGGAATAGACGTATTTCATATTTTATTTAAGCTTTATAGCAAATCAGTGAGGTCTCTCATGATGACAAAATAAATAAAGGTTTAGAAAAGTATGGTAAGGGGGCCAGGGTCACAAGCTAGTGATAAGTAGAGGACTCAAACCCAACTTTCTATCATCATCGTCATCTGATGTTTATTTTAACTGTGGACCAGAGGGAAGGACAATATGATACAATGGTCCTGGGAGACACCAGGATTATTTCTCCCTCTGCTTCTTCTTCCCATCTGGACCATCTTGGACAAGTTTCAGCACCTCCTAAGCTTCATTTTGTGATGTAAAGATGAAAGCAGAGAACATGTATGAAAAAGTAATGAGAACGTTTCATGACACACAGAAAATACACCACACATAGTGATTGCATGGATGGGTGCATTCAAGAACTATGAGTAATCAGTGAATGGCAGACACTTTTGCTCATTTGTAATATTACCACCCCACATTCTTTTTTTCCTGTTTGATTGGGAATTAGTTGATATATAGCACCATGTAAGTTTATGGCAAATGGCATGATGGTTTGATTTATACATATTACAAGTTATTACTTCAATAAGTTCAGCTAACATCTATCACCTCATATTGATACAATAAAAGGAAAAAAGAAAGAAAAAAAGAAAAAATATCTCCTTATGATGAGAACTCTTAAGATTTCTTCTCTTAACAACTTTCCCATCTATCATGCAGCAGTGATAACTATAGTCACTGTGTTGCATGGTACATCCCTAGAAGTCATTTACTCCCCAACTGCTTTAAAAAGAAAAGAAAAACATGAATCTCAAGTTTTGAGAAAGCTTAGTGTAATTGACTGAGTCCAGGCTGTCTGTCCCTCTGTGGTGGAAAAACTGGATAGATCATTGCTTATGAAAGGGCAGCCAGCATCTTGACAAAAATTACCACTAAGATCAGAATATGGTGATTTTGGATGAGCTAAAATACATGGGTCTTTGTGTGGGGACTTCTTCCTCCACATTTCATGGGTACAGGTGAGAATGGCAGAGCCAAGAGGAGGCTTGGACTCGCAATCACAAATTTCTGTTTTTTAAAAAATATTTCAATCTTTATTGTTCAGTTTATTAATTACATTGTTCCTCCTTTTTCTGCCTATAGCTCCCGTTTACCTGGTACCCATCCAATCCTCTGCCTTTACCTCCCCACCCCGTGCTCTCCCATAGGTGTATGATTTTTGTCCAGTCTCTTGCTGCACCTCCCACACCCCCTTTTTTCCCAAGAATTGTCAGTCCATTCCCTCTCTATGCTCATTCTGTTATATTCACCAATTTAACCTGTTCATCAGATTTTTAATTCACTTGATTTTCAGATTCATTTGCTGATAGATGTGTATTTGTTGTTCATAATTTTTATTTTTACCATTTTCTTCTTCCTCTTCTTAAAGAATATCTTTCAGCATTTCATATAATATTGGTTTGGCGGTGATGAACTCCTTTAGCTTTTTCTTATCTGTGAAGCACTTTATCTGACCTTCAATTCTGAATGATAGCTTTGCTGGATAGAGTAATCTTGGTTGTAGATTCTTGCTATTCATCACATTGAATATTTCTTGCCACTCCCGTCTGGCCTGCATAGTTCCCTTATCGGTAACTAACTATTTTTCTCTTGCTGCTTTTAATATTCTCTCTTTGTCTTTTGCTCTTGGCATTTTAATTATGATGTGTCTTGGTGTGGTCCTCTTTGGAATTCTTTTGTTTGGGGTTCCATGTGCTTCTTGGACTTTTAAGTCTATTTCTTTCACCATGTGGGGAAAGTTTTCAGTCACTATTTCTTCAAATAGGTTTTCATTATCTTGCTCTCTCTCTTTTTCTGGCACCCCCATAATTCAGATGTTGGTATGCTTGAGGTTGTCCCAGAGGCCCCTTACACTATCTTCATTTTTTAAAAATTATTTTGGCTTATTGCTTTTCCAGCTGAGTGGATTTTGCCTCTTTGTATTTCAAATCTTTGACTTGACTGCTTTTAGGTCTTTGTATAATATTTTTTATTTCAGTCAGTGTATGCTTAATTTCTAGTTGGTCCTTTTTCATATCCTCGTAGGTCTTGTTCATTTCCTCGTAGTTCTTGTTCATTTCCTTGTAGGTCTTGTTCATTTTCTCAAAGGTCTCATTAAATTCATTGACCTTTTCTAGGAGCCTCTTAAAAAAACCTTATAACCATGGTTTTGAACTCTATGTCCAGTCATCTTTCCCCCTCCATTTCTTTCACATCTGATTTCTTTCCATGTCTCTGTTTTGTGGCTGCTTTCCTGAGTTGGTCGATTAGCTTTGTGTGGTAAATATCCTCTAAGGGACAGTGGCTCAGCCTCCCCAGTTACCTGAGGTGGATACTCTTGCTGCAGCCCTTTATGGGTTGTACAGTCTTGTTGAAGTTAAGCCTAGATTATTGTTGTTAGCACTAGGAGGGTTTGACCTCCAGGCCAAATGGCTGTTAGGATCAGCTGTGCTCAGGTTGGGTGCGCAGAGTCTCCAGGCTGAGCAGGTAGCCTTGATTTTCGACAGCTCCACCCTGTGAGGCACTTGGGTCTCTGTGCCTGGTGGTAATGGCTACATGCACCTCTGAGAGAAAGCTGCCACTGAGCTCTACCTGCTGCCAGACAATTCAGACTCTCCCCAAATGATTCTGCATACCCAAAGTCTCACCCAAGGTTGTAAAACAATGCAGTCCAGTGGTTTCCCTTCTTTCTTTCTTTTTTTTTTCTATTGAACAGAGAGCAAGTCAGGAGTCCTCTCTGTGCACTCGCACACCCTCTCTGCAAGCTTGCAGACCTCTGCAGTGCCCGAGTTTCAGGATGCTTCCTTACTGTCCAGTTTCACCCCATATGAGTGTGGGTTCCCCAAACCTCGCCCGGAACTGGGGAATCAGTGCAGTGGGATGTCTTTGTCTCCCTCCCCATTTGAGAAATCCAGCCGGGTTTGCAGCCGCCCACCCTATCTGATCGTGCACACACATGGCTCCAAACCTCTGACTCCTCACGTATCTTCAATGCTGCCCTCCACTGCTCCTCTGAGTCACAGTGTCCTATCTTTACTTTTATTTGTGGAATTTTCACTCAGCCAGCTTTCGAGTGATTCTGGATGATGTTTGTTCTGTCGTTAAGTTGTAGTTCTGAAATTGTTTTGTGGGGCAGCAGGATAGGTGTTTACCTATGCTTCCATCTTGGTTCCTCCCCACAATCACAAGATTCTGTTTGGAATCCCAGTTCTGCCACATATAATTATCTGGGTAGCATTTTGACCTTTGAGGAACTCTCCACTCTAAATAGTGAATTTCATAGGAACTGTCCAGACTCCATGAAATGGACTCTGAAATGGAGATTTTCTTGTAGAAGCCGGAAAATCTTGGGCAGTGCTCCAGGTACACCCATCTGAGAGAAGTAGGACTGGGTGAAAGTGGCTGCAATAAAGCAGAAGCTAATCCTCCATGGAGGCTTACTGAAATGGCCCTCCAGAGTTGTCCTGAATTAAGAAGGAGAGCCAAGCCTTTGAACCCTTGCAGACTGTCCTCTGGAGAGGGTTGTGACTTTGAGCAGAGCCAATGGAGGTCAGTGATCTTCACTCACTAATTCCATATTATTTCAGCAATTATTTATTGCACATCTATGACATGCTATGACATGGAGGTGATTGGAACTTATAGACCATGGCAGGGTTGTATTAAACCTGGATGCCAAGATGGTAAACAGCTTGCTGGTCATGGTGGCCCAGGGAGAAAAAAACAAACAGAGGATAGTCTCTAAAACGTCAGCTGATTCACCATCCCCAGACTGAGATGAATGCAGCAAAGGGAAGAGGAGGAAAGGCTTTAGGAAAAGTACTGATACTTTGCCCCAGTGTCTGAAATGGCCTACAATCTAAGAGGCTGTACTAATATGTTCCAATGGCCATCTCAGCCAGAGTAACCCCTGTAAGGTTAACTGGCTTAAGCATCATCATATACACTTACAGGATGCCAGTTGCACAGCCACATGCATGCATGGAAGCACAGTAGCCACAACGAGGCTTCTCTCCCTAGCAGGGCTGGTCAAAGCACCACCCTTTCTCCTTTATCTACCCAGACTGCTGCAGCCACTTTCACCCTAGGCTTCACTCTAACCATCTCCTCTTTCTTAATATTTCTCTTACCTGCCTGTAGCTCCCCAGGATCTGTGTGTCTCCAACAGGCATACATGAGGCCTCTAATGAACCGTGAGAACAGATGCTGGAGGGACACTTGGTCTGCGAGCAGAATGAAGTGGGCTTGAATCATGGGTCCATTGCTTGCTGGCAATGGGTAGGCTACATAACTATCTTGGGCACTGGTTTTTCATCATCTGCAAAATGGGGGGAACCATGTCACACTATGAGGATCAAATGGGAGAAAGATATAACTCAGAATGAATGTCTGAATTCAGATTAAATGGCCACTTATTGGGCATCTATCAAAGGCTAGGTATGGTGTGGGAAATATTATCTATTATCTTAATAATCATTTGAATCAACAACTGTCTTTAGTGAAGTTAGAAATGGAGGCTTACAGAGATGACTTCACTTGCAGGTGTTACCCAGCTATCAGGCCTAGGCAGAGTCCAAACATTCAGCTGCATATAGCTTAGAGATGCCAGGCTTCAGTGGACTCCCAGTGCCCTTTTCACAATGATCATGATGTAATCAGGTGCTGCATGGCCTGCCACTGCCTCCTCTCCAGCCCCAATGCACTCCACCCTGCTCCCCTGCCTCGGAGCCCAGCATACCTGGCAGCCTCAGTGTCTGCTCTGCTCCCTCCTGCTTTTGCAAGTACCGCTTCTTCTACCTAAAACTCTCCCCTCATCACTCTTGTGTCATCTCACTAAAACTTTTCATCTTTGAACTCTCAGCATAAACATCTGGTCCCTGAGAAAGAAGATACTTACTAACAAGGGCTCCTGGTGGTTAACTGGGCTCTAATTTTTAAAAAACAGAGCCTAGCAGCCATTTCTATACAGGGGCCTCTGATGCAAACTGTGCTTCAGGGAGAAGCCTGCCCTGAACTACCTGCCTCTTCACTGAACCACCTGCTTGCACTGTGTTCTTGCTATCTAAGCCAGCCCTGATAAAGAATTTCGGGAATCCTATTTCAATCAATAGGAATGAAGCTCTCCCAATCTAATGGAAGCTGCATAGCTATATACCCATCAACATCTTCAGTGAGCATTTAGAGCAACTCCATTCTGACCAATCAAGACAGTGCCTTTTGGACCAATCAAATGGTAAGGATTTGGAGTCCTTATTTGCATGAGGCCAGAGCACTTAGGTACCAGAGACTTCTATCTATATAAGTCAGCTCCCCAGTGACTCTATAAGTACAATTTCCCTTTTCACCAAAGACTGAAGACTATTTCCCTGGCTGAGCTGGGACATGGAAGATGCTTCAGCAGAACAAGAAGACCAGTGCAGGCCAGAACAGACTGGCACAGAATGGACAGCCCAGAGAAGAGTGGAACAGCTCAGAGCAGAGCAAAGCAGACTGGAGCAGAGAAGAGCTGTGTAGTTGCGAGGGGCCAAGCCCCAGGGCTGCCATACAGACATATTGTATCACAATTGAGCTGTTTTGCATTCAATCAAGTTTTGCATTTCAATCACTGGCACACATTAGTACACTGAATTGGTGCCACTAACCATCCACCATGATTGACACCTTTCTTTCTCAAGGAATGCAACCCTGATGCTCACCTCAGCTTCCTGTGTATCACTGATAGAGGCCTGTCCTTTCCTTCAGAGCCCTCACTTGTTTGCAGCTATGCTTTCTCTAACGGGTCAGTTGATTAATCTTTTCCTTTCCTTTTTTAATTGTAAGCTCCATAAGCACAGACATAGTAGAGCATAGCTGGCAGGGACCTTAGATGGCTGGATTTAAGTCTGATTCCCCACTTATTAGCCCTGTGAGTTTAAGTGAGTTACTTAACTTGTGGTTGACTTAGTTTTGTCTTCTGTAATATGGGGGTAATAACAGAGTTGCAGAGTTGTTATGAGGACTAAGTAATTTAATATTTACTTTATAAAGTGTTTAGAACAGATCCTGATACATACGTACTTGCTATTATTTGATTTGTTTAGGAAGCAGATCATGTTATGCCTTTCCAGGTGCTAGCCCCTATAATCACTTCCTTCCTAAATCTCCTACTATTTCTTTCATAGTTCTAGCTTCTTCAACCTCTTTTTTACCCAAGTTGCTAAAATCTGACTCTTTCCTGAGCCTACTTGGATTATGGCAATATTGTTTTCTTTCTCTCTGCTTTCAATTGAAAAGGAAATTTTCTTTCAATTTCTATTTCAAAACTCAAATTTTAATTTCATTCTGATTACCATTGAAATGTCTCTCTCTCCTGGTTAGAAGTGGTTATATAGTTTCAATTATACTTGAGTTCTGCCCCAAGAAAATCTGGTTAAACAAATTCAGTCAGCTTCAAGAAATGTGCAGGGGAAGCAAGAAAGCTTAGAAAGGTGGTATTTGCCAGTGTGAGTAAACCCAACTCAGCTCCATTCTGCTAAGCGGAGCTGTCAGTCTCAATATTAGTGTTCATGCCCATTAACTCTCCTCTTTATCACCTCTCAATGAACCACTTGGCTTGTAGGTTGACGCTACAAGCTCAGTTTTCTAACCCCAGCACAACTAGCGTAGTAGGCTAGGTAATTCTTTGCTGCAGGGAGAAGTGTCATGTGCTACAGGATGTTTAGCAGCATCTTTGGCCTCTATCCACCCACTAGATGTCAGAGCACATCCCCACCCTCAACCCAGCTCAGCTGTAACAAGCAAAAGTGTCTCAAACACATTATCAAATAACCTGGGGGACAAAGTTGCCCTCAGTTGAGAACTACTATTTCAGCCCAATATTACATTTTATATACTAGACAGAACAAACACACTCTTATTCTTCCTCCCCCGCCCTCAAACATGTTCCTTATTCTCTTACATTTACTATTCTAGTTAAATTCTAGATTCACTTTCAAGTATATTTAAAATATATTTAATTTCTATATTAATTTGGGGGCAATGCCACTCAAAATATTAATTATCCAATAGAGTTATATTTCCACTTACGTAGTGGTGTTGCTTTTTTTCATTCTAAGTTACCATATAGTCCTGCAATTGGTTATAAGTTTATTATTAAAATATTTTCAGCCCAGCTTGTGTGGCTCAATGGTTGAGTGTCAACCTATGAACCAAGACATCATGGTTCAATTCCTGGTCAGGCATATGCCCAGATTATAGGCTCAATCTCCAGTAGGGAACATGCAGCTGAGCAATGATTCTCTCATTATTGATGTTTCTATCTTTCTTGCCCTCTGCAATCAATAAAAAATATTTCCAACTTGTCCTCTTGTTGAATCCATATTATTACTGATGGAATAAGTACATAAATTATTACTTACACATCATAGAGGAGACTCAGAAGTTGAGTGGAAGAAGGTAGAACCCAGGCTGATTACTTAGACTCCAGGAGCCTTTTCTTTCACCCTCTGCTTCACTTGAAGGCCTAAAATTGGAAAAGAAGACAAGGAAGATATAAAAATATGAGTCATTTCCTATGTTTTAAGAGCAGCATTGAAAGCAAACTTTCATCTTTCATGAGAGGAAAGATTTTCCCCATGGTTTAGAGCATCTAACTTCTATCAATCCAGAAATCCCATACATTTTCTTCAACTGATTTCCAGCTCTATCTTGCAACTCAAGAGATTTGTGCAGTTGAAATCAATTTGAAGATTGCCCCTTTATTAGTGATGCTGGGGTGAAACTCTGAGGCACTAGGATCTAATTCATTCTAACAGGGATCTGTAACTTCATTTAAAGGAGCAGCAGTGTTTAATAACAGGTGAATTATGTAGCCATGAATTGAAATTCATTATGACATAAACCTTTTGACTTTTTGCCATCTCTCTCCCCCACCTCTCTCTTTCCCTCTCTCTCCTCCCTCCCTCCCTCCCTCCCTCCCTCCCTCCCTCCCTCCCTCCCTCCCTCCCTCCCTCTCTCTTCCTACAGCTTAGGAATGGAGGAATAACTTGAACCATAAAAATCTCTATGCTCTTCAATCATTTTGCGTGATCACCTATGCATGATCACAAAGAAAAAAATGTCTTTTTTTCTTCTGCCTCAGGATGTGTCTAGAACAGTAGTTCTCAACCTTTCTAATGCCGTTACCCTTTAATACAGTTCCTCATGTTGTGATGACCTCCAACCATAAAATTATTTTCATTGCTACTTCATAACTACAATTTTGCTACTGTTATGAATCATAATATAAATATCTGTGTTTTCCAATAGTCTTAGGCGACCCTGCTAGCGGTTCTCAACCTGTGGGTTGCTGCTGTAGAGCCTATGACCATTGAATTGGATTACATAGGACATTAACTCAACACAAGTTACCAAGGGTGTTCCAAGAGAGAATGATTGAAAGTTCAGTGAGCTAGCAGTATCACAGAAAACTGTTCCTAAATAACAGGCTCCAGTTCTGAGCAGGTCCAACAGCAGAAAGGGAAAGGAGTTAGGAAGGACTGAGAAAAACATGGCAGAGCACTACTAAGAGTTCTGTAGGGACCAAGTGACTGAAATGAAAAGTTGGCTCCAGGAACATGTTAGAGACTCAGTTACCTGGGGTGGATAACAGACCCCATAAGATCAATAGCAATTTTTTTAGAATATATTTTTATTGATTTCAGAGAGGAAGGGAAAGGAAGAGAGAGACAGAAACATCAATGATGAGAGAGAATTATTGATTGGCTGCCTCCCGCACGCCCCACACTGGGGATCAAGCCTGAATCCCCAGCATGTGTCCTTGACCAGAATCGAACCTGGGACCCTTCAGTCTGCAGGCCAATGCTCTATTCACTGAGCCAAACCAGCTAGGGCAGTAGCAAATATTTTTTGATTCTATATCTTTATGTGTTAGATGGACCTGCTTTTGTCATACCTACCACAGGTGAGAATTTATCCATTAAATGAGCAAATGCTTTTCGAGGACTTAAAACAAGCAATACTTAATTAAAAAAGACTATTGCAATAGGGAGAATGCTATGATCTCAGAAGAGTGCACCATTATGCAGAAGAAAATACATTTTCTTTTATAGCAGGAAGTTTGTGGGGAGCGGAGCAAGGAGGTGGGGCAAACAGGTGGCATCACGAGGGTGTTTTTAATGAAAAATATTTTTCTTTGTGGTTAGTCAGTTCAATTCTCGGAATTAGCTGTTAGGAAGGGTGTGATATTTTGTACCTTAGTGGTTTAGTGCTTGTTGAAATGCAAGGCCAAACTAAATTAAAGGGGCTTCTGGGAGGAGGGGAGCCTGACTAATGTTGGTCAAGCTGAAACTCAATGGCTGTGTCATGGGCACTTGTAAGCAATCAGTCATAAGGGGAGGTGTTTTTGTATAAAGTTAAGTGAGTAATCAAGGTGGGCTCATTGAGAAGGAGACATATTAGCAGAGTTGAAGTAGGTTGGAAAGCAAAGACTTGGGAACCATGAAGGCATAAAACATGCTGATCCTGGGAGAAAACCATTCCTGGAAGAGGGAAAAGCTAGCACAAGGCTTTAGCTGCTGTGTTTGAAAAGTAGAATGATAGGTTGTACCTTTCAAGGACTGCCCTGGTAATACCTCCCATCCCACATGCTCCTTTGCAGTGCAGCCTTGCCACACTCCCATGAAAGAGATGGATTTATTTATCCATGTTCTTAAATCCTGCCAGGCTCTGTGACTGCTTAAACAAATTGAATGGGACTTGAGTGTCATTGTGTCTATTCCAAGTCCAGAAACATCTACTTCACGCCTCCTGGAACATGGCTCTTGTGATGTTGCCTCTCCTGCCTGCCATGTCGTGAGAAGCTCAAGGCCCCTGGAGAGGCCATGTGGTGGTGCTCTGGTCCACAGCCATAGCTAAGGCCTAGCATCAGCTGCCAGTCACAAGAGTGAGCCATCTTGGACACCTTGTCCATTGAGCCTTCAGATAACTTCAGATCCAGCTGACACTGGATCCAAGAAACCTTTAGCAAGAATGCTAAGCTGATGTCAATCCACCTACAGAACCACAGAGACAACAAATTGTTGCTTTAAGGCACTTATTTTGGGGGTGAATTATTAAGGAGCTGAAATAAAGTGCAGGGAGGGTATTGAAACTAGAGGGGGTGAGCAAGAGGGAAACTAGTGGGAGATAAAGTCAGAGAGAAACTGGGAAGTCCAGTTGGATATGTTCTCATAACTCTGGGCTTTCCTCAGAGTGAAATGGAGGGCTGTTGCAGAGTTTTGAGGGAGAAGTGACAGGCTCTGACTTATATTATCAAGGCTCTCTTTGGCTGCTGTATGGGGAATACATTGTAGGTGCTGTTGTAATAATCAAGGTGGGCAATGATGGTGGCTCAAATCAAGTTGGTAGAAGGGTGGGAGGTGAGAAGTTATTGGCATCTGTGTGGATTCAACAAAGAGTGTTACCTAATGAAATGAGAACACCATAGTTAAGGATGCCTGATATGGGGAGAAGGTTATTTCAATTCTTAACTGAGACAAAAAACGCTGCTGCAGGAGCCAGTTCAAGGAGGAAGACTGAGTTAACACCCCAGTGAGAATATTAAATAGGCAACAGTGAAGGTGTCAGAGTTGAGGTGTACATATGGGAATTATCAGCACAGCGGCTTTTTTTTTAAGCCATGAATTAATGAAATCATTCAAGGGAATAAGTGTTAGAGAAGAAAACATAAAAGAAGGGCACCAGGGACTGACCCCTGAGGCATTGCAAGGGGAAAAGGCTGGGAGAAGACAAAGGCAGTAAAATAGACGGAGAAGGAACAGTCAGTGACATGGGAGGAAGACCTAGAGAGTGAGAGTCCTAGAAAGTCTAATGAAGGAAGTGTTTCTGGTAGGAAGGAGTTGCCAGCTGAGTCAAATGTTGCTAACAGATCAAACAAGAAACACTAATATTGTATGTCAACTATAACTGAAAAAATAAAAAAAATTATTAAAAAAGGAAGAGAACTAAGAATTGACCTCTGTATTCAGCAGTGAGCTCTCAGCCAAGTCATCTCATTCTTTCTTTCTCTCTGATTCTCCCCATATACCACCTGATATTTATTGAGCATTTACTACATGTCAAGTATTTCCATTTCAAGTGTTTCCTATGCATTGTGGATACTAAGGTAAATAAAAGGTTCCCTTGAGATGTTTGTTACCATTAAATTGAATAAACAATATTTACTGTATAATTACTGTGTGAGACATTGTGCTAAATATTATGATGTGTGTGTTGTCTGATCTAATTAGAAAAGTTACACACAGTCCTAACCAGTTTGGTTCAGTGGATAGAGTGTTGGCCTGGGGACTGAAGGGTCCCAGGTTCAATTCTGGTAAAGGGCATGTACCTTGGTTGCAGGCATATCCCCAGTAGAGGATGTTCAGAAGGCAGCTGATCGATGTTTCTCTCTCATTGATGTTTCTAACTCTCTATCCCTCTCCCTTCGTCTCTGTAAAAAATCAATAAAATATATTTTTTAAAAAGAAAAGTTACACACAAATACATGGACTTTAAGTTGCAGTGGAAGTGAAACCTGAAGAAATGTCACCATGAAGTGTGAGGCTTCAGCAAATGGCTGGCAAATGTCCTAAGAAAAAATGTTTTATGATGAAGGGATAGGTTACCTAAGTTGGAAAAACCTGGAAAAGCTTCATGAAAGGCACACAGTTAGAAAAACGCAGGGTGAGGAGCATGTGGCACAGGCACAGGAGTACAAAATAGGCAACTTGGGAGGAATCAGAAAATGGATCTAAAAGTAAGTGCAATAGCCGAAACTAGTTTGGCTCAGTGGATAGAGCATCAGCCTGTGGACTGAAGGGTCCCGGGTTTGATTCCGGTCAAGGGCATGTACCTTGGTTGCAGGCAAATCCCCAGTAGGGGGTGTGCAAGAGGTAGCTGATCAATGTTTCTGACTTTCTATCCCTCTCTGTAAAAAATCAATAAAATATATATTTTTAAAAATAAATCAAAGTAAGTGCAACAACATGGATGGAGGATGTTATTCTAAGTGAATGAAATAAATCAGACGCAGGAAAACAGTGTATGATTTCACTTATATAAGCAATCTAAAATAACTGAAACTCATAGAAGCAGAAAACAGAACCCCCTGATGGTTACCAGGAGCCGGGAGGGCAAGGGACAGGGGAAATTCCTATTCATGGGACATAAAGTTTCAGTCCTGCATATGAAGAAGTTACAGTGATCTCCTGGACTACATCATGCCTACCATTAACAGTACTGTGTTGTACACTTAAGCATTTGTTAAAACAGTCTCCTGGTAAATGTTCTCACTAAAATAAAAAATAAACTAATAATTACAAATTTTAACAAGGAAGTGGAGATTGGTCATAATGGATGAAATGATTATGCACGACTTTGGATTTTGACCTTTTTCTGTGCTCTGACAGGGGTGGGGTCTGGTGGATGAGGTTGGACCATTGGATGGCTTATAAGTTTCTATTCTAAGATAATCAATCTAGTGATGGAAGTTAGGATGGAGTGTGATTAGGGGATGGCAAAAGTCAGAAATGATATGATGGAATGAATTGCTACTGAGAATAGTGCAGGTATTTTCAGCCTCACGGAGACTTTTCCTCTTCGTTGATGTGTGCTGTTGTACATTTAGGGTGAGTGTGTGTGTGTGTGTGTGTGTGTGTGTGTGTGCGTGTGTAATGAACATCTAATTCTTAATTTATTAATTCATAAATACTGATTTTGCTCTCTGGAACAGAATCCATTCACTTCACACTCTAAGTATCAGTGGTACTTAAGAATTTAAATGCAATGCTTATTTTTTATATCCTATATATAACAAAAAGCTTAATTTGTTTTAGGTTTTACTTTTCTTATTTTCTAGTTATACCATCACATCATCCACAAACATTGGTATTGCAGTGTTTTTCATTCTGATTCTTACACTTCTTTTTTTTAAATCTAAAAAATCTGAACATGTTTCCTTATACACGTTACCTCTCAAATAATTATAGTTCATTCTTATCTCCAGACCCCTTTTTTAGATGTCTGAAAAAAATATGTAGTAAATATGTCACATTTAGGTGCTCTTTTTTAAAAGTCACTATTAACTTTTATATTTCAAATCTTTTAGTCTTATCTTATAACTTTAAAATCTATTTTTCATGTTTTTTTTCTATTTAAAAACATTTATTGAACACTTATTATGTGGGTGACCAAAACCTGAACATAAACCACACACCATCCCTATGAAGGTTTCTATTTGTGAAGACAGACACTGATTTAAATCAATGCAAACAAAATAAAATAATAGATATACAGATCAAGTAAATGGCTAAATTTCCCATTTCTTATTTCAAGTTTTGTTAATTGTTATATTTTTATGTTTTGATAAATTAATTAAATTCAAATTCATAAATTTATAATTTTTCTAAAGCACTATTAGTATTGCTGTTATATTATCAGATATTAATTTTATTTTACCTTTCCATTGTTTTATTCATGACTTTATGTTGTCATCTTCCTTTTCTCTTTTAAGTATTTATTTAATACATATTAGAAAGAAAGCTTATTGTATTGGTATATGCTTAGTAATAGTAAGAGCATAAATTACTACATTTTTGCTGGTTAACTACTCTTTCCATACTATTTCCAGTGCTTTGAAAACATGTTTTCATTTTGTTATATGAAACATAGCTTTGGAGGCTATAATTTATTACATTTTATTTTGAAATTTAAAAAATATTTTTTTTAGTAGAAACCACCAGGATGTTCACATTTGGGATTTTCTCGTTTATCCTATGAATTTACATGTGTTATTCCTAGAGTTCTCTCTTCACACAACTATATGTGCAATAGGTGCTTTAAAACATTCTCTTCCCTTTTACAATTCACTTAAACTCATCTAACTTTCATTATATTTTAAAATATACTAACATAGGTTTTCAGAACTCTTTCTACTTTCCCTTTTATTTTATTTTTTCGGTTTTTGAATGAGCAGATTACTTCTACTCTCCGAGAAACAAGAATCTGGGCAGCCTTCTGGCCTCAGCCTCTGTTAGTAGATGATGTCAATTTAAACAGAACTGTCTACAAGCGTCAGTAGGTCCTTCCCAGGGTCCTGTAGACATGCTGAGCTACAGATCTTTGGAAAGTGGGGCTCAGTCAATGATCAAATTCCCTTCAAGTTGTTCTGTCTAACAGCTGGAGGACAAATCATTGAACTCCATGTTAGCATGCACATTCCTGCTCCCAGGTGACATGTACATAGAGGAGTTCCAAAGAGAGAATTGCCTGGCAGCAAGATGGACTGAATTCTGACAAAAAACTCTTGTATAAAGATGTGGAGGTAATAAAAGACAAGGCTTTATTTGCTACTAGTAAGAGGGTCCGTCTGAAGGTGACAGGGCCCTTGACATCTGGCAATTAGCAGAGATTTTGTACATTACAGTCTCAAGGGGCCCTGAGGCTGCTCATGAGACCAATGGACCATGAAACAATAATCTGGTGTGAGGGGCCCGGCAGATGTTCTCAAAAAACAATGAGCTTTTGTCAATTTTCTGAGAAGTGGATTGGAAAGTTAGCTCTTGTCTCTTCTCAGAAAATGAGTGATAAAAGTAAACAAATCCGAGAAAGTGTAGTTTGTATACATTTTGTGGTTTGAAGCTAAGGGTGGCATAAGCTTGAGGCTCGCAGCTCTTGAGCACCTCCAGGATCCATATATTCCCATCAAAAACTGTTCTGCCCTACACAGACAACAATCCAGATCCATAGAAGTGCCACCACACAAGGGGGGCTGATGCAAACCACAGGTGCCATGTTAACTCCCCAGAGCTGAAATGGGTCCCCATATTTTCCCTGCTCCTTAGCTTAGAAGTTAGAGGGAGAGGTTATCCTGTGGTGTCTATGAGTGATTGAATGAAATCCAGCACCACGTTTTGAAGAACAGTATAATATTAACCTTACGACAGTGGGTAAAAACTGGCAAATGATTGGACTCACAATGACTATGGAAATCCTAAGGTGTTTACTGGGCTTACAGTTCCAGCTTGTACCTGATAAACAGAAAGGTCCCCTTTCCCTTTCTCTTGTTTCTAGTTTCTCTTACTAGAATAGTGCAAGTGGACAATTCCCCTTCCTGAAAAGAAAAAAAGGAGTGCTGAATTAAAGAATCCAGAGCATCTGCCTTGACCAAATATAATTCTATTACTTGCTTCTCAAACTACTTTTGGAAAAGGGACAGTTTTATTTTTTAAATTTCTAATCCATCATAGTCTGCTGATTCTTTTATGAAACACAATAAAATGAATTACTAGAAAAATTATAAAAAGGCAGAAAGTGAAACTCTAAACTTTTTTTTATTATTATTAGATAGAACAGACATGCAATTTCCTTGTCAGACTCCTATAAAAGTTTCTCAAGATTTGTTCTCAATTTCCATACTCATCTTGTCATAGGTGGATAATAAGAAGTTCACAGGCCTGCTTTGGTTTGTGGATGGATTTGAAGTAGTAGTTTTACAAATTTATACATTCTAAGGAAATATTGTGACTAATCTTTTTAAACATACACTTATTAAAAATTTTCTACATATCAGTATATCTATCTGTCTATGTATCTATCTATCGCATCTATTATCTATCTTTATCTTATATATTATTTTCCCCTAATTTAAACTATATGTTTGTATTGTATTGTATTGTATTGTATTGTACTGTATTGTACTCCATTCTATTCTATTCTACTCCATTCCATGGATCCCAAAACAATTGCTGGAAAACGATGGTTCTGCAATTCACTTTATATTTCCTGATTGCAGATTTTTAAGCAAATGATAAAAGTCACATTACAAAGTGAATGTGTTTATATTTTAGGCTTGTTCTCCTTTATTTCTTGATATAAATCTCTGGGAGTTAAGTTTTGATTGTCAGAAATTCCTTTATTCTTTGGTTATACCTAAAGATTTTCATAATGAAATGCCTAATTGACTACTTTCTTCAGATATTTTACTGCTTTCTACCGTTACTTCTTCATACCATTTATTTAAAATATATTTCACTTAGTTTTATTCTTGAATCTTTAATTACTTCTATTTTTTTAGACGTGAGGGACCTTGTTACAGTCTTTTAAAATCCTATGTATTATATCTGTTTCCTGTGTCCTGTGAGGCTAAAATGAGCATTTCTGGGGCCCCATCCTCAGCATAACTATTTTGTTTATCTTAGATGTGTGCTGCTTTTCATCTAAACCATTGACTTCTGCAGGTCTCAGAGGCAACATGTGAAGTCTTTCACATTCTGGCATCTTTAATATTACTTAAGTCCTCCAGGACCTGTGTAGGATTATGTCCTTGAATATGCAGGAGAGGGGAAAAATACTTTCCTTCAACTGTTTTAAGTTTTGGGTAGGGCTCTGTAACAATGATAGAACAACAAGAGAAAACAAACAGAAGTCTGTTGACATGTGTATCTCATAAATGTATAGGAGGCACTCAGGGATGAGTAGCTGGAAGGTTTGGTTAGAACTTGCTTAGCAAGGATACAAAAAAGTTTTAAAAAGTGACAAGACCAATGAGACAACTTTAGGTTTTCAGGGAGAATGAACTATGTGAAGGCAAATATAAAGGAAACTGTGTTGGGGGAATTTAGTTCGTGTACTAAATTAGGAATTGCAGATTGGCCCTAGCTGGGTAGCTCAGTTGGTTAGAGCATCGTCCTGATATGCTCAAGTTGCTGGTTTGATCCCAGTCAGGGCACATACAAGAAGCAACCAATGAATGCATAAGTAAGTGGAACAACAAATGGATGTTCACTCTCTCTCTCCTTTTCCTTATCCTACCTCTCTCTCTTTTCCTCTCTCTCTAATATCAATACATAAGAAATTAAAAATATGTATGTATACAATATTTTGTATATTCTATATATGTGTATGTGTATACAATAAAAGAATATGAAGATTATGGTCTGCTGAATGAGAGGGCACAAGCCATCTTATACCAGTCAGCAGGTAACTCCCTCTGCATGTAAGCTCTCACTTTGGGGAAGTGAAACCCTGACCCTGGGGAGTATTTTGACTGAAGGTGCAGTTCCAATATACACAAATACAGGAAATAGAGTCGCAAAATTTATTACTTACAAACCCCCTGAAAAAGAGTTGGGGATTGGATTGCTCAATGAGCAGTCCTCTGTTCCAGGTTACAAGCTAGCAGGAGATAGAGAGCACAGTAGTAAACATTCATTAAAACTGACAAGGTGGTTGGGGTGGAGGTCACTAACTCTGGCAGCTCAACTCTGTGGTTATTTTAAAAGGTGCTCTGGAAGAAGCAAAGTAAGAATTTGGAATCCTAAGCTCAGGTCCCTGTCTAAGTGTCCAGACTCAATGTGAACAGCTGTCCTACTGTAAAATGCCTACAGAAAAGCTGTTTTCCCATCACCGCAGCTAATAATAGATGAAGGCTGGTTAGTAAAGTTTGTGATGTAGATTTTTCTGGTGCCATCTGAAGGCTGATAAAGGCCTAAAGCTGTCTGTGGTGATGAACTTTTATCCTTCTTAGAGAGGGGAGAGGGTACAAACTCATCAATTTATGTCCTGCTTTTAGGCAAATAGGGGGAAGTCAGAGGCTATTTTTTTGTCAGCTCCTAAAGTAATCTTTTTTTTTTTTTTTCCAAAGTGGCATTTGGAGAGGCTAATTTTCACATTTAAGATTATAAAACTTGGGAGAATCAAGATGGTGGCATAGGTAAAACACCTATCTTGCCGTCATACACAGCAATTTTAAAACTACAACTTAATGAAAGAACAAACACCATCCAGAATCACCAGAAAGCTGGCTGAGTGAAAATTCCACAAATTGAAGTGAAGATAAGACACTGTGACTTGGAGGAGCGGGTGCAGACAACGTTGAAGATACGTGCAGAGAGAGGTTTGGAGGAGCGCGCGCCAGCAGATAGGGCAGGCGGCTGAAAACCGGACAGTTGTCTCGAACAGGGGAGACAAAGATGTCCCACTGGACTGATTCTCCAGCTGTGGGTGAAGTCTAGGGAACCCACTATCATACGGGGTAAAAACTGGACAGTGGAAGGGCATGCCGAGGCTTGGGTGCTGCAGGGGCCTGCCGGCTTGTGGAGAAGGCGAGCTTGTGCGGAGTGCGCGTGAACTTGGGAACAGCGCAGCTGCCTGGCCGCACAGAGAACACTCGTGACTTACTCTTTCATTCAGGAAACCATCAGAGTGCTTTGTTTTACAACCCTGGGTGAGACGTTGGGTGTGCAGACTTATTTGGGGAGAGTCTGAATTCTCTGGCAGCCGGTGGAGCTCGGCAGCGGCTCTATCTCAGAGGTGCTGGCAGCCATTGCCCCCGGCACAGAGTCCCTGGGGCCACATAGGGCGGAGCTAACGCTGTCTGCTTGGCCTGGAGACTCTGCCCATCCAACCTGAGCACCGCTGAACTTCACAGAAAATTGGCCTGGAGGTCAACCCCTCCAAGTGCTAACAACGATTAACTTTAGCTTAACTTCAGCAAGACTGTGCAACCCATATCCACCTCAGGTAACTGGGAAGGCTGAGCCACTGTCCCTTGTAGGACGTCTACCACACAAAGCTAATTGACCAACTCAGGGAAGCAGCCACCATGCAGAGACATGGAAAGAAATGGAGGAAAAAAAACGACTGGACATGGAATTCAAAACCATGGTTATAGAGCTTCTCAAGAGGCTCCTAGAAAAGGCCGAGAGCTATAAAAAATAAGCAAGACCTACAAGGAAATGAACGAGACCCTCAAGGATATGAATGAGACCTGCAAGGAAATGATCAAGACCAACGTGGAAATGAATGAGTCCTACAAGGAAATGAACGAGAGCTACAAGGATATGAACGAGATTCTCAAGGATATGAAAAAAGACGAACAAGAAATTAAGCAGACACTGACTGAAATAAAACATATTATACAAAGACCTAAAAGTACTCTAGAGCACCCCAAGAACCAAGTTAAAGATTTGAAATACAAAGAGGGAAAATCCACTCAGCTGAAAAAGCAAGAAACCAAAAGAATACAAAAAATTGAAGATAGTGTAAGGGGCCTCTGGAACAACCTCAAGCATACCAACAACCGAATTATAGGGGTGCCAGAAAAAGAGAGAGAGCAAGACAATGAAAACCTATTTGAAGAAATAGTGACCGAAAACTTCCCACACCTGGTGAAAGAAATTGACTTAGGAGTCCAAGAAGAGCACTGAACCCCAATATATAGGAACTCTAAGAGGACCACACCAAGGCACATCATAATTAAAATGCCAAGAGCAAAAGACAAAGAGAGAATATTAAAAGCAGCAAGAGAAAAACAGTTAGTTACCTATAAGGGAGCACCCATACGATTGTCAGCGGATTTCTCAACAGAAACAATGCAGGCCAGACGGGAGTGGCAAGAAATATTCAAAGTGACGAATAGCAAGAATCTACAACCAAGATTACTCTATCAAGCAAAGCTATCATTCAGAATTGAAGGTCAGATAAAGTGCTTCACAGACAAGAAAAAGCTAAAGGAGTTCATCACCACCAAACAAATATTATATGAAATGCTGAAAGATATTCATTAAGAAGAGAAAGAAGAAAAAGTGTAAATTATGAACAACAAATACACATCTATCAACAAATGAATCTAAAAAGCAAGTGAATTAATAAGCTGATGAACAGGATAAACTGGTGAATGTAAGAGAATCATGGACATAGAGAGGAAATGGACTGACAATTTTTGGGGAGAAAAGGGGTGTGGGAAGTGCAGCTAGAGACTGGACAAAAATCATGCAACTATGGGAGAGGACAATGGAGGGTGGTGAGGGCGGAGGGTGGGATGGGTACCAGGTGGAGGGGAGCTATAGGGGGGAAAAAGGGAACAATGTAATTAATAAACTGAACAATAAAGATAAAAAAGAATTTAAAAAAAGATTATAAAACTTGAAAATTAAAGGAAAACTTTTCTCTTCCAATGTTGCTTACATTAACAGTGATACATTAATATTAATGCATGAGATTTAATATCTAAAATTTTTAGAGTGCAATAAAATCATTTTATTTCACAAAAATAAATATAAGTCACAGAATACAAGCAATAATTAAAGAATCAAGATAAAGAGGAGATGCCCAACCAGAGTGCGTCAGTGGTTGAACATCAACCTATGAACCAGGAGGTCATAGTTCAATTCCCTGACAACACACATGTTCAGGGTGTGGGCTTGATCCCCAGTGGGGGACATGCAGGAGGAAGCCGATCAATAATTCTCTCTCATCATTGATGTTTCTGTTTCTCCCTCTCCCATCTTCTCTGAAATAAATAAAAATACATTTTTTAAAAGAGAAACAAGGAGATAAAATATATATATAAATCTATTCTGAAACTAGACATAGAGTTAAGAAGAAAATTAAATTTGTTTTCGTACAGTATAGAAATTAAAAGCATGGGTTCTGGAGCCAGACTACCTAATTTCACATCCACCTGACATCATAAATATAATTATGATTGGGGCCAGTGACCTCCGTAAGTGTGAAAGAAATAAGGATAAAAGTAAAACTTCCCATATGGTATTATGAAGATTAAATGATTTAACACATTTAAAGCACATAGAACAGTGGCCTGGGAACTATGGAAATGAAGATGAAGGTGACATACCTTCTACTCTTTGAGTGCTATAAGAGTGACTACTCTTAGGAACAAAAGATAAAACAGTGAAAGTTCAATGCTCTCTCAGAGCCATCAAGGACACTGCTCAGCATTGTTGCTCTGAGTTGTTCTGAGTCCATATATTGTTCTAAATCCTTCCCAACTATACCAGAGTAGGTTCCTTCTCAAACCCTACTTGCTACAGTAACTGTTCAGCCATGGGCTGGACCTCCTCAGTCACCAGGTCTTAGACGGAGATATCATGAGTTTATGGGTGTATAAGAATGAGTCTTTGGTGCAGAAGCCATTGGCTATATATCCATCAGACATAACAGTTCTTTACAGCAGTATTCCATAAAGGTAGCCACATCCTGGCTGGTGAACAATATACACCTTTTATCACAAATTAGTAATAGTCTCTGTACCCACAGTTAGTATCAGAGCTGCTGCATGCTGCTCCTAGACTCACCACCTCACATCATAGTGGTATCTGAGCTCTCTGGCTCAGCAACTTCTCCTGTCTGCCCTGCTCAGCTCACTGGCTGGTCTATGTAGTCTTACAGAGTGACTACCTCAGAGCTTCTCTCTCAGCACACTGGTTGGTTAACATGGTAGCTATATCTGAGCTCTCTATGAACTCTTATTCCTTACATCATAGCAGTATCAGCTCTCAGCTCCATCTAAGCTCTCTAGCTATTCCCCTCCAAGCCCACTGGCTGGTCAACAACATGCATATTATTCCAGAGACAAAAAAGATTTCATGCCAGTAGTTACATCAATCATTTTGGCTATAGAAGGGGCACAGCATACCATGAGATCACTGTGACCTTCTAGCTGTCTATGGCATCTTAGCCTCGGCATAGAGTGGCCTTGAACATTTGGTGTATTGACAACAAGGCCTCTGTGCTTTAATTGGCCTTGACTACCAGGTGTCTTTGGAATGGTTCCCACATGCTCTAAGACAGACAAATGGATGGGTAGGAAATAAATAGTGTGGGCATCACAGTTTCTATTCAATAAATGAAGAAATTGAGGACTAAAAAGTGTAATTTACTTTTGATGTCTTGGATAACAAGACCAGGGCTGAGAATACACCTTAGTTGACCATGTTCAAGGAATAAGCCAGGGTTCTTTCCTCTATGCATCATAATCTTAGCTTCTCCATTTAGCAGCTGTATGATATTTGGGAAATGATTTAGCCTCCCTGAGCCTTAATTTCTGTATAATGCAGCAGAATAATAATTATACTTATCTCTGGAAATTTCTATAAGTTTTCCAAATGCTGTGGTAAGTTCTATGGAAGACAAGATTATGGAAGAGAAATTTCAACCCATTCACACTTGGGAAGGCTGAGGGGAGAGATGGGGCCATGGGTGAACCCAGAGGAAGTCTCATCTAAACTTCAAGTATACACTCATTAAGGACTTAGCTCAATGGAGAGAGGACATTGGAGGAAGAAGGAAACACACAAGAAGAAAAAATAAAAGGCATCCAAATTTGGAAAGATGGAAGTATACTGTCATCATTTACAGATGACATGATATTGTACATAGGAAACCCTAAAGACTCCACCAAAAAACCACTAGATTTAATAAATGAATTCAGCAAAGTTACAGTATACAAAATTAACATCCAGAAATCGATGGCATTTTCATACACCAATAATAAACTCTCAGAAAGAGAAACAAAAATAAACCCATCTCATTTACCATCACAACAACAAAAATATAAGATACCTAGGAATAAACTTAACCAAGGAGATAAAAGATCTGTACCCAAAACACTACAAGACTTTAAAAAAAGAAATAGTATCATACTCAATGGGTAAAAACTAAAACCATTTCCCCTAAGGACAGAAACAAGATAGGGATGCCCACTCTCACTACTCCTGTTTGACATAGTACTAGAAGTATTAGCTGCAATTAGACAAGAAGAAGAATAAAAGTCATTTAAATTGGAAAAGAAGAAGTAAAACTGTCCTTATTTGCAGATGACTTGATATTGTACATAAAACCCTAAAGACTCCATAAAAATTATTAGACTTAATAAATGAATTTGGCAATGTAGCAGGATACAAAATTAATGCCAAGAAATCTATGGCACTTCTATATACCAATAGTGAACTTATAGAGAGACTAAGAAAGTAATCCCGTTTACCATTGCACCAAAAAAATTAAGATACCTAGGAATAAAGTTAACTAAGGAGGTAAGAGACCTATACACAGAAAACTGCAGGGAACTGAAAAAGGAGATGGAGGAAGACATAAACAGATGGAATAACATACCATGTTCATGGATTGGTAGAATCAACATCATTAAAATGTTCATACTACCCAAAGCAATCTATAGATTCAATGCATTTCCCATTAAAATACCAATGACATATTTCACAGACCTAGAAAGAACTTTTCAAAAATTCATCTGGAATAAAAAAAAGACCTCAAATAGCTGCAGCAATCCTGAGAAAAAAGAGCAAAGTAGGTGAGATCTCAATACCAGATTTCAAGCTGTATTACAAAGCTACTGTTCACAAAACAGCCTGGTCCTGGCACAAGAACAGACATATAGACCAATGACATAGAAGAGAGAACCCAGGAATCGACCTAAAGCACTATGCTCAATTAATGTTTGACAAAGGAGTTTTGAACATACAATGGAACCAAGACAGTCTCTTCAATAAATGATGCTTGGAAAGTTGGACAGATACATGCAAAAAAAGTGAAACTAGACCACCAACTTATACCATACACAAAAATAAACTAAAAATGGATAAAGGACTTAAACATAAGCATAAACATACTAGAGGAATCCACAGGCAGTGAAATCTCAGACATATGCCAAAGCAATTTCTTCACCAATACTGCTCCTGGGGCAATGGAAACCAAAGAGAAAATAAACAAATGGGACTACATCAAAATAAAAAGATTTTGTACAGCAGAAGAAACCATCAATGAAACAAGAAAGCTCACTGTATGGGAGAACATATTTGCCAATGTTATCACTGATAAAGGTTTAATCTGCAACAATTACAGGGAACTCATACAACTTAACAAAAGGAAGATAAATGATCCAATAAAAAAATGGGCAACAGACCTAAATAGATACTTTTTGAAAGAAGACAGAAGGCCAAGAAACACTTGCTCAAAGTCACTAATTTTTCAAGATATGCAAATCAAAACAACAATGAGGTACCATTGCATACCTTTCAGAATGGCTATCATCCACAAATCAACAAACCACAAGGGCTGATGAGGATGCAAAGAAAAAGAAACCCTCATGCACTGCTGGTGGGAATGCAGACTAGTACAGCCACTGTGGAGATCAGTATGGAGTTTCCTCAAAAAACTAAAAATGGAACTCCCATTTGACCCAGTAATCCCACTTCTAGGAATATATCCCAAGAAACTAGAAATGCCAATCAGAAAGGATATATGCATCCCTATGTTCATAGAAGCACAATTTACAATAGCTAAGATTTTAAAACAGTCTAAATGCTCATCAGCAGACTGAGTGGATTAGAAAACTATGCTACATCTACACAATGGAATACTATGCTGCTATAAAAAAGAAGGAATTCTTGCCATTTGTAGCAGCATGAATGGAACTGGAGAGCATTATGCTAAGTGAAATAAGCCAGTCAATGAAAGAAAAATACCACATCATCTCACTCATTTATGAAAAGTAAAGAACATTATAACCTGATGAATAAAAATATAGATACAGAGGCAGGGAAGCATCAAACAGACTGTCAAATTACAGCGGGAAGGCTGGGGAGTGTTTGGGAGGGGTGGGGGAAGTGATCAACTGAACAGCTTGTATGTATGCATATAAGCACAACAAATGGACACAAGACACTGGGGAAGTGGGATGAGGGGGGTAGGAGATGCTGGGGAAGGTCAATGTAGAAAAAAAGGAGATATATGTACTATTATTTGTAATACTTTAAACAATAAAATAAAATTAAAAAATTAAACCAGAAAAAAAGAAATAGTGTAAGATACAAACATGTGGAAGAGTATACCATATTCATGGATTGAAAAAAAATTAACATCATCAAAATGTTCATACTACCCATAGCAATCTATAGATTCAATGCAATGCACATTAAACTACCGATGGCATATTTCATAGATCTAGAACGAATACTCCAAAATTTTATATGGAACCAAAAAAGACACTGAATAGCCACAACAATCTTGAGAAAGAAGAACAAAGTAGGAGGGATCATAATACTGGATATCAAATTGTACTACAAAGCTATTGTAATCAAACAGCCTGATACTGGCATGGTCATACTAGTTTTGAAAGGCAATATGGAAAGATTAGAAATTTTGAGCAGATTAGTAACAAAACCAGATTTTCATTCACTCTGCTTCCTGGAGAACAAATTGTAAGTAAAGACTGCAAGGAAGAAGACCATTTAGGAACATAGTGTAGTAGCCTCAAAGGGATAAGGTGATATAATAATTGGACCAGCATTTTGACCAATGTAGAGATATGAATAGAGATAGTAAGTGGGAGGAAGAGAGGCTACCTTTAAAGAGGTTGGGGAGCAGGAAAAGTAAACTCCATGAAGAATCAGCAGGGTAGGGGAAGGAGACATGATTTAGCCTAGATTCAGGGCTAGAGGACTAGAGGCTAGACCAGAATTTGGTATAGATTCATTACTATAGTCTAGAGCAGTGGTCCATAAACTCGTTAGTCAACAGAGCAAATATCAACAGTATAATGACTGAAATTTATTTTGAGAGCCAAAGTTTTTAAACTTAAACTATATAGGTAGGTACATTGTTATTAACTTAATTAGGGTACTCTTAAGCTGGCTTTTGTTAAAAACTCAAGGGGCCAAAGAGCCACATGTGGCTCACAAGCTGCAATTTGCCTACTACTGGTCTAGAGCAAGCATGCCAAACTCAAAAGTTAACATGGACCAAATAAACAAGGTTTAAGTTTATGTGGCCACAAAAAATCAAAAGCTTCAATTTTCATAGGAATGTAGGTTTATATTTGATAGAGACATGCCGAATACAAACAGCTGAAATAAAAGATTAATCGTTAACATAAAATAATAGAATGTTTTAATAAAAATTATTTTTTTCTTGAACATTAACTTACCAGACACTGAATAACTGCACAAATTAATAAGTATAACACAAATAAACCTATTTTTCTTGTTATTTGAAAACAAAATATTTCCTGTTATGCACACCAAACAAGTCAGTACAAGACTACAGACGCTGCAATCAGCTGCTAAAATGTTTGCTGCTAGTATTAGTGGAGAGAAATGATGCATCTGCACATAAGGCACTTAAAGGAAATGAATGCAACAAGATTATAGAAATCAATTATTACTCAACATTGTAGTTCATTATTAATAATCCTATATAATAAAAGCCCAGTGACTAAATGGTGGAATGACAAGAACAGTCCGTTGGCCAGTTGCTATGATATGCACTGACCACCAGGGGGCAGACACATAACACAGGAGCTGCCTCTGGTGGTCAGTGCACTCCCTCAGAGGGCAGGTCCACAGCCACTTGACTGACTCAGATAAGCAGAGCTTCCATAGTGGGAACAGCCACTTGGTTGACCAGGATGAGTGGTGCTCCCACAGTGGGCTGATCCCCACAGACCACATTTCCCACCAGTGCACAAATCCCATGCATCAGACCTCTAGTCTATCCTATCTAATAAAAGAGAAACATGCAAACTGACTGTTCATTTGCTACGCTACTAGCCAATAGAAGTGAGTATGTAAATTAACCCAACCAAGATGGCAGGCAGGCTCCCCCTGCTGCCCGAAGCCCAGCCATGGTGGTGCTGGGGCTGGGAGGGTGTGTGTCGGGGGTGGATTGAAGACAAAAACCTGCAGGTCTGGCACCCAGCAGCCCCAAGGCCTGAGGTGGAGGTGCTTGGGTTGCTGAGGGGCGTGGGTTGGACCAGCAGAGACACAAACCCCTCAAGAAAACTGTGGAAAGGGAGATAAACTATTAACTTTGTCTCCCTTTCCACAAGATGAGAAAACTGCCCCTGGATTATTTAGTGATGTGGCCAACACCTTTCTACAAACACAGAGTAATATTATGATCATTCCCAGGAAGGTCTGGTTAGAATACCATCTCCAGGAAATAATGCTACTATGGCAAATCATCTAAGAAAGGAAACAAGCTTTTGTTGGGTTTATTCTGAAGGTCAGAGGACATGCTACCCCAACATATGCTGTGTTGTTATATTGATGATTTTGAGCTGTAGATTCTTGAAAAACAGCAAATGCACGCTGAGGATTTCACTCAAGTCTCCTGATCTCCCTAAAATCAGACCCTCCTAAAGGAGCTTAAATGTCATAGGTCCCCTTGATGGGAGAAGTATCATCAGGCATAGAAGACTGACTCCTGTCACAGGACAGGAGAGCAGAAGTTGACATCACACCCAAACTTTGTTACAAACTATTTCCCCCTACCCCATTCATCTTTCCTAAATATCATTTACTCTCCTCTAAGAGGCCTATATCTCCTGTCCCCTTTCCTTAGGAAGAAGATATTTAAATCTGCATTCTAAGCCACCTTGAGGAGTTACTCATTTTTCCCTGGGATCTCCCATATATACACAAGGTACACATGTTAATGAACTTTTGTTTGTCTCTTGGTGATCTGTCTTTCATTACAAGGGCCTCCACTAAGAACTCAGAAAGGTAGAGGAAAGCTATTTTTCCTCCTCCATAATTCTATCTCAGCAAATCAAGTCCCCAGCTGAACAATGAGGTTGGCTCAAGTACCAAGCAGTCCCAGCTGATGGGAGGGAAGCTTCTAGGGAGAAACCAATGATATTGCCATCAAAGTGGGATGGAAGGCACATGCATGGTTGCTGGTGGGAGTTTAAAGTGGTTCAACATTTTTGGAGGATGATGTGGCAAATTCGATAGAAATGTTCAAGGTACATCCAAGAGTCTTCTTCTAGGAATCATATCTGCTAAGATAAAGCACAAACGCATAAGCCTTGCTCAGAACCCAGGATACTCCTGTGGGCTCCCCTTCCATGATAGGAAAACCTGGGAACAACCTGCGTTTTTAGGACAAGTTGGCATCTATACTAATAAAAGGGTAATATGATAATTAGACTGCACATCTTCAGGAAGACCTTCCGGATGTCCTTCCAGACGTCCTTCCCAACAAAGCCATGTTGGCGGGTCCAAGGCAGAGGAGATTAGAGGATATCAGGCAGGCAGGGGAGAGCAGTTAGGAGGATCAGGCTGGCAGGCAGGTGAGTGGTTAGGAGCCAGAGGTCCCAGATTGGAGAGAATGTAGGCCAAGCTGAGGCGACCCCTTTCCTGTGCATGAATTTCATGCACTGGGCCTCTACTATATATATAAAAAACTAAGTGATCAACCATACATCTGTCAGACTGGCCAGTACATATGATGAGCACTGGCAATTTAAAATAAACATTGACTTGCGTATGTGTAATGCATATAAAGCTTTTGCTGGCACCAATTCCAAGCATGTTTTAATTTTATAATGCTATATTATATATGCTATTTTGATATGTAATTTTTTACAGTGATGTAATTACTGCATGAATATTTCTTCTAATTAATTTCTTTTCAATGTGCATGAATCTGTGCAACAGGCCACTAGGTATCTATTAGAGGATATTGTAAAAATTAAGTTATGAAATTTTTATTAAAACATTTATTTCATACTGTTATATTGGCTGAACCACAAAAATATTTGTTGTAGGCTGCATGTGGCCTGAGGGTCACAAGTTTGACCTGCTTGATCTAGAGACTAGTCTATATGAGATCATTATTTTTGTTGTCACTTCCGCTTTAAACCCTTTTCTATAGGATCTTTGTTCTCATGTGACAAAACTAAACAAACTTCTTCCCCTTTGCCTGAATCTGCTGATAAGGCAAAACACAGAGACTTCAGCTTCCTGTTCTTTGTTGCATGGTTGACTATCTGCAATTGAAATTTCAGTGTGCTTAAGCTAGCTCAAAAAACCACTTCCTTCTTAGATGACTAAAGCTGTTCCCTCTTGTGGTTTACTTAACCACACAGTAAACCACAATTGCATATATTTTTCGTCATTTCTCCCTATAAAAGCTGAGACTAATTTGAAGAACTTCAGATTGAGTGAGCTCCCTACAGCGATAGTCTCAATAATAGTCTCCTAACTTAACTTGTCTGTTTTTTGTCTTTGACAGTTTGGTGCCTCAGGATCATAACTTGCCTTCAGATTCTAGTCTGCTCCTGCCAGGTAATAAGGCCACAAGCAGTCTTCTGTGCTTCATTCCTGACAGGCATCCCAGAGATCTAAAAGTAAATTCTGACCCTGGTCCTATGTTTCAGCCTCTTGTCTGTTGGTAGCATGGTAAGAATTTGATTTTGACTTTTTGGTAATACTTAAGTCGATTTTTAGTACTGGATTTGTTTTGTTTTTTATTTGATAGTCTGATCATTTGCCAATCTCTATAAAGAATTAAGTAGTTCACAGGTATCTTATCTCTATTGGGCAAAACATGTCAGAAAATCAAGTTTGTTACTTTTTTTCTTTTTTTTATTTATTTTTCTCTATTTTGAGCTCAATAAATTAAGAATGTATAACCACTGGGAAGACAAGAACTCCTTTTATAGGAAAAGTGAATTTTGTATTTCTGGATTTATGCCTGAAACTTTAGCATTGAGGCTATAAGTTCTCTATGTCTGGATGTATAGGTATGAGACTTGGGTATGTAATATTTTCCTAGTGTTAGGAATTAGATTAGATTATAATTTTTAATTGAATTTATTTGGGTTAATTGAATTTATGTTGCTTAATAGAATTATATAATCTTAAGTGGCACAATTCTATAATACATCATCTGTTACTATATTGTATGTTCACAACCACAGGTCATATCTCTTTCCATCACCATTTATTACCCACTTTACTCTCTCTTACCTCTCCTCACCTCCATTTCCCTCTGGTAATAATCATTATCTGTCCATGAATTTTGTGTTTTGTGTTTTTTTTCTTAATACCTTTACCTTTATCACCCAGTCCTTCTTCCCCTCCCTTCTGACAGCTGTCATTCTGTTCTCTGTATTTATGAGTATGTTTCTATTTTGTTTGTCAGTTTATTTTATTTATTAGATTCCAAATATAAATGAAATCATATGCTATTTGTCTTTCTTTGACTAGCTATTTCACTTAGCATCATACTCTCAAGTCCATTCATCCTGTTGCAGTGTAAGATTTTATTCTTTTAATGGCTGTATAGAATTCTATTGTGTAAATATATAAAAAATTTAATAAAGCACTATTCTGGTTAACTAAATAAGGCCTTATACAAATGGAATATTCCTAAATTTCCCAGATATTAACAAAATTAAATTTCTAATACTTTTAATATATCAAAAATATTCTTTTGATACTAACTTAAAGGTTCTAAAAATTAAAGTTTACATAATAGAGGTAAACTTTGGTAAATGAGACTAATTTAATATTATCCTATATAATAAAAAACTAATATGCAAATTGACCAAATGACAGAATGACCGTTTGCTATGATGCACATTGACCACCAGGGAGCAGACGCTTAACACAGGAGCTCTCCCCTGGTGGTAGTGCCACTCAGCCAGAAGCCAGGCTCACAGCTGGTGAGTGAAGTGGTGGTGGCAGGAGCCTCTTCCACCTCTGCGGCAGCACTAAGGATGTCCAAATGAAGCAGGCCTAAGCCATCAGTCAGACATCCCCTGAGAGTTCCCAGACTGTGAGAGGGTGCAGGCTGGGCTAAGGGACCCCCAAGTGCATGAATTTCGTGCACCAGGCCTCTAGTTGATTTAACTGAAAAAACAGCTATATCTTCTGAGTTATCATCATTAGGTATAATACAAACATATATAGAGTATTCCCCAAAATACGCACTTTGAATAATTATTAATTCCAATGTTTCTTTATTTTCAGGTCTAACACATTGGAATTAATAATTGTTACTTATTAATTGATAATTATCAATAAGCATCAATCAATAGTATTGACAATTAATTAATAATAAATAATTACTAATAAATAACCAATAATAAATCAATTAATAATTGTTAAAAGTGTGTAAACATTTTTTGGAACACCCTGTATTTTTATTCTTCTTCAACTTATAATGGTTTGCTGATTTAATAAGCTCTCCTTTCAGGTATTATATTTTAAGATTATAAAAAATGTAAATTTGTATTTTGTCAAATTAATTCATTATTCTGATAAATTTTACTTAAAATATAATTATGTTTTATAGTATATCATCTTGAAGATATTTTCAAAAGTCCTTTGATAACTTAAAACTTTGGACTGATGCTAAATTGAGTTAGTTAATTCATCAGATACTCAGAACATATCTAAATAAGATAAAAGACTGAAGCACTAATTACAAAATATCATTTTATTTTCTGCATACTTTTTGCTCTGATTTTTATGTAATATAGAGAGGTTATATATTTGGGTCAGTTAAGACATATGTTATTTTTGCCACATTAAGAAGTTATTTATAGCTATAGAAATTTATGAGTCATATATTTATAAGCTCTGCTAGTCTACTAGAAAATACTGATATATGAAGATAATTTACAGTTATCTGTAGAGCTTCCCTCCTTGACCAAACTTTAGTCAGGCTCTTATGAGTCTTCTTGTAGACTAGACCTCTACCTTAGGCTACTAAATCTAGTTTTAACAAAGAATCTTAAGAAGCTCCTCCTCCCCAACCCCCAACAGCTGATCAAACCCCTCATTCCATCCTCTACCTTAAATATCTAAGACCTTGGCCTGTAAAAATTCTGTTAAGCCAGTTTAGAAAGAATCCCCCCACCCTTGATATCTAATCAAGTTCCTCTTAGTTATTTTCTATCTACTAACTCCCCACTCTATCCCTTGGCTCTGCATGCCCAGCTATCTTTGCCCAATTGGAAACTGAGCTCAGTACTTGACTGAAGTTTCCTTTCCTTAGTGCAGTAGCTCTAATAAGATATATTTTGTTATTTCAACAAGTATCTAATGCATAACTTTTTCTTGCACTGCCTACTGGTTTTCTCTGTGCAACCGAAGTGACTATAATTATAAAATTATTACAAACATATGTGCATAGGAGCAGTAGTAGCAGAGAGAGAAAACTTTGCATGCCAAGTGGGCAGGATGTCTTTTGTTAAAGACGATAAGAGTAATTTTATTCTGAAGTAAAGTGACTAGGTGTTCTAGATGAGAAAGAGAACAGTGTATAAAACAAACAAACAAAAAAAACCATGCCTGGATGGAGAAAGTGGTAGATGATTCATGGAAAGGAAATTTGATTTCTTATAGTCAAACCTGTGTTAGGTTTGATTTACAAGATTTGAAATAAGAGCTTTAGTTTAAAAACTGAAATTGGATTTTCTCCCTTAAAATGACAAATTTTTTCTTGAATTATTTTTCTTCACATTTTGAGTAATCTACCTAGAATACAACTATTAAGGGTCTTATCAGAGTACTTTCCTATATTTTGTGTTGATGTTATCACATCCTTATAATTTATGAGAACAAGTTTTTTCACTTAAAAGAGCTGAAGTTCTTCATAATCATGGTATGACCTATGTCTACTTTTAAAAATTTGTATTATTATTTGGGTTAAATAATAGATAACTAAATAGAGTTTCTCAGTAATCCATGATCCTACAGAGTCAACTGTTCAAACTTCTGGACAACTTTTTATGCTTCACCTTCCAAAAATCAAATCCTAAATGACCTTTTGCATTGACAAGGAAAACAATGTATATCTACACTAGAGTAAAGAAAGATATTATTAAGCAAAAGCTTTGCAACAAGGAGATGCTCAAAGCCTAAGCCAGAGAAGTTTCAGGCAAGATGTGTGCAAGCCAAGCTTTTATAGGCAGAGGCCTGCAGTAGACTGATATGTGCCCATGGAAAGTGGAAGAGAGATGCAGTGCTGAAGCTGGTGTGCGAGAGGAACCCTTAGACTTGAACTGCATCACATAATGTACTAAGAGAAAAGTTGAGGCAGCAAAGTTGGTGTGTGATTAAGCTCATAGGGTTGAGGTTCTGCATCTGACCTGGAGCAAACAAGTTCAAGTGCAGGACATTAACATGGAGTTGAGAGCCTAGTGGTCCTCAGCAAAGCCACCTATAGATGTGTAATCAGCTTTGTCAGTCCCTCTTCTTCTTCAAGGCAGGCTCAGAGAGATTGTCCTTGAACAAAAGAGGGTTAAGAAATATTTCAAACAGGAGATGGTTGAGTGGAATGGTCCTCAGAGTCAGCATTTTCTTAGTGATGTTCCTAGAGGACTGGTGGAAATGTTTGTTTTGTGTGTTGGCAGAGACCAGTCATTTCAGTGTCCGTTAGGTCAGGCATCTTAAGAGTGGGATCCCTAAAACATAAAAGAGAAATGTTAACACAAAGGGGAGGAATAAAGAGTCAGAAGTTGAACCAATGAATTTCAAGAGTTCAGTGAATGAAACCATTTAATTATGAAGCACAGCTTTGTGAATCATATTATGATGTTACTACTCTGACATAACATGAGCATTTCTCCAGAATTCCATAGTGATCCAGACAGCAGCTTTTCAAGGGAGAAATTGGCCCATGCATGGTCTACTGCAGTGATGAGTCCCAGGTTTATAACAAGTGGTCAGGCTTTAGCCTGTAGTGTTTTCTTAAATCCTGGTGGAAAAGGCCTGCTACAAAGCAATCTAGACTCCCAATAAGGATATGGGCAGCCAAGGTTTAGATCTCAGTGACTTAAAGTCAAAAGAAAGGGAGAAAAGGTAGATTAATTTGGAAGGTTGCAGCAAGATATTGAAGGAAATAGAAAGATTTGCTAAGTTGACAATGTGTATGATATAAACAGATTCAAATCCAATTTATAAATAGGTATCAAAACTAGTTTATCCATAGTGGACAGGAAGACAATCAAGCATCTACCAGATAAGACAGAGTTTGTGTATCAATCCATTACCTGGAATTTACAGAAAGGTGCAACATAGCTCAAAGACAATGAAGAGGATCAGAATCTCATCATCCAGAGAGTCAGCTATAGTTTCCCATTGAAACAAACTTTCTCTGCACAGTCTCTCTTCCCCTTCTGGTCAAACACAATACCAAAGAAAAGTTATTCTTTATCACAAAATAGGGCTGGTCTCAGTACATGCGGCCTGGTTATTTGCATACATGCACCAAGAATGACAATTTACCACATAGGTTTTATATTTGCTTTGCTGGAAGTTTTCATAAAGAATCTCAGATTGGACTTTTCAAAGCCTCTTGAGGGTAGGAAGCTAAGCCAAGAATTCACCCCCACTTTTCACCTGCAGAACCTAGTAACTTGATGGGAATTCCTCTATTCTCGAGGTTCCCAAAGTAGCCTAAGATTATCCTGAGCCTGTCAGAAAGTGACCTTCCTCACTCACCTGTAAGGCTGGGAAGACCATGAAGCCAGTTACCAGGTCAGTCTTCCCAAGAGAGACTTGGAAAGCATTGGCCCCCCACCAAGTCAACCTTAGTTCCCAGAAGCATCTCTTCATAGCTGATTAAATGAGCATCATTCTCAAATATGACATTATAGGCAAAGCCTTGGTTGCATAACCAGTTTCCAATTATGGTCCACCTGTTAAAAAGGCAGACGGACTCTTAATGAATCTATGCAGATAACTGTATTGCCATGAAAATAAGAGTACTCAATAGGAGTTTCAGAATTGTGGAAAGGTGAGTCAGGGTAGAACAGATAAATGTTTCATTTCTGTTTGCAAGAGCACAGTCTACTAAATTGTTATGAGTGATAGATAGCTTAATAGAAAGTGGTTCCTTATATCCAGAGAATAGAACATTAGAGCATCAGCACTATTCCAAACAAAGCCCATATCCATTCATCAGCAGTTCATTTAGTCCTATGCCAGCAAACCTCTAACTTGTCTCACTGTAACTTGGATTAGCTGTCTCATACATCCACCTTCTTCTCAACTAAGGTTCTGGAAATCCTGACCGAGTCCACCAATGACCAAAGTTATTTAAGCAATGCCATCAGGAGCCTGCGTGAAGAGTAGCTGGTATAGTTCTTTCCCATGTGTCTCTGAGACTGTTCTTTTTGGCTGAAAACAAAGCAATCAGGCAGGTAGCTAATCTTTATGCTTTGGAAACCATCAGAGTAAAACACAAAACTATCTGTATTTGATAAAAGACTTAAAATGCTCATGCTTAATATTTTCAATAGTTTTCAAAAGGGAAAAGGTGATGAGAGTTCACTATAAAAATAATATAATTGATAAGAAAATTTGCCTATGTGACACTTAAGTTAGTCCAAAAGTTTTTAAAAATATGCATAAGTATGATGGTTTATTTCATTTTCAAAGAATAGTGGATATGATATCCAATTTATGAATATGGAGGAACATATTCTCTAAAAGCCAGATGAAATAATCCTGAAACATAATATGCCATAAATTTATCAAGCATATAGTTAGAATAAAGCAGTACTATATCTAGGTTATAAAACACAGAGGTTCAGTAAAGCTGTATAAGTTTAATAAAAATATATTTTTAGAAGATTGATAACTCAGGAGACCTAGATGTATTTATTAAACCAACAACATCAAACTACTGTCATTTGCCAAAGATGTACTCATATTATGTGAGCTTGAATTTTTAAAACATTTTGGGAAGTTTATATAAGAATACCCCACACACATTGTGTATATTAGAAATTTAATTTTCTTAGCTTCTGAGAATTTTAGGAATATTAAAAATTGTAGCCTCTTATTTATCTCTTAGCCAATAAGAAAGGAGCTTTTAAAATAATTTTATAGTTTAATGTGGTAATACAATTTGTAGTTAGGGAAATATTACTCAAGCATTCTACATACATACATATATACACACTTACATGCACACACATACAAAAGAACACAGACAGGTAACTTACAGTTTTAGTTTTTTTAATTAAAAAAATTTAGCCATGGTTTAGGCATAAACCCCAAAATACAAAACTCACTGGCTCATGTAAAAGAGCTGACTTATATTCTTGCCTCATTTTTACATTTGAGTTTTTTTTGTTAGTTTTTTTTTAACATTTTAAAAATGATTATATTTCTGGCATATGGGCAAATTGAAGTAACTTGCTCAATATGAGGGCTAAAGCATCTTTACCAGAGTTTGTGGAGCAGTCCTTAAAGATGTCCTTTGCCATGAAGTGCAATCCTATGGAGACTGTGGACTAATTTTTGGGAGAGAGATGGAAGAGAGACCATGCAGCATCCAAATTCCATCTGAGTGGAAAAATTACCCAGCTTGTTTCCTATTAGCGTTTTCAGGGTGTTGCTCTTCATGTCTCTGAGCTCCACCGGAGCCCAGCAGGATTAGAGGGACTTAAGTCTCCAAAAACTATAGGGAGGTTGAAGGGCTGGAGTGGCAAGGGTGAGCAGAGTAGGGGGGGATGTAGAGATAATGAAAGGGGAGACCAAAGAGTTCAAGGGAGATTAAGGGTGGGAAGAAGGAGAACGGAGAAGTTGGGAGGGTGAGTGATGAGAAGAGACAGATCTTAGAAGTTACTGAGAAAAGAGGATGTTCTTTGAGAGAAACAATGGTCTCTGAAACATTTTTGTGGGAGAGACATTTTTTCTGTTTCTTTCTACCAAACAATAAAAGCAGTTCATTGTTAGGGTGAGATTTGGAATCAGGGGATTCAAGAGCTCTGCTCAGAATGAGCCCAAATAGTATAAAATTCAGGAGCGTGACAGAGGAGAGAAAAAGTTCCTCAAAAGGCCATTGTAATTCTAAATGGTTGTTTCTCAAATTTTGTCATTTTTTAAGAAATTGGGTGGAATAGTACCACAAAGATGTAGGGCATACCCCACAATGAAGAAATCTGAAGGACAATGATTAGACGGACAATCCCCCATGATAATGAAAGGAACACCTGTTGGTACTAACACCTTTGAACTTTAGCCCAGGTATAATTTCCATGGAGAGAATCAGGGGCTTTTATCACACTCAAAAATGTCAGAATGACAGAAAAATAGAAGAAAAAAGACAAAAATAAAGGAAAAATACAGTCAAGTCTTTACCATGCGACAATAGACAAACATTTGGAACATTGAGTTAGGAGGTATCACTTACCACTGATGTCCCCAGCCAGGAAAGGACACAGAGTCTAACAAAACAGCATTAATGCTTGAGTGAAAAAACTAGGGTCCGAGGGGTAGTCAATACTCCATCAGAGTCATGGCATCATTACTGTCAAAGAAAAAATACAATCTGATGTGAGCATGAAAGATTTCATTAAGAGGATACTGCAGTGGGAGCAGGAGAGTATTATAATAAAAAGATGCTCAAACACTAAGCCAGAAATGTTTCAGAGAAGAGATGAGTGGACAAAGCTTTTAAATGCAGAGATAGTTGTAAAACGTAGGAGAGAGGGTGGTGGTAAAGCTAGTGGTGGGAGGGGGTTTTTGAAACTCAACAAGCTTACTCAAATATTCTACTAACAAAAAAATCAAGACAGGAAATGGAAATGTAGGTTGTGGTCAGGCACATGGGGCAAGTCTGCACCTAATTTGAAACAAACAAGTTAAAGTACAGGAAGTTTTCATAGAATTGAAGGTTCCTTGGTCTTAATGTTGTGTCAAGCTCAAAATTTGATTAGCCTTGTCAGCACCTAAAAGTGTCTGGTTTCCAAGAGAGTCCCTGGAAAATCACTAAGATTTGTTCTTTCCCCTGTGTAAAGAGAAATATTAGAAATACTTAGGCCTGTTTGAAATGTTACCAGTGATGAGTTACATTAAAAATACTGTCAAATCTGAAGAAATGCTTAGATGTTCCTAGGCTAAATTTGTGTGGGTAAAATGTTATTAACATTACTAAATACTTGTATTCTGTATGAGAAAGTTCCAGAGAATTGTCCATATTTTTGCTGTCAGTGATTTGTTTCTATTTATCCAAGTCCTTGGGTTGCTTTGCCTATAAGACAAAAGCAGCATAGTTTTATTAGTCATAGTTCTAATTACTTTTGAAAACATTAACTTGGTTGTAACTTCTTTAATTTGAATATAATATATTGTAGTTTTTTATTTGGAATTCACAACACTTATCTGTAGAGTTTTATTAATCTGTTGGTGTTTAAAACCAATTCCAGATGTGCTGAATCTATTTACTTAATAATCTTGATAGTCTTTTCATATTCTAATGATGTGCTAGTTGTAAGTGGCATCCAATGTCTCAGGATTTTTATATGTTATATCTGAAAATGTTTTTTTCTGTGAAGATGATGTTCTACCATTTTCATAAATTAGATATAATATCCATCTTTTTTTGAAAATAGACTTAACTCTTTGTGTTTATAGATATTTTGTATAACATTATTTTGGAATGACCTTGTTTTGCATGCCACAGAAACTATCAGATATGCTTATTAATTGAATTATTGAAACAAACCCTCTTTGATTATTCCCTTTTGAAAAATATCAATAATAAGTAAATAATAGCCATTTTTAGTATTTTGACATCTATAGATAGTTTTGTTTTACTCCTGATGTTTCCAAAAAATCAAATGCAATGAGCTATAGGACAGAAGTTTCCATCTTCAACAAAGAAAGACTGTCTGAGAGCCTGGTGAAAAAGGACCATGCTAGAACACTTGGGTACAGGCTTCTGATGGCATTGCTTAAACAACTATAAAATCACACCAATGGATCAAGTCAGGCACTACAGACCTCTATTGGAAAGCAGATGCATTCATTGGATCATTGACTCAAGCTTCAGTGGAAGAAAAAATAATTGCCTACAACCCAATGGATTGAATAAACTGGATGAATATGAACTTCGTTTGCAATATTGCTGATGCATTAATGTTCTATTTTCTAGACATAAGGAACTGCTTTCTGTGAAGCTATCTATCACTCATAACAATTTACTAGATGGTACTCTTGTAAACAGAAATAATCAGCTACCTGCCTGATTGCTTTGTTTTCAGCCAAAAAGAACAGTCTCAGAGACACATGGGAAAGAACTATACCAGCTACTCTTCACGCAGGCTCCTGATGGCATTGCTTAAATAACTTTGCTCATTGGTGGACTCGATCAGGATTTCCAGAACCTTAGTTGAGAAGAAGGTGGATGTATGAGACAGCTAATCCAAGTTACAGTGAGACAAGTTAGAGGTTTGCTGGCATAGGACTAAATGAACTGCTGATGAATGGATATGGGCTTTGTTTGGAATAGTGCTGATGCTCTAATGTTCTATTCTCTGGATATAAGGAACCACTTCCTATTAAGCTATCTATCACTCATAACAATTTAGTAGACTGTGCTCTTGCAAACAGAAATGAAACATTTATCTGTTCTACCCTGACTCACCTTTCCACAATTCTGAAACTCCTATTGAGTACTCTTATTTTCATGGCAATACAGTTATCTGCATAGATTCATTAAGAGTCCATCTGCCTTTTTAACAGGTGGACCATAACTGGAAACTGGTTATGCAACCAAGGCTTTGCCTATAATGTCATATTTGAGAATGATGCTCATTTAATCAGCTATGAAGAGATGCTTCTGGGAACTAAGGTTGACTTGGTGGGGGCCAATGCTTTCCAAGTCTCTCTTGGGAAGACTGACCTGGTAACTGGCTTCATAGTCTTCCCAGCCTTACAGGTGAGTGAGGAAGGTCACTTTCTGACAGGCTCAGGATAATCTTAGGCTACTTTGGGAACCTCGAGAATAGAGGAATTCCCATCAAGTTACTAGGTTCTGCAGGTGAAAAGTGGGGGTGAATTCTTGGCTTAGCTTCCTACCCTCAAGAGGCTTTGAAAAGTCCAATCTGAGATTCTTTATGAAAACTTCCAGCAAAGCAAATATAAAACCTATGTGGTAAATTGTCATTCTTGGTGCATGTATGCAAATAACCAGGCCGCATGTACTGAGACCAGCCCTATTTTGTGATAAAGAATAACTTTTCTTTGGTATTGTGTTTGACCAGAAGGGGAAGAGAGACTGTGCAGAGAAAGTTTGTTTCAATGGGAAACTATAGCTGACTCTCTGGATGATGAGATTCTGATCCTCTTCATTGTCTTTGAGCTATGTTGCACTTTCTATAATTGCTTTTGACTGACTTTGTCTTATTTAGTAACCAAACTTTTTCTTTCACTGTGGAAAAATCAGTTTGGTATAGAACTGGATTATCTATCCCACCTTGCCCAGATTATCAATCCTTATCAGGTTTTCAGCCCTTCCAGACCCCTTCAATATCTGGCTACAAACTCACCTTAGCCTTCAAACTAAGATTTCCATTCTTTCTCCCTTCTTCTCAACTTGGAGTCACTGAGAACTAAAACCTAATTGCCAAATTCTTATTGAGACTCTAATGTTGCCTTATAACTGGTGTTTGTGCCTGGGACTGAAGACTCATTGCAAGTACAAGCCTGAGGATTTGTTATAATCCTATTACTAGGACTCATCATTTTAGCTCATCATTCATGGTACAGCTCTTTCCTTGGATAAACTGCGTTTGTACTATTGTGAAAGTCTAGTGAAATTCTCACCCATGCCCTGACTGGAGAGGTAACCAATTCTTTGGACAAGATCACCAAAGCAGTCAACATCATAACTTCAGAAACCTCTGTGAACGGTGAGAGATTGAATATACAAACAGGCAATGACAAAATTATATGTACAAATAAAACTCTTATACACATCCTCTAGAGCTAACGGTCTAAGAGTTCATCCACAACATCAGCCCCAAATCAGGTCCTGGTCTGTAATTGCCAGCTTCCCTAATCCCCCCCCCCCTTTTAATTTAGGACTGATCATAGAAAGCCAAATATGTATTCTTAGCAAATTATATTTGATGGCCCACTTCTAGTTAGCTTGCTTTCAGCTTCTCATACCAACAGGCTCTAGGTAGGGTACACCTGAAACCTTTCCTTTTTCCCACTAGAGCAGAAGTGGGGATCCTTTTTTCTGCCAAGAGCCATTTAGATATTTACAACATCATTCGTGGGCTATACAAAATTATCAACTTAAAAATCAGCCTGCTATATTTGGTCAAACATTTAATTAACTCATCCCTAGTGCATTGGCTGGGCCAAATCAAATGATTTTGTGGCCCCTCTGTTCCTCACCCCTGCATTGGAGCTCCCTCATTACCCTATAATGCATTTGCGTTTCTGCCAAACTCAAGTGATGATGGTGACGCTCTTCCTATAGCAAGCTCTGAGTAAATAGCATTTGCTTATTTTCATTTATTTCCATAGTTTTTTGGAGGTTCCACTAAGATACAGTTTCCACTGACTTTGAGCATGGACTCCTGTCTTCACTCCTGTGGAAGCCATTGCACTTTGCTGCTCACCTCTTGTCAAGTCCACAACAATGTGGTAAGTCAGCATCAGATCTATCCTCCACTTCCTTTGTTTTGAGTTGGTTATTTATGCTCAGATCTGCACCCAAGTGTTATCAGTTCCCATTTGTTTGACATTTTTAGTGGAATCAATCAATTCTTTTCATCCCTCTTTGCTGCATTTGTGTTACCATTTCGTGGTGTGCTGTCTCAAGGTGTTATCTGTCATAAAAAGAATCACTGGGTAGAACACAGGCATATGCCTTATCAGCCTGTTGTCATGGCTATCTGCAGATCAGTGACTCTGTAGCTATCACAACTGTCCATTTGGACAAACTTTGTTGTAGGTCACTAATAAAACTGGATGAGGTTCTCCCTTCGTCTCCAGTTTTAGTCCTCAGAGCTTTATTTTTTTCATTTAGAGAGAACATTCTTTCTGGTATTCCACTGGCCTGGGGGTGCATATTGTTGGGTCTGTGTTTGGAAGCAACCAGTCATCACTTTGGGGATCTGACATATGAGATACACAGGATTTTCTTTGTAGCAACTATTGCCAGCTCTCAGAGGCTCATCTAAATCCAAATATCCTTTTCCAGGGAAATTGTTGCTTTTTATATTTTTTCTCATTACAGTCCTAATTCCTTTATCTATCTTTCCCAATAACATGATTATGATTTAGGCCATCAGTGGTACCCTAGGGAGCATTGGACTTACAAATTGCTCATTTGAAAGATTCCTTATAAAAGAAAGGGAATAAGATTTCTCAATCTAAATGTGCAGCGTTTTTATGGGTATTCAGAGGCATCCAAACAAAAATCTGAATAAAAAAATTGCTCCACTAAAAGAATATTTGGCCAAAGCTACAAGCTACTTGACAAACTTAAGTCACAACAACAAAGTAGACTAATTTATCTAGTAAGTTCTTTTCTTTGTCCTCCAGCTGCTTCCTTACATCCTGCCCTTTTTTCCTTCTTACCCTTCAATTCTGCTCTCTTTTCTTTCACATCTCTGTCAACCATCCTCTTTTTCCCTCGTCCAGACCTTTCCCCTTTCCCCAACTATCTTAAAACCATCAATGCCAGTTGCCTCTAAAAATTCATCCTTACCATGTGCTAGGTATGCAGGAAATGATAGAATTTTAACCTTGGACTAAAGCTGAATTAAAAGCTATAAAGATTTCTTGAAACCTAGGTAAGACCAACAAATATTCATAAAATAATTTAGAATTCTTTTGGGTGCACATGACCCATAGTTACTTGATCTGTACCAAATTGTACGTAGGAACCTCAGATGCTAAGTTCTGTGGTTAAAAGCTGATTGAATTTACAGAGAAAGGGACTACTGGATCCTTCTTTTCACAATAAACTTAAGAATCAAAAAGTGGCTTTAAAAATAAGGCAAAGTATCCTAGAAACCACACTTGAAACATTTTAATAAAAATCAATTGTACCATAATTATATCTTCTAAAAAGGATTAAAGATTAAACTATAGGAAGTTTTAAGTACAGACTAGAAAATATCTTCTAAAAACACCTGGGAATTAAAGAAAAAGCTGATGTAACAGCAGTCCCTTCATCTCATTTTGTCAGTAGAGCTAAAACTGATATTGGTCATCTAATTCAAAGAAAGAAATTATAATGGAAAATAACCCCTTTATCTGAACAACAACAATAACAAAAAACCACACATAAAAAAAAATCCAAAAAACCACCTGGCATACATTTTGAAATGGCTTCAGAATAAAAATGAGACAAGTTCCAAAATAAAGACATGGACCTAAAGATCAAACAACTGAGTAGACTACTTCCCAAACAACACTTATTGATAAGGACTTTTGGAGATATTGTAGAAAGGAAAATGGGGCATGGGAGAGGGCCTAATTTTATCAAAGAAAAACAAAGACAAAAAATGTCCTCAATTCTTGTCAGTGAGGGTTATCTGAGGAAGAAAAATGCATCCAATATTCTGCCTTACTTTTAAAAACATAATGTTCTTTGGCAAATCCCTTCTTTAATCCATTCCCCCTTCTTCCCTCCCCTCTGACAGCTGTCAGTATGTTGCATGTCTCTGTTTCTATTTTGTTTGTCAGTTTATTTTGTTTGCTGGATTGTTATTTTAAATCAACAGTGGTGAGGAATCCTTAAAAACATAGCTAAGGCTACTTTCAGGCCATGTATCACCTGTCAGCAACTTAATCCTTTTAAAACTGTAAAGGTGGGACCAAAAAAGGACCCAAGGCCTCAATGACACCTTCAACAGGCTCAGATGGATTTCATCCACCCTCTATGCAGATATGGTAACTGGATATATTTTAGTTATTGTATATCTATTTTCAGGGTGGCCTGAAGTATTTCCTTGCCGAAAAGCTACAAACCTTATGACCACTAAAAAGCTGCTTGATTTTGTGGTTTCAACTTGTGGCATCCCAACTTTTATATGAAGTTATTAGGAGTACACACTCAACAGAAACCATTACACAAGAATTCTGTAAGTCAGTGTTTGGCAAACTCATTAGTCAACAGAGCCAAATATCAACAGTACAACTATTTAAATTTCTTTTGGGAGCTGAAAACCGACTTCTGTGCATGGGCCATGAAGTTTCAGTCGCACTATACGTGCACGCCTGCATGTGGTATTTTGTGGAAGAGCCACACTCAAGGGGCCAAAGAGCCACATGTGGCTCATGAGCCACAGTTTGCTGACCACTGCTGTAAGACATTACTCTCTGCTCAGAAATTGTACTGTCCTTATTACCTACTAGGGGTTGAGTGCACGAATTTGTGCACCTTGAAAGGAACTGTGGGTCTTGAGGCTTCTGTGGGCATGGGGTGGGTCTCAGCCCATCCTCTTCACTCCCACCCAGCACCTCCCACTGCAGCCTCAGTCCCCTGTCTGCTGGCAGCCCCACTCCCACTGCCATTGCTACCACATACTGATGGCACAGAGTGATTTGGGCCTGGTGCAAATGGGGCTAGCACCGTCAGCAGGTATGAGCAGCGGCTCCTGCCCTGATTGCCTTTCAGGAGCAGGGGGAGGTGGAGAAGCCCTCAGGGGTGATCAGGACCTGCACCGGGAACCAGCAGCAGGTGCAAGTGGCTGCTTCAGCACCAGCAGCAGGTGTGAGCAGGGCATGCGCCAGCGGTGGGTGTGAGCAGTGGCTCTGGCACTGGCAGCAAGTGTGAGTGGGACAGTGCCGGCTGCAGGTGAGAGCACCAGGTGGGACCACGGGCATGGGAGCAAAGAATTTTCAGTAACCACCAGAGGCTGGCCCCAATTGCAACAACTGGCACCACCCCTCCCCCTTGGTTTGGTGCCCCTGTTCACCTGCTTCACCATCCTGCCACAACCTACACCCACCATATTTCATGCTCTGCTGCCTGCTGCCAATGCCCACTATGTTCTATGCATGGCCCCTGGTGGTCAGCACATGTCATAGTGACCAGGTTGTTTAGTTGTTCTGCCATTTGGTCTATTTTCATATTAGCCTTTTATTATATAGGACAATTCTGAAAGGCTGAAAAGACCAATGGCTATCCTTAAATACAAATTAGCAAAACTTTCAGCAACTCTGAGCTCCCTTAGCCAAAGGTACTTCCACTAGCTTTTATAGTTTCTATGGCCACTCCTTTGGGGAGACATTGATTATTCCTTTATGAATTAGTAACTAGAGGGTCCACACATTTGGGGATTTTACTCCAATATTGGACATTTTCCCTACTGCATGATGACACAGCAAAATATTGCAAGAGACTCTTGTACTATACCCAGTTCTTTCACCAATGGGTTTAGTGTATCTTTCCAACATATTTTTCTAAATCATCTGTTCATGATATTCAAACAGGATTATTTCATTTATTGGGAGAGACATCATAGGAAAACTGCTGCTCTTGACTTCATTGGAAAGGACCTTATCAGGTACTGTAAACGACAAATACAACAGTGACATGCCAGACAGAGTCAATGCTTGGATTCATGTTTAACAACTGAAGAAGTAATTTAGAATTCCACACAATGGGAAGGCTACTCCAGCATGGGATTTCAAACTGAGAACACTCTGAGGTCTTGTAGACACATGATCTTTGGAATAAGCAGATGACTTTAGACAATGGGCAGCTTCTGCCCAAGATGTTGGAGTTGGACCTCTTTCTCTTCTTCTTCTTATTTTCTATAGACCTTGGTTGTTATTCACATATAGTAGTAATTTTTATCTTACTCTCCCATCCTTAAATAATTGTTAGTCAGAATATATTTATTTTAATGCCATTCTTAAATTATCTCTAATAGTAGCCACTGCTCTCAGTCTAACTGACTGCTGGATATGCCATGCATCAATGGACTCCATTATAAAACCTCTGGACAATTCCAATCTCTTTTAATGAAACCACAAGGAAATACAGCTGATGGCATTTCTATTTGCATCTACATGGAAAGATGATATTAAACAAATCAACTGGTAAATTACTTGACCAGTGTCCATCTTTCCAATTATTGCAATCTACTGATCATACCCTATGTAATTCTAAGTCATATTTTCATAGGCATTTTAGGACAATGGGTTAAATACTTGCCATGTGGAAGAGACTAATAGAGATCCAAATATGTAATCAAACCATGCAAATCCTTGGTTCTGATCTTATGTCATGGTTACTTTCCATGCCCCCTAGATCTCTGCCTGTGCCTACTGAGTACTACTTCCTTCGTGACCAAGATGCCCAGCTCTGTTTGCTTCAGACTCTGCTAGATGTAAGTGGTGGTGGCTGACTCCCTTGCTATATATACATCAGGTTCTGAATAAATAGTCCTTGCTCATGCTTATGCGGGTGGTCTTCATCTCTTTTATCGGCAGTGCTGTTGAATCAAAAGGTTTTCTTCCACTAATCTTTTGGAATCTACTGGACTTGTGCTCCATAGGGTGTGACTCAAACTTTTATATTAATATTTCTCGTTTTCATTATAGGAATCCTATTCAAGATGCCCAGACTTCAAAATTCTAAAACAACTGAGCTGTGCTGTTCCCTTTCAACATATGATTTAACTTATTTTACACAAACAACACCAACAAGAGTCCCAGAAAGACTATTAATCAGATTCTGCTTCATCTCGCTCAGGAGTTTTATACTTATTTCTTACTTGTTCAGGAACCTATTGTATTCATTAATATTGAACAAAAGGAAAGGCTGAGAATGTTAAACTTTACCTAAGGTCTATGTCACTGGAAAACAAGTGATGCTTAAGAAATACTTAGGGCAGGAAGGATGGGGGGTAGACAGGGGGTGAGAGGGATAGCAATCATATATATTTTTTTCTTAAGGTGATGAGAATGTTCTAAAATTGATTGTGGTGACGGTTTCAAATTTGTGAATATAATAAAAATCATTGTAAGATCTTTGTTAAGAGTTCAGAAGTATTAAAGATGGTGCCTAGTAGACCTTCTCATGTAGACCAAAGGGCTTCTAATGATCCTTTGTATCCACATAGGCAGTCAGAATTAGATGCAGGTCCAACTCAAAAAGTAACTATTGATGTGGCTTTGGGGTACAGAGTGGACTGTTTATAAGAGTCCTAGAAAATCCACAAAATTTTAAAGAGAATTGCATTGGTGAAAATGCTGGCAGCTTAAATTCAGAGGGACAAAGTTCAGAACGGACTCTCAACTTCTTATGCTCAGGAAACTGGCTTCCAAAGAGCTAAACATCTGCAAACATGGCTCAGTTGCTTCCTGTTGTTTTTAACAGCTTGATTGAGATCTAATTCTTACACCACACAATTCACTCATGTAAATGCATGAGGACAAATAAAATATTATTAAAACAAATCTCACATGTTCTCAAAATTTTGAATGTGGCTGCTAGAAAACTTAAAATTCTCATATTTGTTATTGTTGACAAAATAAAATCTCTAGTATATTCTTATTTTTTAAACAAAAATACACAGCCCAAACTTGGACCTGCCATGTGACCGAATGATCATCATCCATAATGATGGCTTCCTGATTTTTAAATTGTTAGCTGCCATCAACTTTTCTTGGTGTGGCCGGTCCCAGCCTAGGGTCTGCGAGGTCTGTTCACACATTCAGAGGGAGTGAGGCTGTGGATGGGAAGCAGTACCTTCCAGATGCTGCACTCAGGACTGATTAGGGGCCTCTGCTTGACTGGCCTGTTTAATCAAGCCTGGCAGCCATTTATTGCTTGCTTGACTAAAATGTGCTGGATATTATTGCTTTAAAGAACCTTTCTCCATCAGCTCTTTCCAGAGTTGAGAATTCTCTCCAGGGCCATGCAAATTACCTGTGTGTGTGTATATATAGGCCAGGGATGAAACGGGAGAGAGAGAGAGAGATGGGTGGGGAGAATAAAGCTAAGAAATGTGAGCACTCCAAAGTGGCCCACTCCTGTTCATGGTGTCAAGGTGCCACCCAGAGCACTGGGCCTCTCTTCAGGGATCCTGGAGCTCAACCCTTGCAAGAGGGGGGTTGTGGGCCTCAAAGGCATGTAGGAACAACAGAAGAGAGCAGTTCTACAAGGACACATGCCCACAATGTAAATAATTTCTTAAAATTTCCCCAAATGAAAACCCACACTAAATGTCTGCATTTTTTCATTTATCAAACATTTACTCAACACAAGACACAAACTCATGGATTGAATGTAGATGGATGGAAAAGGGACGAATCAAGAACAAAGGCTGGGTTTCTGGCTGGAGCCACCCCTATGGTGGTATTTTTAAGAAAGATTCAGATCTGAGGTTGAGGAGCTGGAAATGAAGAAGGCTACTATATACATGGGCATTTTGAGAACCCTATGGTACATTCAAATGTAGAGGTGGTGTGGTGGTCTCCTCCAGAACACAATGTATAACATTCCCTTGAGTGACACTCTGGCTTGGTTATTATTTTACTCTTCTTAGATGACCCGACAATGTAGCCAGCCTTGATAACACTGGCGCTGACTGAATTACTGCCCGTGTGATCTGGAAGATAGTTGGAAAAACAGGTTTCAGAGGCAAAGAAGAGCCTTTCCATTTTGGACATGTGAAAAAGAGGACATGCCCTGGGCTGAAGGAAGATTCAGGAATCCTGAATTCTAGCCTCTGCTCTGCAACCTTGCAGAAGTGCCTTCCCATTCTAATCTTAGTTTGCTCACCTGGAAAAGGAAGAGATTGGACTAAATGATCCATCCCTTAGTCAACTGCTCCCTTTGTGTCTGGGGAACCCCAGTCTTTGACAATCTACTATGAGTGGTCCACGGATTTGAACCCCAGAGCTATCATTCCCCAACTGTGACCCTAGATAAGTTACTCAACTTCTCTTATGATTGATTTCCTTAGCTGGAAAAAGTAGATGAAATATACCTATCGTTTGAGTCATTATTCAGATTAAACAAATGTATGCTGTATAGTACTTAGTTTGATGACTGTCACTTGAAAGCTGGTAACTATAATTTTTATGTTCTTTTTTTATTTTTTATTTTTTAAATATTTTAATCTTTATTGTTCAGTTTATTAATTACATTGTTCCCCCTTTTTTCCCCCTATAGTTCCACACCATCTGGTACCCATCCCACACTCCGCCCTCCCCTCCCCTCCACTGTCCTCTCCCATGGGTGCATGATTTTTGTCCAGTCTCTTGCTGCACCTCCCACACCCCTTTTCTCCCCAAGAATTGTCAGTCCATTCCCTCTCTATGCCCATGATTCTGTTACATTCATCAGTTTATTCCGTTCATCAGATTGTTAATTCACTTGATTTTTATATTCATTTGTTGATAGATGTGTATTTGTTGTTCATAATTTTTATTTTTACCTTTTCTTCTTCTTCTTCTTTTTAAAGAATATCTTTCAGCATTTCATATAATATTGGTTTGGCGATGATGAATTCCTTTAGCTTTTTCTTATCTGCGAAGCACTTTATCTGACCTTCAATTCTGAATAATAGCTTTGCTGGGTAGAATAATCTTGGTTGTAGAATCTTGCTATTCAGCACTTTGAATATTTCTTGCCACTCCTGTCTGGCCTGCATAGTTTCTGTTGAGAAATCTGCTGACAATCATATGGGTGCTCCCTTATAGGTAACTAACTATTTTTCTCTTGCTGCTTTTAATATTCTCTCTTTGTCTTTTGCTCTTGGAATTTTAATTATGATGTGCCTTGGTGTGGTCATCTTAGGGTTCCTATATATTGGGGTTCGGTGTGCTTCTTGGACTCCTAAGTCAATTTCTTTCACCAGGTGTGGGAAGTTTTCGGTCACTATTTCTTCAAATAGGTTTTCATTGTCTTGCTCTCTCTTTTTTTCTGGCACCCGTATAATTCAGATGTTGGTATGCTTGAGGTTGTCCCAGAGGCCTCTTACACTATCTTCAATTTTTTGGATTCTTTTGGCTTCTTGCTTTTCCAGCTGAGTGAATTTTGCCTCTTTGTATTTCAAATCTTTGACTTGGTTCTTGCAGTCCTCTAGACTGCTTTTAGGTCTTTGTATAATATTTTTTGTTTCAGTCAGTGTATGCTTAATTTCTAGTTGGTCCTTTTTCATTTTCTCATAGGTCTTGTTCATTTCCTTGTAGGTCTCATTAAGTTCATCGGCTTTTTCTAGAGCCTCTTGAAAAACCTTCTAACTGTGGTTTTGAACTCTATTTCCAGTTGTTTTTTTCCCTCCATTTATTTCTTTTTTTTCAGTATTATTCCAAATTTATTAACTGAAATAACTACATCATATCTAAAAGGAAACATTGAGAAAGTTAATGAAGCTCATCTCTGAGTGTTAGGATTAAGAATTACTTTAATTTTAAAAATATTCTCTATTTTTCCAACTTTCTACTATGGGTATTACATTTACATTCAGGAAAACCTGTAATCTTTATTTTTAACCATCTTTCAAGGCTTATTGCAAATGCTGTTACCTTCTGAAACCTTCCCAATCACTCCAACCAGATCTGAGGATTCCCTGTTCTTTCTCAACAATACTTTGTGGATGAAAAGGAGCCACACACTAATCTGACTATCTAAGGAAAGGCTTGCATGGCAGTCTTGCAAACTAAGAGACCTAAAGTAACCACAAAGGATGATCTGAAATTAAAACTTAATTAAAAAGCAGCTTACAGTGGGTAGTCATGTCCTAGGCCAGTATCTTCTCTGACAAAGATCAACTCTTTACTGAGTCTCTTATCTTTCTGCATCTAAGATAATATAGCTGTAGAATGTCAGGGTAACTTGTAACTTCCCTTTGTCTGGACCCCTCAGAGTATGACAAATGGCACCAGGGCCAAGACCACAAATTCCCTTATTATTGTTATGTTAATCATTGAGATTGTACCTTCAACTTCCTCATACTCCAAGCTCCCCTAGGTATGAATGCTCCATTCTTGAGTACCATTCCTTCCCCATCTCTACAACCCTCTTTGCATTCTAACACCACCTAATTGCTTACAGTCATTCCCCACCATACATCTCCAACCCGGCACAGCTCTTTAATGCCTCTATATCTTAGTAATGCTATCTGTGCTGCCTAATGCCCTCCTTTCATCTTCTAGATAATATTCCTATAATCCTTAAATTCATCATAAGAGTAACCTGTTCCAGGGAGCGTTCTCCTCTTTCCTGCTTGCTCTTTGGTTAGGTGCCTCACCAGTCTGTTTGTACATCTTTCTGTCACATCATTTTATGTTGATACTGTTTCTATGCCTTTTTTTCTCACCAGACTGTATGCATAGTTCCTAGACACTGACAGTGAGAATTCTTTAAATACGTTAAAAAAACTAAAGCGAGAGCAAGCAACTTGTTCAAGGTTACACAATGAAGTTATGCCAGGGCTAAGATTAGTTTGGGATGTTACACACCTGATCCAGTACTGTTAGAAGAGATTCTCAATCAATGGATTGTAAATGGACTACAGCTACAAGATATTGTGCCCTTCAGAGATATTTGCCCCACAGTCCTATACAAATATTACCATGTTGTGATGTGTGAGAGATTGGGAGACTTTTGTGAAACTACATTGCCCCACAGTCCTATACAAATATTGCCATGTTGTGATTTGTGAGAGATTGGGAGACTTTTGTGAAACTACATTGCTGCTGTTGGCAACCATAAGGAGTCAAATGGTTAGGAATGATAATCTCAACAAAGGTAGAGGGTTCTTGAAAAACTAAGTAGATTTTGCTAGCACCAGGGCCCATACTCAATAAAAATAAAAAGAATGATATATATCATTGTCCACCTGCTCCCCCCACCAAAAAACAAACAAACAAAAACAAAACATGCACCCTCCTCATCAGCACTTGCCATTGGGCAGTTTTCAAATTATAATTACTGACCCACCTCTCTATTTTAGCCTGTCTTTGAGATGCCATAGCAATGAGGCTAGGATGGGCTGTGTTATTTTCAGCTGAGTTGTTTCTGATTTCGGGCAACTCAAACTCCGCCACATGATAGTGCTGGCACTGAGTTAAGTAGTTTAAAAAGTGTTCTCGAGCCCATTGCAAATGATCTAAGCGCTTGCTGGGGTTGCCTTGTTTCATGGCGAGGGCTCCTTGAAATGCTGGCACCATCAGGTACTTCAGGTCAGTGGAAGCAATCTCTTCCAAATCTTCATTTTGGCTGAACAAGTCGAGCTGCGCTAACATTTTGGCAGCCTGCTTAAGGAGCTGGAGTCCTTTCAACACTTTCTCTTGGACTGCCCGAGAACCAGTGGGCTCAGTCACTACTTCCACTTCGTCCTGAAGCCGTCTGCTGATATCAAACAGCTCGGGTAGCCATGGCAGCAGTAACTCGTCTCCTCCATTTCTTTCATATTTGATATCTTTCCATGTCTCTGCATGGTGGCTGCTTTCCTGAGTTGGTCAATTAGCTTTTTGTGGTAGATGTCCTCTAAGGGACAGTGACTCAGCCTCCCCACTTACCTGAGGTGGATATGGGTTGCACAGTCTTATTTAAGTTAAGCCTAGATTATTGTTGTTAGCACTAGGAGGGTTTGACCTCCAGGCCAATTGGCTGTGAGGGTAAGCTGTGTTCAAGTTGTATGGGCGGAGTCTCCAGGCTGAGCAGGCAGCGTCAGCTCTGCCCTATGTGGCACCTTGATCTCTGTGCTGGGTGGTAATGGCTGCAAGCACCTCCGAGAAAAAGCTGCCACTGAGCTCCACCCGCTGCCAGACAATTCAGCCTCTCCCCAAATGAGTCTGCACACCAACGTCTCATCCAGGGGCGTAAAACAATGCAGTCTGGTGGTTTCCTGAATGAGAGTAAGTCACGAGTCTTCTCTGTATGGTCACGCAGCTCTGCTGTTCCCAAGTTTACGCTCACTCTCCACAGCTTGCCCCCCTCCACAAGCTCGCAGACCTTTGCAGCTCCCGAGTTTCAGTGTGCTTCCCTACTGTCCAGTTTTACCTGTATGAGCATGGGTTCCTCGGACCTCACCTGGAACTGGGGAGTCCTTGCAGTGGGATGCCTTTGTCTCCCCCATTTAAGAAAACCGGTTGGGTTTGCAGCCACCCACCCTATTCACTGGCACCTGCACATGGCTCCAAACCTCTGACTCTGCACGTATCTTCAACTCTGCCCTCCACCGCTCCTCTGAGTCACAGTGTCCTATCTTTACTTTTATTTGTGGAATTTTCACTCAGCCAGATTTTCGGTGATTCTGGATGATGTTTGTTCTTTTGTTAAGTTGTAGTTTTGAAATTGCTGTGTAGGGCAGCAAGATAGGTATTTACCTATGCCGCCATCTTGGTTCCTCCCCCTTTATGTTCCTTTATGTTCTTTTTATTTAACTTGTTAACCCAGAGTTCCAAGGAAATCAACAGAAGAGCCCATAGAAAGAAGCTTTAGTTGATTTTACATGTTTGGCTAATTTCTCTGTAGGTTCACATGGCTCTCCTTCCCCCAATGCTGGAACGAAAAGAGGAGATTACAAAATCTCCACATTCAATAGAGCTAATTATCATTCATTTTCCACCCTCAGGATCTTTAGTGCAGTATTTAAGTAATGGCATCATCCCTGGGAGTTTTCCAAAGCATTTTCTGGGTGAAATCTTTATTTACAAAAGGGGAAAATAAGTCTCCCATAAGAACACATGACTTCATTTGGAAAGGACAACAGCGCTAATTGCTTTATTCACTTGTCACAATTTCACCATCCCCAAACTTGCCTGGAAGGAAACACATTTTTCTGTTGGGAAACCCTGCTGCCAGAGAGCTTGTTTACACAGTTTGCAAAGACGGGAACAGAAGATGTACATTTATTGTGTTAAGTGTGCTGTGCTTTGTCTATTACATTTCAGAAGCCAGGCAGCACTTTGAAGACACAGACTCCCTTGAGCCCTTTAAATTCTATTTAGTACTGTATTTTCCAGCATATAAGATGACTTTTTAACCCAGGAAAATCTTCTTGAAAGTTGGGGGTCATCTATACGCTGGGTGTCATCTTATAGGGCGGGTGCTGAGACTGGAGAATCTGCGGTAGCCGCATATGGTGGGGGGAGCTCAAAAACAGCGCCGTATGAAAGCAGCAAGGGCGGCACTGTACACGTACGGTGAAGAAAATCCACTCACCAGGATTCGTGGAAAGAAGTGACTTAACGCGGTCCCGATGATGAGGTGAGGGGGCACACCACCGGGAAGGTGTATAACTCCCAGCTCCAAGCAAAAGCTTGAAAGACTAAACACAGATGCGGCAGTTATTCCTACAGAATTGACATCATTGGTACAGCCACTGGATGTGTGCCTAAACAAGCCATTTAAAGATTGCATTGGAGAACAGTGGAATGAATGGAAGGTTAGCGGCGAAAAGTCATTCACAAAAGGAGGAAACATGCGTGCTCCATAGTTGGATGCTTTGTGCAAGTTTGTCATAAAAGCCTGGAATGATATTGATGCAGAAAGAGTATTCAAGTCTTTCAAGAAGTGTAGCATATCAAAATCATTAAATGGTATGGAGGACAACTACTTGTGGCAAGAGGAAGAGGAAGCCGAAGCTGAGACCACACCATCTGATACGGAATTCTATCCATACGATGACTGCTTTACAAATGTATCACAAGATGTCGTTGATGTACTTATGATATCAGATGACGAACAGGAGGATTTTGAAGGCTTTTAAAGGGCAACTATCACTCCAGCAAAACCTGTAAAAATACTGTAGCTTGCAGTTATTATGGGCATTGCTAACTCGTCAGGGAGTTGCCCGGCACTTGCTCTCTCTCTATTGTTTATCTTCCTCCTATCATCATCAGTTCCAGTTTGGTTGACAGCTTAGAAAACAAACAGCATGGCAGCTCCCATGGGTTTATTGTCTTATTCTTCCTTTCAGCTTTAGAGTGAATTAGGAAAAGTTTAATCCATTTGCACTGTTTTATGTTTACATGTTTGATGACAAACAGCCTTATGTTTATAAATGACAGTTTTCCTGCTAAGTACCTTCATGTCATAAGCATTTGAATTAAAATTACCATATTGAAATCAAATCTGATGTTATTTTTTTTTTTAATTTTTATTTGGTGTGCGTTGGAAGAGGGGTAGTCTTATATGGCTAGTATATCCCAAATTCCATATTTTAACTGGAAAAGCTGGGGGTCGTCTTATATGCCCAGTCATCTTCTATGCCAGAAAATACGGTATATGCTGGGTGCATGCACAGATACTTAGTTATTCCATACCTTTTCTTATGTCTGAAATATTTCAGAATGCCTTTTGCTTTGGCAACAGTATCTGCTGTATGAAGTCAATCTTGCAAAGAACTCTGATGCATCCTGGGTGCTACATTCAGCCCCCCTTGTACCTTATTTTAGCTTTCCATACACATAGGATGTCCCAAAAAATATACACACACATTGATTAATTATAAAGGCAGTTTTTATTAAAATGCATTTCATGTTCAAAATTGAGCTGTGAGCTGTTAAAGTGTGTACATTTTGGGGGGGGTATCCTGTATTTATGTCGGGAGATATATACTAAATTGGGTGATATGAATATATTTCTTCTAATTTATTTCCTTTTAATGTGCAGGGATCCTTGTACCAGGCCACTAGTATAAAACATAAAAATAGACTATAGAAATATTTGTCTTATTTTTTTGTGAATCCTCACCAGATATTTTTCCATTGATTTTTAGAGAGAGTGGAAGGGAGGGGGAGAGACAGAGAGAAACACTGATGCAAAAGAGACACATCAATTGGTGGCCTCCCACACCAGCCTGCACTAGGGTTGGGGATCGAGCTTGCAACTGAGGTACATATGTGCCATTGACCAAATCGAACCTAGGACTCTTCAGTCTTAGTGCCAACACTCTACCCACTGAGCCAAACTGGCTAGGGCTATAGAAATATTTTTAAAAAGTCATGAATAAATCTTTGGCACAATTACCCATGTGAAACTTCCTGATTTCATAAGGAGAACTGAAAAGTTTTGGCTTTTTTCCCTATAGTGTTTTTCCTTCTTGCATCCTTTGCTCCCTCATGCAAATAGATAATTAACTTCTCTTTTCACTTCATGCTCTCTAACCTCATCCCTTACTGCCCTCTCTAACCTCTTAAAATTGTCTTCAGTGGGATAGTCTACTTTTCAGTAGACTCAGTACAGGAGAATTGTTATCAGTCTATAAGTGGTGTGGACTGAAAGGCATTTTATTTATTTATTTTATTATTATTTTTTAAATTTTTATTGATTTCAGATAGAAAGGGAGAGGGAAAGATAGAAACATCAATGATGAGAGAGAATCATTGATTGGCTGCCTCCTGCATGCCCTACTGGGGATTGAGCCTGAAACCTGGGCATGTCCCCTTGACTGGAATCAAACCTGGGACCCTTCAGTTCCCAGGCCGATGCTCTATCCACTGAACCACATCAGCCAGGGCTGAAAGGCATTTTAAATTAAAGGTTATTTATAGAGTGGCCTCAGAATCACCCAGAGAGTTTGTGAAAGCAGATGGTGTTGGGCCCATGCTCAGCGTTTCTGACCCAGCTGGTCAGTGGTAGGATCTAATCACTTTTGTTTCCAACAAGTTCCCAGGTGAGGCTGATGCTGCCGGGCCACACTTTGAGAGCCCCTCATCAGTGAGTTAAGAGAGCAGTGCTCGTCCACGCCTCAGCTGCTAATTTTTTTTTTTAATTGCAGAGGACTTTTAATGTATCAGGCGATTAAGTCATTTAATTATCATAGCACTGCAATGATGTCATGCTGTTCTTATTCCCACTCAGCAGAGGAGAAAACTGAGAGAGGGAGAAACAGTAAAGGCTTAAGGTCACCAGGCCAGTAAGTGGCAGAGCATGGGTTCAAACCCAGCAGGCAGCCTTTAGGCTTCGGCTTTTCACCCCTATGCTCTACTGCCTTCCGGCCAAAATTCAATTGAATAAATTGGGTGTGATATGGAAACACAGGGGGCAGCAATTATTTTAAACTGGAAAGATATAGAAAAGAATTTGGGAATGTTGGAAGCATTTTCACTGGATCATGAAAGAAGAGTAGGATTTTGATGAAGCAAGGGAAGGCATGTGGAGAAGAGCATGTGACAACAGCAGTAATCACTCCAGTTAAGAATATACTAGAAACTTGTGTGATCCAGAATGTAATTCTCCAAGCTGAGGCTTGGTTGGATTACATATTGGATTCAGGAGAACGCCTTCCCATCAGGAAGAGTAAAATTAACCAACCATAGTCAGCACACCCCACAGAAGACAAATGCCTCTCTACAACAATCCTTTCAGCCCGTAAATAGACCTGACATTTAAGTATCTATTGTTCCTTGGGCACTAATAAGTCCAACTGGAGGCCCAGGATCATTAGAGGAATGAGAGCTTTTAATGAGCTCCAGGAAAAGAATATGGTTTAGAGAACAAGTTACCTGCAGTTAAGTGACATCAAGGATTCTAATGCTAAAAATGTGAGAAAAGTGCTTGTGGAAGGTCCAAGTCATTATAAATGAGAGGCATAATTTCTATTTTAGAAAAACAAATTAGATCATTCTTTTTTAAAAAGGGTTCATCATGGAGTTTATTTAATAAAACCTCATAATAGGTTTTACCCTATGCTTCTATTTTTCTTTCCCTTCCCTCCCCACGGTGGTTAAAGATTAGGCTAAAGAATAGGCAGTAGGACCTTGTTGTGAGCTGATAAATACATCTACTGGCTTATTTTTCTGCAAAAAGATGTTAATGGGGAAAGTGGAGGGTGGTCTCCCCAACTGTCCTACCAACAGAGTCAGCCACTATCAAATAACAGGAATTGACAAGCAAAATGGAAACTCTTTTTTGCATCTAACTTAGAGAATTGCCAGTTTTTCTCTAGATAGATGAGAAACCTTAATGTGTAAGGGTAAAATTGTAACAATTAGAATTTTACATATTTAATAGTAGAGTATGAAGGCAACCCACTAGATGCTTTGCAAAACATATTTAGCAATACAAAGTAAAGAAAAATATGTTCTATGCCGATAAAGAATTATCCTCACAATGGCTTTATTTCTATGCTTTTAATTTGAATTTTTCAATTCAATTCTCAGAGAATTGGAGGAAAGAATTAAAAACAACTACTCAGTTTCTTACTAGTGTACTGAATTAGAATTCAATGTAATAGTGGCTTTTATAAAATAAAATTGATTTTGTGTTAATTATTTTTTGGAAAGAAAAGAGTTAAACAGCACACCTCCCATCCATTTACTCCTTTTATGAGGGTGGTGGTGGAGTGACGAGAGGTAGACACTCCTGAGAAAGAAAGATGCCTGTGATCCAATCTAATCTCCTTGTAACATACTAATGCTCGGCCTCTTGTCAACCAAACTCAATAGTGTCTGCCAGCAGAAGAATCCTTATCTAAAGAATGCTTTTAGCAGATTGTGCCTGTTGTCTAGCATTGTTTATAGCCAACAAATCTGGAATATATGAGTTTATGAGCGATGCTTTCTTTGAAAAGGTTGGATAAGCTAGGTAAAAAATGGAGGAGTTTCAGGAGTGAGTTGGGTGATCACATATCTTAGAAACAGCATCTCTTAACCTGGACTATAGTTCATCAAATGAAGGAGGAAAGGTTCTGGGGAGCAGCAGGGTCCTAGGCCTCTCCCTGCTTTGCCTGTGTTTATAACTACTTGCATTTTAAAAAATATTAGTAAATCCCAATAATGAATGGGATCTCTGATTCCTATAAGTCTCGTGACAGTCTGATCTTTGGGTTGTTTCAGCTGCTCATCGTGGAGTGTGCATATTCTTTAACTTTTTGCTGTTTCCAGGAAGGGGAGGATTCCCGAAGGAATGGGAAACTACAGCTTCATTTTTGTTTCTCTTCTCCTGATCACAGATCAGGAATCAGTCTGGAGTTGATGTAAAGACAAACATTATTTCAATTGCCCAATTTTTGGAGGGCCAAAGCAAATAGTGGGTTAGCTGTCGAGGTTAGTTGGTGATGTTTGTGAATTCTTGAGCCTCCAGAGAGCAAGTATTCAATTGATGTATTAAGATGGCAGTCTGAAATTTGTCACAACTTCCCACCCTTGTTCCAAATGCAAAATGACAAAAAGGCATATAAACAAATAAAGCCATAACTGTGATGCACTCAAGAGTCATTTGGGCACTGTGAGCAATCCCAGAAACTTAAAATAGACAACACAGAACTGGAGAGACAAATCTCAGCTCAAGCCACCATAGGAGGTCTGATAACAAAAGTTGGCAGCAAAACCCTGCCCACCTGAGAGTGACCTACATACCCAGAATAAGAACCAATTCAATGCCATCCAATGAAGTGATTCATTGGTTTTGCCACCAGAATAGGTTGGCCATATAGTCTCATCTGGATGTCTAATTATGGCTAAAAGTAGAAGGTGTGAGAACCTGGGTTATACATAAAAGACAGTGTCCTGAGAGGCTAGTCCCTCTCGGAGAGAATGGTATGGGCAGTCACTCTCAAAAGTCTTCTCAAAAAGACAGTCTCTGCCGAGACTGGTTTGGCTCAGTGGATAGAGCGTCGGACTGCGGACTGAAGGGTCCCGGGTTCGATTCCGGCAAGGGCATGTACCTTGGCTGCGGGCACATCCCCAGTAGGGGGTGTGCAAGAGGCAGCTGATCGATGTCTCTCTCTCATCGATGTTTCTGACTTTCTATCCCTCTCCCTTGCGCTCTGTAAAAAATCAATAAAAATAGTTTTAAAAAAAGACAGTCTCAGCAGCACCTTCTGCAGTTACCTCTAAGCCTACTCTGCAGAGTGATGCATCAGAGAGTCTAACAGGAAATCTCACATATAGAAATTAACATGTGACCTGGTGTCACTAAGACAGACAGGACTAGAGAAAGACAGAGAGGGAACCTGAACTCAGGAGACCCAGCAGCTCTGGGTGTTAATCTGATGTGGTTCCTCAACAGAGTTCTGAGAAAAGATCTCAAGTGAGGAGCGAATCTAGAGGAGAAAGGTACAGTCTTATGCTTCAGATACTTAGGATACATTCCTATTCTTTGATTTATCATCCTGCCCTTGGTTGGCAGAAGCACAACATTCTCATTCTACACTAGAATCCACAGAGACAAAGAATACAAAACCAAACAAACTCCTTCATAATTAGGCCACTGCCCAGCCAGACCAGCATCATGAGTGAGAGGATTTTGACAAGGGTTTGAAGTCATTACGACCTTCTTTGGTTCTGATGGGAAACTTGGGATATTGTGAACAAGGTCACAGAGGCCATGTTTTCTAATTGAGTCAAAATTGATTACATGTCTGAGAGTTCTTGAGTTTAAAAAAGAAAGTATGCAAAGAGATTTTCCTTTCCTTGACACTGGAAGGAAAGGAAATTTCTGAAGAGAGCTACTAACCTCAAAATGTCAAGTATAAATAATGCTTCTGAACCTCCCAAGGAGAAAAACTCTAAACCAGAAAATAATTCTAAAAATTCCAGAAATGCATTGCTCATCTGTGCCACTTACTGTTTTCTGGTTAATGTAGAAAATTCATTTTTTTTGGTATATGGAGGGTAGAGAAAGAGTCCTTAAATGTTAGTTAAATGCTACTTAACTGAAAATATCTCAGAAAATATTACAATCTCTATCAAGACTCCTTAGGGAAGATTCAGACAAAAAAATTCTTTAAACTAAAGATCAAAGAGAAACAAAATTTACAAATTTCAAAATTTATCATTCAAATTCTGCTTGCCTTCTTTGTAATCTGTTTTGAGAAACTTATTTTCTTGAGCCTCAGGGATAATATGGACCTGGTATATTTTTTAAAAAGTAATTATATAAGACTAAATAAGCTAGGAATCATGAAGATGTACATCTGTAAAGTTATATCTATACTATCTTGTCCTGACAACATTTTCAAGTTTAATCATCTAACACTTAATGTAGTGCCTTGCTCACACTTGGCTATAAGTATTTGTTGAATGAATGACTAGATTTATATCTCAAAGTAGAAGTAGACATGGACCAGGTTGTGGATGGATTTGCTTTCTATGTTGAAGAGCTTTATTTTGAGCTGAGGAATGTTATTTATGTATTTATTTATTTCTCTATCAATCTACTTTTTAAATCAAATGTGATATAGTAATATAGAGTAGGAGACTAAGTGTTGGAAACAGTGGTGAGATATTTTAATGGAAACTTAATAAATAGAGGTGATGAACAAGTTTGGTGAGTTCTGTAATAATTCAAAGGATATTATCTTTTCAACTATATTTCTGTTTATTACTTTTAATGATGTCCCATTATGAGAGAGAAAACGAGGAAGCAAGATAAGCAAAAAGAAAACAAGGAATGCAATCACTATTATTTATCAAAAACTATGATTTGTATGATTTCATGCTGGACAATTCCAAGTGTCTGGGTAATTTCTCATCAACAAAACAAGCCTATAAGCTAGACAGCCTTGCCTGCTTCCCACTTTATTGAGAGAACTGAGACTAAAGATGCTTAAATACATTTGAAACCTCCCCAGATAGTAACTATTAATTTTCAAACCAGGATATGTATAACTACAGTCTTTTCTTTCTTCCACTAAACATTTCTTCTCCAAATAGGAAAAAGAAAATCAAGTTTTAATATTACACTGAAGGCTCCCTACACTGCATAGTACTTGAATTTTAATGAAGACCCCATCACCATCCTCAAAGAGCTTTTCTGTTTTTGAAAAACTGACCCATTCCTTCTCCTGGCTCATGTTGAAATTGATGTCTTCGTTTCTTTGTTTCTCCTGACATTACAAATTTATTTAGAAAATAACGACCTGATTTATTCCATATTCACATTATAAAGTTTTGGTGTACAGGGCCATACATTATCATCTCAATATTTTCAGTGCCTAGAAAGGCACCTGGTATGCAGTTGAATAAGGCTGCATTGACTTTTCCCCCAATAGCCCAATAGCATCCTTTTCAAACTTCCCTGTCCACAACTGTTTTTCTTCCTGGATATGTCCAGAACTCAGGGATCCTTAGATCTTCAGTGAGATCAATCCCAGTTATTCTTAACCTCAGGCCTCAGAGTCAGCCATGGAGTTGGTCTTTTAATCCTGTCTCCTCTACCTGCCTCATCTTTCTCCAAAGAGGCTGAAGACCTTTTTAGAGCATACAGAGGCTAACTGGCTCTTTCCACAGATCAAAATTATCCAGACAAATTCATGAGAAAAATGAAGAAATGGAAGTGAATGATCATAACCAAGAACATCCGGTTCTAATAGAAAAAGAAAGAAGTTCAGTGAAAAGTCACCAGTAACAAAAAAATGTAGAGTAACATTCTCAATGAGGTTGAGAACACCTTTTTTTTTTCTTTTTTTTTTCTGGAGTCAAAATAAAAGGGAAAAAATCACTGAAGAGGTCTGTGTGTAATGCAGCACTTAAGTGTCATGTTGGTCAATGTGTTGACTTCTTCAGTTCTCCTGATTTCCATGGTTCCAAGAGCTGGCACTTCCTCCCCTCCCCTCACTAAAAAATGACACTTGTTTCAATGAAATTACTGAATACTGACCTTTCCAAGAAAAAGAAGCTCAGACACTAACTAATTTTAAAAAGAGGGATATCTGTAGTGCATCAGTTTAAATTTGAACTTGAAGATCAAACGCTGAATTTCAGTGCTATGATAGGAAGTCCCTTTATACATGCACAAATTCAATGGCTGCTTAATAAAGAACAATTTCCTTCTTATATCAGTGCTTGGATCATCAAGTCTGACTGGCAGAAATGTTCATTAATATCACAATCTCATCATTTGGATTTGTTGCCATCCTCATGTCACCTAGTATACTAGAAATTCTATTAGGCATTGTATTTTGAATTTAAAAGAAAATTTATATATAGTGTGATAAACTTTTAAAACGGTCTATATCCTATCAGTGGAAAGAGGGCTGAAGTATAGAATGTGTTTTGGGTCTGCCATGTGAAGATTACTCTGGTAAGAGAGACAGTAATATTTGATCAATGCACACTCAAGCAAGACTAGAGTTAGGTATATGATTTGAGGCAGACCTCTTTAACTTTTTTGAACTCAAATTTCTGATTTGTAAAATTAGGATTTGCTCATTTGAGACTGCAGTAGACTGAACATTGGTCCTCCAAAGATGTATATGTCCTAACCCCCAGAACATGTGATTATGTTAGGTTCCATGGAAAGAGGAATTAAAGCTCCAGATAAAATTAAGATTGATAATCAACTGATCTTGAGCTGGGGAGATTACTCTGGATTTTCAACTGGACCCAATGAAATCATGAGTTCTTATAAGGAGAAGAGAGACAGAAGATGGCTTTGAAGATGGAGGCAAGGTATATGGCAGCCCGTGGAAGCTGGAAAAGACTGTGTCTGTCTCTGTGTTTTTTTTTTCTTTTCATCAAAACATATAAATTACATATTATTTTTTTCTTCCCCATGTCCCCCAACATCTTTCTGGAGCTGCTTTGATTACTTCACTAATTTTAAAAATATATTTTTTATTGATTTCAGAGAGGAAGAGAACGGGAGAGAGAGAAATATCAATGATGAGAGAGAATCATTGATTGGTTTCCTCCTGCATGCCCCTTACTGGGATCAAGTCTGCAACCTGGGGATGTGCCTTTGACCTGAATTGAATTTAGGTCCCTTTAGTACGATGCTCTATCCACTGAGCCAAACTGGCTAGGGCTGATTACTCTTTAGCTGTACACATTTTGTATAGGGAGATGGAAGGAATTACAATCAACCTTCTGAATCTATTGAGCACTGATCCACAAATCCAAACGCCAGGGAAGATTCATGGGTATCGGCTTCAGTAATTTCTGGAGCTGGATTGCAGTTTGAAACTGCACTATCGATTCCAGGTCCTGTTTATGTTAAGAGAAAAACCACACTGAAGTTCTTCCTGGTTAGCACACAGTGTTCAATGTTTTTCCTTTCTAAAAAGATAATGTAAACTTGACCTTCTTTCAGTGCCATCCTCAAAGACAAGCAAGTCATTTCTCTCACATTGTGTTATCCTGGGACCAAAATCATTCATTTTCTGTGTTGACGTCAGAGAACCATGCCTTTGATGGACAGTGGAGCAGTGTGGCATTCACAAACTGAGCCTGGCATCTGGTCTGATCACTTTAGGAGCTACCTTGCCTTATTAGTTGCTTCTGCCTCTCTTGGCTTTTCAGCAGGATTGAATGAAGGTATGACATGATCCCTTCCTAATTTTATTATCTCTCTTATAGCTAAGACCTGGCAAAGATAAATAGAATTCCATTCAGTTGAAGTGCAAAAACAATAAGAGGAAACAAGTAATAGAGCCAGCAAAAAACCCCATCATGCCATCCTCCTATTTACTCTTAGATAAGTCCTACTAGATGCATTTCTGCTATTCCTAGAAAATTGCTAAAATAATGCCTGTCTAGTGAGTGTGGATGTGAGAAGGGTATCCAGCCAGAAGTCTCACAATTCACGTTCCCTGCTTGTTGGCAAACAGTGACACTGGATGGCTGTCAAAACCTCACCTCAACTGAGTACCAAGGACAGCCTATATACAGGGCCTATCAAAAAGTAATGGAGAATAAGAATGAGGACAAAGTCTAAAAGAAAGATATATCTGAGAATTACCTAGTATAGGACTCAGAATTAAAATTTTGGACTCTGAAATTCTGAGTATTGAACACAAAGAAAACACTTTATTACTGTTATTGAATGGTATTAGGAGAGAACAGTCTGATGGGGACTATAAGAGAATAAATCATGAAGGAAGGATAGAGGATGTAAGGAAAGTTCACAGAAAATGCAAATTAAATGAAATTAAAATCTATCACAAGGAAAGTGAAAGCCAAATTGAAAGTATAAAATGCCAGATCAGATATGTGGGGAACACAACTGATAAACTTCCTAGGAATAGTAACAAAATAGATAAATGGGCTAAAACAAAATATATGAGACAGAGAAGACTAAGATGGAAAATTCAGCTCAGGAAGATTTTCTTAAATTAAGTTGTTGATTATTAATGTTCCAGAACGTTAATAATCAACAACTTAATTTAAGAAAATCTTCCTGAGCTGAATTTCCTCCTCCCCACAAAATTCAGAATGAAAAGTATCTGGTCAAAATTGAGGCAAAAGGATACTTCTAATTTTTTGAATTACAAAGTTCGATAATATAATGCTCATTATTAGGTATCAATATGTATTTTGACATATAATGATTAAGCAAGTATAACATTATGCCAGAAATGGATACCAAGACCTAAAGCAAGGGAATACAATAAAAATCCCAGAAAAATACCTACAAATTAACACAGAAATATAATATATAGCAAATGAGGCATTAAACCCAGTGGGGAAAAAGTAGACTATTTAATAATGTTGCTATCTATTTAATTAATGTTGCAAATTAGTGACAATGTGTAAAGTTTTACTTTATGAAAAATTATGACCTTGGGAAGGGAATAATATTTTAAGACGATGCAAAACCCAAATCATTCAAGAAAAAAAAGACAACATTGACTATTTTTTAAATTTATACTTCTTTCAGAACAAGGCATTATAAAATGGCAAGTAGTAGGTTTGAAGATTATAGTAATGCCTGCTACTAATAAAAATTTTGTAACTAGAATAAAAAGTAGAATAACTCCTATTAGTTTTTAAGCAAAAGGCAATCCAAAAGGAAAAAAAAAGGAATTAATAATGCACAGGAAAGACAAGACCTTAATAGGCAATAAAAAATGAAAAGATGTCCAACCTGGCTAGTAAACAGGGAAGTAAAAATAAAATCCGTAATAGAAAAATTTTATATGCAGCAGTATGGCAGAAATAAAAAATTCTGACAAAATAAAATGTTAGCAGGGATGTGAATGGACGTGGAAAGTCTGCTAGTGAAACTGCTGCAGTTATTAGGGGAAGAACTTGGACTCTCAAGTAAAGTAAAAATCTATGGAAAGTCAGATGCATGGTGCAGTATTTTACTTTGAGGCTCTGATCCTGGAGATCTGTTCACAAGAAAACACAAACAAGACTCTTTCTGGCCTTTTTCACAATAATGAGAACCTGCAAAGAACCTAAATGTCTGTTCACAGGAAGACAATCAGTCTATTCAATGCCACTTTTAAATTACCAAGTGAAGATACATATACCACATAGATAATTGCAAAACCACAATTTTGAGTGAAATAAGTTGTAGAACAGTCTTTGGAATATATAATTTCATGAGGATTAAAAACATGCAAAACACAACAATAGATATAGTTTATGGATATGTTTATAAATACATACATATTTTCATACACACAAAGACATATACACACATACATAGTAAAATGTATATGTAGTAAAATTTTTAACTATAGGGAAAGAAAAACTAATTCGGATAGCAGTTAATATTGATGGGCAGAGTGAAACCTTCATTTTTCTTCATGAAGCTTCATTTCACAAACTGGGGTGAGGGCATCAGATGCTTTATGATTTTTTTGTATCTTTTGCAAGCACAAGATATGCTATCCAATAAAAGAGTAATAAGCAAATTGACCATAACTCAAACATGCAAGATGGCCATCCCCATGTGGTCAAAGATGGCTGCCCCTATGTGAACACAAAATAGCTACCACAAGAAGGCTGGCAGGAGAGGGCAGTTGTGGGTGATCAGCCCAGCAGGGGAAGGCAGTTGGGAGGGACCAGGCCTGCAAGGAAGGGCAGTTGGGGGTGATCAGGGTGGCAAGGGAGGGCAGTTGGGGGCTACCAGGCCACCAGGGGAGGGCAGTTAGAGGTGACCCAGCCTTCAGGGGAGGGCAGTTGAGGCTACCAGGCCTGCAGGGGAGGACAGTTAGGGGCAACCAGACTGGCTGGGGAGGGCAGTTAGGGGCAATCGGGTTGGCAGAGGAGCAGTTAGGTGTTGATCAGACTGGTAGGAGAGTGGTTAGTGGGTGATCAGGCTTGCAGGTGAAAGCAGTTAGGGGCAATCAGGTAGGCAGGCAGGTAAGCAGTTGGCAGCCAGCAGTCCTGGATTGTGAGAGGGCAGTTGGTCATCCCTCGAGGGGTTCCAGAATGGAGAGGGTGCAGGCTGGGCTGAGGGACAAACCCCCCCCCCATGCATGAATTTCATGCACTGGGCCTCTAGTTTAATATAATAACACAAAAGACTATGATCATAATAACAATTTACAATTCCAGATTGCTTTTATAAATATTGTGAAGTACTTATGGTAAGGAATATGATACTGGTGAAAGTGAATAAAATGTACTTACTTCTATCTCATGGTTTAGAAATGAATTATAGCACTTTATGCCACTGTTGATGAGAGGAATAGAGCTTATGGGTTTTTCCCCAAAAACTTAGCAATTGCTACATGTAGAATTACAATAACAAGACTTATGAACCTTTCAAAACACTGAAAAGATTAAAGCAAATGGAACTTTGTTCTTATAGCAAATGACATGAAAGAACAAGGAAGCAGACAAAGCATAAAAGAGAGAAATAGAAAAAGTATCCACCCCAGCAGGTGAATAGAAGGTCATTTAACTGAAATAGCCAGTCCTTGACCTGTTTGGACGAAGAATTTATTTCAGAGGTTTAGAAATCTTAACCTTAAAATGTGTTTTAGTTCAAATGGCATTGTACAAATTTAGATTTTGAAAAGAAAAACAAACTTAAGAGGACTATTTACCTTAGAAAAACTTGTATTTTACCTAAATTCATCGTGCCAGTCAGTTGAAGAATGTGTTAAATATCTGTTATTACATTGCTTTTGAACAGATCTGAATATAGGCAAAAAAAACAACTACCACAGTTTTAGTAGTGAAAGAACATAAATGCAGTTTCTTATCAACATTTATGACAAAACAATGGAACTTTGAATGTGTACTAATTCTCTGAAAAGGGTAACTTAGCATTGTACAACTAAATAATGATGGAAAATAACTAATCAGAATGATAGATTGATAGGTAGTAAAACATAGTGGTCAAGATCATAAACTCCAGAGCTGGTCTATCTATGTTTGGATCTCAGCTCTGATTCTTACTAGTTTAAAACTCTGCCACCCTTAGATTCCCTGCTTTGTTAGGACTTCCAGCTACTATATCTACGGTTATAAGTTGTTACAGTGAAAAGGTACCCACTGAAATCAGCCAAGGTAAGAGCACATAGGTCAGGCACAAAATTCCACTTGTCCTCTCTCAGTTGAGTTGTATGAAGGGTAAATAGTTCTCCCAGAAATGATGAGTGACAAACATTATCAATCGGGGAAGCTCATGCAGCATCGGTGTCCAGAGATTTTATTGGGATTTGATCTTGTCTGCATATTGTGCTCATGTGGCTGCCCTCAGCTACTTGGTCTCCAGTCTCTCCAGAGGTCAAATTGGCACAGCAAGGGCCACCAAGTTCCCCATCATAAATCAGACTATTAGAATGAACTGTTTGTATGGACCAAGTTCCAGGTGTACAGTCAGTCTTATCAGGCAGGATATTCTAAGGGTGAAGAGATTATCTCCCAGGGGTTGGCCAGGGACCAATTGACTCTGGATTCTTTGGTTTGAGAGCCCCAAACCTGCAGAGTTAAACCTTTACTAGAGGTTTATTATAAAGATATAATCTAGAGATACTACTTGTGGGAATTTAAAACAACAATATCACACTGGGAAACTTTTTCAAAATTTCTAAGAAAACTAAAGCTACACCTATCCTGTGACCAAGAAATTATATTCATAGGTATATACAAGGATAAATAAATGCATATATCCATGAAATAGTTCATAAGAAGATCCATAGCAGCTTTAGTTATCATATTAAAAGTGGAAACAGAATAAAGTAATCAAATTGTTGTACATTTACACAATGGAACACTATTCAGAAATTAAAAGGAATATACTTACATACCTAAAAGTTTTGAATAAGTATCTAAAACATGCTTTTGATCAAAATAAGATAAACACAAAAACTACAGCCTACAAAATTCCTTGAATATGAAGTTCAATAATTGTCCAGGTGTACCTAATTTATATACATCAGAATAATGGTCAAATAATTGGGGGGAGATATTGGCAGGAGGGAACCTTCTGAATTGTTGAAAATACTATATTTTGACATAGAAGATAGTTAGTTGTACAGATATAGACATGAAAAATTCATTGAGCCAAACAATATATTTTTATTTTATTATACATATATTTTTCTTTAAATTAAAAATTGCTTGTACTTTTAATTTCTCAGAAGTTCCTACCACGTGGTATGCTCTAAAATAGTACATTTGAGTGAATGAACAAATAAATGAATCCTTATCTTGATACCTTGGCTCTGTTTTCATGCTTATCAAGCCTCATTCCAAAAGTAAATTTGTCTATCTTGTTAAATTATCCATAAAAAGAGAATGCAATGAGCAGAAGACACAGGCAGAGCAGTTCTCTTGATTATTTTGTTTTTATTATAACTGAATATGTTGTCATTCTAGCACTTATAGGTCAGTAATAGAATCCAATAGCTAAGAGCTGCACTATCACTGGATATATTAGTAACTTTAAGTAAAGAAAGATGAAAATGAGACCTTGAAATACAGGGACCTCAGTAGGACTTTTGCCTCTGTGTAATATACTTGTCTGGGTAATCTGTCAGCCTTTGTAAGGCTAAAAACAAAATAAAACGAAACTTAAAAACCCCACACCATTCAGTTCATAAGAAGATCCATAGCAGCTTTAGTTATCACATTAAAAGTGGAAACAGAATAACAAGTAATAATAAGTAATTTGATTCTGGTCAAGGGTATGTACCTTGGTTGCAGGCACATTTCCTTAAATGTCTCTATCAAACTGTATGATATATTAATTTATTGAAAACTCTAGGTTATTGTGAGCCTTTTGGGTGGTATTGTGTGATATGATTGTTCATAGCACACTAGATTGTTGGGTCTAGAAGAGATCTTAATGGCCATCTTGTGCATTTTCAAGGAGAAGAAATTAGAAATTTCTTTACTAGAGATTCAAGGACTTTGGGCTCTTGGTGGATTTGTTGAGCTCTTGGTATGAACTAACTCTGAATTTCCTGCCCCATGACTTCTTTTTACGTGAGGTCAATAAATTCCCATGTGTCTACTAACCCATTTTTAATAAAAAAATGTTTTCCTTGACACAGGAATATTTCTAACTAATGTAAAACCCCTAACATATTGTCTACTATAGACTCAATCCTTTTACAAAGGCAGCATTTGAAAGCCTAGAGAAATTAATATCCTGAATGATACCTGACTTCTCACCATCAATACTTCAGCAACAGTGGTGAAATATCTTTAAACTATTGAAAGAAAAGAACTTGGGACTTAGAATTTACATTTAACTAAGAATCCACCTAAACAAAATAATGCAATATGATTCCTGCATGCAAAGTTTTTTGGGAGTTTGACCACATTAAGCTCTTTGAAAGAGCTTTTGATAAGTAGATCCTAATAAGATAAAGCATAAATCTGGAAATAATAATAAAGTATGTGAAATATAAATAAATATTTTAATAAGTTATAGTATATTCTCAATAAGGAATTCCTTATAAAAATATTTCTAATAACCTAGAAGTCTAAGAGTGATGGTAAGAGATGAGAGCTGCTTTGAGAGAAATATACATATTGCTATATTTGGGGCATTAAAAGAAAAAAAATTTAAGTGTGAATATCACTAAGTTGGAATTAAATCTCTCTAATAGAAGGTGGAGAGAAGTAAAACTAAAACAAAAAAGAGCTTAGTAACTGGAAAACAGAAAATTAAGGCACAAAAATAAATCATGATATTTATATATATACACACCTATATTCAGGGTGGAGCAAAAGTAGGTTTGCAGTTGTCAGTATGTGAAACAGAAAGTTTATTCTTTATTATTACTTATTGTATTATTTTTCATAGGAGCATCTGTAAACCCATTTTTGCCCCACCTGTAAAGTAAATTTTAATAAATAAAAACTGGTTAAACTCATTGGTTAAAGATAGCAATACTACCCTAACCAATTTGGCTCAGTGGATAGAGCATCGGCCTGCAAACTGAAAGGTCCCAGATTCGATTCTGGTCAAGGGCATGTACCTTGGTTGCGGGCACATCTCCAGTAGGAGGTGTGCAGGAGACAGCTGATCAATATTTCTCTCTCATCAATGTTTCTAACTCTCTCTCACTTTCCCTTCCTCTCTGTAAAAAGAAAAACCGATAAAAAATATATATATTTTAAAAATAGCAATACTCTGTATTAGGTAACAAGAGCAAAAAACAGCAACAATAAACATATAATAAACTCATATTTCATCACTGATGTCTGTGGGAGGCATTTTTTTTGGTAAAATACATACTTAATGGACAGACAGGGGAGAAAAACAAAGTTAATGTAAAAACATGAGGCAAATGTAAATAAGATAGAACACAGAGTAGTGATTTTAGTATAGCACAAGATAGATTTTATGGCAAAAGCACAGTCAGTAGTGACAAAGAGGAATGTTGTTTAGTATGAAAAACAGTAACAGATCCAGAAGATAGAACAATCAACAAAGAAATGCATATAACCATATATATATACATACATATATATATATATATATATGTATATATATATATATGTATGTATATATATGTTAAACAACAAGTGATAGATTAACTTAGTGATTAATTGTGTAGATAGAGATTTTAACACACCCCACTCAGAAACTGGTAGAAAGAAGAGAAAAAAATAAGCAAAGATCATAGATTTGTATGAGTTGATTAGTGAATATAATATAGAGATATGTAGAGAACGTTCTATAGTTATTTGAATAGGCACAAAAATCTATCCTGTACTAGACCACAAATCTATCTTTAAACATTTCTTAACATTTTCCCATACAGTATTTCTTATACATGATACATATAAAGTTAGAAATGAACATCCAAAAGAGTATAATTTTAAGTCACTTATGTCTTTAAACCAATAAAGTACTTATAGAAAACCCATGTTGAAGAAGATATATATAATAAATAACAAAATAGTTAGAGGTAGATGACAATGAAACAATACATAACATGTGTGAGACGTTAACAGATATATATGTATTTTTAATTAATTGATAAGAAAGCTAGAATGACCAAAAAATGCATGATCTAACTTAAATCTAGAAAAACGAGTAGAAAAGTCTTGGACTTCCAGGAGTAGGGCAGTCCAAGTGTTCTAAAAAAGCTCAGCTGCCTTAAAAAAAATACAGATACTGGCTAATTTACAACACATTTATTTTAAGTGCATTTCTGAGTGCACAAGAAAGTCTGGGAAACCTCCAAGGGACCACAAGGAAAGAGGAAAGAGGTCTGAAACTACATAGAGAGCTGCCTGAGAACTTGCACATACCTGCCTCTCTATCACCTAAGCCAACATCGGGAACTCCAAATTTGGAGTGTTATTCCTGTTGAGAGAATTAGAGGTAACCAAGACAATGAGTCCTTTAGAAGCTGACCCAAAACTATGAATTCTTGTGCAGGAATTTAGGAATGATTGCCAGAGAAAGCTAGTAAAAAATGTAGAACACAGGAGAGGAAAGCGGGGGAAGCCAAGCAAAGGTGTAATTAATCTCAGGCAGAGTTCATGCTTTGATCTGGCTCACATATTTAAAAGATGAATTTGTTCACGGTATGAAAAATACTCTGGTGGTAGAGCGAGAGTGGGAGATTTGGAGACCAATTGGATGGCTCCTTGAAGTCGTCAAGGAGAGAGAAAATAGGAGAGATGAGCAGTTAGACAACATTTTATGGCTTATTTGGATGTGGTATGTGGGAGAAAGACAAAAGTTCATGAAGAATTTTAAAGTTTGCACCTCAGATATTGGGTACTTGGTGCCTTTTGCAGAGATGAGTAATGATATAGGAAATGTGAAATGATTTAGAGTTGAGCTTGAGGTGCCTATTACATACACAACTGGATATGCTGAGCAAGCCGATGGCAATACAAGCCTAGATTTCAGGGCAAGGTAAAAAGTGAACCTAAATTTGGGAGTGATTGGCTTACTGGAATAATAGGTCCCAATGACATAACAGAGAGAGTTTACCTAGAGAAATAGTCCATAGATTGGAGCTGGGGACACACTGACATCTAGAGTTTGGCAAGGGAAGGGAAATCTGACCAAAGAATTTTAAAGAGAGGAAAGAAAATGTTATTAGTAAAAAAAAGTAACATCAAAAGTAACTTTGAGGACACAGATATTACAAAACGCAACTTTGCTAAAGGAAGAACAGAAAGCCTAGATTCCTAATAAAATGCAAGTGTCAAGGTACTGCAAGATGGTTTTCAGCTTCCACAAAAGATGCTTGGGGCCACTGTTTCTGAGAAGCTATACGTTCATAGTTATAACCTGCTATTCGTTGACTGGTTACTGATAATAAAGATATGTATCTTGTTTTTCAAAGCTTCTTTGTGTTTCATCCCATTTTAAGTTCATAGCAACTCTTACTCAGGATACATGATAAAATTTTAATAGCCATTTGTAGATCAGAGAGTTGAGGTTCAGTAGGTGAAGTGGTTTCTGCAAAGTCACATCACGAATTAATGCAACTAAGGTCTCTTGAATCCTACTTCTTTCTATTTACATTGTATTTATTCAAGCATTTAAAAATTATATTCACTATGTTTGTTATCCAGGAGAGCATTTTATAGGTAAATGCATATACATAAGACAAAAAAATGTCAAGGGAATATCTTCAGTGTTCATCCATTCCATATAACTATCCACAGATTTATCAGTCCATTCATAAATTCAATAAATAATTTGAACACCTTCCATGTGCCCCAGACACCCTGTTACATGGATATTAAAAGATGAGGAAGAGGACACTTACCCTCAAGATGGTTTTATCTCAGGGGTATTTTCATACTTTTACTCAATATGCAATAATGGTAATTTCTTATACTTTTCTGTGATTAGTTAGTGTCTAAGTTGAGAGAAGTGTTCAGATTTCATCATGGGCTTTAACTTCTCCAGAGTAACAAGTTCTAACTTATTGGGAGAGAGGTTTATGTTTTATTTTCGCATTTGAAAGTACAGTTTGTAGATGCATAGGCTGTTAAAAGAGACCTTGGATATCAGTAATCTAACACTTTCTGGGGAACTAGAGGTCCTGAGAAGTGAAAGTGATTGGACCAAGCCACAAAGCTAATCCATAGCATTGACATTGAAAGGCACCCTGTTTTTTAGAGCAGTTTCTCAGATTGCAAAGTTCTGGGCAAAGATGCTTTCTGGTTTCCAAAAGTTTCCAAGAAGTTCATTTTGGAAATTCCATGAGTTTATCACTCAAGAATTAATTTTACCAAACCAGATGGCATTGTTGGCAAGAATGGGGTGTCACAATCTATTTTTTTCTTCAGGCTTCATATCCTTATCTACATAATGAGCACAATCAGAGAAGAAACTTACATTTCATTATAGAATTCAGATGATCGATGTTGGTTATTTGAGATTTTAGTCAGATACTGTCATATTTGAGAGAATAATTTATTAGTTTCTTAAATAGCACACATATTTTTTCCTTTTTTAGCTTGAGTAAGAAGTCCCTTATTAATAATATTACATTAATCTTCTTAATCTCATCTGAAAACCAAATTACTAATGTGAAGCTTCCAGCAATATTTTTTTAAAAAATATATTTTATTGATTTTTCACAGAGAGGAAGAGAGAGGGATAGAAAGTCAGAAACATCGATGAGAGAGAAACATCGATCAGTTGCCTCTTGCACGCCCCCTACTGAGGATGTGCCCGCACCCACGGCACATGCCCTTGGCGGGAATCGAACCTGGGACCCTTCAGTCCGCAGGCCGATGCTCTATCCGCTGAGCCAAACCGGCTTCGGCCCAGCAATATTTTTTAAGGCTTATTATGGTAATCTCAGTGTCTTACTGAAAACAACAAAGGATTGGATTTCTTTCTGTTCTTTAAGACTAGTTTATTGATTTTTTAGAGAAAGAGGAAGGGAGAGGGAGAGAGAGAAACACTGCTGTGAGAGTGTAACTTCCTTTGGCTGCCTCCTGCACATCCCAATCAGGAATCGAACCAGCAACCTTTCAGTGCACGGGATGACCAACTTAGCCACACTGGCCAGAAAGTCTTACTTGTGCAAAAAGTCTGCTACACATTTGGGTCTCTCTCTAGGGTAGTTTTTCGTATTATAGCTCAGCATAGAGTCTCCAAAACAAGCCACACCTCCACAGTCATTTCTGCTGAAGATTTAAGTATCAACAACTGAATTTTTCCACATGAAAGTGCCAGGTGTCACATTTGTTTGCACAGCCACACCCAAAATTTGAGGGGAGCAATAGTGGCATAAATTACAGTTATGCTTGTTTAGCTTAGATCTTTTAAAAGAAGCAATTAATTAACTTTGTTAATCTTTTTTGGCCTCTTAATAAACACTTGGTGATTGAGACCATCAATCAATGCAAAATCAAGGTCACAGAGTCATCCCAGAGGCAGCTGAGCCTATTACTGAAAAATAAGTTATTTTTTAGATGTTATTTTTTTAAGTAGTCTCACAATCACACTAAAAGTTGGTGTCATTGTTGCTGTTTTATAAATGAAGAAATGGAGGCTCTATAATTTGTCAGGGTTATACAACAAGCTTAGCAATGGGCAAGACCTTTTTAAAGCAAAAAAAAAAATCCCTAATAATTTGTTTAATACAATTCTTATAATCTAAACATTAAATAAAAAGCATAACACTCATACAGAAAAAAGGTAGTTTTGCCTTTTGCTTCCTAAGAAAATATTTAGTTTCTTTCCAAAGAACCCCTCAAAACAGTAGGAATGCTAGAGCCACTCAGTTCTTAAACTTTTTATAGCATTTATTGTTGGTGCTAACTTTTGGTACTAACTTCTATGTTGCCCTGACAAATATCTTGCACTGTTATTTGAAATAGTACTTCACACCATTTTGATGGCAGGAACCATATCTGTTTTTATCCTGTGTTCTCATTAATAATGAACAAAGTATCTGGCACATACAAGATGCTTCATAAATTTACTTTTTAAGGGATTGCTTCTGCAGCTTTGAAGGAAAAAACATTACTGGAAAAAAAGCATTGTAAGAATATTAAAATGACTGATATAACACATTTGTTGATCTTTCCTTTATTTTTGCATTATGCACAGAATTTTAAATGTTCTCTCTCAGTGGGATGTTTATTATTTAATCATGGAAAACAGAAAGGGAAAATGGGAGCTGGGAAAGACTTCACCTTGGAAATACTTCTCTTGAACCCATGTGGTACTTAATTTTCATCTTGGTGGATGTGAGAGCATTCAAGTTGGAACAATATTTGAGTTGCTTGTCAGGCCTGTTAGATAAGCTGGCATAAATCTTATTTTGCATTGGCATTCTTCAACTAAGATTTAACAGTCTAAAAATTCAGGTAGATGCTGTCAAAAACACCACAAAACCTGAAGGCTTGGACTGTTTTCAAGGAAGGATGAACAGGAGTGACAATTAATTTCCTTGAAGGTCACAGTCTAAGAACGATGTAGTGTCTTTAGAATTTTGACAACTTGGCTACCTTGAAGAGGCCCCCAAAGTATTGCTAGCAAATACTTAATCATGCTTCTCAGAAGAGAACTTGCTTTAGAAAATTTAATAGAATGGATTTTTGGCTTAAAAGTAGTTTCTTCCCCCCTGCTCCCCTACCCTTCTGGATAATCTACATAACAGAGAGTGATTTAGGATGTTGAATGTATACTGGAGAAAGCAAAATTTTTTAGGAAGAGATAATGAATAAAAGTTACATATGAGAGGACAGTAACTTCATCTTCCTCATCTCCATTTTCTGATCTAGCCATGCCTCTTTTTTTTTTTTTCACTTTTTCTCTCCTCTATCCCCAAATGATCACGTCTTCTTCTATAAAAAGTTCTTTTTTTTTGCCTCATTAATTCCCATTCATCAGTGAGATATCAACCAATGCTATGTGGGAAATTTCCCTTTATCCTTGATCCCAAAGATACCCTTGATATTGAAGGAAAAGCTAATTGGCATGAGTGCTGTATTTACATATCCTGAGGCATGAATGACTGACAAGGCATCATACAGAGGAGTTTTCTTGTAAGATATCAGATAGGTAAGTGAGATAATACCATATACCAAGTGCCAAATATGTGTAAGTAGCCAATGTCTTCTTTGAATGCATCCATTCTCCTGTAACCTATGATGTCTGTGTCAAAGCTGGAAACTCAATCAGCAACTGGTCTGGAAATCAACCCTCTTAAAATATTTTTATTTTAGAGGTTTCCATAAATGGGGTGTCATGTGAGGCACATACTTAGAAGTTACGTAAGTGATGTTAGTGAAGACTTTGTTGACTATGGCAAAAATCAATGATCTCTTTGCTTATGACCTAGGGCAGTGATGGGCAACCTTTTGAGCTTGGTGTGTCAAAATTTGCCAAAAAAACGAGTATAACTCGGGTGGTGTATCACTTCGAGAAAGAAACAACCATAATTTTGAGATATTTATAGTTTAAATAACAAAAATGTATAATTGTAATATATAACTGTATTTAATAAACCAAAAACTAATTATTTAACTTACCTGCTTAGTGACTTCTTTGTTCATCTGTCAGTCGGTTTCTTTGTTGGTCTTGGTATTATTTAACTTGTGTGGGGTGCTGTGAACTAAGATAAGTGAGGGGGAGGGGGAATTCTTTAACTAACCTGCCTCATAGTGACTTTTTTGTTGCTGAATTTCATTGGCTAAACCTGCAATTGAAGGTTGATATTTTGTAGACTTCAAGCCCAAGCAAGTGCTCCTAACTTCATCTGTCAATCTGTTTCTTTTGTTGGTTTTGATATTATTTAACGCTGAGAATAAGGTCTCACAAAAGTGCATAGAGAGGGAGAACTAAGATGGCGGCATAGGTGAGCACCTATCTTGCTGTCCAAGCAACAATTCTGAAACTACAACTTAACAACAGAACAAACATTGTACAGAATCACCGGAGAGCTGGCTGAGTGAATATTCCACACATAAAAGTAAAGGTGGGACGCAGCGGTGACTCAGGAGCAGCGGTGTGCAGCTTTGAGGTTCGGAGCGCGAGCGAGCGGTGAGGGACGGTGGCAGACAGTAAGTCTGGCTGGTTTTCTCCAGCGGGGAGGGCAGAGGACACCCACAGCACCGACCCCCCAGTTCCAGGCGAGCTCCCAGGTCGGGGAAAGGAGGATCCCGGGCACGGCTGAGGTCTGTGAGTTTGGGGAGAGTGCACGAGTAAATTGGAGCAGCAGTTCCTGAAGTCTGCAATCGGACAGAGAACGAGCAACTCACTCACTTGCTCGGAGACCACCATAGTGCTTTGTTTTGCAATCCTGAGTGAGACTTTGGCTGTGCAGACTCATTTGGGGAGAGGCAGAGTTGTCTGGCAACGGGAAGACCAGTGGTGGATTTACATTGCCACCCAACACTGAGACCCGTGAGCCGCACAGATAAGCTGATGCTGCAAGCCCCATTGACGCTGAAGCTGTGCGCCACGTAGGGCGGATCTAAGGCTGACGCCCCGCGCCCCTTCGACACTGTAGGGAGGAGCTAAGGCTGAAGTGCGCTGCATAAGGAACCGGAGCGACTGTTCCTTAGAGGATACCTATCACACACCGATAAGGGACCAACTCAGGAAAGCAACCACAATGCAGAGAAAAGGAAAGAACTCAGCTGTGAAAGAAATGGAGGAAAAAAGATGACTAGACATAGAGTTCAAAACCACAGTAATTAGGTTTATGAAGAGGCTACTAGAAAAGGCTGAGAAACTTAATGAGAACTACGACGAAATAAATAACACCTACAAAAAAATGAACAATGCCTACGAGGATATGAAAAAAGACCGACTAGAAATTAAGCATACACTGACTGAAACAAAAAATATTATACAAAGACCTAAAAGCAGTCCAGACGACCGCAAAAACCAAGTCAAAGTTTGGAATACAAAAAAGCAAAATCCACTCAGCTGGAAAAGCAAGAAGCCAAAAGAGTCCAAAAACTTGAAGATAGTATAAGGGGCCTCTGAGACAATCTCAAGCATACCAACATCAGAATTATTGGGGTGCCAGAAAAAGAGAGAGAGCAAGATAAGGAAAAACCTACCAGAAGAAATAGTGACTGAAAACTTCCCACACCTGGTGAAAGAAATTGACTTGAAAACCCAAGAAGTGCACAGAACCCCAAAATATAGGAATCTAAAGAGGACCACACCAAGGCACATCATAATTAAAATGCCAAGAGCAAAAGATAAAGAGAGAATATTAAAAGCAGCAAGAGAAAAACAGTTAGTTACCTATAAGGGAGCACCCATACGATTGTCAGTGGATTTCTCAACAGAAACAATGCAGGCCAGACGGGAGTGGCAAGAAATATTCAAAGTGATGAATAGCAAGAATCTACAACCAAGATTGCTCTATCCAGCAAAGCTGTCATTCAGAATTGAAGGTCAGATAAAGTGCTTCACAGATAAGAAAAAGCTAAAGGAGTTCATCACCACCAAACCAACACTATATGAAATGCTGAAAGGTATTGTTTAAGAAGAGGAAGAAGAAAAAAGGTAAAAATGTACATTATGAACAATAAGTACACATCTATCAACAAATGAATCTAAAAATCAAGTGAATTAGCAACCTGATGATCAGGATAAAATGAGGAATAGAACAAAATCTTGGACATAGAGAGGGAATGGACTGATAATGCTTGGTGAGAAAAAGGGTGCAGGAAGTATAGCAAGAGACTGGACAAAAATCATGCAGCTATGGGAGAGGATGGAGGGGGAGGTAAGGGCGGAGAGTGGAATGGGTACTGGGTGGAGGGGAGCTACTGGGGGAAAATGTAATTAATAAACTGAACAATAAAGATTAAATTTTTTTTAAGTGCATAGAGGGGAAAATTGTGAGTAAAGTCATTGCTATGTTTTTCAGGGTGCTAAAAGTGTCTGGTAATCGGTTCCAGGCACTCCAAATTTCATGTTCGTAATGGCACTCCTCTTGATTCTCCAAGCAGCACCTTTCCAGATTCTCAAGCTTTGACCTCAAGCCGACAAACACCTGAGCCCAGATGCTGTCTTGAAATTCTGCAAGTTGCATCTCCAAATCATCATTTGCATCCATTGGAAACCACTTAATTCCAAACTACTGTAGACTACTACATCAGGATACTTAATTATTTTTATGGTCTGTTCTAGGCTTCTAAATTGATTAAATCTATCACTGAACTGGTAAAGTACCAAGTCTAAAACATGCTGGTACTTTATATGCAAGGGTTCCATTTCATTTTGTACAGCTGCACTGGCCTTCTCAAAATACTTTGTTACTCAAGGAAAATACTTATAAGTTTTAGTTTCTACAGCTCTACACTACACTACAGCAAATGTTTCATCCTCGGCTACTGCACCTGTCCATGCAGTAGCTGAGGATGAAACGTCCTTCTCAGCATGCGGCCCTGTACTTCTCTGTATGCGACCATATCATCGCATGTCATTGAAAATGGCTACGCGTGTCATGTCATATGTTTGGCATCATGCACCTACAGAAAGGTATAACAGAACTTGAGAATTTCCTTCGTCAGCAAAAATATACCTTCTAATTTCCTAAGTAATGTAGACACCTGAAAAGGGAGGGGACCATTTTTTTTTCAAGCAACCCATGCCAAGGAAGAAAACTAAGTCCCTAAACTAGTGGTCGGCAAACTCATTAGTCAACAGAGCCAAATATCAACAGTACAACTATTGAAATTTCTTTTGAGAGCCGAAAACCGACTTCTGTGCATGGGCCGCAAAGTTTCGATCACACTGTACGCATGCGCCTGCACGTGATATTTTGTGGAAAAGCCACACTCAAGGGGCCAAAGTGCTGCATGTGGTTCGTGAGCCGCAGTTTGCCAACCACTGCCCTAAACCATTCTCTCAGATATTCAAATTTAGGGAAACCAAGACTGGCCCTCACCAAAAGTCATGGAGAAGCAATAGGCCCAGGAGTTAAATCATCATGAAGAAATAAAGAAATGAAAGCAAAAGCCTGGCTCTTCCATGAATCAGTGAGGGGAACCTAGGAATGAAGTTTCTGAAGTTTGAATTCATTTCTATGGATTCCAACCCAAGTCTCCCAGGGGCAGCACGAGAAAGTGTGTTAATCAAATGAGCTTTAACCTCACAAGGAAATCTAGGCCAATATTGTGTAAAACTCTTTGACCATGTTTGGCATGGTCTGCCCTGGAAGATGGCTGTAATAGTTATATGCACTGAAGTTTTAGTGTGAGTAGATTTCTTTGACCAAAGTCCTGGGCAAGTCTTCATTCTAGACCAGAATTTCTTAATCTTGTTGGTACTTTTGACATTTGGGGCCACATAATTCTCTGTTGTGGAGGCTGTTCTGTCATTGTAGAATATTTAGCAACATCCCTGGCCTCTACCCACTAGATGTCAGTAGCATCACCCCAGTGGAGACAATCAAAACTGTCTCCGAAAATTTATCAAACATCATTTGGTGGATTTGATAACCGCAGATCTAGATAGCTGGGGCCAAATAACCATAACCGTATAGAGTCCTTCAGGCCTGTGTGACACAACAGCTAATTTGGCTGAACAAACAACAATGGTTTGGAACACCTTAGAAACAGAAAGGTAAGTAACTAATTAGAAAACAATGTGAAAATTGTTAAAACAGTATGAATAACCCACAGTAGAATCACAGTGCCAGGGGTGATTGATTCTGCCTTGGGAAAGAAGTGGGCAACTGGGAAGACCTGTTATTTGCAGTTTTTATTCTAGTTCTTCCTCATACTAGCTTGAAGTTTGTATCAGGCCTTGCTTATTTTCCCTGGCTTTTCCGTGGGTGGAAAAAGTAAAATAAAAATCCAGAGGAGATCAACATAAGAAGGGCTTTTTCCTTTTTGAATTTCTGCTGAGAGCAGAAAGGATTTTTTTTCTACTTTATTTCTCTTTTCCTTATCCCCTGAGAAATTTAAAATCCTCTTGAGCAACGTGCTTGCTAGAACATAAGAGAAAATAATCTTACTTGGCATTTTTCAGTCTGTATTTGTGGGAATGTGTATGATTGTCCCTCATTTATTTAAATCTGATGGTATTTTAAAAAATACTTTTAAATTGATTTGAGAGAGAGAGAGAGAGAGAGAGAGAGAAGAGAGAGAGAGAGAGAGAAACATTTATGAGAGAGAAACATCTATCAGCTGCCCCCTGCATGCCTGGGGATCAAACCTGCAACCCAGGCATGTGCCCTGACCAGGAATTGAACTTTGACCTTTTGGTGCAGGGGACAGTGCTCAACCAACTGAGCCACACCAGCCAGGACTGATGGTATTTTTAATTTAGGTAACTCTTTTAGTGAATGATAATAGCTACATGCAAATTTATTTCCCCATTGGAAGCAGTCATATCTAAAGTTATTTCAACATAGGAAAACAAGTTATAGGCTGAATAGATTGCCAATCATGAAACAAACCCTCATTTCAATTGATAACATCAATCCTGACCCTTTAAGTGAGGGCAACAGCAGTTACCAGGTATTAAAGGTCTACAACAAGACAGTCATCATTTAAACACTTTACAAGTGTTCCATCAATTGATTCCAACAACAGTCCCACAAGATGGACAGTATTAAAATCCTCACATTGTAAATGTGGGCACTGAGGCTTGGCAAGTCCCAGGTCGCATAGAAATGAGCTGAAATGCTGGGATTAAGTCTGGAGGGGAGGGGTTTCTCTCAATGTCAAGGTCTGTGGCTTTAACCCTAACACTATTCTGTTTTTGTCCTGGTCTCTAAATATACCTGAATGTACTCCAACATGTTTTCTATTAGAAAATTGATACAATTCTATAGTGTGCAGCATTATTTCCCAAGATCAAATACCACAGCTTTCTAAAAGAAAAGGGCTATATCTTGTTTTCCCGAAAGGATGATAGAATTTTCATACAGACTTTGATGTCTCCCAAGGTTAGGATGCGCGTAGATAGCCTTGGTTTAGGAAGCAGGATGCCTGTTGCAGATGGAAGAGGGAAGCTTCTTAGGTAGGTGTCATGTCACTTACTAACATGCACTGCTGGCTTTTACAACAGGACAAATAGCTCCCAAAAGTCAAGTTTCCTTAGCCATGAGAGATACTAAAATAAGACCCTGTTCATGGATGTCACAGATGATCTTTCTTCAGTCATAGTTTGTAACACATAAGACTCTCAAACTGAGACCAGATTAGATGGATCTGAAACCATTCTTTCCTCCGAGGCTCCTCTATGAGGAGTAACATTTACAGCTGCACACTGGAAGAAGTAGTTGGGTGGAAGTTTATTCAAGCTTCAAAAGGTTCTCACTAAGTGTTCTTCATCTTCTTACAAGACTTTAAAATAATCGCAGTCTTCAAAATGGGCATCGAAGCCTCCAGACCTCTTCTGTGTGCAGACATGCTCTGTTACAGCTGAGAAAACACATCAGATTTGCTTGTGAGCCACATCATTGACAGAGCGCCGGGAATTCAGGAGCCTCAGGAGTTCGAAAGCACAGCAGAGCTAGAAAAAGAAAGTTCTTTGACTAGGTCCTTCACTTTTCATTATTATGCCTGAAATGTTACAATTCTATTCTGCCTTCTCACCAGGCGTTTACAAAATCAGGATTGCTGCATGGCATCTTGAAAAAGCATGTCTGTATCAGAACATAACATGTTCATACCTCCTGTGGAACCACCGAGTAATTCAAAGGCATATTTCATCTGAGTTGTCTACTGTCATTGTCACTGAGAAATTAAAAATAAAAATGTTCGGCTCTTACTGTGCCATGTCACGAAGGGATGGGAAGTCCACTGAGAGATCATAACTTTAAAAGTGCAGGCCACCATTCCACCCTGAAAACAAAGCAAACCCAAGAGTGTTTGCTATGACTGTTCCAAGGAGCTTTTAAAGATTTAGAGTTAAAATAAAACACCGCTGCCAGAAACAGTGATTTGGGACCCATATCCAGAGTGTCCACTATCTGTCTTGTCTTCCAGGGAGAGCAGTTAGGTTTTCCTACGTCACATAGAATCCCACTGGAATAAACTTCTTCATTTGTCCAAGCTGTTTGGTTGTAATGGGATTTAAGGACTATTATTGCACTGTTAGAAATAACATTTGAAAGCTACTAGCGCCAGAGATAAACTAAGATTTATATCAAGATCTCTGTAGTTAAACCAGGGGGAGAAGAATCTTGGGTCTAATTCATTTTGGAAAATAATATGCTCAGCCAACCTGGGACTAATTCCAACTTTGGAATTAAAAGGAATTGGGTTCATATCTTAGCTCTATCAATTTCTTACAAATTATTTAAATTCTCTGGGCCTTAGTTCTTCATCAGTCAAATGGTAGTACCTATCTTAGAAGATAGTCTTAGAAGGTAATGATAACAGTTAAATTGAATCATATAATTAAAGCCAATACATGAGCATTGGATACATAGTAAATGTATATAAATGGTAGTTATGGAACATGAGTGTGACAGAAACATAATACTTTCCAGATATTTAAGCTTCTTATTTTTAGGGAGAAAAGTTGCTATTTTGTTTAATCTTGAGTTTGGTAGTTGGGGAATATTTTGCTTATTATGTAGAGAGGGAGAAGGAAGTTTGGAAGGTAATGGCTTCCAACTTTTACCCTGACTTTGAAATCAGGACAATAGTTTCATTCAATAACATTTAAAAGGTATTACCTAATTTATTGTTTTCCAGGATCTATGCTAGTTCTGGAAATATAGATATTAACAAGTTAGATAGCAACTTCGGCCCCATAGAACTTGATGTTTACTATGGGACATGGACATTAACCAAGCAATTACACAAATAATTATGCACAACTATAATGAATGCTATCAAGGAAAAAGGCAGTGTCTTTGGAGAATATATAACAAAGAAAATCTAATTGAAAGTATTGCTTTATACTCTTTGAAGAAAGATTCATCCCCAATGGAAATGGGAAATTTCTAAGAGTTTATCCTCAATTTGCTTTCCAAAATCTTACCGTTCTCTCCTTACTTGGGGAAACAATGTCCTTGTAAGGTTGTGGTTTTGTTTGTTTGTTTTTAAACATATATTCTTATTGATTTCAGAGAAGAAGGGAGAGGGAGAGAAAGATAGAAACACTAACAACGATGAGAGAAAATAATTGATCGACTGCCTCTGACACCCTTCCCGCAGAACAAGCCTGAAACCCAAGCATGTGCCCTGACTGGTAATAGAACTGTGATCTCCTGGTTCACAGGTCGATGCTCAACCACTGATTTTCACAGGCCAGGCTTTCCTGGTAGTTTTTTTTAACAGCTCTGGATTACTTGTCTTTGTATTCCCAGAACTTAATAAAAGCACATTTGTTTATACGACATTGAGAAAAAGAGCGCATTTCCTTTTTATCTAGTATAACTTTCCCCCTGGGTACTGTCATCTATTCCAACATTCTTATCTCCATCTTCTTGCCCAAGGCAAAGAAGTTCAACTCAACTATCCTTCTGTCTACACCCCGCGGCCTCTCTTATTGAACTTCTAGTTGTTAGACAGGTCTAGAGTCCTCTTACCAGGGTACTAAAAATGCTTAAATCTTTTCTAAATTTGCCAAACTAAATATCCTATGGCTCATTTAGGGCACACTGCTCCTGTTAGAAATGGTAAGCTAAAATAAGCTTGAGGGACGATAGTAGGCTAAAAGGAAAAGATAGAGATAGATTCCAGGTTATTCATAATTTTGACCCAGGTCAGTGGTCGGCAAACTGTGGCTCGCGAGCCACATACAGCTCTTTGGCCTCTTGAGTGTGGCTCTTCCACAAAATACCACTTGTGGGTACACACATACAGTGCGATTGAAACTTTGTGGCTCAAGCGCAGAAGTCAATTTTCGGCTCTCAAAAGAAATTTCAATAGTTGTACTGTTGATATTTGGCTCTGTTGACTAATGACTTTGCCTTTCACTGGGTTAGGCCATGAATCTAGAACTGCTCTAAAAAAAGTGTATAAAAAGTCTAGACTTTGTCAAACAAAGTCTTTTAAAAATATATAATTAATATATAAAACATTAGCTGGTAATAAGCATTATAACAAAAAATATTCAAGATAAAAGAGAAGAGAGAAAAGTTTTATTTCTTGTCTGTATTTCCCACCTTCCTTTCCCATTCAACTTCATACATATCCCCCCACCCCTAATTTATGTTAAATTCTTGGCTTTTTTACAAGCATGACCTAAATATGTCATTGATTCTTTTCAAAGCTCATCTGTGTTGTAGCATGTAACAGTACTTTATTCCTTTTTAAAAAAAAAACTGTGATAAAATTTGCATCACATAAACTTAACCATTTGCAAACTGCATAGGCAGCAATGAATTCTAAATTACATGAGCTGACAAACATCTGAAGAGCAGTTTTCTTCCATGTAGCCAGTTAAAAACAGACCCAGGTGACTAGTAGGCTATTGTGTTTTGGCTGGACTAATGTGAGCCTTACAGTGAACTTCTAGGAAACCAAAATGGTTGAACCAAGTGGAATTGAATACCCTACTTAAAATCTTTATATCAAAGCAAGTCTCCTGTATCAGCTACAGAGCAGTCCCTTGTTTAGGGTCCATAGACTTTTATATAGCACAGGTGACATCATTAGGAAGTCGTAGTTAGAATAGGGCAAATAGCACCACTCTTACTCACAAAGGTATCTGTTCTGTGTTGAACCATTTTATTAGCACAAGCCCCTGGATGTCATCCATTTCTTGGTGGTCAGGGATTTTGATCTTTTTAGTTCGCTGGTGCCAAACAGTCTGTATCTTTAATTTTCTCCCTTATACAGCTCTAAGTTTCTTATCTTGTGAGGCGGAGGAAACAGAATTGAAGTTGGCTTAAGCCTTATAAAGCCATGTATCCTGGCTCTCCCCAAGCTGACCTTATCTCACAAGGTTTTAGACACACACCACGTGATAACCCCTGTCTGGGAAGAGAGATGGGAGGGTTAGGTACAGAGTGCCCCTTTCCTTGCTCTGCATGAACATTCCCTGGGCACTTTCACCCTAGTGTAGTCAGCACACTAAGTCATACATTCGCAGGAACAGTCTCACAGTTGGTTTCACTTAAAGATGATGACAAGGTGATTGACAGTGACTTTGAAATCTCAAATCACTCTGTACAAATAGGCACCAACTCTGCCTAAAACACAAAAACTGCATTAATATGCCTGGTGGGATGCCTGTGGGAAGTAACTTAGTTATTCTATTCTCTCAGATGTACTAGTAAGTAGGAACAATGATATCCTTTCCCAGGACTGTTTTGAGGTCTTAAGTAATTAACATATAAGTAAATTTGTCTGTTCTTCTCTGAAACAGTTATTGCATCTCAGCTCCAGATAGCCTTTCCATGCATGCTCTGCTCTGCAAGGTTGAGTTAAATCTTACAAACTAAATGTCCCCTTTGCCAGTTGACTTTCTTCTAGGTTCTGCCACTAGGAGGCAATAGAGGGAGAGGGAAAGGCAGAATCAAGGAACTCACTCTTTGTCTTGCCTGCCATGTTACCATGGTTCTTCTCACTGTTTATATATTAATCCAGGGGGAGGTTTCTGATTGCTTCAGTCACATGCCTATCCCTTCTACCAATCACTGCTTGTACAGAGAAGGGGTTTTATGACTGGCAGGGCCTTTGAACATGCACTGGCCAGGAACAGAGTTTACCTGCCACTGGGAAAAGACTCATGCAAAGGGGACTGAAGAAGCAAAAATATAAGCTATCATAATCGACTATCAGGTGAAAAGAAGAAAATAATTTTCAACTTCTGAGGAGTCTTAGACATTCAGTTATCAATCCCAAAGTAGCGTGACACAGAGCTTCAGGTTCCTCATGCCAACACTCATTTCATTGCCACACCGTGTCTCTCTCTATGTGCTCCCAGACTTACCGGACTGGCCCCGAGTCCCAGAGCTTCCAGCTAGGGTCTGACCCACAGAGGCATGAATAAATAGTTGCTTGGTGGAGTCCAGAAAACTTTTAGGGGTGAATTTGAACTAGATTCTAAATAACCAGTAAGCATTTAGCAGACACGGAAGGGGGTTATGAAAATAAGCAAGTCCAAAAAGGAATGGAGGCATGAAAAGGCATAATGGGTTTTGGAGAATTATTTTTTGAGTGGGTGAGCAAAACATGTATGGAGGTGGGGTGACGCATCTGGGAAGACAGATTGTGACCAGATTGTGATGAGCTGAGGATCCCTTTCAATTCTCTTGGAAAACATTCAGTCCCATGTGCCGGCCAAAGCTACAACCATTGCATCCTTATTTCATCACTGGGCTCCCTGTTTACATGGCTTGGACTCAGCTTGCTTCAAAGGGTACATCCCACTGAAAAGATAACCTGGAAGGTGAAGAGGGTAGGAATGTGAATGAGTGTTTCTAAGTGGGTTACCTGAGGACATGTCAGATTTCAGCAAAATATTGTCAAGCTGTTACAAAGTGGCAGCGAGCTTTTCATCTTCTGCATTTCTAAACCTGCATGTTTCCTGGTCCACCTCTGGCTCCGGCCCCATGGAGTCCCAGAAATGGAAGGAGGAAATGGAGCAGGGAAATCAAGTAAGAAAACAAATCTTACCTGCCATCCTCATTCTGCCCGAGGCTGACTCACCTCGAAATTGAAATATTTAAACAAAGTTTAGCTGCAATAGAGCCCTTGGAGTACAAACAGCTGTAGGCATTGGAACAATATAACAAGGCCGAAAGTGATGCAGGGATATATACATTATTTCTAACTGAAAAAAAATCAAGGAAAGGACTGAGCATTTTAGAAAGGCGATTGGGGAAACATCACCATCCTCACGTTGCTGTCTACCTTTCTGAACCACTGACAACAGATCCCCCCAGGCTGGATTTAAACCTGTTTAGGATTATCTTCACCCTGACTTTGTGCTTAATTAATTATAGCTCTGCCTGCTGGTGCCACCAGTTTGGGAAGCTGAGCTGGGAGTGGGGGCAGGAAAGGCAAGGATGAATTGGAAATCTTCCTGACCTCAGGACTAAATGAGCTTGGCTACTTGCAGTTGCAGGATGGGCAGAAGTGGGGGGCGGGCAACTGACCTTGGTTTGCCCTGGACTTTTCTGGTTTTAAAATAGGAAATCCCGCTTTTAGAGTGCTCCCAGTGCCAGGCAAACCAGGACAGCTGTTCACCCTAGAGAAGGTTGGTGACCTGGCAGGCCATAGTTCAAAAAGCCACATGAGGCAGACTGATGGTTTGGGGAGAATGAGGGCTGCCCCAGGATAGAGATGTGAGAATCAGCCTAAATCCTCAGGCACAGTGTCCTAGGAGGCACCGAAACAGATGGTAAGAAAGCTTTTAAGAAAAAACAACCTGGCCTCAAAGATCCAGACAAATAATACTTGTAAGTGCAAGCAAGTAACCTACAGTCCTGAGTGGGGTGGGGCTTCGAATTTGCCCGTGACCGAGGTTCTAGGGAAATACTTTAGTCTTGAAGACAGAGGTCATGGTGATAAGCAGGGATACATTCCCAGGCAAGGGTATTGAGTTTCAGAGGTAGATTTGCAGAGAAAGAGCAAACGTCTGGATAATTTACAACTGTTCACTGACCTTTTATTGGCCTCAGGATAAAACTCAGTTTCCTGACTTGGGCACAAAAGAGCTTTCTGATCTGCCCACAACTTTTACCATTTCTCCCTTCTGATCATTTTATATCTGATGGTTCCTCAAATATACCAGGTTCTTTTGCTCCCCTGGGCCTTTGCATACGGTGCTTTCTCTTCCTGGAGTGCACCTTCCACTCATGCTGTTCCCTACCTTCCACCCTCCCCTTACCCATTCCCTGACCTCCTGTATACAGTTATACCCTCTCCTCTGGGCAGCATGAAGACAGACCAATTCCCATTTTTTTTCTGGGGAAGTTTCAGGCAGTCAAGGCAACGCCCCAGGCAAGACTCACCTGCCTAGTCCCCACAGAACCACCTGTGGTCAGTAGGGATAGTTTCCAATTAACATGGATGACTCAAGCTCTGATAGCCCTATTTAAGCTCCATCCTCTTCTTTATCGACCAAGAGTTAAGGCTCTAGTTCTGGGACTTCCTCCACACTATTGACATTTGGGGGGCAGTGGAGAGAGTGGGAGATGGGGAGCATTTGCTGTGCATGGTAGGAATATAGCAGCATTTCTGCTCTCTACCCACTATATACAAATAACGGTGCCTGGCTTTCTCCAGTCATAGTACACTTGTTGTTAGACATCATTATTCTCTGGAGTTTCTCTCTCTTCACTCAGGAAAATCGGAGGCTGGACTATGGACAATGCTTCCCCTCCATAAAACTCATAATTTGAAAATTGGCCAACTTGGTTACTCTTTGTGCAGATATTGAGACATATCAAGCCATCCAAGGTCAAAAAAGTTTTCACCCTTTTCTAAATATGATCTATGTTTTCCAAGTATGTGTCTTGGGAGCCCAACTCTGTAATAAGGTTAATGAGAAGAGAAGCAACACAAATCTGTTTTCATCACTGTTAGCAGAACTTAAATCACAACACAGGAGGAAACAGCTGCTCTGGAATGCGGCGTAGGAGCAGATCAGTAGAGGCAGATTATTTATTAATGAGAGGGTTTCAGTAGTAAGCCCCAGTGGAAAACCCACCAGACTCAATTCTGTAAGCCTTCGCAGAAGACAGGGTGTGTATGAATTGCTTGATTGATGTACAAAATTCAAAACATTCTTCTCAGCACCCTGGAGGCTGTCATGCCCTACTGATCTCTTATTCGTTTATGTTAAGCAAATAAAATACTTCAGCAAGAAAATGTGTGTAGTATTTAATTAAAGTCACCGCTGGGCTCCATGTGTGAGGCTGGGCCTCCTTTGGGGATTACTGAGCTGTTGCATCCTGCCTTCTTTCTTATTTCTCCATTTCTCCTCCTGGTGCTTCTATGTCCAGCTCAAAACAGCAGGAGCTTAATGCTATGTGGAGTTTGATAAAAAAAAATAAAAATAAAAAAATGCTTTAGTATTTTCTTATTGCACCCATTTTTTTAGATAAGGAAACAGAGGCTTGGAGAGCTTAAGCCACTTGTCCAAGATCTTGCAACTTGGGGAACTGTGATTTCAACCCAAGTCGATGCTTGTCACCGCTTATAAAATATAACATAAGTATCTTTAGAAAGAACTAACCATGGTACATGGCAAGTGGGTCTCAAAATTTCTTCTCAGACCAACAGTATTAGCACCACCTGGGAACTTGTTAGAAATATCACAGTCTTACTGAAGCAGAAATCTTGAGTCCGGGTGATTCAGATGGATATTAACATTTGGGAAGCACTACTATGTAGGCTATATGTCAGGCACTAAGGATTTAAAAAGAAAAGAAAAAGACAGATTCCCTGACCTCAGGGAGTTCAGAACCTAGCAGAAAAGACAAGCACATAAAGGCAATTATAATCATATTTTATTAGTGCATCTAAGCACATTGAGAAAAAATGCATGGGAAATTAGGCAAATACAGATGATGCCAACTAACTTGGATAGAGTAGGAAAAGCTTAAAGGGAAAGGCGGTGCTTGCACTGGATCTTAGAGCATGTCACTCTGGCTTCAGTGACAAGAAGGAGAGAGTGTTTTAGGCAAGAGGGTAGCATAAACAAAGTAAAATAAAAGATGGGTATCTGGGAAAAAGCAGTTAATTTGGGGATGCTATGGTATGGGGTGTGATGCAGAAGCAGTGATTAGTTCACGCAGTGGACAGATGGTCAGCTGCCCTCTGTCGTTCTGCAACTCGACCTCCCACCTGCTCAGGAGTTGGGCTTTGTGGTGTGCTGGCTTGGAGATCTCATAGTCATATGTCACCCTCTGGCATTTATGAGCACCCCATGGTCTCAGATGAGGGACACCATATATCATAAAGGCTTGCTCTTCATGAGCTACTGAGTACTCAGTAACTCATGCATGTAATTTATACACTCACTCTCTTCTCCTCCCTTCTTATGAAGTCTCCCACGCTTGACATCAGCTAGGAGATGTCAAGCTGTCCAGTGAGTAAAATGTTGTTTGACAAAAGTTCAGCAAGCTAGGGATGTCACTTTTAGTTTATATCATGAATTCTAACTCAATTCTTTGTTTCAGCACATCATCTATCAGGGAGTGAATAATATATCCACATCATAGGACTTTGGGATCTATTTTCCAGATCAGCATTTTAACATGGGCATGGGCTATATTTGAGTACTTACAATCAAATTTGTGCTATATTCATCCTGATATATTGGAAGGAATGTCAGATTGGGAATGAGAGAGACTAGAGTTCTAGCCCCAGATCTGAAGTTTCCATTTGTGCACATTAGAATCACATTTAAAGTTCCACCTCTTTAATTTTGTGAAGTCTGTTTTTCTTATCTGTAATGTTGGGTTGATATAATATGATGCCTGGAACTCGGTAGGTGGTATTCCTTTTTTCATCATGTTTATGTCCAGCTTGCAGTATTGGAGGAATCGTCTCTTCAGAATGCATGATGTCAAGCCTGAGCATAGATTTCAACTCTTTTTTTCCCCTAATATTTTGCCTGTGGACTTTCTTCCTTTATGGCATAATGGGAGCTGTGTTTGTCTCAGAAGCAGCAAAGTCAATATTTTTAGTTGGAAACTTCCCCAACAGTAAGAATTCTAGTTGAGAGGACCCTCAGTTGCAGAGCTGAACTGCTGCCTCTACTTCCATTTGGGGGAGGGCATTTGGGTCCAAGATTATTTGATGATTCCTACAGGAAAATGGAAGACTTCACTGTGCTATCTTGAGCTCCAAATATTATCAGCTAAGACTTGCCTCAGTAAGCACCCACGATGTGCTGGGTTGGGTGCTAGATGATTTGCCATACGTATATGTTGTCATTTTATTCTCACATCATCTCTGTTTACCTCCATGTTAAGGACAAGAAGCCAAAAGGCCTGTCCAATATAATGGATTTAATCAGACAAAGAGATGTGATTGAATTCAGGCCTTGTGAGTTCAAGTCTAGTGTCATTTACAAATTCCGATTTCAGACCTACATTTCAGAATCTTTCGTGGGAGTTGCCTGGGAATCTATATTTTTATTGAGTGTCTTTCATAGGGATGAGTTTCGTGACTAGGAAAATTTTGAGAAAAATATAACAAAACAAGCATACAAAAAAATCTGTATTCCTAAGAGACACAGATCACTTAGGAATCAAGATGCTATTTCAATCAAGTTGGGCAACATATTTAGGGACTTCTGTGCAGTTTCCATTACATCTCTCTTCTTTTCCTTCTACAGACAAGGAACTGAGGCTCGGACATTTAAATGGCAGGTCCAAATTCTCTCTTGCCTGGCCTACCTGTCCCTCTCCAGTGGGACAACAATCAGGTGACCATTTATTTCCCAGTTGTGGTATAAGGTCTAAAATTAAGATTCAGTATTACATGCTGTAAAAATCAAGAGCGCTCCAATGGCCCAACTTCAAGTTTAGGAGTCCTCATATTGTGATTACTAGCATCCTGCACTTTATCTAAAGAGTCCTGTCCATGTTTGCCACCCCTGTTATTTTCTTTACTCCATTTACTGCAATCTGCTCTCACCTTTTCTATTTGTTTAGTTATAATCTGTCATACCCATTGGAATACAAGTTCGGTGAAAGCAGGGGCTATTTCTCTATCCTGATTTCGTTATCACTTATCCTCTAGAAACACAGTTCATCATGGGCTGAGTTCACTGCCTCATACATTCAGAGGACATTAGTTTCTTTGGTGCCCAAGAGCCTGCAGCCATTGTACCAACTTAACAAAAGTGCAAATATATGAGGACAAGATTTGCTCAGTGAGATGTATTAAACAGGTCCAGTGCTTCCTAGACAAAGTATCCAAATGCAACCCCCCTCTCCCCTCATCCCTGGTGATACTCAGAAATCTCATATTAATTTAATTAATTACAACTTTACCCCTTTCCCAATCTTCTTCATTAATCACCATCCGGTTTAAATACACTCAAAATTCATTTTATTTTTTTCTATGCTATTCTCATTAAGCCATTGATCACAATCAGCCTATTAATCGATTACTTTGTATACATATTGACACCTCCACTAGATTATGTGTTACTTGACAGCAGAGATTCTATCTGGAGTCTTCTATCTCCAGTTGCAGGGGTGTAGAAGGCACTCAGGAAACATTTGTTGAATTGCTCTGAATTCCTTCTGAAAGCAAAGTGCTGGGTGAGTCCCACTTTTCTATTTGTAGATGCCTTAGCTAGACTGCCGAATGCCAGGTTTCTCCCCTGTTTAATGGTGTTTTCCAACCATTCATCTCATCTTCCCATTTACCCCTTACTGTATTGTGTTGTCTTGATGTCCACATTATGCAAAGAATATGCCACCCTGTGAGGACATCTCTCACTGGTGTCTGGCTTGCCGGGCAGTAGCACATTTTTTTTGCAAACCTGACTGGCTTTGTCACATTCAAACATTTGTGTGAACACATCATTCACCTGTCCCTTCAAAGTCTAATTGATACTAATTAGCAAATATATCAAATGGGATTTCTCATTAAACATGCTTCAGTCCTGTCAGTATTTAGTTATTTGCATTTAGTAAAGGAAAACAGGAATAATAAATATTAGCAACTATTTTTTATTCTTTAAAATGAAAATAAGCCCTGGCTCATGTGATTCAGTTGGTTGGAGCATTGTCCCCTAGACTGAAAGGTTGAGAGTTCAATTCCCAGGCAGTGCACTTACTGAAGCCTTAATGCCAAGTTGGCTTCATTCATAATCTAAAACTCCCTTGGGAAATAATCAGTTGTATGAATGTAACTTCCACATAATTGCTCTAGATTCATTTTCTTCAAGTACAAACTGGAATTGAAGAAAACGAGATATTTGCTTTTCCTCTTGTCTTCTATGGTTTCACATTATAACTCCAAATATGTATATTTCCACAATTAAGATTTCAAAGATAACTAAATAAGAGGATTATATGAGAAATAAAATATACAATAAAACAATATCACTATAGAATTAATATATAAATTATAAATAAAAAGAAACAGATACACTATACTAGTGAGTTGAAATTAGTGACAGAAGAAAGCTTTGTGATGTCATAGTGACTACCTATGAAAAGGGAGAAATTCTTAAAGACTCAATAACAGATTGGATGCAGACAAAGAAAGCACAGGAAGTGCTTGGATTTACACAGAGAAGGAAGAGGTGGGTCAACATTTAGATACAGAGTGGGGTTTGCCAGGTTTCATGGGTGTTGTTCTTCCGGGTCTGCATTCTTTCATGAGTGATTCTATGAAAGTGGTTCTCAATCTTTCTAATGCCGTGACCATTTAATACAGTTCCTCATGTTGTGGTGACCCTCACCCATAAAATTATTTTTGTTGCTACTTCATAATTGTAATTTTGCTACTGTTATGAATCATAATGTAAATATCTGTGTTTTCTGGTGGTCTTAGATTCTACAGCAACCCAAGTGGTTTGCGACCCACAGGTTGAGAACTGCTGCTGCAGAGCCTAAGACTATTAGAAAATACAGATATTTACATTATGATTCATAATAGTAGCAAAATTACAGTTATGAAGTAGCAACAATAAAATTTTTTTGGTTGGGGATCACCACAATATGAGGAACTGTATTAAAGGATCGGGGTATTAGAAAGGTTGAGAACCACTGCTCTATGAGATACATGCATATGATATGTATTTGAATAAGTTTAACAGGTAATTATACATTTTTACTCACCACCATCACCTCCAAAATACAGATCAACAGAGACACCACCCCCCCCTGCCAAACACACATAAACCATGATTCTACTTCAAAAGTTCATAGTTGGCATGAATCACCTAGAGTGACTGTAGAGATGCCAGCTGTGGTTTCAAGGGAATTCTTCCCTAGGAATTCCATTTTCATATTGCTGTTAGTCAAAAAGAGAGAAATTTGCATATGTTTCTATGTTTGCCCAATGTCTCTATCATGATAATCTGTTTTTGCTTTCTGCATTGGCATCTACTCTGCCTCAGGAACAGTGCCTGGTGTTAGTTCTACCACTGTCAAAGAGCCCGGGTGAAGCAGAATTGACAAGATTATAAGATTTTATGTCATTTCCTTATTGGGGGCTTCTTTGTCATTAATGTCACCCTCAATCTATGGCAGACCTCGGAATCACTCTTCTCAAAATTCTGGATTCTAATATTGCTTCTGATTGAACTACTTAAATAAACCCAATTTTTAGCTTTTTTTTTTTTTTCAAAATCACTCTGAATAACTGTTATTATCCCTTATAATTACAATAATCACTTTGGCTCAGAGTGACTCACAGTATTAGCCTTCCGTACAATAAACCTTAGCAATTGTATTTGGTGGAAGGGCTGCCAATAAGAAAAGAGCTGATGGCTGGACCTGGCGGATCCCACCTTTATTGACAGGTCAGGAATAAAATTAAAGATGTAAAGCAACCCTCGCTAGAACTTGAGATTGGGAGGTAGTGTATAAAAACACTTTATTTTATAGTTTGTGAGGTTAGATTAGTTAAACCCATCCTTGCCAACTATTGTCCTTGTATTCTTAGGCAGCTATTTGAAGTTTCTATGTTGTAATATCCCCATCTGTAAAATGGGTATAATAAAGTGCCTATATTCACGTTTGTCTAAAGAGTTTTCATTTCTCATTTATCTGTACCAGAGCTCTAATATGTTGGGTAAATATTTTGTCTGCCATCCCAGTATATAACCATATCTTATAGTTTTCATGTAAAGATTAAGTGAGTAACCAACGCAAAGCTCTTAGGTTATACAAGGGATATGGGAAACACGGGTTGCTATTATAGTTATTCATTTTTATTATTACTTTTCCAAGGGTCAGAGTGTCTTATCTGGATCACAAATGTTACCTCATAAAATCCTATGCTATTAAATTAGGATTGTTAGAATTATATTATAGGATTTTATAGGTGAGAAAACCAAGATGAATGTGGTGGAATAAATTGTCAATGTTGGGGAGGGAAAGATGGCGGCGGAACAGAGGACGTGTAATCATTTGTGTCCCAGGGCAGAAAGCAGCTGAGGGTGGCATGGGAAGTGTTTGTTGGCGAGTTGGGCTTTGGGAGAAGGAGGGGGTCTGCTAGATTAGCCTTCCTTAACGGAGCGGCTCCGGTGTGGCTGGGTTCTCTCACAAGCCACTGGCTCAGAGGTGGACTGTGCCATCTTGAAGGGGAAGAGCCTGAAAAATTTACCGTTGCAGTACCCACTGGGCGGCTGAGACTCCCCCCCCCCCCCCCCCCCCCCGAACATTGGTTCCAAGTTGGCGCAGAAGCGGATTCCGAGGAACCCTGTGCCCTGCTCCAGAAAGGTCAGATTTCCCCCGGGTTTTTTTCCCCAGGGAGATTAGCGCCTGGGGAAAAAAATAAAGGAGAAAAAGTCCGGGGCTGTTGGAGCTGGCAAACATGGAAGAGGGCCCTTGGAGCTGGTGGCAGGGGTGATACATAGAAGGCAACCTATTTGGACCTGACAGAGAAGGCCAGCCTAACAATTTTGGGAGGAAGCTGGCTGCCAAACCCAAGGGGGAAAGGAGTTTCGCGCAACATATGAGCAGGATGTGAGCGGGACGTGAGTTTGTGTGCTTGCATTTGTCCTCTCCAAATTTGAATTTCGAGTGGTGAACCAGGAACTTGGGATCGCCTGGTGGGGGATAACCTGGGAGACTGCAGGGGCGAGCTGTTTTGCAGAGGCTGGGGATCAGAACAGGTGCTCACCATTAGAGAGGCAGCTCTGGGGTAGCCTATTTCCACAAATCAGCAGAGAATACCATAGACATAGTAGGATTTTAGTTCAGGCTAGAGAGCACCAATAGACCTGGAGGTCAATTCAGAAACACTGCCACCTAGGGGCTGAATCACAAATTGACTCTTGTGTAACACAAATTAAGGAATCAATTTTATTTCTACTACTATTTAAACTTTTTTTTAAGTGCTATTTTATTTCATCTTTACTTAGAGATTAGGGTTATACAGTCTTTTTTCATCTACCCTTTAGTATCTTTTTACTCTACCTCAACTTCACCTTTTGCCAGCACTCTCTTGCTAACCTTTCCCTAGTTAGTTTCTTATTCCCCTTATACTTTTTCCTTATTCTCTCTTTTTACCCCCTGTTAAAATTTCACCCCACTCTTATATCCAATCTCCAACCACCAGCTCCAAGTCCATACACATCTATCGCTTCTCCGACTTCACTATCCTAAACTGCTTTTCTCTCGGACCTGCTGATGTTGTTTACCTGACTGTTGACTATATCGATATTTTATGCATGTTTGTGAGATTGGTTTGCTTATTCTTTTCTTTTAATTTGTTTTGTTTGTGTGTGGGGGGGTTGGGATTGTTTTTTGTTTTGGTGTTATTTACATTGTTTTTTTGATAGATTTAAGCTTCTGTGTTCCCTAACCTCCCTTGATATTAGTTGTTGTATGTAGTTTGTATCAATATCCAGGTACTTGTTGCTGGCATTTGCTGGGATTAGTGGTGGTCCTTTGGGACTTTCCAACCCATATTTATAGTTTATTCCCTTTTCCTATCTTTTTACTCCTTCCCCTTTTTCCCAAATTTATTTTGGCATTCCATTTTTTCTTTCTTTCTTTTTTTTTCGTTCTTTTGTGTGTGTGACTGTTTTCTCTTACTCTCTTTTTTCCCACCTATCACCTAATTTACCTTCTTCTGGCAATCACCTTTAATTTGGAGTTACCAATACTGAGAATACATTCTTCTTCAATGCCTGGTGTGCTTCACCTGGTTGTGTTGTAGTTTGAGCCTTTAAATCAACACAGGAGAGTGAGAACTACATAACTAGACACACAGAGAAGAGAGACCATGGGGAGACAAAGAAACAGCCCACCAATGAAAGAAAAACAAGCCTCACCAGAAAAAGAGGTAAATGAAATGAAAGGAAGAAACCTGTCAGAGAGAGAATTCAGAGAAATGGTCATAGGGTGGCTGAAGAGAACAGAAGTAAATATGAGTAAGAACCATGAGGAATTGAAGAGGAATCAAGAGGAAATGAAGAAGAGCCATGAAGAAATGAAGAAAAACTATGAAGAAATGAAGAAGACCCAAGAAGAAATGAAAAGTGACATTGCTGAGGTAAAGAACTCCATAGAAAGTATCAGGAGTAGACTAGATGAAGCAGAGGACCGCATCAGTGAGCTGGAAGCCAAAGTAGGAAAAAATACCCAAGTAGAGCAGCTTCTAGAAAAAAATTAAAAAGCAGGAGGAGAGCCTAAGGGAACATTGGGACAACATGAAAAAAAAAAAACAATATCCACATAATAGGGCTTCCAGAGGGACAGGAAAATGAGCAAGGAATAGAAAACCTGTTGAAAGAAATAATGACAGAAATTTTCCCTGATATAAGAAAGAAAAAACCCACACAAATCCAAGAAGCTCACAGAGTTCCAAGCAAATTAAACCCTAAAGACCTATGCCAAGGCACATTATAATTAAATTGGCAAACATCAACGACAAAGTGAAATCTTAAAAGCTGCCAGAGAGAGACAGAAAGTCACCTACAAAGGAACCCCATCAGATTAGCAAGTGACTTCTCAACAGAAACTTATCAGGCCAGAAGGGATTAGAATGAAATATACAAAGTCATGCAAAGAAAGGCTCTGAATCCTAGAATACTGTACCAGCAAGGCTATCAATCAAAATTGAAGGTCAATTCAGGAGCTTCACAGACAAAAAAGGTCTAAGGGAATACATTACCACCCAACCAGCAATGCAAGAAATGCTAAAGGGTCTGCTGTAAAAAGCAATAGGAAGCAAAGAAAGAACACAGGGGCAAAGAACAAAAATGGCCACAAAAAAGTACCTATCAATAATAACTTTAGGGGAGAACCAAGATGGCGGCATAGGTAAACACCTATTGTTCTGCCCCACGCAATGATTTAAAAACTACAACATAACAAGAAAACAAAAATCAAACAGAATCGCCAGAAAGCTGGCTGAGTGAAAACTCCACAAATAAGAGTAAAGGTGGGACACTGAAACTCAGAGAAGCGGCGGGAGCACAGCCTTGAGGACGGAAACAGGTTAGGAGCCATCCTGGTCGTGCACGCGGGCTGGGGCTGGAGCAGCAACCCCGGCTGGATTTGGCCACTGGGGAGAGTGGAGATGTCCCACTACACGGATTCCCCAGAGCCAGGTGAGGTCTGAGGTCCAGGGGACGCACCCTGGAAGCGGGGCGCAGCAGAGGTCTCCTAGTCTGAGGAGAAACCCGGAGGCTGGGAAAAGAAGTTTGCGCGCAAGTGTCGCACAAACCTGCGACTTGCCCCCAGGAAACTTGTCTCCTGGTCCCGGAAACCATTTATTTTATAACCCTGGGCTAGACTTTGGGGGTGCAGACTCATTTGGGGAGAGGCAGAGTCGTCTGGCAAGGGGAAGAGACCCGCGGCTTTTTCTTGGAGGTGTCTGCAGCCATCCCCATCCAACATAGACCCGCGAGCGCGTGCACACGAGCACCGCATAGGACGTAGCTGACACTGAGGCTGCCTGTGCAGCTCAGAGACTCCACCCATACAACCTGAACACAGTCTCCCTTCACAGCCAATTGACCTGGAGGTCAAACCCTCCTAGGGCTAACAACAACAAGCTGGGTTTAAATTCAAAAATACTGTACAACCCATAAAGGATGGCAGTAAGAGTACCCACCTCAAATAACTGGGGAGGCTGTGCCACTGACCCTTAGAGGATATCTACCACATAAAGCAGCCACCATGCAGAGATATGGAAAGAAATCAGGTGTGAAAGAAATGGAGGAGAAAAGACGACAAGATATAGAGTTCAAAACCACGGTTATAAGGCTTTTCAAGAGGCTCCTAGAAAAGGCCGATGAACTTAATGAGAATTACGAGCAAATAAACAAGACCAACCAGGAAATGAATGAGACTTACAAGGAAATGAATGAGACCCTCAAGGAAATGAACAAGACCTCTGAGGATATGAACCAGACCCTCACGGATATGAAAAAGGACCAACTAGAAATCAAGCATACACTGACTGAAATAAAAAATATTACACAAAGTCCTAAAAGCAGTCCAGAGGGCCACAAGAACCAAGTCAAAGATTTGAAATACAAAGAAGCAAAATCCACTCGGCTGAAAAAGCAAGAAACAAAAAGAATTCAGATAATTGAAGATAGTGTAAGGGGCCTCTGGGACAACCTCAAGCATGCCAACATCCAAATTATTGGGGTGCCAGAAAAAGAGAGAGAGCAAGTTAATGAAAACCTACTTGAAGAAATAGTGACTGAAAACTTCCCCCACCTGGTGAAAGAAAATGACTTAAAAGCCCAAGAAGTACACAGAACCCCAAAATATAGGAATCTAAAGAGGACCACACCAAGACACATCATAATTAAAATGCCAAGAGCAAAAGATAAAGAGAGAATATTAAAAGCAGCAAGAGAAAAACAGTTAGTTACCTACAGGGGAGCACCCATATGATTGTCAGTGGATTTCTCAACAGAAACGATGCAGGCCAGACGGGAGTGGCAAGAAATATTCAAAATAATGAATAGCAAGAATCTACAACCAAGATTACTCTATCCAGCAAAGCGATCATTCAGAATTGAAGATCAGATAAAGTGCTTCGCAGATAAGAAAAAGCTAAAGGAGTTCATCACCACCAAACCAATATTATATGAGATGCTGAAAGATATTCTTTAAGAAGAGGAAGAAGAAAAAGGTAAAAATATAAATTATGAACAACAAATACACATCTATCAACAAATGAACATAAAAATCAAGTGAATTGATAGGCTGATGAACAGGATAAACTGGTGAATATACCAGAAACATGGACATAGAGAGGGAATCGACTGACAATTCTTGGGGAGAAAAGGGTTGTGGGAAGTACAGCAAGAGATTGGACAAAAATCTTGCAACAATGGGAGAGGACAGTGGGGAGGGGGAGGTGAGGGTTGAGGGTGGGATGGGTACAGGGTGGAGGGGAGATATAGGGGGATAAAAAAGGGGAAACAATGTAATTAATAAACTTAACAATAAAGATAAAAAACAAACAACAAAAAAACACACAAAAACCAAACAAACAAAATAATAATAACAATGAAAATAACTTTAAATGTAAATGGTTTAAATGCTCCAATCAAAAGACATAGGGTAATAGACTGGATACGAAAACACGACCCATATGTCTCCTATCTACAAGAAACACACCTCCAAAAAAAAAAAAAAAAAAAAAGACGCACACAGACTGAGGGTGAAAGGATGGGAAAAGGTTCTTCAGGCGAATGGAAATGGAAAAAACGCTGGGGTAGCAATACTTATATCCGACAAAGTAAATCTCAAAGTGAAGGACATAACAAGAGATAAAGAAGACCACTATATAATACTAAAGGAAGCAATCCAACAAGAAGAAATAACTCTGGTAAACATATACGCACCCAATACAGGAGCACCCAAATACATACAAAAACTCCTAGAGGATATCAAGGGAGAGATAGACAGCAATACAATCATAGTAGGAGACTTTAATACCCCACTATCACCATTGGACAGATCCTCTAAACAAAAAATCAGTAAAGAAACATCAATCCTCAATGACTCAGTAGACCAGATGGAATTAATTGACATCTTCAGATCATTTCACCCCAAAGCCACAGAATATACATTCTTTGCAAGTGCCAATGGGTCATTCTCAAAGATAGACCATGTGTTGGGTCATAGGCACAGTCTCTCCAAATTCAAGAAGATAGAAATAATATCAAGCATATTCTCAGATCACAGTGGCATAAAGCTGGAAATCAACTACAATAGAGACAATCCAAAGAAATCAAACACATGGAGACTAAACAGCAAGCTATTAAACTATGACTGGGTTACTAGAGAGATCAAGGAAGAGATAGAAAACATCATGGAAACAAATGACAACAATAGCACAACAATCCAAAATCTATGGGACACAGTGAAAGCAGTTCTGAGAGGGAAGTTCATAGCTCTACAATCCTACTGCAAAAAAAATAGAAACAGCGGCAATAAATTATCTAACCCAACAACTCAAAGAGTTAGAAAGAAAGGAACAAGAAAAGCCCAGTGTAAGCAGAAGGAAGAAAATAGGAAAGATCAGAGCAGAAATAAATGACATAGAGACCAAAGAAACAATACAGAAGATCAACAAAACCAAGAGCTGGTTCTTTGAAAGGATAAACAAGATTGATGAACCTCTAACCAGACTCATCAAGAAGCAAAGAGAGAGGACCCTAATAAATAAAATCAGAAATGAAAGAGGTGAAATAACAACAGACCCCATCGAAATACAAAGGATTGTTAAAAAATACTATGAGCAACTCTACTCCAACTAACTGGACAACCTGGAGAAAATGGATATATTCCTAGAAAAATATAACCTCCCAAAACTGAATCAGGAAGAATCTAAACAGCTCAATAGACCAATAACTATGGAAGAAATTGAAGCGGTCATCATAAAGTTTCCAGCAAACAAAAGCCCAGGGCCAGACGACTTCACAGCAGAGTTTTACCAAACATTCAAGGAAGAACTAAAACCTATACTCCTCAGACTATTCCAGAAAATTCAAGAGAATGGAACACTTCCAAACTCCTTCTATGAAACTAGCATCACCCTAATACCAAAACCAGACAAAGACAATACAATGAAAGAGAATTACAGGCCAATATCCCTCATGAATATAGATGCCAAAATCCTCAATAAAATTATAGAAAATCGGATCCAGCAATACATCAGAAAAATCATACACCATGACTAAGTAGGATATATCCCAGGAATGCAAGGATGGCACAATATCCGCAAACCAATAAATGTGATACATCACATAAACAAATTGAGAGATAAAAATCACATAGTCATATCAATTGATGCAGAAAAAGCTTTTGACAAAATCCAACACCCTTTCTTGATAAAAACTCTTAACAAGTAAGGAACAGAAGAATCATACCTCCACATAATAAAAGCCATATATGATAAATCCACAGCAAACATCATACTCAATGGGGAAAAATTAAAACCATTTCCCCTAAGAACAGGAAGAAGACATGGTTGCCTACTCTCTCCACTCCTGTTCAACATAGTACTAGAAGTATTAGCCATTGCAATTAGACAAGAAGAAGAAATAAAAGGCATCCAAATTGGAAAAGAAGAAGTAAAGCTATCCTTATTTACAGATGACATCATATTGTACATAAAAAACCCAAAAGACTACATAAAAAAACCAATAGAGTTAATAAATGAGTTCAGCAACATAGCAGGCTACAAAATTAACTTCAAGAAATCTATGGCATTCCTATACACCAATAGTGAACTTACAGAAAGAGAGAATAAAAAAGCAATCCCATTTACCATCACACCAAAAAAATTAAGATACCTAGGAATAAACTTAACTAAGGAGGTAAAAGACCTATTCGCAGAAAACTACAGAACACTAAAAAAAGAGATAGACGAAGATGTAAACAGATGGAAGAACATACCATGTTCATGGATTGGGAGAATCAACATCATTAAAATGTCCATACTACCCAAAGCAATCTATAAACTTAATGCACTCCCCATTAAAATACCAATGGCATATTTCACAGACCTAGAAAGAACTCTCCATAAATTCATCTGGAATTAAAAAAGACCCCGAATAGCCACAGCAATCCTGAGAAAGAAGCACAAAGTCGGTGGGATTTCAATACCAGATTTTAAGCTGTATTACAAAGCTACTGTTCTCAAAACAGCCTGATATCGGCACAAGAACAGACATATATATCAATGGAATAGAATAGAGAATCCAGATATCAACCCAAACCACTATGCTCAATTAATATTTGACAAAGGAGGCATGAAAATAAAATGGAGTCAAGACAGTCTCTTCAATAAATGGTGTTTTGAAAATTGGACAGATACATGCAAAAAAATGAAACTAGACCACCAACTTACACCATACACAAAAATAAACTCAAAATGGATACAGGACTTAAACGTAAGACGGGATACCATAAAAACATTAGAAGAATCTACAGGGAAAAAATTTCAGACATATGCCAAAAGAACTTCTTCCATGATACTGCTCTTAGGGCAATGCAAGCTAAAGACAAAATAAACAAATGGGACCACATAAAAATAAAAAGCTTTTGCACAGCTAAAGAAACCATCAACAAAACAACAAGAAAACCCACTGCATGGGAGAACATATTTGCAAATGTTATCAGTGATAAAGCTTTAATCTCAAGCATCTACAGGCAACTCATACAACTCAATAAAAGGAGGACAAATGATCCAATAAAAAAAATGGGCAACAGACCTAAATAGAATCGTTTCAAAAGAAGAGAAATGGAAGGCCCAGAGACATATGAAAACTTGCTCAAAGTCACTAATTATCCGAGAGATGCAAATCAAAACGACTATGCTGTACCATCTCACACCTCTCAGAATGGCTTACATCAACAAATCAACAAATGACAAGTGCTGGCGAGGATGCAGAGAAAAAGGAACTCTCGTGCACTGCTGGTGGGTTTGTAGACTAGTGCAGCCACTGTGGAGAACAGTATGGAGTTTCCTCAAAAAACTAAAATTGGAGCTCCCATTCGACCCAGTGATCCCACTTCTAGGAATATACCTCAAGAAACTAGGAATGCGAATTAGAAAGGATATACATACCCCTATGTTCATAGCAGTACAATTTACCATAGCTAAGATTTGGCAACAGCCTAAGTGCCCATCAGCAGATGAGTGGAGTAAAAAAATATGGTACATTTACACAATGGAATACTACACTGCGGTAAAAAAGAAGGAGCTCCTACCACATGGATGGATTTGGAGAGCATTATGCTAAGTGACATTAGCCAGGCAGAGAAAGACAAATATCACATGATCTCACTCATTTGAGGAATATAATGAATGACATAGACTGATGAACAAGAATGGATCCAGAGACTGAGAAAAGTCTATCAGAATGTCAAACCTCAGTATAAGTGGCAGGTGGTGGGAGTAAGGGGGAAAGTCAATATATTTAAACTCTTGAACTAAGGTAAGTAATTAGTGTTTTTACATCCCTGGCAAAGTATGTATAAACTTATAAAAAAATTGGCAGCTAGTTTGAGGTTGAATTAACATGGCCTAGAGCTTGTCATCTCCTATGGACACCAGTCCTTAGGCTAGGCCCTCCTTAACCTCCCGTGACACCATAATACCCTTACATGATATTATTCTACAATGTCATTATAATTTTTGATATTTGACAACAGCATATTATACAATTATCCCAAATAAACTTACAAAGTAATTCTTTGAATGTTTGGCAGCAATCTAAAAAAAGGATAGGAAAGGAATTAATCCCTTTCAGAAGGAATTAAGGCACTGGGAAGGCATCTGAGCATTCTATATTGGCCCCTCTTGCCCTTTTGCCAAGAGGGAACCTCTTCTTACTACCCAAATACACACAGCTGATGCCTGAGCTTTCAATTCAAGCTGTGGCTGAAGCCTCTGTGCAGCTGGCACCATGGATCTGTCTCTGGACCAATGGTGTGAGCTGGGCCCTCTCTGGAGAAGAAACCTGGGTCCCCCGAGATAGGTGATCAGTACCGGGACCCCGCCCGCAGGCGAGCGGACCCCCAAGGCAGGTGCTGAACGTGGAGGCCATGGTGGCATAGACTACAAAGGAGACAGAACTGAACCTCACATCACCCTGTTTGTCCCCGGAGGATGGCTGGTTAGCCAGAGACAGGTAAGATTCCTCAGGGAAGGAACAACCTAAGACGGGCAGAGTCACAGAGGGGCCAACAGGAGAGAACTAAAAAGTCAACAGAGGTGGGGCACAGACCCTCATCCACAAACCTTGCAGGAGCTTGAATTCTCACCCCTCTTGAGGGAGGTCTCCTACCCCCACGACTGGTTCGCCTCCCACACACAACTCAGACCGAGACCCAGGTGGCAGACAGAGACTCGGCCAGCAATAGCTGCTCTATATCTAAATTCAGTCTATTACCAAAAATCCTGAGGACCTACTCAAAAATGCAAATATTCCTTTCCACTAGTATTTACGGGGTAAACTAAGATTTCTGCTTGAGTATTAAAATTGACAGTAAAGTAGTAATCAAGTTTTCAGATTAATTTAAATTGGCCAAGTGAAATAAGTGAATACTCAAGAAAATTTAAGTGTACTGGACAAAAAGCTTTTCCTAAAGCATTAACTAGGATATCTATTAGTAGTTCATCTCACTGTAAAATTGCCTAACATTCAAAGAACCTAAAGCAGTCATATATGTGTGCAAAAATTAAAATTTAAAGTTACCAACACTGCAAGATAAAATTTCCAAAAGCCCCCATTAATCAAAAAGGGGGGTGGCAGTGGGGTAATATCATGTAAGGAAAAATATCCTCTAAGTAAAATACCTCTAGAAAAATCTTACTCCAGAAATGTAAATTCCATTTGTAAAACCAACTGCAGGACACCCATGAAAAAACACACAAGGTGTCAAAATAAGCCAAAGGAAAATCATTTAGGCAAAAATAAAAAGAATCCCAAGTCTAATTTGCAGAGAGGATCCCTTTGTTAACTTTTGGTCGAGAAATGGGGGACACTGACAACACCTTGCCATGCTAGCAGTTGGCAGCTGTGCATGGCTGCACGCGGCCCCGGACCATACCAGAGAGGATGGATCTTGCATTGCCACGATGTGTCCACCCTCTGGATACCATTGCTGACATGTACACATGAAGAACTATTTGAAATTGAAACTGAGACTCAGAACAGTTGGACATTGAAAGTGACACTCAAACATTTTTTGTCCTTATACGTTTATTTCTACTATGCAGAGGCAAGATATTTTTGAAGAAAAGAAACAAGGGGGAGTGATTGATATAGAGGCAGGGTGGCCTTGAACAGGCTGTCAAGCTACATGGGGAAGGCTGGGGTGAATGGGAGGCGGATGCTCGGGGAGATCAACGGAAGGACTTATATGCATGCATATGAGCATAACCAATGAATAAAAGACACTGGGGCAGGGAGGGGGGCAAGTGGGGACATGTGCTGGGGGGTAAGGGAGGCTGAGAGGAGGATATTGGGGGGGAAAGGAAAACATATGTACTACTATTAAATATAAGTTATATTGTAAATAAAAATAACTATCAATGTTACAGAGCTAACAAGTGGCAAAGATGGACTTGAACTCTGATCTGGTTATACCTTTTACATTACATTATTTTGGACCAGAGAGATTATTTATAAAGTCCACAGAAAAACCAATAGGGTCAAAATATCCACAACAGTAACAATTATAGGTAGCAGAAAATGGGATTGAGTGTGTATTACATCTTCATATTCCATCACACCCACAATGGGCTCCACAGTCTTTTTTTAATGAAAGGATAGGACTGTCTAAGCCACAGGTTTAGGTTAGTCCTGGAAGCAGAGGCTGCAAAAGGGAGAATTAGTAGTCCTAACTGCAAAGATAGAAGTGAAACAAGAGGTGTAAAGCAACGAAAATCCACAGATTTCTATTTTTTTAAGAAACACAGTGGTTTGTTACCAAGATCCCTTCCTTCAGCACCAAAGCACCTATTCCCTGACCTGTTGCTGCTAACAGCTCTCATGGTGCCCCCTCTGAGCACTGGCAACAGCTGAAGAGAGCCCATTTGTCCAGGATCAGTCCCCTTCCCGGGCACAGCCCACATGGAGTAACTGGCCAACACAGAGGCATAATGGAATATCCCACTGTGTCAATGTGGGTGACTCTGCAGTGCCACCCAGCTCAGCACCACACTGTCCCTGTGAAATCAGCTGAGGCCTTTCTTTTCTGTTTCCCATCAGCTTGCTCCTCTGCCTTCACTTTTCCACAGGTCTTCACCCTGACAATACCATCCAGTACATTTCCTGCACACAAACCAAGGCCTCAGAGTCTGTTCCCAGGACACTTGAATTGCACAGGGGTAAAACATAAGTCTTGGCTGTGGCAGCCAACTCCTGTCAATATCCATATTTCTGAGAGACTTCTAATGATTTGTCTAATCTTTACTGTAGTATCACTGAATATATCAGAACATAAAAAATATCAGTACTTTCATCAGCATTAGAATGAAAAGATTTTATGGATTTTCGAAGACCAATTTAGCTGTTGTCGGAGGCTAAGTCAGTGGTCTGGGAGAAGTACAGGTCTGAATAAGCACATCTATTAAAATCATTTTATCTCCAGGTCCCTGGATGCTCAGGACAGCATGGAAAAATCTTAATTATCGCAAACAAATGCTGAATGTTATCCTCTGTGTTTAAGAAGCTTCTTCCTTCCAATGTGTTTGTGTTTACACAGGCCACCAAAGAAGTTCCTTTGGAGTTGGGTCACTGTGGCCACAGAGTTGCCCTGTAGGTGCCACAGAAACAAGAGAACATTCTTGAAACTCTCTGGTAAGGAGATTTCAGGGCACGTTATTGCATTTTTTAGGGGTGCAGTATGGGAAGGGCAGAGCACAACCTCCTCAGGGTTTTGGGACTCGGGTAATGCGTCATCATCAAGTCTACATTTCTTACTAAATCCCCTCAGCTTCACTTATCCCTTCTTCAAATTTGGCTTACTATTCCATTTTTCTATATCTTCTCCCATCTTCCGCCCTGAATATCTTGCAGATTCTTTAAGGCTTAGATGAAAAGTGACTGGCAATGTAATCTAGACAAAACTGATCACTTCTCCAAGGATATATGAATAAATCTAAACCTTTGCAGAAACCAAATGAACTTGGTACATGTTCATGATCTTAGATGCAGGAATTTAATTTCTGAAATTCTCTTCTAAGGAAATAATCTGAAATGTACACACACATTTTTCAATACAAAGGTATATAAAATTCCTAAGCATGATCATTGAGAACAACTCTTTGTTTTCCTTTCATTCTCTGTCTTTTTTTTTCTTCAGTAGGACTTAAGGACAAGGATCATGTTTGTTTTCTTCACTTCTATATCCTTAGTATTTAAAACAGTATTTAATGTTCAATAAATATTTAATGAATGAATAAATGCATCTTCAAACATGGAGAAAATAACTGAAGAAAAATTGTTTTGATAGAGATTTGCATAAAAGGAGAGAACTAACATCTTTCTGGTTGGAAAGAGTTAACATTGAAAAGATGCCAAATTCTCTAATAAGCTATGAATTTACAGCATTTCCACTAAAATAACTGACATTTTTGTTTTACAACTTGAAACATCGAAAGTTTCAGCTGGAAGGAAGAAAGAGAAATAGGAGTGGTTTTGCTCTGCTAAGTGCGTGCAAGCATACAGACACACACACACACACACACACACACACACACACACACACACACACACAATCACAATGGTGTGGTAGGGGAAGAATAGTTTCCCTGGTGATGGAACAGCTTCAACTCTGTGAGGTACAAAAAAAATTAAATGTATTCTTCCCACAGATACTGTTAACTGTTCTGCTGAATCCTCCTTTCCCACTGGTTAGCAGCCATTCTGATGATTAAAACAGCCTATTTTCAGTCCAGATCATTCTAAAGCTTTAATCTCAAACTCTCACCCTCCACATTCCCTTTGTTATAGACTGAATCTGTGGCCTCTGAGAGGAGGAGGAGAACAAGTGAAACCCTCTTTCACCTGCCCACCCCACCCAGCACATATGTGCAATCCATGCTGCGAGGTCCAGAAATGTGGATCTTCTGGGGAAATTTCTGCTGCTACTAAAGTTAGTAAACATCCAATGAATCTACTGTATACACAGGCCTGAGGGGTATTCTCTCAGTGAGTCAGAACAGCAATTTCTTATGTGAATAAAAAAGCAGATTGGAGCTTTTAGCACCTTCCTGGAGCTAGGGCATGCAGCATTGACTCCAAGCTTAAAAATCCAAGTGTGAAGGGGATAAAAGGAAAGGCATTAAATTATAAGCATCTACATCGGTCTTTCTGTCTTTTGCTTCTCCTGAAGCAGAGAGACATATGACTGGCTAGGTCAACGCTGGATTCTCCCTTGTTTATATAAAAATCAAAACAAAAGGCAAAGCATCACACAAAACAAAGCCAACAACCTGAGCCAGCGAGGCCAATGTTAGGGAGAGAGACAGGGCCTGCTTGAGGGTGTGGAAAAGGGACATTTATGCGGTGCATATAGTAGGGAAATAAGAGATTTGCAGTAATTATGAAGGCAAAAGAGAAACTGAAAGGAAGTGATGAGAAAAAAGGGTATTTTTAAAGGAATTTTGCAGGCTTCCAAGAATATAGCCAGGCCTTCTGCAACTTTTCCTTCCATTACCTTTTTTTGAGAAATACTACACTAAATATCTCAATTGTTTTAATTACTTTGAGTTGCTGGACTACTTGTTATGTGATGTTGTATAGCACTGGCCATGAAGCAGTTGTGTTCTATAGATTACATGAGATCTTTCATCTACCAGACATGTCATCAATGAATTCTGGTCAAGAAGAAGCCTTCCAGATGCTTTGACTGTTCTGATGTTGAGATAGTAAAACAATTATTTTTGAATGGGCACTCCAGTGCTTTCCCTACAGGTTTTTTTTTAAACAAATAGTGCATTAAAGCTTTTGCATTTGTAAGTAGCCTTGAATTTACCCTAAAAAATCCTAGGTTATCATTCCAGTTTTACTTTGCTAATCAGAAACCTGAAGGCAGGAATAATGCCTCATCATATTCTTATATTGCCTAAGTTTTTATAATTGGCCACCTGGCACACACTAAGCATTCACCATGAGTGAATAGGTGTGTGAGAATTCAGTCATTTCCAATAAATCCTTTAGTTGTCTTCATAAAGACCTGGACTAAAAAGTCCTTCTGGTATCATAATGAATAAATTCTTGAACTGAATTACCTATAATATTTTTAGGTATAACTCTCCCTTAGGTAGGCATAGCAGGTGAACAGCTGCATCCCCACACATCTGGAATGCTGCCTGGAGTAACAAAAGGATACAAGGAAGAATTAGAGAAATAAAATTATGATGATAATTTAAGGCAAATTTTTTTTAGGGGAAAGAAATCTGTTCCAATAACCTTGTGGTTGAAGTAACCAATTGATATGTCCAAGAAGCCTAAAAATATTTTTTTCCATGTTGGAAGAGTCTCTGATGTTTTGTATAAATATTACAAACATTGGAAACAGATAATATGCAGACTCCCCTCTCCTCACACATTTCTCCTTTTATTGCCCTGGTTACTCTTATTTAAGTGTATGAGCATTGATGGGCACTTAGTAATGTGCTCATATTGAAGAGACTAGATGTGTTTACACAGTACAATGACTGCTGAACTACTTTTGTCCCCACTGATCAAAGTGTCGCCAGATTTTCCCATCTACCGTTTTCTTCTAAAGGGAAGCAAATCAAGTCTTCTGAAGGCTTCTGCTCCATCCCAAAGGAGCTTCACAGTAATGTTCTTTCAACATTAATTGCTGGGCATTGTTCAATGTTTTCTCCCCTGAAGTTACAAGTCACAAGTTTCTGATGTTTTGTCTAATCTTTCTCTTCATTTTGGTTCTCCAGAGAAAAGTTTCATGGAAATGCTTTTGGGCAGATAAAAATGCACTCATTCCTCAGTCTCCACTGGCTTATTATTCAAAGAGTCAGTATCTGTAAGGATGGCATGTGCATTACCCAACACATGGATTTTTCTTCTCCAAGTATTGTAATTATTGATGTTTTAGACTTTCCCTGTTGCATCCATCATCTTAAGGTTATCCTCGAAAAAGTATTGCCTGAGTCTAGCACTCAGAAGCTAACATCGATGAAGATAGAAAGCATTGGTTAAATACCATTGAGTACTTACTCTTCTAAAAGCTTTTAGTCTAAAACTTTTTCTTTATTTACAAATATTTTCCACTATAATTTTAAAAATTAATGATATTATTTTGCAGTACAGGTATTTTACAGTTTTTAAGAAAGAATAAAAATTATTTATGATATAACTTATTTTAAAAAATATATCTTGTTGCATTTTTTTAAAGAGAGGAAGGGAGAAGGATAGAGAGTTAGAAACATCAATAAGCTGCCTCCTGCACACCTTCTACTGGGGATAGGCCCACAACCAAAGTACATGCGCTTGACAGAAATTGAACCTGGGACCTTTCAGTCTTCAGGCTGATGCTCTATCCATTGAGTCAAACTAGTTAGAGCAATGATATAACTTCTTAGTTGATTTTTAGTATGGCAATTTTTGTGTGAAGTTTGTTGTTTTTAAAACATTACCCAAAATTATTGTTTGTTAATTTTGTATTGCTTTCTTTAATATGCTATTTAGTTTTCTCCATGCTTAAATTTAAAAAAAATTGAAATAACAGTTTACTTTCAATGTTATTTTGTATTAGTTTCAGGTGTATAGCTTAGTGGTTAGAGAATCAGGTACTATACATAGTGTTCCCCTTGGTATTATTGACTATTCCCTATGCTTTACATCTCCATGGTTATTTTGTAATTACCACCTTGCATTTCTTAATCCCATCCCCTCTTTTGCCTAGTCCCCTAACCCTATGGCAACTACTGGTCCACTTTCTGTGTCCGTGAGTCTATTTCCATTTTGTTTGTTCATTTATTTTGTTCTTTAGATTCCACGTATGATGTTAAAACTTATTCAATCCCTTCCACAACCCTAGGAGGTTAGTTCTACTATTATTCCTGCTTTATAAGTGATGAGACTGAGACAAAAGAAAGTTAACTAATTTCATAAGTTGTCTTCTATAATAAATGGTAGAGCAAGGGACATTTACTAATGATAGGTCTCTAAACCACTGGAACATATTGCCTCTAATTAACAGGAAATGGTATATACACACATTTTTAATCTACATGCAACCTGGGGCAAATGAGCTCCCATGAACGATAGAAAAAGATGGGTATATACATTTGTGTACATATGTATTTGTGGTTATGTGTGCATTTTTTTTCTGAGAAAATACACTATTGCATTCATTTGGTTCTCCGAATGGCCCCAGGCTCCATAAAAATTAGCTACAAAAACAATATAGGGAAAAATAACCTGGTCTTTGAGATCTAACAACCCATGGATTAAATCCTGGTTCTGTCACCCAGTAGAAAATTGAGCTTTCTTAAGTCATTAACAACTTTAATTTTCCTGAAGTGTTACAGAGAATAACAAGGCCAACTCCATAGGGTTATTGTGAGAACCAAACGATATAACACAGACTCAGTATCTACCAGAGTGGCTGGCACATATCTGTCCTTTCTTTGTCTTGAGCTAATGTATCCTTTCCTAGACTCCAGTTTTACTCCTGTCCATCTAAGACTGCCAAAGCGACACCCATCCATTCTCAGAAATGAATCTTTTTAGTCGTTCTGTCTGAGGTTGGTGGAAATGTTACATGTAAAATGAATGTCTGAAGCAATTCTGAGCCCCCTCCCCTCACATTTAGAATTCTCTTTCCAATCTAACATTTCCAATCTAACACAGGAAGGCCAGAGTCTCATAATAACAGTGATCTCAGCTCAGACATAATCACTAATCCTAGGATTGACTTGATCAACAACTATGTGAGCTACTTTTTCTTGAAAATGAGGAGCCAACTTTTATTTTATTTCTAATCAGTTTTTGCTTAAAACTAGTGTGACAAAACTTACGCCAAACATGCAGGCAGTGAAAACAGGTATGTAATTAATAGAAATAATGGACATATCAAGGCATTTTTCACTTGTCTCTAATATGTCATCACACTTAAGTTTGGAAATGGGAAGGTCTGATGTTAGGAATTAGTAACTCTGAAGAAAACACACACACACACACACACACACACACACACACACACACACACACACACACACCCCTTAAACTGAGAAGACTAAGAAAGTTGTCTATTGCCTACCATTTTTTCCCTAACACATTTATATACATGAACCCTCGTGTGTGTGTGTGTGTGTGTGTGTGTGTATTTTTTCTATTCTAGGCTGTGCTTAGAAAAAGTCTTCACAATATAATGCTAAGTGCCAACCTAAATCAGTGCATCTTCATCTGAGCAAGTTTGTTGTAACATACATTTCTGGGAGTCACTGAATGATTAAAGATACACCTTCACCCAGCTAATAGCATCACTTAGACACCCACTGACTTCAAAATGCAACTACCAAGTCCTGAAGATGGGTTCTAGATCTCAATTTGGGAACAATACTGTACTGAGGATGAGTCTGAACCCAGTGTAGTTGCCTTTCTTCTTTTCTAGTCTTAAATTCCTAGTCTGACTCCATCATATTGGAAAGGGCAGGTTCTAAAAGAACAAAAAACAGAACTTGGAGAGAACAGTGGGAAACCTTAAGAATGAGGCATGAATGTAGTAGTAGATTCCAAAAATTTCATGGCAAACCAGGAAGCATGCTAGATGTTTGAAATCCCAGAAAGGAAAATCAGGCCTCTCTGATAACCTGGAAAGGCACAACCAAGGAGATCGAGGACCAATTACAAGAGGGCAGGATAATGCTTTGGAGTTGAAGTTACAATCAGAAAATACCTGGGAAAATTGAACCAATACCACTCACAGAATCTTAGTGTTGTGTTTCCTAGATGCAAAAAGACTAAGCATATTGACCAATCATTCTAATTGGCTAGTAGTGGAATCAACATTCAGACTTCCAAGACTTGCTATGTTTTCTATTATACTGGCTGGAGACAGACAGCATTTTGACTTTATTCAGTAGGCAATAGGGAGCCACTGACATTTTTTGAGCAGTAGACTGATATGTTACTATCTTTTGGCAATCTCTTTTTAACTAATAAATTTGATTTGTTTTTGTCCCATGTGGCGAAGTATACTGTGGTTAATCTTAAATCCCTTTTTAGAAAGAGAGAGAAATTAAATGTATCAAAAAATAAAGCAAAGCAATAAACAAATGAAAAGTTAAGCATGTGTTTCCATTAAAATAATAATAGTAAACAGAGAACAAAAATCATGAGTTATATAAATCATAAACAACCAAAGTTCTGAGTATTTTTTTCTTACAAAAGCTCTTGATAAATGGTCAATAAATGTTAAGTGGAATATTATTTTGTAGTTAATTTCCCTTATTCTTTAGTTTTACTCTTCTAATTTCACTATCCAATTTATAACTGTTACATGTAGGAGCATATAAATAATCATTTTTTACAGTAGAAAAATAAAGTGCAAAATATTTGTTTCAGACAGCTGTTTTACAGTAAGACCTACTAGAGAAATAGATAATTCTGAAGCATAATTCAGATTGCCTGAACTTTCTGCTTGTTTAAAATTAACAGCTAGTGGTGGAAATAAACTTTAAATTTGATTGAAAATAACCCATACAGTATTAAAAAGTCACACTCCAGCCCTAACTGGTTTGGATCAGTGGATAGAGCATCGGCCTACTGACTGAAGAAGGGTCCTAGGTTCGATTCTGGTCAAGAGCATATTCCTTGGTTGCAGGCATATCCACAGTAGGGGGTGTGCAGAAGGCAGCTAATTGATGTTTTTCTCTCATTGTTTCTAACTCTCGATTCCTTTTCCTTTCTCTCTGTAAAAAAATCAACAATATATATATATTTTTAAAAAGTCACACTACAGCCAGGCTGGTGTATCTCAGTGGTTGAGCATTGACCTATGAACCAGGAGGCCATGGCTCGGTTCTGGGTCAGGACACATGACCCAGTTGATGTCTCAGTCCAGTATGGGGCATCAATAATTCTCTCCCATCATTGATGCTTCTACCTCTCTCTCCCTCTCCCTTTCCCTCTGAAAAAAAAATATTTTTAAAAAGTCACTCTAATTCACTCTGTTAGATACCAAAATTTATCTTGATTTTTTCTGCAATGCTAATAAGTCAGCATTCCATTAATACTACATGAAAAAGGTGTTCTTTATTTTATCTTTCCTGCCTTTGTTGAAAATACCTCTTCAGCCTGCTGATTTTTGACAACCTGTTAGAAGGCAATGATAACAGATTTTCCTCTGAGCCACATTACAACACAGCTTTCTGACAGCCTTGTCTCTGGGCTAAACAAAGTATTGGTATCCTGCCTGCTGTGTTTCCGTGTATGTCATTCAGTTGCCATTTGCTCCTTCCCATAGCTAAATGAAAATGTGGTCATCACACGCAGTCCTTCCTGTTTGAGCATCATAAATAATATGTTTCTGGAGTACGACACGTCAATATTTTACTAACCATAATGTAGGTTTTGGGAAATGTCAGGATGAAAGTGATACCAAAAAAGATTTCCTGCAGATTCATTGGTACAGTATGCAGAGGCCATTCTAGACTTCAGTGCCCTCATTAGGCTCTTCAATACAGGGTTTTCTCATCCCAAGAAACACGGTACTGGAAACCCGAGCTTCTCAATACCTTGCCATAGAAGGCCAGCATGGTCTTCCTGGTTGAGTTGGGATGGGCTATATCATGAAGTACTCCTAGGCCCAATTTTAATTTACTCGCTGGTTTTATGCATGTGTTTGTTTTTGTTTTTCAACACAGCATTGCTACCTCCTGGGCAAATGTAGAATCACTACAGAATAATGAAGTTCATACTGAAGATAAATTCTTGTCACTCCTGCTGGGCAATCACCTCAACCTATAAAAGAGATCAAAATAGATGGAAATTGGGTGAGAGGGGGGCAAATATAATAAAGAAAAATACTGCAAATGTAATTCTTCTCTTCTCCAAGTTAAAAGAATTTTGCTTAAAAATATATTCCCCCTGGCCTGGAAACTTATTTCCTGTGTCCTGTGGTTTCTGTTCCGCAGGTGTCCTGAAAATAATTGGGTATTTAAAGAAACTCTAAAAATTGCCGATCACAGAGCCAACCGCTTCTTGGTACTTTCCCTCCGAGGCTCATATTAATTTTTAATCAGCCTGCCACTGTTTCAGGTCCTTGGGACTCCTGTAAGTAAAGGAAAATGCTATGTGGGCGGCGGAGGAGGAGACAATAAACAAACACAGAGACAAAAGCCTGTGTAGCTTCAATACAAATAGAGTGAAAGCAGTTTCATAGGAGAGAGCCATCCCTGAGCTGGACCCAGTGTGGGAATTAGAATCCCATTTCTCTCCAGCTACTTGGTTGGCACTGACTGCAGGTACTCCTTGGCCTTTTTTCCCATAGACAAATGCCAGTCCTCAGCGGCTTTTGCTCTCAGAAGGACATAATGGCTTGATTCTCTAGAAATTGTTCGGATACCTAAATCTCAGCCTTATCTCTAATATCTCTCCCCAACCCCTCCAGTGGGTTTTTTTGGGGGGGCGGGGGACTGATTTCACACAGAACTTTTCATGTGGATCATATGTAAATACAGTCTATAAGTTAGAAATTGTTATCATTTCTATCATAATACTTAATATCATCATATAAAGTGGTTCAAACAGATCAATAACTAAATCTTTTTTTCTACCACCCAAAGACCCCAAAGCATACCCGATATCTCCATCTCAACCTTTTGTTTACTTGTTGGCATAAGAGATTATGGACATTGCAGATTTGTGAATTGAAGGGGCAGTGAGCATCAGTCAGAGAAATCACTGGGGGAAAAAGCTGTTTGACTTGACCTGCAGGTCACAGGTGTATTATGAACCAAAGGCAAGTCCTATCTCCAAGAGCTGGAAAGAGCAGAATTCTCTTTGAGTTTAGGAAAGTGGATCGCTAAGGCTTTCTGAGGTGCAAGCACCATAATATTCCAAAGATCACCTTGTTTGTTGACCCAGAGACACCGGTGCATCGATTTGCTCCCACATAATGAAGCTGGGAATGAGAGGAGAGAAGGGAAAGGGCCATGCCTTCTTTCCTACCCATTAGCTTCCAGGGAGTCTGAAGAATGCTGCCCTTCCCTGTGCCCAACAACAGGTAAAACCCATCAGAGTATCACGTTGCATGGCCTGCAGGATTTTCTGAGGGGAGAAAGCATGTCATTGTGCTTCATCTCAAAAACCTTACACAATGCCAGCATGTGGCAGGATCTCACACATATTTGTGCAGTTAATGTTCTTCTCTGATGTGGAGGTGCTCTGTGAGACCATAATGGGGCAAGAGCCATCCTGCCAACTGTCAGAAAATGTGGTCAGGTAGCAGATTGCATGGGAATTTGGGGTACCAATAAAAAGATCATTGGATGGGGTGGCCTTTTTCTCTCTTCCACTTTCTATATTGTCAAGTGATAGAAACCTATTGAGGCAGAAGGCATCTGCTTGGCAACAAGGAGTTAGAAAAGGGCAGAGGAACAATGAGATGTGCTTTGCTTTTCATTCTGCTGCACATTATAGTAATAAATTTCTCCCAAACTGAGATTAAATTTATAAACATCTTTGAATAATAGATATATTGGTTTATGTATCTATTTACTTATTTATTTACTAGAGGCCCGGTGCATGAAATTCGTGCATGGGGGTTGGGGGTGGTTGGTGTCCCAAAGTCCAGCCTGCATCCTCTCCAATCTGGGAACCCTCAAGGGATGTCTGACTGCCCCTTTAGGCCTGATCCCTGTAGGACTGGGCCTAAAAGGGCATTGGACATCCTTCTCACAATCCAGGACTGCTGGCTCCCAACTGCTCACCTGCCTGCCTTCCTGATTTCCCCTAACCGCTTCTGCCTGCCTGCCAGAAGCGGTTAGGGGCAATCAGGAAGGCAGGCAGGTGAGCAGTTGATCACCCCCTAACCACTGCCCTGCCAAACTGATTGATGCCTAACTGCTCCCCTGCCAGCCTGTTTGCCCCTAACTGCTCTCCCCTGTGGGCCTGGGTCCCCCCTCAAATGCCCTTCCTTGCAAGCTCAGTCACCCCCAACTTCCCTCCTCTGCTGGCCCAGTCACCCCTAACTGCCCTTCCCTGCAGGCTGACTGCCCCCAACTACCTTCCCTTGCAAGCCTGGTCCCTCCCAACTGCCTTCCCCTGCTGGCCTGATCACCCACAACTGCCCTCCCTTTCAGGCCCGGTACCTCCCAACTGCCCTTCCCTGCTGACCATCTTGTATCCACATGGGGGCAGCCATCTTTGATCACAAAGAGGTAGCCATTTTGTGTGTTGGAGTGATGGTAAGTTTGCATATTACTCTTATTAGATAGGATAGAGGCCTGGTGCACAGGTGAGGACCAGCTGGTTTGCCCTGAAGGGTGTCCCAGATCAGGGTGAGGGTTCCCTTGGGGCATGGGGCAGCCTGGATGAGGGGCCTGTGGTGGTTGCAGGCTGGTCACGCTCTCCCCCACTGCCCCCCCAACCCAAGTGGAGGTCCTAATATCTGGGATTTATTTATCTTCTATAATTGAAACTTTGTAGCCTTGAGTGGAGCCAAGCCTCCAGCTTGCTCTGTGGCTGTGGCCATTTTTGGGGGGATTTATTTATCTGCTATTATTGAAACTTTGTAGGCTGGAATAGAGACCAAGGCAGGCCAGGGCTGCAGGAACTTGGCTTCTCCATTGCCAGGGAAACCCAGGCCTCCTGCTCACTACATGGACACAGCCTTCTTGGTTGGGTTAATTTGCATACTCACTCCTGATTGGCTGGTGGGCATGGCTTGTGGGTGTAGCAGAATGGTGGCTAATTTGCATATTACTATTTTATTAGATAGGATTGGTCAGGATCGTAATGATTATTTCCAAGTGTATGGAAAAATTTTACCCAAGTGATTTTTCTAGAAATAATATCAAGATTACCTCCAAAGGAAAATCTTCATTAAGGGTGTACTTTTTGGGGGAATCTATAAAATAATATAATTATAAAGATATTTTTTCATGTTTCTACTACATTTCAAACTTCCAGAAAGAGAAAAGAAGTTTTTGCCTGTTTTGTTTTGCTTTATTTTCAATTCCATGGCTACAGGAACTAGCAGAATAAATAGTTTATGGTCAGTACATGTTAAATGTCTAGGGGTGAAAGTGGGATAATGGAGGGAGGAGGGGTGGGTTAGTAGGTGGATGGATGGATGGATGGGTGTACAGATGGATGAACCTGTAGTCAGCAAGGAGAGCTACGTGTTAGTCAACTTCCCCAAAGAATCTCTGTTCTGAATGGGCCACCTGTTCCTAAGGCAAATAATGCCTAAAATGATATATGATATAATGAAAAACTCTAGAAATTATTAAATATTGATCATGTGTTGCGGTTAGGCAGTGAAGTACTCTGGGCCTCAAATGAGCATCTTTAGATTTTATCTTATTGGTTGGAAATTAAGTGGCAATTGAGCAATTTTCAACATGTTTATTGGGGCATAAGATGAATAGATTAAGATAATGAACATATCCAATCCTCTCAAAAGTTTCCTCATTTTTTTTTGGAATCTCCCCCATTTATCTGTCCCCAATGCAGGTCCTAAGCAACTATTGATCAGATTTCTATCACTATAAATTGGTTTACATTTTCCAGTATGGTATATAGATGAAATCATATGGTATATGATTCTTCTCAGTTGGCTTCTTTCACTTAGCATAATTATTTTGATGTGCACCCATGTGCTTGTGTGTATCAATAGTTTATTGCTTCTTTATGATGAAAAATATTCCTTTGAATGTCAATTACAGGTAAAGCTTCAATGAACACATATGTACAAGTGTATGTATGTACATATGTTTTCATTTCTTCTAGGTAAACATCTAGAAATAAAATGGCTGAATCATAAGGTAAGTGTATATTTAACTTCTTTAAAAAACTTCCAGCTGGGAGGAACCAAGATGGCGGCATAGGTAAACACCTATTGTGCTGCCCCACACAACAATTCCAAAACTACAACATAACAACAAAACAAACATCATCCAGAATCACAGGAAGGCTGGCTGAGTGAAAATTCCACAAATAAAAGTAAAGGTGGGAAACTGAAACTCAGAAGAGCAGTGGAGCACAGCCTTGAAGATACGCGCGGAATCAGAGGTTAGGAGCCTGGGCGCGCGCAGGTTGTAGGGATGGCAGCAGCAATCCTGGCTGGATTTCTCCAATGGGGAGGGCCGAGACCTCCCACTGCACAGATTCCCCAGTGCCAGGCGAGGTCGAGGTCCTGGGTATGCACCCTAAAAGCTGGGTGCTGCAGAGGTCTCTGAGTTTGAGGATAGTCCGCATAGTTTATAACAGCAGTTTGTGCATAAAGTGTGAGACAGCACAGACGCACGACGTGCTCCCTCGTACGGGAGAATACCGGACAACTTTGTTTTACAACCCTGGGCGAGACTTTGGGTGTGTAGACTCATTTGGGGAGTGGCAGCGTTGTCTGGCAACAGGTGGAGACCAGTGCTGGCTTTCTCTTGGAGGTGCCTGAAACCATTACCACCTGACAAAGACCCGCGCACAGCAAAAGGACTTAGCTGACGTTGACTCTGCCTGCTCAGCTCAGAAACTCTGCCCATCCAACCTGAACACAGCTCACCTCCACACCCAATTGGCCTGGAGGTCAAACTCTCCCAGTGCTAACAACAATTAGTGGGCTTAACTCCAACAATACTGTACAACCCATAAAGGATTGCACTAAGAGAATCCAGCTCAGGTAACTGGGGAGACTGAGCCACTGTCCCTTAAAGGACATCTACCACACAAAGATAATCGACCAACTCAGGAGAGCAGCCACAATGCAGAGAAATGGAAAGAAATCAGATGTGAAAGAAATGGAAGAAAAAAAAAACACGATTGGACATAGAATTCAAAACCATGGTGATAAGGCTTTTCAAGAGGCTCCTAGAAAAGGCCGAGAACTACATAGAAATAAACAAGACCTATGAGGAAATGAACAAGACCTACAAGGAAATGAACAAGACCTGCAAGGAAATGAACAAGATCTTTGAGGATATGAATGAGACCCTCAAGGATATGAAAAAGGACCAACTAGAAATCAAGCATACACTGACTGAAATTAAAAAAAATATATTACATAAAGTCCTAAAAGCCGTCCAGAGGCAGCAAGAACCAAGTCAAAGATTTGAAATACAAAGAAGCAAAATCCACTCAGCTGGAAAAGCAAGAAACCAAAAGAATCCAGATAATTGAAGATAGTGTAAGGGGCCTCTGGGACAACCTCAAGCATGCCAACATCCGAATTATGGGGGTGCCAGAAAAAGAGAGAGCACGGCAATAAAAACCTACTTGAAGAAATAGTGACTGAAAACTTTCCCCACCTGGTGAAAGAAACTGACTTAAAAGCCCAAGAAGTACACAGAACCCCAAAATATAGGAATCCAAAGAGGACCACACCAAGGCACATCATAATTAAAATGCCAAGAGCAAAAGACAAAGAGAGAATATTAAAAGCAACAAGAGAAAAACAGTTAGTTACCTATAAGGGAGCACCCATACGATTGTCAGCGGATATCTCAACAGAAATGATGCAGGCCAGACGGGAGTGGCATGAAATATTCAAAGTGATGAGTAGCAAGAATCTACAACCAAGATTACTCTATCCAGCAAAGCGATCATTCAGAATTGAAGGTCAGATAAAGTGCTTCACAGAAAAGAAAAAGCTAAAGGAGTTCATCACCACCAAACCAATATTACATGAAATGCTGAAAGATATTCTTTAAGAAGAGGAAGAAGAAAAAGATAAAAAGATAAATTATGAACAACAAATACACATCTATCAACAAATCAATCTAAAAATCAGAGGAATTAATAATCTGATGAACAGGATAAGCTGGGGCTGGAGCAGCAACCCAAGCCGGATTTCCCCAATGAGGAGGGCGGAGACATCCCACTGCCCGGATTCCCCAATGCCAGGCGAGGTCCGAGATCCGGGGTACGTGGAGACATCCCCCTGCACAGATTCCCCAGAGCCAGGTGAGGTCCGAGGTCTGGGGGATGCACCCTGGAAGCGGGGCGTGGCAGAGGCTCCTAGTCTGCGAGTTTCCATGCAAGGGTCGCGCAAACCCGCGACTTGCCCCCTGGAAACTTGTCTCCTGGTTCCGGAAACCATCTATTTTACAATCCTGGGCTAGACTTTTGGTGTGCAGGCACATTTGGGGAAAGGCAGAGTTGTCTGGCAAGGGGAAGAGACTAGCGGCTTTCTCTTGGAGGTGTCTGCAGCCATCCCCCTCCAACAGAGACCCGCGCGCGCGAGCGCTGCATAGGACGCAGCTGACACTGATGCTGCCTGCGCAGCTCAGAGACTCTGCCCATACATCCTGAACACAGTCTCCCTTCACAGCCAATTGGCCTGGAGGTCAAACCCTCCCAGGGCTAACAACAACAAGCTGGGTTTAAATTCAAAAATACTGAATACAACCCATAAAGGATTGCAGTAAGAGTACCCACCTCAGGTAACTGGACAGGCTGAGCCACTGTCCCTTTGAGGATATCCACCACATAAAGCAGCCACCATGCAGAGACATGGAAAGAAATCAGGTGTGAAAGAAATGGAGGAGAAAAGACGACAAGACATAGAGTTCAAAACCATGGTTATAAGGCTTTTCAAGAGGCTCCTACAAAAGGCCGATCAACTTAATGAGAATTACCAGGAAATAATCAAGACCAACCAGGAAATGAATGAGAATTACAAGGAAATGAATGAGAACCTCAAGGAAATGAATGAGACCCTCAAGGAAATGAACAAGAGCTCTGAGGATATGAACCAGACCCTCACGGATAAAAAAAAGAACCAACTAGAAATCAAGCATACACAGACTGAAATAAAAAAATATTACACAAAGTCCTAAAAGCAGTCCAGAGGGCCACAAGAACCAAGTCAAAGATTTGAAATACAAAGAAGTAAAATCCACTCAGCTGGAAAAGCAAGAAACAAAAAGAATTCAGATAATTGAAGATAGCATAAGGGGCTTCTGGGACAACCTCAAGCATGCCAACATCCAAATTATTGGGGTGACAGAAAAAGAGAGAGAGCAAGTTAATGAAAACCTACTTGAAGAAATAGTGACTGAAAACTTCCCCCACCTGGTGAAAGAAACTGACTTAAAAGCCCAAGAAGTACACAGAACCCCAAAATATAGGAATCTAAAGAGGACCACACCAAGATATATCATAATTAAAATGCCAAGAGCAAAAGATAAAGAGAGAATATTAAAAGCAGCAAGAGAAAAACAGTTGGTTACCTATAGGGGAGCACCCATACAATTGTCAGCGCATTTCTCAACAGAAACGATGCAGGCCAGACGCGAGTGGCAAGAAATATTCAAAATAATGAAGAGCAAGAATCTACAACCAAGATTACTCTATCCAGCAAAGCTATCATTCAGAATTGAGGATCAGATAAAGTGCTTCGCAGATAAGAAAATGCTAAAGGAGTTCATCACCACCAAACCAGTATTATATGAAATGCTGAAAGATATTCTTTAAGAAGAAGAAGAAGAAAAAGGTAAAAATATAAATTATGAACAACAAATACACATCTATCAACAAATGAACATAAAAATCAAGTGAATTGATAGGCTGATGAACAAGATAAACTGGTGACTATAACAGAAACATGGACATAGAGGGGGAATGGACTGACAATTCTTGGGGAGAAAAGGGTTGTGGGAAGTACAGCAAGAGACTGGACAAAAATCTTGCAACAATGGGAGAGGACATTGGGCAGGGGGATGTGAGGGTGGAAGGTGGGATAGGTACAGGGTGGAGGGGAGATATAGGGGGATAAAAAGGGGGAAAAATGTAATTAATAAACTGAACAATAAACAAAAAAAAAGAAATCTGGGAGTCAAACACTTGGATGTTATCCTTATTTACTAAAATTATTTTAGGCCTTTTCTGTCCTTTGCATTTCCATTTGAAGTTTAGAATCAACTTTCTGTAGTTTAAATAAAAATTGATAGACTACGGTGTAGCACATTTAAAGGTACATACACCTGTGTGTTTTAATCTTAGAAAATGACATATTTGCATCACTAAAATATCCTTTTGCTGTAGATGACTTTTTAGCTGTTTTGGAAAGATTTTTTCCCTTGGCTAAGGAAAAATACCTCAGAATCTCTACAGCTTACAATAACGGTCTTATTTCCTCCTATCACAAGTTGATTATGGCTCTATTTCATGTTGTTTACATTTTCAGATCTGGTCCGAAGGTAGCCACCTCTATTAAGGACAGTGCAAGCCTTAAAACAGAGGAAGGAAGAGAGATGCAACCACTTTAAATTTTTGCTGGGAAGTCATATGTTACATCCACTCACATTACATTGGCTAAAGCCAGATAGATGGACAAAACTGATGTCAATGGAATGAAAAAATTCTCCCAGAGAGAGGACACCAAAGGAAAGGGGATATAATTTTTTTTTAACAGAGCACAACCTATCACAGATACTAAGTAACTCTTTATTTATTTATTTATTGTAAATTTAATAAGTCTTTATTGTTCAGATTATTAATTACAATGTATCTCTTTTTTTTCCCACATAGCTCTCCTCCACCCAGTACCCACCACACCCTCTGCCCTTACCTCCCACCACTGTCCTCATCCATAGGTGTACGATTTTTGTCCAGTCTCTTCCTGCACCTCCTACACCCCTCTCCTCCCAAAAATTGTCAGTCTTTTCCTTTCTATGTCCCTGATTCTATTATATTCACCAGTTTACTCTGTTCATCAGATTTTTAATTCACTTGAGTTTTAGATTCACTTATTGATAGATGTGTATTTGTTGTTCATAATTTTTATTTTTACCTTTTTCTTCTGCTTCCCCTTCTTAAAGAATACCTTTCAGCATTTCATATAATACTGGTTTGGCAGTGATGAACTCCTTTAGCTTTTTCTTATCTACAAAGGACTTTATCTGACCTTCAATTCTGAATGATAGCTTTGCTGGGTAGAGTAATCTTGGTTGGAGATTCTTGTTATTCATCACTTTAAATATTTATTGACATTCCCCTCTGGCCTGGATAGTTTCTGTTGATATATCAGCTGACAATAGTATGGGTGCTCCCTTGTAGGTAACTAATCTTTTTTTCTCTTGCTGCTTTTAATATTCACTCTTTGTCTTTTGCTCTCAGCATTTTAATTATGATGTGTCTTGGTGTGGTCCTCTTTGGATTCCTATTGTTTTGGGCTCTGTGAACTTCCTGGACTTTTAAGTCTATTTCTTCCACCAGGTGGGTAAGTTTTCAGTCACTAATTCTTCCAATAGGTTTTCAGTATCTTGCTCTCTCTCTTTTTCTGGCACCCCCATAATTCGGATGTTGGCATGCTTGAGGTTGTCCCAGAGGCTCCTTACACTATCTTCAATTATCTGGATTCTTTTTGCTTCTTTCTTTTCCAGCTGAGTGGATTTTGCTTCTTTGTATTTCAAATCTTTGACTTGATTATTGTGGTCCTCTAGACTGCTTTTAGGTCTCTGTATAATATTTTTTATTTCAGTCAGTGTATGCTTAATTTCCAGTTGGTCCTTTTTTCATATCCTCGAGGGTTTTATTAAATTTATCAGCCTTTTCTAGGAGCCTCTTGAAAAACCTTATCCAGTCGTTTCCCCCCCCCCCACACTCCATTTCTTTTAAATGTGATTTGTTTCCTTGTCTCTGCATTTTGGCTACTTCCCTAAGTTGGTCACATGGCTTTGTGTAGTAGGTGTCCTCTAGGGGACAGTGGCTCAGCATCCCTAGTTACCTGAGGTGGATACTCTTGGTGCACCCCTTTATGGGTTGCACAGTATTATTGTAGTTAAGCCCAGATTGTTGTTGGTTTCACTTGGAAGAGTTAACCTCCAGGCCAATTGGCTGTGAGAATCAGCTGTGTTTATGCTCATAGAGTTGCTGTGCTCAGCTTGGATGGGGCAGAATCTCCGGGCTTAACAGACAGTCTTGGTTTCCAGTGCCCAGGTCTCTGTGACCCACAGCAATGGAGAGAAAGCTGCCGCTGAGCTCTTCCCACTGACAGACAGTTCAGTTTCTTTCCAAATGAGTCTGCACACCCAAATTTTCACCCAGAACTGGAAAGCAATGCAGCCCGGTGTTGTTTTTTTCCTCCTGAATGAGAGAGCCAGCCACGCATCCTCTCCACTAGCTTGTGCACCTCTGCAGCTCCCTAATCTCAGTGTGCTTCCTCCTTACAGTCCATTTTCATCCCGTATTAGTTTGAGTTCCCCAAGACTCACCAAGAACTGGAGGATCAGTGCAGTGGGATGCCTCTGTCTCCCTTCCTGTTCAAGAAAACCAGCCAGGTACCCAGCCGCCTGTCCCTTCCACTCATGCCCGGCTCTGCACCTCCTTCTCCATGCATCTCAGTAACTCTGCCTTCCTCTGCTTCTCTGAATAACAGTGTCCCTTTATCTTTCCTTCTATTTGTGGAATTTCCATTCATCCCGCTTTCTGATAGTTCTGGATAATGTCTGTTCTGTAACTTACTTGTAGTTTTGAAATTGTTGTACAGAGCAGCAGTATAGGTGTTTACCTATGCCACTATCTTGCTTCCTCCCTAAATAACTCTTTAAATAACCACTTTTAGAATGATGTGTCAACTCACAAATGGACAGGCTTAATTTAATGCTCAATAAATTTTTCATGGGAAATATTAAGGTATCCATTCATTTTGCCTTGTGTGGGTATGTCTCTATCCCTTCCCAACCTCACACTTCTTGATTCCAGTTAAGAGACGTTGGGGCTGCTTGGACTTCACAGCTTAGTGTCCTGTCATGTATTTCTGGGGGAAGTGGCAGTATTATTCCTATATCATTTATCGGTGGGTGTTTTTCCACTCTCTCTCTCCGACATCCAGCATGGAGAGAGACTGGGTTCAGTTTCTGAGTAGAGGAGCTGAGGATGAAGAAAAATAAAATATAGAAAATGTTATCTAGGAGAACCAAGATGGCGGCATAGGTGAAACACCTATCTTGCCATCATACACAGCAATTTTAAAACTACAACTTAACGAAAGAACAAACACCATCCAGAATCACCAGAAAGCTGGCTGAGTGAAAATTTCCACAAATAAAAGTGAAGATAAGACACTGTAACTCAGAGGAGCGGTTGCGGACAGCATTAAAGATATGTGCGGAGAGAGGTTTGGAGGAGCGCGCCAGCGGATAGAGCGGGCGGCTGAAAACCAGACAGTTTTCTCGAACGGGGGAGACAAAGATGTCCCACTGGACTGATTCTCCAGCTCTGGGCAAAGTCCAGGGAACCCACTATCATATGTGGTAAAAACTGGACAGTGGGAGGGCATGCCGAAGCTCAGGTGCTGCAGGGGCCTGCCAGCTTGTGGAGAAGGCGAGCTTGTGCGGAGTGCACGTGAACTTGGGAACAGTGCAGCTGTGTGACCACGCAGAGAGCATTCGTGACTTGCTCCTTCATTTGGGAAACCGTCAGACTGCTTTGTTTTATGACCCTGGGTGAGACGTTGGGTGTGCAGACTCATTTGAGGAGAGTCTGAATTCCCTGGCACCTGGTGGAGCTCAGCACAGCTCTATCTCAGAGGTGCTGGTGGCCATTGTCTCCGGCACAGAGTCCCTGGGGCCGCATAGGGCAGAGCTAATGCTGTCTGCTTGGCCTGGAGACTCTGCCCATCCAACCTGAGCACAGCTGAACTTCACAGACAGTTGGCCTGGAGGTCAACCCCTCCAAGTGCTGACAACAATTAACCTGGGTTTAACTTCCATAAGACTGTGCAAACCATATCCACCTCAGGTAACTGGGGAGGCTGATCCACTGTCCCTTGTAGGACATCTACCACACAAAGCTAATTGACCAACTCAGGGAAGCAGCCACCATGCAGAGACATGGAAAGAAATCAGATGTGAAAGAAATGGAGGAAAAAAACGACTGGACATGGAATTCAAAACCACGGTTATAGGGCTTCTCAAGAGGCTCCTAGAAAAGGTCAAGACCTATAAGGAAATAAGCAAGACCTACAAGAAAATGAACGAGACCCATAAGGATATGAACAAGACCTGCAAGGAAATGATCAAGACCAACGTGGAAATGAATAAGACCTACTAGGAAATGAATGAGACCTACAAGGATATGAGCAAGACTCTCAAGGATATGAAAAAGGACCAACCAGAAATTAAGCATACACTGACTGAAATAAAAAATATTATACAAAGACCTAAAAGTACTCTAGAGCACCCCAAGAACCAAGTTAAAGATTTGAAATACAAAGAGGGAAAATCCACTCAGCTGAAAAAGCAAGAAACCAAAAGAATCCAAAAAATTGAAGATAGTGTAAGGGCCTCTGGGACAACCTCAAGCATGCCAACATCTGAATTATAGGGGTGCCAGAAAAAGAGAGAGAGCAAGACAATGAAAACCTATTTGAAGAAATAGTGACCGAAAACTTCCCATACCTGGTGAAAGAAATTGACTTAGGAGTCCAAAAAGCACACTGAACCCCAATATACAGGAACCTTAAGAGGACCACACCAAGGCACATCATAATTAAAATGCCAAGAGCAAAAGACAAAGAGAGAATATTAAAAACAGCAAGAGAAAAACACTTGGTTTCCTATAAGGGAGCACCCATACAATTGTCAGCGCATTTCTCAACAGAAACGATGCAGGCCAGACGCGAGTGGCAAGAAATATTCAAAGTGATGAGTAGCAAGAATCTACAACCAAGATTACTCTACCCAGCAAAGCTATCATTCAGAATTGAAGGTCAGATAAAGTGCTTCACAGAAAAGAAAAAGCTAAAGGAGTTCATCACCACCAAAGCAATATTATATGAAATGCTGAAAGATATTCTTTGAGAAGAGGAAGAAGAAAAAGATAAAAGTGTAAATTATGAACAACAAATACACATCTATCAACTAATGAATCTAAAAAGCAAGTGAATTAATAAGCTGATGAACAGGATAAACTGGTGAATGTAACAGAATCATGGACATAGAGAGGGAATGAACTGACAATTCTTGGGGAGAAAAGGGGTGTGGGAAGTGCAGCAAGAGACTGGACAAAAATCATGCAACAATGGGAGAGGACAGTGGAGGGGGGTGAGGGCTGAGGGTGGGATGGGTACCAGGTGGAGGGGAGCTATAGGGGGAAAAAAAGGGAACAATGTAATTAATAAACGGAACAATAAAGATAAAAAAAGAAAAATGAAATATAGAAGAGAAGTACACAGAAGTAGTAAAAACTGTGGCTAGGTGGGCATCTGTTCTCCCTCTTATGGAGAAACAGCCACTAGAGCTGAGCCCAGGAAGCTGTGTTTATTTATACTCTACAATACAAAGGGGTTTCTCCAACATTAGGATCAAAGGAGTTTTGGTGAGTCCAGGCCCTACATTCACCCATTCCCAGGGTGGGCCTGCATTTACATATCAAGGCCCTCTCCCAGACACCTGAAGCCAAGCTGATAACATTGGTGAATATGTTTTTCTAAGACCTGATTTTTCCAGGCCCCTTGAATTCAGCAGGCACAAAGATTTAGAGAATGCTCAAAGTGTCTTGCTTGGGGCCGCCCCCCACAATCATTGTTTTGCCAATATCCCCTTTTTCTTCTATTTCCCCTTTTTTCTTCTATTATTTAATATTTGTTCAGAGATATGCACAGAGAATTTACAAACATATGTAATTCAGTAAGATACAAATGCCCCCTAAATAGTTTTAAACCTAAGTGGGAATAGAGAAGTTGATTATCTGTAATCCAATAGGATAATTATCATAAAACCATCATTAATTAGGCATTCAGTGTGCCAGTCATGCTTCAAAATTGCTTACCTGCATTTTCTCATTTAATGCTTCTGAGAACGCTATTAAATAGATAGCATTGTTATAATGTGAATAACAATGAGGGAAAGCTGCACTGAGGTGTTAAATAACTTGTCTAAGAACTCACAAATATCTGAGTCTTGATTCAAATCCAGGCCCATCTGGATCCAGAACCTAAGTCTGTGACACTAATTTGAGAAGAGAGCCTTCAAACAATCTCAAAGTTCTTAATTGACAATTGCTAGATTTTAAAATGGGCAAAGCTGGAATTTTAATATCAAAGGCAAATAGTACATTTTCTATGAAATCATCTGCATTTGGGCAAGGCAGGCTATAGATGTCAGACTACTTTGGGGAAATTGAAGTGTATATGTATAAACAATCTAACTTATAGTATATTTTAATGGGGTATAGAGGTATTACTTAAAGGTCAGATAGAAACTGGAAATTTTCTAAATAAGAAGTTGTGACTAAGATTCTGTGACTAGCACAAAGTTATTAAAAAAATACAACTTGCACTATAATATAATAGAATTCATTCCACTTAAAAAACAAAAGGCCTTAAAATCCTCAATAAAATATTAACAAAGCAAATCTAGTAGCAGATTAAGAGGATTATACATTATATCTAAATGGGATTTATTCCAAGTTGTAAGAGTTATAACAAGAAATCATTCAATATACTTCATGATGAAAACTGAACAAACTAAAAATAGATTGGAAATTATTTTACATGTTAAGGAGGAAGAATTAACTTAGTGGTGTGATCACTGTGTAAGTCATATACATGTCTAACCTCTATGCTGTACACCTGAAATGAACATAATAATGCATGTGAACTATAATTAAACTATTTTTAAAATTGTTTAAGTTAAAACAATTTTTGAAAAGTAAATCGCAAAAATAAAATATTAACGAGCATTCATGAAAACCCCACAAATAACACCATATTCAAAGCTAAAAACTAAAAGCTTTCCCCCTAAGATCAGGAACAAAACAAGGACAGCTGCTCTTAGTAGAATATCTACTAAACATCATATAAAGGCTCTAGCCAGAAAAGTCAAAACAAAAATCAACCAAATTGGAAAGAATTAAAGTTATATTTATTCCCATTTGATATGTATTATATAACAAAAAAATCCCAAAGAACCCACAAAGCTCTACTAGGGCTAATAAATTAATTCAGCAAAGTTGCAGAATGCAAAATCAATACACAATATCAGTCTTATTTCTGTACACTAACAATGACCAATGCAAAAATAAATTTAAGAAAACAACTCCACTTCTAATTGCATCAAAATGTGTGATATTGGCTTCAAGGTAGACCTATATCAATTGATCAGAACAGAGAGTCCAGAAACAGCTTCATTCTAACTAAGAGCCAATGCTACTTGAGCATATAGTAGACCTGATAATTTTTGCATTCCTAAGACTGCAATATCAAAGCTTTTAGTAATAGATGAAACTATAATATCTATATTATCTTTTCATGCAATAACTTTTAACATGTTCTAAGCTGAATCCCACAGTTTTGAAGAGATGCCTAGAAAACTATCTAGCAGATAAGGGAGGGAGAGATAAATCATCATGGCTCTGCCCCACCACAACCACTTCAACCAAAGCAGCTCCATTCTCATCTGATTTGTTTACTGTGTCTTCCAATAAGGTTTTGGTAGACATGTCAAAATGTACATACTTTTTAAAATTTTTTCAATATTTCCTAGAGTTTGAAGAGATTAAACAGTGTATGTCATAATTGCCTTTAATCATGATTATATTATTTTTGAAAACAATAAGATGATGCCTTCCACAATGCCACTAGAAACTATAATTCTGTACCATATAGAATTTTCAGTGAACTTAACTCTTGTAATGATGGAAACATACTTATGACATAGGCAAGTGCAATTAGTAGAATTCCTGGTTTTCAAAAGAAACACTGAGATAGAGAAAAATCGAACCAGTAGCCAAAAAAAGAACCAAACTCAAGTTTATCTCACTTCAAATTCAGGGTTCTTGGTATCTGCAGCTCTGTCCTAAGACCTTAGTATGTTTACCCTGGAATGAAATCTTCAGAAAGCTTAGGAACAGGACATGAAAAATAGAATGCGGATACTTAAAACTGGTTAACACTTACCTTGGCCTTATGGATTTTCTAAACATGATTCACCACAATATAGGTTCTGTACTGGTTGGAAGGGTATTACCCCCAAATTTGTGTCTGCCAGGAACTTGTGAATATTTAGAAATAAACCAAGTTAAGAGAGGGTTAGAGTGAGTTCTAAATGCAATAAAACCGGTGACTTTATAAGAAGAGGGCATTTTGGGTTTTTTGTTTGTTTGTTTGTTTTGTTTTTTGTTTTTATTTTTATTGTTCAGTTTATTAACTACATTGTTTCCCCTTTTTATCCCCCTATAGCTCCCCTCCACCCTGTACCTATCCCACCCTAGAAGAGGGCATTTTGGACATAGAAACACAGATATACATGGGAGAAGGACCAAGAGGTTTGTTAACCTAAAAATAAAAAAGCCAAAATGAAAAGCAACAAGTGTTTATTTGGAATAAAAAAGAATTGCAATCTGGGGAATACATCCAGACATAAACACAAACTACGTCCTGATTATGGAATGAAGGCAAGAGAAGATTTTATAAGGAAAGGAAGGGATATAATTAGATGAATAGAAAAAAGGAATTTCTGTTGGTACTATAAGCTAAATTACTCTTTCGCTGTACATGGCAAGTTACTGATTCTAAAGAATGTCCTTAATTACAGTTCCTCGATAAGGAGGTCTGCTTTCCTGTCAGCTTCATAAATGTGGTTTGAAAGACAATGTTGGTGTGGCCTAGTCCAAAGCTTCTTTTGCCCAGTTCAAACATTACAGGTTTAAGGAACAGTATGTGCAAGCCCTTTCCTCTGTGATGGTGGCTCTGACTCAATTTTGAAATGGTTTTGTATATATTAATTTTCTCAGAAAACAGAGGCAGAGATTGGAGTGGTGCAGCTATAATTCAATTTCTCTGATATCAAAATGACACCAGGATTTTATGCAACCACAGAAGGCCGAAGAGGCAAGGTCACCTATAAATTTCAGTGGGAGGTTTACCCTGCTGACATCTGGATTTCACACTTTTAGCCTATAAAACCACGAGACAGTGCATTTCTGTTGTTTTAAGCCATTTGTTAGGACAGCCTTTGGAAGCTAACACACGGTCTGTTTTGGGAGAGTCTCTAGTTCCATTCTCAACTCAAGGGTCCCGGATCAGTATTGGTTTCCCTAGACCCGTGGTCGGCAAACTGTGGCTCATGAGCCACATGCAGCTCTTTGGCTCCTTGAGTGTGGCTCTTCCACAAAATACCATGGCCTGGGTATGAGTCTATTTTGAAGAAGTGGCATTAGAAGAAGTTTAAGTTTAAAAAATTTGGCTCTCAAAAGAAATTTCAATTATTGTACTGTTGATATTTGACTCTTGGCTAATGAGTTTGCTGACCACTTCCCTAGACTATCAAGAGAGGAAAATTCTTAGCAAATGTGAACAAAGTTGACCTAAAATCTCATTCTCAATATCTCAAACTGAGACCTTGTGCAAGGCACTTACTCCCTCCAGACCTTTTCCCTGTCCTATAAAAGGGGAGTTATTTCTCTGAGCATCTGACAAAATAATTGTGAAATGTTTGGAGAAGTTTGCAAATAGTCAATCCATTGTCATAGATGACTGTGGAAATACAGACCCATCTAATTATTTTTATTTTTCTGTGTTTGCAAGCTAGAGTCTTCAAATGCAGGGTGAGGATACCAACTGGCTATTTCCTTTCCAAAGTGTAAGCTTCCATCCTTTACCTAACCTAACAGTAGGTTACCCAATCTAACAGTTAGTTTCACTTCAAGAAACTAACAACAATACACATTCACACACACACACACACACACACACACACACACACACACACACACACCCATTATAACACTCAAAGTAAGAATTAAAAATTGCCCTTCATCATTGAGTTAGATAGAAGAATGAACTATTTGAATACAATTAAGGCAGGTGACCAGTCATTTGCTTGCTTGTTCTCAAGTGAATTCCCTGCCCGTTCTTTGCTCTGCTTCTGGGAGGGCAGATCCCAGAAAACCACAGAGTTGTTAGGACAGCCCACAGGAATCCCTGGAGTCTGAATAAAGAGAAAGCAGAAGAGAAGAGCCCAGGCATTTCTTCCTCTCTCTTGGCCTTGGCAGGGACCATGCTTTCTCTATGGCATTAGCACTTCCGCCCCCATTGTCCCAATTCCTCCCTCCATGGGCCAGTTCCTGTCTACCAGATCCTTGAGGTTCTAGATGCCAATGTTTTAGCCCTGGTCCTGCTCCGGTTACCCAGCCTTCACCCATCTTCTCTCCAGCCCTAAAGGTAGGAGTGACTTCCCAGGGTTTCTAATTTCATTTTTCTCTTTGCCTTTTGTTCTTTGCCAGGATTTTTGTAATCAATTCCCTATAATACAGTCTCTCTATCTAATTTACCTGGCACAGTTTTTGTTTACCTGGATGGACCCTTATTAAATTAGCAAGTTAAATTATTTTATCTCTGCATGGGAGAAGGCATAAACATTTCCACATTTTTCTGACTTTCTAGCCCAAGAAAAGATTGATTGCCCTTGTTATACTCCATAGCATCAAAAAACTACAGCCACTCAATAATTTACCTTGATATAAAGGCATGAAACTCTGGGGGCACATGAATAAGTCTTTAGTTTTCGCCTTTCTCTGGAGTGCTTGTGGAGAGTATTTGTAAAAACAATTTTTTTCCCCAGAGGCTTCAAGGTTGGTTGGTGGGCAATAGAGAAGAAGAAATGTACAATATGTTCAATGTTGCTTGGGAACTTGGAATATTTCTGCATATAATCAGAGTTCACCCTCAGTCCTTCTAACTGGTGCACTTTCTTATCCTACAAAACTCTGCTCAGATATTACTGCTAGCTGGTCACAAAAATTCATATTCTCCTCTTCTTCATGGTTACACAGTTATTTTATGTTTCTCAACTTCAATTTAGGGTCCACATTAATCAAATTTCCTTCCTGAAACTTTTAACTTAATCATGTCTACAAAGACTGTTTTTCTAAATAAGGTCTGGATGGACAGACCATTCAACCCACCACAATAAACCTATGCAACTTATTAACAGTATAATGCTTAGTCTGGTTCACTCTATAATGGGGGTGATGATAATAACAATAGCAAACTCTCCCATAAGTGTGTGTGTGTGTATATATATATATATATATATATATATATATGGCACTTAAAAAGTTCCTGGTAAATGATAAATATTTTTTGTTAATCAGTATTTGCTATAATGGGGAGTTAACTCCTAAATAATTATTAATTTCTGCTCTTGATCACCTAACTGAAAGCCCCATTAATAAAATTCAAGGCAAGGGAGCACAAGGTCTAATAAACTTTTATTTTTGAAGACAGGGTAAGTATGCAGGCTGGAAAATGCAAATTACTCCAGCACCATTTCCCAAAGCTAAACATAGGGCTTGAAGCCAAGAGACCACAGTTTAATAATCAGCATTTAACAACTACAAGGCAGGCATTCTATATGTATTATTTCTATTAATCCTCATAATGGTGTTATATATAACATTTATATACATACTTGTGGCCTGGTGCACAAAATTCGTGCATGGAGTGTGGGGAGAGGGGTTCCCTCAGTCCAGCCTGCACCCTCTCTAATCAGGGACTGCTTGCTCCTAACTTCTCATCTGCCTGCCTGCCTGATTGCTCCTATCTTCTCTGCATGCCTGCTTGATCACTCCTAACCTCTCTGCCTGCCTGCCTGATATCACCCCCAACGGCCCTCCTCTGACAGTCTGATCTAGCCCCTAAATGATCTCTCCTACCAGCCTGATTGCCCTTAACTGCCTCTGCCTGCCTGATCAACTGCTCTCCCCTGCTGACCTCATCTCCCCTCAACTGCCTTCCTCTGCTGACCAATTTGGTTCTGATTGGTCAGTTTATATGCCAGTCAGCATCAAAAGTTCAGCCTCCTAGGCAGCCATTGGCTCCTCACAGTTCACCCAGATTTGGTTCTGATTGGTCAGTTTTTATGCCAATCAGTGTCAAAAGTTCCACCTCTTAGGCAGCCATTGGCTCCTCACAGTTTACCCAGATTTGGTTTTGATTGGTCGTTTTCTATGCCAGTCAACATCTCTGGGCCTATCTCCTAGACTAATCAGAGAGGCAGGACTAATCAGCAGCCCATAGAGAAACAGAGGCACAATTGCTGGCAAGCCTGGAGAGAAAGAGAGAGGTGATGGGTGATCAACAGTTGCCACAGAGGCTGCAGATCATACCCTGCCTCTCTCTGGGCCTGATCCACAGCCCCCTTGGCAATCAGTTCTGGGTCGCTGTGTCTGCACTGACTACATGACTGACTTCTGGTGTTTGGTCGAGCCTCCAGGCAGACCCTGGGTTTTTATATATTAGGATATGTAATGCAATAATATAATCAATATTTGATTTCATTTTTAAAATACTAATGTTACAAATTATAAGGCTCTTAGCACCAGAAACCTAATAAGTTTTCAGGCCAGGATTTTAGCTAAGGTCTGTCTGACTTTAAAGACTGTAGTCTTTGCCCTAGCTGATTTGGCTCAATGTATAGAGCACAGGCCTGGGGATTGAAGGGTCCTGGTTTCAATTCTGGTCAAGGGCATGTACCTTGATTGCAGGCTTAATCCCTGGGCCTAGTCAGGGCATGTACAGGAAGCAACCAATCAATGTGTCTCTCTTACATCAATGTTTCTCTCAGTGTGTCCCTCTTCCTCCTTTCCACTCTCTCTAAGACTCAATGGAAATATATTCTTAAGTGAGGATTAACAAACAAAAAGATTGTAGTCTCTTTTTTTTATCTGAGCTAATATCTGGATATTAGAGTTATAACCTAAAACATTCTCAGCAATCTGGAATATCAGGAAAAAGCTAAGAAATATGTATTATACCAAGCTTGAATGCAACATTTTATATCTGAACTAAAAATATAGCATAATTATCAGAGAAAAAAAATATGTGCCTACATAGCACAAAAAGGATCAATGTGCTCTAGTCTATTGCAGTCATAATGTTAATAAACAATCTGGTACAGCTATTAAAAAAGTGACTTTTTTCTGCAGTGTCCACAATAAGCAAGGTGGTAACTCAACTTTATTCTCCAATGGTTCAGGTTACAGCTAGAATTTTTATTCAATTTTGGAGTATTATGTTATCCGAGGAATTTTGAAAAACTGAACTGAATGAGAGGAGTGACCATCTGAAGGGATGAAAAACACACACCCCCATCCTGATGTCTGCCTACCTCTTCTCACTCCATAGTTAGGGTAACAGTCTCTCAACTAGACTCCCAGCCTCATCATGCATTATCCATCCTCCTGTGGCAGAGTGGTCTTTCTAACAAATGTACCATGTTGCACCTGGCTGCAGTCCATCCCAAAGGCTTTGGAATGACATTGAGATCACCCAATAAGACTTCAAAGGTCCTCAGGTTCTTGTACCTACTTATTGCTTCACACACACACACACACACACACACACACACACACACACACACACCACAGATGGGTCTTGCTGATTCTTACATATTATCCTTTGGGCATTCAGCTGTTTTTGCTTGATTACTTTCCCACCTCTAATTCCTGCTCTAAACACCCCTTGCCTGCTAAAACATGATCATTCTTCTGGCTTCCCTTTATCCCTCCTTGACAACCCTGCTCCAGGTTTAGAGTTTCTTGACCCCTGTTTATGCTCTTAAAGCCCCCTGACAATTCCTCTTTCCACACACCACACTCTACTCTCATTGCTATTTACCTGGTGCCTCTAGTCCAGTGGTTGGCAAACTCATTAGTCAACAGAGCCAAATATCAACATTACAATGATTGAAATTTCTTTTGAGAGCCAAATTTTTAAAATTAAACTTCTTTTAATGCCACATCTTCAAAATAGACTAGCCCAGACTATGGTATTTTTTGGAAGAGCCACACTCAAGGGGCCAAAGAGATGCATGTGGCTGACGAATTACAGTTTGCCAATCACAGCTCTAGTCAATAGTAGATTATATATATAAAAGGAAGTTTCATGAGAAGAGAAAACCCCTTGCTTTCTTACTATTTTACCCTCACTACCAAATACAGCAAGTACTCAATGGATAATTGTTCCTTAAAACACTTCATTCTTGAGTAAAAATGAAAGAATTTGAATCAAATAAGGCTATGTGCAGATGCGAGTGTGGAATCCATTTAGGGTGTAAAGCAGTACATGCTGATTTTTCCACTGGGACCAGAAATCAGAATTAGGATTTATACATGGAAGTGAACTGAAAGTAAATTTTCATTCAATGCAAGAAAGAACTTCAAACAATTAGAACAATCACAAAATGTGGCTTGCTGGCTTAGAAATAGGGATTCAGTGTTATTGAAAAGGTTCCAGTTGAAAGACAGGTCCACAGAAGGCTAATATGATTCACTTTAAATGCCAACTAGATAAATTGGTAGAGTTTTCTAGAGTTGAGCTGTGTTGAAAAAGAGACTAAGATTCTACGTGGGACAAGGAGAAAAAAATTTTACAATCAATTATTAGTGTCTGTCAGGAGCTTTCTTGACTGAATGAAATAGGTAGTAATGCTCCATATTTGTCTTCTACACACACACACACAGACACACACACACACACACACACACACACACACACATATATATACACACACAAATGTGCATATGCACGTGCTGTTAGAAAATGAGACTTTTAATAGGGAGACTATCATTTCCTGTCTAGAGACTCATATTTTGTTGTTTCTTTTTTGAGTTAATGGGGATAATATAATGTCCACTCTCTCTCTTTTAAATTGGAAACTGGGTTGCTTCATTAAAATTGGCATATCTTGGTTCATTACTGTGTTTTACTTTATTTGGCAAAAAAAGAAGTGGACATATAACTGTGGACAAAAAAAATTATATGCTAGGAATCCATGGATTCAAAGATATACACTATACCTGGGGCACCACACCCAACAGGATTAATATATCTTACTAAATATGGGCCTCAATAAGAAACAGTAGAATAAGTCTCAACACATGATATTTAAATTCTGCAATTGTTAGGAAAAGAGATCAAAGTTCCCATTATCCTGGTTAAGACTCCAAATCCCCCCTCATATTGAGGAACCACTTTGGGTTTCTGAATTTTGCACATTAAATAAAGATCTTGAAGTCATTAAAGAGGGTCTAGTTTATTAGCTGCGATGCTTTTCTCCTTCCAGTGCTGCCATTTCTCAGCACAGTACTCTGGTGAGCTGCTAATGTCTGCTCTGCATTGAAGTTTGGAGGCTGGGTTGATGGGAGGGCAGTGAACTGTGAAGGCCTGGGTGGTTAATATACTGGCTCCAGCAGCTAGACTTTTCAGAGGGAAAAAAAATAGACTCCTCTCTTTCTGGCTGAGAGCATTAAATGCATGCATGCAGATACAACACACAGCCTGGATACATACTAAATAGTAAAGAAATGCTAGTTATTATTGTCAGATGAATATTGTTTTTCTGTGCTTTCAGGTGTAAAGTCAAGAGCTTCATTAACTTCTACTTCTAGGACAAACAGAGGACTTTGATTTCTAGTCTCAGGACTGAATTAGCCAACATAAAGAAAGAAAACATCATGATGTGTAGATGAGGTACAGATTTGGGGTCTGAATCCTGGTTCATCTACTTACCAGCTATGTGAATTTGGGCAAGTTATTTGCCTTGTCTGACCTCTCTGTTTCCTGTTTCCTCTCCAGTACTTGAGCTTATAACCACTTGGGTCTTTCCAGGTTCTGCTTCTTCAATTCAAGTATTCCACCTACCTTTGCCCGTATTTTTACCCACAGTGTCAACCAGGCCTAAAAATTCTCTTACTGAGGCAATTGTAGGTTTCACCAAAATGTGTATCGCCCAAATCCCAGAAATTACTACCCTTCATTACCCACGTGCACTGTCTTAAAATCACTGTTCTATTTATTGTGTTTAATTTTGTATTTGTCTTAGGTAGAGGGATAAATCTGATCTTGGCAAGAAGCAAAAATCTGGAAACTCATTTATAAGGTGCTTTCAGCTTAGCTATGAGTAACCTTGGTTCTTCAGAGAAAAGGGCCACGACTTAGTCAGTGCTTTGCCAAATACAGGTGAGCCTAAACTCCCACTAGATCACACCTTTCCTTATTATTTTGCCCTCTTTGCCACCATTGTGTCTGCTTTGCCTGCATTTCTGCCTCAGTTTTCCTCTCTTCACTTCCACTTTCCTAGTAGTACCCTCCTCTGAAGCCACTGAGATGGAATTCTACCTTTTTCCAGCCAGGCCACTCACCTTGCCCATGTTGTTTGTGATCAATATTTATAATGGGCTGTTTTGGGGTGCTCAGTTGTTGCTAGGCAGCTTCTTGTGCCATTCCCTATATAACATAGTCATTATTTCCAGGTTAAGTATTCCTGGATATGACTTATGTACTCCCTATTTAGAAATCCATGGCTATCAATTCTTACCAAACTAAGACAGAGTTCATTATAATGCTCTGGACCCTTGAGCCAAATCTTTATTTGCACTGCTCTGCGTAGGATCCATTCCCAGAAACGTGTGGTTGTGAGGATCCAGCATACCTCAACTCCCAACTAAGGATCCTGACAACTATTAGCTTTGTCCTTGGAGAAATATATTCACATACAGAGGAATTCCTGTCAAAGCTTTACTCAGTTGTCTAGTTAAAAGTTCTTTGGCTGATCTAAATTTACAGAGGGGGAAAAAAGAGCAAGCAAACAAGTGAGAAAACAAACAAATAAGGCCAGCAAAGTTTAATTGAATTTTCTAACATCACAGAGCTAATTAATGTTAGAGGCAGTTCTTTTGGCGAGCTGTTTATTATTGATATTGATCCTGAAGGAGGTCCCCTCTCTCCCTCCCCTTGCCAATCCAATTATTGTGGTCCTGTCTCTTTTTTCTAAAACTGACTCAGATAGGGACATTTTTCTTAGCTATTTTGTAAGCTATCTTCTTGAGCCTTCCTCTTATAATAGGACAATATACAAGGAGAACAGACAGAAACTCTTGCTTTTTATTTTCTTAATTCCTTCCTGACTTCAGAAGGGCCATTGACCCTGCCACAAACACTGTAATTTTTAGCATTCCAAGTTACCTAATTTATACATATCAGAGAAGCCAGGTGGCTTATTCTATAAACCAGGGTCTACAGACCAATTTTTTCTTTACTTGAGTAAATGGATCCATTGGGAGTCCTTGATTTCCTTTTTCTCTCCATGGCAATATGGTTGAAGGTCCCTAGATGCATAGCTATTGCATTCACAGACTTGCATTCACAGCACAGGGAGGTGAACCCTAGGCCCGGGTCTTACTTCCTTGAGATTGAAGAAGCACTTCAGCCCCAAGGGCACAGTGAATAGGAGGTATGTGGTGGTACACAGTGACTCCCCACCTGGAGGAAATCTGGTAGAATTCAAAGCAGTGTGAACACGGTAGTTCTCCTATCCCTTCCTGCCAACTCACTATCTGCATGTTCAAAATTCAGAAAAAGTGGGAAGATAATCACCAATGTCCAAATAAGATAGAGGCAGTGTTGCTCCTAAAACCTATTGTCTCTTCCCTGGCATCTTATAGCTAAGCTGCATATATTAAGGGTATACTTAATGTAGAGCTGCTCAAACAAGTCACAGATGTCCTTAAGTCCTCACTTTGGACAAACATTTGTAAAAAACACTACAGGTGTCAGTGAGGGTGTGAGTGGAAGTTGACATTAGATCTATATTAAAGAAATTAGCTAGGATATTAGAATGAAAAATAAAGCAATTATGAACTAAATAACAAAATTATTTAATGTTAAGTAAATAATAGCAGAATTCTCTATTACACACACACACACACAAACACACACACACACACACACACACACACACAATCACAAATAATTTAAAAGATTTTCTGCCCATTAGTCTTGTTCATTCCTTCTCTTTTGTCACTGTTTAATTTATTTAGAATTAATGTTGGCTTCTGCAGCATCAGGACTTGGAAACCTTATTTATTAATATTCCTCAAACATTGGCAATAACACTAAGAGTTGTAACTGCACAAGTACCAGCAATGTGTCAGGCATTACCTAAGTCCTTTAAAACACCTGTAACTTGACAACAGCTAAGTCAATGTATTAGCTCAGTGGTCAGCAAACTGCAGCTCACAAGCCATATGTGGCTCTTCGGCCCCTTGAATGTGGCTCTTCCACAAAATACCACAGATGGGTGAGTCTATTCTGAAGAAGTGGTGTTAGAAGAAGTTTAAGTTTAAAAAATTTGGCTCTCAAAAGAAATTTCAGTTGTTGTACTGTTGATATTTGGCTCTGTTGACTAATGAGTTTGCCAACCACTGTATTAACCCATTTTTCAGCTAAGGAAATAGAATCTCTTGTCCAAGGTTACAATGCTAGCAGGTGGTTTAATACTAATGTCTTGCTTTTGCAGTTACTACAATTACAGCTGAGCCTAAATTATTCCTGTTTACTTGGTTCTCCAAACTCCAAAGGTGGTCATCATTATTATAATCTTGGAGCTGCTTCAAAGACTCGGTGGCCCTGTAGATTTAACTATAGGGCGAGAAAAGCAAACAAAGTAAAAAGTCATTTTCAGCTTTTATGTGGGTCTTTTCATCCCCAGAGTCCTTTGTGAATATTAAACAATTAATCCTCGATCCTCAGCATTGGGGGAAATGAAGGTTTCCATGACTGTTGACAAATGCCCATTGCTGTTGGTGCCATCTCACCTTTCAGACTGTGCTTCTAAAGCCTGGAAGCCTTTCTATATAAATGAAGCACATGTTCATCCCCATCTCTCCCAGGTGCATGAAGGAGGTGCTGGGATGTCTAAACACAGTGCATTTTAAGTACCTTTGAGGAATTAAATGCTTTGCTGGTTCTGCTTTCTGAACACACACACACACACACACACACACACACACACACACACACACACACAGACACAATTTTATGATAGATCAGAGATGCTGATGGTGTGTATATGTGTGTATTGCAGGGCACTTGTGCATTATGGACAAAATGGCAAAGAGAGACGGCATCTCTGTTGTAACTGAAGTCATAGCTAAGCTGTATAGGTCTCTCTGGGTAAGCATATTTAGTTGATAACTGAAAGTTTGGTGGTTCAAACTCACTCAGGAGCAATATTTGATTGATTGATTTTCAGTGAGAGACTGTCACATAGATAAGTTTTGAGCAGGGTGATGCTAAAGGCAGAGGGAGGAGATGGGAAATTGTTGCAAAAACACAGTGGGGAGCTGAAGAGATGGTGTGAAGAGAATGAATCAGAGTGATATCCCCACACACATGCAGTGGGATGAATGCAGTCCAGCTTTGTGTATCAAAAAGCAGTCAGCACATGTTCTGAGAGAAACTTCAGCATGTGGGGGCTGCATTCAAACTTGAATTACTAGGCTCAGTAAATTTACAATATGCTTCTCCAACCATCCCTACCCCCTCATTCCTCAGATCAATGAAATAACTAAATAAATAATTAAACCTTAAAATGCTTCTAGGACATGTTTTGTTGTTGAAACACATCTGCTCTATGTTGGAGGACCCCATTCCAGCAGATGTTCCTTTACTTTGGCTTGTTTGTCTATCTATGGAAATGAATATCCTAAACCTCCTTCCCTGCTAAGCTTAATAAAAGGAGGCTTTTCCACACTCATCTTCTTCACAATGCCCCTTGTGGTCCTTTATCAAGCCATGAAGGACATATGCTGTGAAGCTAATTGTTATTATTTTTTCCTCCTACTGTAATGCATTAACTCAAGGGAAGGCGATTTTCAGCACAGGCCCTACAGCAGGGGAAACAATCTGCGCACAGCATTCTCTCCCAAAGAAAATGGTCTTTGTAGGTGGATGAAAAAATGCTAGGAGAGAAAAATAAGTATCACATGATCTCACTCATATGTGGAATCTAATGAACCAAATAAACTGATGATCAAAAATAGACACAAAATCATAGAAACATGAACAGGCTATTGAACCTCAGAAGGAAAGCACCAGAGGGTGGGAAGGAAGAGATCAACCAATGAACTTGTATGCATATATGCTTAACCCATTGACATAGACAATGGTTTGGTGAGTGCCTGGGAGGGAGTTGAAGGGAGAAGAGATGGTTGAGGATGGGAGAGGGCTGGAAGAGATTAATGGGGAAAAAAGGAGGACCTATGTAATACTTTCAATAATAAAGATTCTTTAAAAAATATTACAAACTTTAAAAAAAGAAAAGATGCTAGAAACTAGAACTCCAAATAGACCCTGACCTCTCTCATTAATGTTGGCATAATTCGGGCTATTCTTTGAACAATTACTTGATGGAATTCCATTAAACTGTTGCCCACCAATAAACAAGGAGATGGAAAAACACACAATGAATTGAGATGGCATTGTTTGATGATGAACCACAAAGTGAACATTTATCCAGTCTGGAGAATATTGGGAGCAGCACAGAACAAGGAGCCAATAGGATTCAACATGCTGTTCATAAAGACCATGAATAAACACTTGGAGACGTTCACAGTCTCTGAATTTATTAAAATCCTGGTGAAAGAGTCACTGGGGAACTTTTAGGAGAGGCATTCGCTTTCTGTTTATCGATGGAGATGATCAGGCTTAGATGGACTCAATAAAATGATGTAACCAAGACATCTTTGAAACACAGTTGAAGGAAGAAGAAATAGGAAATTTTAATTAAAGTTGTATCTGGTACAGCTGAGCAGCATGAGAGGGGCTATTTTAAAGTTATTTGCATTTGTTATAAGATCGAAACCAAAACTACCTATTGTATCTCTACTGCATACATGGCATGATCTGTCTAATCCCCAAAATGCACTGTATCTTTCCCTTTAGGGTGAAATAAACATTCGACTAATAAACTTCATTTTGCATAGCATTTAATTTCACTAAGCCCCCCAAACCTGAACTTTTATTCACGGTTGCATTTCTTTAGTAGTTTAGCTTATATTTTACAGATTAGTGCCCTATTAAATGAGAATTATCCTATCTAATAAAAGAATAACATGCAAGTGTGACCATACTTTGGCTTCTGATTGGCTATGCTACCAGCCAATCAGGAGCAGGGGGCGTGACTGGGGCATGGCCACGGCTTGCCTGGAATCCAGTAAACACTTCCCTTCAAGCCTGTGCCTCAAGTGCTCACGCCTGTGGGGAACACTTCATTTCACACCAGTACAAGTGGGGGACGCAGGCAGGGATGCAGGCGGGGGACGCAGGCGGGGAACGCAGCGCTTCATGCCAGCGCCAGCTTCATGCTGGCAGGGACTGGGAAGGAAGCAGGGACCATGCCTCTCTGCACAGGGTGTTTTCGAGGGCCCAGTGAGCCAGCGGGAGAGGCTCAGTCCTTGAGGCATCTGTGGTACGGGGAGGGCTGGCCCAGGACAACGCCATACTTTCAAAGAAAGTTGTTTCCCACTTAAATATCCTCTGATGAGTATCTTTAAAAAATAAGTAAATATTCAGCCATTGTCACACCTTGAAAAGTTAAGGTAATTCCTTAATATCACCTAATGTCCACTGTATGTTCAAATGTCTTTGTTTCCAAGATGCCTTTTACTGTTGGTTTGCCCCCTCTGGAAGCTACCCAAGGTCTTATTTCAGCCCTGATGTTGGGCTGCTTCCCCCAACCATAAGTTCCCAGTGCACTTCCAGCCAGAGTTAAAGGGGGGGGGCTTCTTCTGCTTTTAAGGCATCACCATATCCAGTGCCTGCCAGGCCCCTGTGAAAGCACTACTCCTTAGGTCCGGGTTGCTGGGAGCTGAAGCAGAGAGGCTGTGAGGCCCAGCTCACCCAGGGTGCTGGCTCCCATCACCCCCTCCCAATTATCCTGGCCCAGCCTTCCCTATGCACACCTGCTCGGGGAGAGCATGAGGTGGTCGTGGTGGCTGGATGGAGGGCCGGCGGGGTGTGTGGCCACAGTGCGTGGGGGGGGGGGTGGGCAGGAGGCCTACACCCTCCCCCAATCCAGAGGGGCTTGACAGGGGACCATAGGTCACACACCCCACCCAGCAGGGCTTGACAGGGAACCTCAAGATGTGCTTCCCGCCCTGGTGCGGGGTTAGAGTACTTTAGGCTGCTCCCCCCACCCCAGCTCCAGGCTGGGGGACCTCATGCCGTGCCTCTCACCTGGTGCAGCTTGACAGGGGACTACAGGCCACACTCTCAACCCAGCAAGGCTTAACAGGGGACCTCAAGGTGCACTTCCCATTCTGTTGCTGTGTTAGGGGACCTCAGACTGTTCTCTCCACCTGCCAGGGCTTGACAGGGGACCTCAGGCTGCGCCCCAACCTGGCAGGGCTTGGCAGGGGACCTCAAGCCGCACCCCCACCCCGGCACCAGGCTGGGGGACCTCAGACCATACCCTTTACCCCAGCACCAGGCCAGGGGTCCTGAGGCTGTGCCCCTCCTGCCTGGCTGGGTTTGACAGGGGACCTCAGGCTGTGCCCTTCACCCAGTGGGGCTTCTCAGGGGACCTGAGCCTGTGCCCCTGTGCCAGTGAGGATTGACGTGGGACTTGAGGCTGCGTCTCCCTCCCGGTGCTGGGCTGGGGGACTTGAGGCTGTGCTCCTCTGCCTGGTGGGGCTTGACGGGGGACCTCAGGCTATGCCTCCTACCCAGCGGGGCTTGACAGGGGATCTCGGGTCATGTCTCCCACCTGGTAGGACTTGATGGGGGACCTCAGGCCACACCCCCCATCCTGGTGCTGGGCCAGGGGACCTGAGGACACACCCTGCCCTGAGTGGCTTGACAAGAGTGGGACTGGCTGGGTCTGGATCTACCCCAATGTGGTGGGGGTCGGGGGGGGACGGCTGGGTCTGGGTCTCACATGATTTTGAGGCACATGTGGTGAGTGGGGACTTGACTCTGGGCCCCGTGGTGCACCCCAGACTCTGACAGGAGGAAGGTTTTCATATACATTTTACTAATTTTCTTTAGTCTCTGATACTTCTATTATAGAGAAAGAACAAATAGCAATATTAAATTATTTCCTCTAATTAATACCCTTTTATTGTGCACGAATTTCATGCACTGGGCCACTAGTTGTATTATAAAAAGAAGATAGTTTACTTTTTGTCCCTGTGGGAGAAACCTTTTTATTTTTTCTATCTAAATGTTTGTAGAATGTTTTCCTCCAAACTTGAACTACATATTTCCACTATGATGCATCAAGTGTGTGGCTCTTTGGTTTTGCTTAGCATACACCTCTTTCCATCTGTATCCTTAGGGCACCAGCTCAGAGATCTTGCCTCTTAAACACTCCATCACCACTTTAGTTACATTTGTACATTTCCCTCATCAGGGCTAGCAATTATCCAAATACTGGCAGTTTATTTTCTTTGCTAGTCTTGAATGACCATCTGTTCTGCTGGTACTTGTCTTCATCCTCATGTTTTTGTTTCCTTAGGCTTTCTTTTACCATCCTTATTTGACTTTCCACATTTTTTGTATTTTCACCTCCATTTGCATCAATTGTGGATTGCAATTTTGCTATTATAATTCTGGTATTTTTGAACTTTTTAAAAAATTCACTCAACTTGTTTTTATCTCATTCTGTTGCTTTTTGATTTTTAGATTACTTTTCCTATGTGACTTTTTGTTCCTATTTAGTGAATTTTTTTCCTGGCTTATTTGAACAAATATTCAATTTAAAATTTGTCTTTAGATTGCAATATATCTCTTTCACAAATATGTTCTTCTTATATTTTCCTCTCTTGTAATTTTTATATGTCCCTTTTTTTATTCCCTTTATTCATCCTTGGATAAAGTAAGATGTCTCAAGACTGGGTTTTGCCAATAATGTATGGATTGCTCTTAACTCTGCTGCTTATTTGTCTAATGCTGGAGTCCAGTCTCCAATATACAGCTGAGCAAGGCTTCCAACCCACTTCCCGATTTCTGTAAGATATTTAGGTAACATGGATCTATTGTATTGAACTGGGAACTTTTCTGTCTCTACTGCATACATGGCATGATCTGTCTAATCCCCAAAATGCACTGTTTCTATATATTTGCTTTCATTGTTTACTATTGAGTACCATATTTCCCAAGTCCTTGTCCCCAGTTCTTGACATTTTCTGCTCTGCTGTATTCTTTGGGGGTAGAAGACATAGGAAAGATATCTAATTGACTGGAAAAATACTATTAAAAATGTAATTGCTTGGTTTTAATTCAATAGGAAATGGAGTGTCTACACCAGGACAACATGTGAGATGAGACAGACAATGCTCTTCCAGTCTTCTATGAAGCCTAATTTGTGCATGAGCATATTTTCTGAAGACTGGGTAAACTCTCTTTGAAATTTTAATGCAATATATTTCTTTGCATTTAAAACGATTAAGAACTTTCTAAAATTCTATCTTAATCTTAGGAGGGGTGAGTTTTTGCTCATTCTCTATCTTCATGGGTAGTGGTAGAATGGACGAGCTGCTGTAGGAGCTGTTGCAATGTCAGATGCCATTTTAGTCTGGAAGGCACCCAGACGTTAGCATCTGTTCAGTGCTTAGAACATGGTAGATGGCTTATCCTATCTACTAAAAGAGTAATATTCAAATTTGATCGTACCTTCACCACAACCACAAGCCACGCCCACAGCCATGTTCACCAGCCAATGAGGAGCATATTATGCAAATAAACCCCAACCAAGATGGCTGTCCTCACTGAGAGCAGGAGGAAGGCTTGGGTTTCCCTGGCAACAGGGGAAGCCAAGCCACCTGCAGTTGCCTGCCTAGGCCTCCACTCAATGTTACAAAGTTTCAATTATAAAAGATACAGAAATGGCGGCAGCCACTGAGCTGAAGAGAACAGAGGCTTGGGTTTCCCTGGCAACAGAGGAAGCCAAGGTTTCTGCCTGCTGTTACCTGCCTAGGCATCCACTCTAGGCTATAAAGTTTCAAACAGAAATGGCTGTCATCACAGAGCGAGCAGAAAGCTTGGCTCTGCTCCAGGCTACAAAGTTTCAATTTTAGACATAGATTAATCCCAGATACCAAGGCCTCCGCTTGGTTTGCTGGGGGTGTGGCCAGCCTGTAAACCCCCACAAGCCCCTTGCCCAGGCCGCCCCTCACCCCAAGGGAACCCCCACCCTGATCTGGGACACTCTTCAGGACAAACCAGCTGGCCCCCACCCATCACCAGGCCTCTATCCTATCTAATAAAAGAGAAATACACAGATTGACCATCACTCCAACACACAAGAGCATTGCCCTCATGTGGCCAACGATCCTGCACCCATGTGGACACAAGATGGCCACCACAAGCCAGCAGGGGAGGGCTGTTGGGAGGTTCCAGGCCCTGCAAGGGAGGACAGTTGTGGGTGATCAGGCCAGCATGGGCGGGCAGTTGGGAGGGACTAGGCCTGCAAGGAAGGGCATTTGGGGGTAATCAAGATTGCAGGGGAGGGCAGTTAGGGGTGACCAGGTCGGCAGAGGAGGGAAGTTGGGGGCAAACAGGCTGGCAGGGGAGCAGTTAGACATCAATTAGGCTGGCAGGGTAGTGGTTAGCAGGTGATCAGGCTGGTAGGCAAAAGCAGTTAGGGGCAATCAGAGAGGCAGGCAGGTGAGCAGTTTGGAGCCAGTAGTCCTGGATTGTGAGAAGGATGTCCGACTGCCCATTTAGGTTCAATCCTACTGGGATCAGGCCTAAACAGGCAGTCAGACATGCCTCGAGGGGTCCCAGATTGGAGAGGGTGCAGGCTGGGCTAAGGGACATCCCCTGCCCCCCATGCACGAATTTTGTGCACTGGGCCTCTAGTATACAAATAACCCTTTAGAATGTAACCCATTCATAATGATGGAGCTAAATGTACTATAAATCACCCAATTTCCCTAGCATTGGTCTGGTTTTTGTTGCTAAACTAAAAGTTTCAGAATAACAATTTTTTTCCTTAAAAAAGCTAAGACTTGGGTAAAATAATTTCTCTATTATAGACTTGAAAACGAGAAAACAATAACAAAAAAAATCCTTTCTAGCTCACACATATAATCCCAACTATGATCCCATTTCTTAGATGAGGAAGACAAGGTACAGCAAGGAGTAATATGCTCTAGGTGATCCAGCATGAAGTGACAAACAGGGTCTTTAATTCAGACCCAGGTCTGGCTTAATTCAGAGATCAAATGTCTAATACTATGCATATCATCTACCCACAAGAAGTGCTGGAAGGGTTTTTCTCCAATGTATTTCTGGTATCCACAAGATTATGGTGCAAAGAAGTCCTTCCCTGGAGTCCTTCTAGTCTATAGAAATTCCTATTCTTGCTTGTTATAGTCTTTTCTTCCCTTGGGACCTGGCATGAGAGAAAGTGAAATTTGAGGCCAACTAAGTAAAACTCTCCTCTCCATTGCACTTGATCTTCTTCTCACCTCTAATGTTCAGTCCTTATCTTTGAACCAAGCATGTGCTAATGTTACCAAATACCAGATTCATACATTGTGTGGATATGATGCAATTTCTTGCTACAAAAACAATGTTTTCTTCACTGCCTCTCCCATCCATCACACCTCTAATCTTTGGGAATCAGAATTGCCAAATTGATATGTGAGCATGGAGGAACGGTGGATAGATAGAGCCAGGCCTGGGAATAAAATCCTTTGTTTGTAAAAGAAAGAAAAGTAAATAGTGCTTAGGAAGCAGTGATGTGAATCTTCTCCAGAATATCAGCTCTGCGTCAGAGGTGATACTCTATCTTTAGAAAAGTCTAGAAGGTACAAATTAGGCAGTGCTCTCATATTATGTACATAGATCTGTCAAACTATCTGCCACCAGCTGTTAAAAAGGCTGTCCTTTGAAATTTAAAAGAGATGTACTATATCTTATTTTTCATGATCAGTATTTTCATATTAGCACCAGTAGGTTTTAAAGAATATGCCATCATTGTCTACCTTGGTGCTATGTAAGCAATATGTATGCATAAAACAGGGGTTCTTTCTTACAATACAAAGAATTAAAATTATTTTTGCTACTACTCCCCTGTCCTCCCCTCCTTTTCCCATCTTGCCGTGTCACAATAATTTTTTTTAATTCTCATCTGACGAGTGAGGATATTTTCTTCATTGATTTTTAGAGAAAGTGGAAGGGAGGAGGAAGATGTGGGAGAGAGAGAAATCGATGTGACAGACACATCAATGGGTAGCCTCCCACACATGCTGCGTGCAATGAAGGAGGGTGGGGTTGGACCAGCAATCTAGGCATGTGCCTTTGATCAGGAAACAAATATGCAACCCTGTGGTGGGTAGGCCAATCCTCTAACCACTGACCACATCAGCCAGGGCAATTTTTTCTAAATCTTCACTGGATGATATGTTTAGGAATAGGAAGGGGGGAAGGAGAGAGAGAGACAGACAGACAATCACCATCAATTGAGCAACTGGTTGTCTCTCATATGCACCCCAACTAGGGGATGGAAACTGCAACCTAAGTATGTACCCTGACTGAGAACTGAACCCGAAACCTTTTGGTATGGGGTCGGGGGGGGGGGGCATGCAATGCTCCAACCGGTTAAGCCACCTGGCCAGGGCATTTCAATAACGTCTTGCTGTGCTTGAAAGTTTCTATAAAGTTTCACCTGTATTCTCAAAGCTCATTTTAGACCAGGGAAAAATCAAAATTAAAATCAGTCCTGGGAAGAACCACTAATTCTCATTGAACCATCACAGGAAACCTTTTAGGAGAAAGAGAGAGAGCTTCTTCTTGGGTCTTTAAGTAGCCAGCGTGCTATCCATCCTTCTTAGGCACTGTCCTGGAGAAGATGCTTCTAAAATTACACCTTTACTGGCTGTGTCCACATAACATCATGTAGCTACATGGAGGCAACAAACAAATCAAATAATAACAAAAATCAATTGCTTGGATACTGGTTTCATATATACTAAGTAAGTGGATATTTGATTTTTTTTAAATTCTAGATTTTAGCTACTGATTTCTTGTTTTCTACCCCCAATCACCTAACACTCTGTCTGGCACATCTGCCTGATAAGTAGCTATTGAATGACTCACTGCAGGAGTGAAGGTTACACATGGATGTGAGTAGTGATGACATTAAAGCCTCTAGACTCTCTTTTACATCGACAGTGCAAGGATTCAGGAAAATGGAATTTCTCTGTTATTTTTGTGTATTAGGGTTTTCTGAACTCCCCACTGCCATATTCCTCCCTGCTGCTTGCTTGACAAAGGTAGCGAATGAGGGAGAATCCTTTAACTCAGACAACACTCAAGTTAGAACTGCAAGAATTACACTCTAGTCTTTGTGAGCATTTCATCCATATATCTAAGTCTACAACTGGTTGCATATGAAACAAGGAGTCCAAAGGAGAGGCTGTTCAGTGCTATTCTGGTGATGGATGGCAGAACAGGGGTCAAGAGGATAGAAAGATAAAGAAGCAAATTTTAGTCAAATACAAGAAATGATTCTCCAACAACATAAGCTGCCATTCAATAGTGAAAGAGCAGCTTCATAAAACAGTAAGTTCCCTCCCACACTGGAGATGTTTAGCACATTCATAGATATAAAGTGCTTAGGGTAGAGCTTTGGTTGACACATAAGAATATTATATGAGAATTTATTCAATAACACAAATGTTGAAATATCTGAAATACTGAGTAGATGACTCCTGTATTTTGTAAAAGTGGTTTACACAAATGGCTCAGTGGCTTATATGATAACTGGGGTGTTTTGGATTAAAGTCAAAGAAGCAGTCTCTAGAATTTCTGGGCCAAAAGAGAAACTCATTGGAAGGCTGATTCAAAGAAGTGGGCATGTAAGAGTAAAGAGAAACTGAAGAGTTGGTTTCTAATGGAATTCAGGAAGTTCCAGAAGCTCCGGATCTCTGGAATGAATGAGAACTACAGTTGTTTTCAGTATTTTCAACATGCTCACTTGTAATTTGAGTTCTAGAAAGGGAGCATGTGAGGGACCTTATCTCATCTCATGTACCTAGTTTTTGACTAGGTTACTCCTCTAATTGGCAAAAAGGACTATAAATACTGAAGAGATTAATTCCTCAAGAGGAAATAAGGGTGCATTTTTCAAAAGGAAGTGTAATGAATCCTAGGTAAACACACACACACACACACACACACACACACACACACACACACACACACACACCCCAAAAGGCCGACTATATCCTTTAAGCCCGTTTCCTGCTCTATGTTTCTATGGAGCCCTCATAATATGACATTGGGAACTCCAAATGAGTGGGGTTCATGACCTCTGAACTCAATCCATGAGCATTTTGTGCACAGACTATTACCTATCATGCTATCTAATAAAAGAGTAATATGCAAATTGACTGTACCTTTGCTACACCCTCAAGCTATACCCACCGGGCAATCAGGAGTGAATGTGCAAATTAACCCAACCAAGATGGCTGCAGCCATGGAACAAGCAGGAGGCTTGGGTTTCCCCAGTAATGGTGAAGGAAGTCAAGCTTTCTGCACACCCTGGCGGTGGCCTAGGCCTCCACTCAAGGCTGCAAAGTTTCAATTATAGAAGATAAATAAATCCCAACAAAAATGGCGGCAGCCATGAAGCTGGAGAAAGCAAGAAGCTTGAGTTTCCCCCAGTAATGGAGGAAGCCAAGTTTCTGTAGTCCTGGCCTGCCTTGGCCTGTGCTCAAGGCTACAAAGTTTTAATTATGGAAGATAAATAAATCCCAGATACCAGGGCCTCCATTTGGGTCGCAAACCACCACAGGTCCCTTGCCCAGGCCTCCCCGTACCCCAAGAGAACACCCACTCTGATCCTGGATGCCCTTTAGGCAAACCAGCTGGCCCCCACCCATGCACCATGCCTCTATCCTATCTAATAAAAGAGTAATATGCAGATTGACCATCACTACAACACACAAGATGGCTACTCCCATGTGGACACAGATGGCCACCACAAGATGGCCAGCAGAAGAGGGTAGTTGGGAGGGACCAGGCTTGCAAGGGAGGGCAGTTGGGAATGATCAAGCCTGCAGGGGAGGGCAATTAGGAGTGACCAGGCTGGCAGAGAAGGGAAGTTGGGGGCGACTGGATCTATAGGGAAGGGCAGTTAGGGGTTATCCAGGCCTGCAGGGGAGAGAGTTTTGGATAACCAGGGCTGCAGGGGAGGGCTGTTAGGGGCAAACAGGCTGGTAGGGGAGCAGTTAGGCATCAATCAGGCTTGCAGGAGAGTGGTTAGGGGTGATCAGGCTGGCAGGCAAGAAGTGGTTAGGGGCAATCAGGAAGGCAGGCAGGCAAGGAGTCAGGAACCAGCCGTCCTGGATTGTGAGAGGGATGTCTGACTGCCTGATTACGCCCAGACATATCTCAGGGGGTCCCAGATTGGAGACGGTGCAGGCTGGGCTGAGGGACACACAAACCCCATACATGAATTTCATGCACCAGGCCTCTAGTCCCTTTATAAAAATCATAAGAAACAGTCAGTGTATGACTGGATACTTGTACCACCCCTATCCAACATGTATTTAGCCTCTCTGGATAGGAGAAAGCCATCAGCCTGTGAAGCAGCAGCATCTGCCCTCCATTCTGTGATCCATTCTAATTCAACTTTGATGGATAATTCCAAGGCATTGTCTATTGTCTATTGACTGTGGACTCTGCAGCCAGACCTCTTGACTATATTCTATGTCAAGCTCATACCTTATGCAAATTATTAAACCTGTAAACATATCTCAGCTTTTTTTTTTTCATTTTACTGACCTCTTAGGCTTATTGTATGTAAAGATTAAAGTAGATAGTACTTGTGATGCAATCAAACAGCCTAGCACCTTTGCAGTTCTCACAATAGAGGATTGTTGATGATATTTAAAAATTGTCTGTAATGACCCTCATCCACAAACCTTGCAGGGGTTTGAATTCTCAACCCTCCTAAGGGAGGTCTCCTACCCCCACGGCTGCTTCGCCTCCCACACACAACTCATACGGGGACCCAGGCGGCAGACAGAGACTCGGCCAGCAATAGCTGCTCTATATCTAAATTCAGTCTATTACCAGGAATGCTCAGGACCTACTCAAAATTGCAAATATTCCTTTCCACTAGTATTCACAGGGTAAACTAAGATTTCTGCTTGAGTATTAAAATTGACAGGAAAATAATAATCAAGTTTTCAGATTAATTTAAATTGGCCAAGTGAAATACGAGAATACTCAAGAAAATTATAGTGTACTGGACAAAAAGCTTTTCCTAAAACATTAACTGAAAAATCTATTAGTAGTTCATCTCACTGTAAAATTGCCTAACATCCAAAGAACCTAAAGCAGTCACTTTGTGGGCAAAAATTAAAATTTAAAATTATCAAGACTGCAATAGAAAATTTCCAAAAGTCCCCATTAATCAAAAAAGGGGAGGGGACAGCGGGGTAATATCATGTAAGGGACAAAAAAAAAATATATCGAGTAAGTAAAATACATCTAGAAAATTCTTACTCCAGTAAAGTAAATTCCATTTGTAAAAACAATAGCAGGACACCCATGAAAAAACACACATGGTGTCAAAATAAGCCAAAGGAAAATCATTTAGGCAAAAATTTAAAAGAATCCCAAGTCTATTTTGCATAGAGGATCCCTTTGTTAACTTTTGGTCGAGAATGTGTTTGTGTGTTTTCAGAGAACAACTCCAAGACCATGTGGGTTCCTGCGACGGTGAGGAACTGATGGATCTGTTCCAGTCACGAGGACGGTCCAGAGATGGGGGACACTGATGACACCTTGCCATACTAGCAGTCAGCAGCTGTGCATGTCTGCAGGCAGCCCAGGACCAAACCAGAGAGGATGGATCATGCATTGACACGATATGTCCACCATCTGGATACCATTGCTGACTTATACACATAATGAATTATTTGACACTGAAACTGGGAATCAGAAAAGTTGGACATTGAAACCGAGACTGAAACACTTTTTGTTCTTATACATTTATTTCCAGTATGCAGAGGCAAGATATTTTTGAAGAAAAGAAACAGGGGAGAGTGATTGATATAGAGGCAGGATGGCCTTGAACAGGCTGTCAAGCTACAGGGGGAGGCTTGGGTGGATGGGAGGCAGATGCGGGGGGAGATCAATGGAAGGACTTGTATGCATGCATATGAACATAACCAATGAATGAAAGACACTGGGGCGGGGAGGGGGGAAGCTGGGGATATGTGCTGGGGGGTGGGGGAGGCTGGGGGGAGGATAAGGGGGAGGGGGAAAGGAAAACATGTACTACTATTATACTGCAAAAAATCAATAAAAAATAATTTAAAAAAAATTGTCTGTAATGATTCTTCACCCAGGAACACTAAGGAAATTCCACTGACTTGATGCACAGAGCCCAGTGTTATGGGGATACTTTTTCTGCATCTTTCCTGTAGTAACCCTTGTTTAATTCGGGGTTTATTAAAATTTTTAAATGAAGTGTTTCTGTTTTGTTGAGGTCATTAAAATGTTTGGTTTCATGACAACTGACATAATGTACATTACATGTGGACATTTTTCCACTTAGTACTCTCTAAAAAACACTGGGAGGAAATGGCAAAGCCATTTCACAGATGTGGAAACTGGAGCTCTGACAGATGCAAAGATTTGCCCATTTTACATAACTTCTAGGTGCAGAGGGGAATGAAATATTATAATTTGACATTAAAACCACTCTTTACTCTCTACAGTTGCTATTTCACTGTTTTGAAACTGAGGTTAGCATTTGCTTCTGTGTAAAAAGCACATTGAGTCCTGAAATAGGGTTTCTAGGTTGTTGATCCCAATGACACTTCTTTTAAACTGGCTGCCATTGCTATAGTCTTTCAGGAAACCAAACAGCTAAGATAGAAAAGGCTCAAGAGAAAATAAAAACTATGCATTTATCTGGGCTTTTTGCCCATTCTCTGAATTATTCAGACAGGTTCATGAAGAATAAAAGCACAGTAAGGTTCCATTTCACTGTTAATGGATTTTAGCTTGCTTTTAATTCAACAGCAAATGGAAGCATCTATCGTTCTTTGCCTATCCAATATCCCATTATTCTGCTGAAGCATCTTTGGCTGACTGTATTTATCAATGTTGGCATGAATACAAGTCTAGTAAAATGCAAGATATTTTAATATCATTTACATTTTCCCTCAATTACCACTTAACTCACTTAATACTTGCCACACAGCAAACTTGTCCACGTTCCAGATATCAGTTCTCTGGTGTCTTTTTACTTTATAAGTAACATTCAATATTACTTCTCTTAAATTAATTTTCCTAATTTAATTAAGACAAATAATCTATGTACACTAAAGGGCATTTAGAAAACATGAAAATTCCTAAGTGAATTAAATACAGATCACTGTGGCCCAATTACCAGAAACAAAGATAATTAACAGTGTATGATGTATGGCTTTTTTTTATTATGCATATATTTTTCAACAAAACTAAGGTTATATTTTTTATACCAATTTATAACCTACTTTTTCAAAGTTAATAATATGCCATACATAATTATTTAAGTTGTTAAAAGTCTTCTAAGAGTTTATTTTTAAAAGCTAGTCATTTGGCTCCATAATTTTAAAAACTAAATTTTTATTGTTGAATATTGCATTTTTTTAACTTTCAATTTTTATAACAACATTGTTGTGATATTATTGTATAACAATTATTATAATTATCTGTATCTATGAGGAATATTTATGACTAAAGTTTCAAAAAACTCAACTAATAATACTGTCTTAAATAATATCAATATTGTCCCAATGTAGTAAGGCCACTGGAGTTGGAACATCAGGGCTGGTGCAGTGGCTAGATGACAACAAAGATTAAAGCTCTGTCTTTCTCACCCTTGGCCTAGTATTTGATTTCTATTTTTATGATTTTGTGATTCATTGTTTTAGTATGGCTGCCATAGCTCCAGACATTAAGTCTGTACTCAAGGCACAAGAAAATGAAAATGTGGGTGGGGGAGGGAATTATTGGTCCAGCGATGGCCAATGATATATTATTGGCCATATCTGCGAAACATGTCTACTTTAGATGCAAACAAGTCTGAGAAAACAAGTATCTAGCTCTTCTTATCTCCATATAGGATGAGGGAGGTCAAGAAAGAAAGAAGTTATAAATAGACATTAGATTGGTCAGCCAATAGTGTGTGCCATAATATCTATAACACAAAATATCAATTTTTATTCCTATAGAAAAAAATCCCTAAATGATATCAGCTTACAACTGATTTCTTTCCTCTAATGTAAAAGTAATATATATTCATTGCATAAAATTAGACCTCTAAACCCCTCAGAAAATCATAAAAAATAAAATATTTTGTAATTTTATAACAACAGATAATCACTTTATCTTCTGATAATGTTTTTATACATCTAGTCTTTATTTTATGCAAGCTCAGACAACTCTATGTGGAAACAGAAATTAGGCGTTGCTATGATTAACACAATTAGTAGTCCTAGGAATTTCTAGATGATGGACAGATGATCTGAAGTTCAAACCAACTGTTTCTAGTCTTGTGCTAAATAAAACTCAATCTACCCTCAAAAAGTTTATTGATAGCTAAAGGGGGACAAGCATTCAAACAAATAAACATATGCTACATTTTATAACATAATTATACACAAAGTATTAAAATACTACAAAGTAGAGGTGGTATTTTTCTGGTAATATATATATATATATATATATATATATATATATATTTTAAGCTTCTCAGAAAAGATGATTCTGAAATAAGTTTTAAAGTTTAATTGTCATTTTCCAGGGGGACAATGGAAAGTTGCATGATAGGAATGAGCAAATGAGAGTCATAAAACAGCATGTAAAATGAATGCATTGAGGAGTGAAACCAAGGAGTGCATGCTTGAAATGACAAATAAATGAGGGTTTACCAGATTGTCAAGTTCAAGAGTTGAATACTTAGTAGAAGCAGGTGATGCTGGAGAAATGAAAACAAAATTGTACAAGGCTTTGCACTTCATGGAACATGATGGCCACCCTGTTGTGCCCTGAGGCTAATGAGGATTGGGGCTGAAGCTCAGAGGTGTCTTGATCACACCACCTGCTAGAAAGATCACTCCATCAGCAATGTCTTGTGCAGATGCATGAAGAAAAGCCTAAAGGCAGGAAACAGTTAAGAGTCTACTGCAGGAAGAACTAAGATGGCGGCATAGGTGAGCACCTATCTTGCTGTCCATGCAACAATTCTGAAACTACAACTTAACAATGGAACAAACAACGTCCAGAATCACCGGAGAGCTGGCTGAGGGAAAATTCCGCACATAAAAGTAGAGGTGGGATGCAGCGGTGACTCGGGAGCAGCGGTGCGCAGCTTTGAGGTTGGGAGCGGTGAGGGACGGGCAGCAGACAACAAGCCCGGCTGGTTTTCTCCAGCGGGAGGGCGGAGGCCTCCCACAGCACCGACCCCCCAGTTCCAGGCGAGCTCCCAGGTCGGGGAAAGGAGGATCCTGGGCATGACTGAGGTCTGTGTAGTTGGGGAGAGTGCACGAGTAAATTGGAGTGCGCAACCGGGCAGAGAACGCGGGCAGAGAACTCGCGACTCACTTGCTCGGAGACCACCATACTAATTTGTTTCACAACCCTGAGTGAGACTTTGGCTGTGCAGACTAATTTGGGGAGAGGCAGAGTTGTCTGGCAACAGGGAGACCAGTGGTGGATTTACATTGCCACCCAACACTGAGACCCGTGAGCTGTACAGATAAGCTGACGCCACGAGCCCCATAGACCTGAAGCGGTGCGTCAGGAAGGGCGGACCTAAGCCTGACACTGCACGCCCATTAGACACTGAAGCTGTGCACTAAGTAGGGCGGACCTGAGGCTGACGCTGCGCACTACATAAGGAAGCTGAGCCACTGTTCCTTAGAGGATACCTATCACACACCGCTAAGGGACCAACTCAGGAAAGCAACCACAATGCAGAGAAAAGGAAAGAACTCAGCTGTGAAAGAAATGGAGGAAAAAAGACGACTAGACGTAGAGTTTAAAACCACAGTAATTAGGTTTATGAAGAGGCTACTGGAAAAGGCCGAGAAAATTAATGAGAACTATGCCGAAATAAATAACACCTACAAAAAAATGAACAACGCCTACAAGGATATGAAAAAAGACTGACTAGAAATTAAGCATACACTGACTGAAAGGAAAAATATTATACAAAGACGTAAAAGCAGTCCAGACGACCACAAAAACCAAGTCAAAGATTTGAAATACAAAAAAGCAAAATACACTCAGCTGGAAAAGCAAGAAACCAAAAGAATCCAGATAATTGAAGATAGTATAAGGGGCCTCTGGGACAACCTCAAGCATACCAACATCAGAATTATTGGGGTGCCAGAAAAAGAGAGAGAGCAAGATAAGGGAAAACCTACTAGAAGAAATAGTGACTGAAAACTTCCCCCACCTGGCGAAAGAAATTGACTTGAAAACCCAAGAAGTGCACAGAACCCCAAAATATAGGAATCTAAAGAGGACCATACCAAGGCACATCATAATTAAAATGCCAAGAGCAAAAGATAAAGAGAGAATATTAAAAGCAGCAAGAGAAAAACAGTTAGTTACCTATAAGGGAGCACCCATACGATTGTCAGCAGATTTCTCAACAGAAACGATGCAGGCCAGATGGTAGTGGCAAGAAATATTCAAAGTATGCCGAGACCGGTTTGGCTCAGTGGATAGAGCGTCGGACTGCGGACTGAAGGGTCCCGGGTTCGATTCCGGCAAGGGCATGTACCTTGGCTGCGGGCACATCCCCGGTAGGGGGCGTGCAAGAGGCAGCTGATTGATGTCTCTCTCTCATCGATGTTTCTGACTTTCTATCCCTCTCCCTTCCGCTCTGTAAAAAATCAATAAAATATATTTAAAAAAAAAGAAATATTCAAAGTGATGAATAGCAAGAATCTACAACCAAGATTGCTCTATCCAGCAAAGCTGTCATTCAGAATTGAAGGTCAGATAAAGTGCTTCACAGATAAGAAAAAGCTAAAGGAGTTCATCACCACCAAACCAACACTATATGAAATGCTGAAAGGTATTGTTTTAGAAGAGGAAGAAGAAAAAAGGTAAAAATGTACATTATGAACAACAAGTACACATCTATTAACAAATGAATCTAAAAATCAAGTGAATTAGCAACCTGATGATCAGGATAAAATGAGGAATAGATCAAAATCTTGGACATAGAGAGGGAATGGACTGATAATGCTTGGTGAGAAAAAGGGTGCGGGAAGTATAGCAAGAGACTGGACAAAAATCATGCGACTATGGGAGAGGACTGAGGGTGGGGGGAGGTAAGGGTGTAGAGTGGGATGGGTACTGGGTGGAGGGGAGCTATTGGGGGAAAATGTAATTAATAAACTGAACAATAAAGGTAAAAAAAAAGAGTCTACTGCAACCATAAGTCCTGCGGCCTTGAGAAGCCTCTCTCCCTGGAGAGTGCACCCCGAGGTGCTCCTGGGTGCTCTGGTGGAAAATTCTATGATCTGGGAGTTCCAAGCATAATCATCATCCACACCATCATTGTTTTTTACTTCAGCATCACTATAATACCTTGACAACTTCGACATTCCCACTACCAGATCAGGGGACTCCGTGTATGTTCTATCACAAGGATCCCCAGCAGTGGCTTTTAAAACTATATATTCTAGGGTGCCAGCATTCTGAATAACTCTTCAGTCATCAGTTGGGATCTGAGAAGATGAGGCTCAGTTCCATTCTACATCCCTCTCCCCAACTTTAAAGAAACATGATTTTAAAAATTTACACTCACTTATTTCACATGGTCACAGGATAAGGAGTTTTTATTCCAGTTTCCTGTCTGATTCCTAAGCCTTCCCAATTCATTTCTTGTTGGCCAGACATACAATAAATTAGAGAGAGAGAAAAAAGGAAGGAGGCCTTTAGCATTACAACTCAAAGTATAGAAAAGAAACTTAACTCTCCTAGTTTATCACCAAAAAGCATTGAGAAAAACCCCTAGTAAGAGAGTCCAGTTGCCTGATTGATGTTTGACTTTGCAAAAAAAAGAATCTCTTCCTCTTTTTTTCTCCACCCATATGCAGCTCAGACTCAACTACACTCAGGGAAGCATCTAATGGAATGGAAAGATTCCTGAGGCCAGGAGGATAAGCAATGTGGGAGCACCCAGGAGTAGGGAATACTGGGAGAAGGGTTTAGGAGTCAAGGGCATGGAAAGGGGGAAGTTGAAGGGAGGAGGGACTCAAAGATGAGTGCAGTTAAAGCTAAAGGTCCTTCATGCCTTCCTATGAACTGGCGGGCTAGATGGATAAAACAGAGAACCATTTCCAAGTTTCCACTAATTTCTAAATACTTTGTGGATTATAATAGGCAAAGGAAGCCGGAAGACAGGGCAGGGCTGTGTAGGTGCTAGCTTAAGACTCCAGGCTAATTAACTATTTCATTATTTAGTTTTCTAATCTATAAAATGAAGATAAAAATACTACATACTTCATAATTGGATGAAAGGAGAAAAGAAGATAAAATGTGTAAGGTGCTGAGGGATCAGCAAATTTTCCCTGTAAAGGCCAGAGAGCAAATAATTTTAGCTTTGCCAATCACACCACCTCTGTCACCACCACTCAAGCCCCATGTAGTAGGAAAAGCAACTGGAGCTGACATGTAAACAAGTGTGTGTGGCTGGGTTCCAATAACACTTTCTTTATAAAACCAGATGTGGGCCAATTTGTCCTCCAGCTATGAAGTATGGATCCACAAAAAGCGATTCACAAACATCTCTCCTTATTACTATTATTATTGTTATTGTTGTTGTTGTTGTTATCTGACCACCATATCTTTCCAGATTCTTTATGTTTGATAGTTAGTTCATAGTAAACATTGATTTCCTATATCAACCTTCCTAAGTCAAGGTCATAATAAGATGTTACAGTATACTGAACTTCCACATAATTTTTTAAAATAAACAAGTCCTGGTTTAAATATATATGTATATTTATACATACTAATAAACTATAATATGTACATTTCTAGAATGTATATATTAGTGTTTTATAGAGAATATGTATTCACTTTACGTAGAATATTCTTATTTATTCTATATGAAATATATATAAAACATTTTCTATATAAAAATACCTTATATGTATATACAAATATATGTACTGATAAAATAGATTTGGAAAAACTTCCTTCTACCACCACAAATGCTTATAACCTCAAGTGCTCGCACTTTCCTTCCATGATGACTTGGTTTTTGAATCTGCCATGTAGGATCAAGCTTTTGCACAGCTTGGACATGAGTGAGAGTCAACTTCTAACAAGGCTGCTTCTCCCTAACACCATCCTTACTGCCATCAGTGTTATTATCACCTAGAAATCTCTCCTTCTTCAGAGGGAGCCTTGAGTTCCAGGAGCGGGTCCTGCCAATATGTAGGCACCTTGCCAGTGGGCCCATCGGTTTGCCCTGCTCAGTCAAGGCCTCCAGGCTCAGAACAAATGGCTGGGGTTCTCGTCTTGGAGGGTTGATAAGAACACACATTTTATGTTTGCTCAAAGAGTTGTGGTCTATTTGCAAGGCTGAGGCTCCTGGGAAAATTACCTGAAGTCCTTGCAAGGGAAGAAGAACCTTTCCATTTTCACAATAAATGGGAATGACTATATATTAGTACTAGAGGCCCTGCGAGATTGGGCCTAAACTGAAAGTCGGGCATGCCTCTTCCAACCCGGGACCACTGGCTCCTAACTGCCCACTTGCCTGCCTGATTGCCCCTAAACACTCTGCATGCCTGCTTGATTTCCCCTAACTGCTCACCTGCATAATACCTGATTGTCCCTAACCCCTCTGCCTGCCCACCTGCCTGCCTGCCTGCCTGATTGCCATTAACCACCTCTGCCTCAGCCCCCACTGAAGCAACAGCTTCATCAGGTAGGACATCTGCAATGACGTCCCATGTCTTGAATGATGTCCTGAAGGTCATTTGGCTGTCCAGCCTAATTAGCATATTATGCTTTTATTATTATAGATTATACCGTTTCTTCTATACAAGTGCAAAAGTGGAGGCTCAGAAAGTTTGAAGAACATGTTCCAAATGAAACTGGGGATAAAGTGATAGGAACTGAACTAGTTTGCAAACATTCTGATGGTCAAAATAGACTCTTTACATCTACATTTCATCAGAATAACGTCTTTGTATCCACTTCAAATAAGTAAATTTATTATGCATTAGAATATTAGATGGTCTATGAATAGATGATGTTGCAAAATAGATCTAGGCACAAACACAGCTGGACAAAATATACTGGAAAAACCCTAGAGATTGGAGCCTCTGGGCAAATCATTTATATCTAGACATGGACATTTAAACAATAGGACACATTTTCAGCAGGTTGTCAAGCTCTGGGAAACAATTATCTTTTCAACAGCTAGTTGAAAGGATGAGAAGGAATCAATAAACAGGACAGGTTCCGGTGTTCATGCAGCCACAATCTAGTGGGGGCAGGAGGGGTGGTGGAAGCACTTAGGGTTTCAGAATGAAAACAGAAGCACTGACAATGAGTTTAGCTGGAGTTTAAGGAAGGGTTTCCTGGGTGGTGAATAAGGGTCAGGAATAGAAGGAACAGGGAAGCACTTAGGACTGACAACAATGGGAAGCTGATACCACCTGTAGGATTGAAAAGGCAAAAGCAAAAAACGGGTTTAACAGAGGCTGGTGAGAGAGCTGAATCCAGAAGAGGACTGCCTCCTGGACTTGTGGCTGCTGAGGAACAGCCCTAGACAAAAACAAATCAAAACAAAAACAACAAAACACTACAAAGCCAGGAGGGAGTCGGCTGATGTAGGAAATCAATTTTCCTGCTCTCCAGACTCCTACCCATGGCCCCCAGTGACAGAAAATCAGCTAAGTAAAGGGACCTGGGCAATGCAGCCTATAAAGTTTGGTTAAAAAAAAAAAAATATATATATATATATATATATATACACACACACACACACACGCACACATATATACACATATACACACACACACATATATATATCCTATATAATAAAAGGGTAATATGCAAGTAGACCACATGGCAGAACTACCGAAACAACCAATCAAAGCATAATATGCTAATGATATGCTAAGGCAGCTCAACTGCTTGCTATGACATGCTCTGACCACTGGGGGCAGATAGTCCCACTAGTAGGTTAGCTTGCTGCTGGGGTCCAGTGAATAGGGACTGAGCAAAATGGGCCAGACATGCCCTGGAGCCCTCCAGCGGTCCCTCCCCAGCCCAATCGTGCAATGGTGGGGTTCCTCAGCCTGGTCCTGCACTCTCTTGCAATTTGGACCCCTCAGGGGATGTCAGAGAGCCAATTTTAGCCTGATCCCACAGGCCACTCCCCTTGGGGGGGCACGCCATATGCAGGGCTCATGGCTGGCCAGTGCTGCTGTGCAAGTGTGAGCCTCTCCTGATCAGGACTGATTGGGCACGAGCCTGTGGCAGGCACAGAGGGGCCAGGATGAGTGGGAGCAGCAGGTAGAAGCTGCAGGCAGCATTGGACTTTGGGTTTCAGCCCAATCCCTGAAGGCCACCCAGAAGGACCCCACCCATGCACAAATTTGTGCACCAGCCCTCTAGTGTGTGTGTTTGTGTGTGCGTGTGTGTGTGTATGTGTGTGTGTGTTGATTTTAGAGAGGAAAGGAGAGGGAGCAAGATAAAAGCATCAACAATGAAAGAGAATCATTGATCAGCTGCTTCTTACATGCCCCCCTCTGGGGATTGAGCCCACAACCCTGGCATGTGCCCTGATGGGGAGTTGAACCTTGACTCCTGGGTTTTATAGGTCGATGCTCAACCACTGAGCCACATTGGCCAAGCAAAGTTCGGCTTCATGAGGCACAGAAATTACAGAGAAGAGTGGAGAGTGAAACAAAAAAATTTTTGGTACAAGATGTTGAAAATGAAAAATAACCAGCCTACTTATGATATATTCTCAAAGTCTAATACCCATAAAAGGCACATAGTAGGCCCTGACTTCATGCTTATTTAATGTATAATGGGAATAAATGGCTTTTGGAGTCAGTTAAATATCTTTGTCACTGTATAGCTGTGGGATATTGGACAATTTCCATAAATTCTTTGTTGCAATTTTCATAACTGTAAAGTGGAAATAATGATGCCTTCTTCACAGGGTTTTAGTAAAAATAAGAGTGGCTTTTTTAAAACACTTGGTATGTAGGAAACTTTCAAGTAGTATTATATTCTTTCCTGCCTTCTTTTATGCCATTGTATCCTTATTACTGTAATAATTCTAGGAATTTATAACCCAGAAAGCAAAAAATTCAATGTTAGACATAACTGGAAAATATTTTAACAACTTAAAAGTGTTGAAAACAATCCCTCAAAATGATAGAAAAAGTAAAATAATGCTGTTCTTAAAAGAGATTAAGGGAACCAACCAATGCCACTCCTTAAAATAGCTCTTTGATTTTTACATCAAAGCATTCTGGACAATCGTTTAAAAATGTTATAAAAGCTATCATCCCTGGGGTGATGAATATGTTTCTAATCTCTCCCTACCCTGCTCCTCTCTTACAGAGGTATTTGTCCAAAACTAGAATTGATTATATCACTTTCCTCTCTTAACCATTTCTCCCTGTACCTATAGCACAAAGTTTAAAGTCCTTAGCAAGGCACCCAAAATATTTTCCTAATAAAACTAAAAAATATACCTCTAAGCCAATTTCTTAGCCCTCCATACACTATATTTCAACTTCACTGAACAACTCCTACTTTGCAATACATTTTCATGTCTGTGTTCCTCATTGCTCTCCACATGGCCAGGTGAAACCTATCAGCCCTTCCAATCTTAGCCCCAATGTTGTTTCGTTGGAAAGTAGGTCATTCCCTCTCCTTTTTTCCCATATTGCCTTAACATAATTCTTTAATGTTGTGCTGTGTCATACTTAATTGTATGTGTCTTTTTAACCAATTCAATTTACATTCAAAGTACAGCATAAATGGACCAGATAGAGTGAATACTTTTAAACTGAATACATATAGCTAGAGTAAGGAGAAATTTATGAAGGTGGGTTTCTAAATGAAGGTAAATATACAGTGAATGTTAAATTTGTAAGGTGGGAATACATGTACTTTAATAAGAACACTAGAAATTTGTGTTTGTTAGTATTGATGCCAAGGCAAGTGCTTTGAAGATGGGACAGAGCAAACTATGTTTTCATGGAAGAGCAAATATGTATGGTTCAATTCATGGAGAGGTAGTGGAAGTTTAAGAAGGTAAGAACAGCTAGTCCCCAATCCCTCACTTTCCCCATGCAGCCTTCTCTGGCCATTTGGACTCTAGGAAACAGCCCCATTTTGGCAATCTGTAGCTCAGACAGGCTTTAGTATCTGTTCAGCCCATGTACAGCTGTTGTTACTAACTTTGCTTTTCCTCCCCAGTAAATTATAAGCTTCCTGAAAGCTGAAACCACATCTATTATCCACAAGCTCTGTATACACAGCAATGAGTTGTTGAATGAAATGATGAAAGGCTTTATATTCCTAATCCAGACTCTGACTTTGTTGGAATAGACAATGGATAGACACGTCCCAGTTGGCCCTCCCTTTCTTTCCCCTCCTTCACAAGAGAGAGGAAAATGTTTCCTATTCATTTATCTTATATTTATCAACTGTCTGTTGAGGTGCTGGAGATATAACAAAGAATAAGACCCAGTTCTTGACTTGCTAGAGTTTATCCTTCACTGAAGGAGACATAGCAATGAGTAAACAAGTACACAATAATATCATTCAAGAAATTACAATCTATGAAGAAAAATAAAGTTGGACGAGGGTTTTAGAATGATGGGAGGCCATGTGGGAAGCTATATTCAATAAGTGCTGTCAAAAAAGTATCTCTGAGCAGATACTCTAGGATCTAAGATACATATATTGTGAGTAATGAAGTCACATGAGTGTGGTGCCATTAGGACATGTCAAGACTTTGTCAATCAATTATTGAACCTGTTCATAAGCTCAAACAACAAACCCTTCAAAGGGAGATAAGATTCATGGAGCATAATTTTTCTTCAGATACCCTCAGTATCTATTATTGCTAATCTCATTAGTCTCTGAACATTTTCTGTTATGATTCTTTCAATTTCCCACTAACACCTGAAATGAGATCTGGTTGATGTGAAACTTCCAGGTTACTTTTTCAATAGACACTGAAAATTAGAATTTCCTTTTCTCTATCATGTCTATTCTCCTTTCCTCTATCAAATCTCAGTGTAATATTTACAAGCTGGCCATCTACATGTTTGATGGATATCCCTGAGATGCAGCAGAAGAACATGGATTATCATGTGTAAACTCAGATTACATGACATTTGAAGTGCATTCCTCTCAAATCTATTGGAGAAACATTTGCTGAATGTCTCCTATGGTAGAATAATTGTTCTATCTGATACATCAGTAAGCAAAACATTCAAGTTTTCCTTGTCTCATGGAGCCTAGAGTCTTATAGGGGGAAAGAGATAATAAACATAAAACATATATAAATCAAAGGTATGCATAAAAAGTGGTGAGTGCTATAAAAACAAAAAGACAATGTTGATCCATATGTGAAGAAATTGGCTAGGGTTGCTGGGACTAAGGGGCACTTTACACCTCACAGAAAAAAAGATTATATGATGACAGCTGTCTGGAGTGTTCTAGGAGGCCAGTGTAGTTGGAGTGGAGGGAGCTAGAAGAAGAGCTGTAGAGGACAAGGAAAAACAGGCCATAGGAACCAGATCCTGTAATGCTATTGGCTTCCATTTAGAGCAGCTGTGTTCTTAATGGAATACAAATAGTCTCTATCCATCTTTTAATACTAGGCTAAAAATGCAATTCTGAAGTATCCAGTCTAATAACTTCCATTAAAGTTGCGTCAAACGTTGGAATTGACATTGCATATATTCATTCATTGAGCTCCCCCAAATCCTTAAATTAGAGTTAATCTAGTTTTAAAATGAGGGAACTGAGCCTTGGAGATATGGAGGAACTCCACTGGCATCTCTGCTAAGGTACGGGACTTCAAGCTGTAATTCATGTCCAGAAATACTTTATTGGAACCATGTCTCCTGCCCTCACCATTGTCTTCCTATAGCCAGCCACCCTCTACTCTTCCTGAGACTACTCATCAGCCCTGAGCTGATGGACTTTCCTCTACTCTTTCCTTAGTGCAGCAACAGTCAATCTGTCCAGGTAGTATTTCTATTTCAATGAGTTCTCAATCACTGATGTGGTCTACAGGACACTGAACAGAAAGGGTTGTATCTCTTTCCAGCCTTGGCACACAGTCCATCTTGGGTAATAGTTCCCCTTTCTCCTTCACCTTTGGTCCTGCTGTAGGGCCAATGCATATGGTGTTGTCTCTGCATGGAAGAAATCTCCTTCTAGTTTCCCAGTTATTCAAATTTTCATATCTCAGGTCAATGATTTCCTCAGATTCCTATTTTCCTCCCATTCCTGGAATCTCATAAACATTTCCATTGAAGAGACTCTGATGTCTCAATAAATATTTGTTAAAAGAATGGATGCACAATCTAGTGAAAGTCTAGACCTAAAGCTCACATTGTTTCCATAAAACCCACTCCTACATAGCAAATATTTTATGCCCGGCCATAATTTGTGTGGAAGGACAAGCCTTTGCTCAGCAGTAAGAATAGAGCTGTGTGCACAGTTAGTTAGTTAATATATCATTTATTTTTATGACATATATGCTAATTCAAGTACTCAACACATATCTGCTGATTTGTTCATAAGGTAAAGTTGCAATTACATCTATTTAGCCATAAAAGCCTGGACTTGTATAGGCAATTTACAGCTTGCATTGTATTTTTCTTACTCTAGCTCATTGAAACTTGTAAGCCTCCAATGATGTAGTTGTTAATATAATATATCCCTAACTGTCACTGGTTTAACCAAGCATTTTATCAATGCACCAGTGACTCAGACAGTATAAAACTTAGTCATTTGTAATTTTGCTGAGACAAGATATTAAAACTCACATTTCAGTCATTTTAAGCAGTAAGTAAACTTGACTGATCATTTACTATACTCATGCCACCGTGGCTTGGTTTTCTTCATAAAAGGGATGCTGTAGCTGAATGTTGGAGAGTAAGCAAGGAGAAAGTAGAAGGATCTAAGAAAGTAGCGATTTTTGGCTGGTGGTAAATGGCATGCCATGGTGACACTGCCAAATGTAATGCTCAGAAAGCTGCTTTACCAGGTTTTCCACCATTTCAGAATAGTGCCAGGGTCAAAAGAACATAGTCAATAAAAATGGCAAATCAATCTTTTACCTAAATTTTGTAGATACAACTTCTTTTCAAAAAATGTATGTATTGATTTTTTAGAGAGAGAGGAAGGGAGAGGAATAGAGAATAAAAACATCCATGAGAAAGAAGTATCATCAACTGGCTGCCTGCCTCCTGTATGGTATCTACTGGGGATCAATCCCACAGCTTGGGCAAGTGCCCCAACCAGGAATCAAACCAGTGACTTCTTGGCTCCTGGGTCAACACTCAACAACTAAGACACACTGGCTGGGCATATATACTTTTTTTAATTTGAATTTTTCATTGTTTAATATATTACATAAGTCTTCTTTTTCTCCCCAGCTGCCACCAACCTCCAGCACATGCCTTCACCACCTCCACTCCGACCCCGTCTGTGTCCATTGGTTATGCCCATATGCATGCATGCAAGTCCTTTGGTTGATCTCTTACCGCCTCATCCCCCGACTTCCCTCATAGGTTATACTTCTTAATATAGCTTTTTCTTCTTTCATGAAATGCTCTCAGATATTGCAGATATTCCCATGCCTCATCATTTCAGTTTTTCTCTGACTGGACATCTGCCCAGCTCAGGGTCTTTTCCCTGGTCCTTCCTTCTCTTCCCATTTTGTCTGGGTTTTGTATTCAAAGTCTAGAATACTAGATTATGAAGTTGTCAAGTGCTTGGCAACTTAGAAATAAGGAGAAGGGAAGATATTTTATGAGTTCACCCAGAATTCTCCTTTGTAAACAGAAAGAAGAATAAACTGGGGCATTCTCACAATAATTTTGTTCTATCACCATGAGTTTTCACCTACAGAAAAGTGAGTATTTTCTTGGTGAATGCTAAATGTCCACAAAGTATAGTCCCCAGTGTATTATTAAAGAAATGGATGCTTGGGAAATGCATGTAAATCTGGCATTGTTTTCCTTTAATGTTAATAATAACTTTGTTACCTTCTCATAACAGGTGGGAAAAAGAATTACTTTGACTCACTTTATTGTTTTCTCCTACCTGTTTTTGTTCTTGAGCTTGCTCAGGATGCAGGCTCCATTTCTACATTTCTACATGTTGTTGGAAGGGAGAGGGATAGAAAGTCAGAAACATCGATGAGAGAGAAACATCAATCAGCTGCCTCTTGCACGCCCCATACTGGGCATGTGCCCGCAGCCAATGTACATGCCCTTGACCGGAATCGAACCGGGGACCTTTCAGTCCGCAATCCAACGCTCTATCCACTGAGCCAAACCGGTTTCCGCAATGATCATTCTTAATGTAGCCAAATCCTACATGGTTTTTAATCTTTGTTGCTATTGGATCAGTAATCATGGTTCATCATCAATGCTCCAACTCCATGATCAAGAAGAAACAATGCTATATATTCAAGATTCAGAGCTAATCTTATATAATTAAAGGTTAATATGCAAAATGACTGAATGGCGGAATAACTGAACAACAGGTCCCTACGACTTTAGCTGACCACCATGGAGCGATTGCAGAATATGGTGGGCATTGGCAGCAGGCAGCAGAGCATGGGACATGGTAGGTGTTGGCCACTGAGGATGGTAAGCAGGGGCTACCAGACCAAGGCAGGGCACCGGGTGCTGTCGTCGAGTCAAGCCTCTGGTGGTTACTGAAAATTCTTTGCTCCCATGTGCTGCAGTCCCATCTAGTGCTCTCACCTGCTGCTGGCATTGGCCCCGCTCCCACTGCTGCTGGTGCTAGAGCCACTAATCACACCCTCTCCTGGTGCCCAGCACCAGCCGCAATCACTTGCTATAGCAGCTGCCAGCTCCAATCGCCCCTCAGGACTTCTCCACCTCCCCCTGCTCATGAGGGGCAATTGGGGCAGCAGCTGCCTCTTGCACCTGCTGACCGTGCCAGCCCTGCTAGCACCCACTGCTGGTGCTGGCCCCCATAGTACCATGGTGTCAGCAGGTGGGAGTGGGGCTGGTATTGTCAGCACATGGGAACAGTAGCAGTGTGAACAAAGCTGCTGACAGACAGGGAACTGGGGCCTCGTGGGAGGGGCCAGGCAGGGGCACAGAGGATGTGCCCACTGCAGCCCTATGGCCTATAGTTCCTTTCAAGGTCCATCAATTCATGCACTGGGCCCCTAATAGAATATAAAACTGGAGCTTGGACTTGGTCTCAGTGCTTGCAGCAACAGTCTGGTAGGTTACCTCATGAGCTCTTAGACAAAATGAAATTGTGGAGTGTGTCAATTTGGTCACTGGACTTTTTTTTCTGCCTTCCCTTTCATCATGTTCTTATGCAGTTTATTTTCTCTGATGTTAAACTTAATACTTGCATCCCTTCGCACAGCATAGCCTCTCTTATACTATCCCAAACTATGCCAAATACTGAGATATTTGGTTCTTGAGCTCAAGGTTCTAGTAAATCCTTCCCATACAGGTGTGAGTAGACAACACTGATTGTGGATTTTGGAGTCATATAGCCCAGGGTTTAATTTCTAGCTTTACTGTGTGATTTCTTTGAGGAATAAACTTAGGTCTATGTTCATGTCCATCATGTAACAAATGTCTGGTTCACTCTAATTACCCCTCACTACCACCCCTATCCCTGTTAACAATCCCTGAGGCTGACTTCTGCCAGGTGTTAATTTATTTCCACAACACAACAACACTATTTACACTTTCACTGAAAGTCTCCAGAGCTCCAACATAGAGGACCCCACCACAAATCAGTGCTCTCCAACAGACCTCTCTACAGAAATGTTTTCTATCTGCATGTCCAGTAGAGTAGCCACTGGTTACATGTGGCTGTGGAGCACATCCTATCTAATAAAAGAGTAATATGAAAATTGACCATACCTTCACTACACCCACAAGCCATGCCCACCAGCCAATCAAGAGCAAATATGCAAATAAACCCCAACCAAGATGGCTGTGGCTACTGAGAGCAGGAGGGAGGCCTGGGTTTCCCCAGCAATGGAGGAAGGCAAACTTTTTGCCTTCCCTTGCCGGCCTATGTCTCCACTCAATGCTACAAAGTTTTAATTATAGAAGATACATAAATCCCAACAGAAATGGTGGCAGCCATGAGCTGGAGAGAGCAAAGGCTAGGTTGCCCCGGGCAATGGAGGAAGCCAAGCTTCTGCAGCCCTGGCCGGCCTAGACCTCCACTCCAGGCTACAAAGTTTCAATTATAAATGGTAAATAAATCCCAATAGAAATGGCTGCCACCACAGAGCAAGCAGAAGGATTGGCTTCACTCCAGGCTACACAGTTTCAGATGTAGAAGATAAATAAATTCCAGATACCAGGGCCTCGGCTTGGGTTGCTGGGGGGCGTGGCTGGCCTGCAAAACACCACAGGCCCCTCACCCAGGCTGCCCCATGCCCCCAAGGGAACACCTACCCTGATTTAGAACACCCTTCAGGGCAAACCAGTTGGCCCCCACCCAGGCACCAGGCTTCTATCCTATCTAAAAAAAAAGAGTAACATGCAGATTGACCATCACTCCAACACACAAGAGAGCTACCTCCATGTGGTCAAAGATTTGACCATGTGGACACAAGATGGCCACCATAAGATAGCCAGCAGGGGAAGGCAGTTGGGAGGGATCAGGCCTATAGGGAGGACAGTTGGGAGGGACCAGGCTTGCAAGGGAGGGCAGTTAGGAGTGACCAGGCCAGCAGAGAAGGGAAGTTGGAGGCAAACAGGCTGGCAGGGGAGCAGTTAGACATCAATCAGGCTGGCAAGGGAGTGCATAGAGGTGATCAGGCTGTCAGGCAGAAGCAGTTAGGGGCAATCATGAAGACAGGCAGGCAAGCAGTTGGAATTCAGCAGTCCTGCATTATGAGAGCAAATATGCAAATAAACCCCAACCTAGATGGCTGCAGCCACTGAGAGCAGGAGGAATATCAGATTGGAGAGAGTGCAAGCTGGGCTGAGGGGCACACCCCCTGTGCACGAATTTCATGCACTGGGCCTCTAGTGATAAAATAAAAGTAAAAAATTTAGCTAAGAGACTGAATTTTTACTTTTATTTTAATGTTTTAAATTTAAATCTAAGTAGTCATATGTGGACAGGACTACTGTAGTGAATAGGACAGTTTCTGATCAAATTTCAGACATTATTAAATACTAGTGGCCCAATGCATGAAATTTATGCAAGAATTGGCCTTTGCAGCTGTAGCAGCTGCATTGATCCCTCCCTCGCAGCCTTGGAGCCAGGGTGGCTGCCTTGATCCTGTGGCTGCAGTTCCGGCTTTATCCAGAAGGTGACATCTGGACAGCTATTCATTCAATTAGCATATTATGCTTTTATTATTATAGATTGATGCCATTGGCAACTTTCCAACACCCCTGAACTACTAAAAATTGTGACCACTCTGCCTATTCCTCAGTTTTCCTGACTACATAACATAAAGTTATTATTGCTACCAACTTTTTAAACATATCTTTATTATTTTCCAATTATCCAGATTGTTCCGTTATTTTCCTTTGTTCAGGACATATGCTAACATGAATTCAGGAGGGAAGTCAGCTTAGAGTCATCATTAATTTCATTTAGTAGGTTGTCTCCTCAGCCTTTACCACTGCTTCTTTCTCTGACTTATAAACACATTTTCATTCCTTTAATTCTACTTGGATAGGTTTAACTCACTACTGATGGTTTGATATCAGCCCTTCATTAAATCAGAACCTCGCAGTTTGGAAGTTTTCCCTGGCAGAAAATTTGCTTTAAATAAGAAATGGATTCCCTATATTTCTTCTACTTGGGTGGGACATCATTTAGTTACTGTTTTACTTTTATATATAGAAGTTCAAATAATAACTGGAATAAAATAAGTCAACTTTTAAAAAAATTTTCTGTTTTCATTTTATTGGAGTCATACCTGGTTTGCATTATAAAACAGTGGGCTCCTTGTCACTGGAACCATCTAAGCAAAGATGTGAGGTCAAATTTTAGGTATTCTAAAAATATGAATCCTCTCATTAAGTTCTTGCAACTTGAATGGATTTGATGCTGTGATGATAAAATATCTAGAAGCTTGCCTCAGTTTCTTAGACATTACCCAAATATAAGGTTCCCCTCTCCTCTGATGCTTCTGATTTTACTCTTGTTTTTTATTTTTTGTTTATTTCATTGTTTTTTGTTTGTTTATTTGTTTTTTACCACAATTCTGTTGCATTTTTTTCTGGGTTTCTTTTAAGAGGCTGTCTTCCTCAGCCAAGGGTGTGAAGAGTTGGTTCCCTAGCATCCTTGCCTTAGCTTTTTCCCAATCTCAGTCCCTATATTCTCTTTATCAAAATCTACTATCAGGAAGCAGTCACTCCAACTGCTGTTCCAGAAACCCACCCCTCACTTTCCCAGAGCTGATGATGCTACCAAAACTGGTAACTCCAAAGTTGCTCCTTTTCTAAAGCATCAGCATCTGTATATATTCTCACAGAGCTAGTGCCTGGACCTGAGACATTTATTGAGAGTCTATAGATGATCCCCAAACCTCTGTTTTATGATGCTAGCAGATACTGTGGAATAAGCAACAAGTGAGTCCACCTCAATTCTGTCTTCAAATTCTTTCAAACATCCACCATATTGGCTGAACCTAGATCCCAACCCAAATCCTTGCTGCAAGAAATACAGGTTTGGGCTTTCTAGCATATCCGACTTAATAAAAGAGTAATATGCAAATTTGACCATACCTTCACTACAACCATAAGCCATGCCCACAGCCACGTTCACCAGCCAATCAGGAGTATATTATGCAAATAAACCCCAACCAAGATGGCTGCTGCCACTGAGAGCAGGAGGGAGGCCAAGCATTCCGCCTGCCGTTGCTAGCCTAGACCTCCACTCAATGCTACAAAGTTTCAATTATAAAAGATACAGAAAGGTGGCAGCCACTGAGCTGGAGAGAACAGAGGCTTGGGTTTCCCTGGCAATGGAGGAAGCCAAGCTTTCCGCCTGCAGTTGCGGGCCTAGGCCTCCACTCTAGGAGCAAGGTGTGGCTCCACTCCAGGCTAGAAAGTTTCAATTGTAGACATAAATTAATCCTCGATCCCAGAACCTCTGCTTGGGTTGCTGGTGGGCGTGCCGGCCTGCACAGGCCTCTCGCCCCAAGGTAACCCCTACCCTGATCTGGGACACTCTTCAGGGCAAACCAACTGGCCCCCACCCATGTACCAGGCCTCTATTTTATCTAATAAAAGAGTAATTTGCAGACTGACCATCACTCCAACACACAAGAGAGCTGCCCCCATGTGGTCAAAGATCCTGCTCCCATGTGGACACAAGATGACCACCACAAGATGGCCAGCAGGGAGGGCTGATGGGAGATTCCAGGCTCTGCAAGGGAGGGCAGTTGTGGGTGATCAGGCCAGCAGGGAGGGCAGTTGGGAGGGACCAGACCTGCAAGGGAAGGCAGTTGGGGGCGATCAAGCCTGCAGGGGAGGGCAGTTACAGTGACCAGGCCAGCAGAGGAGGGAAATTGGGGGCAAACAGGCTGTCAGAGGAGCAGTTAGACATCAATTAGGCTGGCAGGGTAATAGTTAGGGGGTGATCAGGCTGGCAGGAAGAAGCGGTTAGGGGCAATCAGGGAGGCAGGCAGGTGAGCAGTTTGCAGCCAGCAGTCCTGGATTGTGAGAAGGATATCCGACTGCCCCGTTAGGCCCGATCCTACTGGGATCCCTTGAGGGGTCCCAGATTGGAGAGGGTGCAGGCTGGGCTAAGGGACAACCCAAACCCTTCCATGCACGAATTTTGTGCACTGGGCCTCTAGTATTGTATAAGAAAGGACACACCAGAAAGACTGAAATGGATGGTGAGCACTAAGTACCACACCCACCACAAGGATCTTCTTAGGACCCAAGGCCAAAGAGACAATAATCATGAGGCAAAAGGGTGGTTATGTTGTTTCCTAAAACAGGTTAGCAAGCTTGGCTGGATAAGTTTTGAAGTCTGTTTCAACTCTAAGATATTTTGACTTACCAATCTAAATCCTACAGTAATTTTCCCTCCACTTTTTTTTAGTATAGTAGCCTCTCTACATCACTTTGAGTTTGGGATAAGCTTTTTTATTTCTTAGTAGATCTCTCAGAGGATAGTACTCTAGTCAACATGTCTAAAGTGTGTTTTATAATGCCTTGAAAATTCTCATCTACCCCACATTCTCAAGATGGAATATTGTTCACAGGGTCAGAGAAGAGAGAGAAAGGATGCTAAAAATCAAATAGACAAATTGTGAAATGAATCAGGAAATAAAGAGCAAAGGCAAGGTGAAAAACCTTAGACTTGGGTATTATTTCAGCAAATGTATCTCTAAATTCTCACAGTTTATTGTACTGGGGTGGCTGCTTGAAGTGAGGAATGGAGCATTTGGTTTGTGGCAGCAAGGCCTGAAATACACAGTGAAAGCAAAATCAACACAAGATCAAAGCATATTCTCGAAGCATTTCTTCTTAAATGTTTCTTTAAAGATTCTTATATGGGGAAAGGTCCTAGCAGTAAATCTGTGGATGGAGAAAATATTAGTTGCTTTCAAATGACTATTCTAAGACTCCACACCCAAATGCATCTAATTTAGTGGGTCAGATCCAAAGCAGGGTTCCAAATGCATGTTTCAGTATGGACCTTACACAATCCCAGTACAGGTGGTCCTTTAACAATATTTTGAGATTCTAGAGTTGTAAGAGAAAGTGATGACCATTTTCTGCAGCCAGAGAAAAGAATATTATAGAGATCTGGGATGAGGAAGAGCCTGTCATGTCAATAGCCTTGTCAGCAAGGGTCACAGACTAGGTCTGAAAGTGTGGTCCAAAAAGTGATGTGCTCTTTAAAATGCAGGTACCTGGACTTGACATCAGAGCTACTGAATCAGAATTTCTGGAGTAGGGATGGAAACTAGGCTGTTATCCAAGCTCCCTACACAATTAGAATGCACAGTACCACTTGAAAATCATAGCCACAGATTTTCTTCTGTATCACAGAAGAAAAAGATTGTTAGAGCAAATTCTTACTCTAATGTAGAAGACACTGCAGCATCATTTTTCCCCAAACTCTGAATTCATTGAAGGAGGTTAATTGGCAGTGACACATTTTAGTATGTGATATCTGACACCTACCACATAATCATAAATAAATTCTAAATAAACTGGCATTCATTGACTCAAAAACCAGCCTTTCTTTCCATTTTTATACAAAATCAATGAAGGCAAGAGTGGCCATCTAAAACAATATTTTACTCTGTTGGTAATCTCAAATTCAATCATTGAAGAATTGCCTGGAAGACGTAGTAAGTTAATCCCTGTACAATTGAAACCACAGAGGAATACTTGCCAAATCAGTGAAATGATGAAAGTATAAAATGATGTTCTTGTATTCTCACAGTCTTTTCAGATGAATCTGTTACTCTGTTATGTGTGGACGGTAGGAAGATATCCAATAGAGCAGGCTGTCATCGTCATGAAAAATTTTTGTGCTCAAAACCCAAATGCAGCATCCTTTACTTATGTGTATTCCAGAAGAAAAAGATTGTTAGAGCAAACCCTTACTGTTTCAGCTTTGAAACAAATTGAAAGTGAATGCAATTGTGTTTCAGCATTGTGGTGGCTTCTATGCCTATTAAAAACCTCAGATAAAATTCTGAACTTTCATGTTAGCCTTTTTGTTAAGATTATTTTGTTCTCCATCAAAACCATGATTGCATTGCGAAATCCATCTGCCTTCACTGATCCTAAATGTAACTACATTAATCCAAGCTAATAGCTGCATGTGCATACAAAGCTGATGTCATTTATGAACAAGCAACTTAGCCTACGGTTTTAACAACTTATTCTTTTTCTCTTGACAAATATAAACATTTATGTTTTGAAGTCATTTACATTTAAAATCCCATGCCAACAGCTGATAAGAGAAGATAGAATGTTGAATCTTGGCACATAAATAAGTTTTTCTAAAACACCAAAGAGGATTCTAGTAATGACTTTCATTTAGATAGTGTACTTCACCCATTGGGAATTCTAAGCAGCACACTTTACAAAAACACACTGAGAAAGGTGGTGGTCTTTATAAATAAACAGACGATGAATGTGCACCACATCAATCCTGGGTGATAAGCCACTTGAATCCTGGATTTTAATTGGCTTATGTTGCACTTATGTGTATCCCAGAAGAAAAAGATTTTTAGAACGGATGCATGGTGGTATGACTTCGGAGTTACTTATACTAGATCTTGGGAGGATATAAAGAAGTCTGAATTTATAACCAGGATGAGAAAAACATATGCGTCTATACAGGACCACACCTGAAGTATGGCTCTTTAGAAAATTGTCCAAATAACCTTGTTCAAATGCAGAAAATTATTAGTGTCCCATTTTTAAAAACGTGATTTGAGCATTTCAATCTCAGTGAGTGGAAATATGCAGTTGTCAGAATTCTTGATAAAACCAACTATCAAAACAATGAAACCCATACACTGCTAGTATTGTGCTAGTAGAGAATTTAACACATGGCATCCAGTTTTTTCAAAGCATTTTCCAAGAGGCACAGAAGCCTCGTATAAAGAACTAAGACTTTGAAATGAATCAAAACTGGCTTCCATATGGTTTTGCCACTGACACAGTGATTACAAGTGATGTGTTTTGTGCCAATAACCTTATTTGGCCTTATGACAGTACCTGACATCTTGAGCCTACTGTTTTTTAATATATGAAAGAGGAATAATAATTGTAAAAATAATATTATTTCAAAGGGATATGTTATTATGATAATTAAATAAAATGATGCATGCAGGATACTTAGAACATTGTTTGGTATAGAATAAAACTTCAATAAAAGGGAATCAAAATATGACTACTGGTTTTAGACATAACCTGGGACCTATTCTTCTAGAAAGGAAATATAAAGATATAGAAATTATTTTAAAATAAGATAGCAACAACAAGAGGTAAGGAGAGGTTAATGAAAAAAAGAAATTAAAGGGAATAAAAAACAAGAGGCTCACTAAATTGGTAAAAGTAAAACTGCTTTACTCTAACAAGTGTTGACAAGAGTGGGGAACAACCAAAATCATGTGTGTGTGTGTGTGTATATATACACATATATATGTATGTATATAATCTATAGTGTATATATAATGTATATATAGTATATATACATATATATAAATATATATGTATATATAATCTATAGTGTATATATAATGTATATATATTATATATGCATATATACACATATATGTATATATGATCTATAGTGTATATATAATGTATATATAGTATATATGTATACATATATACACATATATATGTATTTATAATCTATAGTGTATATATAATGTATATATAGTATACACACACACACACACACACACACTAGAGGCCTGGTGCACAAAATTTGTGCATGGGTAGGGTCTCTAGGCCTGGCCAGCAATCAGGGCCAATCAGGTTCCCAGCCTCCCTGCCTCCTCCTTCCTTCACTCCTTCAGCACCCAGCTGTCCCTGCTGGTCACCTGCCATGTCCCACACTACCCCCTGGTGGTCAGTGCTTGTCATGGCAAGCAATCGAACTCTCGTTTTCCTGGTCAAACTTCTGAGGGAACACTGTTGCTAGAAATTGTAAAAACCAAAATTCCACATATCTCCAAAAGTAACAAATGTACATACATGAAGACATGGTAATTTCACTCCAGTCTAGGCCGGCAATTTTCAACCAAAAATTTGTAAAATATGTAATAGCTGACTAATTATTCAGGGACACTGACTTCTTTTATCCTTAAATTGTCAAATTAAAAAAATGACAACAGTCAACACAACAATAGGCATCTGATATGAAAGTATCAAAATTATACCTTTTTTTGCCAGATTGGTGTGCCACAGAATTTCAGTATAATTAGTTTATGTATGCTGTGAGATGAAAAAGGTTGAAAATCGCTGCTCTAAGTATATACTCTAGAGATACTTTTATATGTTCACTAGGGGACATATGCAAGAAGTTCTTAAATATTAACTCAAAATGAATCATATAAGATATAAAAACATAAAACATCTAGAAAATAGACAATCTAGATTGCCTTGGGTTTGGCGATGCATTTTTGTAAAATACATTTTTATTGATTTTAGAGAGGAAGGGAGAGGGAGAGAGAGATAGAACATCAATGATGAGAGAGAATCATTGATTGACTCTCTCTTGCACACCCCATACTGAAATCAAACCGTGACTTCCTGATTCATAGGCCGATGCTCAATTACTGAGCCATACCAGGGCTGGTGATGCGTTTTTAATACAACAGTGAAGTAAGTACAAGATGAAACAGTGAGAACCTCAGGCTAAATGAAGTGCCTACCTGACTCAGACTCTGCCAGCTCAGTAGGGAGCTTTGGAGAAGAACCAGCCCATTGGAAATCTCTTCTGTGGAGCAGAAATGGCCAGAACAAATGACTTGCTGTGCTCAGTTCTTGGCCGATAACTGCCCAAGAATATCTAGCCCTTGAGTTTAAAGGTACAGTAGATCTGAAAGGTGGTATCAGCTTGAGGCTGTCAACATTCCTTGCAGCCCAATGGCAAAGTCTTTCCTGGGTGAAGATACACACGCGCACCTCTGTGACTGCCCACATATGTCAGAAGTGTCAAGAGCAAGCCCTAAGAATGAGTAATAGTCATCTAGATCTCCCAATTCAGAGCCTAATTCTTTGATTCCTAATTTCTTTTACATCCCAAGCACAATTTGCCAGTCCATATGGGGATCTTTACATGCCAACATATATTTTTATTGGCAAATATTAGGCTCTCTATACTAAAGCTAATTATCAGAAAAGTAATCTTTGGCTGGATACCCCAATGGCTAATCATCTCACCAGTACTGATAGTTTTATCCACACATTGGCTAGGATTCTCTAATTACAATTTAAGCAAGTACGATTTGGAATCAGCCCTAAGGAATATTCCTTCCAATTTTATGTGCAAATAGGTATTTTCTATGTAATTTATTTTTGTTTTGAATTTCACGCTCCCTTAGCCAGAGATAAGCTATGGTCTATTTGATAACCACACTGCAATTTAATGCTTTATCCTTGTAACAATCTTAAAACACGAATTCATTATTTTCTCTCACAGTTTCCATTCATGGAGCTTTTCATTGGTCATACTTATAGCAAAGATGGAATCAGATGGACCCTAATTTTTAAGCTCCCCTTTCTCTTCTGCTTTTACCATGTCCTTCTTTGAAAACGCTCTATTTGCAGATGTTTAAATATAATTGTTTTCTTCTTTTTCAAAAACCCAAATGGACTGTAACACATTAGTCATGCTTAAACCTCTCTTCTGCCATTATAATCAAATACCACGCATGGGCTGAAGAAAAGGTAGGAAGAAAAGACCATGGCACATTGCCTACCCCTCTGCTTCCTGATACCCAAAGCTGCACAATCCAGCACCCATCTGAGTCCAGGACAAGAGCCTTGAGGGAGAAGCCATTCCAAAGGTCCCAGCTCTGAGCAGCTCTTCCTTTCCCCATGGAACTGAGCTTAGCAGGATGGGGCCGCCTGGACTTGGGAGAACAGATCAAAGCAGTCTCTCACGGGGGAGGGAGATGGGGTGCCATCTGAACCTGCAGGTGGGGGCCAAGGCTGACCCTTTTCCAAAGCCACACAGCTTAATGACTGTGTGAGTGTCTGCCCAGATCTTCTCCAGAAAAAGAGAGCACCAAAGGTCCTGTAGGTTGCAGCCAACAGGGACCCTGTGGCTGGCCCTGCAGATCTCTCCTCTGAGCCAGGCCACCTATATCCTCTCTTTATGACTCCTGTCTACTCTGAGTCACATTCTCTCTACTAAAGCTCTGGGTGATTGACAGAGAGCAAGATCCTGTGCATTCTTCTTTACTAGTAAGAGAGCACCTGCTATTCTAGCAGACACCTTTCTCTTCCCGGTGGACAGAGCCCACTGATTTCCAGTGCCAGGTGCTAAGCAGGCTCCTTGTTCGATTCTGGTGCTCTGGGTTGGAGATCTCCATGTGGTGTGGAGATCCCATGCTCCTCAGGGAGGACTTTTGCAGCTGAGATATGCCTCTGGAATCTCAGCCTCTGCAAATGGGCATAAGGGCTAGCCCTCTCTGCATTTCCGCCCTTTTTTAAAAAAAAATATTTTTATTGATTTCAGAGAGGATGGGAGAGGTAGAGAGAGCGAAAAATCAATGATGAGAGATAATCATTGATTGGCTGCCTCCTGCATAACTCCTCTTGGGGACTGAGCCCACAACAGGGCATATGCCCTTGACCGGAATTGAACTTGGGATCCTCAGTCTGCAGGCTGACACTCTATCCACTGAGCCAAAAGGGCTAGGCTTCCACCTTTCTTATCTCAAGGAACAGTTTAATCAAAACAATCCAGAAGTATAATCAGGATTAAAACTCAAAAAGCCTTAGAAGCTACTCTAACCAAGATCTAAGTTTGCATTCAGATTAACGTCTAGTAGTTATGGTTTTAGTCTTAAATGAGTCAATAAGTAGCAATATTAGACACATTTCTTGATCCACTGGTTTCCTCTATACAATAGCAGCATAAGCCACATAGTCTTAAAACTATCACTTGTTAAAAAATAAGTAAATAAAAAATTTTAAACCAGAATCACATGGAAAACCTTTAAATAATAGAGGTAATCAGGCTTCATATTAGTCCAATGGAATCATAACTTTTATCTAATGAACTAACAAGCAAAATAGAAATGGGCTAATAGAAAGCAGGCTGACAGCTGTCAGGAGCAGAAGGCATTGGGGGCTGTGTTGGGTGGAGGAATTGAATAAAAAAGAAAATAAAGAGAAAAACTCATGGACATGGACATGGCAGTATGGTCATTGCCAGGGGAGAGGAGGATGGAGAGAGATGTAGGAAGGTATGAGGGGATAAATAGTGATGGAAGGAGACTCGACTTGGGATGATGAACACACAATAGTGTACAGATGAAAAAAATAACTTCTATGGTTGGGTCCTCAGTAGAGGGAAGGGCTTCTGATGAGACTTTAACTCAAGGTTTTGAATCCTAAGTGGCTCTTGATTAATTTTTTCCTATCCTAGCTGCCTGTTCTTTATAACTATTCCCTACATGTTTATATGTATAAAATTGTGTGTGTGTGTGTGTGTGTGTGTGTGTGTGCGTGTGTGTGTGTGTGTGAGAGAGAGAGAGAGAGAGAGAGAGAGAGAGAGATGTGGTGTTCTTTTGTCCTGCACTGTCTTGTTTGTTGCATGTATAAGAGTGTGTGCCATAAGAAACAGATGAAAGCATAGGCTGAATCAGTCTTACCAACTCATGAAAGTGAGTCATTTTGTCTAGTTCATTTTGCAAGGCCTACACTTATTGTATTTTTGATCACACATTTCATTCCTAGCCCAAAAGATTATTCATAAACACACATCCCTGACCAGCTATAGTGGCCTTTTTCTTGTTTGTCATGATTTTGTCTATGGCAAAGCATAGCCTGCTCTGGCAGCTGCTTCTCTATAAATTTTCACTACAACACTAATTTTTGTGCTTAGCTTGGTGAATGGCAAAACTATTTTCACTTTGAGTAACAATGGATATTATGTGGAACTGTTTGCATGTCAAAATTTAGAGGAGCTTCAGAAAGAAATAGAAAGCAAAGAAAGCAAACACCCAGTAGTCACCTTTTTTAACTTATATGCTAACTTCAAATATACAAAATGCCGACTTCAAGAAAATCTCTAAAAAAGACTCTTTTGTGCATTCTTGTACAACCTTTTGAAATCTATGCTTCTTGCATCTCTCTTCATCTGTCTTATCTTACCCTACAATTCCTTCAGCTCCATCTTCTGACCTACTGACTGAGCTTGCTTTGCAGGGTAAGGATGTTCCCAGGAAAGGAACACTTACATTGCACACAATTATCTTTTTTAAATTCATAAATCAGAAGGCAGTGTTAAGAAGTTGTATTTTGACTCAACTACCTACTTATGAAATATTAGAGAAAAAGTTGAGGGACACAAGTAAATTTTTTCCTAATTCTCTAAAGTTTATACTAGAATCTGGTATGGAATTCAGGGTTTTGCAAAAATTTTCTGGATGGTCATAGTTCTAATTTGCTCACTAAATTATTAGCCCTTTAGATAGGGAAAGCTTGTTTCAAGTTGTAAGAAGGAAAAGATCAGGAGAGAATTTAAATAACCCTGCTATGCATATTTTTAAATGGTCCTGAAAAAGCTAAATAAATAAATAAATAAATAAATAAATAAATAAATAAATAGAAATCTACTATTAAAAGGCAACTTAAAAAGACTTTCCCTTACAGGTAAATTGCATAAGGATTTAAAAGTGTAAGCCAGATAATGGTGAATAAATAGTCGTCTTTTATAAAAGTAGTCGTTAAAACTCCTAAACAGTAGTATTTTAAGAAGAGAGCTTATCTTTTTATAAATAAGTGCAGAGCTGAATTAGGGGATTTTTTTAGGAAAACAAAATGAAATGGGTAATTTCCAATTCAGAATATTTCAACATGTCACTGAATATTTCCAGAGACTGTTAGAAAGTAAACAAGCTAGAAATCAAATCAAATTTAATTTAATAGGTTGAATTTACTTTACACATGAAAGTTCCAGATAAGATGTATTATGAAATAATTGTGATTAGAAGTCCCAGAAAAAATAGCCTAAATATGGTTAATATGTTTACCTTATGTGTAAATAAATAAATAAATAAATAGCTATAATTCTAGAATTCTTAAGGGCAACACCCTCATGTACAGTGAGAGAATAATTAGAATAGAACACATAAGCATCCAAACCAATTTTTCTCAGATTATTATAAATTACTTTTTTTGTCATTTACTATGTTAGGTCCTATTCTAGAGCTGTTAACACTATGGTTCACTTCAAAGATCCATTGTTTACTTTAGATTAAGCCTTGATTGAGCTGCTAAGGATTATCCTCTGTGTCTCTGAACAATAGCTAAACTATTCAAAGTATCTTTAGATTTCACACCATTATCACCTTTAAATCTGATATCACATGCAACTTAATCCCGTTTCTAAATGAAGACAACTAACATTCCTCTACTAGTCAACTACCTACTTACAAAATATTGTTAGTCTCTCAAGCTAAAAATGTTCTCATACATAACTGATAAAAGCATATTTTTTATTGTGTTTCCAGGGTTCAAGCAGTATCTCTGTACATATAGATTTCTTGGACATTCCTTTAAGTCTTGACTTAATATATTTTTGTTGCTAGGTCTTCTTCAAAAGAAGAAAGTGATTAATACCAAATTCGATAATGCAATAATTAGTTCAATCTCTCCTGTAGAATCTAATTTCTTATTGGAAATCAAATTGATTTTAAATAGCTGAACAATGGTCCTTTCCAAGACACATCAAATTGTCAAAAATCAAAGAGTATAAGGTGCACAAGAAATGTATACACACTTTAAATCATGATTAATTCCAATGATTCTTTCTTTTCAGATTTAACCCATTGGAAATCATCATTATTCAAAATGTATAAACATTTTTGGGACACCCTGCATATTCTCTAATAGCCACCATAACTTGAAATAGTTTAACTATTGTAGGATGACATTCAAACTAAGAAGCTTCCTCCCTTCCCACCAAAAATCTTGCTATACTAAAGGTGGAGGCTTACAGTAAAAGATACCATTAAAATCACATAAATACTTTTAAAATATCATCACATTAGAGAGGCTAAGTAAATATAAAGACAATCCCATGGAAAAGTTAAAGCATTCCACTAGAGACACAAATTTTGGGCTAGATTCTAATATACTAGAAACAAATAGGTTTTAAGATCCATGAGAATGATATCTGGCAAAGCCAGGATGGCTGTTTTCTAACACTGAATAAAACCCCGAGTGGACACTTGGCCAAAATCTTCCAGGAGAAATCCCACAGGAGGGAAAAAATGATTCACAATATAAAATACTGTTAAGGAAACTTCTAGAAGATGTGGCTAATTTATGCAATATCTGTAACTATAAACTGAGGCCATGACCTAAAAGAACCCTTTAGCTTCTCCAAATGGATTTTATACTTTTGCTATAGCTTCATACTTTCAGGAATATATGTCTTACACCAATGTTTGTTTTCTGGATGGGATAAAGCACTTTATTGACAAATGTCCGACATTCACAGTTGCTAAAAACAAACAACAAAACATTAAACTCTGTGGTTTTTTTATAAGTAACATAACCACTTACATAGATAAGATGGAGTGATACCCTAGGGACAGATGCTTTGAATTATATGTGATCTTGACCCTTATTCAGAAAGGTCATTGTCATCATCAGCCCCAAATCCCTAATAACGTGGAAAGAGTCTTCTCAGGATTGCAAATTTGCAATAATTAGTGGCTTCAAACTAAAGTTCTTTGGAGAAACACCAGAAATAATTGGTCCACACAAGTTCAAGAGCTAGAGCTAAGTTCATTGCAACAAACTGATGATACAGGCAGCTCCCATCTAAATGATTGATAATACACCACTACTCACCACTGATAAAAGAAAAAGCAAGGGCATTTGTATACAGTCACACCTAAGTTCAAAGCCTATCTGTTTTGGACAAAGTCTCTGAAAACTGGATATCTTGTTTTTAAAGTAGGAATAATTATGCCTATTTCACTGAGTTGGTATAAGAACTGCAGGAAATAAAATATGCAAAGCACAGAAAGCATTGCCTAGTAAATTATAGGGGCTCAACCAATGTGAGTTTCTAATCTGTTTCCCATTCTGAATAATGGGAACTTTTACTTTCTTTTTCACATAAAACCAAATAGAAGGAGGGGAGAAATGTCAGGCTATGCCTGCAGTACAAACTGCCTTGGGAAAAGAAAATTAAGATGACTTACCAGGATGAAAAATACTCTTCCCAACAGAGTTCAAAGAGACTGAGAAATGGTCTCTATGGGGAAAGCTTTCATTAACCAGGGAAACATGAAACAAAGGCAATAGTCACAGTCATGCCCTGAAAGGGTAATGGCCAATTTGACCTATTATGTGTTCACTACATCAAGTTTATTTGTTGTCCTGATTACAACCTACTAAAGGGACTTTGCAGGTGAAGGACTATCTACTCCACAGCCATTTTTCCTAAGTTCTTTCTTTTGCCAACTGGCCTTGACATAGTGTTTCAAGCACTGATAAATTAACCTCCTTTGACTTACAGCCTTCTCTAGGATGGGTATATATTGAAGAAAATATATATTTGGAGTTAGGAGTGGTGAGGAAAAATATGAGACAAACGCAAGGTGCAATAAAAGAAGGTTGAAGTAGAAACATCAGAAAATTAATTTCCTGGCTCCAAGTGTTATTGGTTGCAACTCAACAATCCACCTGGGACAGGTTAAGAGCTCAGCATGGGAAATAGATGAGTGGAATGGATGTAAACACCAAATGATGAGCAATAGAAACATGTCTGAAGAGGCCAAGACCTTAGTAACCTCAGGATGACTTGTCTTCTTGCTTATACAATGCAGAAGATTTTCTTGGTGGTTGACAAGCAGCCTCAAATGAATCAATATCTCTAGAAGATGTACTTGCATTTTTAAATCTACTTTATTGATTTTTCAACGAGAGGAAGGGAGAGAGATAGAAAGTCAGAAACATCAATGAGAGAGAAACATCTATCAGCTGCCTCTTGCACACCCCCTACTGGGGATGTGCCCAGAGCCAAGGTACATGCCCTTGACTAGAATCAAACCTGGGACCTTTCAGTCCACAGGCTGATGCTCTATCCACTGAGCCAAACCATTTGCATTAAAATGCAAACTGTACTTGCATTTTAACAGGAGAGGCAGGCACCTGCATTTGGGTTGTGCTTCTTTGGGAGCTGCTTGTGGATTTATTGTGTGGCTTTCCTAGATTCTGTCTCTCCTGTATATTCATTAAAATTAACTGGAGAAATCAGATTTCAAACTGGATGAAGACATCAAGAAAATGTTGCTTATAAATTTCTCTTCTCGAGGACTCTTTCCCCCTCTCCTCGTGGGAGTCTGTGCTGTGAGTTTCTTTCCCCTTCTCCACGTGGGAGTCTGTACTTGTTCTTCAATAAATTTTCACTTTTGCTATAAATTTTTTTTCTCTTCTCTCAAGTCAGAAAGAAATGCCTGGAGATCCAAGATATATTAGCATTGTATATGCTTATATAGCACATTACAAAATTTATAAAGTAATTCTCCCCAAGTTCTCTCTTTAGACACACATAGAAGCCTTTAAACTAGACAGAGCATATGCTATCATACAGATAATCATCTATAGATGAGAAAACTGAGGTTTGGAGAAAATAACTGCCTAATGTCACCAAAGAACAAAGTCAAAGCTAGCTCTTGAGACCCTCTGAATACCACTGGGAGGGAACCAAGAGCAATAATACACAGGCATTTTGAAGCTGTGGATGTTTTTCATCATCTTTGGCATTTTCTTCCCCTTTGGGATGGAGGGCTAGGGTGGTATTTACTGTGATGGCATTGTGCCTTAGGAGGCCCTTTGGAAAAGCACAGGTTCTTACATGGCACCAGGCCTGTCTGAATGATAATCTGGATTGGAAGAGGCATTTAATCATTGAAACATTTATGATTCTCAAAGGGCATATCAGAATATGGGTTGAGATGATGGCAGACACAATAACTGCCAGTGAAATTCCAATTAATTACATGTCATCATGAGCTAGACTCTAAGCAGAAAGTTTTGTAGAGAGACTGTTCTAAGCAAAGACTTACAGAATTCACAGGATTTACAGACACAGAAGGGAAATGAGGGGGTGAGATATTCCAAGGAGGAAGTAGCTTGAGAAAGGCATACTAGTAGAGTGGGCCATAGGTTGTAGAACTAAAATGATTGATATCGAGGTTGGAAAGAGTGCTGTAGTATAGATTTAAAGGAGAGAGAGCTCTGAAATCAGATTATCGGGGGTAAAATCTCCATCACTAACTGAAAATGGAAATGATACAAGTACCAAACTTATAGAGTTTTGTAAAAATTAGATAAGACAGTACATAAAAAGTCCTTACTGAAACAGGACCTATACTTAATTGACATTATAAAATGATATCTATTTTTTAAAATTATCAGGAGCCAAAAAAATGGATAGACTTGGAGTCTGAGTAAAGTGACCATATAATTTATGATTTAAATCAACCACTTAGCCTTTGAAATGGTTATGCCAGGGCACCAAATTTAAAGGAGGAATATTTGTGACAAACCAGAAGGTTTGGTGACCCTACATACAGGAAACCCTATTCTGAATGTTTCCATGTTCATTCAGATTTCTTAGATGTATCATAGAAAAAATTTCATGGTCAAATAGCACTAGAGAGGACAGGATATGAAAAGTTATTTTTTATAATATAAATCAAAGTGTTCCACTGTGGTCCAAGAACTGTCACAGGTAAAAAAGATCTTAGAGGTCGCCTAATAGTCCTCCCACATTTTCAGTTTCAGAAGAAACTGAACACGGGTGTTGACAGATGTGTGTGATTTTGTTAGGAAGCCCTGACACATAGTACCTACAGCTAGAAATGTACAGTCCTTCCCGAGACCATTTTATAGATTTCTAATCATGATGCAAGTCCAGGGTCTATTATACAAATGAGGAAACTACTCCAGATCAGCTAAGAGCCTCATTTATGAGTTCCTAATGTCCGGTTCTAGTTGCTTTTCAGCACATCAGCACTTCCCAAATCATGTTCCCCTGAGCAGCAGTCCTCCACGACGTTCTGGTAGAGGGAGGGGAGGCGGAGACAGAGGAGGTCATGGTTGAGTTAGTGTAGACGATGCTGCTTATTACATTACACTCTTGGAAATTCACAATATACATTAAATACTATGAGAAATCCTTGAGTAAATTTTTTTTTCCAAAGCAGTATTTCCCAAATGTGTTTTACCACAACACTCTTTTATCATGAAAAATAAATTAACATTCTGTGGAATTATTTGGGATGCTACTTACTTTGCAAAGGACTATATTATATAATGTAATACCTTGTGATGAATGTCCACCCCAATAAGAATAATAAATAAATAAATAAACCATTAGAACATTCTCTTATTTCATATGGGTTTATATGCATTCATAAAATTAATACTTCTCCAGTTGAATTTATCATTTTAGTTCCTGTAAGTAACATATTCTATCAAGCCTAATACAAATGGATATAACCAATTGGTCATTTGTTTATTGTTGAAAAATTTGCTTTAACTTTGTCAAAAGTAGAAATATCAATATCATAAGATAATGTTGGCTTAATTACATTTTCTTTAATCTCAAACAGGAAGAAAATATTTCAATATTTATTCTAACCTATTGAGAATTTTTACATTTGAAAAGCAATGGAAAGATGCAAGAGCAAAGCTATTAACTGTAAGAATTTTATATTGCCATATGTCTAAATGGCAAAGCTAATTAAAGAAGTAGTAAGAAGGATTTATATTTAAATATGATAGAAAATGATACCTATCTTAAGTACACAATTGGCTGATGTAAATTTTAAAAAAGAATACAAACAGCAGCAACAACAAAACTCATTCCGAGAACACTAGGAAAGGACTGCAAATCTGGAAAAAGGGAACAGTGAATAAGGTGGTACCTGGCTTCCCCACATGCAGCTTTGCTCTTGGCTACTCCTCCTTTATGCACTGACTCTGCTCAATCAGTCACACATTGATTTCATTTTCCATGCCCCAGGCCAATCCAGATTGGTAAGTGACAGGTTTGATAAGCAAGGGAATTTACATACCAGAGTAGAGCCCCACACTGCCCCCCAAAACCTTTTCTTTTTTTTATTTTTGATGAATTTATTGGGATGTCATTGATTAACCAATCATATAGGTTTCAGGTGTATAATTCTATAACACATCATCTGTATATTGTATTGTGTGTTCACCACCCCAAGTCAAGTCTCCTGTCACCATTTATGTTCCTCCCTTACCTTCTTCTACCTTGCCCGGAGAAGGCTAACCCCTATTTTGTAACTACTGTTTGAAATTCTCTGCTATTTTTCAGTCAGTCTCTTATTCTGAAAACAAACAAACAAAACAAAACAAAACAACTTTGCTTTCTAGCCTGCTTGAATAATAAGGAAGATAAACTTAACTGTGTGGCCTTGTAGGCCAGGGACTAGATACGCCATACTCTCATGCCGTGCCAGGTGTATTTTTTAATTGGATAGAACTGTGTTGTTTTCAAGGCCACCAGCTAGATAACCAATCAATAAGCACAAAGAGGGATGGCTCTTTAATAAAAAGGAAAGTTCTGCTTGTAACAGGGCTTAACATTTGAATTCATTTTTCTCTAAGCCCACCGGTGAATATTTTTTTAAAAAATGTAATTACAAGCTCTCTAACCTTTGTTTGATTTTTTCCAGTTTTCTGCACACCCCTATACCCTTTTCCTTCTGGATAATCATAATACTGTTGTCTGTGTCTATGACAGTGATGGGCAACCTTTTGAGCTTGGTGTGTCAAAATTTGACAAAAAAACGAGCATAATTTGGGTGGTGTGTCACTTCCAGAAAAAAAAAACATAATTTCACGATATTTATAGTTCAAATAACAAAAAATGTATAATTGTAATATATAACTGTATTTAATAAACCAAAAACTAATTATTTAACTTACCTGCTTATGACTTCTTTGTTCATCTGTCAGTCGGGGTTTTTTTTTGTTGTTGTTGGTCTTGATATTATTTAACTTGTGTGGGGTACCATGAACTAAGATAAGTGAAGGGGCGGGGGAATTCTTTAACTAACTTGCCTATCAGCGACTTTTTGTTGCTGAATTTCATTGGCTAAACCTACAATTGAAGGTTGGTATTTTGTACACTTCAAGCCCAAGCAAGCACTACTAACTTCATCTCTCAATCTGTTTCTTTTGTTGGTTTTGATATTATTTAACACTGAGAATAAGTCTCACAAAGGTACATAGAGGGAAAAATTGTGAGTAAAGCCATTGCTATATTTTTCAGGGTGCTGAAAGTGTCTGGTAATCGGTTCCAGGCACTCCAAATTTCCTGTTCATAGTGGCACTGCTCTTGATTCTCCAAGCAGCACCTTTCCAGATTCTCAAGCTTTGACCTCAAGTCAACAAACACCTGAGCCCAGATGCTGTCTTGAAATTCTGCGAGTTGAATGTCCAAATCATCATTTGCATCCATTGGAAACCATTTAATTCCAAACTACTGTAGACTACTACATTAGGATACTTAATTATTTTATGGTCTGTTCTAAGCTTCTAAATTGATTAAATCTGTCACTGAACTAGTCAAGTAAAGAGTCTAAAACATGCTGGTACTTTATATGCAAGGATTCCATTTCATTTAGTACAGCTGCACTGGCCTTCTCAAAATAGTTTGTTACTCGACGAAAATACTTATAGTTTCGACATCTCGCTTGAAAATTTTAAGTTTACTTTCAAAAGCTTTTATGTATCAAAACATAACGTCAATACTTTTGCCAAAACCTTGTAACTTTAAGTTCAGTTCATTAAAAAGAACAAAGAAATATGTAAAAAATATCAGGGTGTTGACTCAGTTATCATCATTGAGCTGAGAAAATTTCCCAGATCCTTATCCTCAAGAAATACCTGAATTTCTTCAAAGTACTCCACAAAGCGCTCAAGAACTTTGCCTTGACTCAGCCATCTTACATTATTGTACATCAGCAGTCCACTGTAGGTGGAATCAACCTCCAGTAAAAGTGCAGAAAATTATCGCTTGTGAGGGGGGTGAGCAGCTATCAAATTAACTATTTTTGTAACAACTGACATTAAGTTGTTTAAGTTGGTGAATCCTGCCTTGCTACATAAAACCTCCTGATGGATAATACAATGAAAAGGCACAATTGAATGTGCCAATAGCTTCTGTAAACAATTTGACAAATCTGATTTTCCCCCCACCATGTTTGGTGCCCCATGTGTCATCACTGACACAACTTTAGAGATATCACGGAATGTTTGCATAACAATCTTACATATTTCACTTCCTGATGTACTTGTTGGTGCTGATACTAACTTTATCAACTCTTCTCTCATTGTGAGACCATCAGAATATTAACCAATAATGGCCAACTGAGCATGTAATGTGACATCAGTAGTTTCATCAAGAGAGAACAAAGATATTTACAATTACTTATGTCTCTCTTTAATGGATGTTGTACATTTGTGTTCAGTCTCATTATTCAGTCTTTTATGAAATTTCTTCTGAGTGGTAACTCAGATATTCTCTTAATAATTACATCTTTATTCTGCATATTGTGAAATAGAACTGGTGCACATCTTAGGAGAGTTTCTTTAATAAATTCCCCCTCACTGAGTGCTTTTCCATGCTGAGCTATGGAGTGAGCAATGCTCAAACTTGCAGATGTTAAATTTGTAGAGCCTTTTATAAATTTAAGGATGGAATTAGATTGGCTCTTATAAAGGTGTAGCTGCCTGGAAATGTATTCCTTTCTTTTACCCTCACTTTTTTTCAAGAGCTGGGAATGATTTGTTTCAAAATGTCTATTCATACCCCACGTTCTGCTTATTACCATTTCAGTACATAAAATGCAAAATGATCTGCCATTTTTTTCTATAATGCCATACATCTCAGTTTATGTCTCTTGAAAGGGTCAACCACTGCTACTACCACTTCCTTTACTAAATCCTGGTTTTTTTATTTTTTGGGTTCTCCATCAGTGGGGCAGTGACAAAAGACATAATTATATAGATAGCCTGTTAGCCTTGCTGGTAATTAGGGGTTAACTAGCCTAACTGACCACAAGATGGCACATGTAACTGTCTTTTAGGAAAGGGCAGGGTTAATAAGCATAAATAGGGGTTAACAAGGATACACAACAGTAATAGTGGTGAAATGGAGTCTGCAGTATGCTGCAAAATGATGTTCCTTATATAAATTAAGATGGCTGCCGCTATTTCTAATGGCGGGAAATGGCACCCATAGCACAGGCTCACCTCTCCCAGCCTCCCCCTCACTTATCTCAGTAATGATAGTCAATTAGAAATCCACGACACCCCAGAACAGTAGATTGGATGATGGTTGCTGTGGTTATGTGGTTGGTGGTAATGGCTATCACAGAGCTCCCAGAGCTGAGTCTCCTGTAGCATTCTGATGCTCCCTGCTCCTCCAGCTGGAAGTGAGGTCAAAGATCCCCTAATGGCCTAACCGGAATTTCCAGAACTAGATGCTCTGTGTCGGAGTTCTGTTGTTTTGGCCTACAGACCTCTGGCACAGAGTGTCTGCACTACACTACAGCAAATGTTTCATCTTGGCTGTGCAGTAGCCGAGGATGAAACATCCTTCTCGGCTGTGGCCATATACTTTTCTCTGTATGCACTGCATGCGGCTGCGTGTCATCCAAAATGGCTATGCGTGTCAGTGCTGATATGCGTGTCATGGGTTCATCATCACGGGTCTATGAGGTATTGTTTTGTTTTGTTTCTTAATCCCTTTATTCTTTTAACTAGCGCCTCCCTCCTCTGCCCCCTCCTCCGCCCTCCACTATGACAGCTGTCAGTCTGTTCTCTGTATCTATGAGTCTGTTTCTATTTTGTTTGTTAGTTTATATAGAGGGGCCTTAACTGGATTCAGTCACCTATACCAGCCAGATGGTCTCAACAATGTCTTACTTTCTCAAGCCTTGGTCCTTGAATAGTTCCGACTGTCAGAATAGTGGACAGAAGGTCTATTCCAGAGGCAGGGGAGGGGTTGAGAAGCCGCTGATTGTCCAAGTCTAGCTCTCAGGTTATCTGACAGTCATGTCCTCTGAATGACCTTCTCCAACAATTATATAGTCTGAGTTAATTGAGATAACATTGAAAGTGCTTAGCTTGGAGAGCAGCACATGACAAGTGTGCAATGAATGTAAGTTATAGCAGCTTCTTGTACTAGCTGGTGTTTGGGCTCCAAATCCCTAAGGAGACCCCTCACACTGGTGAATAGCCACAATGACACACTTTCCTTAGATGAGAACAGAGTCAATTTGCTTTTACTACACCATAGTCTTCCTGAAATAAACCTTCCTTCCTTGATTTTAGAATATGGGAGTGGAGAGGTCTTGATTAGAGGGTACAGAACAAACAAACAAAACAAAACAAAAAAAAGATGAGCACCAGCTTCAAACCACAGAAGACACAGTATTCAAAATGAATAATCACAGCATCTAATACCACCACTGCCACAGATTGCACTACAATAATGTCTTGTTAAATATAATTTCCAAATAAATATAGAGTGTTCCGAAGACCAGGAAATTATAACTTAGAGTGACATTGGAATTACTATACAAACTATGGCAAAAATTCATGTTTTCTGAGAATTACCATAGTACAATGGTCAACAACGATGTTTCTGGAAATAGATAGGGAATGGTTTTGGCTTTAGGAGCCAGATGGTTTCCATTGCAATTACTTAACTCAGTTTTCATTGTAACATGAAAACTGCCACAGACAATACATAAACAAGTAAGGGTGCCTGTGTTCCAATAAATCTTTATTTGTAAAAACAGGTGGTGGATTGGATTTTAGCCCATGGACTGTAATTCACTGACTCTGGCTGTAGAGATTAAAAGAAAAGGAGAAAATTCCATTGAATTTAGTTTCACTACAGCTATTGTCAATTTTAGCTATTGTCCAGTCATTTTAAAACTCAATCAGAAGAAATTTCCCAGAGACATTAATTACAACACTATGAATTTCATAGGTATGTTCAGATGGCCATTTCTCTTGGACAGGAGAGGCATCCAAAAAACTTAACCACTACCTACTCCATCTGGAGTGGCCTGCCCCTTTCTTTGATCTCTTCTTGCCCCTCATGTATAAGTTCAGTTTGCAAATCAACAATCATGAGGATAATTTTGTTACAAACCCATTACAAAAGAAATAGAGGTTCCAAAATGTTAAATAATTTGCCTAGAGCTACACAGCCAGCAAATGGCAAAACATAAGTTTGAGGCCGGTGCTATCTGACTTGAAAATCTGTGCTTTTAATAGCCAAGTTATATACAACTAGTGGCCCGGAGCACAAAATTCATGCACTGGAGGGGGATGTCCCTCAGCCCAGCCTGCACCCTCTCCAATCTGGGATTCCTAGGGGGATGTCTGACCTTAAACTGGCAGTCAGACATCCCTCTCGCAATCCAGGACCACTGGCTCCTAACAGCTCATGGGAGTGCCAGCCTGATCACCCCCAACTGCTGCCCCTGCCAGCCTGCTTTCACCCAATTGCCCCCCTGCAAGCCTGCTCACCCCCAACTTTCCCCTATGCTGGCCTGATAGCCACCAACTGACCCCAACCCCACCAGACTGATCGCCCCTACCTGCCTCTGCCTCAGCCCCACCACCACGGCTTTGTCCAGAAGGTCTCCCAGTCTAATTAGCATATTACTCTTTTATTAGTATAGATGAGGCTTTTATCTGCTATGCAAATGTGACTCCATTGACAGACAGGGCAGACTTGAGGCCAGAGGAGTACCTGGTGTGTACAGGCACCACTAACACTATGCAAATGGGGAAAAAATCTATTGGAAGGAATTTTATATGAGCAATATCTATGTGCTGCATTAAAGACAACGTGTTCTTTTATTTTATTTTATTTTTGTTTTTAAGATTATGTTAGAAACACATTCCTTATATTTAACATGTTAAAAATAGAGCTGTGTGAATGCTTGTCACAGGGTTCTTGGCAGGGTATTGTGAAACAATAATTATTTTCTTTTGATTGTTGAATATAGTCCATTGTATGGATGTACCAGAATTTTTATCTATACTTTTTTCCAACATCTGAATTGTTTCTAGTTCTGGTTGATAGTAAATAAAGCTGTTACGAATATTTGCTTACATGTTATTGTATAAACATATGTTTTAAATTCATTTGGGTAAATACCTAAGTGATCATTGGTTCATATGATAAGTATATGCTTAATATAAGAAACTGACAAAATGCTTTCTAATGAATTATGATTTCCTCAGCCCGTAATGAATTTCAATTCCCATGGTTCTTCCTTCTCACCAGTACAGTGGTCCCCCCTCGTTCAAGGGAGACACGTTCAAGACTCCCAGTAGATGCCTGAAATCACAGATACTTATATACTGATAATGTATACTATTTTTTCCTATATACATCATACCTATGATAAAGTTTAATTTATAAATTAGTCACAATAAAGAGATCAACACCAATAACTAATAAAATAGAACAACTATACAATATACTGTAATACAACTGTGAATGTTCTCCTCTCAAAATATCTTACTGTACTGTACCCTTAAAGGAAGCCCTATATAGCTTCTTTTCACCATAGAGGAATTGCCAGCATCACTAATCTTGTGCTTTGGGGCCATTATGGAGAAAAATAAGGGTGGCTTGAACACAAGCCTGCGATACCACTACAGTGGCTATGTTAACCAAGACGTGTCCTAAGGGCAAGAGGCTTTGATCCCCTCCCCCAGTACCAGCAAGCTCTTGTTCCATAGGGAAGATAGGAGATATTTATCAGGCAGGGTTCTTGCTTATCCCTCAACAGCGTCTCCTCCCATCTTCCAAGTCACTATCACAGTGGTTCCTTTATCTAGACTCTCATTCTAATCTTAGACTTTCTTGTGAGGATCCAGCAGAGATCCGTGGAGAGTAGCCTACAAGTGGATTGCAAATTCCCTCTGTTTTAATGGCTCCCAAGTGAACCGTCCTCAATGGTGGATCACACGAAGCCTTGAGCAGTTTGTTAACATTTTCAGCTGAATTATTTCTGGTGTGCATGGCACCTGGCATATACTGTGAAGTACTTGCATTACATTTCTCCTTGAAGGCAGTTTTCTTTCCCCCAAATCCTGAGTTCATTTGCTGTCCTGCAACCTCAACTTTTTTGGTAGATCCAGGAAAAGTTGCGATTTTACAAATTACTCAGTGTTTTAAACAGTGAGACCTCTGCTTTTCCAGCTTTCTCTGTTCTGAATGGAAGCTGGAAGTTTTCGGTTTTATTTTGAAGAAAAAAACAGAGAATCACTTAAAAAATTTAGTTGGGCACTGAAAAGATCAGATCTGTTTTATTGTTTTATGGAAACAAAAATTATTCTGGTCGCATGATGCAGAATGGATTGAAGAAAATGGGAAACCAGAGGCAAGTTAGGAGGCTGATGTAATCATGTGGACGAAAGATGAGCAAGATCTAAATAAGGCATGACACAGGGACCAAAAGTTAGAGATATACTTGAGACGTGTACGATTTAATAGGACTTCCTGACAGATTGTGGATATGGATGCATGTATGCATATTCATGCAATTACATGTGCTGAATTATGGTGTAAAAAAAGAGGAAAGGTTCAGAAGTTGTGCCCATTTTTCTACCTAGACAACCAGGAGGACAGTTCTATAGGAGTCCAAATAGTATTAAGGCCGTGAGCAAAGCCGTTGTATGGGGAGCACATTTAGGTGAGTGCTCTCCTTGGAGAGCAGGGAGTCAGTTTATCGCAAGGTCTGTGAACAAGCAGGACAGGGGACCTCAACAGATTCGTGCATGATTGCCAAACAAGTAAATGAATGAACAAGTGAATAAATAGATATGTCAGAGCTCCAATTTAGAGGTATACCTCTTTAATAAGACTGCTTTCTTTCTCTTTTATTCCAGTGAGGGTCATAGGTTTTATGACATTTAATAAAATTCAGCAGAAATAACTTGCCCCCAAAATGTGAGCTGAGCTACTGCAGCCCTTTCCTAAGTGTTGGAGGAGCTTTCTCCACTCACTCCCATCACTGGAATTCCCCAACACTGTGTGCTAATTGCATGGACCAATTAATACAACATCCACTTTGTTATCATCTGCCCGAGGCCACTTAATAAACTTGATATGTCAGCCTCAGGTTTGGGGATAATTAAAAGAAACTCACAGTGTGAAGGCTTTTAAGTACCTGTTAGGAAAGAAGAGAAACATTTATTGCCCAATTCCCTATTCCATCTTTCAGAAAGAGAAAGGGGTTGTTATATCACAAACATGTTAATATAACAGTGAATGTTATAGAAAAAATAATTAAGGCACATTGTCTCTCCCACAATGTCATGAGGTTATCTCTCCATTCCTTTTATGAAGCCCTACTCTGATCCAGTGCTGTGCTTGGTGTGTTGGATGCAAAAATGAGACTCTCCCTCTTAGAGATATCATAGCCTAATGGGAAAATTCCCATAATAAACATTTATTTGTTCATGTACAGTGATGAGCTATAAACTATGAGGGAGAAGGGCAGGAAGGAGAGGGAAAGAGTGAGAAGGCTAATCCCTATTTTGTAAATCTCTGTAACAAGAGCATTACTAACTTGGACTGGAATTATAGAATTTATCCATTCAAAAAAGAGTTGTTCTTTAAAATAATCACTTTGAAAAAAAGAATACATATCTCAATTATGTTCTAATCACATAAAATAATTTAGACTTTCTTCTTAGAGTTATCTTCAGGCAATATTTGTATGCTGTAAAAAAAACTTTAAGGAGGGGTCAATCTGGGGAAAAGGAGACATATGTAAAACTTCAGACAAGAAAAAGAAAAACTTTGATGATTGCTTTCATTTTTATCAAACTATAATAACTAGCTCAGTACATTCTAAAATATATTTCCTTGAATAGTTGTCTCCATAGATGCACCATAACACATTCTTCTGTGGTCAAACAAATTTAAGAAAAATCTACAAAAGCACAAAAGCATTCCTTTTATTTGATGGGCATTAGCAAATCCAGATCTTCCAGAAGTCCTGTAACAAACTTATTTAATTTTGCAGGCCAGTGCTTCCCCAAATTACTCTATTTCATCAAGTCCTGAGCACTAATGTTGGGCGGGGGGATCAACACATTTAGCCCTGGTTATTATTATTAGCCATTATTATTATTTTCTCAGGCATTCATGACAAGTAACTACCTTTTTTAATTTAGCTCTGAAAGAATCTTGGCTGTTTCTGAAAATTAAAATGACTCTTAAAGGATTCATCATTTCTCATGTCAAGAGTTCCCAGCAGAGTTCATATCGGAGGACACCAAGATGGCGGCATAAGCAAACACCTATTGTTCTGCCCCGCGCAACGATTTAAGAACTACAACATAACAGCAGAACAGACAGCACCCAGAATCGCCAGAAAGCTGGCTGAATGAAAACTCCACTAATAGGAGCAAAGGTGGGACGCTGAGACTCAGGACCAGCGGGAGCGCAGATTGAAACAGGTTAGGAGCCGCCCTGGTCGCGCGCGCGGGCTGGGGCTGGAGCAGGGACCGGCTGGATTTATCCGACGGGGCCCAGATTTCCCGAGCCGGGCGAGGACCGAGATCCGGGGTACGAGAAGTCTCCCTACACAGATTCCCCAGAACCGGCGAGGTCCGAGGTCCGGGGGGCGCGGCAGAAGCTCCTAGTCCCAAGGGACAGCAAACCCGCGACTTGTCCCCTGGAAACTTGTCTCCTGGTTCCAGAAACCATCTATTTTACAGCCCTGGGCTAGACTTTTGGTGTGCAGGCACATTTGGGGAAAGGCAGAGTTGTCTGGCAAGGGGAAGAGACTAGCGGCTTTCTCTTGGAAGAGTCTGCAGCCATCCCCACCCAGCACAGACCCGAGCCCGCGAGCGTTGCATAGGACCCAGCAGCCGCCGCCCCGCCGCCGCGGAAGCCGCGCCGCCGCCGAGGCGCCGCCGCCGCCGCCGAGGCGTAGCCCAGAGACTCCGCCCATCCAACCTGAGCACAGCTGAGCTTCACAGCCAATTGGCCTGGAGGTCAAACCCTCCTAGGGCTAACAACAAAAAGTGGGGTTTAAATTCAAAAACACTGAATACAACCCATAAAGGATTGCAGTAAGAGTACCCACCTCAAGTAACTGGGGAGACTGAGCCACTGTCCCTTTGAGGATAGCCGCCACATAAAGCAGCCACCATGCAGAGACATGGAAAGAAATCAGGTGTGAAAGAAATGGAGGAGAAAAGACGACAAGACATAGAGTTCAAAACCACGGTTATAAGGCTTTTCAAGAGGCTCCTACAAAAGGCTGATCAACTTAATGAGAATTACCAGGAAATAATCAAGACCAACCAGCAAATGAATGAGAATTACAAGGAGATGAATGAGACCCTCAGGGAAATTAACAAGACCTCTGAGGATACGAACCAGACCCTCACAGATAAAAAAAAGGACCAACTAGAAATCAAGCATACACAGACTGAAATAAAAAATATTACACAAAGTCCTAAAAGCAGTTCAGAGGGCCACAAGAACCAAGTCAAAGATTTGAAATACAAAGAAGCAAAATCCACTCAGCTGGAAAAGCAAGAAACAAAAAGAATTCAGATAATTGAAGATAGTGTAAGGGGCCTCTGGGACAACCTCAAGCAAGCCAACATCCGAATTATTGGGGTCCCAGAAAAAGAGAGAGAGCAAGTTAATGAAAACCTACTTGAAGAAATAGTGACTGAAAACTTTCCCCACCTGGTGAAAGAAACTGACTTAAAAGCCCAAGAAGTACACAGAACTCCAAAATATAGGAATCTAAAGAGGACCACACCAAGACATATCATAATTAAAATGCCAAGAGCAAAAGATAAAGAGAGAATATTAAAAGCAGCAAGAGAAAAACAGTTGGTTACCTACAGGGGAGCACCCATACGATTGTCAGCGGATTTCTCAACAGAAACGATGCAGGCCAGACGCGAGTGGCAAGAAATATTCAAAATAATGAAGAGCAAGAATCTACAACCAAGATTACTCTATCCAGCAAAGCTATCATTCAGAATTGAGGATCAGATAAAGTGCTTCGCAGATAAGAAAAAGCTCAAGGAGTTCATCACCACCAAACCAGTATTATATGAAATGCTGAAAGATATTCTTTAAGATGAGGAAGAAGAAAAAGGTAAAAATATAAATTATGAACAACAAATACACATCTATCAACAAATGAACATAAAAATCAAGTGAACTGATAGGCTGATGAACAAGATAAACTGGTGAATACAACAGAAACATGGACATAGAGAGGGAATGGACTGACAATTCTTGGGGAGAAAAGGGTTGTTGGAAGTACAGCAAGAGATTGGACAAAAATCTTGCAACAATGGGAGAGGACATTGGGGAGGGGGAGGTGAGGGTGGGATAGGTACAGGGGGGAGGGAAGATATAGGGGGATAAAAAAGGGGAAACAATGTAATTAATAAACTGAACAATAAAAAAGAAAATTAAAAAAAAAAAAAAAAAAAAAAAAAAAAAAAAAGAGTTCCCAGCAACACATTTTAGGGTCTGGTAATGATTACTGAGTGAGGGATATTAAAAAGTGCTTTTGGCAATGACATCCTTACCAAAATAAGGGCATGACCTCCCACATGCCTATTATGAAAGCAACTGGCCTCATTTTCAATTTGTAAAAAAAAAAAGACACTTCTGGTGTAATGACAGCCATATCTTACTGCACTAAAGGTAAATTGGTCAGAAACATGTTCTCTGCTTCTGCATTCCATCTCCCTCACCTCCCAAGTCCAATAATTTTCAAACTTTTATGGAAGGGAGCATGAAAAATGTTGGAAAAGGTATTTTTTTAAAGCATGGATTTCACATACTAAGTATGTATCTTGGGCAAATCAATTGATCTTTCTGATGTCATCTATAAAATAAAGATGATACAGGTACCTGCCTACCTCAAAGGGTTTTTGGGAACTCCATAATATAACACATGTGAAGCTTTACAGCATATTTCTGGATACATAGTAAGCACTGATAAATGGTGATGTTAGCTTTATCATCATTAGTAGTGTAGTATTTGTATCATCACAATGTTGTCTGTCACAAATTTGGTGACTTAAAATAACACAAATGTCCTGACTTCTAGTTCTGGAGGCCAGAAATCCAGAATCAGTGTCAGAGTTATGATGTCTATAAAACAGTGGTTCTCAACCTTTCTAATGCTGTGACCTTTTAATATAGTTCCTCATGTTGTGGTGACCCCCAACCATAAAATTATTTTTGTTGCTACTTCATAATTGTAATTTTGCTACTGTTATGAATCATAATGTAAATATCTGTGTTTTCTGATGGTCTTAGCGACCCTGCTAGCAGTTGAGAACCGCTGCTGTAGAGCCACAATATGAGGAACTGTATTAAAGGGTTGCAGCATTAGAAAGGTTGAGAACCACTGCAAAGCTGTAGAGAAGACTGTTTCCTTGTCTTTCTTTGCTTCTAGAGGCCATCTGCTTCTTTGGCTAGTGGCCCCTTCCATCTTCAAATCAGCAATGTATCACTTTAACATTGTCTCTGGCTCTCTTTTCCCTTATAAGGACCCTTGGAATGACACTAGACCCAGTGAGATAATCTCCCCATTACAAGGTCAGATGGTTAGCAAACTAAATACCCTCTTGCCACCAAAGGCCTTTATATTAGTTAAAGATAGTTATTTTGTAAACATGCAAAGTCCATGTTGTTACCCTTCCCTTCATCCACAGCTTTTGCTATGTAATTCTGCAGTGCTTGCACATTCTGATTTTAGTCATGACTTGTTTTAGACAAAGGGATATTACCAATGTGACATACACACAGGTTGGAAGAGTGATTAGGTATAGGGACTGTCCTAGGTCTTGCACCCCTGCCTTCTCCAGGAGAACAATGACCCACGGATCCAACAGTCATGCTCAGAGAATCCATACTCAGACATGTGAGCCATTTCAGTTAAGACCAGAAGAGACTAATTTGGCAACCCACCAACTTATGAATTAAATAAATACCTACTGTTTTCAGGCAATGTGTTTGAGATCTGACTTCTACCTGCTTGTTTTCTTTATTTCTCTCTATCACCACAAAGCAATCCATGATTTGACAGTCTGGAGAGCCAACTTATGGGATGGACAAAACAGCATTCAAATGGAACAAAGACTTTTCCTAGAGCAAGGGTTGAGAATAGGGTGGTAAAACGCAGAGTAACCGAGCCAAAGGCTTTTACTCATAAATACTATGCACAGAGTTCTCACTTGCTCAACACACCTGGAAGTAGGGCCTATCCTTTAACCACATCTCCCCAGTTCCCATTGTCAACCACAATGACATGTTCCCAATGGAATATGAAATAGCAGGGATGGAAGAAAGATATAAGGATCACACTATTTTTTAAAAGCCTGAAAGCCACATACTGAGCATTTTATTCTCCTTAAAGAAGAATAAGTGGGAAGACAAGAATTTTAAATATGCACACTAAAATGTTCAAAGAAAAAAGTGAGGATATTAAAAATACCAAGGATAAATAAGCAAATATATAAAAGAATTAATTAGAAATAATTTAGTATAAAAATAGAATTGTTGAAATAAAGAGCTGTCCAGATAGGCTGAGTAATAAAATACACCCCATCAAAAAATGAAATATCATGCATAGGATTTTCACAGAAGACAGAAATATAGCAACTTTAATTAAATGAAAAAGAATAATTTAAAGTTAAGCAATATAAGAAGTAGGAAAATATTTGTCCAGATCCACATAACAAGCATTATAAAATCTGAGAAAAATTAATTAAGAGAGAGGAAATATGTAAAAAAAAATTAGAAATATCCCTAAATAAAATATGTATATTAAAATCCCATTAAATAGGTTCATAGAGATTTTAAATGCAAAAACTATAACTCGTTATCAAATTTAAGTAGATACAAATAGAAGAGGAAAACTTCCATGAGAAAAGCAGACTACTTGATAGGAAATGACAAGAATCATGTGTACCAGACACAAAAAGTAATGGAGTAATAATAACAAAGTGGCAAAGAAAAGAAATGGCAAATCTGGAATTATAACTAGCTAAATTATCACTTAAGTAAGAGACTAAAATACAAATATTCTCAGAAATTTACTATAGCTAGAGACTTTCTAAAAGAAATCTTAAAGTATGTCAGCAGTAAGTTATAAGAAGTAAATTACTTGGTAAAATAGGTGTTGTGTAAATAAACAATAACCAATGACATATCCCCTGAATTATTAAAGTGTATCCATAGTACACTTCTAAGTGATAACTATATGGTGATGTAGAAGGACCAAGGAGAAAGCCAAAGGCAGTAAGAAATATCTTTACATCAAGAAAAAAACAAAAATTGACAAATTTAAGAGACTGTTTGGGAAAAAAATAAAATAAAACAAAAAACTATAAGCCTCAATAAGTTAGGAATAACGTTAAAGTATAAGAACTTAAAACTTCCAGAATAAAATTTAATTTATCTATGCAATTGGTATAAAAGAAAAGCAAAATGAAAGTATTAGAAATAGAATATAAAATGAGATATCAGGAACAATCGAAATGTATAATAAATTTAACTGGGTTGAGGATACCAATTAAAAGTCACTGATTTCAACTAGACAGTTTGATGGAGGCAGTGCTAAGTTTTCACCACCATTTCCTTTTCTTGGATAGACAGGAAAGAAGATATCTCCCAATCTTCCTGACAGTTAGCTTGCAGACATGTGACTGAGTCCTGGACTATGCTAGCTGGCCATTGTAGTGTTAAGTCTTTCAAACCTGGCACTTAAAAAACATGATGCTCAAATTCTCCTTTCCCCTGCTGGGTCAACTCAAGAGTCCATGTGTTAGAGGTCTTGAGCAGCCCATGCCCCTGTATCATCTTTGCAGTAGAAACAATGAAAATATCCATGTTTCCCACATCAAACTATGATGTTAGTGAAAAATAATAAATCACTGTTGCATCCTTTTAAGTTTTTAATTGTAGCTGTATATTAGCATAGCCTCAACCTAATGTTGAGAAAGAGTCTGGCTATAAACTATTTTTAAGAAACAGTATAAATAAGGCACGATTCTTGAGAACACTGGATATCTGAAAGTAAAGATATTATTCAAGGACACCATCCCCTGCATGGATAAGGGAATGGCCTCCCAGTGCTGAGTTTAGTTAAAGCAACAAGAAAACCATATGTTTATATGTTTTCTCATAAACTAAGGCAAAATGCTTTCTAATGTAAGCTGTTCTGGAATTGCATTGTAAGCCTGAACTAAAATGACAGAAATGCAATAAAATTTAGCCATTTACTCAACTGGCAGGACACAGAATTCATGGTCCCTTGCAATAGTCCACCATACAGAGACAAAGCAGTGAAACACTTATACAACATGCTTTTGTTCTTAGTTGCTTTACCAATTCATTCCATTAAGTGCTGATACCTCATTAAATAAAGAATGTATGAATCACTTAGTTATAGCAGGTATGTACGGCTGCCTTCCTATCAATTCATAATCTCATGTGCAACACTGAATGCACTTAAACAAAACTTAAAAAAAAAAGAATGAAAAATAACATACCAGGCAAATGTAGCTGAAAAACAGTATGGTCTAGCAACATTAATTTCAGACTAAACAGATTTTAAAGAAAAAAAATTCACAGTTAAAAGTTAAGCTTGTATGTAGGATGATGAAAGAAACTAAAGACCCAAAAGATATAATAATAATGAGTATATTAGCACACAAAAATATATACATAATCTCTGACAGCAATTGATGATCTATGAGGAGAAATAGCTAAATCAGGGGTTGTAGTTAAAGATTTTAAAACCTGTGTATCAGAAACAGCATAAGGAAAGAAATTAAAATTTCATGTGTATGATCATTAATAACTAAGAACCAAAAGATACATAAGTAACTGTACATGAGCTCAGTTTCTCTTTTCCAAGCACATATGAAACCTCCCAATTCAAACAAGTAGTGAACCACACAAAAAGTCTCAACATGTTACATAAAAGCAACATGTTGGAGTTTTCCAACTATTACCCAATAAACATTAGAAATCAAAACCAAATGTGAAGTCTTATAGAAACTCCAAATATCTGCCAACCAAGAAACAAACAGGTAGGCAGCACTTGGGTTAAAGAGAAATTTATAGGAGAAAGTTCTAAATTTACAGCTGAGTAAACAGAAAAGCACTCTGTGTCAAAATTTCTGGGAACCCAGCAAAGGCAGTAATGTGAGGGTCATATATATCCCTGAAAATATTTATCAGAAGACAGGAAAGGTTATAAATAAGTCTCTAAATATTCCTCCAAAACACTAGGAAGAAAACAAGAGAATAAATGCAAAGAAGTAAGAAAGCAAGAAATGAGAAGGAATAAAGATCAAGACAGAAAGTAATAAAGTGCAGAAAAAATATAGACAATAACAGATAACATCTATAGCACATATTGTGTGCTCAGGGCTGTTCTAAGTGCTTTACATAGACTGACTCAATCCTCACAACAACCCCTAGAAATGGGTAAATGTATTCATTCTCATTTTACAGGTGAGGAAAGCATCGCACAGAGAGATTGCATAACTTTCCCTAGACCACAAAGCTAATAAGGAGTAGAGATTGATTTATAGTCTCTGATTTTGTCAACCCTGCTATAATACCCAAAAGCTTATTTTTCTTTTGAAGAGACTCCTAATATAGATAAACCTCTGGAAAGACTCAACAAGGAGAGAAAGTAAAGAAAGAACTGTTGTTTAAGATGGGCAATTAAAGATAACTGACATAACATAACCCTAAATTTTATTGGCATAACATAGCACATGCTCATTTCTTACTTGCATCACAATTATTGGTCAGTGGTATCCACAGGGCAACTATCCTCAAGCAGTGACCACGGCTCATGGAAACTGTGGCAGAAGAACAAAGTAAAGAATAACTCAACTTCTTTGTGGAAGTCATACTCTGTTCATCTTTCTTTAGTTTGGACCAACCATGAGTCACATGTCCTTGTCCTCAATGATAATTAAGCACGTGCACAATTTTGGTGATCACTAGCCTCTGTAGTTGTTGGAGATCATCAAGATGATGTAATCTCCTGTTGACCTGTGAGTTGGAACCAAAACTACCAGAGACTCTGTGCCCACCCCCCTTGTCCTTGGAATGTGTATTCAGCTCACTGTCCCCACAGTAGGAGCTATTCCAAGGATATAGCCTTGAGAAAGTAAGATTTTGTTTGGACCATCCAATAGTGTACATGACTGAACCCCTTAAAGAACTCTATATAAACTCTTGAGGTTTTGGAGGTTGGGTGAAGAAATCTACTCATCTTGCAGTCACCCAAAAGAAGCCTCCTATGTGAGTTCCCAGGCCTGTCACACCTGCCACCTACCTATCTGGAGTGGCCTGCTTCCTTCAGTCTCTCCCTGCACTCTGTGTGTGGGGCCAGTTCATAAATCAAGAACAATAAATAGAAAAAAGGCAAATACAGACTGTGCAAAGGATAAAAAGCTACAAACAGATGATTTAAAAAATATATAACTGTTATATTATTTTTAAAGGAAGATTTGGAAAATTATTCAATAATAAATTTGACAGCCTAGAGGTAACAAATTCCTGGGCAGTGATGGCATGCCAACACAGGAATGAGAAGAAATCAAATATGAACACAAATTGAAATGGTATCAAAACTCTTTCTACCCTCTCCCTCCTTCCCAACAAGAATGAACTCTGGTGCCAGAGAGCAATTCCTTCTCTCTCAGCACATCTTCCTTTCATTGTCCTGCATCACGACTCTGGCGCCAGACCCTGCATGAGTTTCTTCTTTGCCAACACTAAGCGTGGTCAATAGAGTGCTGTGGAGGGCACGGCAGGAGGAAGGGCCTCTCTCCCTGGCTTCCAGGTGCTTTTTCCTCTCTCTTGACTCCTCTAGCACTCAGTGTCCTTCCTTGTCCCCCTGGTCTCCCTCCAGAGCTTTTAATGGCACCCCCATCGTGACCTTCTAGTGCGGTTCACCAGTCCCCCCAGGAAGCTTCCCAGGGAGCACAGTGTACCTCCACACGGTGGGCCCTTGGCAAGTCCTGTAGGCTCCCCTGCTGACTTCCCAGCCATTCTCAAGGAAATCCAGCAGGTGATAAGCTCCTGGCACGTTCTGCTTGTACCTCAACAAGAGTTGAGCGAATTCAAGAGTACCCCTACATGCAGCTTTCCAGCAAGCTGAGTTGACACCCCAGCTGGCTTACCAGGAAGACTCACAGATGCCCCTGGGAGTTACTTCCAGGTGAGTTCTACTAGCACCAGGTGGGCTTCCCAGTGAGTTAAGGAGCATCCCTGCCAACAGCTTCTCTGCAAGTTCAGCCAACACCCAGAGGCCTTCCTTTCTAGAGGAGTCACAAAGATACATCAGTAGATGACGCCTTGTTGAGAGAACTTCAGCAGCACCCCTGGGGGCAGGCTTCCCATCCAGGTCCATCTCTAGCACCCAGAGGACAGCTTACTGTAAGTTTTGTGGACACCTCAATAGGCAGTTTCTCATTGTTAGCTTGGACGTATAATAATTAAGTAATTTGTCTGCCATCCAGAGGGTTCCAGTCACCCCCTCTCTAGCAAAGTCTAAATCTCAGTCATTGGTGAGCTTCTCTATGTTTCTCCATCACTATCCACTTCTTATAGATAGCCAAAAGCAAAAAATAAAGACAAATCTTCTATGTGAGCAATGTATGAATAATACACAAATTCTGTGCATAATTTTAAAGCTTTTTGATTATAACATTGACTTCTTTTTTAAAAATCATCTTGATTTTTAAAAAAATTTCTTTATTGATTACATATGTGTTCTCATCACCCATCACCCCTTCCAAACCACCCCCATCACCACTTATGCCCTCACCTCCCTGGTGTCTGTGTCCATTGACTAGGCTTATATGCATGCATTCAAGTCCTTTGATTGATCTTTTCCCCTTACCCCGCCTTCCCCTACCATCCCTTTGAGGTTTGACAGTCAATGCTTCTCTCTCTCTGGATCTGTTTTTTCATCAGTTTATGTTGTTCATTATATTCCATAAATGAGTGAGTTCATGTGATACTTATCTTTCTTTGACTGGCTTATTTCACTTAGCACAATGCTCTCCAGTTCATCCATGCTCTAGTTTGAACCAGCCACCTTTTCCTCCTTTTTCTTCTTCCTCTTCTTAAAGAATACCTTTCAGCATTTCAGGAGTTTTTGTCTCCTTTCTAGGAACCTCTTAAAAATACTGGTTTGGTGGTGATGAACTCCTTTAGCTTCTTCTTACCTGTGAAGCTCTTTATCTGACCTTCAATTCTGAATGATAGCTTCACTGGGTAGAGTAATCATGGTTGTAAGTTCTTGCTATTCATCAATTTGAAAATTTCTTGCCACTCCTATCTGGTCTGCATGGTTTCTGTTGAGAAACCAGCTGACACTCGTATGGGTGCTCCCTTGTAGATAATTAAGTGGTTTTCTCTTGCTGCTTTTAATATTCTCTCTGTCTTTTGCTCTTGGCATTTTAATTATGATGTCTCTTGGTGTGGTCCTCTTTGAATTCCATTTGTTTGGGGTCCTGTGCACTTCCTGGACTTGTAAATTTATTTCTTTCACCAGGTGGGGGAAGTTTTCAATCATTATTTCTTCAAATATGTTTTCAGTATTTTGCTCTCTCTTCTTCTGGCACCCCCATAATTCTGATTTTGGCATGCTGAAGTTGTCCTGGAGACTTCTTACACTATCCTCAAATTTTTGGATTCTTTTTTCTTTTTTCTTTTCCAGTTGAGTGTTTTTGGCCTCTTGGAATTTCAAATCTTTGACTACTGACATTCCACTAGTCTGCTGTTGGGTCTCTGTAAAATATTATTTTCTTTCAGTCAGTGTATGTTTAATTTCTAGTTGGTCCTTTTTCATATCCTTGAGGGTCTCGCTGAATTTATCGGCCTTTTCTAGGAACCTCTTAAAAAACCTTATAACCATGGTTTTGAACTCTATATCCAGTTGTTTATTTTCCTCCCTTTTTTTTCATTTGTGATCTGTTTGCTTGTCTCCACATGTTTGGTGCTTCCCTGAGTTGGTAGGATAGCTTTGTGTGCTAGGTGTCTCAGCCTCCCCTGTTACCTGAGTTGGACACTCCTGGTGCACCCCTTTGTGGACTGTGTGTACAGCCTTGTTGCAGTTAAGTCTTGATTGTTGTTGGTATCACTGGGAGGAATTGACCTCCAGGCCAACTGGCTGTGAGGATCAGCTGTATCTACACTGGGAGACAGCTTTATGTGACAAGACTTGCAAATTTGCCAAAGTCTCTGTGCACAGCTTGGATGGGGCAGAGTTTCTGGGTGGGACGGAGTTTCAGGATGGAGCCAACAGCCTTGGCTTCTAGTCAGTCCCACCCCACGAGGTCACTGGGTCTTAGTGTCTGCAGGCAATCGCTGCAAGTACCTTTGTAAGAAAGGCGCCCTCGAGTTTTGCCTGCCGCCAGAACATCCAGTCTCTCCCCCAATGAATCTGGAATCCCATATTTTCACATAGCACTGGGGTTCCATGCAGTCGGAACTCCTTTCTCCTTCTGCCAGACCACACCAGCGGCACAATCAACAGTTTGCCCTCAATGCGCACACTCGCAAGTGCCTCTGGAGCTCTGCCCTTGGCTGTTCCCCCAAGACTCCGCCTCACAGCACTCCCCGGGGCTCCTTTCTCTCTCCCACCAGATAACCCCAGTGGCACAGTTTGTCCTCTCTGCATGCACTCTCAGGCATGCCTCCGGAGCTCTGCCCTTGGCTGTTCCCCCAAGATTTCGCCTCATAGTCCAGATTCCCCCTGTAAGGGACTGGGTCCCCCGGGTTTCGAGTGCAATCTAAACTGGATTCAGTATAGCCTGAAGTTTTTGTCTCCTTTCTGCCAGAACACCCCTGCCATGTGTTCAGATGCCCTGTCCTCTCCGGCTGTGCACGTTTACAAGTCTCTGTACCTTAGACTTTGCAGTGGCTTTGATTATCCGTGTGCATTTCTGTCTCCTTCTAGTTTTAGAATTTCAAGTCAGCCAGCCCTCCTGTGGTTCTGGATGATGTCTGCCTTGTCTTTTAGTTGTATTCTTGAAATTGTTGTGCGGGGCAGCCGCCTAGGTGTTTACCTATGCTGCCATCTTGGTTTCTCTCTCATAACATTAACTTCTCATGGACTTCCAATCCCATCAATCACCCCTCAAAATATTAAGAAAATAATGGGAAGTCCCCTGCTGACCAGCCCCCATCTTTATGTACTATCCAAAACCACCTCATTAACATAACAAAAACACCTGTATCACTCTCAACACTGGGACAATTCCAATGGTGTTGGGAGCTGTGTGCCAAGAACAATAGAGGAAGACCTCTATATATGAGAAATATATTTTGGCTATCTGAATGACCAAATATATATTTCCTCTAAATCACAATCATACAGTTACTAATGACGAGTATATTCTCTGTGAGATTATGAAACATTTCTCTAGCGCTCTTGTTACAGAGAACCAGAATAAATCAAGCAATGCTCAAAGAGTTTGGAGTCACACTTTATTCACCGGTGGGCTTAGAGAAAGTGAATTTAAATTTTAAGTAAGGCTACAAGCAGAGCTTCCCTTTTTATTAAAGAGCCAGCCTCATGTACACTTAGTGGTTATATCACTGCTCGCCTTGAAAACAACAGAGTTCTATCCAATTTTTAAAAATGTACCTGGCATGGCATTGAAATTATGGGCATATGTAGTCTATGGCCTACAAGGTCAGGCAGCTAAGTTTATCTTCCTCATTGTTCAAGCAGGCTAAAGCAGGCTAGAAAGCAAAGTTATTTTTTTTTAGAATAAGAGGCTGTCTTAAAAAAAAAACAGCAGAGAATTGCAAACAGTAGTTTTACAAAATAGGGGCTAGCCTTCTCTCACTATGGGAGACATTTCAGGACTTTTTATTATTACTTTTTAAAAATATTCTAATTATTTAGCATTCAAATGATGTTACTCTGCGGTATGCCTTAGGCCTCTAGGCACCTTCTGAAAGTGATTCCATTGACTTTAAGAACATTATTGAACAAATATTATCAAAAGGTCTGGCATTCAGTGGGATGTTTTTGTCTTTTTATATGTTTAGTGGATGCCTTCTGAGAAGACACTTTACTGAGTGATTCAAACACCAAAGTATCAACTTGTTAGGAATTGGTCAGGAAAGCAAAAGACAGAATAATATTATTTTGTTTCTTTTCTTATGTAGCCAGTGTGTGGGTAGTGAGGTGAAAAGGGAAGAGGTGAAAAGAGGAAGGCCTAACCCCATTGTACCGGTTCCATCCTCTGGGAAGCTTTGAGCAGCACAGCTTTGTGTCTTCATCACTTGCCTTTTAAACAGGAGTTTACCCAATGGGCTAAAACACTAGAAAAACACTGGTGATGGAATTGGGAAAATTGTCTTTTGGGAAAAACACAGACATACTGAAACAGGAATTTTGGGTGTGTGTGAAAAAGACAGGCTTTAGGAAATTTTAGAAATGTTGAAAATTAAGGGGACCATGAAAGAAGCACAGGGCCGCAGAGCAACAGAAGGTGTATTTCCATAGAATAGGGAAGCTGAAAAGCTGCAACAGGTACATTTCCATAGAATGAGGGAGCTGGGACAGCAAAAGGTATATTTACAAAATAAATGGAAGGAAGCCCTTCATCCAGAAGAAGAAGAAAGTCCAAAGGGAACAGGAAAACAATAGGAAGGAGGGGGGAGAACCTCACATGTCCCATGTGGGTTTCAACCTTGAGCCCAGAAGTTATTATAGTAACCAGTCCAAGGGAATAGTGACCAATCACAGGGGATATCAAGGCACCAGGATCTGCATCCCTGATAAGCCATAGGGAAAAGGCACTCAGTGGGGCCCTTTTTCTCTCTCCCCATGTGGGAATTCATTTTGTGGGACTCTTCCCCCTCTCCTCTGTGAGTCTGTACTTGTTCTTTAATAAGCCTTCACCTTTTTCAATACCATCTGCTGTCCCTGAATTCATTCTTTGATTTTGGCAGACAAAGAATCTGGTTCCAGCCCAAAAATTCTGTTTCAATACTGAAGCAAACTTATTAGAACTGAGAACATGGTGTCACGTCTCAGGGCTCAAAAATTTCTTGTTTTATGTTTGCTTTTGAAAGGAAAAGTATTTTTTCTAATAACCTACATTTTCTGCAAAAAACAAACCACATAATTTTTCATTCTTATCTATTTCCTAGGATCCATTAACCAATAATATTTCTCATGTACATTTACCATTTATGTCTTTACATAAAAATTAACTGGTGTCTCATATCCATTGTAAGAGAGGAAATGGAGCACATTTGGTGAGCTTCTACTTATGTTTCCATTTGCAAGACAATCTATGAATTGATATTAATAAAACCTTTCATTTTATTTCAAGTAAGAGCATATATATTGCTCTTGAACATCAATCTGCTATATTATGAAAATTTTAGAGTTTTAAATATAAGTTTATTTATTACCTTACTCAGGGTAGAATGTTTGGTTATATAAACAAGTTGGTTTTAGAAAGAGAAAAAAATACAAACATAATTTCAAAACATCCTATTTGTTGAATGCTATAAAATTACTAGAATAAACCAAATAGAACATCAACTATCTCAAATAGAAGGAATATATTTAAGGCAGCAATGCTGACATTTCCCCCCAAATTTTGTATTTCTTTACTTTTCTTATGATCTGATTATTTTTACCACCTCATTGATCCCAGGGTCAATTTCTTTATCTTTATTTTTTTTTAAATATATTTTATTGATTTTTTACAGAGCAGAAGGGAGAGGGATAGAAAGTCAGAAACATCGATGAGAGAGAAACATCGACCAGCTGCCTCTTGCACGCCCCCTACCGGGGATGTGCCCGCAGCCAAGGTACATGCCCTTGACCGGAATCGAACCCGGGACCTTTCAGTCCGCAGTCCGACGCTCTATCTACTGAGCCAAACCGGTTTCGGCAATTTCTTTATCTTTAATGTTCTGGTGCAATTTTGGGCAAGGAGGTGGGAACAGTTCCTTGGATTCCCCTCAACATTGTTGAGTGGTATTAAATTACTAAATAATGTTACTAAATTGTAGGGAAATCATAAAGAAAGTTTAGCCCCAGCCAGAGTGGCTCAATTGGTTGATCATCATCCTGTGCACCAAAAGGTTGCTGGTTCAATTCCTTGTCAGGGAATACACCTGGGTTGCAAGTTTAATCCCCAGTTGGGGCATGTATGGATGGCAATTGATCCATGTTTCTCTCTCTCTAAGCATGTCTTTGGGTGAAGATAAAAAAAAATACTTAAAAATGTAAATCTAAATATATAAAAAGCCTGTGTCCATCATGACCAGAACAAACAAACCATGCAGTGCTAGCATAGAAACCAACCAATCAGAAAATAATCTGGGTGAACTGCAAAGGCAGTTCCTTCACAGAGTTCATGCTATAAGAAGGTTAGATCAGGGATGAGAACTCAAAATTGACATTAGCACAGATAGGAGGTGCCCCTTCTCAGAACAGCCAGGGATACACCCGGTAGCAGACTGGGGGCATGACTGAAGGGCTGGTGCTGACATGAAGGCAGGGCTGTTCTGGATTTCCCAGAGGAGCCAATGGCTGCCTAGGAGGCGGAACTTTTGGTGCTGACTAACATAGAAATGATCAATCAGAACCTAATCTGGATGAACTGCTAAGGCAGAACCTAAGGTAGGGGATGAGAAGGGGTTTTAAGGCCAACTGCTCTTTGGTGTAAGGTATAATAAAGTGGTTCAACTTTTTAATAATCAGTTTGGTAGTATAGTGTATATGGCTAGCTATCAGTCTAGATATAGCGCTTATGTATTTTTGTCTGCCAAGAGCATCTTGTCCTGCGGAAAAAGGCTCCCCCCATCCCATATAAGCAATCCTATCCTATGTAATTTTTCTATGCTAATTAGACCAGGACGAAGGGACATCTTCCAGACATCTGACTTCCTTTTGGACATAGCCACGGTGGTGGAGGCCGAGGCAGAGGTAGTTAGGATTGATCAGGCTATCAGGGGAGAGCAGTTCAGGGCGAGATCAGGCTTGCAGGGGTTTAGGGGAGATCAGGCTGGCAGGGGAGGCCAGTTGGGAGTGACTAGGCAGGAAGGCAGAGGTGGTTAGGGACAATCAGGCAGGCAGGGGAGCATTAGGCAGGCAGGCAGATGAGTGGTTAAAGGGACAATCAGGCAGTGGGGACATTAGGCAGGCAGGCAGATGAGTGGTTAAAGCCAGTGGTCCTGGATTGTGAGATGGATGTCTGACTGCCAGCAGTTGGACACCCCTTAGGGGTCCTGGATTGGAGAAGGTGCAGGCCAGGCTGAGGGAACTCCCGCCCTCTCTGGTGCAGGAATTTCATGCATCATGCCCCTAGTAAATTATAAGCATAAATACAATCAAGCTCTTTAATATAAACTCTTAATTCTGTCTGTTAAGATTACTATATAAATCAAAAGAAATGAAACCAGGTTAAAGAAGAGATATATGCACTTCCATGTTCATTGCAACATTAGTCATAATAGCCAAGATATGGAAACTAGCTAAGTGCCTATCAACATATGAGTGGATACAATATATATACATACTGTATATACAATCGAGTGTTATTCAGCTATGAGAAAAAATGAACTCCTGCCATTAGAACAATATGGATGGAACTTCAGGATTTACACTGAGATAAGTCAGGCAGAGAAAGACAAATACTATATGGTATTTCTTATATATAACAACTAAAATGGAACTGAAGAAAAAATAGAGCATAATGGTGGTTACTGGGGTTTGGAGAGGGGGAGGATAGGGGAGATGTTACAACTCGTAGGAACCTAAGGCTTGAAGATCTAATATACAGTACAACGATTATGGACAACAAAACTGTACTGTAAACATTAAACTTGCTAAGAGACTAGATCTCATTTGCTCCTACCACTAGAAGTAATTATAATTATGTGAGATAAAAGAAGTGTTAGCTAACATTACAATGGCAATCATATTATAATACAAATGTATTAAATCAATATGTTGTACACTGATATAGACATAAGTGTGTTTATTTGTGTGTGTGTGAGAGAGAGGTTTTTAATTATGAAAAGATGTTTTTAAAGAGGAAGTTTATGCCTCACTAACGAGCGAGATTCATTATGAAAGAGGGTAGAAAAACCAGGATTAGAGGAGAAGGAAGACCCAGCCGGGCTGTCTCGCAAGGGGAGAACAGTAACAGGTGCAGAGGTGAACACTCCTTTTGAGGGGATGAACAGGAAGGGGTGGAGCCCAGGGAGGAATGGGAAGGGGTGGGGCCCAGGGCACTCGGGACACTGATTGGTGGTTCAATGTCTCAGGAATGTCCTGGCCACAGATGCAGGTTATGTCATACTCCGCCCACCAGTTGGAGGAAGGGAGGATCTATCAATTAGGTATTTGTCAATATCCAAAAATAGCCTCTTTGGCCTCTATGCCAGACTTTACTTATCCCCAAGAGTCCCAATCTTTTATAAAAGATGTCTTTTTAGTGCGAAAACATTTTCCAATAGTATGATGGTCAGTTTTCAGTACCTATTGATTAAAAAAATACATAATGACAAATACACTCATCAATTCAAGCAACATTTAAATGAATTTCCACATCATTAAACACAAGACTATTTATATGAATGTGTGAGTTGGGAATTCATATTTGAATGAGACTTTGTATTAGTTGAATTTAGAGACTATTTAGAATGTAGAATGGTTTTGGATTCTATGTTGCTTTTTTTTTTCTTTTACCATTTTGTGGACGCAGAAACATGAATTCAAAACGGAAAATCTTTAGATGGTGATAAAGAAGATCTTATTTTTATTCTATCACCAAACATCTTCTCAGACAAGAAGATTAAAACTTGGTTCACTTGTCCTAAAGTGAACTCAGGCAGGAGTGACTAAGGACAGAACCCAGGTTTTTGGATTCAATCTGACTTAGAATAAACTTCAATTTTAGAAATATCCTTTCTAAATGCTGGACTTTGGGAGAATTATTTGCTTTCATCAAGTTTTGGTTTCATCATCTAAAACAAGCATGCAAAACTTGCGGCCGAAGGGCCACATGAAGCCCACAATGAATATTTTTGTGGACAGCCTATAAAACAGTATGTAAGAAATGTTTTAACAAATATTTCTTAACTTAATTTTTACAATATCCTATTATACCTAGTTATTAATAAGAATTACAATGTAACTGGTAAGTTAATGTTCAAGGAAAAGTATTAATTTTTATTAAAATGTTCTATTATTTTATGTTAATTATTACTTATTTATTTCAGTCCTTTGTATTCAGCAAGTCTTTATCGAAATAAACCTATATTTTGCGCTGACCGATTTGGCTAGGTGGATAGAGCCATGGCCTGTGGAATGAAGAGTCCTAGGTTTGATTCCAGTCAAGACCACATGCCCAGGTTTCAGTCTTGATCCCCAGTCCAAGGCATGCAAGAGGTGGCTGATCATCATTGATGTTTCTATCTCTATCTCTCTCTCCTTCTCCCTTCCGCTCTGAAATCAATAAATATACTTTTAAAAGAAATAAACCTACAATTCTATGAAAATTGAAGCTTTTTTTTTTACAGACCACATAAACTTAAACTTTGTTTATTTGGCCCATGTTAGCCTTTGAGTTTGACATGCTTGATCTAAGATGAAGTTAAAACAACAAGAGATAATAATGCCGACTTCTCTGGGGTAATTGTATTTTTCTTTATTCTTTTTAATTTGTGTATGTATTTATACCTTACTATACTTCCAAAAGGATTTGAGGTGACATGGTAATATCATGGGGATTACATGGGATACTTCATGGAATGGGTCTGTTCATAAACATTGTGCAACAAGATTGGTTTTTCTCTTCCCTTCAACCCCCTTCTCAATTTAGCATTTAGCACTTGAGAACACTGTGATCTTGAACACTTATCTTTATTTCAATGCCTTGGTATAACTACTCAGAAAAAGGGGAGATTCATTAAAATGTTAGGGAGTGAGTTCTGTGACCTTGAACAAATTATTGAGTATTATCCTGCTCAAAATTCTCACCTATAAACTGAGAAAATATCTGCCTTGACAATAATGATAAAATAAACTACTATAATTGTAAAATGTCTTTGCAAACACTAAAGGATAAATAATAGTTACTTTGTCAATGAAGCTAAGAAAAGAAGTGGGCTGGGTAAAGTAATTTGACCAAATAATCTTTTAAATTGTACTTCTACAATTGTACTATATTGAAACTGAAAAATATTCCATGCTGAGAAGTCTTAAATATGTCACAGAATCCCCATAAAATACTTGAAATTTTTTATTTGGATTTTATAGCTAGACTTCAGCATAAACAAAAGTGGTAAAAGGGGAGAATTTATATAAAAACTTCTGAATTTCTATGGGAAAATATAACACAACAGTTTAATATATGATTATGCTATTATCATTTTATGATTTTCAATACACTCTTATTTGAAAATTAAATGCACCATGAATATAACTTATCCATCATTAAATGCCGTCAGTCTCTGTGTTACAAGAGAGAAAGATACACTTTGTAAAGAGAAGTGAAAAAAAAAAAAAAGGATCGTTTTCAGTCTCCTTTCTCCCTGAGAGAAGGTATTATATACAGGTTCCCTGGTGTGTATGGATGGTTTAATTTATGAACATTTCCCAAAGAGTATCCATCATGACTCAATCAGATTGCATGTATATTTCATTTCATCATTCAACAGTCAGTGACCTGTATGTGGTCAATGAGGGTGTAGGCTTTTAATTAAAGGAAGTAACTGCTGATCTTGCATCCTTAGAATGTCAAAAGAACTGGAAATGGTTCTTGCAAAATTCTATAGCTGCTAGGGCAATGTCAACTGCATGGAAAATTCAGTTCCCTTAAGGAGAAACTCTTAGGCCATGCATGAATGACTAGTTTCAATCAGAAAATATGGCACCATAATCTTATTGAAGAAAACAAGAAGGAGGCTGCAACTCAAAGAAGTAGATTGTCTCTGGGGTCCAAATCATTCCTGGGTAGGGTAGCAGGAAGCAACACTAGCACTTTCAAGCCATCAGAAAAAAATGTATTATTGTTGCCAAGCACTAAAGCACCCCACAGAGGCATGGGGGAGTTCATTTTCCTGAGAGCTTAATTTACTACTGGGAGGATGAATTATGATTCAAAGTGGGGTGGGGTGGGGTGGGGTGGGAGGTAGAATTTATATATCCTAGGCAAGTACTGTGATTACAACACTGAAATACACTCCTATGTGCATTGTCTTATTTAATTCTCATTGCAGTCTAAAATAGGTATTAAATACTCTCAGTTTACAAATATGAAAATGAAGCAAAGAGAGTTATCATAATGCTCTCAAGGTCACAAACATATATATGCCTTCTACCAAAGTTCATGATGTCTTAATTATATAGTGCCACCACTCTTAGAGTCTGGAAAGCAAGCTCCTTTCTTTCACCCATCTCCTGACCACCTCCCTCAAACACACCTACCAATTATGTATAGGTGATGGTGACAATCTACTGTTCTAGAAATCGGGGCTTAATGAGAGTCCCATGTTTACCCCAGGGCTATGCAGTTCTTGAACACAGCAAATATTAATGAATTATCCATTCTGTTACCCATCTACTACTGACGCCCTATTTGGGAAAATAAATGTTTAAAATATATTTGTTTCTATTCTATAACAAGAAAAGAAGAGAGAAGTGAAATCCAGTTAACAAGAACAAAGAAGGCAATATCATTTGAGAAACCTTGAAGAATGGATATGTAAATGTGGTACCTGACATGATATTCACAGAGTAGAGAATGACATTCACAGAGTGGAGAATAACACATGAAGCAAGGCTAAGAAGGGAGGCAAGTCAGGAGCAAAAAAGTTAAGGAGGACTTAAAGGTGGTTCTAAAGTTTCAACGTTACAGGGAATCCTAGTGCTATTAACTAAAGTTAATAAAGCTAAGGGGTGATTTAAAGAAGACAAGCAAAGTTTGGGACATATTAATTATGTTGGTCATTTGATTCATTTCTCCACTTTGCTCAGATCAAAATCTTTGGGGTTGTCTTTGAAGCCTCTATTTCTCTCACATCATGCATTGCAATCTACCAGCCAATCTTGTTGGCTCTACCTTCAAAGTATACAGGGTGTTCCCAAAATATATATATGTACTTTGAATAATTATTAATTCCAATGGGTTAAATCTGAAAAGAAAGAGACATCAGTTGAGCTGTCAAAAATGTGTGTGTGTAACAAATAAAACAATAATTCTAAAAAAAAATGTGTGTGTATACATTTTGGGGACCCCTATATTTTTAATTCAACCCACTTTTCACCACCTCCATGTTGATCTGTGGCCTTAGCTGCCATCACCTTTTTCCCTGGACTATTTACAGGAGCCTTTGATTGGTCTTACTGCTTCTGTCTTTCCCTGCAGTCTCAACACAGGAGTCAGAGAAACTTAAAATTTTGCTTCCACTCAAATCACTACAGTTTGATGTTGAGTAAAAGCCAGAGTCTCATAATCATGCCCATACTCTAGTACCTCTCCCATCATACTGTGTCCTTCAGTCACTCCATTCCAATCATACTGGCTTCTGCTCTTCTTGGGCCACTCCAGCTGTAATCATGCCTTCAGGCCTTTGTACTTGTAATCTCTCTCCCTCACTTCCACTGGATCTTTGACTATCTACTCAGAGAAATCTTCTCTGAGGGTCCCTGCAGTCTTTTAGCCCCCAAACCCTCCTTAGTCCCCTTTTGTTTTGATGTGTTTTAATTCATAGACGTGATCATTTTTTTAACATATTTTTATTACTTACTGTCTGTCTCCGTCTGCTAGAATGTAGTTCTACAAAGACAGTAACTGCGTTTGTTTTATTCACTCCTGGATCCTTAGTGCCTAAAACAGAGATAGGCATATGATGGATGCTCAATAAATATTTTTTGTAGGAATGAATGAAGTAATTAAGAAATTGGGAATTCAGAGAGAATGTTCCCATTTATTTTTTAGGTAGCAGTAGGAGATGAAGCAAAGAAATCTGAAAAGGTTTTAATATATAGTGTATGTAATATATATTACATACACTATATATTAAATATAGATATTATCCTATCTAATAAGAGTAATATGCAAATTGACTGTACCTCCCATCAAGCCATGCCCACAGCCATGCCCATCAGCCAATCAGGAGCAAATTATGCAAATAAACCCAGGAGGGAGGCTTGGGTTTTCAAAGAAATGGAGGAAGCCAACCTTTCTGCCTGCCCTTGCCAAATTAGACCTCCACTCAATGCTACAAAGTTTCAATTATAGAAGATACATAATCCCAACAGAAATGGCAGCAGCCATGGAGCTGGAGAGAGCAGAGGCTAGGGTTGCTGGGGCAATGGAGGAAGCCAATATTCTGCAGCCCTAGTGCCTAGGCCTCCACTCTAGGCTACAAAGTTTCAAACAGAAATGGCTGTCACCACAGAGCAAGCAGAAGGCTTGGCTCTGCTCTAGGCTACAAAGTTTCAATTGTAGAACACAAATTAATCCCAGATCACAGGGCCTCTGCTTGGGTCACTGGGGGGTGTGGCCAGCCTGCAAACCACCACAGGCTCTTCACTCAGGCCTCCCAACACCCCAAGGGAACCCCCACCCTGATCCAGGACACCCTTCAGGGCAAACCAGCCAGGCCCCACCTATGCACCAGGCCTCTATCCTATCTAATAAAAGAGTAATATCTAGATTGACCATCACTCCAGCACACAAGAGGGCTGCCCCCATGTGGTCAAAGATTCTGCCCTCATGTGGACATAATATGGCCACCACAAGATGGCCAACAGGGAGGGCCATTGAGAGGTTCCAGGCCTGCAAGGGAGGGCAGTTGTGGGCCATCAGGCCATCATGAGAGGGCAGTTGGGAGGGACCAGGCCTGCAAGAAAGGGCAGTTGGGGGTGATCAAGCCTACAGGAGAGGGCAGTTAGGGGTGACCAGGCCAGCAGAGGAGGGAAGTTGGGCAAACAAGCTGTCAGGGGAGCAATTAGACATTAATTAGGCTGGCAGGGTAGTGGTTAGCAGGTGATCAGGCTAGCAGGCAGAAGTGGTTAGGGGCAATCAGGGAGGCAGGCAGGTGAGCAGTTTGGAGCCAGCAGTCCTGGATTGTGAGAAGGATGTCTGACTGCCCATTTAGGTCCGATCCTACTGGGATCGGACCTAAATGGGCAGTCAGACATCCCTTGAAGGGTCCCAGATTGGAGAGGGTGCAGGCTGGGCTAGGGACACCCTCCACCGCCCCCGTGCACAAATTTCATGCACTGGGCCTCTAGTAATGAATATAAAAGTATATAGGCATACTTTTATTAGTTCATTCATTAAATCATTTGTTCATTCATCCATTCATTCATATATTATGTGCCTCAGATGCAAAGGGTGGCGCTAAGTATTTTATCTAGCAGATTTTCAAAACTCTCTTATTTACTTCAAGAGTTTGCCTATTGTTAATGTTTTCTATCATCTTTAGAAAACAATGGGTTTATCTCTTCCCTTCCAATTCTTAAGCTTTATTTGTTTTTGTTATATTAAGCATTGTACAAGGCCTCCAATTCAGTTAGAAGTGTTGGCAAATTATCTCGCTGCTAATTCTAAATGCATGCATCTAAAAGTTTTCCACTAAACATGATGTTGCTTGAGTGCTTTTGTTTTTGTTGTTTATAGGATTTAACTTCAAAGTTTTTAGTGTTTTAAAACCATAAATTAATATTGGATTGTACCAAATTCTTTGGCATCTAAGGAGAAAAATCACCTATTTTTTGCTTATCCTTTAGCATATTTTTATAACTTATCAGACTGGCAGAAGTTTCTAGTGTTGAATCCTTATTTGATCATGCTGTATTATTTTTAAATACATTTTTGGTTTCAATTAGCTAGTGTTTTTTTTTCAGTTTTGTGTATTATGATGAAATAGACAATATTTATTTCTGATTTTTCCTGGTTTTGAATGAGTTGGGCAGCATTCACTTTTTTTTTTTTTTTAACATCTGGAAAAATTTGCCCAAGAGAGGCACTAACTGGGTCAACATTGGAATAACCAGCTGGGGTTGGGACTCTGTGGGAGAGGTCTTTGCCTACTACCTTTAACCATTTACTGTTGACTATTGCATTCACATTTTCTCTTCCTTCTTGTATCATCTTTGGCTTTTGCACACTACCATGCATTATTCCCTTTCATCTAGGTTTTTATATTTATAAGCATACTAGTGGCCTAGTGCACAAAATTCGTGCATGGGGAGGGGTGTTCCTCAGCCCATCCTGCACCCTCTCCAATCTGGGACCCCTTGAAGGATATCTTACTGCCAGTTTACAGGGATCGGGCCTAAACCAGCAGTTAGACATCCCTCTCGCAATCAAGGATTGCTGACTCCTAACCGCTCACCTACCTGCCTGCCTGACTGATTGCCTCTAACCACTATGCTTGCCAGCCCCCCTGCCAAATGCCCCCCCCCTTGCCAGCTTGCTCACTCCCAACTGCTCCTCTGCTGGCCTGCTCGCCCTCACCTTCCCGCCCCACTGGCCTACTCGCCCCCAATTGCCCCCCTGCTGGTCTACTTACCTCCAACGACTCCACCTCCCACCAGCCTGACCACCCACAACTGCCCTGTCCTCTTGGCCTCTAACCACCTCTACCTTGGCCCCGCCACCATGGCTTTGTCCAGAAGAATGTCCGGAAGGTCTCCTGGAAGGTCTCCTAGTCTAATTAGCATATTACCTTTTTATTAGTATAGATATAGGCTGGGAGTCAGCTGGTTTGCCCTGAAGGGTGTCCTGGATCAGGGTGGAGGTTCCCTTGGGGTGTGGGTGGCTTGGGCAAGGGGCCTGTGGTGGTTTGCAGGCCAGCCATACCCCCATGGGGTGAGAGTCCTCTCTGGGGGGAGGGGGTGTGGCCAGCCTGGGTGAGGAGCTGAGGGTTGTTTTCAAGCTGGCCACACCCCCTTCAGGGTGGTGGTCTCTGCTGGGGTTCCTGGTCAGCCTGGGTGAGGGGCTGAGGGCTGTTTGAAGGCTGGCCAAACCCCCCAGCAGTGACCCTCACCCCATGGGGGTGTGACCAGCCTGGGTGAGGGGCTGATAGCTGTTTCCAGGCTAGCCATGCCCCTCTGGTGACCCAAGCTTCCAGCCCCTCCTTTTTTTTTTTTTGTCCTGTTCTACATACCCCTGTCTGAATTTAAGGAGGAGGGGGAAGGGCCAGAGTAAGCCCATATCTTGCAGAGTAACCCTCTCACTTGCTGCCACTCTACAGCTCATCTGCTCTGGTTGCACATGCAAATTCTTAGGAACAAGAATTGGAACAGTTCTTAGGAACTGGAATGAGGCAATCTCCTAAGAGTCTGGTGTGGGGACGAGGTGAACAAGAAATTATCCAAAGGTGAACTAGTCAATTCCCATCTGTTTTTATCCAGTCTTCACCCCATTAGGGCCATGCTCTGCTCTTAGCATCACCTTCATTGATTCCAATGGCCTGGCTGCTGCTGACAGTATCTGAAGAAGAAAGGATTCCCTATTGCCTCTGAGACAACCTAGTAAGAACCCAGGTAAAGGCTTTCCTCCAACCCTTTCTCCACCTGCTGGTCAGGTCACCTCCACCTCAGGCTGTTGCAACCAGAAAGCCTTCAGTCTCCCTGCAATTTATATCAGGCAACTATTCTTTGTTTTATTCTTCTACTCCATGCATCTATATTGCTTCTACTGTTCCCCCAGGGCTGATCTGTGGGGAGGAAGGCCTTGTTTACCATCTTGATCATGCTCAAAAAATATTTAAGCTGCCATCTTTGTCAGTGGAACCCTTTGTAGTCAAACACATAGTAGAACCATCTCAAATTTTAAGAATTGTATCTATTACTTTCTGCCTACAGCATAGGTCTGTGTCTAACAGCTTAGGAACAATAAATAGTTTTTAATGATAAGTTGAATTGTCCAGTATTCATTTGGAGAAAAAAAAATATCACCCTGATTGTCCCTAGTAATGGCAGGCCAGCTGCCATCACCACTAATGAGGAAAGTGTGCTACACGGTGAGTGTGGAGTTGGCTGTGCTTAGTTCTGTAATTTTTCCCATTGGAATTTCCAGGACAGATTTGTCAGAGGTCCGCTATTAGGTTCCTCATTTGAATAATCTGCCGGCTCTGACTATATCTGTCCATCATGCTAAATAATATGTCCAATTTAAATGCACATTCCTATAATTTCACCATAAAACTGACCATTGGGAGCACTTTGGGCCAGCAGTATACATCTGGCACCTCTGCTGTACTTACTTTAGCTCTCCTAAAGCTATTTGAAAGGCATTTCTTTATGTAAATGTAGAATCCCACTACTTTCTTTCCGATACCCTCTTTCTTTATTCTGATCACAGCCAATTAGGAGAAGGAAAGGACTGGCTAATTTGAGTCCATCTTTATTTTACTTTTGGAATGATTATCTATCCTATATAATAAAAGAGTAATATGCAAATTGACCACACCTACTATCAAGTCACACCCACAGCCACACGCACTAGCCAATCAGGAGCAAATTATGCAAATAAACCCCTGCCACTGAGAGCAGGAGGGGGGCTTGGGTTTCTCTGGCAACAGAGAAAGCCAAGCTTTCTGCCTGCCATTGCTGCCCTAAGCCTCCACTCAATGCTACAAAGTTTCAATTATAAAAGATACATAATCAAAACAAATGGCAGCAGCCACAGAGCTGGAGAGAGCAGAGGCTCCGGTTGCCCAGTGATGGACGAAGCCAAACTTCTGCAGCCCTAGCCTCAGCCTCCACTCTAGGCTACAAAGTTTCAAACAGAAATAGCTGTCACCACAGAGCGAGCAGAAGGCTTAGCTCTGCTCTAGGCTACAAGGTTTCAGTTGTAGAACATAAATTGATCCCAGATTACAGAGCCTCCACTTGGGTCTGTGGGGGGCAGGGCTGGCCTGCAAAACACCACAGGCCCCTTACCCCGGCTGCCCTACACCCTAAGGGAACCCCCACCCTGATCCAGGACACCCTTCAGGGCAAACCAGTGAGTTCCCACCCATGCACCAGGCCTCTATCCTATTTAATAAAAGAGTAATATGCAGATTGACCATCACTCTAATACACAAAAGGGCTGCCCCCATGAGGTCAAAGATTCTGCCCTCATGTGGACACAAGATGGCCACCACAAGATGGCCAGCAGGGGAGGACAGTGGGATGTTCCAGGCCTGCAAGGGAGGGCAGTTGGGGCAATCAACCCTGCAGGGGAGGGCAGTTACAAGTGACCAAGCCAGCAGAGGACGGAAATTGGGGGCAAACAGGCTGTCAGGAGAGCAGTTAGACATCAATTAGGCTGGCAGAGTAGTGGTTAGGGGGTGATCAGGCTGTCAGGCAGAAGCGGTTAGAGGCAATCAGGGAGGCAGGCAGGCCAGCAATTTGGAGCCAGCAGTCCTGGATTGTGAGAAGGATGTCTGACTGCCCATTTAGGCCCGATCCTACTACGGGGCAGTCAGACATCTCTCGAGGGGTCCCAGATTGGACAGGTGCAGGGTGGGCTGAGGGACACTCCCCTTCAATCCCCCCATGCACAAATTTTGACCATACCTCCGCTATGCTACCAGCCAATTGGGGCAGGGGGCGGGCCGGGGCAGGGAGTTGGCCAGGGCAGGGGGCAGGCCAGGGCAGGGCAGGCCAGGGCAGGCCAGGGCAGTGGGCGGGCCAGGGCAGGCCAGGGCAGTGGGCGGGCCAGGGTGGGGCAGGGGCATGGTCAGCGCACAGGGGGCGAGGCCAGCAAAGGTGTGGCTGCAATGCAGTGAAAGCAACCACCAAGTTATAAGCTCTACCCACAAGGTACTTAAGGGCCAGCCCTCTTTACAGTTATGGTGCCTGAATCACATGCAAATGAGTGCCCAGGGTTGGTCCCTACATGCCTCCAGCCCAGCACCCTCGATGGGAGTGGGGGGGCCTGTTGCCAGTCTCTGGGGTGTGCGGAGACCCCAGTGGCCACCACTGGGTGGAGAAAATTCACAGTGCTTTTGGTTTGTGCAGGGTATTGGGAGCACCAGGAATTCTGAGAAATGTAGTTCTTTTGCTTGAGCTCAGAAGTGGCCGGGAGGAGTTCACTCCCTCCATTGATGTTTCACCTAAAACCAGGTCACAGCCCCAACATGTTCACAGCAGAGCTCAGATTATTGGTCAGTTCAGTGAAAATGAGACAGGAAAACTCACTAAGGAACAACAGCTTCCTGAATCTGTTCACTCACAACCTATCTCACCCAGAAAATTACCGTCAGACACATCACAGGATCAAAGCCTTTGCATCCAGGAGAAGCTTAAAAGGACACAGACTTTGCCATTTGCTCTGCTCTTTCCTCCAGAGAATTATCTTCTGACACAGCAAATTCAGAGTTCTCTGGTGATTGCAAGGACCTAGGTCCTCATTGCCTCCTCCCCCACCCTCTGCTGCTCCTTGAAATAATCGGTCGTCCCTCTTTTGGAGGAAAGGAAGGGACACATTAAAGAAGTCTTCTCTAAAGGGATGCTTATGAAAAAAATGTAGAAAGGACTACAAGAGAAGAGTGTTTTCTTTAGTAGACAAAGCAGTTCTATTAGGCAACAGGTTTGGGAGCCCTGACAGCCTGAGCCCACACTGGCTACCTACAGGGGCGCTTGCACTTCCACCAAGCTTCTCTGCTTTACATTGCAACATGGTCTTCTTGGTGAACCCAATCCGTAATGAAAAACTCCTGGAGAAAAAAAAAATGGCACAGAACAGAAGGACGTGTAATGATTTGTGTCCGGGGCAGACGGAGGGAGCAGCTGAGGGTCATGCAGGGAGTATTTGTTGGCAGGTTGGGAGACAGCTGGGCTTCGGGAGAAGGAGGGGGACTTCTGGATTTGCCTACCATAACCGAGCAGCCCCGGTGTGGCTGGGTTCTCTCACAGAGCCACCGGTTCGGAGGCGGACTGCGCCATCTTGAAGGGTAATGACCTAAAAATTTTACAACTGCAGTACTCACTGGACGGCTGAGACACCCAGAACACTGGTTCCTAGTTGGCGCAGTAGCAGATTCCGAGGAGCCCTGGGCTCTGCCACTGAAAGGTCAGATTTCACCTGGGGTTAGGGAAGCTTGCAAAGCAGGGAGATGCGCACCTGAAAAAAAAAAAAAAAAAAAGTCCGTGGCTGTTGGAGCTGGTAAACGCGGAAGAGGGCCCTTGGAGCTGGTGGCAGAGGGGATTCCTAGAAAGCAACCCATTTGGACCTGACAGAGAAGGCCAGCCTAACAATTTTGGGAGGGTGCTGGTTGCCAAACCCAAGGGGAAAAGGGGTTTCGTGCAGACATGTGACAGAATTGAGTTCACGTGCTTGAGTTCTTTCCTCTCCTAATCCGAGTTTCTCAGTGCTAAACTAGGAACGTGGGATCGCCTGGTGGGAGATAACCTGGAAGACCGCAGGAGTGAGCTGCTTTTCTGGAGGCTGGGGATCAGAACAGGGGGTCACCATTAGCGAGGCAGCTCTGGGACAGCCCATTCCCACAAATCAGTATTGAATACCACAGGGATAGCAGGATTTTAGTTCAGGCTAGAGAGGACCAATAGACCCGGAGGTCAATCCAGAAACACTGCCACCCAGGGGCTGAATCACAAATTGACTCTTGTGTAAAACAAATTAAGGAATCAATTTTATTTCTACTACAATTTAACCTTTTTTTTAAAGTGCCATTTTATTTCATCTTTATTCTACTTTGGAATTAGTGTTATACAGTCTATTTTCATCTACCCTTTAGTATCTTTTTACTCTAGCTCAACTTCACCCTTATGCCACCACTCTCTTGCTAACCTTTTCCTATTTAGTATCTTGTTCCCCTTACACTTTCCCTGCTTTAGCTTTTCCTTATTCTTTCTTTTTACCCCATTAAAATTTCACCCCACTTTTATATCCAATCTCCAACCACCTGCTCCAAGTCCATACAAACCTCTCACTTCTCTGACTTCACTATCCTAAATTGTTTTTCTCTCGGTCCTGCTGATGTTGTTTACCTGACTGTTGATTATATCGATATTTTATGCATGTTTGTGATATTAGTTTGCATATTCTTTTCTTTTAATTTGTATTTTTTTTGGGGGGGAGGGGTTGGCATTGTTTTTTGTTTTGATGTTGTTTGCATTGTCTTTTTGATAGATTTATGCTTCTGTGTTCCCTCACCTCCCTTGATATTAGTTGTTGTATGTAGTTTGTATCAATCTCCAGGTACTTGTTGCTGGCTTTTGCTGGGATTAGTGGCTGTCCTATAGGAGTTTTCAACCGATATTTATAGTTTATTCCCCTTTTCTTTCTTTTTACTCCTTCCCCTTTTCCCAATTTCATTTTGGCATTCCCTTTTCTTCCTTCCTTCCTTCCTTCCTTCCTTCCTTCCTTCCTTTCTTTTTCTTTCTTTCTTCTTTCTTTCTTTCTCGTGTGTGTGTGTGTGTGTGTTTTCTCTTACTCTCTTCTTTCTCACATATCACTTAATTTGCCTTCCTCTGGCAATCACCTTCAATTTGGAGTTACCAATACCATGAATACATTCCTGTTCAGTGCCTGGTGCGTTGCACCTGGTTGTGTTGTAGTTTGAGCCTTTAAATCAATACAGGAGAGTGAGAACTACATAACCAGACACACACAGAAGAGAGACTATATGGAGACAAACAAACAGCCCACATATGGAAGAAAAACAAGCTTCACCAGAAAAGGAGGTAAACGAAATGGAAGTTAACAACCTGTCAGAGAGAGAGTTCAGAAAAATGGTCATAGGGTGGCTGAAGAGAATAGAAGTCATTATGAATAAGAACCTAGAAAAATTGAAGAAGAACCAAGAGGAAATGAAGAAGAGCCAAGAAGAAAGGAAGAAGATCAAAAAAGAAATGGAGACCAGCGAAGACGAACTAAAAAGTGACATTGCTGAGGTAAAGAACTCCATAGAAAGTATCAGGAGTAGACTAGAAGAAGCAGAGGACCACATTAGTGAGCTGGAAGACAAGGTAAGAAAAAAGACCCAAGTAGAGCAGCTCCTAGAAAAAAAAATAAAAAGCAGGAGGAGAGACTAAGGGAACTTTGGGACAACATGAAACAAAACAACATCCATATAATAGGGCTTCCAGAGGGACAGGAAACTGAGCAAGGAATAGAAAACCTGTTGGAAGAAATAATGACAGAAAACTTCCCTGATATAAGAAAGAAAAAACCCACACAAACCCAAGAGCTCACAAAGTCCCAAGCAAAATAAATCTGAAAAGACCTATGCCAAAGCACATTATAATTAAATTGGCAAACATCAATGACAAAGTGACAATCTTAAAAGCCACCAGAGAGAGACAGAAAGTCACCTACAAGGGAACCTCTATCAGATTAGCTAGTGATTTCTCAACAGAAAGTTATCAGGCCAGAAGGGATTGGAAGGAAATATACAAAGTCATGCAAAGAAAGGGACTGAATCCTAGAATACTGTACCTACCAAGGCTATCAATCAAAACTGAAGGTCAAATCAGGAGCTTCACAGACAAAAAAGGTCTAAGGGAATACATTACCACCAAACCAGCAATGCGAGAAATGCTAAAGGGTCTGCTATAAAAAGCAATAGGAAGCGAAGAAAGAACATAGTGGTAAAGAACAAAAATGGCCATAAATAAGTACTTATCAATAATAACTTTAAATGTAAATAGTTTAAATGCTCCAATCAAAAGACATAGGGTAACAGACTGGATAAGAAAACACGACCCATACATCTGCTGTCTACAAGAAACCCACCTCCAAAAAAAAGACGCACACAGACTGAGGGTGAAAGAATGGAAAAAGGTTCTTCAGGGGAATTGAATTGGAAAAAAAGCTGGGGTAGCAATACTTATATCCCTCAAATTAGATTTCAAAGTGAAGGACATAACCAGAGATAAAGAAAGCCACTTCACAATACTAAAGGGAACAATCCAATAAGAAGAAATAACTCTGGTAAACATATACAAACCCAATACAGTAGTAACCAAATACATAAAAAAAAACTCCTGGATGACATCAAGGGAGAGACAGACAGCAATACAATCATAGTAGAAGACTTTAATACCCCACTATCACCATTTGACAAATCCTCTAAACAAAAAATCAGTAAAGAAACATCAATCCTCAATGACTCACTAGACCAGATGGAATTAATTGACATCTTCAGATCATTTCACCCCAAAGCCACAGAATATACATTCTATTCAAGTGCCCATGGGTCATTCTCAAAGATAGACCATATGTTGGGTCATAGGCAAAGTCTCTCCAAATTCAAGAAGATAGAAATCATATCAAGCATATTCTCAGATCACAGTGGCATAAAGCTGGAAATCAACTACAATAGAAACAATCCAAAGAAATCAAACACATGGAGACTAAACAGCATGCTATTAAACAATGACTGGGTTACCAGAGAGATCAAGGAAGAAACAGAAAACATCATGGAAACAAATGACAATGATAGCACAACAATCCAATATCTATGGGACACAACAAAAGCAATTTTGAGAGGAACGTCCATAACTCTACAATCTTACTGCAAAAAACAAGAAACAGCAGCAATAAATCATCTCACCCAACAACTCAAAGAGTTAGAAGGAGAGCAACAAGAAAAGCCCAGTGTAAGCAGAAGGAGGAAATAGTAAAGATCATAGCAGAGATAAGCGACAAAGATACGAAAGAAACAATACAGAAGATCAACAAAAAAGAGGCGGTTCTTTGAAAGGATAAACAAGATTGATGAACCTCTAGCCAGGCTCACCAAGAAGCAAAGGGAGAGGACCCTAATAAATAAAATCAGAAATGAAAGAGGTGAAATAACAACAGACACCATTGAAATATAAAGGACTGTTAAAAATACTATCAACAACTCTATTCCAAGAAATTGAACAACCTGGAGAAAATGGATATATTCCTAGAAAAATATAACCTCCCAAAACTCAATCAGGAAGAATCTAAACAGCTCAATAGATCAATAAATATGGAAGAAATTGAAGCATTCATCAAAAAACATCCAGCAAACAAAAGCCCAGGGCCAGACGGCTTCACAGGGGAGTTTTACCAAACATTCAAGGAAGAACTAAAACCTATCCTCCTCAGACTATTCCAGAAAATTCAAGGGAATGGAACACTTCCAAACTTCTTCTATGAAACTAGCATCACCCTAATACCAAAAACAGACAAAGATGACACGATGAAAGAGAATTATAGGCCAATATCCCTCATGAATATAGATGCCAAAATCCTCAATAAAATTCTAGCAAATCGGATCCAGAAGTACATCAGAAAGATCATACACCATGACTAAGTAGGATTTATCCCAGAAATGCAAGGATGGTACAATATCCGCAAATCAATAAATGTGATACATCACATAAACAAACTGAGATATAAAAATCACATAGTCATATCAATTGATGCAGAAAAAGCATTTGACAAAATCCAACACCCTTTCTTGATAAAAACTCTCAACAAGGTACGAATAGAAGGATCATACCTTAACATAATAAAAGCCATATATGATAAACCCAAGCAAACATCATACTCAATGGGCAAAAACTATAACCATTTCCCCTAAGAACAGGAACAAGACAGGAATGCTCACTCTCACCACTCCTGTTTGACATAGTACTGGAAGTATCAGCCATTGCAATTAGACAAGAAGAAGAAATAAAAAGCACCCAAATTGGAAAAGAAGAAGTAAAGCTATCCTTATTTGCAGATGACATGATATTGTACATAAAAATCCCGAAGACTCCATTAAAAAACTAATAGAGTTAATAAATGAGTTCAGCAATGTAGCAGGCTACAAAATTAACGCCAAAAAATCTATGGCATTTCTATACACTAATAGTGAACTTACAGAAAGAGAGACTTATAAAGTAATCCCATTTACCATCACACCAAAAAAAGTAAGATACCTAGGAATAAACTTAACTAAGGAGGTAAAAAATCTATTCGCAGAAAACTACAGGACACTAAAAAAAGAGATAGAGGAAGATGTAAACAGGTGGAAAAACATACCATATTCATGGATTGGGAGAATCAACATCATTAAAATATCCATACTACCCAAAGCAACCTATAAATTTAATGCACTCCCCATTAAAATACCAATAGCATATTTCACAGACCTAGAAAGAACTCTCCATAAATTCATCTGGAATAAAGAAAGACCCCGAATTGCCACAGCAATCCTGAGAAAGAAGCACAAAGTCAGTGGGATTTCAATACCAGATTTTAAGCTGTATTACAAACCTACTGTTCTCAAAACAGTCTGGTACAAGAACAGACATATAGAACAATGGAATAGAATAGAGAATCCAGATTGCAACCCAAACCAATATGCTCAATTAATATTTGACAAGGTATGCATAAACATAAAATGGAGTCAAGATAGTCTCCTCAATAAATGGTTTTGGGAAAATTGGACAGATATATGCAAAAAAATGAAACTAGACTACCAACTTATACCATACACAAAAATAAACTCAACAAGGATACAAGACTTAAACATAAGATGGGAAATCATAAAAACATTAGCGGAATCCACAGAAAGAAAAATCTCAGACATATGCCGAAAGAACTTCTTCAGTGATACCGCTCCTAGAGCAATGGAAGCTAAAGAGAAAATAAACAAATAGGACTACATAAAAATACAAAGCTTTTGCACAGCTAAAGAAACTATCAACAAAAGAACAAGAAAACCTACTGTATTGGAGAACATATTTGCAAATGTTATCAGTTCTAAAGGTTTAATCTCAAGCATCTACAGGCAACTCATACAATTTAATAAAAGGAGGACAAATAATCCAATAAAAAAAAATGGGCAACAGACCTAAAAAGAATCTTTTCCAAAGAAGACAAAAGGAAGGCCCAGAGACATATGAAAACTTGCTCAAAGTCACTAATTATCCGAGAGATGCAAATTAAAACGACAATGCGGTACCATTTCACACCGGTCAGGATGGCTTATATTAACAAATTAACAAAGGACAAGTGCTTTCGAGGATGTGGAGAAAAAGGAACTCTCCTGAACTGCTGGTGGGATTGTAGACTAGTGCAGCCACTGTGGAAAACAGTATGGAGTTTCCTCAAAAAACTAAAAATGGAGCTCCCATTTGACCCAGTGATCCCACTTCTAGGAATATATCCCAAGAAACTAGAAACGTGAATTAGAACGGATATATGCACCTCTATGTTCATAGCAGCACAATTTACCATAGATAAGATTTGGAAACCATCTAAGTGCCCATCAGCTTATGAATGAATTAAAAAGCTATGGTACATCTATACAATGGAATACTATGCTGTGGTAAAAAAGAAGGAGCTCCTACCTTTTGCAACAACATGGATGGAGCTGGAGAGCATTATGCTAAGTGAAATTAGCCAGGCAGAGAAAGATAAATATCACATGATCTCACGCATTTGTGTAATATAATGAACAACATAGACTGAAGAACAAGAACAAATCCAGAGACTGAGAAATGTCCATCAGAATGTCAAACCTCAGGGTAAGTGGCAGGTGGTGGGAGTAAGGGGGAAAGTCAATATATTTGACCTCTTGAACTAAGGTAAGTAATTTGTGTTTTTATATCCCTGACAAAGTTTATATAAAGTTATAAAAAAAATTGGCATCTAGTTTGAGATTGAATTGACATGGCCTAGAGCTTGTCATTTCCTATGGACACCAGTTCTTTGGCTAGGCCCTCCTTATCCTCCCGTGACACCATAATACCCTTACATGATATTATTCTATGATGTCATTATAATTTTTGATATTTGACAACAGCATATTATACAATTATCCCAAATAAACTTTCAAACTAATTCTTTTAATGTTGGGCAGCAATTTAAAAAAGGATAGGAAACGAATTAATCCCTTTCAGAAGGAATTAAGGCACTGGGAAGGCACTTGAGCATTCTATATTGGCCCCTCTTGCCCTTTTTTGCCAAGAGGGACCCTCTTCTTACAATCCAAATACACACAGCCGTTGCCTGAGCTTTCAATTCAAGCTGTGGCTGAAGCCTCTGGGTCACTGGCACCATCGATCTGTCTCTCACCCAATGGTGTGAGCTGGGCCCTCTCTGGAGAAGAAACCTGTGTCCTATGATATATGTGATCAGTACTGGGACCCCACCAGTAGGTGAGAGGACGCCAAGGCAGGTGCTGGACGTGGAGGCCACGGGGGCATAGACTACAAAGGAGACAGAACTGAACCTCACATCATCCTCTTTGTCCCCGGAGCATGGCTGGTTAGCCAGAGACGGGTAAGATTCCTCAGAGAAGGAACAACCTAAGACTGGCACAGTTGTAGAGAGGCCAACAGGACAGAACTGAAAGGTCAACAGAGGTAGGGCACAGACCCTCACCCAAAAACCTTGCAGGGGCCTGAACTCTCACCCTTTCTGAGGGAGGTCTTCTGCCCCCATGGCTGCTTTGCCTCCCACGCACAGCTCAGATCGGGACCGAGGTTGCAGACGGATACTCGGCCAGCAATAGTTGCTCTATATCTAAATGCAGTCTATTACCAGGAATACTCAAGAATTCAAATAATCCTTTCCACTATTATTTACAGGGTAAACTAAGATTTTTGCTTGAGTATTAAAATTGACATTAAAAAGTAATCAAGTTTTCAGATTAATTTAAATTAGCCAAGTGAAATAAGTGAATACTCAAGAAAATTTAAGTTTACTGGATAAAAAGCTGTTCTTACAACATTAACTGAAATATCTACTAGTAGTTCATTTCACTGTAAAATTGCCTAACATCCAAACCTAAAGCAGACATATTTGTGTGCAAAACTTAAAATTTAAAATTACCAAGACTGCAAGTTAAAATTTCCAAAAGCCCCCATTAATCAAAAAGGGGGGGGGAGGAATCATGGCGTAATATCATGTACGGGAAAATATCCTGTAAGTAAATTACATCTAGAAAATTCTTACTCCAGAAAAGTAACTTCCATTTGTAATGCCAACAGCAGGATACCCATGAAAAACACACATGGTGTCAAAATAAGCCAAAGGAAAATCATTTAGGCAAAAATAAAAAGAATCAAAAGTCTAATTTGCAGATCGGATCCCTTTGTTAACTTTTGGTTGAGAATGTGTTTTTGTGTTTTCAGAGAACAACTCCAAGACCATGTGGGTTCCTGCGACTGTGAGGAACTGATGGGTCTGTTCCAGTCACGAGGATGGTCCAGAGATGGAGGACGCTGACGACACCTTGCCATGCTAGCAGTCAGTAGCTGTGCGTGGCTGCAGGCGTCCCAGGACCCAACCAGAGAGGATGGAACTTGCATAGCCATGATGTGTCCACCATCTGGATACCATTGCTGACATGTACACATAAAGAACTGTTTGACATTGAAACTGGGACTCAGAACAGTTGGACATTGAAACTGAGACTAAAACATTTTCTGTTCTTATACATTTATTTCTAGTATGCAGAGGCAAAATATTTTTGAAGAAAAGAAACAGGGAGAATGATTGATATAGAGGCAGGGAGGCATTGAACAGACTGTCAAGCTACAGGGGGATGTCTGGGAAGGGTGGGGAGTGAATGCTGGGGGAGATCAACCGAAGGACTTGTATGCATGCATATGAGCATAACCAATGAATGAAAGACACTGGGGCAGAGAGGGGGGCAGGTGGGGACATGTGCTGGAGGGTAGGGGAGGCTGGGGGGAGGATAATGGATAGGGAAGGAAAACATATTTACTACTATTAAATCTAAGTTATACTCCAAAAAATAAAAATAAAAAAATAATAAAATAGTTGCCTGTAGAGAAAATAAATTAAAAGAGGCAAGAAATAAAATAGGGGCCAACTATTTTTTATGAGTTTAAAAAAAATAAAATTTTTAACCATTAAAAAAAGAAAAGAAAAACTCCTGAACTACACTGTATTTTACAGATAGTGTTTTAGTCCTTGGGCAGGCTGGGGGTGAGCCATCAGTTGGACATCCCATAAGGGCTCCCAGTATGTGAGAGGGGGCAGTTTGGACTGAGGGTCCCCCCCTCCCCTGTGCACAAATTTCATGCACCAGGCCACTAGTCTATAAATAAAATGTTAATATACTAAGTGTCTGACCATCCAACCGGTCACTATGATGTGCATTGACCACCAGGGGAAGACGCTAAATGCAGGAGCTGCCATGACATGCACTGTCCATTTACAGAGAAATGGTACCATAGACCTGGTACCCACAAAGCAATACTCAGCTTTGCCCAAATGGGACACAGGCCTTGCCACCACCCTGGAGTGACTCCCCACCAAATTCCAGCCAATGCTGCCAAGCCCCTATGGTGAAAAATGTGGCCCACAGCCCAGCCCAACCCAGAAATGGTCACTGTGGGCTCCAGGTATGACATCACATAGCAACATCTGGCTTCCTCTCCTAGCTACAGGCCATTTAGCAATAAATGGCACTACAAACTGGTGCCCACAAGGCAACACTCAGCTTCCCCCATGTTGGACACAGGCCCCACCACCACCTCAGAGCAACAACCCACCAAATTGCAGCTGACACTGCTGAGACCTCATGGCACAAAATGTGGCCCACAGCCTAGCCTAGCCCATAAATTGTCACTGTGGCATCTGGTAATGACATCATGTAGCAATACCAGCCTTCCTCTCCCTAGCAACTAACCTCCTTGGGGTCTCTTCAGCCCAGGAACATTGATTTGCTTTATAGCCAGGTGCAAACATTTTATACTTTAACCAAATGTCTGTGAAGTATTTTTACATACCTCATCTCACTTGATCCTCACAGAAGTCCTGGAGTAGGTAGATAGAAGAACCAGTGGAATCCTATTTTCTTTTAATTAGCCAGAAAACAGAGATTTAGAAAGCTTAGAAACGTGACCCAACTGAAAAGAAGAAATGGTGGACCTTCAAAATGACTTCAGGTTTTTTCACTGCACAGAATATAGTCAAACAGTTGCTGCAGTTAAATATTTTACTCTTTATTCTGCCTGCATGATCTACAATAATAATCTGCTTCATGTTGATATTTACTGCTGTGTTGCTGACAATTACCTGAAAGAGAAATTGGGGTGCTTCACTGGACTGGAAAAAGTTCAGCTAAATCAGAAATTTAGTATGTTTATGTATCCCATCTAATAAAGACAAATATGCAAATAGACCATAACTGCAACAAAGATGGTAGGGCCCACAGCCAATAAGGAAAGGATATGCAAATTGACATGACAACGCGAGAGATAAAACATGGCTCTGGGCTGGAGCAAATGGTGCTGGCAACCAGGGGAAGGAAGGCCTATTCTTGCAGAACATTTGTGCATCGGGCCTCCAGTACATATATAAGAGGCTAAGCTGACTCACAGATGTGCAATACAAATAAAGTTCTCACTGGTGCCAATCGCACGAATGTGTTTCCATCTGTCATTGTCAATTGTGAATTTTGTTGACACTTCTATTATAGAGAAAGGGTAAATAGCAATATTAAAGTATTTCTTTTAAATAGTTTCCTTTCATTGTGCACCAATTCATGCAACAGGCCACTAATAATATCATAATATTTTAAATTTGCAATTATATTTAACTAGGGGCCTGATGCATGAAATTTGTGCACTGGGGATAGGTGATCTCTCAGCCCAACCTGCCCTCTCACACATACTGTGAGCCCTCAGGGGATGTCCTACTGACCACTCACCCCCAGCCTGCCCAAGGCCTAAAGCCTTTGAGCACCCAGTCATTGTCCTGCAATGGGGCTGATGGCTGGCCCCGCGGCCCAGGCCTTTGCCCCAACCAGCTCGCGCCTGGCTAGTGCGGGCCTCAGCCCCGCCTCCCCGGCCCAGGCCTTCTCCCTGGCCAGGGTGAGCTGGCCACCTCAGGCCCTCCCCCCATGGCTCTGGCCACCTCAGCCCCGCTCCCCTGTCCGGGCGCGTGCTTGCTGGCTAGTTTCGCCCCAGATCCTGATTGGCTGGTGGGTGTGGCTGGTGGGTGTGGCTGGCGTGTGTGGCTTGTGGGTGTAGCAAAGTTGTGGTCAATTTGCATATTACTCTTTTATTAGATAGGATGTTTACACTTAAAATATATATTCATTGTGTATATATAATTATCATATGTTATACATTATGTACTTATGTAACAGTATATAACATGGTAAATAGTATTATATATGATGAAATATATATTTATTCCAATTACGTATGATATATACTACTGAATGTATAAATTATATTCTTCCTTAGAAGAATCCAAGGTGACTGAAAATTATATTTCAGAGCCATCTAAATTTTTAAGGGACATTTCAAGATGCCTGTGGCTTCTAGAGAGGACATTTGATAACTCTGTTCAGATATGAGCCATAGCTCTTACTATGATAGTAATTTATCTTGCAGGGACAGACTGAGTTTACTATTTTATAAAAGCAGAAGAGGTGCTTAGAGAGTAAATTCCAATTCTTTAAACCCATCCCAACCCACATTAAAATGTCTAATTCTGACTCTCTTTTTTTTTTTTTGGCACAGTTTTTAAGCTTTTATTTAACAAAAGATCTTGGCCATTTCCTCAAATACTTTTGCTCAAGACACTGCTTAGAGCATCATTTGTATGGCTCCTTCCTTCTCAAAACCAGTCATAGCAATTTCATTTCAAAAGGGGGAAAATGTGTTCTTTTTTAGTAGGCTCAGTTCTCCCCTACCAACGCTAATGACCAGGGTCCCAAGTGACTGAGTCCGAAGGAAGTGCTGGTACCTCAGCATATAGTCTCAAGGAATCCAGGTTAATAATCCATGTTTAAGGTTAATGCCTGTTCTTCCGCGTCATCAATGCTACATAGAAATAGCTGCCACTTTGGAATTTGCCACACCTGTCAATCAGTTCTACTCAAGAGACTAATGAGAGTCATGAACAGATGCTAATGCCAGAGGGAAAATAAAGGTCAAACAAGTTCAACAGCTTGATGTACATGAATCAGAATTTTATATTAGCCAAAAATAAGGTGCTGCTGCTCATTTTTGCCACTCCTGTGCAAATATCAGATTGAAGTGGAATTCTTGCTTTATTGCATGTTAGAATGACTTTGCAGTTGCTAAGCATTTATTGTGATTGTCCTTGTAGGGTGTTTATTGTTACTCATTTTATTAAATAATTAGTCTATGTATTTTCATGTGTCCACATTTGTCCACTGGCAATATCATAGTATTAGCATAATGAGCTCTTTCATATCACTACCTGCTATGTGGGTCTGCTCCCATCTCAAACCAATACGTGATGAGCATTATTTTGAACACAGGCTTTCAAGGTTGCCCTAACAGGGCAAAAGCTGAAATGGCTGAATGACAGAATATTTCTGAGCACTTTGACCAGTGTTTGGTGAGAGAAGCCTGATACTTGGCTATGTCTAATTTCATTTAAAAATTCATGGCTTTTCTTTTCCTTAACTGGGCTATTATCCTCAGGTCCACTTTCTGCTTTTTTATTGTTAAAGGTTTATGGCTTTAAATGTTATTTGGGTTAGGTCCGGAGAATGTTGATTGTTTTTTATTTTGCTGTTGTTGCTGTCATGGTGGTGGTAGTGGTAATTTCCCAGGAGAGAAAAAGAGAGGAGGAAATAAAGCAAAAATGAAAGAGAGGAGGGAGAGAAGATGAATAATACAGAAAGAACTAGAAGAAGAAGACAAGGTCAGAAGAGGTCATGCTATGCTGGTAAACTGACTGAGGGGGAAGCCTGGACGTGTGCTGTTTGCAACTTCCACTGTGTAAATACTCTTGTCTGGGCCATTTCAAGCTACCAGCCTAACATCGTGAATGTAGAGCTGGAAAGAGAAGTGCCCAACTGGCATGCATCCTCCATCTACCATATATGTGCTCTCTCTAGCTGCTGGAGTCTTACAGTCCAGCTCCAGAACACCACTGGGGAAGAAAGTGAGGAGACAGAGGAAATGAGGGAGAAAAAAGAGCATAGAGGGAATTTTTAAATGCATTAAGGGAAAAGATTAACACTAAAATCATGTGTTTTGTGAGACTCGGGTCAATAGCAGAATAAGCCAGGTGTAAAGAAAGTCCCCTGTCCTGTAATTCATAATTAGAGCAAGCCCTAGCTGTGACCTAGTATAAAGTGTTCACAGGGGACTTCACAGATATCTGAAGAAGACCTGACCAGACAGAGGTGTAGAAGGGAGAGAGGAGGGAGGGAAATAAGAGAAAAGGAAGGAAGGGAGAGGCAGAGAGAGGGAAGAAGAAAGAGAGGAGGAGAGAAGGAAAGCAAGGATTCACTATAAACCAGTTCTTTTCATTTCACATTTTAATGTGCATCACAATACTCCTGAGGAGCTTGATAAAATGAAGAGTGTGGTTCAGTAAGTCTGGGCTGGGACTGAGGCTCTGCATTGGAGAAGCTCCCAGGTGGTGCTGATGGTAGGTGTATAAACCCCAATTTGAGTTTCAAGGCTGTAGGCTAGCCTCTCGACCATGTGCTTCCTTAAGTGGCAAATGTAAATGGGCTTCTCTCATTTTCCTGATATTCCTGAAGTGCCACATCCTGCTCTTGTGTTCTCAGAGTAACGACCTCATCATCATAGATTCTGATTAGACATAGACGATAACAATAGTAATCATCTTCACGTCCATCTTCTAAGTACCGTTTATGTGCCATTGGCTGACTTCCCATCAATAGCTAATAAATGTTCTCTTGCTTACACATTATCATAAGTACAATTCATTATAACAAAGAAGCCCTCTTTGCTTTTATATCATCTGTCAGCTGGACCATTTGTCTGACATGTTCAGCTTACCCTGGTACTTTTCTGTCCCTTATACAATCATCTGAATGTTTGTGTTTCCGTCGCCCAAATTCATATGTTGAAATCTTCACCCTTAAAGATGATGGTATTAGGATGTGCTGCCTTTGCTAGGTGTGGAGCTCTCTAAGTCACAGGATTGGAGCTCTCATGAATGGGATTAGTGCCTTATAACAGGGACCCCACAGAGCGCTCTAATCCTTTCTGCATGAGGACACAGTAAGGAGGTGACAGCTATGAGCCAGGAACATAGCCATGCTGGCACCTGGAGCTTGGACTTCCCAGACTCCAGACTGGAAGAAATAAGTTTCTGTAGCTGAAGTTTGTGGTATTGTGTTCTAGTAGCTGAAAAGACCAGGACACTTCATTATACCATTTTCCTTCAGAATGACTACGGCTCTTACACAATCTTCTGCCTTTACACTTTAAGACAGAGGTCAGCAAAGTCATTAGTCAACAGAGCCAAATATCAATAGTAAAACTATTGAAATTTATTATGAGAGCCAAATTTTTAAAATTAAACTTCTTCTAATGCCACTTCTTCAAAGTAGACTTGCTCAGGCCGTGGTATTTTGTGGAAGCGCCACACTCAAGAGGCCAAAGAGCCACATGTGGCTCGAGAGCTGCAGTTTACTGACCACTGCTTTAGGAAGTTGATGGCTAATTCAGGCAAAATCCTCCTTTTTTAAGGGGCTTTTTAAAAAATAATAAAACTTCTCTTCATTTTGTTACTGTCAATCCATAAGTAAAAATGCCTTCTCCATCTATAATGATCTCATATTTCTCAACTGTGAGAAAGGTTGCTTATTCGAAGCAAATTGTATCATAAGCAGTGGAAATCAAGCCAGGAAGAGAGAAAGAAATGCTGCCTTTGCCAAGATCTTGCCTCATTCACTGAAGTGACATTATCATTCATAGGCTTATAGAAATGGCCATGGGGCCCCATGAGGAATGAGTGGATGTCCAGGAATTGCTGGGTGCTACTCAGTTATAAACTGCTTGTAGTAAGTCAACAAATGCTTATTTTTCCTTTCCAACAAAGGATTCCTGATACTGCAGTCTTAAGTGCAAAGCAGAGGGTTGGAATAAACAACAACAGAAAACCCCCACAGGCTTTCAAGTTAGATATATCTGGTTTTCAGTAGAAGAATCCATCACTTACTGGCTGTGACTGTCCTTGGACAAATGACTTACACATTCTTTGTGTCCATTTCCTCATCTGTAAATTGGTGAGAGTAATAGGACTTGTATCATAAAACACTTTTCCAGATAAAATCACATAACAGTTAAGAAGAATGTACTACGTAAGAGACATTTCATTGACATAAGTTATTTTTCCTAGTTTCCTTCTTAAAAAAGAATAAATTTGCCCTAACCAGCTTGGCTCAGTGGATAGAGTATCAGCCCTCAGATTTGGTCAAGGGCATGTACCTCGGCTGTAGACTCCATCCCTGGCCCTAGTCAGGCAGGGTGCAGGTGGGAGGCAATCAGGGAGGCGACCAATTGATGTGTCTCTCTCACATTGATATTTTTCTCTCTTTTCCTCTCCCTTCCACTCTCTCTAAAAATCAATGGAAAAATATCCTCAGGTGAGGATTAAAAAACAAACAAAAAAATAAATTTTAAGTGCTGCAAATTTCAGGTCTTATGAGTAGATGAAATATTTTAGGAATAATAAAACCTTCCTGAACAATGAAATCACCAATCATAAGTTATATATATATAGTGCCCCAGTGCTCAGATTCATGCACATTGAAAGGATAGTAATTAGAAGGTGACCGGTGGGGGGTGTACCAGGCTAGATGGGCCAGACACACCCTGGAACCAACCTCCCACATTCCTTCCCCAGCTGGCTGTACCTGGGGCAGAACCATGGCTAGAAAGATGTCTGCAGAGTGAGCAGGGTCCCTCTGGCAGGTGGGGTCCTTCAGTCTGGCCTGTGGGGATCAGGCCAAAGCTGGCTCTTCCACATCCCCTGAGGAGTCCTGGATTGCTAGAGGACAGCTCTGGGGTGACTCCCCCAGAAGGGAGCTCCCTCCTCTATGGTTCTGGGGTGCATCAGCTGAGAACTGCTGCTACCAAGTCACTGCAGCTCAGCAGCTCCTGCGTTGAGTGTCTGTTGCCTGGTGGTCATTGTGCATCATAACTACCGGTAGGACAGTTGGACAGTCACTTAGCTTTTTATATATATAGATATATGACACACACAGAGTCCCTATACGTATATCCATTTTAATATTTAGATATTGAGATAAAACTATTTTAATCAAGGCTATTGCTTCTTTTGTTATATCTCAGTAGAGTTCTTTCATCATTTATTGCTATCATTGGATTTTAACTTATAAAGGTATCATTTGTTGTTTATAACATAAGAATGCCTTATATTTGCACTTTCCTATGATCTTAGATTTAGATTTTTATCTCATTTAATTTTACAAAATTTCCAATTAGATGTCATGTTAGATATTATTATTTTTATTGCACAGATGAAAATTTTACGTAAGTTAACAAAGACCATATAGGAAGTCAGGATGAGACCATGTCAGTTAATCCTTCAAGATAGATTAAATGACCTTTATGTTCAGTTGAGACTGAAGCTTCTGACAAGTTAGGGATCTTGTCACTCTGCTAAGAAATGAATAGGGCTGGAATTGGTATTCTGGTCTGCCTGAATCCACAGCTCACACCATCAATTTTTGTACTATATCACTTGATCTCTAAAGCTGTTTGGACTTGGACAGCACTTTATATTAACAGTGCATTTACACGTGTTATTTTGTTTTAATCTGATCCTTACAATAGTCTTGTAAAATTAGAATGGGCTTACATCATTAGAACTCTGATTTCAGTAGCTTCAATGGAGGCTCAGGTAGTAAGTACACGGTAAGCACAAATGCTGTGGTTGGAAGGTTTGGTTTGGGGAGAAAAAATGCATCTGTGCAAGTAGATCAAATGAAGCATCTATTTGAACAAGGCCAAAGTTTTACCATAATCCTTCTCCCCCTCCACGCTTCTTCCCTCTCTGGGAAGATGCTGTCCTGAAGCTCAAGGAATTTAGAAGTGTGGTTGTCTGTTTAAACAGGCTCACTCCCATAGACCCTACTTACATTTTCTGGCAAAGCTCTTCTTTTATTTCCCAAGGAGGTGAAAATTCAAAGCAGAATAAAGAACCGCATGAACAGCGGTGTCTGAGAGCCTGTGCCTTCCTAAAACAGGCAGCTTACAAATTAGTCCCAATCGATTGGATTTCCAGAGAGAAAGGAGAATAAAAATACAATCAAGTCTACCCCCTGCCCCTGCCCAGCCAGTGGGACACATTATTCATGTCTCCAGCTCAGTGTGTGCTGTTTATAAATGGTGCCAGACCCCAGGGCGCCAAGCAAACCCTCTGCTATTTGTACACCATTTGAGGTGAAACAGGACAAGCTTCAAGCCTGGAGCCTGGACTTGGGGTTTCAAAAAATTCGTTGTACCTTACCCTCAAGACTTTTTAACTGATGGCATTAATATTTCATTAGGGCAGAGCAAAAAAGGAGAGAGAGAGAGAGAGAGAGAGAGAGAGAGGTCATGGATATGGACAACAGTATGGTGATTGTGGGCGGTGGGAAGATAGAAGAGGGCATAGAGGGGATAAGTGGTGATGGGAGAAATAAACACATTTTCATTAGGGCATGCTGGACAAATGGCACACCCTAGCTACTGGGAGGAATGTGAGAATGCTGGGGAGCATTATGAAAGTGTGAGAGAGACAGCTGCCCACCTGTGCTCCGAACTTCACCGTCATCGCCCAGCAGCCAAATCGAAATGAGGATCTCCTTGGCTGAAGCTGAAGGGAGGAGCACAAGCCCGACCCGACCAACTGCCCAGGTCTTATTTCTAAAGAGTCTTCTTGGAACAGTTACAACATTGTGTTAATCAAAGGCCAGTCAGAAAATAAAAATCATGCCAGGTGGTTTAATATGCAGAACCTGGTTATGAGGGTCCTAGCAGAACTGAAATGCCAAACAGGAGAAGGTCGCTCTACCACTCTAGGTCCCCCACGAAATAGACAGCATGGTGGGCTCAGGGATGCTAAAGATCTATTGGGAAAGGCACCTGTGAAGGATAAAGTAGGAGGGGACACAAACAGGCAGCTATGTGAGATAGGACAGGGTTTCAAGGTCTGGTTGGTTCTTACTAAATGTCATCTTACTACATGTTAAATGTAGCACAGCATTTCGCCGGATGAGCTTGGCAAGAACTCAGCCACATATGCACAGCCAGCTGCAAGGAAGAATCAACCAGTGATTTCTAACCAATAGCAAGTGGCAAAGATGCAAGGACTTCACTTCCATGATTGTGTTACACTATCTAGCAAAGGTGATGGGATTTTGCAAATGTAATAAAGGTTCTTAATCACTTGACTGTAACTTAATCTAAAGGGAGACTATAGGAGTGGCCTTACCTAATCAAATGAGCCCTTTATAAGAGGGAGCAGAGATTAGAGATGGAAATGTATGAGAGAGTCCCAGATGACCTTGAAGAAGAAAGCTCCCATGTGTTTTACAGCTCGAATTCTGTCCATAGCCAATTGAACATGAAACAGGACCCAGGCCTCACATGAGACCCCAGCCCCGCAGGCACCCTGATTATAGCCTTGTCGGACCCTGAGTACTCTGTTGGGGGGTATCTGGACTTTTGGCCCATCAGCATGGTGAGATAAACTGTTTTAAATTTGTTGTCATTTGCCACTCAGTAAAAGAACACATCCTGCCTGCAGAATCAATGTTTTCTTGAAATCACAAAATAATTATTTCTCTCATTCCTGAACAATGTCCACAGGAAAAGTCATTATGGCCCTCAGCTGTTACTGAAAGGCTTAGTGGACATCACTTAGGCCCTAATCTCTTAAACCACCATGATATCCATGAAGGTGAAAATAGCCTGTGACTAGCATAGCATTTTAATTTCTAGGTTATTATTAATATTGTATCTTTGATTTATACTGAGTGTGTAGTTATGTGTAATCAACATATCTTTCATTTTTTTCCTTCACACCATTCTCTAAGTAACTTCTTTGGATTCCATCTTGTTGGGATTACCTGTAAGTTTTTCACTGACTCTTTACTCCCAGGTAGGGCTTTTGGTTGACAAAGCAAAGTGATGCTCAGGTGCCTCTTAACAATCTGCCCAGTTGCCATGAAAAGAGGTCTGATTCATCCCACAGTCTTGAGATAAGCATGTGCTACATACAACATTGGCCATCAAAGATGACTTCCTCAGATGTCCAGAATAACGGCAGAGGCAGAGGATCTGTGTTATTGGAGAGATTGCTATTTCTCCTTCCCATAGACACTGCCTGAGCTCAGACCTTCTTCATATCCTGTCATGATGGTTGCAAAGATCCTTTTAAGGCTTTCTTTTCTCTGTCCAGAAAACTAGTTCTAAAACACAAACCCATTGACTATCATTCCCATGCTTATCTTCTAACACAATCCATTCCCTGAAGACAGGGAATTCCCCACACTGCAGTCAAGAGTGTTCCAAATATGGCCCATGGCTTTCTTTCCTCCTGTAACTCCCAGGTATTCTAAGAAGCAGCCACAATCAATGTCATGCCTTCTCTGACAGTATTTCCCCCACCTCTGTTTCCCTCCCTCTGCTTCAACAATCTTTTCTGCGAATCTCTTCAGACTTCTGCAATAACCCAGATACACAGAGGTCCTTATGCAAAATGTTAAAAGCTGACAATACAGAACTGAGTTGCAGAGAAAGATCTGACTTATTCAATTTACTGGGTACAGGTAGTCAGGGCCTGAAGCCAGGTCTGGGTCTCATGTTCTTTCATCACCAATTCCTTTCCATACAGAACAGGCCCAGCCTACTCAGTGCACTCATGGGCCTTCATACTGAAGTATTCACACATGTGTATATTACATGTCACATGTAAACATGTGTATCTATACACCTACCTACATGTATATGCACATGTGTATATATACACATTTTTGTATGTTCAAATATGTGTGCTCTATACATTCACTGCTAAATGTTTATACATGTGGCCCATAAACAAGTACAGATAAAGATATGATAGCATATAAGAGTGTGTATTTTGTTATGTGCAGATGCATATGTGTACTTATGTGCTCATCATTATCTAACTTTGTATATTTAACTATATACTACTGGTGGGTAAGTGGGATATATAGCCAGTTTGCCACTAATATATCTCCTGTGAGTCCACTTGTGACTTATCAGTGTCAAGAGAGAGCTAGAGATATGTAAGTGACTTCAGCTTTCCTGGGACATCCTGTGGTCTGGATTTGATAGGAATGTAAGTGGACTGAAATGGAGCATGAGATCAGGGCAGGACAACCGCTGATTCCATCTCTACACCCAGCAGGGCTGCCAAAGGAGCTTGGTAATCCATCCTCTTTGCGCCCCAAGCCGGAGTAGGGGTCTCTTTCTATTACCCTTTGTTGCAACCTGCCTCTGAGTTCCAGGCCCCAGCCCTGTTTCCTGGCAGAGGGTTCAGCAACCATCATTCGACAAGTACAATCTTGGATCTCCTGGTATAATTCATGCACAAAGCCAGGAGGCACCTCCCTCTATGTTCTCCCCCTCAGAGGTCGTCTTTATTTACTGGAATGGACTCTTTTAAGTGACAGCTTTCCAGCTATTGTCATGATTTCCCTGTTAATGTGGTTTGAGGTCCCCAAGGAGCCTTCAGCTCAGAGACTGTGTTATCCTGAGGTACACACATACCAATGTGAACCTTCAACACCACAGTCAACACTTGTGTTGATAACACTCTTAAAGCACACAGCATTGGGGTCATCTTAAGGATTTAGTAAATATGCATTAAAACCACACTTTCAGATTTTTCTCCCTTCTGCTTGCAGAGTATCAGCTTCGACTTTATTACAGACTCTACTATGGCTGCTAGAGGAAAGTGAATCAGAGTTGAACAATTATTTAGTTTCCTCCTAAATTTCCCGCCTTCCTTCCAGACTCCTTTCTCTCTAGCAGAAAGGGCGAGAGCTTGCTATGGCTACAGCCTTATGAAATGATTTGCAGCTAATTTATCAAGCATGTCATGCTCTAGTGTTTGTCACCTTATAAGGGTCATTAACTGAAGTGAATTTTCAAGATCCATTGCTAGTACAATTTTTAGTTCTCCATACACTATAGTCAGAGTAATCTTTTAATATGCAGACATAGTCATGTCACTATTTAAAATTATCTAATGGGGTCCCATGGCTCCTGGAGTAAAACTCACGAATTTTAACATAACTGAAAGGGCCCCACATGTTGCCCACTCCATCTTCCCAGCCTCTTCTCATGATTCACTTCTTGAGTTTCCTGTATAGAACACCTGGTCCGTTTTCAGTTTCCCTAATTCACATTGCTCCTTTCTGGGAATGTCCCTTTGCTAGCTCATGTTATTTCTTCTCCTTGATATTCCCTTTCCTTCTCTTTCTCTTTACTTGCCAAATTTTTTTAACTTCCAGACTTCAGTTCTAATGTCACTTCTTCTCCACACCCCATGCCAAGTCAATTCCCTAGTCAGACTCCTTCAGAGAACATTTCATTGGACGTGCCACAGTTTGTGATTGGATGTATACTTCATTGGAACCATTACAGTTAGCCTGTCTACAGCTATTGGTGTAATTCTTTGTTTAATGTCTGTTTTGTATTAGACATGATGTAGAACTGTGTAAATTTGGCTCATCAATACATTCTCCATAATGAAGAGTGGCAGTTGGTACATAGTAGGTGCTCAGCAAATATATATACTGAATGAATGAGTATGGTTTTACCCCCATTTACAACAAAGCCTGAACTCTTACATGCTTGCTGTCCTATCCACCTCTCAGGGACCAGTTCCAGTGTCACAAAGAAATAGAGTAACTTCTTTCTAAATATATTTTCATGGTATTTTGGGGAGATTTTTTTTGCTGGTGAGGGAGAAAAATGTTCTTCGCAGCATTCAAACTGCCTTTCTGGGATAAGAGAACATTGCTTATGAATCTCTTTTAATGTTTGGCGATTTTCAACTTAAATAATTACCATGAATTCAATTGTCATGCTTAGCCTGAATACATAATGCAAGGCAGGTGGTAATCCTATATAGTAAAAGCCTAATATGCTAAGTGTCCAGTTTTCCAGTCAGTCATTCAACCAATTAAAGCATAATGTGCTAATGATGTGCTAAAGCTACTCAACTGCTAGCTATAATGTGTACTGGCCACCATGGGGCAGATGCTCTGACCAGTAGGTTAGCTTGCTGCTGGGGTCCAGCTGATAGAGACTGAAGAAGACAGGCCAGACATGCCTTGGAGCCCTCCTGCGGTCCCTCCCTGGCTGGCCAACCTCCCACGTCCCTCCCTGGCCCCAATCCTGCATCAGTGAGGTTCATCGGCCTGGCCTATACCCTTTTGCAATCCAGGCTGAGGGCTCAACCCCCGAGTGCCAAATTTTGTGCATCAGGACTCTAATAAATATTATAATAAACCTCAGAAGTGTTTTGAGAGCTAACTAGAAAGAAAGAAATGTTTATTGGGAAAATGTAAAAGGCCCCCTGTAGAAATTAACATTTAAACTATGACTTGAAGTTTGGGGAGGTTGGTAAAGATACTTTCAAACCTGGCCATTGCCTGGCTAACTCTAACAACGTTTGCAGTTCACTTGAAAAGTCACTTCCTCCTGGAAGCCTTCACTAACTTCACACACCAACCCAGTTGCAGGATCCCAAGATCCTTTCCCTATTATCTCACTGCTTCTTTTTCCACCTTACTAAACTCTAAGCTTCATAAGAGAAAGAACCAAAGCTATTTTCTCACCACAAGGCAGCCATTCAACAAATGCTCAAGGAATGAATGAACACATGAATGATAGAAAAATGAGGTACGAAAGTGGGAACAAAAATCCAGGTATGGAAAAACACCATAAAGACACAAAAGAAAGAAAAGCCTGGTATAGTCAAGGGTACAGAGATATGGGGTAGCATAAGAGAGAGGAAATATTTAGGGTTGGTATACATACATTGTATATGGGGGGGCATAGTAAGCTGAAGTTTTAAAGGCTTTAAATCATAGTGACAAATCTGTACTTTCTTTCATCTCAATGATCCACAAGTTCCTTAAGTCGGAGAATAGTAGCATTAGATATTTACTTTATAAAATCACGTCAGTGATCTAGTAGTGGAAAGACTAGAAGAAGGGGAAAAAATAAAGGTGCAGAGAACTTTTAGGAAGTTACTATAATTAATTACCTTGTTCAAGATTTTTCAACCTTGGCACTATTACACTATTAACATTTTGGGCTGGTAATTGTGGGTGACTATTTTGTTCACTGTAGTATGTTTATGGCATCCTTGGTCTCTATTCAGATGCCAGTAGCACCTGTCCTTAGGTGATGGTCCTTAGGATGAGAGAATGGGTCAAATATAAGGACAATGAATTAAAGTGACTTCCACAGGGAACAACTGTCATTGTGTAGTATAATGGGTACACTACTGGTGGAAGCAGGTCTCCTCAAAAGAATACACTTGAACTCTCCCTAGAGTGATCTTCTTTCTCTAAGAAATCATATAGATAACCAAATTCTAGATATTCCCATCTATTATGATTTCTGGGGATTCATATCCAATTTTATATGGTTAAGTTTGTCAAATACATGTAATAATGATTAAATACCCAATATTATCAACCACTTATCATGTACCTGACACTATTATTGTGCTTTACATGATTTTCTCAGCTAATTCTAAAAATCTTACCTAATAATAGACAAACGTGTAAATTGACCATACCTCTGCTACACCAATAGACAATCAGAGTGAGTATGAAAATTAACCCAACAAAGATGGATGTTAATTTGCATACATAGGTGCCCAGTGCCTGTGTCCTGGAAAGATGCTGGCACCCAGGTCACTGTGAGGTAAGCCATAAGAGCTGAGGGGACAGGGTGGAGTCAGCAATCTGAGGGGCCTGAGGGACCCCTACCCAGGCTGAAAGCCTCAGCCAGAGGCTTTTGGCCTGGGGCAGGCTGGGGTTGGGGCATAGCCTGTGATCTGGCTGATCACAGGGCACTGGGGGACTTTGGCCGAGGTCCCCTACCCAAAGCCAAAAGTGGGTTGACAGTAAGACATCCCCTGAGGGCTCCCAGTATATGAGAGGGGGCAGGTTGGGCTGAGGGACCACCCACCCTCAGCGCACAAATTTCATGCACTGGGCCCCTAGTCTCTCTATAAAATAGGTACTAGCATTTTTTATAATTTATACTATATAATAAAAGGTTAATATGAAAATTGACCAAATGGCAGAATGATTAGTTGCTATGATGTGCACTGACCTCCAGGGGGCAGACATTCAGCACAGGAGCTACCCCGTGGTGGTCAGTGCACTCCCACAGGGGGAGTGCCACTCAGCCACAAGCCATCAATTGGACATCCCTCGAGGACTCCCAGACTGCTAAAGGGCACAGGCCAGGCAGAGGGACCCCTCCCACCCCTGAGTGCACAAATATCATGCACCAGGCCTCTAGTAGATTTTTAAAAAGCAGAGATATGTTATAGTAAAGTATTAAAGACTTAATTAGGCCTAGCTCAATTCCTAAAATTTCCTTGTGGGGGACAAATATCAGTATTTCTATTAGCATGTGCAGTGACAAATATTTGCATACATTATCTAATTTAATTGTTATTAATAATTTATGTCAAAACACTTTACAAACAAGGAAACAAAGGTTCTGAGAGATCATGTCAATTGCATGAGTGTGGTTAGAATTCTAGTCTGTTATATTTAAAGCTTGGGTGCCTTTTTTTCATCCTAGAAATAAAGCCTTAATGGAGAATTTTGATTAATTAAATTTATATGGACCCAAAACAAAAGAGACATTATCTGGAGGTTCACAAACCCCAGCCCACCAGAGTGGGAATTTAATGAAGTTCCATTTCCTTGTGCCACACTTTATTGATCTCTCACACTTCTTCCGTCTTTGCTTGGCCAGACATTGGTATCTCCTTAGCCATTCAGAGTTCCATGCAGAAACCCTCCCATTCCCAGGAGGACTCACTCAGCATCTCCTTCATGAGTCTACTCCACTTTGCAAACTGCCCTTGTCTTGTTTGAATGGAAATGAGTCCCTCTATTTCAAACTAGAAAACTCCCGCTCTATTAAAAGAGAAATTCAGGCAATATGTTCAAATAGGGTAAGCAGCCAAAGTCTATCACATTGAATTAGTGACAAAGATAGTTCCCATGACTTAATTAATTCTCCTATTATCAGCAGCCATACTTTTCAACTGAATCTCATTTGCATGTGCCTGTAAAGCCTCATTATTTAAGTTTAAAGGTACTTAAAATCAAATCACACAATGGTTCTATGTACTCAAATCAATGCTGCTATTCACAGAAAAACACTGAATAGATATAAAGAGTGGGTGATTAGATGTACCATGTTCAAGCTGCTGTATTTATGCCCACATTCCAACAATGCTCACTGAGCACCTACTATGTATAAGATATTAATGTATTTCACTCTTGATATAGGAAACCAGATTTTTAAAACAATGCTAGCCTGTTGAGTTACTGATGTGCATGGTATTTCCTGGTCATAGGTAGCTTTCACACAGAAACATCTGGAAGAAAATTGAAGAATTCAATTACTGAGATCCAAGTGGGAATATCCGTTTCCTAGTAGCTGGGTAATTAACTTATAACTGGCATTCTACAGACATAGCCCAAAGCTATTTTGCTAAAGACAGAATGAAGTGATAGTTGTTGTTTTTAATGCTGGCATTAAAAAAAGATATTTGCAGCCATGCTTGACATTATGTAAGTAAATACCCAAACATACAAATACAATTGCTATTTGGTCACATTTAGATGCTACATTAACCCTCTGATTAGAACAACAGGTATAAAAAATCTGTGAAGACATTGTCATAACATTCCCTGATATTTTGCCTCTGCTAAATTTTCTGACACATTTACCTGCCCATGTGTAAAACAGCTGCAGAAGATAATAATTTCCCAGGAATAAAGAGAAGCCAGGAATAGGTTTAGATTTTGGACAAGACTAAAGTAAATTTTAAAACACTGTTTTGAGTCACATTTAGTTTAAATATCCAATATGAGAATTTTCATTGTGTGAGCCTAATCTTTGAAATAAGAATATAATTTTAAACATTTTAAGTGCAAAATGATAAGTCCATTTGAATTTTTTAAAATTAGACTTTCATTAATTTAATCTGATTCTTAGCTTCTCTACCTCCCTGGAAATGCACGAAGGCTAATTCTCAATGCATTTGATCAAGAAAGAAGGAAGACTGAAAGAAATGGGGAGGCTGGGGAGGGGGGGTAGGGGAGGATTCAGAGAATGAGAACAGACACACCTCTCATTACACTCTAAGCCACTCTGCCTTGCAGCCCCACATCCTTCTGTCAAACAGCTCCTCACTCAAAAGCCATCTGTAAAGGGAGGAAGGATGTGGCAAAGGAAGCTGTTGACATGCAGGGAAGTTCACCTGTGGCTTTATTAAGAAGAGAAATGGAAAGTGGGAGCTTAGGGCTGCTGATAATTTCTGATGTGCTGCTCTGCCCAGGTGATGGAGAAGACCTTGTTTACTCTCAGTGCATCCTGGCTCCAAAATTTGTAATGACTCCCTAGTGCTTCTCAAACTTCAATGTGCAAAGGAGTCACCTGGGAATCTTGTTATAATGTATGTTCTGTATGCGTGAGTCTGAATTCTGCATTTCTTCAGACTCCTAATTGATACCTCAAGGGCCAACATAGCCAGACTCATCTCCTGCTCTGAACTTCCTTCTCCTGTACCCCAGCCACGCTGAACAACTTGCTCCCTCCTCAACCATGTGCTCTCTTGCTCATGTGCCTCACTTCTTCTGACCTCCTCCTTGAACAGCTCCCTTACTTTATGAATCAAACGTATTTTCTCCCTGCCATACTGCCCCGCTCATTTCCAGGGTGGGTGTGCAATTCTCTCTTCCCCTGTATCTGCTGCTGCTTTTGCAGGCTAATGGAATATTTTAGCTCTTTCTCTCTTTTCTCCCTCCCTCTTTCTTTCTTTCGTTTGAATACTTAGTGAGGTATAATAAAAGGCTGTGCTAAAGGTAAGGATTCTGAGGTGGACAGAGTTCTTGCATTCTTGACTTTCATGGGCTGGGGAGGGAGCATTTGAAGAGAGTAGGGGTGCAAGCCCAGAAAGTCAGTGCAGCTTAGAGATGCCCTTAGAGAGGAAAGCATGGACCGCTCTGGAAAGACTGAAGAGCTGATTTGTAAAGGAAGATTTTACAAGGCCAAGAAAGGAATGGATATTATTCAGATAGAAAAAAAAATGTGTCATAAGGAATAGAAGATCAAGAAAGGGAGGAATGCTGTTGCTGTATAAAGGACAAGACAAAGAGTGTCAACTGTTGAGGCTAAAGTCACTTTAGCTTTAAATGAGATTCATGGACATCTTCTCAAGAGCTGGAGGCCAGGATACCCTCCTTCAGACTCTTCATTTGATAAAATCTCATTTAAAATTCTGGAAAACCAGTCTAATCTCCTCAGGTATACACAGAAGCCCTGAGCTGATTAAATACTCACCCGGTCCTTGGCCACTGCTTGACCCATTACTCACATCTTCAGTAGCAGCAATTTCCATCCCCAATCTTTATATTTCCCCAGAAGTATGTCCTGAAGCAAGGGATTGACTGCAAGTAGTTTATTTGGGATGTGAAAAAGTTGGACAAAGGGAGGAGTAGGGGAGTGGGAAAGCTGGACAAAGAAGGCAAGACAATCAATACACAGTTAGGCAAGGTAGGGGTAAGGGACACTGACCCACCAAATCAGTGAAAATCCATGTAAAACTTTTGACTTCTCAAAAACATACCTTCTAATAGCCTACTGAGGGCTAGAAGCCTTACTGATAACATAAACAGTTGATTAACACATTTTGTATGTTATATGTATTATATACGATATTCTTAAAATAATAAGCTAGTGAAAATAAAATGTTATTAAAAATTATAAGGAAAATACATTTTCAGTATTTATTGAAGAAAATCCATGTATAAATGGATATTTATAGTTCAAACCCATTTTGATCAGGGGTCAACTGCATTAGCAAGCCAGCTACCAGGGGAAGTGACTTGAAGCTTAATCCCACTGGGAGCTGAAGTGAAACATGTCTCTGAGTTGTTTCACCTGTGGGACAAGGAAGCTGGGTGTATTGACCTGGGGAAGCACCGGAGTTGCTTCTCTAGCTCTTCTGGTTGGCCATGTATGACAAGAGTATCTCCTACAGAAAAAGAAAGCCCTTAAGCAAAGAAACTTAAGAGCTAACAGCTAGGAGCCTTGTGAGTCCATGCTGAACTGGTGAGATGGGGCCCATGAGCAGAGTGCTGCAAGTGCTGCCATATGCCCCACATGATCCAGAGCCTCCTTGCCTTCTCTTTGCCTGCCTCCAGCACAACCTCCAGCCTTATTTTTCCGGCAATGACTTTGCTGATTCACTCTTCTGTTTTGGGTTCTCTCCAAATGAAGTTTCCTGCTCTACCTGCTACTCAGTACAGGTCACAATGAAGGACTCAGGAAGTGTTCACTGAATTCCATCTAATGTCTCAAATCTGACAGGCCACCAGGTGAATTTATCTTACCATAACACTACATATTTTATATGTAGGTCAACATTTATATTACATTCCAGCCTTCTGGTAATTGATGAAACTTGTGAGAGTAAAAATGTTTTTATCTCTAAGCCTACATATTCTGATTCAATTATATCACCATGCCACATTTAAGGGATTACATTACATTGCCTCTTCTCTCCCCAGTTGTGTGAAATCCTGCAATATTAGAAAGATTTTTCTATAGCACGTAAACCTCAAGTATATTTCCCCTGTGGTTTGCTGTCACAAGCTCTTTTTGGATATGAATAGCATCACACTTAGGAGCCTACAGTGCCAGCTATAGCTTTTGCCTCTTCCCTATTCAACCATCTTTAGCTAACTGAAAGGAGAACGAACCTCACCCTTCTCAGACCATGTGCCTGGGGAAGTATAACACCAGCAGTAGGCATGTGACTCAGGCCTGGCCAATCAGACCACTGGATTCCCTTTGGACAATATAATCGGTTCCACACAGGCACAGGAAATGCAATACGATGTTTGCTGGAATGGCTTGGAATATTTTTCCTACTTTTATTCTGGACTTGAACCTGAAAGAATGTCAGACTGGAACTGTTGGCAACAATTTTATTGTCAAACCTGAGGCCAAGAACAATCATAACAGGGAAGGAGAGCAGAACTGAAAGATGGAGGAAGGCTGAGACTGATGACCAGTTCAGCCTAGTTTAAACCCAAGGATCTTTCTGGCTTCCTTGTTATATTAAACTAGAGGCCCGGTGCATGAAATTCATACATGTGGTGGGGGTGTGTGTCCCTCAGTCCAGCCTGTACTCTCTCCAATCTGGGACCCCTCGAGGAATGTCCAACTGCCCGTTTAGGCCTGGTCCCAATGGAATCGGCTGGGATTGGGCCTAAGCGGGCAGTTGGACATCCCTCTCACAATCCAGGACTGCTGGCTCCCAACTGCTTTCCTGCCTGCCTTTCTGATTGCCCCTAACTGCTTCTGCCTGCTAGTCTGATCACCCCTAACCACGCCCCTGCCAGTCTGATTGATGCCTAACTGCTCCTCTGCCAGCCTGTTTGCCCCTAACTACCCTCCCCTGCAGGCCTGGTCACCCCAACTTCCCTCCTCTGCTGGCCTGGTCACTTCTAACTGCCCTCCCAAGTAGGCTTGATCGCCCATAACTGCTCTCCCTTTCAGGCCTGGTCCCTCCCAACTTCCCTCCCCTGCTGGCCATCTTGTGGTGGCCATCTTGTGTCCACATGGGGGCAGGATCTTTGACCACATGGGGGCAGCCATCTTGTGTGTTTGAGTGATGGTCAATCTGCATATTACTCTATTAGATAGGATAGAGTCCTGGTGCATAGATGGAGGCCAGCTGGTTTGCCCTGAAAGGTGTCTCGGATCAGGGTGGGGGTTTCCTTGGGGTGTGGGGGGGGCCTGGGAAAGGAGCCTGTGGTGGTTTAGAGGCTGGCCATGCCCCCTGGTGACCCAAGTGGAGGCCTTGGTATCTGGTATTTACTTATCTTATACAATTAAAACTTTGTAGCCTGGAGTGGAGCCAAGCCTCCTGCTTGCTCCGTGGCCACAGCCATTTCTGTTGGGATTTATTTATCTTCTATAATTGAAACTTTGTATCCTTGAATGGAGTCCTGGGCTTGCCAGGGTGCATGAAAAGCTTGACTTCCTCTATTGCCAGAGAAATCTAAGCCTCCCTCCTGCTCTTTCTGTGGCCATAGCCATCTTGGTGGGGGTTAATTTGTTTACTTGTTCCTGATTGGCTTGTGGTCATGGCTTGTGAGTGTAGCAGAGTGATGGTTAATTTCCATATTGCTATTTTATTAGATAGGATAACACATCTCTTTTGATTTATGACAGTTTGGTTGGATTTTCTGTCCTTTGCAATAAAATGTCCTATTTCTGCCTCTTTCTAGTTCAGTTTTTAGTTAAGTTTCTTCCTCTTTCAAATGAAAACATCCCCCTGACAGGAAGGTTGTAGAGATGAAATGAAGTGATGTGCCCAAGCCATTTAGCACCATGTCTGCCCCAAGGTCTCTTCTTTATTCCCATCCACCTCCATGCACTGCCCACTGTCCTTCCCCAAGTCCATATGAGTCCATTAAAGATAAATTTATAAACATTGGGTGTGTTCCCATAATTGGTAAAGTCAGGGAAAAGGTGCTCTTAGAAGCCATCATCTTAGTTTCAGCCCTGAAATGTTCCACCTACAGCAGCCCTGGCCTATGGGGATATGGGGAAAATGAATGCTATGTTCACCACAGCTGGTTATAACTAGCTAATCTTACTAAACAACCTTGAAATTTGAGTTAGACCCAGGCAATCAGACCCTTCCTGGACCTAACTGAAGTCATATCCTAGCCCAGTGGTTGGCAAACTCATTAGTCAACAGAGCCAAATATCAACAGTACAATGACTGAAATTTTTTTTTGACAGCCAAATTTTTTAAACTTAAACTTCTTCTAATGCCACTTCTTCAAAATAGACTCGCTCAGGCTGTGGTATTTTGTGGAAGAGACACACTCAAGTGACCAAAGAGCCACATGTGGCTCTCGAGCCTCAGTTTGCCGACCACAATCCTAGCCTATAAATTACGGGTCTCATTTTAACCAGCTATGGACAGACTTATGAATCATATTGCTGTACCCAAAGTCCAAGTTTTCTCTTTTGAATTAACATATGCACCATGAACCTCCCCCAACACCCACCCTGGCTTGTCTAGCTCATCCCAAGTACTAATACCGAAACTTTTCATGAAACAACTTGGGAAGTTTTTCATTGGTGTCAGTCCTTATTTGGCAAGTATATTGATGGAGCTTTTTTGAAAATAAATAGATACCCTGACAAAGTTTATATAAAGTTATAAAAAAAATTGGCAGCTAGTTTGAGATTGAATTAACATGGCCTAGAGCATGTCATCTCTTATGGACACTAGTTCTTAGGCTAGGGCCTCCTTAACCCCCCGTGACACCACAATACCCTTACATGATATTATTCTACAATGTCATTATAATTTTTGATATTTGACAACAGCATATTATACAATTATCCCAAATAAACTTACAAACTAATTCTTTGAATGTTGGGCAGCAACTTAAAAAAAGGATAGGAAATTCCTTTCAGAAGGGATTAAGGCACTGGGAAGGCATCCGAGCATTCTATATTGGCCCCTCTGGCCCTTTTGCCAAGAGGGACCCTCTTCTTATTATCCAAATACACACAGCTGATGCGTGAACTTTCAGTTCAAGCTGTGGCTGAAGTCTCTGGGCAGTTGGCACCATGGATCTGTCTCTCGACCAGTGGCGTGAGCTGGGCCCTCTCTGGAGAAGAAACCTGGGTCACCCGAGATATGTGATCAGTACCGGGACCCCGCCAGAGGCGAGGGGACCCCATGGCAGGTGCTGGACGTGGAGGCCAGAGGGGCATAGACTACAAAGGAGACAGGACTGAACCTCACATCACCCTGTTTGGCCCCGGAGGATGGCTGGTTAGCCAGAGACAGGTAAGATTCCTCAGGGAAGGAACAACCTAAGACAGGCACAGTCGCAGAGGGGCCAACAGGAGAGAACTAAAAGATCAACAGAGGTGGGGCACAGACCCTCATCCACAAACCTTGCAGGGGTTTGATTTCTCACCCCTCCTGAGGAAGGTCTCCTACCCCCACGGCTGCTACGCCTCCCATGCACAACTCACACCGGGACCCAGGTGGTAGACAGAGACTCGGCCAGCAATAGCTGCCCTATATCTAAATTTAATTTATTACAAAGAATTCTGCGGACCTACTCAAAAATGCAAATATTCCTTTCCACAAGTATTTACTGGGTAAACTAAGATTTCTGCTTGAGTATTAAAATTGACAGTAAAATAGTAATCAAGTTTTCAGATTAATTTAAATTGGCCAAGTGAAATAAATGAATACTCAAGAAAATCTAACTGTACTAGACAAAAAGCTTTTCCTAAAACATTAACTAAATTATCTATTAGTAGTTCTTCTCACTGCAAAATTGCCTAACATCCAAAGAACCTAAAGTAGTATTATTTGTATGCAAAAATTAAAATTTAAAATTACCAAGACTGCAAGATAAAATTTCCAAAAGCCCCTATTAACCAAAAAAAGGGGGGTGGGGGACAGTAAGGTAATATCATGTAAGAAAAAATATCCTATAAGTAAAATACATGTAGAAAATTCTTACTCCAGAAAAGAAAATTCCATTTGTAAAACCATCTGCAGGACACCCATAAAAGAAACACACATGGTGTCAAAATAAGCCAAAGGAAAATCATTTAGGCAAAAATAAAAAGAATCCCAAGTCTATTTTGCAGAGAGGATCCCTTTGTTAACCTTTGGTCGAGAATGTGTTTGTGTGTTTGCAGAGAACAACTCCAAGACCATGTGGGTTCCTGCGACAGTGAGGAACTGACGAGCCTGTTCCATCCACGAGGACGGTCCAGAGATGGCGGACGCTGACGACACCTTGCCATGCTAGCAGTCGGCAGCTGTGTGTGGCTGCAGGCGGCCCAGGAACATACCAGAGAGGATGGATCTTGCACTGCCACGATGTGTCCACCATCTGGATACCATTGCTGACATGTACACATGAAGAACTATTTGACATTGAAACTGGGACTCAGAACAGTTGGACATTGAAACTGACACTCAAACTTTTTTTGCTCTTATACGTTTGTTTTCAGTATGCAGAGGCAAGATATTTTTGAAGAAAAGAAACAGGGGAGAGTGATTGATATAGAGGCAGGGTGGCCTCGAACAGGCTGTCAAGCTACAGGGGGAAGGCTGGAGTAGAGGGGAGGCAGATGCTGGGGGAGATCAACCGAAGGACTTGTATGCATACATATGAGCATAACTAATGAACGAAAGACTCTGGGGTGGGAGGGAGGCAGGTGGGGACATGTGCTGGGGGGTAGAGGAGGCTGAGGGGAGGATATTGGCGGGGGGAGGAAAACATATGTACTACTATTAAATATAAGTTATATTGTAAATAAAATAAAAAAAATAAAAAATAAAAAAATAAAATAAATAGATAAATCAAATAAATAAGTACCTGAAAACAAGTAAAAAAACTCCTCTGGTGCTTCTCTAATAACTTACATATCATACAGCCTTGCAAGACTGTTAATTTTACTTCATTCATTCGTGCTGAGGTGTATGTGATGAAGGAAAAAGATGAGGGGGGAAGAAATTTTCAAATATTTCTATACTGAGAATGGTATGAAATAATTAGAAACAAAAAGGAGAGGCAGAAATTGGGGAGAAAGAGAGTCATTTCAGACACCATCTTTGATGTACACATTCACATACAAAGAAATTGATAAATGTATTTTGAGCATTTGCAAAATATTGGACACTTTACATGTGATTAAACAAATAAATTTAATGCTCCCAGCAACATTGTTGTCTCTGGTTTATAGACAGTAAACTAAGGTTGAGCCCAAGTCAAATTCTCAAGATCACAGGATTCAACTGTGGTTGGAGAGTCTATATTAAAAATGAGATCTCTCTGACTTTAAAGATGGCCAACTCTTCACAGTTTTGCCAGGAATCAGTGTGAATTTGATTGACTATTTGCCCTTTACACTCTCAAAGGTTTTAGTGCTTCTGGTCATTAGCTAAGTTGTAAGGCACAGGAGTTTTAACCCTCTGGCCAGCAAGAATCAGTTTTAATAGTCTGTTCCAGTGGATGGAGTAACAAAAGAGCTCTTTTTGGATAATTAGGGGCTTTGATTTTATGCTTTTTGAGCAAAGTCTAACAGCTGTGGCTGAAACCATATTTGCAGCACAATTTTCATTACTAGGGTGTCCATAGCAGCAACTGTAATATCCAAAAGGAACATTAAGTCTGTGTTCCCCTTCCCCCGCACACATCTAATACATCAGTAACAAATACCTTGCTGATAGTCCTGAAGTTTGACAGCTATAGGAGAGAATATTTTCCAGTTATTGTTCTTTAAAGAAAACAGTTTTGAGAGGATTCTAGGGCAATTTGCCTAGTTTATTTACTAATCCGAAGCTCAAAACATGCCCTCTATTTTTTGGAAATTGAAAACTGCTAAACAGCCATCTCAAGGAATTGCTCCAATGATGCTGCACCTGCTATTTTATGACTCTCTGAAAAGGCATTTGTTTGTGAGATACACAATTAATGTCATTTAGTTCTTTCCAAACACTAGATTGTGGATGAAGAATCATCAGAGGGGAACGTGAACAACTCTTGAAACCAATTCTCATAGAAAACATACTTTTAGAGCAAGTTCCTGGACTAGTATTGGGCTCCTTCAGAGGGACAAGGGGGTGAGTCTGGCATCTGTTCAGAGCAGACATTGATATTTCCTACTCTAACTAACAAGCATATATGCAGAATAAAACTACCTACCTAAAGAAAAGTGCCAAAGTGCCATTCTGGGGTGGATTTTGCTTAATGCTTGAACATATGGGCTTGCCCTCATTTCAGATTGCATATTTGATACAGATATTCACATGCAAATGAGTTCCATTATGTAATGTAAAGAAATACCTATAAAATATATTCTGAAATGGATGTGATCAGTTAGATAATATCATGGTCTTTTATAGCCTGAAAAGTCTCAACAATTAGTTGTGATTACTCCTTTTAAGCTATTGGTTATACCCATTATGTACATTATATTTGTTTATTTCACTATTTCCCATCTACTCCATCCCAGACTATGAGCCCCTTGAATATTTCATTACATGCGCAACTCAGTGAGTTCCTGTGGAGCTCTGGGTCCCTACCACCTGGCCCATAACTGATCCTCGGTACATGCTTGTTGGATACACTGATTTTCCAAATTGATCTCCAACATCATGCATTATTTTTAGTAATTTCTTAACTTTAGTCACAAAAACAGGGCAACTGTGTGTGTGTGTGTGTGTGTGTGTGTGTGTGTGTGTGTGTGTAGTACAATAGGTATATATGCTTTATATATAACATAAACAAGGAAATAGATATAAGGATATTCACAGCAGCATGTTTATGATACTAAGAAATTTAAAACTGTTTGCTTCCAATAGGAATACAGATACACAAGTTGTAAAATACCATATTCGTACAATGGAGGACTCTACAGCAGTGAAAATATACTGAGAGAGCAACATTAACATGGAGGGATCTCATAAACAACAGTGAGTGAAAAAGCAAAAATGCTGAATAATACGTGCAGTTATATGCTATTATATTAAGTTGGAGAACTTGCAAGTTATGTACTAATTAGAGACTCCTTCTTTAGTAATTAGAGTCTAAATACCTTCATGGGAATAACAGTCACCCAATAAGTCAGAGTAGGCTAGCTAAAAAAAAAGTTCACTCTTCACTCATAATTCAATGAAGTTGGTGGCAAAAATTGCTCCACTCAGTCATTCAGGGACCCAGTATTGTTCCTGGGAGTTCCCATTCCTTGACAACTTTAGGACCTTCTCCATGCAGACATCTAACGGGAGAGCTTAGACTATTACTTGGGAGGTTTTGATGGGCCAGATCTACAGGTGACGTACTTCATTCACAATCTATTGACAAGAATTTTGTCAAATACTATGACTTAGTTGCAAAGGAAATAATATATTTGTATGTTAAAAGAAAGTAGGTGGGGGCTTTTTAAAAGAATATTTCTTTAAGAAAGAGAAAGGGAGAGGGATAGAGAGATAGAAACATCAATATGATAACATCATTGATTGGCTGCCTCCTGCCTTCCCTACACTGGGGATTGTGCCTGCAATCCAGGCATATGCCCTGCCTGACTAGGAATCTAACTGGTGACCTCCTTGTTCATATGTTGATGCTCAACCACTGAGCAACACTGGCCTGGCTGGGTGGGGTTTGTTTTGGGTTTTTTTGTTGTTGTTTTGTTTTTTTTAGCAGATTTCATTGTGATTACCACCAGGTGGATGGGGGAGTGAAATATATCCGGTGGAGAAGAAATAAAAGGTTTCATCTGTACTGCTGTGTTTTATTTCTCAAGCTGTGTGAGATGCATACATGGGTTTTTATTATATTTTTATTTAAACATTCATTTTTTCTTGAAGTATGTCATAATACAATAAAACTTTTATTAAAATAATGAGACAGAATCTAAGGTCTCTAATCAAGGAGACTCAGATTGAAACAATTCTTTCCTATGGAATATACAAGAGAAGTGAATCAGAATCCTGTCTATAATCCTGGGAAAGAAGTAGAAATTTTACAAATTAGGATGATGCAGGTACAGAGGGCTGGACTGTCCTTTGAATCAAGATTGATTCTGGAAAGGGGTGGAAATAAGAACCAATAATTCTACTTGAGAGGGAGGGCAGGAGAGTCCTAACATCCAATTCTTGCAGTCTACTCTTTGGTCGACCAGAGCTTCCTATTGCTATGCATATGCTATGGGTCCTTGGATACTACACTTTCTTATCAAAGAATCATGCAATTTGAGAGTGGGAAGGGTCCACAGAGGCTTGCACTCATATCAGCTCTCTAACATGGGTAGAAGTAGCCTCCATTATGTTTGTCAGGCGATCATCTGGCCCTTGCTAAAACACTCAGTGAAGAGTGCTCTAGGCTCTATAGTCCTGACTGTTCATTGCATACTTTCTCAGATGCTACCTTCTGCCAGAAGAGGACTAGGTAATCCAAAGTAATATGTACTATGCTGTCAGCTGGGCTTCTTTTCTTGATAAAGGTAATGGTTTCTCAATGTCTTAATCCAGTGGTTGGCAAACTCATTAGTCAACAGAGCCAAATATCAACAATGCAATGATTGAAATTTGAGAGCAGAAAACCGACTTCTAAGCATGAGCCACAAAGTTTTAATCACACTGTACATGCATGCCCACACGTGGTATTTTGTGGAAGAGCCACACTCAAGAGGCCAAAGAGCCGCATGTGGCTCATGAGCCCCGGTTTGCTGACCACTGTCTTAACCCAATGGATGGTCCCATGGCAAGACTGATGGGGAATGTATTGGAGGAAGTGGAACTCTCTTCAGATCTTGTAGGTGCTTACCTACTATCTGCTTATTTCCGAATTTCCAAGATAACATTTTGCTACTGCAAAATTAATTTTTGACCATATAAAGTTGATATTTATTCTGTGGAGGGTCAGTGCCATGGCCATAAAGGTGGTATTTCCTTATTCTAAGCTCCTATGGCACTTTATCTCTTTTTTATACTTCATATATTCTGCCTTCAATGAGACAGCAACATTTGAATATATTTCCTCTGATAGTTGATGAGTTCCTCACAGACCTTCTGATCAGTCACAATCTCTGGCCTACAGAAGATGGCCAATGGTAATGAAAAAATGTGGACATGTATGTTAGAAAAATAGTGAGGAAAAGAACTTGAAAGTATTGATGGAATGTGAGACTATTTCTATTTTATAGGAATAATGAATGACTATCTAGCTACAAAATAAAAAAAACACTAAATTATAGCAGGGATAATACAAGATTTCAATTAGAAGCTAGTTGAACATGAAAGACTTTCTTTCAGAATACAGGTAAATGGCAATACTAAAAGCTCAGGGCCCCAGGAGTATAAAATTTCCCCCTTTTCCCTAGACATTGATGAGTCAGCTGTACTCATGCGCTAAAGTTCATGAAGATGCACCTTTTTACAAAGCAAGAGAGATAAGGTTGAATGTGACAGTTCCCAACATTTAGACAGGAGTATTCAGTTTTGAAAGTGTCAACCTTCTCCTTCCCACTTGAGTAGAAATCCAGTTGAAAGATAAGTACAAAGATCAGGTTAAAAAATATGACTTCAGTCCTTGGGCAAATCTGCAGGCCAGTGCATAAGGACAGAGCCAGTGCAATACGTTCAGGGCATGGCTAAGAAATGATGACAAGGAGTTGAACCATGTTCATTTCATCCTTCCAGTCACTACTAAGAAAAGACACTCCTCCTGAAGGGGCAGTTAGGGAATGAGAGAAACCAAGACCGCTAGAACAATGGAAACTTATCACATAGAAATAGAAATAGTAAATAAATTTTTCCCATCAAAGAGGTAGTATTCCCCAACTCTGCTGACTCATTGTTCTCCGTAAAACAATGGGGATAGGCTAGTACTGTGGTTTTTGTCCATGATCCAGTAGAAGGTTCTGTATGACAGGTTCTGCTCACACCCTCTGACACCAAGAAGGGGCAATACACCCCTTCCTGCCAGGAGGTACGCTGCACCCCGCTCCTCCTAGCCCAAGTGACTGCTGCTAGAAATGCAAAGCCAGTCGTGGTTAGTAAATACTTAAGTGGATCTGATTGTCAATAGTAAGGTGCAGAAAGAATCAGCAAGTATGAATTAAAGCTGCTTAGATTCTGCTGACTGGTCTGGGATAGAAATGGTGCTGGCTGATTTTACACTTCTCTGTCAGAGCCTGAGAGGCTCGAGGGGACTGTTCTGGAAAATCCTACAGTAGTTACAAATTTATGGTCACAAGTGTTCTGTGGTTAGTGTCCAATTCTAGCTGAGGCTTTAGAATCTAGTGTTTCAATTCAACTAAAAAAAAGGACTATAAAACCCACGAAGCACATCAATCGTTTTTAGTATAATTAGATAGTCTTATGTGGCTTTGTTCTATGACTTTGGAGTGGCTATATATACATTCATAAATATAGCATATTTATATAAGCATATTGCTTATTGTCACTGATTAGAAGTTTCTTATTCATGAACTATCTTAGGTAAAAGTGTGCCTGTTTAAATATCAAAACTTCCTAAATATTCAATGTTTTACATTTTCAAAGTAGATTTCCTGAATTATTAAAAAAAATATTCTTAAGAAAAAGTAACCATTCAAAGTTACTTGAAAAGTAACCATTTCTTGATTTTGTAGTTTCATCATCATGGACACAGTTGATTGTGGGAAGAGCATGGATTATTAAAATATTTGGAGAAGCTTTCCCTTGCATGTAATGACCCAGTCTAGCCTTACAATTTCTCTGCCAATATCAGCTATTAGATATGTTTAATATAAAATTTATACACAGTGACATGCACAGATCTTACATGTAAAAATTAATAAGTTTTCATAAAAATTGTTACCACTATCCTAATCAAGACATAGAACATTTCCATCAACACTTCAGGTTTACCTCATATCCCCTTCTAGTTACATCCCCACTGCCTCTCAGGAAACTGCTTTGCTGATTTTTATTGTGCAATTTAACTTTGTCTCTTCTTGAATTTCGTACACTGTGAATAGAATCAACAGTATGCATTTTTTAATGTCTGGCTTCTTTCACTCAACATAACATTTTTGAGATTTTTCCATGCTGAACTAAATATACCTGTCATTCTTTTGTATATTGCTGATTAGCATGCCATTGTTAGAGCATCCCAGGTATGTTTTTCCATTCTTCTATTGCTGGATATTTGGGTTGTTTCCTTTTTTCCCATTATGAATAAAGCTGTAGAAAATATTTTTATAAAATTATGGCCAGCCTGGCCAGTGTGACTCAGGAACCAAGAGGTCATTGGTTCAATTCCCAGTCAGGGTACATGCCCAGGTTGTGCACTCCATCCTCAGTGGGGAGGTAGGGAGGGCAAAGGAGAATGTATGCAGGAAGCAGCCAATCAATGATGTTTCTCTCTCATGAATGTTTCTATCCCTATTCCTTCCTCTTTCTCTAAAATTCAATAAAATACATTTTTAAAAAACCTATAGATAAACATATGGCAGGGAGGGAAATAACTGAGGCCACATCATAAAATCTTGGGGTAGATCATAAAGTTAAATAGGGAAGCTAAAACCATAAGGCTTCTTGGAAAAAAGAAATATGGAATATTTTTGCAACATTGGTATAGACAATGGTTTATTAGATCTGACACAGGAAGGACTCAGCATAAAAGTTGATAAGTTAGACCTCACGAAAATAAAAGCTTATAAAAATACATGATTTAAAAAATGAGAAGTTACTGTCAATGTTTTATAGGCATTGACATGTATTGGCAATTAATTTGACAAAGGAATTGTATCCAGATTAGATAAAAAAAATCTACAAATCAACAATAAGAAGGTATTCTAATAAAAAGCTGACAGAAGATTTTGAAAAGATACTTTACAACAGATTTCTAAATGGCCAATAAACACATAAAAATGCTTACCATCATTAGACATGAGGGAAATACAAATCAAATAGCAATGATATACCATTTCATACCCAAGTGATACTAACTGTAAAAAGACTGACAATACCTAAATCCTGATAAGAATGTACAGCAGCTGGAACCCTGCATATTGATGATGGATGTACAATGATACCATCACCTTGGAAAACTGTTTGGCAATTTATTGGAAATATAAATATGCACAACTATCTAGAAATTCCATCCATAGGTATTTACACAAGAGAAATAAAAATCTGTGTTCCACCTTCAGTTTTTGTTGTCTTGGGGTTGTTTTGTTGCTTTGGGGGGATGATTTTGTATAGGATGCTCTGAAGAATTTTCCAGCAAGGAAGGCAAATACAGCCCGGTCAAGGGGAGCGATCATGATCTGAACACTCACATGTGCCAGATAATGTGTAAGGCAGGTTTTGCATGTCATTGTAGGAGATATGTCACTTTTCCCAAAGTAAATAATAAATAGCAAATAACTCTTTCTTTTGTTATTTTATGCATTCTTCAAATATTTAATAAGTTTCTATTGGTATTGAGCACTGTTCTGTGTGCTCACTATGCTGCATGAAAAAAAAATTAAAGGCTTAGGTTTCTGTTCTAATGGTACTTAAATTACAGTGGGGGTTACAAAACATATAACATACAGTTAACAAATAAGTAACTATAAAGGTGCTTCCTGATAACAAGAACTATTGGAAAGGGAAAACAAGGTAATGAGATAGAGTGACTGGCAGCATGAAGTCACATGGGAAGTGTGTTGGAGGACATGACATATTCCAATGATGAGAACGTGTCTGGTACATGAAGATTAGGAGAAGAATAATCTAGGCAGAAGGAACTGTAAGAGCAAAAGTCCTGATGTGAGAAATAGCTTGATGGGTACACGGAATAAATGAGGCCGGTATGGCTGGAGAGGAAGGGGGATAGAAGATGAGGTTGGAAAAGTAGAAAGAGGCCAGACTGTGCAGTGCCTTACACGCTACGGTAAAAAGTTCAGATTTTATTCTAAACTCAATGGGATTCCATTGGAGGTCTTAGATGAGGTTTTAAGATCCATTTGAAAGACATCATCAAGACTCAATGACAGACAACTACAATGACTATGATCTGACTTCAGGGTTGATCGTATTGCTTGTTTAATAAAGTCAAGGTAAAAAAAAAAATAAAGAAGAAAAAAATAAAATAGAGTCAAGGTCACATTCATTAATTAACTTAACCACACAATAAATCTTAATTGAGTACTACTCTGAGCCAGACACTTCTCTAGATACAATGAAATCAGAAATTGCACAACCAAAACTGCTGCCCTTATGGAGTTCATGATGGATTTCTGTGTAGCTCTAATAACTTGGCTGCATAATTGAAACCACCTGTGGAGTTTAAAACACACTAACAGAGCCTATCACAGTCTTTCATTTGTCTAGATGATTTTAACATGCAAAGTGAGGCATGCACAATTACTCTTTTCTTAGACACCTGGGGAAAGCATGCAGTACTTGTAGAGGTTTAGAACCTTTCTTTAGCTTTTTTTTCAAACAAAAATTGTGATAGAGCTGAAACACAAATGAACTTTAAAGTGCAGCCCCCATATCGGCCAGCAAGTAGCAGAGCAAATATTTAAATCCATATCTTTCTGATTGCTTAGCAGTACTTTCCCCTGTATACCCATACATATCAGCTATGGCATGTTTTTAAAAATAAATAGCATGCTTATTCCTTAATTCTTTTACTTTTATTTAGTATCTCAATTATTTTACTTCTTACAAAGAGCTCTAAGAAGTGATACTCCATATCTTTAATCGGAGTTTTAATCTTATATTTTGACTCTGGAGTTTATGACAACATTGTCATGATTTAAAAGAATGGGTGAAAACCCTAGAATAATGCTCATTTCTGCACAGTCTGAAAAGTAAATTTGCTCAGGATTTAGCAGCCCTCCCTCATCCAGCCTAATAAAAAAATTAAGACAGGATGTCACTTCTGTGAATGAAAGTCAATCTTTGGCATAATCTGTAAGATTGTGGGGATATTTTCATTTGGAAAATAAGCTTGGCCTTATTTTAAATATGAAGATAGGATTTAGAGAGAAGATATTTTCATAACGATATAATCTTCATTTTTACTTGATAGAAATTTGGTGATTTTTATGTCTACCATGTTTTCAGAAATAGAGAAAATCACATTTTTTAAAAAAAAGCATTTGTAATTTTATATTTTGCCAAGTGCCAACTAATGAGGAACTTGAAGGAATAAGAAACAGCAGGAATTTAAGCGGATAGTAAAGTGATGTTTTATTAAAATTCAGTGTTAATACTAAATGTTACTTCTAGTAGACCTACTTTGTCAGTGAATAGAAATAACTCACTTATGTTTGCACAAGTAAGTGTTCCACATGTGTATGAAAAAGTTGCTAAACCTTTATTAGCTATCACAGCTCTTACTATCAAGAAATTTAAAATGTGTTGTTGGAACAAATTAGATCAAGATGGAAGGGCTGCCTTTTGTTGAATTTTTTATTAAAAAATTAATTTTGTTGATTAAAAGGGGGCTGAAACAAACCTAGTATTTGATAATCATGCCACTGATTCCACTCTCTTGTCCTGGTTCTATTTCACTTGTTAGCAAGACTCAATACTTCATCGCATCCATGTACCTCCCTCCTAACTCCAGAATTATTAATAGGTCATATTTATATCATATAACATGTGAAAAAATTAATAATAATTAAAACAAAATTTTACATCTTAGTTTTCCTTCACAATGGCCCTCTGTGGTAACCAACTACCTCAATACCTTTTTTTCTCTCTCTTCCTCTTTCACAGAGACCAAGACTTATACCATTGTTCCCAGCACTTCTGACTTGACTCTAAGCTTCCAGTCCAAAGATGCCTTTATGCAAATTAAACAAAGGTACCACCTCTGATAGGACACCTCTCCTTATCTAGCAAATCTCACATAATCTCAAGAACTGGAAAGATCTCATTCAATGAAAAATACAATTAACAGTTACCAACAGTGAGATGACAGAAATCCTATATAATGAAACCCTAATATGCAAAGCAACCAAACAATGGAACAACAGTCACTCAATGCAGGAGCTGCCCCCTGGTGGTCAGTGCACTCCCACAAGGGAAGCACTGCTCACCCAGAAGCTGGGCTCATGGCTGGCGAGAAAGCAGTGGTGGTGGGAGGCTCTCCCATCTCTGCTGCAAGCAGTGGGAAGGAGCAAAGGGACCTGGATTGTAAGAGCCCTGGACTGTGAGCAGGATGTCTGACTGCTGGCTTAGGCCTTATCCCCTAAACCAGCAGGCAGACATCCCCTGAGGGGTCCTGGACTGTGAGAGGGCACAGGCCAGGCTAAGGGACACCCCCCACCCCCCACGAATCCACAAATTTTGTGTACTGGGCCTCTAGTATTTAAATAATTTGACAAAGATCTTAAAGCAACAGTTACAGAGATGCTTCCATGAGAACTACAAATCATCTAGAAACAAATGAAGACATAGAGACTCTCAACAAATAAATAGAAAGTCACAGCAAGTAAATAAAAAATATAAATAAAAACCAAATGAAAATTTAGAACTGAAAAATACAATAACTGAAATTTTTAAATCTCATTTGATCAGCATAATAACAACATTGGAGAAGGAGGGAGGGCAGAAGGGGGGAAATCAGTGAATTTAAAGATAGAACAACAAACGTCACCAAATCTAAATAGAGATAAAACAGAAGGAAGGAACAAAGGAAGGAAGGAAGGAAGGAAGGAAGGAAGGAAGGAAGGAAGGAAGGAAGGAAGGAAGAGGAAGAAAAGGAACAGAGGTTGAGTGGCCTGTGGGACTACAATAGAAGGCTTAACTTTTCTGTCCTCTGCCTCACAGAGCCAAGGAGAAAGAGTGTGGGGCTAAAAAGTACTCAAATAAACAATGATTGGAAATATCCCAAATTTTTCAAAAGACATAAATCCACAGATTTAAAAGCAGAGAAAACTCCAAAATAAATAAATTCTCCCAAATCTATCACAAAATACATTATACTTAAACTTCTGAAAGCAAAAGACAAAGAATCTTAAAAGCAATGAGAAAAAAAATGGTACTTGAGCTATAGAAGAAAAATCAATTAATGGGACCCCAGAATTCCTATCACAAACTATTGAGACAAAGGAAGTGGCATAACCAAAAACCTTGGACATAATAAAATAAACACATGAATAAGTGGAGGGAAGAAGGAAGACTGACTAAAAACTGCAGGCTAAGGATAGTGAGTTTCATGCCTTTTAGAAAAAATAACTCAAAATCGCTTACAGTTTTAAATGTAAAGTGTAGCATCATAAACTTTTAGGAAAAGAAATGGAAAGGAAATCTTTAGGATCTAGAGCTAGACTGTTTATAGATTTGACCATAAGCATGATCCATAAAAGAAAAATTGATGCAATTAGACTTCATCAAAAATAGAAATATCTCTTTCTCTATGAAAGACTCTGTCAAGATGAAAAGACAAGCTCCTGCGTATTTTTTGCAAGCCTCAGATTTGACAAAGGACTAGTATCTAGGGTCTATAAAGAGCTTTCCAAACTCAGTAAGTCAAAGACTAAATAAACAAAAAGACATAATGAAACATTGCACCAAAGACAATATACAGAAGGCAAGTAAGCCCATCAACAATATTCAACATCATTAACCATTAGGGAAATGTAAATTCAAACCATGATGAGACATTACTACACACCTATCAGAATGTCTGAACTAAATCTGTGTCAACACCAAATGCCAGTGAGAATGCAGAAGAAATGAATCATTCACACATTGCTGGTGGGCATGTAAAATGGTACAGTAGCCACTCTGGAAAACAGTTTGGAAATTTCTTTAAAAATTAACTACAACGAGCATACAACCCAACGTTTGCAATTCTGGGCAGTTAGCCTAGAAAAATAAAGATTTTTGTTCATGTAAATGTCCATAAATGTATAGCTGCTTTATTTGAAAAACCACCCTGGAAACAACCCAGATGTTGGCCCACTGGGTTGTCACCATAGGGGAGACAGGGCTCTGTGCTGTGGCACAGAGGGTCTTCAGGGTTCTCGCAACAATCTAGTTCTTGATGTCATTGGCATTTTCAAATACCTTCATTTTGAATAATTATTTAATCAGCACATATATTTTCTACACCTTTATTAGACTGTCTCTCCATCTTTAAGAGAAGTTGAAAGAAACAAAAGCAATGATTTATGAGCAGCATCATCGGAAGAAGAAGGCACAAGCTCCTACAGGATCAGGCTCTCAGAATTCAGGATAGAGGAGCAGCTCCTCCCTGCCCGCTAAGGTACAGAGTAGACAGCACCCCACATTACAGCAGAGGGGGCAAGTGAAATAATATGGAGAAGAGTGTGTGCTTTCATATCAATGAATGCAGAGGAGGTGACCTAGGTTCAGGAGGCTAGGGGCTGAATAGACTTCTGTTTGAAATACAGGGTGGGACAAAAGTAGGTTTACAGTTGTGAATACATAAAACACAGAATTTATGCTTGTATTATTATTGATTAACTAATCACATTATTTTCCATATGAACAACTATAAACCAACTTCTGCCCCACCCTATATTAGGAAGGATGGGATAGATCTCAACATTGTGTATGGAACTAGAAATAGTTATTCAGTGTCCAAACTGGCATAGGACTCCAAGCTTATGCTGGGGCCCCTTTCCACCAGCAACTTCATTCTGATCTGGGAGGTGACTTGCCAGTCCCTTCCTGTGCCCACCGCAGCCTCGTGGCCCACAGTTCCTTTCAAGATGCAAATATTCATGCACTGCACCCCTAGTCCTATTTAATAAAAAGATAATATGCAAATTAACCGTCACTTTGCTATACCCACAAGCCACACCCACCATCCAATCAGGAGAAAGTATGCAAATTAACCCAACCAAGATGGCTGCAGCCACAGACCGAGCAGTAAGCTTGGGTTTCCCCAGCAATCAACTATAGAAGATAAATAAATCCCAACAAAAACGGTGGCAGCCACAGAGCTGGATAGAGTAGGAGGCTTGTGTTGCACCCAGTGACGGAGGAAGCCAAGCTCCCGTAGCTCTGGCCTGCCTTGGTCTCCACTCAAGGCTACAAAGCTTCAATTACAGAAGATAAATAAATCCCAACAAAAATGACAGTGGTCATGGACTGAGCAGGAGGCTTGGCTCCACTCAAGGAGACAACGTTTCAATTATAGAAGATAAATAAATCCCAACAAAAATGGCTGCCACCACAGAGGCAGAAGGCTTGGCTTCACTCCAGGCTACAAAATTTTTAATTGTAGAAGATAAATAAATCCTATATACCAGGGCCTCCACTTGGGTCATCGAGGTGTGTGTGGCCAGTTTACAAACAACCACAGGCCCCTCACCCAGGCTGCCCCACACTCCAAGAGAATCTCCACCCTGATCTGGGACACCCTTCAGGGCAAACCTGCTGGCCACCACCCATGCACCAGGCCTCTATCCTATCTAATAAAAGGGTAATATGCAAACTGACCATTACTCCAATACACAACATGGCTGCCCTAAGGTGGTCAAAGATGGCTTCCTCCAAGTGGACACATGATGGCCACTACAAGATGGACAGCAGGGAAGGACCAGTTGGGAGGGACCAGGCCTGCAAGGGAGGGCAGTTGGCAGGTGATCAGGCTTGCAGGGGAGGGCAGTTAGGGGTGACCAGGATGGTGAAGGAGGGAAGTTAGGGGTGACCAGGCCTGCAGGGGAGGGCAGTTAGGAGCAAATAGGCTGGTAGGGTAGCAGTTAGGCATCAATCAGGCTGGCAGGGTAGTGGTTAGGGGGTGATCAGGCTGGCAGGCAGAAGCAGTTAGGGGCAATCAGGAAGGTAGGCAGGTGAGCAGTTGGGAGCCAGATCTCCTGGATTGCGAGACGGATGTCTGAGGGTCCCAGATTGGAGAGGGTGCAGACTGGGCTGAGGGACATACCACCCATGAATGAATTTCATGCAGCGGGACTCTACTATCCTATCTAATAAAAGAGTAGTATGCAAATTGACCATACCTCTGATCAAGCCACAACAACAGCAATGTCCACCAGCCAATCAGAAGCAAATTATGCAAATAAACCCCAACCAAGATGGCTGCCACCACTGAGAGCAGGAGGGAGGTTTGGGTTTCCATAGCAATGGAGGAAGCCAAGCTTTCCGCCTGCCATTGTCAACCTAAGCCTCCACTCAATGCTAAAAAGTTTCAATTATAAAAGATACATTATCCAAATAGAAATGGCGGCAACCACGTAGCTGGAGAGAGAAGAGACTAGGGTTGTCGGGGCAATGGAGGAAGCCAAACTTCTGCAGCCCTTGCCTAGGCCTCCACTCTAGGCTACAAAGTTTCTAACAGAAATGGCTATTGCCACAGAGTGAACAAAAGGCTTGGGTTGCTCTAGGCTACAAAGTTTGGGTCACTGGGGGGCTTGGCTGGCATGCATACAACCACAGGTCCCTTACCCAGCCACCGCACACCCCAAGGGACCCCCACTCTGATCCAGGACACCCTTCAGGGCAAACCAGTGAGTCCCCACCCATGCACCAGGCCTCTATTCTATCTAATAAAAGAGTAATACGCAGATTGACCATCACTCCAACACACAAGAGGGCTGCCCCTATGTGGTCAAAGATCCTGCCCCCATGTGGACACAAGATGGTCACCACAAGATGGCCAGCAGGGGAGGATAGTGGGAGGGTCCAGGCCTGCAAGGGAGGGCAGTTGTGGGCCATCAGGCCAGCAGGGGAGGGAAGTTGCGAGGGACCAGGCCTGCAAGGGAGGGGCAGTTGGGGGCGATCAAGCCTGCAGGAGAAGGCAGTTAGGGGTGACCAGGCCGGCAGAGGAGGGAAGTTGGGGGCAAACAGGCTGTCAGGGGAGCAGTTAGACATCAATTAGGCTGGCAGGGTAGTGGTTAGGGGGTGATCAGGCTGACAGGCAGAAGCGGTTAGGGGCAATGAGGGTGGCAGGCAGGTGAGCAGTTTGGAACCAGTAGTCCTGGATTGTGAGAAGGATGTCTGACTGCCCATTTAGGCCCGGTAGAATAGGGCCTAAACAGGCAGTCAGACATCCCTTGAGGGGTCCCAGCTCCCTGTGCGCAAATTTCATGAACTGGGCCTCTAGTTTGGTATAAGACTGTGACTTCCCTGACCACTACTGTCTTTGCAGTGCCCAGCACTGTGCTTGGAAACTAGATGCTGGCTCACCTCTTGTTGAATGAATACATGAATGAATGAATGAAGAATGCTTATCTCACATTTGTAGGATGTTGAACCTAAGAAGAGCTACAGGAGGAAACCAGCCAAAAATGGGACAGATTGCTTATACTCAACACTTAATACTCAAACCTGCTTTCTGCAACCTGCCTGATCTTTTATTGCACAAAGTCCCCTAAATTTCCCTACTTGGAAGCTCATTTTGGAGCAGCTGGGCTTAAGATATTGGGAGGAAGGGAATGAAACACAAGTTCTCACTATTTTAATAAATGGTCATTCTACATGTTTTCTAAGAAAACCACTGTTTTGAAATTATTTCCAAGGAGAAGCTCTGTGGGGAAGAGGAGTGAGAAGTTATATAAGGAGGTGAATAACTGCAGAGAAGGTGTGATGGGTCAGCCACTAATCAAACACATTGAAAGGCAATAGAAAGAGACCAATGAAGAGGCTGAACTGTTTCACATCATGGACACCTGAAGAGGTGTGGAAAGAGGAAACAGCTTGGAGGCCAATGAAAATTCGGGAATGGAGTGGGGCAGGTGGGGGGCATGTAAGAGAGGTGCAAGCTGTAGAGTGCTAGGAGCTTATTGTGAACCTAACAGTAAATACCCACAGCCTCTCTACCTCCTCCTTGTGCTGTTGCGGGAACCTCCTAACCTGTCTGCTCACCTCTGGCTTCATCCAGATCAGCCAATACTCCCCACCCAGTTCCAGCATCAAGGTCAGACCAGTGTCCTACCCCAAACTTTGGAAGAGCGCTGTCCCACAGAAACATCATCCTACAAGCCACATATGCCATTTTATATTTCCTAATAGCCACGTGAAAAGAGCAAAAAGGAAACAGGTATTATCACTTTTTATAACACACTTATTTAACTCAATGTATTCAAAATATAATGTTGACATGTAGTCAGCATAAAAACATATCAATGAGATTATTTTATATTCATAATAAGTCTGCCAAAGCCTCTATGCTATTTTACACCAACAGGATGCTCTAGTCAGACTGCTCCATTTCACATGCTTCCCAGATACGTGGCAAGTGGTTACTGCATAGGTAGGACAAGGACACTGTGTGACCTGGGCATGTCATTTCACCTCTGAAATATGGATTAGGCTTAGAGGATCTCTATGTTACCTTTACTATATGATGGACTCACATATCAGCCAAGGAAAGCTCTATTTTGTAGAATAGACAATGATGGTTCCAGACAATGATACAGATCTACTCAGATGACAAGGTAGTAGACACAGGGGACAGTCCCTACAACAAAAAAGCTACTGCCTCTCACTCCACCAGCACTCCATAAATACAAATCTGTTGTTAGCAATGTCAAGTTTATGACTCCACATTCCATAAGGTTCCTCTGTGGTGTTTCCTCAATCTCCTGAGATAAGAGAAGGGCCATTAAAGCACACAAACAACCCAGCAGCTACTAACAAGAAGCATCAAAGAGAGAACTTTTATAAGCAGGAAACCCAAAACCCTTAAGAGCCCAGTTGGTTTCATAACTGCCCTAAGAGAATTTGATTCATCCTTTCAAGGTGAGCTGGGGGAGTTTCACATATGCCTTGCGATTGGCAGACATGTGGTCCTGCCCAGTGTCCCAGAGACATCTGGTCCAGGCCAAAGGGTCCTTGATATTTGGTTCCATCACAAACATCCATGCTTAGGAAACACCCTTGGTTTCAGAGTTTACTTATGCTTTTACTTACAGGATTAACACATATAAAGGACCATCATATTTTATTGATCTAACTAGTGGCCTGGTGCACGGAATTTGTGCACATTAAAAGGGTATTAATTAGAGGAAATATTTTAATATTGCCATTTGCCCTTTCTTTATAATAGAAGTGTCAGAGATAAGAGAAAATTAGTAAAATGTATATGAATATCTTCCTCAGAGTCTGGGGTGTCTGTGGGACTCATGGTCAAGTCCCCGCCCACCCATGATGCCTCAACATTGCACAAGACCCAGACCCAGCTGACCCCACCCTGACTGGGCGAGATCCAGACCTGGCTGGCCCCACGCCTGTCAAGCCCCACTGGGAAAGGGGGTGGAGCAGCCTCAGGTCAGCTGGCACAGCACTGGATTGGGGGCACAGCCTCAGGTCCCTTGTCAAGCCCTGCTGGGTAAGGAGTGCACCCTGAGGTCCCTGTTAAGCCCTGCTGCATGGGGGGCATAGCCTGAGGTTCCCTGTCAAGTCTTGCTAGGTATGGGGCATGGCCTCAGGTCTCCTGGCCTGGTGCCGGGGTGAGGGACACAGCCTGAGGTCCCCTATCAAACCCTGCTGGGTAAGGAGTATGGCCTGAGGTCCCCCAGCCTGGCGCCGGGGTTGGGGGAGCAGCCTGAGTTTCCCTGTCAAGCCCCACCAGGCAGGGGGCACAGGTCCCCTGCCTTGGCCCAGTGCCACGCAGCCTCAAATCCCTGCTACTTGTTCCTTAAGGCTCATTTTGGGAATTCAGCCTCTGCTTTGGGTGACATCACCTTTGTGACAGTGTGGCGGTCAATTTGCATATTCCCTCTTTATTAGATAGGATAATTGTGTTGTGGCTGTATTGTCAACAAGCACCCTTTGCTTTGGTAGCTTAGCTGGACATGGTACGTGGGAGCAAGTGAATGGGTCAGCACAGACCAAACATCTCTGTGGGCAGGACCAAACATCTTGCCAGGTTGCCACACCTTGCAGTAAAGTTATCCCCAGGAAGTTTATCTCCATTGCCACCCCTGGGAAGACAGATGTGGATTCAGCCATGCAGTTAGCTTACTATGGCATTCTCTGGAACAGTGGTTCTCAACCTTCCTAATGCTGAGATCCTTTAATATAGTTCCTCATGTTGTGGTGACTCCCAACCATAAAATTATTTTTGTTGCTACTATTATGAATCATAATGTAAATATTTGTGTTTTCTGATGGTCTTAGGCTCTACAGCAGTGGTTCTCAACCTGTGGATCGCAACCCACAGGTTGAAAACTGCTAGCAGGGGCACCTAAGGCCATCAGAAAACACAGATATTTACATTACAATTCATTAAGAGTAGCGAAATTAGTTATGAAGTAGCAATGAAAATAATTTTATGGTTGGGGTCACCACAACATGAGGAACTGTATTAAAGGTTGGTGGCATTAGGAAGGTTGGGAATCACTGCTCTGGAAGCTGCCCTACCCCAATAGAATCCTTCCTCCTCTACTCTCTGCCTCCAGCTAACTCCACTGAGCGCATCCTCCTTGCCCTCTTACCTGCTGGACCTGGGATCTCTTTCCCACAGCCCAGCTACGCAGTCTTCCTTCTTCCTAACCATGCTCTGCCTTTGCATTGTCTGATTTGAGTGCTCTCCTGTCCACATTGCAGAACAAATCTCTATATTCAAATCACAACAGGCCGAGTAAGCAGTGACTCACTTCGTGCTTTCACAGCTCTTGGCCGTGATGTGCACCCAACTCAGCACAGTGTACAAATGGACAGACCAGGTTGAGATCCTGATTCTGCTGCTTCCAAGCTTTGCACCCTTGGGCAAGTTAGTTCACTTCTTGCAGATCCCTCATAGAAGAGAGGGGAACAAAACGAATTATGTAATCACATTGCTAGGTTCTTTTAGTTCATCTTCAGGGGACGCCACTCAACAGTGTTTATTAGTACCGACAGTATTAGGCCAGCAGACATTAATGCATTCATCTACTCACATGACACTTACTGAGCACCTCCTAAGCACTGGCACTCTCCTGAATTTAGAAGAGAGATCTGGTGAGTGAATGAGTCAATGTCTGCCTGGGACAGCTTATCTCAGTAAACAGAGCCTAGGGCTTTATGCTGGGACACAAGCCCCCTTTCCCCCTCTCTCCTCCTGAAGGTGAGTAAACAGCGACTGCTTTTGGTAACTCACTCTGTTAGGATGTCTGTTCTTCGGCTGAAAACAGAAGACTGATGGAATGCTGACAAGACAAAGCTTTTTTCAGTATTACAGGCTCCGCAGGAGTCCACACAAGACCAACAGCGGTTATAACAGAATATAAAAGAGGCCCTGTCCCAGCCTTCCTTATGCTTACTTCCCATTTGTGTGAAGGCTCTGCTCACCCAGGAACTGGGAGCCCCTGCTAAGAGTTAGCAGGGCCACAGGTGGTTCAAAGATGACTGTGATGAAACCCATTCCCCTAATCTGCCATCTTCTCTAAACAAATTGAGTGGAAATGTATAAGTCCGTTCTGACTTAGCCATGCCTCCCTGGGCAAGAGTTAGATTGGAAAAGACAAATGTTTTCCTCTCTAAAAAAAAGAGATGTCCTGCTGAGGAAAATGGCCATCACTGTGCTATACAGGGTTCCCAGGGCACCCCGAAGGGCTGTGGCAGAGGAGGGGTTGGCAGCAGCAGGGCCAGGGACAAGGCTTGAAAATGCTTAGGGAGGGGCCAGCCTTAGCAGGGACCTGGGATACAGAAGCCCATGACTGTGACCTAGTAAGTTACTCACTCATGTCAGGTGCAAGGAGGCAGAAGTCTTCTAGAATCTTCTTACTGTAGAAAGGGAACTCCTACTGAAACCAAGGATCCTTATGACTTTGATTAAAAAATAATTTTTAAACCCTAGCTCTAAAAATCACTTCTTTCTCAATCTCCCTACTCCCCTTCTTCTTCTTCTTCTTCTTCTTCTTCTTCTTCTTCTCTCTCTCTCTCTCTCTCTCTCTCTCTCTCTCTCTCTCTCTCTCACTCTTAGCCTTCCCCCATGATCAGCAGTCCCTGAGGCAGCAGAAGATAGTAGCCCTGACCTGACTAATGATCACAACTGGACCTCTTTTGAGCTAAAGATAACTTATAAACCAGAATTATGTTTCAGCTCCTGAGCCCTAAGGTGGAACAACCCCTGGCTACTTTCCCACGAGGCTAGACAGAGCAACAACAGAAGATAGACCTCAAAGCTTTCTCAGGACCTGAAGAAGTGATTTATGACCCTTACCTCCAACCAATCAGCTCCCAATACGACCTGGAATACAGAACTCCCAACCCACAATGCATTGTGATTTTGCCCTGTGTAATCTGTAACCTACACACCGTTGGGAAGTTCAGGTTCTTGAGCATTAGCTTCTGGTTCTCCTGGGCGGGGTTGGGGTGGAGTGGCGCCATTCACAATGAAGCCAGTCTCTCTCCACGGCAATCCTGGGTGCCTAGGGTTCGGTTCTTCTGGAGCGATCAACAGCCTGACTACACAGCCCAGCTAAGTCAGAGTTGGCTCAGGAACCCTGACACCGTCAGATGATAGGACTGGAGGGCAGAGACTGCCCTTAACAGTAAGGTGAGACTCGAGGTTGCAAAGCAGAGCCCTGGATTGTGGTATGTGGAAATTCTTTTCACGTCCTGCATGATTCAGGGTTCCCCGTTCAGGGTTCGGATTTTGGAGAAGGCCACACACAAATGGAGACTTAGAAAAGCACGAATTTGGGAAATGGGGGCCAGGCAGTAGCCCATTTCTAGTGGAAGGACTGCCCTGTGCTCTGGCCTGGCTATCCCTTTTATTAAGGCTATGGGATCTGCCCATACCCCCAGGTAGGAAATTCCAACAACATAAATACACAAGAACAAACAGAGGTGTTTCAGTTAACAATGTTTTTAGCTCTGACCTTTCAGAGCAATTAAAGTTGTTTACCAGCCTCCCTGGCTCCTATGCACATCTTTCTACTAGTGAGACAGGATTGGTTTCCAACAACACCCCCCTTTCTTTTCTTTAAAAAAAAATCTTGCATTTGCAGACTAGAAATAAACAGATAAGAACAAAAAATGAGACAAGCAACAATGGCCATACTGAGAGGCAAATGAATCAGTCTGCAGTAAGTTTCTTTCTGGGCTAACATTTTTGAGTCCCAATTTCAATGTCTAAACAGTTCCTTATATGTACATGTCAGCAATGATATTTCAGTTCTGGATGGTGGACAAATAGTGGCAATGCAGGTCCAACCCTCTCTGGTTTGGTCTTGGGCAACCTGCAGCGATGCACAGCTGCTGACTGCTAGCATGGCAAGGTGTCATCAACGTCTTCCATCTCTGGACTGTTTCTCCTCTTGTCTTCATGCTTGGAGCATTCCTGACAATTCCTCTCTGTTGCAGGAATCCACGTGGTCTTGGAGTTGTTTTCTGAAAATATACAAACATATTCTCTACCAAAAGTTAATAAAGGAATCTTTTGACTTGAGATTCTATTTACTTTTTCCCAAACGATTTTCCTTTGGGTTACTTTGACATCTTGTGTGTTTTTCATGAGTATCTTACTATTAGGATTACATAAAAAAATAATTTTTTAAAGTAAAAAGAAATCTTTAATGTACTTATAGAAATAATTTTTTCTTACATGATATTGCTCCACTATCTCCCTTTTTTTGTGAATTAATGGAGGCTTTTGGAATCTTTATAATGCAGTTTTGATAACTTTAAATTTATAATTTTTAGCATAATAGGTTCATCGCATGTTAAGCAATCTTACCATGAGATGAACTACCAATAGAAATTTTAGTTAATACTTTAAGAACAGCTTTTTATCCAGTACAATTAAATTTCCTAGAATTTTCACTTATTTCCTTTAGCCAAATTAAATTAATCTGAAAAACTTGACTGTTGTTTTACTGTCAAATTTAATACTCTAACAAATAATCTTAGTTTACCCAGGAAATATTAATGGAAAGGATTGTTTGCATTCTTGAGTAGGCCCTGAGCATCCCTGGTGCTAGATATAGAGTAGCTGCTGTTAGCTAAGTTTCTGTTTGTTGCCTTGGTCCTGATCTGGGCTGGGCCAAGTCTTTGTCTGTTACCTGGGCCCCTATCTGGGCTGGGCGTGGGAAGTGAAGCAGCCATGGGGCAGGAGACCTCCCTCAGAAGGGGTGAGTGTTCAAGCCCCTGCAACGCTGGGAGGATGAGGTTCTATGCCCCACCTCTGTTGGTCCCCATGTTCTCTCCTGATGGCCCCTCTGCAACTGTGCCTGTCTTAGGTTGTCCTTCCCATGAGGAATCTTACCCATCTCTGGCTAACCAGCCATCCTCAGGGGCCAAGCAGAGTGATGAGGTTCATTTCTGCCTCTTTGGTAGCCTAGGCTCCCGTGGCCTCCACGCCCAGTGCCTGCCTTGGGATCCCCTTGCCTGCTAGCGGGCCCTGGCACTTGATCACATATCTTGGGGAACCCAGGTTTTTACTCCAAGGAGGGCCCAGTTCATTCCACTGGGCAAGAGACAGATCCATGGTACCAGCCACCACAAGACTTCAACCTCAGCATATACAGAAAACTCAGGCAACAGCTGTGGGCAATTAGATTGTGAGAAGAAGATCCCTTCATGGCAAAAAGGGCCAACATAGAATGCTCAGGTACCTATCCAAAAAGGCCCTCCACATGGTGGAAGGGATTAGATTCTTTCATGTCCTTTTTAAATTGCTGCCAATCATTCAAAGATTTAGATTATAAGTAAGTTTGAAATAATTGTACAATATGCTGTTGTAAAATATCAAAAATTATAATGATATTGTAGAATAATATCATGTAAGGATATTCTTTGCTTTAAGCCATGACAATTAAATTTTAAACTGGCTGTCAATTTCTTTTTATATAGACAAAGTCTAATTATATGTTTCTGCACCTCTCCTAGGAACAAGTGGTGATAGTAGATGTGTTATAGCTTTTGCTTCCCCTCCTTTGGTGTCCATGCAAGGCAGAAGCCTTTCTTTAATTTTGCACACAAAAGAGTAGTGGTTTGAATTTGTGTCATAAAAAAGAGAAGCTGGATGGTGATACCTATGTAATTATACTTTCTTGCCCCACCCCAGTTGCTCCTGGATGAACCAAGGTGTTTGGTATATATATAGGTGATTAACCCACATAAGGATTCTTACCCATGGAGGGTCAGGAACATAAGTCCAAAATACTTTCCCATTTTGCCCCAGGTATTATTACCGTACAGTTGATTACTGCTATTATGGCCAGAAAGATGTCCTCAGGCATCTATACTATCTTCTTTACTATGCTCTGAGTGGTCTCTGGGCTGTTTGTTGTCCTCCTGCTGCTCTTCTGGCTAGTTTCCCTTTTGGATCCCTGTTGTAGTTTAATATTTCTAGCAGGGATCCATGCAGGTTTGGAAAAATTCTCTGGAAATATGCAAGCATACCCTCTGCCAAAGATTAATAATGGATTGAGTCCCTCCCATAAACCGGATTCGGGATTCTTCCATTTAAGTAGACCATTTTCTTTTGTTATATTCTGGTTCCAATGGGTCTCCATAGGCGTTTTCCCATTTTCACCACAAGTTAAAAACTTAAAGTAATTAAGGCTTGGTGCAGCCTACCCACAGGTGATTTTTCCATAATCCCTCCTTTTTGTTTTTCAAGTTGGGATTTTAACCTTTGATGCTGTTGTTCAATAATGGCCTGTCCTTGGGAATTATAAGGTATCCCTGTAATGTGCTGATTTTTCCACTTTTTACAAAATTCCTGGAATTGACAACTTGTATAAGCAGGACCATTATCAGTTTTAATAATTTTTAGAACTCCCATGATGGCAAAAGCAGCTAGGCAATGATTAATAACCTGTTTTGTCGTTTCTCCTGTAGATGCAGTAGCCCATAGGACTTTTGAAAAGGTGTCTACAGAGACATGTAATGCTCCAAGGCGTCCAAAGGGAGTATAATGCGTTACATCCATTTGCCAGATATGCCTCTTAATCAACCTCTAGGGTTGACTCCTTGAGATAGATGTAACATGCAAGTGGGACATTCCTTAATAATTTGTTTTGCCTGTTGTCGAATGATTGAAAATTGTTTAGACAACATTTTGGAAGGCTGATGTAAAAGCTGATGAGATTCTGAGGCTTCTTTTAATAAAGCAACCAATTGATCATCATGTGCATTTCCTTTTGTTAAAGGACCAGGCAGGACACTATTAGCCCTGATGTGAGTGATATAAAAAGAATACTGTCTCTGTTGTACAATCTGCTGAACTTGTTTAAATAATAAAAATAAACTTTGGTCACTAAGCCATTTCAACCAGGCAGTTTCAATTCTATTCACTAAGTTTGCAGCATAAGAGGAATCAGAGACAATATTAAGAGGCCCTTGGAAGTCCTGCAATGCAGCCGTAATAGCTTCAAGTTCAATTCTTTGTACAAAAGTATGACTGGTCAATATGACTCGGTCTGAATTTATTGTATTATAGACAGCTTTCCCATTAGCTGATCCATCAGTAAAAAGAGTTAAAACTCTAGGAATAGGTTCCCGTCTAGTATTTTTTTGTTATAAAGATGGGGATATTATATAAAAATTGTAGTAATTTATCTTTTAATAGGTGACAGCTAAGTTCATCTGAATATCCACATAACACAATTTGCCAATTCATTCTGAAACAACATTTCTAATTGCTTCCCAGTGAAGGGGAGGTAGAGACACTGGGGCTCTTCCCCTCTAAGCTGTTTACAGCGTTTTCTAATTTGAAATAATAATTGGGTTATTAGTTCTTCATATGAAACTGCAGTTTTAGAGGATTGATGTCCTACATGGACCCATTTTATAATGGCAGGAGAATTATTATATTGAAAAATGACTCCAGTGGGACTATATCCGGTAGGATTAATTTGTCCCAATAAAGACAATTCGGGCTGGATCCATGCTACCTGGGCTAAGGAGAGTGGCTGCTCAACTCTTAGCAACTCCTAGCAACTCCTTCCTAGCTTCATCTGTTAAAGTTCAAGTAGAGGAAAGATTATAGTTACCTAAGTAAATTAAATAAATTTTTCATTTCTCCTGTAGAGATCTTCAAATAAGGTCATAACTAGTTAATGTCCCCTAATAATTTCTGAAAGTCATTTAAAGTTTTAAGATAATCTTTTCTTATCTCCACCTTTTGAGTCCTAAGGCATTGGTTCTCAATTATGGTTCCCATATATTGAAAAGGTGTTTCTTTTTGTACCTTTTCTGGAGCAATTCTTAAACCCCATTTAGGGAGCTCCTCTTGTAACTGGGAAAACATAGCCAAAGTCTGCTCTTCCTGTGGGCTTGCTAAAAGTAAGTCATCCATATAATGAATAATATAATTTGGGAGTATTTGTCTCTTAAAGGCTGATCGGCTTGAGCCACATATTTTTGACACAAAGTAGGGCTATTGGCCATTCCTTGAGGCAAAACCTTCCATTGATATCTTTTCATGGGTTCTATATTATTAATAGATGGTACTGAAAATGCAAATCTCAAATCTTGAGGTGCCAATGGAATGGTGAAAAAACAATCTGTAGATCTACTACAATAAGAGATCAATTTAAAGGGATTTGTGAAGGTACTGGAAATCCAGGTTATAAAGTTCCCATGGTATGCATAGTAGCATTAACTGCTCTAAGGTCATGTAACTATCGCCATTTTCCTGTTGTCTTTTTAGGGGTTGTAAATATAGGCATATTCCAAGGGCTATTGGAAGGTTCTATGTGGCCAGCCTCTATTTGTTCTTGTATTAATTCATGAATATGATCTAATTTCTCCTTGGATTATAATGACCACTAGTACAGATTAGATTTAATATTTTAATAACAATCCTCAGATTATCCTGTAAATACCAGTAAAAGAGATTTCAAAAAAATTTTTTTAAGTTTTTAAGCTAGAATTTTATTTATTCATTTATTTTCTTATTCTTATTTTCTTATTTATTTATTTATTTTATTTTATTTATTTTATTTTATTTTATTGATTATTCCCTTAGGTTTATTTGTACCCACAGAGGGACCATGGGAAGGCTTCAGTAAATTTCTTAGAAGACTCATTTAAATTTCTTACAAAGACCTTAGCTTATTCAAAGTAGGGGGTTGGCCTTTGTTATTTCCAAGATGGCGGTGCCCCCCCCCCATGTGATCAGTGACCATGTGCTTATCATGGTGGTTGTCTAATCCCTTTTTTAAAAGACAGTCAAAATAACATTGCATACAATCAAATCTCACTAGCTGTTTTTGGCCTTTATTAGAATTGTTTATAAAAATATTGGCTTTTTATTAAGCTGGAAACCTTAATTTTAATTTTTAAAAATTAATTTATTTAACTAATTAAAGTAAGCATATTCATTTAAAAAGTAAAGCAAATTTCACAAGCTGCAAATGTTGCCCCGCCTATAGCTCAATTAAGAACGTAGATGGCTACCAAACTCAGACAGTAAATAAATAGTAGCTTCTAATCTATTTTAGATTTTACTTAAATTCAGTTACCTATAAAAACATTGGCTTCTCAATGTAACTTAATTTATGAGACCTTGATTATATTTCAAAAAGCTAATTTATAAAATAATTTAAGTAAGTATCTTTAATTAAAAAACAAAGAAAATTATTCAGTAAAGTTTAGGTCTTGACAAAGCACACTGTCCCACAACCAACCTACTTAAAATTGTAGGCAGCTTGGGGCTTTTTGTCTTTCTTAAAATTCTACTGCTGGTGAAAAATTTGGCTATAATTAAGAAATACATTGTTGCTCCACTTTGCCCCTTCCAGAGGCAAAACCTCCACAACACTTAATATATGTATAAATATATTAAAATATATACTGTTACTTTATTTTGTCCTTCTTAGAGGCAAAACTTTCATAACATTTAATATATGTATAAGTAAAATATATTGATTAATTTTATTTGATAAAACTTTCTATGCTATTTCAAGTATAATTTAAAAATATTTCCTTTAAGAGAAAACTGACTTTTGAAAACATTTCTAGGCCCTTGAAATGTCCAAAAGTTACCCTCACAGTCTTGAAATATACTTGGAAAGATCAAATATACATGTCTATATATCTATATCTCTCTATATATATTTATGACTTAAAGATTATATATTTAAAATTATTTTTAAAGAATATCAATTAAATTTAAACTGGATCATAGGATTAATTCTCCTTTTTAAATTTAGACCAACAAGTAAAATATTTTGAATTTCTAATTACCAGAGAAAACAGAACACATTTTTTTTCAAAAAACAAGTTATACTTTAGGCATTTAATTACCACATTTATGTAGTTTCTCCCAATTTAATTTGCACTTTGAATTTCTAAAGCTGGAAAATTAAACATTTAGCAGTTCCTAGATTAATAATACTTCACATTTCTAAGAAAAACACAACACATGATCAATTAATAGCTTCAATTCTGTCCTCTAGGTTTTTCTCATGAGGAAGCAAATTTAAACTTTTTTATTTGCCAGTGGCTCTGGAAAACCAATTTTGGTTTTTTCTAATGTAAACTGCCACATTCTTTAAAGATGGCTGCTGGCAGGAAACCGGTTCTACCTTTGTGCTGGGGGAAGGGCAACTACCCTTCTTCCTCTATTAACAAAGGGCATAGCCAGTTACCTGGATTATTTAGATCTTTATAATTAATATATTATTTATCTATATTTCAACAATTTTTGAGTTTCAAATCCAATTCCAATTATTTTAAGACATTTACTTTGAGTAAATTCTTTTGTAACACAATTTACTGATTTTCTTAAAGGCTTTAACTTAGCCTTTTAACACCCTTCATTAACATTTTAAAAAAACACTATTATGGAAATGACAGTCTTCTCCTGGACTAACTTGAATCCCTTTTCTCAGGTTCATATCCTCCATCTTTCTTAAGCTAAAAGTCTTATGTTTTCATTCTATACATAGAAAAGGGTTAAGCTCAGTTTAAAAAAAACTATCTAAAATGTCTCAATATGGACACTGCGCGCGTCTTAGTTTTTAAAACTGGCCTTTCCCTTTACATGTGCTCAGAAATCCCCAGTGCATTTACAGATTTTGTAAAAGTTTTAAGTCACTAAAACTGGAAAAAACATGGCGAAGATGAGACCCTTTTGTAATGGCCTTCTGGGGGTGGCGTCCATATTGGATCGCCATGTGGCTCCCTTCCCCCACATCCTGCTTACTTCGGGGGAAGCATCAGCAACAGATCTGCCTGAATTTCTTTTCATGCTTGAAAGATAAAGATATATCTTAAACCTTTTCTTTCTTTTTTGCTTTCTAAAATAATAACCAATACCCAATTTGGCCAAGATTTTCATTTCCCTGTGAGTTCTTTTATAATTTTTAAATACCTTAAGCAATCTCATTGTGGGAGAGCAGATAGCCCTGCCCTCTTTTGCCACCTTTGAAATTCTCTGCAACAGAGGCCGTTTCAGCAGTGGAATTTCAGTTCTCTTTACAGTTTTTAGATTCCAAATACAAACTAAGATTTTAATTTGAACAAGAAACCACATTATTTTATAATCTAATTCTTCCCCGTTAGCCTGGTTTAGAAAGACGTTCCCACCTTACTTACAGACCGCGACTCTGCAGTTAGTCCGTGGGCTTTGCGTACAGTGAAATTTCCATACCTTTTCTCGGTGTAATTCCTCCTTCGCTCTTTTAGGCGAAAAATATCATCTCCTTCGCTCTTTTAGGCGAAAAATATAATTTCCTCTAGACGTTCCCAGATTGGGTGCCAGATGTGGGAATCCTTTTCACATCCCTCATGATTCAGGGTTCCTGGTTCAGGGTTCAAGTTCTGGAGAAGGCTGCACACAAATGAAGAGAGACTTAGAAAAGCATGAATTTGGGAAATAGGGGCCAAGCGGTAGCCCATCTCTACTGGAAGGACTGCCTTGTGCTCTGGCCTGGCTATCCCTTTTATTAAGGCTATAGGATCTGCCCATAGCCCCCAGGTAGGAAATTCCAACAGAAATACACAAGAACAAACAGAGGTGTTTCAGTTAACAATGTTTTTAGCTCTGACCTTTCAGAGCAATTAAAGTTGTTTACCAGCCTCCCTGGCTCCTATGCAGGTATTTCTATTAGTGAGACAGGATTGGTTTCCGACAGTGGTGCAGAGGTGCTCCTTGCCAGTCCCATTCCTGGGGGGTGGGGGTGGGGGTGCAAGGCTAGAGGGTCCCCTGGGAACTTCCTCTCCCAGGAGACTCAGTCCTGCCCCAGATAGCTGGGTATGGGTGATCCTGGTGCTAATTAAGTGATAAGTATGGTCACAGTGCAAGCCCATGGACCTGCTAGCCAGTAAGTTACAGATTGAGAAAGCCCTGTGGTACCTGCAAATTTCCTTATCTCTGATCATTTTTCTCTTGTTAGAAAAGATAACTTGTTAAAAACACAGGCATTCAAGACAGAGAAGATGAGAGAGAGATGGGGAAATGAAATATGGAAAAGCTCTGATTCAAAACAAAACAAGCTATTTAAATAAGGACAGATGCCTCCATTAGCTGCAAAACTGCCCTGAACAGAAAAACACATGGTGGCTGGTAGTGACATTTATGCAGAAGTGTGGGAGCCAGAAAGACTGACCCGGCATTCTGAGGACTGTGTCACTAAAGACAGGACAGAAAATGCAGCTGTTTCTGCACAAACCAAGTAAAACCCTAAGTGGAGAATGGGTGACTAAAAGTGGCACACAGTACCGGTGATTTATTCTGTCATGGTCACCTAGAGAGCTTAGGGGACTGCCACTCAGCCGCACCCCTGGGAGACAACTCAGGGTGAGGAAAGAGAAGTTACTATGAATTAGAAGTTCAGTGGGCAAGTCTCAGGTCTGCCCTCCAGGGTGATCTCAGAAAATCTTCTACCACCGCTGGACTCTCTCTGCTGGGTGGGGTAACAGGTCCCTTTTGTCACATTTTCTTTTATGTTTATGATTCTTTCTTCCAGACCCTAAGATACTTCATAGGGAAGAACTTTGTCTTATTCAGTTTCAATTTATTGTCCCCAGAATGAATGGCAGAAAGTAATAAGGGAGAGCAGGAGGAAGGAGAAGAAGGGGTGAAGGGGGGGAGGGGAAAGGACAGCTGAGGGAGGTAGTTGTGGGATAGTCTGGCGGATTTAGGTATACTGGGTCTGGAGTCAGCCTGCCTGGCATTAATTCCTGGCCAAACTCCTTGTGGATAAATGAGGGATTGTGACACCATCCGTTTCTTAGTCTGCCATAAGCATGACATAGCACAGTGATATAAATTGCTAAGCAGTGCCTGGCACTTGCAGGCACACACTAAATATTAGGGAGTGTTGGTATGTAAGGAGAAAAAAGTAAAAAATGAAGCAGGCGTGCTTGAAGCTAGTTGGGGGATACAAAGCCCCTTCTGTTCTACCTTTCTTTCTTCCCCCACGATGCTAGAGAGAGCCCTGTGCTGCCTCTGAATGTCAGAAATCTCTGAACAGCAGTGAGAATCACTGTAGAAGGCACTGGAGCTTTGAAACCAGGTCTGGTTCTAATCCCAGATTCATTACTTAAATAGAAGAAAGGAGCGGGACTGAGCCTCAGTCTTTATCTGCAACTTAGGGATTAAACAAGCCTGACAGTTGTGAGGATGAAAGGAAGAGACGCAAGTGGAGCATTTAGAATAGTTCTGAACACTTAGCAGAAGCTCAGTGAATTCACTTCCATCCCCACTAAACACGCCCTCTTCTAGGGGCATAGCAGTTGGCTGAAATTTCCCAGGAGAGTGGAGGAAAGCCCCTTCTGGCACAGCGACCAAGGCAGTGTCAACATCTAGCCCCTTAGGACATGGAAGTTGGTCCTTTCCCTGCTTGATGGACAGCGGTAAGTACCTGGGGTCTCCTGCAGCCGAACCTGTCAGCCTGCTGCCAACACCAGGACCGATTGCAGTCTGATAGAACTGCCCCTGCCAGAGGCGAAGCTACAGCAGACAGCACAAAATGCAAATTGGGAAGTGTGGGGCTTCTCAGGTGACTTTACCAGTTGTCAGACTAGGCTCCAAGACAACTGGGTGACTGAACAAATATGAAAAAGAAAAACCCAGAATTCATTTTTTAAAAGAAGTTCCCTAAGTGGCTCCAGAATTACAGCTATCTCATTTCAAGTAAGAGAGCAGCCTGTTGCATAAAATGTTTTCCAAATGTATGTGGCCGTGCAATTTTTGCTCTAAGCTGAAGGTGGGCAAAGAGCATTCCATACCCAGGAAAACAAAGATTCCTGAGTGTCTGGTCCTCCTACTTTTCTCATTGGCTCTAGAATGAGGCCTCAAGCTAGATTCTAAAAAGGAAGTAAAATGTAGAGGAATCAAAGAAATGGAGAGAATTCGCTTAACAAATTCTTTTTGAAAATACATTTTATTGATTTCAGAGAGGAAGGGATAGAGAGGAAGAGATCGCAACATCAGTGATGAGAAAGAACCACTGATCAACTGCCTCTTGCAGCTCCTATAACCCGGGCATGTGCCCTTGACTGGAATCAAACCTGGGACCCTTCAGTCTGCAGACTGATGCTCTATCCACTGAGCCAAAGTAGCTGGGGCTGATTCACTAATTCTTAACAGATTTCCCCTCTTTTTTGCTAATTAACATTATATTATGGAAATTTTATAGCATGTATAAAAATATAATAACTGAATGAACTCAAGTGCCCTCAGCAACCAAGTTTAACAATTATCTAACCTTTTATCTGTCCTGTCACTCACCTCCCATTCTACTGGATTGTTTTAAGAAAAATCTCAAACATCATATAATTTTATCCATAATATTCCATGGCAGTCATTTATTGATCACCTGCTATGTCTGTGAGCCACTGGCAAAAACAGGTAGGAAAGATTCCTTGCCCTCACAAGGCTCCTTGTGTCCAGGGAGAGGTGTATCTACCTAACATGGAAAGTTGAGGCAATGATTTGTATGACAAAGAATGCAGAGTGTGACCTGTGCCAGGAACAGTTGTCAAAGAGTTACAAATTTAACTGACTTAACAGAGTTCTCCTAACTCCCCAGTGAGGTAGCTAATATTATCATCCAAATTTTACAGATGAGAAAGCTGAGGCACAGAGAGGTTAAGTATTTTGGCCTAAGGTCACACAGCTAATCAATGGAAGTGCTATGAAGCCCAGAAGAAGAAGTAGATCATTCTATTTGGGGCCCTTAAAGAGTGAGTCAAAGTTTCCAATGTAGACAAACAAAGGGAATAAATAGTGTGAGCAAAGGTCTCAGCAAAGAAATTGTTCAACACACAGGGAGCAGGAGCTTTGGAGGCAAACCAGGAATGGCTCCACATGGGACTGAAAAGGCCGGTGAAGTCAGCCTGTGAGAGTTTCTGGGCTGCAATGAGGAGTGTGGGCACACCTGTGACTGCTGGCCAGCCAGCAGAGCAAGCAGGTGAAGGATAAGGTCAAATCACATCAGAGGGAGAATGCTGAGACCATATGAAAGATGGGATGTAAGTGGGAGACATGGAAGGCCCTTGAATGTCCCCAGAAAGCTGGGGGTTGTCAAGCCTGAACCAGAGCAGTGGATGTGGAAGTGGAATGAACAATAAGAAAACAGGATTCAAGTGACACGATGCTAATTGGGACATCTATTTCTCAGACTTTTGGCAGAAGCCCAACACTCTGGACAATAAAGAGCAAACACTGCAGATTCTGAAAAGAGGTGCTGGACCCGTCAACAAGAAGCTAAGAAGCATCCAATTCCTTCCCAAGCCCCTTAGCCCTTCCCCCACCTCCACTCTCCATGTAAGAGCAGCAGCAGGAGATTTGTCCAGGAGAGGATTTCTTTGCAGAGTGTTGTTGGGAATCTGGGAGGTGAGAGTGCTCTTCCCTCCCAGCCAGGAGAGGGAACTCAGTGGAACCCAGATCAGCAGAAGTTCAGAGTTTTTGGAAAGTTCCTGGGACAGGTATTTCTTCAAGTTTGGAGGGATAGAGAATGGTGCCTGGCTCTTACCTGCACAAGGCTGGCTGGAGCAGTCCAGGGCTAGAATGCTGCCACAGGAGAGGCCTGGACCTTAGATTTCATGGCCAAAGATGTCCACTGTCTCCACAGGTAAAGAGCCAGTCTCCCTGAGTTGTGGTTTCCCAGTGGGAAGAAGCTATGGCAATGCTGTGGAAACATAGACCCAGAACTGCTGTCCAACATGTTAATGAGACAAGGCTGGGGAACTGAGCAGCCATGAGTGCCTGGAAAAGACAGGGTCTGTGCAGAAAACAATAACCCTGGCAGCCTGACTGCCCTCCTGTGACAGGCCTGCTTACAAGGTTGGCCCTTGAGTGGACTGGGCTGATGTCTGGGAACTCAGAGGATTCCCCGAATTTCCTGAACTGCGAACAGTTCTAACTCCCAAAGCCTCAACTGTACAAACCACGCAGTTAATGCTGATCACCTGCTCTCCTTCTGGGAGTCTAAAGCATTAGTTGTACTAGGCAGAGTACCTGCACACCAGCCCCATAGAAATGCTGAGGCATCTGTGCTGGCAGGTGTGGCTCATTTGGTTGGGCATTATCCCATGCACAGAAAGAGTCATGGGTTCAATTCCTGGTCAGGGCACATACTTGGTTTCAGGCTGGATCCCTGGTAAGGGGCATGCAGGAGGCAGCCAATCAATGTTCCACTCATTTTTTTCTCTCTCTCTCTAAAAATCAATAACAAAATCTTCAAAAACAATAGCAACAACAACAACAACAAAAAAAAAAACTGTGGGTTGACAACTCTCATGACCTTTCCTAGCTGGCAATATTTCATACACATCACAACTCATTGCTGGAGAATTAAGCATGTCCTTTGCAACTCCACTGGGCAAGCTCTCTGGACACTTGTACCTGGATTCACCAGACTTCACCCCATGTGTCTTTTGCCTTTGCTGATCTTGCTCTGTGTCTGTTTGCTGTAATAAGTTATAGTGGTAGGCACTCCTATATGCTGAGTCCCGTGAGTCTGCCCAGTGATCCATCAAACCGAAGGGTGCCTCCAAACAACCCACCACTGTCCCCCACCCCCACAAGAGAAGCAATGCTAATACTTGGGTGTCTGCCAGAAAGAGGGTGCAGATGTCAGATATGATGTCATCAGTCAAGTCAAGCCACTCTTAGTTTTTAATTTCTGTTTTCTCCTTGAGCTTATCCTGGAAAAAGCAGAAGAATCGTGGGCTGTGGAGAATAAGGAGAGAAATTGCAACTGGAAAAAGGTTGAACTTCTTCCCACTTTGCACATCATAAAAATGAGAGGGAGTCTGACCTGAGCTGGGTAAGGTTGAGAATCAGGGATGGGGATGGGGGCAGATGGAAGAGATGAGGCAAAGAAAAGTGTTGCACTAAAATAGAGATGACATTTTCATTTTTTAATATTTGAATGTGACACTGTCATAATAACTTGAAGTAATTAGAAAGTTGTTTTAAAAGCCATGTGAACTGCTTGACATGTTGTCAAGGATGGAAGCAAAGATCCAGAGTGTGTTTGAGGATGACTAGGAAGCAGAATAAATCTATTTCTTGATTGAATCCTACCAAGTTCAGATCACTGAAAAGAACCAGAACCCACTTCCTAAGCCAAGCAGGTGGTCAGTAAAGCCAACACGAAGCATCCAGCTAAACATACTCACTGGCTGTGAATTTCACCTCTGCAATGTCCTAGCCAAGAAATTTAAGTTTATGCTTTCATAAAATGAGGACTGGAATATAAACCTCCCATTTGGTCACTATGGGAATAATGATAAAAGACATAGAAACCACCTGGTATCCTTGAAATATTTGGAAGAGGTGTAATTTTGTGCAAATTGTATATTTTCATGGTCTTAACTTGATCTGTGGACCTGAGTACTTTCCCAAGTTTGAACCCAGAAAGTCTGCCTGCCACAAGTGAGTCAGGTGACCTCCAGGACTAGTCCCCATTACAAATGTTGGTCACCATATAGTCCATATAGTCCATCACATACCACATATCACATATCACTGGGCCATCATTTTGTTCCAAGGGAATGAGGCTTGTGTTTCTTCCCTATTAATATCACTATAAGGATAGTTTGAATTTCATTTTTTCAGTAAGATCTGACATCTCTACATACTCCCAAGTAAATCCCATCCTTGCCTTAGATAATCCACATATGCCTGAAATTCAAAGCAGAGAAAATATTGGATTCAAACAAAGCAAGTAAAAGAAGGTGTTTTTCAAGCTAAGGCAGCATCATACACCACCCACCATGGCCATGGGATATTTCTGGAAACTGGAGGACCCACAGCTACATTTGCTGTGAAACTTAAGAAAACCTGGCTCCCTCTAGAAACTGCCAGCCGGTCTTTCTGCTAATTAGAGTTGGAAACATTCCTAGTACACAGGTCTTGGTTTCCCTCTTTTCCACAGCCTATATATGGTCCTGATTGGAGAGAGAACACAAAGATACTGGAAACACATGCATATTATAAACGTTTTGAATAAACTCTATGCCTCTCTGACCTTCACTTTCTTCTTCTGTGATTAGTTGATCTCAATCTTGGCTGCATCTAAGATCATCTGGGAGCTTTAAAATAATGCAGATGCTCAAGCCCTCTCCTGACCAATGAAATCAGAACCTCTGAAGGTGGGGCTGGAATATGGGTATTCTTCAAAAGCTCCCCGATAATTCTAATAGGACACTAGCACTGGACTACATGAGAGTTGTAGTTATTTCCACCTCTAATATTCATTGTATGATCCTTTTCTAAAAGTTTGACCATAAGGCAATTAAGTTGGCTCCCCATGCTTCTCATGAAAGCCATCTAAATGCTAATGTTTCCCCTTGTGTGACAAATAAAATCTAGGCCAGCCTTGTGGCCAGACCAAGTCAGAGTATGGTTTTGGGAATTTTTCTAGTGCTAAATATCTGGGAAACAAGGATGACATCTAAGACCAGGGGAGTTAGTCATTTAAAAGCTTCCAGGGCTGAAAGAGGAAAAATGGCGGTGGAACAGAGGGATGCGATCTGAATCTGGTCCCAGGGCAGAAGGAGGAAGCAGCTGAGGGTCGCACAGATGTGTTTATCGGTGAGTAGGGGGACAACTGTGCTCTGGGAGAAGATAGGGGACTACTGGACTGGCCTCCCCTGCCTGAGCAGCCCCAGTACTGCTGGGTTCTCTGCTGAGCCACTGGCGCGGAGGCAGACCACACCATCTTGAAGGGGAAGGATCTGAAAATATACAGCTGCAATACCCACTGGACGGCTGAGACTCCCAGAGCACCGGCGCCCAGTTGGCGTGGACACGCAGATTCTGAGGAGCTCTGTGCTCCAGCACAGAAAGGTCAGATTTCCCCTGGGGTTACTTTGGGTATGAGACCAAGGGAGCTGGCAGAACCGAAAGATCTACGCCTTGGAACTCAAAGCCGGGAGATCTGTGCCTGAAATAAAATCTGTGGCTGTTGGAACTGGTAAACGTGGAAGAGGGCCCTTGGAGCTGGTGGCAGAGGGAATTCCTGGAGGGCCACCCATTTGGACCTGACAGAGGAGGGAAACCCGGAAGAGTTTGGGAGGGTCCTGACTGCTAAACCAGCAGTCACCATTAGAGAGGCAGCTCTGGAGCATCCCACCCCCACAAATCAGTATTGAATACCACAGGGACAGTGAGATTTTAGTTCAGGCTAGAGAGAACCAATAGACCCAGAGGTCAATCTAGAAACACTGCCATCCAGGGGCCAAATCACAAATTGACTCTTGTGTGACACAAGGAATTGATTTTATTTTCTCTTTATTCTATTTTGGAATTAGTGTTCTACAGTCTATTTTCATCTACCCTTTAGTATCTTTTACTCTTCGTGAACTTCACCTTTATACTACCACTCTCTTGCTAACATTTCCCTATTTAGTGCCTTGTTTCCCTTACACCTTTCTCGCTTTAGATTTTCCTTATTCTTTCTTTGTACCCCCTGTTAATATTTCACCCCTCTTATATACCTAATCTCCAACCACCTACTCCAAGTCCATATATACCTCTTGCTTCTCTGACTTCACTATCCTAAATTGTTTTTATCTCTGTCCTGTTGTTGTTGTTTACTTGACTGTTGATTATATCAATTTTTAATGCAGGTTTGTGAGACTGATTTGCTTATTCTTTTATTTTGATTTGTTTTGTAGGGGGTTTTTTGGTGTTGTTTCTTATTTTGTTGTCCTCATTTGCATTGTTTTATCAATAGATTTTTGCTTCTGTTTTCCCTCACCTCCCTTGATATTAGTAGTTGTATGTAGTTTGTATCAATCTCCAGGTACGTGTTGCTGGTATTTGTTCGGATTAGTGGCCGTCCTATAGGAGTTTTCACTCCACATTTATAGTTTATTCCCCCCCTTTTTTTTTTTTCCTTCTTCCCCTTTTCCCATTATGATCTTGGCATTCCTGTCTGTCTTTTTGTGAGTGTGTGTGGGAGGGGGGGGATTCTCTTTCTTTTTGTGTGTGTGTGGGTGTGTGATTGTCTGTGTGTGTGGGGGGGGGGGGATTCTCTTTCTTTTTTCTGACCTATCACCGTATTTGCCTTTCTCTGGTGATCACCCTTATTTGGAGTTACCAATACTGTGACTACATTCCTGTTCAGTGCCTAGTGCATTGCACCTGGTTGTGTTGTATTTTGTGCCTTTAAATCAACACAGGAGAGTGAGAACTACATAACCAGATACACAGAGAGGAGAGACCATGGGGAGACAAATAAACAGCCCACATATGAAAGAAAAACAAGCCTCACCAGAAAAGAAGGTAAACGAAATGGAAGTTAACAACCTATCAGAGAAAGACTTCGGAGAAATGGTCATGAGGTTGCTGAAAAGAATGGAAGACAAATTTGACAATATGACTGACAACCAAAAGGAATTGAAGAAGAACCAAGAGGAAAGGAGGAAGACCCAAGAAGAAATGAAGAAGAGCCAAAGAAAAATGAAGAAGACCTAAGAAGAAATGAAAAGTGACATTGCTGAAGTAAAGAACTCAATAGAAAGTATTAAGAGTAGACTAGAAGAAGCAGAGGACCACATCAGTGAGAGAGAAGAAAAGGAAGGAAAAAATACCCAAGTAGAGCAGCTTCTAGAAAAAAAAATTAAAAAGCAGGAGGAGAGCCTAAGGGAACTTTGGGAAAACATGAAACAAAACAATATTTGTATAATTGGGCTTACAGCAGGACAGGAAACTGAGCAAGAAATAGAAAACCTCTTGGGAGAAATAATGACAGAAAACTTCCTGATGTAGGAAAGAAAAAACCCACACAAATCCAAGAAGCTCACAGAGTCCCAAGCAAAATGAACCCCAAAAGACCTACAACAAGGCACATTATAATTAAATTGGCAACCACCAACGACAAAGTAAGAATCTTAAAAGCTGCCAGAGAGAGACAGAAAGTCACCTACAAAGGAACCACCATCAGATTAGCAAGTGATTTCTCAACAGAAACTTATCAGGCCAGAAGGGATTGGAATGAAATATACAAAGTTATGCAAAGAAAGGGTCTGAATCCTAGAATACTGTACCAGGTAAAGCTATCAATGAAAATTGAAGGTCAAATCAGGAGCTTCACAGACAAAAAAGCACTAAGGGAATTCATAACCACCACAGCAGCAATGCAACAAATGCTAAAAGGCCTGCAGTAAAAAGAAATAGGAAGCGAAGAAGGAACACAAGGGTAACAAAAATGGCAACATGTAAGTACCTATCAATAATAACTTTAAATGTAAATGGGTTGAATGCTCTAATCAAAAGACATAGGGTAATAGACTGGATAAGAAAACATGAACCATGTATCTGCTGTCTACAAGAAACCCACCTCCAAAAAAAAGACGCACACAGACTGAGGGTGAAAGGATGGAAAAAGTTTCTTCAGGCAAATGGAAATGGAAAAAAGTAAGGTAGCAACACTTATATCTGACAAATTAGATCTCAAAGTGAAGGACATAACAAGAGAGAAAGAAGGCCACTTCATGATACTAAAGGGAGCAACCCAACAAGAAGAAATAACTCTGGTAAACATATACACACCAAATACAGGAGCACCCAAATACATAAAAAAAAAACTCCTAGAGGATATCCAGGGAGAAATATACAGCAAGACAATCATAGTAGGAGAATTTAATACACCACTATCACCATTGGACAAATCCTCTAAACAAAAAATAAAATAAAATCAATAAAGAAACATCAATCCTAATTGACTCACTAGACCAGATAGAATTAAATGATATCTTCAGATCATTTCACCCCAAAGCCACAAAATATACTTTCTTTTCAAGTGCCCATGGGTCATTCTCAAAGATAGACCATGTGTTGGGTCATAGGCAAAGTCTCTCCAAATACAAGAAGATAGAAATCATATCAAGCATATTCTCGGATCACAGCGGCATAAAGTTGGAAATCAACTACAATAGAAACAATTCAAATAAATCAAACACATGGAGACTAAACAGCATGCTATTAAACAATGACTGGGTTACTAGAGAGATCAAGGAGGAGATAGAAAATAACATGGAAACAAATTTCAACGACAGCACAACAATCCAAAATCTATGGGACACAGTGAAAGCAGTTCTGAGAGGGAAGTCCATAACTCTACAATCCTATTGCAAAAAACAAGAAGCAGCAGCAATAAATTATCTAACCCAACAACTCAAAGAGTTAGAAAGAAAGCAACAAGAAAAGCCCAGTGTAAGCAGAAGGAAGGAAATAGTAAAGATCAGAGCAGAAATAAATGACATAGAGACCAAAGAAACAATACAGAAGATCAACAAAACCAACAACTGGTTCTTTGAAAGGATAAACAAGATTGATGAACCTCTAGCCAGACTCACCAAGAAGCAAAGAGAGAGGACCCTAATAAATAAAATCAGCAATGAAAGAGGTGAAATAACAACAGACACCATTGAAATACAAAGGACTGTTAAAAAATACTATAAACAACTCTACTCCAAAAAACTGGACCACCTTAACCTCCTGTGACACCATAATACTCTTACATGATATTATTCTACAATGTCATTATAATATTTGATATTTGACAACAGCATATTATTGAATTATCCCAAATAAACTTACAAACTAATTCTTTTAATGTTGGGCAGCAATTTAAAAAAGGATAGGAAAGGAATTAATCCCTTCCCGAAGGAATTAAGGCACTGGAAGGCACTTGAGCATTCTATATTGGCCCCTCTTGCCCTTTTTTGCCAAGAGGGACCCTTTTCTTACAATCCAAATACACACAGCTGTTGCCTTTGCTTTCAGATCAAGCTGTGGCTGAAGCTTCTGGGTGGCTGGCACCATGGATCTGTCTCTTGACCAATGGTGTGAGCTGAGCCCTCTCTGGAGAAGAAACCTGTGTCCCCTGAGATATGTGATCAGTAACGGGACCCCGCCAGCAGGTGAGGGGACCCCAAGGCAGGTGCTGTACGTGGAGGCCACAGGGGCATAGAATATAAAGGAGACAGAACTGAACCTCACATCACCCTGTTTGGCCCCGGAGGATGGCTGGTTAGCCAGAGACGGATAAGATTCCTCAGGGAAGGAACAACCTAAGACAGGCACAGTCGCAGAGGGGCCAACAGGAGAGAGGTAAAAAGTCAACAGAGGTGGGGCACAGACCCTCACCCAAAAACCTTACAGGGGCTTGAACTCTCACCCCTGCTGAGGGAGGTCTCCTTCCCCCATGGCTGCTACGCCTCCCACGCACAACTCAGACCAGGACCCAGGTGTCAGACAGATACTCGACCAGCAATAGCTGCTCAATATCTAAATTCAGTCTATTATCAGGAATGCTCAAGACCTACTCAAGAATGCAAATATTCCTCTCCACTAATATTTACAGGGTAAACTAAGATTTCTGCTTGAGTATTAAAATTGGCAGTAAAATAGTAATCAAGTTTTCAGATTAATTTAAATTGGACAAGTGAAATAAGTGAATACTCAAGAAAATTTAAGAGTACTGGACAAAAAGCTGTTCCTAAAATATTAACTAAAATATCTATTAGTAGTTCATCGCACTGTAAAATTGCCTAACAACCAAAGAACCTAAAGCAGTCATATTTGTGTGCAAAAATGAAATTTAGAGTTACCAAGACTACAATATAAAATTTCCAAAAGCCCCTATTAATCAAAAGGGGGGGCAGTGGGGTAATACCATGTAAGGAAAAATATCCTGTAAGTAAAATATATCTAGAAAATTCTTACTCCAGAAAAGTAACTTCCGTTTATAAAGCCAACAGCAAGACATCCATGGAAAAATGCACATGGTGTCAAAATAAGCCAAAGGAAAATCATTTAGACAAAAATAAAAAGAATCCCAAGTCTATTTTGCAGAGAGGATCCCTTTGTTAACTTTTGGTCGAGAATGTGTTTGTGTGTTTTCAGAGAACAACTCCAAGACCATGTGGGTTCCTGCGACAGTGAGGAACTGACGGTTCTGTTACAGTCATGAGGACGGTCCACAGATGGGGGACACTGATGATACCTTGTCATGTTAGCAGTCGGTGGCTGTGTGTGGCTGCAGGAGGCCCAGGATCCAACCAGAGAGGATGGATCTTGCATTGCCACGATGTGTCCACCATCTGGATACCATTGCTGACATGTACACATAAAGAACTATTTGACATTGAAACTGGGACTCAGAACAGTTGGACATTGAAACTGAGACTCAAACATTTTCTGTTCTTATACATTTATTTCTAGTATGCAGAGGCAAGATATTTTTGAAGAAAAGAAACAGGGGAGAGTGATTGATATAGAGGCTGGGAGACATTGAACAGCTGTCAAGCTACAGGGGAAAGGCTGGGGTGGATGGGAGGCAGTTGCTGGGGGAGATCAGTAGAAGGACCTGTATGCATGCATATGAGCATAACCAATGAATGAAAGACACTGGGGCAGGGAGGGGGGCAGGTGGGGATATGTGCTGGGGGGTAGGGGAGTCTGGGGGAAGAATAATGGGGGGGAAAGGAAAACATATGTACTACTATTAAATATAAGTTATACTGCAAATATATATATGAATGAAATAACCTAAAATAATAAAAGCTTCCAGGGCTAAGCAAGAAACATTACATGTGTGAATGAGGCCAGCTATCACAGTGAAGATAGGCATGGTGTGTGAAACTAAAAATGTGTGCCCTGGTTGCAGGCAGTCTAGCAAGCTCTCTCTCTCCTTCCTTTCTTCCTTTCCTTTTCCTTTCTCTTTTTTTCTCTCCCCATCCCCTCTTTCTTTTGATCACAAATATAACATTGGCAGAATGAAATATTAACCTGCTTGTCTATTTCACCTGTGAGTCCCCTGTCTGAGACCCCTGTCCAAGACATTCTGATAGATTAGAAAAGAAGTGGAAATATTACAAAAGCATCTGCTCATTTCTAGACCTCCAAACGACACCATATATTCCATGTTCTATGTTGGCAGTGGACAATGAAATCAACAGTTAGTCAACAAACCTGCTCCAAACCCACCCAAACTCCTTTTCTTCAAGCATTGCCATGGTGCTACAAATTTGGCTCCAAATCTCAAATTAAATATCTGCTTAGAGTCCTTTGGTTTCTATGTGCCTTCTGATTTTCCTCTTGGGCTTATTGTAACTCCTTCCCACATAGAATTATGAGAAGCAAACTCATCTGATGATAGCATGGTCTGTAATTTCAGGAAAAAAGAGACTCTCCAATATTTCCAACTCTGGCAGACCTTACCAACCAGCTGTCCCCTAACTCAGGGCTTCTAGTTTCAGCATTATTGATATTTTGGGCCAGATAATTCCTTTTGAGGGGGAGCTGTACTATGCACTGAAGGATGTTTAAAACAGCATCTCTGACCTCTAGCTTCTAAATGCCAGTAGCAATCCTTCCCAGAGTGGTGTCAATCAAAAATATCTTCCAATATTGCCAAGTTGTCTCCTGGGGGACAAAAATATCCCTGGGTGAAAACCCACAGCTCTAACTGCCCACAGAGTCCCAGTGCCTGTATAGAAAACCGTACAGTAAGCTCCACCGGTTTGGGACATAGCCAGCATAATATCCAAGCTTCCCGAAGAAGGGCCCCCGCTGAACAGAAACAAGCTTCAGTAAGATCAGCTGTGTCAGTTCCATTTAATTGTAAATTTGGACAGGCTCTGCGGAGTGAAGTGCAGAATGCTTCTTGCCTTGGGCAATAATATAATATCAGAATAAAAGCAACCTGAGAGGCTTTTGTTTTTGTGGAAGTGCGTGCATAGGCAAATCTCTGCTCATCAGATTGTTGGGAATTAATGTGAAAGCTATAAATACAGTCTTTCTTTTTTGGATTGGCTTTGATCTATTGTTATCCCTCCCTTTTTAGAATCCTTTAAAGCCCATTTTCATTCAGATTCTTCATCAGTGAAGCAGGCAGGCTTCAATAATTCCACTCAAAAGCCTTGGTCGCTTTCTGCACATGAGCCATAAGTCAATCAGCTGAACAGCTCTCTCTCCTTAATGGCTATTTCTTTAATTCCCTGGAAGAATAGAAGATGGATGGACTAGGTTGAGGTAACTAGGACAGGCATGTAATGTGAAGAGAACATGTTTAACTGACATTTTCTTCCTGTGTTAAGGATATTGAATATTTGTGATAGAATCACCACAATCACAAATCTAGCATGCCCTGGAGGAAAAGGCACAAAAGAGAAGTGAGTCCACCTGTGGTGAGGGGCATGCTCCATATGCTTGCCTCCAGGTGGGTCATTTATAATTGAATTCTCTAACTGCAGCCTGCATTTCAGCAGTTTCTAAAATCCACATGTGAAAGATGACAAGAGCATCTATTGTCACAGGGCAGACATGAATCCAAAGTAACTGAGCATTAGTGTGTCAGATGGTTATGGAAAGAAAAGAAAGGCCCCTCCCCCAAAACAATCTTGCCTCTCACTTGCTTTGCATTGTGAACCCCTCTGAGACCCAGCTTCCTCATATTTAAAGTGACACAACTATATTTCCTTCAAAAGGTCATCAAAAGTTTAGAAATCTATGGCAAGCGCCTGGCATAAGTCCTGGGCCATGGAGGTGCTCCTACTCATCATCACCCTTGTCATTGTCACTATCATCACCATCATCATCATGATTGTAATCATCATTTCTTCTTAGAGAGATGAAAGAATAGGTGGATATGTGCTGTACTCTTCACTTGTGACAAACAGAACTCTAGTTATTCATTCCATGGGATGTTGGAAATAGGAGAGAAAGAACTTTCTAAAGGTTTCTTATTTTTTGGAGAAAAGTTGGAAATTTCCCAGAGCTCCAGGTCCTTGCAGACTTTTCATGACTGATTGGAAAGAGTAGCTTCAGGAATATTAAGTTGAAAGATCCAGAAGACCAAGGAGACAGAACTGAACCTCACATGACCCTGCTTGTCCCCGGAGGATGACTGGTTAGCCAGAGATGGGTAAGATTCCTCAGGGAAGGAACAACCTAAGACAGGCACAGTTGCAGAAGGGCCATCAGGAGAGAACTTGAAGGTCAACAGAGGTTGGGCACAGACCCTCAACACCCTAACCTTGCAGGGGCCTGAACTCTCACCCCTTCTGAAGGAGGTCTCCTACTCCCATGGCTGCTTTGCCTTCCATCCCCAGCTCAGATCGGGACCCAGGTTACAGACAGAGACTTGGCCAGCAACAGCAGCCCTATATCTAAATCCAGTCTAGCACCAGGAATGCTCAGGGCCTACTCAAGAATGCAAATAATCCTTCCCACTAATATTTACAGGGTAAACTAAGATTATTGTTTGATTTTAAATTTGACAATGAAATAGTAATCAAGTTCAGATTAATTTAAATGGGCCAATTGAAATAAGGGAATACTCAAGAAAGTTTAAGTGTACTGGACAAAAAGCTGTTCCTAAAATATTAACTAAAATTTCTATTAGTAGTTCATCTCATCGTAACGTTGCCTAACATGCAAAGAACCTAAGGCAGTCACACTTTTGTGCAAAAATTAAAATTTAAAGTTACCAAGACTGCAACATAAGATTTCCAAAAGCCTCCATTAATTAAAAAAAAGGGGGGGGGAGTGGGGTAATATCATGTAAGGAAAAATATCCTGTAAGTAAATTACACCTAGAAAGTTCTTACTTCAGAAAATCAATTTCCATTTGTAATGCTAACAGCAGGTCACCCATGAAAAACACACATGATGTCAAAATAAACCAAAGGAAAATCATTTGGGCAAAAATAAAAAGAATCCCAAGTCTAATTTACAGAAAAAGTTTCTTTATTAACTTTTGGTCAAGAATATGTTTGTATATTTTCAGAAAACAACTCCAACACCATATGGATTTCTGCAACAGAGAAGAACTGACAGGTCTGTTCCAAACACGAAGACAGTCTAGAGATGCAGGATGCTGATGACACCTTGCCATGCTAGCAGCAGCTGTGCATCGCTGCAGGTTGCCCAAGACCAAACCAGAGAGGGTGGGATCTGGATCACCACCACTTGTCCACCATTCAGATATCATTGCTGACATGTACACATAAGGAACTATTTGACATTGAAACTGGGACTCAGAACTGTTGGACATTGAAACTGAGACTCAAACATTTTTTGTTCTGAGGAAGGAACCAAGATGGTGGCATAGGTAAACACTTATCTTGGTGCCCCACACAACAATTTCAAATCTACAACTTAATGACAGAACAAACATCATCCAGAATCACCGGAAAGCTGGATGAGTGAAAATTCCACAAATAAAAGTAAAGATAGGACACTATGACTCAGAGGAGTGGTGGAGGGCAGAGTTGAGAATATGCACCAGGTCACAGGTTTAGAGCCGTGCACATGCGCGAGTGGGTAGGGTGGGCAGCTGCAAACTGGGCTGATTTTCTCGAATGGGGAGGGAGACAAAGGCACCCCACTTCACTGATTCCCCAGTTCTGGGCGAGGCAGGTATCCCACACTCATATGGGGTGAAACTGGACAGTAAGGAAGCATGCTCAAACTCGGGCGCTGTAGAGGTCTGTGAGCTTGTGGAGAGGGTGTATAAACTTGGGAACAGCAGAATCACATGAGCGTGCAGAGAGGACTCGTGACTTGCTCTCTCATTTTGGAAACCACCAGACTGCATTGTTTTACACCCCTGAGTGAGACTTTTGGTGTGCAGACTCATTTGGGAAGAGGCTATGTCTGGCAGCGGGTAGAGCTCAGCAGTAGCTTTCTCTCAGAGGTGCATGCAGCCATTACCACCAGGCACAGAGACCTAGGTGCCACATAGGGCAGAGCTGATGGGAAATCAAGGCTGCCTGCTCAGCCCAGAGACTCCACCCATCCAACCTGAGCACAGCTGACCCTCACAGCCGATTGGCCAGGAGGTCAAACCTTTCTAGTGCTAACAACAATAATCTAAGCTTAACTTCCACAAGACTATGCAACCCATAAAGGGCTGCACCGGAGTATGCACCTCAGGTAACTGGGGAGGCTGAGCCACTGCCCCTTAGAGGACATCTACCACACAAAGCTAATCAACCAACTCAGGGAAGCAGCCACAATGCAGAGACATGGAAAGGAATCACATGTGAAAGAAATGGAGGGAAAAAAACGACTGGACATAGAGGTCAAAACCATGGTTATAAGGTTTTTCAAGAGGCTCCTAGAAAAGGCCAATGAACTTAATTAGACCTTCCAGAAAATAAACAAGACCTACGAGGAAATGAAGGAGACCTACGTGGGTATGAATGAGACCCTCAAGGATATGAATGAGACCCTTGAGGATATAAAAAAAGGACCAACTAGAAATTAAGCATACACTAACTGAAATAAAAAATATTATACAATGACCTAAAAGCAGTCTAGAGGACCACAAGAACCAAGTCAAAGATTTAAAATCCAAAGAGGCAAAATCCACTCAGCTGGAAAAGCAAGAAGCCAAAAGAATCCAAAAAAATTGAAAATAGTGTAAGAAGCCTCTGGGAGAACTTCAAGCATACCAACTTCAGAATTATAGGGGTGCCAGAAAAAGAGAGAGAGCAAGATAATGAAAACCTATTTGAAGAAATAGTGACCGAAAACTTCCTCCACCTGGTGAAAGAAATTGACTTAAAAGTCCAGGAAGCACACAGAACCCCAAACTATAGGAATCCAAAGAGAATCACACCAAAACACATCATAATTAAAATGCCAAGAGCAAAAGACAAAGAGAGAATATTAAAAGCAGCAAGAGAAAAACAGTTAGTTACCTATAAGAGAACTATGCAGGCCAGACAGGAGTGGCAAGAAATATTCAAAGTGATGAATAGCAAGAATCTACAACCAAGATTACTCTACCCAGCAAAGCTATCATTCAGAATTGAAGGTCAGATGAAGTGCTTCGCAGATAAGAAAAAGCTAAAGGAGTTCATCACTGCCAAACCAATATTATATGAAATGCTGAGAGATATTCTTTAATAAGAGGAAGAAGAAAAAGGTAGAAATAAAAATTATGAACAACAAATACACATCTATCAACAAATGAATCTGAAAATCAAGTGAATTAAAAATCTGATGAACAGGATAAACTGGTGAATATAACAGACTCATGGGCATAGAGAGGGAATGGGCTGACAATTCTTGGGGATAAAAGGGGAGTGGGAGGTGCAGCAAGAGACTGGATAAAAATCATGCATCTATGGAAGAGGACAGCAGGGGTGAGGTAAGGGCCGAGGGTGGGATGGGTACTGGGTGGAGGGGAGCTATAGGGGGAAAAGAGGGGGAACAATGTAATTAATAAACTTAACATTAAAGATGAAAATATTAAAAAAACACTTTTGTTCTTTTGTTTATTTCTAGTATGTAGATATAAGGTTTTTTTAAAGGAAAGAAAGAGGAAATATAGATACAGAGGCAAAGAAGCATTGAACAGACTCTCAAACTACAGTGGGAAGGCAGGGGTGGGTGGGGGGCAGAGACTGTAGGAGATCAACCAAAGAACTTGTGTGCATGCATGTGGGCATAAACAATGAATATAAGATGCTGGGGCATAGGGGGCAGGTGAGGGCAGGTGCTGGGGGATGGGGGAGGCCAGGGGAAGTTCAGTGGGGGAGGGGGGAGGGAAACATATATACTACTATTTGTAATACTTTGGAATATATATATAGAAAGAAAGGTCCAGAAGGCTATACAAATTGAGTGTATGCTTCCCTGCCTTTTCTTTCTTGAAGAGCCTGGGCTGTGAATTCATGGAAATTGAAGAACTGCATGTCGAAAAACATCCTCTCCACTCCAAACCTGAATACCAGGTGGTTTAGTAAAACAGTGTGGATTAGTGGCTAGGCCATGGATAATGAAGACACGTGCACATGAAATCAAATTCTGATTTTCCCATTTAATATTGGTAGGATCCTTGCCATCTCTAAGCCTCAATGTCCTATTCTGAAAATATGGGTGGGATAACTTGTCTGGTTCATTTCCTGCAAGGATGGGTGACAAATTCATAGAGAGGAGGATTGTGGTCAGTGGAAGGAGCCCATAAAGTAAAAATAACTCTTAAAACTGGAGGTCACATCCTGCTAGTGTGGCTCAGTGGTTGAGTTTCGACCTATGAACCAGGAGGTCATGGTTCAATCAGGGCACATGACCTGGTTTTGGGTTCCATCCTCAGTAGGGGGCATACAGGATCAATGATTCTCTCTCATTATTGATGATTCTCTCTTCCTCTCTGAAATCAGTACAACTATATTTAAAACAAAAACAAAACTAGAGGTTGTGAGATGCTGAGGCCAAGGCAACTGTTTTGCCTAGCTGAGAGGTGAATACCAATGAGGGAGGAGTCTTTCCTTCTCCTCTTCTCAAGGGAGTGGCTATACTATGTAAGGCTGGAAGGAGCACTAGATGAAGGACATGACCTTGAGACACAGCTGCTCCCAGGCACAAAGGATCAGTCAGAGGCAAAATGGCAGAGGCGTCAGAAATGCTTTCGTACTCTGGAGGAGAGCCACGATCGACCCTCTGCGAGCTCACAAAAGACAATCCAAGAGGCCCCTGGACCAGAATGAAGGATTAGGAGGCGGGGGTGTGGCTCCAGAGATTTTTGTTAATTGGGATCAAGTCAGAAACTGTTGCTTGTCTAATGTGACCCTTTGATATTTCCAGCTAAGGTGCCACAGGAAACAAGGGATTTACAATCTGCTCATCCTTTCAACTAACAGGAAACAATGCAATATTAGGTTTGTGGGAAAGGCAGCAGCTGTCAAAGAGCCTTCTTGGGTCAGGAGTCCAGTTCCTAGACCAGCTCTGCCCTACATATGAGGCTGTGGATGTTGAACGAGACTTTGCGGATTTGATTCTCAGCCATAAAAATCAGTGGTTAACTTGTTATAGACTCCTCAGCTGTAAGATCAAGTTGTTGAATTTGGTAGCGATTCTGCTGAGGCCCTGGGAACCAGGGTCTGAGGTTCCTGCGATGTACCTGAGTGGACAGGGAACAACTGCCCCTCCTGCAGTCAGCATATCTCTGGAATGGAGGGAAATCTCCCCACACTAAACCTAGCCATTAGCCCAGTGCACTCAATACATCAATTAATTCTGTCACATAATCCAGCATCCTCTGTCTTCTCAACTATGCACAGCTAACCTAAAGATCTTCCAAAAGGATCCTGGAGAAATACAGTTTAAACCAAAAAATGACAGATACACCCTTTTCTTCTTACAGTGAGACAGACAGTTCTCCAGCTCTAGGATATGGACTTGAATGGCTCACCAAAGGCTCCAGTTAGTCGTGCAGGAAATAAAAGTGAAAACAACTCCACTTTGCAGAAACTTTAGAGACTTTTCTTTGGAGCGTGTATGTATGTGGAATTTTAAGCACACATCTGTGCTTTCTGTGTGTGAAATAAATTGGGATCTTGACCACAAAAAATGAAGAAGCCTAATCTAATTGGAAGACTGTAAGCAGGCAAATGAATGCATGGGAACATCTGGGGACCCGTGTGATCCTATTGCTGAATACCCCAGAGAGAGGGATGATGCTTTTATTTCATGGCAGGAGGGGTCCTTGAGAAACTCCAAGAGCTGGCTTCCAGCTTTGAAATGATGAGACTATAGGTTGGTGACACTGTGACCTGTAAAAATTGCTTGATGGAAACAGAAATACACCCTGACAGGTTCACAAATAATTATAATAGAAGTTACCCAAGCTATTCCTTATATTTTAAATTAAAATATTTTTATTGGTTTTTAGAGAGAGGGAGGAAGTGAGAGTAAGAAACATCTAGACGAGAGCAAAACATCTATTTGGCTGCCTCTTGCATGTCCCCTACCAGAGATAGAGCCTACTGGGAATTGAACCAGCAACTATTCAGTGCACAGGATGATGCCCAACCAACTGAGCCACTCTAATTAGGGCCCAGCTACTCATTATTGAGCACCTACCATGTGCCAGGAAATGTTAATTGGAGCTCTCTTTCTCTTTCTCTCCCTGTTCTTCCTACCTCTCTCTCTATAGATAGAAATATAATTTTACACAAAAGATTAATTATTAGCATATTATAACCATTTTTAGATGAGGTCATTGAGGTTCAAAGAGGTTAAGCTGACCTTGATAACCAGCTAAAAGGTGGAAAAGTTGGCATTTAAACCCTGATCAGCCCAACTCCAAAGAATTTTCCACCATTTCATCATTTATGAGGAAGCATTAGATATAGGTATATTTGCAGAAACAAAAAGTGATAAACAGTCATATTCACAGTGGCTTAATCAGTGTAGTGTCTGTTTAATGGTTGCTAGAAAAATTCCCCAAAGAAAAGAAAACCTGGTGGCAATTTTCTATGATGATTCAATATAACACAAAACAGCACTATGTCTAGACTATGAGGTATGAGGTTGGTCAGGGCATTTCCCACCAGGAGTCCTTTAGGATTTGCTACTCAAATTGTGGTTCATGGACCAGTGGTGTTGCTATCACTTGGGAGCTTATAAGAATTTCAAGCTTTGTCCTGGAGCTACTGGACTAGAATCTGCCTTTTAACAATGTTCAGCAGTGACTTTTATTTATATTACAACTTTGAGAAATTCTGATATAAGACACCAAAGTAAGAATAATATAGATTGTTTTCAAAACTACAGACACCCCAAAATCTAGGCTTGTGGATTTCTGTGATTTATAATGAGTTTAAAAACATTTGCCTTTAAAAGCAACATGGTGCATAATTGTATGACAACATGAATTGAACACTATCTCATGCACTGTACAGAGCACTTTATATTTATTATTTTATTGAATTCTAAAAGTTGGCCAAGCATGGCCCTCATTTTGTAGAGTAGAAACTGACATTTATAGAGATCAATGAACACATTCAGTCACTTAGCTCGCAAGTGGTGGTTCTGGTATATGAATCCTGGTAGTGTGATACCAGGGCTTATACTCTTGAGTAGATTAGTATACTATGCTGTCTCTCCAGCTCAAACAAGAAAACATCCAGCAGAGTTCAATGGAGCATTGTGCTTCAAGGAAGTTAGCCAGAGCTCCAGTCTTCAATAGTAGCCTCACTATAACCAAGGCACACACCTATCAGTCTGCAGAAGGTAACTTAATAGTAAATAAATGACAATATGTAGATGAATTAAAAAGTAAATTAAGTACAGTGATCAAGCAGTGTCAATAATAATTGAACATGATTTCCCTCCAGTTATGTTACACTGATGCAGACACAACCTCACTTGTGGTACACGCTTGCCCAGTGATGTTTAACCGCGGTCAAATCAGAAGATTGACAAAGCCAAATAGAGGAGCCTTTTCCAAAACAACTTGCCTGTACGCCTTAACAATGTCAAATTCATGAAAGGAACACTGGCCGGGAAAAAGGCAGGGAAACTGTTATGGATTAATGGAGACTAAATAACATGCCAATATACTATATAACCTTTAGTGAATCCTGAATAGGGTGAATGGTGGTAGAGACAACTATAAAAGTAATTATTATGATAATTGGAGATATATGAATATGTATTCCAGCTCTATTAAAGAATTGTATTGGTATTAAGTTGACTGGTACCATTGTATTGTGATGTATAGGATAAAGTCCTTGTTTTTAGGACATGATACTGAAGGGTTTAGGATTGAGAAGTCATTTATATTCAAACCTTCCTCTTACAGAATTCAGAGAAAAGAGAGGAGCAAGATAAGTCAGATGTGATAAAATATTGACAATTTGAAAATTTAGATGAAATAAACATGGGTGTTCATTGTCTTACTCTTTCAACTTTTCTATATGTTTGAAACCTCAAAATTAATATTTAGGAGAAAATGAATTAGTGCTAATTCAATGTTGTTTCAATAAAATAATGCCACTCAAGTAAGACAGAAAGGGTTGTTTGTGGTGGGGGATAGGATGTAGGAATGAGGGGCTGCAGAGAAAGTTATACTTGAAATACTAGGAATTACCAGCAACTGAGGTAGCCAAAGGTAGGTGGCCTACTGTTTAATATTGTTATCTTGAAAGCAGAAAAAAGGAAGTAGGAATTGCAATGTACAGAGAGATCATTGTAATGTAATTTGGCAACCCTGCTTCGCCATCACCAATCAATAGTTGACACCAGAGTCCCAGATTCCACTCCAGTTGACCATTTTGAACCAGTATCCCCAAGCATCCTCTTGCCTGAATCTAGAAAAGTTCAGGGGAGCTCATAGGGGCCGCCCACCCACCTTCTTTGTTAAGGGGTTAGCCCTCTCAGTCATGTTTGTCCCACCTTACCCTCACCCTTAGTCACAGGTGACTGAAGTAAAATTAGACACTTGAACTAATCTGGACCTTGTTTGAGATTCTCTTAGGAATTTCAAACAAGAAGAAAGTGAATTATATGGAGAATCTGAGCTGAAGAACTATGTAGGAGCAAAGGAAACCATAGCCAAAGCAAGGTGACATCATGAAGGAGTAGAAACTATAAATGTGCAGAGACATGTAGTCACATGCAAAGAAAAGACAGAAGTTTGTGTGGAGAAAACCAGAGGTGAAAGACCCTAGTCCCTAGAGAGTCAGAACAGCATAGGAGCTACCTAATCTTAAGGTTTCTCAACTCCTAGCTCCATTTCCCACTAAGTATGGCTTCCTCCCTATACCACCTCTTCTTTGCTTCCCTGAAGTAATTGTGTAAGTTTCAGTTCCTTGAATTGTGCTCATTTTCCTGCTGAATGTGAGTTGCTCTCTCTCCCCCTTTGGCTAGGATCTCCTCATACCACCACCTCCTCATTCAATAGGCAACATCCTCAAGCCCCAAACTATTCATTCCATTCCCCCCTCATTCCAACCAATCCATGTTTCTAAGCCAGCCCTGCACCTGGGCTTACTTGAATGGAAACATGATTGATTTTACTACTCCTTTTGTTAATGCATGGATTGCAGGGCTACCTGTTCTATGTCTAGTACACTGATTGCCTTGAGGACACTAGACATTTAGGTCCAGGGGATATACCACTTATATTTTTATTATAAAAGTAATATATGTTCGTAATAGAATTCTTGGGGAAAACAGAGAAGACAAAAAGAAGAAAAATAATTTATAATTCTATCATCAGAGATAAATCCTATTAATACTTGGGCTTATTTCCTTTCAGACTTAACATAATTCAGATTACATAGCAAATATGCTTTTTAACCCTGATTTCCATTACATGAAAATAATTTACCTATATTTTAAAAGTAGCTCAGTGATGGAGGGTCGACCTATGAACCAGGATATCATGGTTCAATTCCTAGTCAGGGCATATGCCCAGGTTGCAGGCTCAATCTCCAGGCGGAAGCATTCAGGAGACAGCTAGTCAATGATTGTCTCTCAATATGGATATTTCTATCTCTCCTTCCCTCTTCCTTCCTCTCTGAAATAAATAAAAATATACTTTAAAAATGAAAAAGAAAAATACAGGCCAGGGTGCTGGGAAACCACTGTGATGGATGTCAAATCCTATTGAGATAGGCTCTGAGGAAACAGCTATAGGAGAGAGACCAGATCTAAGATGAATAAATTTCACTCTGATTTTTTTTAAGTTGTGTGTTTCTAAGAAATGACATACTATAAAGCCTGATGATGGTCCCCAAGACTTTCCCATGCTGGCTATAAAGGAGAAGGATTATGTATCCAAGGTAAGGACATCAGATCAGGACAAAGACCCAAGAATAAAGGATTTATGGGGGGAAGAGGGGAGGCGGTTGTGAAAAGTAAAAAATTAGGGATGTCTGTTTCATGCATTCATTCCTTCAGCAGACATTTATAGAGCACTCCCCAGATGACAAGCACAGTCTAGACTTTCTGGGAACATTACCTTGAACATTTAAGAGCTTGAATGAGTTACTAAGTGATCAAGAGGAAAGGGAGTCCACAACAATGGTAGTGGCCCCTATAGAGGAATGGAGGGAAACCTAGAAGGGCTCTCCAAGTATTTTTCTTCCTTTTATTTTAACTCTTTCATTTCTTTGCAATATGTGCCAGTCCCTTCCTGTGGTATACCATAGGAAACAAAGACAAACTTTTCATTTGGTAACCACAACCCTAAGTCATTAAAGAATTACACAAATGAAATGAAGGGCATTTAAGGTAGCCCAATAGGAAGCCTAAATGTGTACTGACCCCTCTTTCCCCCTCCTCCCCCGTTACCACTTCTGGACATTTTAAAATTAGCGGTAAGGCCCCTCTGCAGAGCTGTGGAGTCACACCATAGAACCCGGATGACTGAAAGCTCCAGGGCTGTAGAGGGGCATCTTGTTTCCCTAGATCCTAGTAGTACTTCTGGAAGTAAATGCATGCAAATAGGTTTCACTCTTTCAGAGGTTCAGAAGAAATGGGCTTGCTCACACACTAAGAAGTGATCCTTGCTGTTAGAAGATTCCAGAACAGAGGGAGATGGGGTGCTGCGGATAGATGATGTTAATAGCAGAACAGATTGGCCAAGCTTTAACAAAAAAAATTTCCCAGCTTCATTTGAATGGTTTAGACACCACAGGAGACATGTTTCTCACCCCTTCTGTCTGGCGCAAAAGTCTTTTCCTCTTTCTGCAGCCCCTTCTGACAATTTGTAGCTGGCACCCAGTATTTTGTATGTGATGATATGACTGGGATGATGACAAGATATTTCTTGAAACTGACTTATTTTATGCCAAGTATGAAATTGGATTTGCAACGGTCGAAGCAGATGGAAAACCTACAGAACAATGCCAGAGCAGCCATGTGTGGGCCGGGGCATGGGGGGGGGGGGGGGGCGCTGTGAAATCAGGCTGCTTCCAGGTGGGGGTGGGGATGTCCTAGGGATCTAACTCAAAAGGAAAGGAAAGGAAAATTAGCAAGGTGATTCAGGGACACTCACCCCTTCAGATTGGTGTCTAATTCTAAACATCTCAGACTGTTCTGACAGATCTGGATAGACAAACTCAAGCAACATTACTTTTCTCAGATTGATCCTCCTGCTTTCCTCCCAGGCCTCAAACAACTCTCTGACCCTCTCCCTCTGACCCTCAATTTCTCTCTCTTACTCTTGCTGCTCTTCCCTTCATCCTTGATCTCTTCTTACCCCTACTTCTTCCTCTGCCTTCCCTGATCTCATTCTGCCTCCCAATCACTTTGATGTGTTCCAATGGCTGTGACTCTGTTCAAATGGATTTTTACGCTTTGAACAAGGAGCTTATTCATGGTAATGATCAGAAACTGCACGGGGTGGGAGGGGAGGAAACATATGTACTACTATTTGTAATACTTTAAACAATAAAAAAAATTTTAAAAAGAAACTGCACAGGAAGCTCTCATTCCACTTGCTGCAGCTTCAGATGGTGGGTCAGTCGAGAACACAGAACCCCCGGGGCCTCTCAGCAGAGTGCAGGACCCTCCAGTGGGGACTCTGTGCCTCTTCTTTCAGAAGGCCCTCTGGGTCCTCAGATTCAACAGTGATAGCTGTCCCTCCACCAAGGCCCCTCCTGTTTCAGACAAGGGCTCTGGAGATATGACCAGGGAGAGATGAAGGTGGCCATAACCCAGGAAAGTCGTTTTTGCACCCACTGTGAAACTATTTCGCAACTTTTTCTGCTTTTCTGCTGTCTTTTCTCTGCACCACCTTCACTAGCTAAGTAGACTCCCTTCAAAATCTGTGATTGGTCCTTGGTCTTCTCTTTTTTTCAAAAAGCCCACATTCCTTACCATGCCTCATAGGGCCTCCATCCTCTACTATTTTTCTCCACTGAGGCCATTCCTCTCATTCTCCCAGCTTCTTAATCTCTTATACCAGTAATCAGTCACAATATTTGTATGCATCGATCACTGGCCTTTGCATGAAGCCCTCTTTTGGAGGGAGTACTCTTCTCACCCTCTTTGTCAGTGTACCTAATTCTTATTTGTCTTTTCACTTTAAGCTTCATTATTCAATGTTAACTCTTCCAGGAAGACTTCCTTGGTTCCCCAACCCACATACACCTATACCCCGCCATCCACATGCATGACCTCTTCCCTGAACACACATATAAATACACATCCTGGCATTCAAACTACACCGCACACACGTGTGTGTGCACACATACACAGAGCTATACAGAAATCCAAAAAGCCACACTTACTCCCCCTACACATATGCCCACCCATACATATTAGATTGAACCATAGAAAAATTCCAATATTAGACTTTTTGACCTATGAAAGAGTTATTTCATATCATGTATTTTCAATCTATGTATTCTCCCACTTCTATCTGTTGACACATACCCATTCCCAAATGCACATTCTCTTTTGCTCAACATGAATTCCAAAACACCCCTTTGACTAAGAATTATGTGGATTAATTGCATGATATCCCCATCTCCCTCATACTCCACATTTCTGGTAGTGAGCTGGACATTAGCTTGTCTCAGCATATGCTTTCCCAAGGCCCCAGAAGCTAGGGCAGTTAATGAAAGGACACCTAGAATGAAGTCTCCTGGGCATTTGAGTCAGCATATCTCACTGTCAAGTAGAATGAAGCCCAAAGCAGTGTGCAGATGTTCTGGCATGCCAGCAAAGCGTCTAAAACCAGTGCAGAAGGTACAGGATGAACTGGGATTAAAGGGATGCAATGCAGTGCTACAAAAACTGAGAACTCACTATGTGCTAGTGTTATGAGCTAAACTATGTTCTCCTAAATTTGTATATTGAAGTTCTAACCTGAAATGTGACTGAATTTGGAAATGAGTCCTATAAGGAGACAATAAAACCTAAGTGAGGTCATAAGAATGGGGCCTTGCCGAGACCGGTTTGGCTCAGTGGATAGAGCGTCAGATGTGGACTGAAGGGTCCCGGGTTCGATTCCGGCAAGGGCATGTACCTTGGCTGCGGGCACATCCCCAGTAGGGGGCATGCAAGAGGCAGCTGATCAATGTTTCTCTCTCATCGATGTTTCTGACTTTCTATCCCTCTCCCTTCTGCTCTGTAAAAAATCAATAAAATATATTTTTAAAAAAAAGAATGGGGCCTTAATCTGATAGGCTGATGTCCTTATAAGAAGAGAAAAAGATACCAATTCCCGTTCTCTCTCTCTCTCTCTCCCCCTCCCCCCTCTCTCTCAATCAGCCTTTCCTCTGTAATCCCCCTTCTTCCCCTAAGCACAGAGGAAAGGCTGTGTGAGGACACAGCATGCATGTGGCTGTCTACCAACCAGGAAGAATGGCCTCACCAGACATAAACCCTGATGGCACCAGGATATTGGGCTTCTAGCTTCCAGAACTGTGAGAAAATAAACTTCTGTTGTTTGAAGTCACCCAGTCTGTGCTATTTTATTGTGGCAACCCTCACAGATGAATACAGACAGGCATGCTATTCTAGGCATGAGTGAGCAGGCAGGGAGCAAACAAATGAGGTCTCCACACTCACAGAGCTTCTATGCTGGTGAGGCAGACAATAAACAAACACATAAATACCACAGTTTAATTAGCATGAGGGGAAAAATCACAGCAATAGAAGGAAGCAAAGAAGGGATTAGGTTAACAAGGCAATGAGATGTTAGATGCTGTAGGGATTTGAGAGCTGTGATAAAACTTTGCATTTGTTTATGTAAAATTCTGAGACCTACTGCAGGGTTTTAGCAGAGCAATGGCATGGACTGACATATGTTTTAAAAGTATCACTCTCCCTAAACTATTTGAGGACAAATGCGGATTTACTAATACATGATTCCACTTTAAACTACTTTTATATTTCCCCATGATGCCTAGGTATACTTGCAGTGTTTCAATAAATTTGCCTAACAGATAATTGGAAAGAAATAAATGAATAAAGAATGAATGAAAAATAGGCTTTGGAATGAGCAAAGATTAACTTAAATGCTGCCTTTATGACTCACTTGCTGTGTGAACTTTAGCAAGTTGCTCAGCTTCTCTGAATCTCAGTTTCTCCTTTTTAACAAGCAACTAATATCTAAATTCAGATTATACTGCAAGGGTAAAATAGGGTATGTAATGAAAAGTGACTAGCACATAATTGGCTCTAAATAAATATGGTGGAATGGACCTCAAACATGCCTGGGTGAGCTTACTCTAATTGTGCAAGGATAGTTCCTGTTTCAGAAGGAGGGGCTGACAAAGCTTTGGTGAGAACTGAATTGGTGAGGACATTTGTGTGGCTTAGAGCTGGCCCACAGCTTCTCTTAGCTCCCAGGGGCAGAGTGACTGACTGGATTATTGGGACCCTCAGGACTAAATGGGACTATGGGATCTGAGTTCTGTGTTGAGTGCCTGAGTTATTGTGGGTTTGTTCAAATTGATTCCCCTGATAAAAGTAGTCACTTCTCTCTGATTTCTCACAACATTCATCACCTCCTTTCTTAATCCTTTTAATAATTTTTACTTAGCTTTATAGGTATATGTGTCTTGTCTTCCTTACTCTATCATAAACACAGTGTGGGCAAGCTCCATACCAGATTCATTCAGCAAACACTACCACGTATCACTTACTAAGGAGAAAACATAAATGGTCAACAAATAATCATAGCTAACCTCATTCAAACTTCTCTGCCAACCACTGTACTAAGCCCAATCATTTCACTGAATGAATGAATGAATGAATGAATCTCTTAACCAGAAAAGATGGTAAGATTATAGGATAGACACTTCACTGGTAAAAAAAAAAAAAAAATGATGTTCAGAAATGTTACATAAAACATCCCTGATCACAAATCTAAGAAAGACAAGCAGGGATTTTACCCCAGTTTTACCTGGACTCAAGGCTTTTATCTCTGCCCTTTCCTCAGCCCTCCAAAAAGCTCACAATCCATCACTGTGAATGTAGCTCAGCCTGTTTTTTACATTCTTATTTGGCCTCTATGATAAGTATTACTTCTATTTTCCAGCTATTTCTGGCTCCTAATCTTCTGAGAATACTATAGGCTTGTGCTTCCCTGTCCCCTCTGAAGTTAGACATAGCTGGGTAGCTTGTAATGGCAAATGTGAGCAAAATTTCAGCAAAAGCATTAAAGGTAGAAACATTAAGATCCAGTGCCTGGCCCTGGCCTGGCTGGTGTGGCTCAGGTGGTTGGACATTGTCCCATGCACCAAAAGGTTGCCAGTTCTATGGTTCTGAAAGGGCAGAGCAGGACTGCAAAGAACAATTTAGACAGCTGCCATTTTGGACTGTGTGACTTGGCAGCCACCATGTTGGCCATATTATGTGTAAACTTACCTGGGGACTACCATCTTGAAATCACAAAGACCAACCCCTCCCTTTGAATTAGCCAATCATGAAAGACTGTACACCTGAGCTCCAATCAAGAGCAAAGGACAAGGTCATGTGCGTCAGGAATTATTTGCATCACTAGCCCCAGCTCTCATCCAACCAGATCGGAATATGCCCCACCTCCTAACCCCTAGCCCTATAAAATCATTGGGCTTTTGAAACACGCCCTCTTTTGCTTCCTGCTGCTGCGTCAGTGGAGGCAGAGAGCCAAGCCCAGGCTTAAATAAAGGCTATTTTGCTTTTGCATTGGACTTGGCTCCCTGGTAGTCTTTGGAGATCATGAAATCTGGGCATAAGAGTTCTATTCCCAGTCAGAGCACATGCCCAGGTTGTGGGCTTGATCTCTGGTAGGAGGAGTGCAAGAGGCAGCTGATTGATGCATCGCTCTCACACATCACTCTTACATCGATGTTTCTTTCTTCCTCTCCCTTCCTCTCCCTCTCTAAATATCAATTTAAAAATCTTAAAATAGCAACAACAACAACAAAAAGCAAGACCTGAGTCATCACAATCACTTTCCCCATTGTGGGTATGAACATGGGAGGGGGCTGGGCAGTGGAGCTTACTCCTCAGCCTAGGTTCTTGGGTGACTGTGATACGTAGGTGTTCCTCATAATCTACCATGGCCATATGCTGTGGGGGAAACATTATGAAGGTTACAATTTAGGTGTCAATGGGACTGTGCTGATCCTGGCCCTGTGTACTCCCAGTGTCCCACATCACCCCTCAAGTTGTATTTCCCAATTTTCATACCTGCTGGCTTAAGGCCATGACCAACAGAAAGTGCTAGACTGGGTTAGAGGGTGGAAGGAAGAGAGACAACAGGGTGTTCTTCCTCTTCTACCTACCTTGGATGCAACTCTAGCAGCAACTACATCTCAACTACATGAATCCAGAGTCATGTTGACACACCACCTCCATGGGGAACCTGGCCCTTAGCTTCCTCCACCCAATGGTAGTAGTGGCTTCATGCTCTTTCTGGATGACTAATTCCTGAGTTCTTTCACCTTGATTTGGTTTATCGGACTCTTTCATTTCTTGTGTAACCTTTTCTAGGCCATGAATCTCCTTTGTTGAAAATACTTTGACGTGTTTTCTGTTGCCCAGCCAGGCCTACATAATCAAATCCACGTTCCAAGGTGATTTTTAAGTAACAGAGTATGACTCTGGCATCACACAAAGCATGCAGACGCTGCTTAATTCACTCCTGTTGCCTTAACATGCACAACACCACTCTCCCTCATTCTCCTGCCTCAGGGTTCAGTAACCCTTATGGGAAGATGGTGAAGATAATCTCATCAAACAAATAGAAAATACTGTGCTGATAACTGACTCCAATTCAAACTTCTCTGGCAAGGACTTCTGAACAAAGGAGGGCTGTAATCCATGCAAATAGTAAAGTGATCTTGCAAAGGTCCTGCTGATACTCTGTTCTGTTCCCTCCTGACCTGTGTCCTTGGGAGTATCTGTGCAGGTTGCTCTTCTGTTCTGATCATTGGAGTTCCTTGGTTTTCCATTGGGTGCTGACAGATGAAGTCCTCTGTGCTTCATTAACAGGACCTCATTGCCTCTTCCTTGTGGCTTTAGTCAAAGCTGAGTCTGAGCTTAAGATAAACAAGAATGCATATTGTTGGGCAGTCACTTTCAAATGGAAGTTGCCAGCTAGAGACCTCAGGGCTTACTGCAATCAGCAGAAAAATTTGGTTTGGCCTATAGAGGCCTTTATTTTTATTTTTTTATCTTTGGCTGTTCTGATCAAGAATGCATTTGTTGGTGGAACAGTATTTAGAGCAAAACTTCCCACTGACTTTCACAGTCATGAAAAGGTGGACCTGAACATCAGAGACAAAACAACTGCTCACCTCACTGACACATTCCAGATCTCCAGAGTTAAAGTGCTTCCTTTCTATTGCCCTGAGCCCTTCCTCTTGGAATGTTAAACCCGCTTTTTTCCCCATTAGTGGGAAGGAATGCAAAAGCCCCTTCTTATCGGGTGTGATTATCACTCTGGCCCCCTCTCCTTCCTTTTGGCTGCCTTTGACTGTGTTTCAGACTTCTCTGAATAGACATATCCCCAGTTAAAAAGGGGATACTTTAAAGAGGATGTTTTAAAACAATTTGTATTAGAACCAGCAAACCCAATAATGACTAATTTTGAGCATAGAAGATGCTCACCAAATGCTTGCAATGGACTGAGTCAGTGGCAGAGTCCTCAGTACCAGGACCCCTCATCACTGGCAAGCTTTCAGGCAACTCACTCAGCCTCTCTCAGCCTCAGTTTCCTCATATTAAGAGTCCAAGTGGGATGGGAGTGTAAAGTTTTCCCACATAGTAATCCTTCAATTAACGGAAGTTAAAAAACACTCATTTACTCTTTCATCCAACTTGATGAAATCTCTAGATACAAAGATGAAGACAGCAGACCCCACTCCAGATGAGCTCAAGGCAGGAGACCAGTGTAGCAACAATGGATTATACTCTGGTGCAACAGGTCGAATGGAGGGGACCATCATGGTCTGAAAAGCCCTTCTCTATGCCTATGAGGTGATACTGGGCTGAGTATGGCAAGAGGAGCAGGCATTTGGCAGGCAGACACATGGAAACTGAAAATCCAGGCAGAAGGTGAAGCATGTGCAAATATATGGAGGCTGAGCAAATAGTGATCTAATGCTGGGGGAGGCAGGAGGAAGGAAATGGCATCAATTAGTGGGCAGGGAGCCTAGCACAAGTTTTGTACATGGGGATAAGGACTCTGAATTTTGCCCCGTAGGAAAATTTATAGTGAGTACCTTTCAGCAGAGGGACTTTACACAGTCATGCCTCCACACCTGCTGAGATGCGATAGATCAGCTGCTTTGTGTACAAGGTAGGGGACTGATGATAGAGACCAGGAGAGGTGACTTCATCAGTGCTCTCCCAACTCTAGTCCCATAGGTACGTTTCACCATTGACAACTAATTCATCGTAAAGAGTTTATGAATTCTCACCCACTCTGGAGGCAAATATCCAAGCAGGCAGTCTGGGTTTACAGAACTATATATATATTTTACCTGCATTATCATGTTTGGTGTATGCTCCATCCTGATACTTCAAGCATACTCTGCCATCCCCTGCACCAGCGTGGGGCAGGCACATAAATGCCACATATAACAACCCCAGCTCTGAGTATCTGTCCACCTGTCTGCTCTCTCTCTTAATAACAGCCACCTCTTAGGCATCCACAAATATAAGCAGAATGCCCACTGCATAGCAGGCCCTAAATTATAAAGTGGGTATATCAAGGTGAATGATAAAATCAGATTGCCTACTTTTAAGACATTTGCAGAGTAGGTACATTTTCTCCCCCATGGTGCTCCCAATCATTCTGTAAGATGCAGGGATCATCACCCGAATCTCAGGAGATTAGGATCCAAGTTAGGGAGGTTAGGTGACCTTAACGCACACAAATGAAATTTTGTTTTTTTGTTCTTATTTTTTTGTAATTCTTATCCATTACCTTGTTTGGAGGGGAACCTCCTTCCCATCTCTGATGCCTCCATCTGTGTGGAGGGAACTCAATTACCAAAACATGACACCCCTCTTCCGACTCCCTCCATATGAGAAAGAGTGACTTGAGGTGACCAGCAATTTGTACACCTTACCCCTTTTTCTCACTTCCTCTTGGGACATGACCAAGTCTCAAAGTACATCATCTGCAGTCTTGCTTCATGTCCCTCTCACCATAAAAAATAATAGCCATGAATGGTTAAGTGACCTGTCCATAGTTACCCATAGGGGTAAAGCCAGGGAGGCTTATCCTAGGGTCTCAATCCTTGATCACTGATAGTTTGCTAAGGCTGCTATAACAAGCACCACAGACTAGGTGTATTAAACAATAGACATTTATTTGCTCAAAGATCTGGAGGGTAAAGGTCCAAGATCAAAGTGTCAGCAGGTGTGGCTTCATCCAAAAGCCCCTCTCTTGATTTCACATGGTCTTTTCTGGGAGTGTCTGTGTCCTGATCTTCTCTTCCTACAAGGACCCAGGTCAGATTAGGGTCTGCCACAATGACCTCATTTAAACATAGTTGCCCCTTTAGAGACACTATCTTCAAATATAGTCATATTCTGAGGTAGTAGGAGTTAGGACTTCAAGAGAATCATATAGGGGACACAATTCAGCCCATAACCACCACTATGCTAAATTGTCTGTTTCATGAGTAAGATTGGTACAAAAAGGATAAGACTGTAAGAGAAGGAGCTACATAAACTCTCAGGAATGGATAAGTAAATTAGTGTAGGAGTTAAAGGGCAGAAGGGGCTATCTTGAGCTGTTAGAATGGAGCAGGGCTGTGCAGAAGCAAAGAAATGCCATTAGGTTTTGGCCATGGGCAACAGAGACCAACACTGGCTTCTCAAAGCAGGTCAACTTTATATATCATGGGAAGAACAGAAGGAGTCTCACAAAATTCATGGGAAGAATGGAAAATCTGGCTTGTATAAAACAAATAAACAAAAACAAAAACCCAAAAATAATTCAAAGGGGCCTGGGCATCAGGAACCAATGGTGAGCCTCCTCTGAATGGCTCCTCTAGGATGAATTCACTCCAGTCACAGCTGCCCTGCAGCACCTCAGATTCCCCGGACAGGAGTCCGATGGGGTAGGCTTCAGACATGCGTCCACTCCATGGCTTGTGGAGTCCAGGGTGCATGGAATTACTTATCCAATGCTATACGAGGTCCCCAATTGAGAGCTAAAAGAATAAGCCAACAGCTGATTCCCAGAAATACTTCATCTTTATAGCTATAAGTTTTTTTAGCTAAAATCTGAGCACTGTAGATTGCATCTAGTGGGGTAGGTAGTGCCCTGAAAAGAGATCAAGAAGCTGTCCTCAAAGAAGTAAGGGTAAAGGGTGAGTAGGCAAAAATAGAACTACAATGGATGTGCCATCATAATATATCTGGGAAACTGAGACTTAGCTTTAGATATAGCTCATAACCAAAAAGACCTGGGACTTCTGAAAAGTTATGCCAGTTCCAAATGATGTCCTCTTTCTAGCTACCTCATGAAGCATCAGCCTGCCCCCTCCCAGAGTGAATAAATTAATATGTGAGTAAATACATAAATAAACAAGCAAGGCAAACAATACATGATAAGACTAATTAAGATGAGATTCAATAATATACTAATTTACATAGCCTCTGCCTTCACTACTAAATTAAAGGGAAGGCTCAGGTGTGTTGAATAAGAGCGCCTTCTTTGTTTGCTTATCATTAATATTCAGGGAGGACTAGAATCCACATAATCCACCTTCTGTAAGAGAAGAGCAAGCTCCAGTCTTCCCTCTGTCAGTTCAACTGGGCCCTGAGAAGCTGAGCAGTCTGTGTGTGCAGCTCACCTTTCTGCAGGTGACCTCTGTTTTCCTGCCTTTGGATTTTTTTAAAAAATATATTTTATTGATTTTTTTAGAGAGAGGGACAGAGACTCAGAAACATTGATGAGAGAGAAATGTTGATCAGCTGCCTCCTGCACACCTCCTACTGGGAATGTGCCCACAACCAAGGTACATGCCCTTGACTGGAATTGAACCTGGGACCTTTTAATCCACAAGCTAATGCTCTATCCCACTGAGCCAAACCAGTTAGGGCTGCCTTTTGAATTTTAAGGCTGTCAGTGTTTGCAATAGCATTTGATATATTGACAGATTCCCCCCCTCAAATGTAAATTAACATTTGCACTGTTGTAGGTTTGTCCTGTATAAAAGGGAGGGAAGACAGCAGATCCCCACTTGTGGAAAAGGTGATTGAGATGGGGTGGGAAGAAGCAAGATATTCTGCATATTTACTGCCTCCAATTGTATGTCCAGGCTATGCAAGTCCCACAAGAGAGCTAGAAGAGTAAGCTCACAGCTGACTCTCAGAAATCTTTATAATTATAGGTTTTATAACTAAAACCCAAGCTCTATAGACTCAGATTAAAAGCCAACTCACAAAGGCACATCACTTCTCTGGTATTCTTCCCCTAAACCTATAAGCCCATACTAATTATGAGAAAAAACATCAGATAAACCCAGATATTCTACAGAATAACTGGCTAGCACTGCTCAAGAACACTGGCAAAGTCATAAAAAAACAAGGAAAGACTAGAAATTATAATAGAGCAGAGGAGAATAAGGAGACAAAACAACTAAATGCAATGCGGTACCCTGATTGGATGCTGAGATGGAAAAGAACTGTACGGTATTGAATAGTGTTCCCTCCCTAAAATGTATGTTCATCCAGTACCCCCAAGAATGACCTTACTTGGAAATTAGTTCCTTGCAAATGTAATCAAGTTTAAAGGAGATTATACTTTATTAATGTAGGCCACGAAACTAGTATGACTAATGTCCTTTCAAGAAGAAGGAAATGTGTATGAGGAGACACAGACACAAGGGAAGAAGGCCATGTGAGGATGGAGGCAGAGACTGGGGTGCTGCATCGACAAGCCAAGTGTCTTAGTCTGTTCAGGCTGTTACAACAAATAGTAGACCAAGTGGCTTGTCAACAATAGAAATTTATTTCTCATTTCCAGAGGCTGGAAGTCCAAGATGAGTATGCCAGCATGGCCAGGTGAGAGCACTCTTCCAGACCTCAGGCTTCTTACAAGGTGGAGTCCTCATAATTTTCCCATCCTCTAATATCAACATATCTAGGAGGACACATATTCAGACTATAGCACCAAGGAACTCCAAGGATTGCCAGCACCCCCCAAGCTAGACGAGACAAAGTATTCTTGCTGAGAGCCTTTGGAGAGAGCATGATCCAATTAACACATTGATTTCAGACTTCCTGTCTCCAGAAATGTGAGAGAATAAATGTCCATGATGGTAAGCCACCCACTTTATGGTTCTTGGTTATGGAAGCGCCAGAAAACTAATATATGGGCATTAATGGGGGGAAATGATGATATCAACATAAAGGCTGGAGTTTAGTTAATAATAATGTATTCATGTTGGTTTCTTACTTTGACAGAGGGACCACCATGGTAAGATGTTAAAAATGGAGTAAACTGGGTGAGAGATACTATGGGATGCTATGTGCTATCTCTGCAACTTTTTTATGAATACAAAACAATTCCGAAATAAAACATTTATTTGGCGGGGGGGGGGGGTTAACTCCTGGGCTGTGTCATCTTTGGATGGTCCCCTCTCTAATTTTGGGTGGTCTCCTCCATAAAATAGAGATAATAATAGTACTACTGAGGGTTGTAGTTAAAATTCCATGATACATATAAAATACTTAGCAGATCACATCTTTTCTCATTTTGATTTTGTCCCTTAATGGATTTGCCCACCCTGCCAAAGTCTGGTCACAGTGAATTTGCCCAGTGCATGCCCTCACTGTGCCATTGATGAAAATGTTAACAAAGAAAAGGAGAGAATCCTGCAGGTGCTGCTGGACTCAGCAGCAACATCATCATTAAACATGGATAGTCTTCCAGCTGACCCTGAATAGGCTAACTCATACGCTGCATCTCAGGTTAAAATCTAGGCGCCTTATGACTCAGCATTCCCTGCAAGTTCACTAGCTTTAATAAGAAGAAATGAAGTTAGTCTGGCATAGATGCCTTCCTTATCTTTAATAGGTGATTACAGGTATCATCATGGTTAGATGTCAGATTTACCAGGCTCCAAACCAAATGTATTACAGCACTTACTAATGGGGTACCCCTGGGAAGCTGGTTACTCTCTCTAAAACTCAGTTCCCAAAATTGTAAATTATAGACAAATACTTTCCACATAAAGTTTTTCTAAACATTATATTAAAGAATGCATGCAAAGAGCTTAGCCATAGTTCTCTGCACATAATAAGCGCTGGGACTATTAGTGTGTGTGTATATCTGTGTGAGCATAGCTTTATGTTTTCATTGTCCAGTGCAGTGACTGAAATATCAGGAGCACAAAAAAATGACTATTTGAGGGGGGAAAGTCCTATATAAATGAGGACACTTTGGACTGAGGAGAGATTGTGATCTAACCAAGATTACAGTGCAAGACAATGGCAGAAGTATTGGTGAAACACCAGTGGGGCTTGACATCATCATTTATTAGTAATAAATATTACACCTCCCTCTCATGTGTGCCAAGTCCCTGTCCAGGCTTTAGTCCACCTCTCCTGGATTCTCAAAAGCAGCAAGGCATCCAGTCTTCATGGCAAGAGTTTGCTGGTGAAATCTAGAATTTCAGAAATCAGGGCAGCTCTGTGAGTTGTCAGACATTTGGGCAAGGGTCAGGGGGTGAGGACACTTAAACGGGGGCAGCTTTGATGAAAACACAGAGCTTTGCTGAAAGACCTGTGGCTGTATCTTAACATTAATAATGAAAAAAGTATAGTAATTGCAGAAGCTTTGGCAGCATGCACCACAGCTAAGCAGTAAGTTGGGCATCAGGGAAGCTCCAAGAAAATTCCACTCCAGCCTCGTCTGCCCCTCTCATACTGAGGAATGTTGAGCAAATCACTTCTGTGTTGTAGTTAACATAAAAAATAATGGAATAGAGAGTCTCAAAATACGTTACAGTTTTCAAAAAGACAATGTCTTTTAGGCATTGTCTCATTTGATTCTTATAACAACCCTTCAGGGTATTATTGTTGCTATAGCCCTTATCCTATCTAATAAAAGAGTAATATGCAAGTTAACCATCACTCTGCTACACCCACAAGCCATGCCTAACAGCCAACCAGGAGCCAGTATGCAAATTAACACAATCAAGATGGCGGCCAGCCATTGAGCAAGCCAGAAGCCAAACTTTTTGGCCTGCCCTAGCCTCCACTCAAGGCTACAAAGTTTCAATTATAAAAAATAAATAAATCGAGGAAAACCAAGATGGCGGCATAGGTAAACACCTAGGTTTTTGCCCCACACAACAATTACAAGAATATAACTGAAAGACAGAATGGACACTGTCTAAAACCACAGGAAGGCTGGCTGACTGGAAGATCTAAAATTGGAGGGTCATAGAAGTGCACACAGATAATCAGAGCCTCTGCAAAGCCCAAATAAGGCAGAGAATCGCGGAATAGGATGTCTGAACCTGGCAGGGGTGCTCTGGCGGAAAGGAGACAAAAACTCCAGGCTGCCCTGAACCCAGTTCGCTTTGCACTCAAAACCCAGGGGGAATCAGGCCCTTACTGGGAGAACCTGGATTGTCGGCGAATCCCAGGGGAAGAGCCAGAGGCAGACCTCCAGAAACATGCACATGAGTGCATGCAGAGGGGAGAAATGGGTCGTTGGCTGTGTCTGTTAGGAGAAAGGAGCTCTGGCCAGAGGCGGAACTCTGGGGACGAGCACGAGTACTCACAGTGAGGACGTTCTGTTGAGTGTGTGTCTGGAGGAAAGGAAAAGGAGTTCCTATTGCACTGAACCCAGGTGCCAGATGAAAATCTGAGATTCCGGATCCACTGGGGACTGGATGTTCTGGTGGCAGGCAAAACGCGAGGTGCCTGTGGCGATTGCTTGCAGACGCTAGGACCGTGGGCCGAGGCTGACTGGAAGCCAAGGTTGTTGGCTCCACCCTGAAACTCCGCCCCACCAAGAAACTTTGCCCCATCCAAACTGAGCACAGAGACTTTGGCAACTTTGCAAGACCTGACGCAGCAGGCTGTCTCCTGACTGATCCTCACAGTCAGCTGGCCTGGAGGTCAATTCCTCCCAGTGATGCCAACAACAAGCAAGACTTATCTGCAACAAGGCTGTATACACAGTCCACAAAGGGGTGCACCAACAGTGTACATCTCAGGTAACAGGGGAGGCCAAGACACCTAGCACACAAAGCTACCTTACCAACTCAGGGAAGCAGTGAAAATGGGGAGAGAAAGAAAAAGATTGCAAACAAAAGAAACGGAGGGAAACAAATGAGTGGATATAGAATTCAAAACCACTGTTATAAGGTATTTCAAGAGGCTCCTAGAAAAGGCCGATAAGCTTAGTGAGAACTTCAAGGATATGAAAAAGGACCAACTAAAACTAAAAATACACTGACTGAAATAAATATTTTATAAAAACCCAACAGCAGACTAGAGGAACGCAAGAATCAAGTCAAAGATTTGAAATACCAAGAGGCCAAAAACACTCAATGGAAAAAGAAAAATGAATAAAGAATCCAAAAATTTGAGGATAATGTAAGAAGCCTCTGGGACAACTTCAAGTGTACCAACATCAGAATTATGGGTGTTCCAGAAGAAGAGAGAGAGCAAAATACAGAAAACATATTTGAAGAAATAATGACTGAAAACTTCCCCCATCTGGTGAAAGAAATAGACTTACAAGTCAAGGAAGTGCACAGAACCCCAAGTAAAAAGAATCCAAAGAAGACCACACCAAGACACATCATAATTAAAATGCCAAAGAGCAAAGGACAAAGAGAGAATATTAAAAGCAGCAAGAGAAAAACAATTACCTACAAGAGAGCACCCTTATGCTTGTCAGCTGACTTCTCAACAGAAACTATGCAGGCCAGTCGGGAGTGGCGAGAAATTTTTAAACTGATGAATAGCAAGAACCTACAACCAAGATTACTCTACCCAGTGAAGCTATCATTCAGAATTGAAGGTCAGATAAAGAGCTTCACAGATAAGAAGAAGCTAAAGGAGTTCATCAACATCAAACCAGTATTATATGAAATGCTTAAAGGTATTCTTTAAGAAGAAGAAAAAGGTGTCTGCTTCAAAGAAGAGCATAGATGGAACTGGAGAACATCATGCTAAGTGAAATAAGCCAGTCAAAGAAAGATAAGTATCACATGAACTCACTCATTTATGGAATACAATGAACAGCATAAACTGATGAACAAAAACAGATCCAGAGACAGAAAAGCATTGACTGTCAAACCTCAGAGGGATGGTAGGGGAGGGTGGGAGTAAGAGGAAGAGATCAACCAAAGGACTTTTATGCATGCTTATAAGCCTAATCAATGGACATGGACACCAGGGAGGTGAAGGCATAAGTGATGACGGGGGGAGGAGGGGATTGGAAGGGGTAAACAGTGATGGGGACACCTATGTAATACCTTAATCAATAAAGAAATTTAAAAAAATAAAAAATTAAATTAAATAATCTTCTCTAATAAAAGAGTAATATGCAAATTGACAAAAAATAAATAAAAATAAATCCCAGTTACCAGTGCCTCTGCTTGGTTCACTGGAGGGTGTTGCTGACATGCAAACCACCACAGGCCCCTCACCCAAACCACCCCATACCCTAACAGAACCCCCACCCTGATCTGGGACACCTTTCAGGGCAAACCAGCTGGCCTTCACTCATGCACCAGGCCTCAATCCTATCTAATAAAATAGTAATATGCAAATTGACCATCATTCCAACACACAATATGGCCACCCCTATGTGGTCAAAAATACTGCCCCCATGTGGGGACAAGATGGCTGCCACAAGATGGCCAGCAGGAGAGGGCAGGTGGGAGGGAAGAGGCCTGCAAGTAAAGGCAACTGTGGGTGATTAGGCCAGCAGGGGAGAGCAGTTGGGGCTGAGGGAAAGGCCTGCAAGAGAGGACAGTTGGGGGGACCAGGCCTGCAGGGAAGGGCAGTTAGGGGCAATCAGGCTGTCAGGGGAGTGGTTAGGAGATGATCATGCTGGCAGGCAAAAGCAGTTAGGGGCAATAGGGAAGGCAAGCAGGTGAGCAGTTGGGAGCCAGCAGGTAGGATTGGGCCTAAATGGGCAGTCAGACATCCCTCGAGGGGTCCCAGATTGGAGAGGGTGCAGGGTGGGCTGAGGGACACCCCTCCCCCCCAACCCATGCATGAATTTCAGGCATCTGGCCTCGAGTATTATAGATAAGAGAACAAAGTGTTATTAGAGTGTTATTATTTTAAAAAATATATTTTTATTGATTATTAAAAAGAGAGGAAGGAGCAGAGAGAGAGAGAGAGAATGCAGTTTGGCTGCTTCCTGCACACCCCATAGTGTTATTTTTATCAACATATAGACATGATCACAATGAAAATAAGGAATGTAATAGTTGTTAATATTTTCTGAGCACATTCTGAATGTATTTGTCATTTGTTTCTCACACAACTCTAGGAGGCTGGTGTTGCTGTTACCCAGTCACTCAGCTTTATTCTAAGCCACAGAGAAGTTAAGCAATTTGCCTGGATCCAGAACTGGGAAATGAGGTTGTTGTGATGTGAGCCCAAATAGTCTCCAGAGCCGGCAACAAACATAACCTCTTGTTTAAATTTATCTTTGTTGTCGAAGGTATTATAGATGTCCCTCCTTTTTTCCCCATGAACCCCCTTCACCCCATACCCGTAATGAACTTTTGAGCTAAATAAGGCACACGCACACCCTTCTCCTTAATGAGCTCAGAAGAACTTGGGAAAATTAATATGTAAATCAGATCATCAAAATTCAGAAAGATAAAAAAGTGTAAGATTTGAGATCAGAGCAATGACACAAGAATGACTAAAGTTAACATACTGGAGCTTGGGTTAAACCCCAGGCCTCCTGACTATCAATATTCATTTTTCTTTCATTCAATAAACACTTAATACCAAATGCTAGAAACTGAAGTGGCAATAATTATAAAGACATTGTTCTTCTTAAGAACTAGTAATTATAGTTCAAGGAAAATGTTTCCAAATTACTTCAAGGCTGCAGCCTCTGTTCTGACATGAACACACTGAGACTTTATCATAAACTGAACTGGGACCATCCAGCTCTCCAGGGCCCTCCCCCATCCCCCACCATTGCTATGAAGAGCCACCAAGAAACATTCTATCGCACGGGCATTAGCAATAGTGGCCTGATTTAATATAAGCTCAAGCTCCCTCGCTTTCACTAATGCACATTTAATTACGGTCCCTTTAATCCTCACAGAGATTTCTTTTCAAAAAGTGAGGTGCAGACTATGCCGTGAGACTATGCTCTCTGATGGAGGGTCTGCAGCCCAAGTCCCTTTGATTTCCAGGAATGCAGGAAAGGCAGTGCATTCTTCAGATGACAGCTAGAGCTGCTGAACCAACCCTCACAAAAATGTCTTTGAAAGACATGGTCAGATTGTCCACACCTATACCTTTGGTTAGGAATACCACAGAACACACTTTTCCCAATGTTTTGAAGACAAGGCAGATGAGATTAGAAGAGAAGAAAAGATGAAATTTTATTCCTAAAATAACTCATTAAATTTAGCTATAAATTTGACTATGGAGTGCAGAGCAGGGGAAACTATAAAATATGCCTGCTTCAACAACGTGACTTCCAAATATGGTTAGAGTTCTTTGACTTTTCCAAATAATCACCAGAATACCCACTTAACCTAGGAATAGAAAGGCTAACATTTGAGACCTCCTCAACAATTGCTCTAGAAGTGTATCACCATATTCACTCCATCTAAAAGGAGGGGAGGGGAAGAAGCAAAGATGGCGGCATAGGTGAACACCTATTGTTCTGCCCCGCGCAACGATTTAGGAACTACAACATAACAGCAGAACAGACAGCACCCAGAATCGCCAGAAAGGTGGCTGAATGAAAACTCCACTAACTGGAGTGGAGGTGGGACACTGAGATTCAGAAGCGGCGGGAGCGCAGTCTTTCAGACGGAAACAGGTTAGGAGCCGTCCTGGTCGCGCGCGCATGGGCTGGGGCTGGAGCAGCAACGCCGGTCCCACTGCCCGGATTTCCCAGCACCAGGCGAGATCCGTCCCACTGTCCGGATCCCCCAGCGCCAGGCGAGGTCCAGCCGAGGTCCGTCCCACTGCCCGGATCCCCCAGCCCCCAGTGCCAGGCGAGGTCTGGCTGAGGTCCGGGGGACGCACCCTGGAAGCGGGGCGCGGCAGAGGCTCCTGAACTGCGAGTTTCCGCGAAAGGGTCACTCAAACCCGCGACTTGCCCCCTGGAAACTTGTCTCCTGGTTCTGGAAACCATTTATTTTTAAAATCCTGGGCTAGACTTTTGGTGTGCAGGCACATTTGGGGAAAGGCGGAGTGGTCTGGCAAGGGGAAGAGACTAGCGGCTTTCTCTTGGAGGTGTCTGCAGCCATCAGCATCCAACAGAGACCCGCGCGCGCGAGCTACGCATAGAACGCAGCTGACGCTACCTGCGCAGCTCAGAGACTCCGCCCATCCAACCTGAACACAGTCTCCCTTCACAGCCAATTGGCCTGGAGGTCAAACCCTCCTAGGGCTAACAACAAAAAGCTGGGTTTAAATTCAAAAATACTGAATACACCCCATAAAGGATTGCAGTAAGAGTACCCACCTCAGGTAACTGGGGAGGCTGAGCCACTGTCCCTTTGAAGATATCCACCACATAAAGCAGCCACCATGCAGAGACATGGAAAGAAATCAGGTGTGAAAGAAATGGAGGAGAAAAGACGACAAGACATAGAGTTTAAAACCACGGTTATAAGGCTTTTCAAGAGGCTCCTACAAAAGGCCGATCAACTTAATGAGAATTACCAGGAAATAAACAAGACCAACCAGCAAATGAATGAGAATTACAAGGAAATGAATGAGAACCTCAAGCAAATGAATGAGACCCTCAAGGAAATGAACAAGGCCTCTGAAGATACGAACCAGACCCTCACGGATAAAAAAAAGAACCAACTAGAAATCAAGCTTACACAGACTGAAATAAAAAATAATACACAAAGTCCTAAAAGCAGTCCAGAGGGCCACAAGAACCAAGTCAAAAATTTGAAATACAAAGAAGCAAAATCCACTCAGCTGGAAAAGCAAGAAACAAAAAGAATTCAGATAATTGAAGATAGCGTAAGGGGCCTCTGGGACAACCTCAAGCATGCCAACATCCGAATTATTGAGGTGCCAGAAAAAGAGAGAGGGCAAGTTAATGAAAACCTACTTGAAGAAATAGTGACTGAAAACTTCCCCCACCTGGTGAAAGAAACTGACTTAAAAGCCCAAGAAGTACACAGAACCCCAAAATATAGGAATCTAAAGAGGACCACACCAAGACATATCATAATTAAAATGCCAAGAGCAAAAGATAAAGAGATAATATTAAAAGCAGCAAGAGAAAAACAGTTGGTTACCTACAGGGGAGCACCTATACGATTGTCAGCGGATTTCTCAACAGAAATGATGCAGGCCAGACACGAGTGGCAAGAAATATTCAAAATAATAAAGAGCAAGAATCTACAACCAAGATTACTCTATCCAGCAAAGCTATCATTCAGAATTGAGGATCAGATAAAGTGCTTCGCAGATAAGAAAAAGCTAAAGGAGTTCATCACCACCAAACCAGTATTATATGAAATGCTGAAAGATATTCTTTAAGAAGAGGAAGAAGAAAAAGGTAAAAATATAAATTATGAACAACAAATACACATCTATCAACAAATGAACATAAAAATCAAGTGAATTGATAGGCTGATGAACAAGATAAACTGGTGACTATAACAGAAACATGGTCATAGAGAGGGAATGGACTTACAATTCTTGGGGAGAAAAGGGTTGTGGGAAGTACAGCAAGAGATTGGACAAAAATCTTGCAACAATGGGAGAGGACAGTGGGGAGGGGGAGGTGAGGATGGAGGGTGGGATAGGTACAGGGTGGAGGGGAGATATAGGGGGATAAAAAAGGGGAAACAATGTAATTAATAAACTGAACAATAAAGAAAAAAATAAAAAATAAAATAAATAAAATAAAATAAAAGGAGGGGAGGGGGTTGATTCTGTGTCTGAATAGCAAGAGAACAGAAAACTTATATCTACTTTGTCAACTACCATTTCTTCTCACTGTCACATTGTGCCATGGACAGCCTGGCCCTGCATAACCTGAAACTCGATACACATCTACTGCCACCTAGGTGATCTAGGTCAGCAACTTCTCGTGGTGAACTGGAAAATTTTTTAAACATGCAAAACCTGACTATTTAGTCAGGGGCACTGACTCTTTTTCTATATATCATCAATTTTAAAAAAATAGCAATAGTCAACACAATCACCATCTGGTGTGAATGAATCAAAATTATGCATATGTATTGCCAGATTGGTAATTAGTTTATGTGTGCCATGAGATTAAGAAGATTGAAAATCTAGGTTATCAACCAGAGTACAGAGAATTCCCATGCTGGACAATGAGCTTGGCCCCAAAATGTAACCTGTGTCCTGGGTACAGCTTCAACCACTACGTGGTCATACGTTGCTCTCACCTATCTCCCGCCATCTAGAGTGCTTCCATGAGCCTGAGCCACCAACCTAGGCTACCTCTTTGGAGGATCTTTTTTATCTTCTCCATCATTGGGCTATAGCTGGACCAGCCTGGTGCACCCTGGCCCATATTCCTAGCTTCAAATTTTCCTGGCATCTTTTTGACCTTAGACTATTGCAAACTGGTCTTCCTTTCCCTCTCAGGGATCAGTTCAGTATGCCAGGTGTCTCAGCCATGGACACCTTGACCAAGGCTGAAGTCTTTTCAATAAATGCTACTCCTGAACACAAAGGACAGGTTAGAAGGAATACACAGCAGATTAGAAGAAGCTGATGATCAAATCAATGAATTAGAAGACAAGGTTAAAAAAATCACTCACTCTATCATGCTAAGTGAAATAAGTCAGTCAGAGAAAGACAAGTATCACATGGTTGTACTTACATGTGAGATCTAAGTAACAAAATAAAATGATGGATTGAGTGGGGGGAAAATCAACACTACTCCTCATGGATGCCTGTTCATGCTAAATCTACTCTACTGAATGAGTCAATTAATGACTCTCCTTTGGAAAGAGACCCTTGGAGTAACTAGGGTGTCATAGAATTGACATTGGACAAAGTGGTCAAGGCAGGGAGGCACAGCGGCAACAGTAGAGTGACAGAAGGCTTTGTCTACCTTTGTCTCTTCTGGCCTCAAAGCCAAGCAATTAGGAGCAAGCCTACCTGCGTTCACCAGTTGAGTAGTGGAGGGTGATCTCAGGTTGGAGATGAAAGAGAATTGAAGGGAGAGAGAATGTGGGGCTGAATTCCTATCACAGTATAACTCAGGAGTGACCAGTTTTAACTAGTAGTGCTCCAACGTGAACCCTCAAGATTGCAGGATGAGTGAGGCAGCTGCTGTGAGCACACAGTCAGGCAGGAAAATTCCCCTGTGGTGCAACCCAAATGGAGACCCTGGTATCTGAGTCTCAATTGTGTTTGTCCAGAGGTCCAGCAGCTGCCCTTCTCAGCTCATCTTTTTCCAGGTTCCTTCTGGTCCATGAAAATCACCAGTGGCTGGAGGAACACACCACAGACAGCAGGAGAGGAGCCTGGGCACTAAGGCCTGTTTTCAGTTACTCTGGGTTTTCTAGCATGTTCCAAAAATACAACTCCCACTGCTGTGGCAAACCTGCCTGTGATGAGACACAGTGCATGATCTCTAATGTTGACACAGAACAAATGGGACTTTGATCTTTTTAAATTGATTTTGACAGACAAGAAATAGACATAATGAATTTTTTTTTAATTTGGGCTTTTTTTTTTTTCATCCTCATCATATGTATACCTGACACTGAAAATCCTTTGGTTCTCTCTCCTCGTGTTTCATCAATTCCTTCTGTAATTGGGAGTCTCTCATGAACTGGGTCTTGCTTTAAGTACCAACCACGTAGGATGAAGGTTACTATCCCCTGAGTCCCTTCTAACTGGTTCAGAACAGCTATGGAAGCTGCAACCCCAAAAGAGTGTCCTTGGATTTATAGACAATGAGATAGTATGGCTGGTCAACAATGATTTACAAAGTGACAACTGGACGTGGGATTCATGGGGCACTTGTCCTCACCTGCCTCTGATATTGCTGTGATCTAAATAAAAGCAGTGCATGCTCTCCAAAATTGGCTTCAAGACAAGTCCCAACAGATTGCAACCCAGAAGCCCCTCCTAAATAGGCCTCCCACAGACGACCTGGTCACAGAATGCCCTTCCCTGCCCTCCTGGTAATTGCTGACCCAGATCCTCTGAGCATGGTCTGTGCATGGAATGTTCTTTAGAGGGGGGATGTCCATGCTCATAGGATTCCATCTCCATGACAACCGTTGTTATAGGGGCAGATTGCAGCAGACACTGTGAGATGGGTTTGGCCTACTATATTAACCCCAAATTGTTTGATTGAATAATTAAATGATGAGGGGTATATCTGGATAGCTACTTAAGCCAAATTTCAAATTTCATGTACTCTTAAATTTTATTTTTCCCATCCCCAAAATTACCTTCAAGGAAAAAAAAAATTCAAAAAGCAAAAGAAAAAAACACAAGGGACTATGGCTTAGGAGAGTGGGGGTTCTGCCCTGTGTTGAAAGGAGTTTGGCCTCTGGTCTCAATTAGGCTCTCCAGGCAGCTGAATTGATTCAAAGAGACAAAAGGCAGTCTTAAGAGGGAGAGTAAGTGTAGGTTTGGTTGGCTTTCCCAAGTCCTGTTCCTTGTCCCGTCGTATAATTCTCGGTGGGGGGATGGGGGATTATAACCTCCACTCTAATATTAAGTTTTCCCAGATTCTTGTTGCACAAGTTAAATTGTCTTAAACCATTTTTTCTGAAAGAAAAATCTAGAAATAGGAATACTTTCCTCCCAAAAATTTCTTTGGCAGAGAAAACATACAAGGTCATGCAGAAATTTTTTTTTTACATATCCAAAGGAAACCAAATTACTATCTTGAAGAGATAACTGCACCCCCATGTTCATATGTTCACTGCAACGTTATTCAAAATAGTCGAGACATGAAAATAACGTAAGTGATATACAGTAGGTCCTTGGGATACATCAGAGATCCATTCCTACAGCAACTTAAAGCGGTTTTCGCCTTAAGTCAGAACCCACCTACATAAGCACCTATGTCACTCACATGGAGCTCATACACAGCAGTAATGAAGTGAGATAGTAACAGAAATGTAAAAGAAAGATAACATTTCCTGACCTTTACTTGTGGTAAATAAATAATAAAAATATAAAGCACATATGTTCATAAGTCAAAATGACAGAACTTTTTTTATATATAAATAAATGGGAGATGGTGACATAACCACAAAACCACATACGTCGAGTCTGATGTAACTCGAGGATTGTCTGTATAAATATAGATATAGTTATGTAGATAAGGATATAGATATATACAGAGTGAGACAAAAAGTAGGTTTACAATAGTTTCTATTGAAAACAATGCAATAATAAATACAATATAAGAATAAGCAGTTTAATATACTCAACTGTAAACCTACTTTTGCCTCACCCTGTATATATAGATAGATACAAAAAAGGGATATTACTCAGCCATGAAGAAGGAAACCCTGCCTTTTGTGACAACATGGTTGGACCTGAGGGCAGTATGCTAAGTAAAATAAGTCTGCCAAAGAAAGACAAATACTGTATGATCTGACTTATATTTGGAATCTAAACAACCAAAATCATAGAAACAGAGAACATATTGGTGGCTACCAGAGGTGGGTGAAGATGATCAAAAGGTATACATTGTTGCGGAGCACAAGAGACTTGGTTGGAAAGTTGTAAGGAGGACATCCTGGTAAAAGGGAAGTCTGTGGAAGTCCGTCTGCCCTGTTTATCAGAATTCTGACTTAGGGGAGACTTAGAGGAGTGTCAAAGGTGGTGCCCCTAATTATTCCCTGATCTTTCCAAACACGTCTGTGCACCTGCAGACCTCCGGGTGTTTACTGGAATCCTTATGCTTACTCCCTGGATGCCCTTGTTTAGAGATTACTCACCCTACTGATTGTATCTAAAGAAAAAATTCCAATAAAATCCTAACAAGGCAGGCAATGGAGGCTGCTTGGACCATGAGCCAGGAAAGCCCCTTAGCCCTCTTTTCCATAGTGAAACTGTGTTAGAGTAATCTGTTCATTCATCGTCTAGGGGCTACTGGTCAGCCCTGACAACACACTCCTAGTTATAAGATAAATAAATTCTGGGGCTGTGATGTACATTATGGTGACTATAGTTAACAATACTGCTTTGTATATTTAAAAGTTGGTAACAGGGTAGATCTTAAAAGTTCTCATCTCAAGAAAAAAATGTAACTATGTTACAAGAAAAATGTAACATATTAAAATTGTTGTTATACCTATTTACTAAACTTATTGTGGTAATCATTTCTAAATATATACATATATCAAATCATCATTTTGTACACCTTAAGCTAATACAATGGTTATGTCAATTATATCTCAACTAGAGGCCCAGTGCATGAAATTCCTGCATCGGGTGCGGGGGGGGGGGTGTCTCTCAGCCCAGCCAGCACCCTCTCTAATCTGGGACCCCCTTGAGGGATGTCTGGTAGGATCGGGCTTAAACAGGCAGTCAGACAGTCCTCTCACAATCCAGGACTGCTGGCTCCCAACTTCTCGCCTGTCTGCCTTCCTGATTGACCCTAACTGCTTCTGCCTACCAGCCCGATCACACTCTAACTACAACCCTGCCAGCCTGATTGATGCCTAACTATTCTCCTGCCAGCCTGTTTGTCCCTAACTACCCTCCCCTGCAGGCCTGTTTTCCCCTAACGCCCTCCCCTGCAGGCCTGGACACCCCCAACTGCTCTCCCCTTGCAGGCCTGGATCCCCCACAACTGTCCTTCTCTGCAGGCCCGGTTGTCCTCAACTGCCCTTCCCTGCAGGCCCGGTCACCCCTAACTTTTCTCCTCTGCCAGTCTGGTCACCCCCTAACTGCTCTCCCCTGCTGGCCTGATCCCTCCTATCTGTCCTCCCCTGTTGGCCATCTTGTGGTGGCCATCTTGTGTCTACAGGGGGGCAGGATCTTTGAGCACACGGGGGCAGCCCTCTTGTGTGTTGGAGTGATGGTCAATCTGCATATTACTCTTTTATTAGATAGGATAAAGGCCTGGTACATGGGTGGGGGCCAGCTGGTTTGCCCTGAAGAGTATCCCAGATCAGGGTGGGGGTTTCCTTGAGGCATGGGGCGTCCTGGGCAAGGGGCCTGTGATGGTTTTCAGGCCGGCCATGCCCCCCAGTAACCCAAATGGAGACCCTGGTATCTGGGATTTATTTATTTTCTACAATTGAAACTTTGTATCCTGGAGCGGAGCCATGCCTCCTGGTCCCTCCAAGGCTGTGTGGCCCATTTCTGTTGGGATTTATTTATCTTCTCTAATGGAAACTTTAAGTGGAGTCCAAGACAGGCCAGGGCTACAGAAGCTTGGCTTCTTCCATTGTCAGAGGCAACCCTAGCCTCCTGCTCTCTCCAGCTTCGTGGCTGCAGCCATTTTTGTTTGGGTTTATTTATCTTCTATAATTGAAACATTGTAGCCTCAAGTGGAGGCCTGGACCTGCCAGAATGTATTGAAAGCTTGGCTTCCTCCATTGCCAGGGAAACCCAAACCTCCCTCCTGCTTGCTCTATGGCCACAGCCATCTTGGTTGGGATTAATTTGAATACTTGCTCCTTAATGACTTGTGGGCGTGGCTAATGGGCGTGGTTCATGGATGTAGCAGAGTGATGGTTAATTTGCATATCACTCTTTTATTAGATAGGATAAAACTGGAAAAAAATTCACAGAAGGGCAAGAAAAGATTGCTGAATTGTCTTATTTAAAAGCTAGCCACAGAAAGATGACCATTTTTATTTTTTACATATTTCATATGCATTGGAAGCATGTCCTCTTGGTGACCAGTTTCCAGTCTCAATGCCATGTATATATCCATGAGGACACTCGGCATTTTGTTTGCCATGTTGGACAGCAAGTGCCATGGTACCTAATAAGTACTGAACAAATGTTTTGACTTAAAAATTTTTTTTTTTAACTATCACTATTTACTTAATTTGAACTTACTGAACATCCAGGAAGAGAATGCCCTTTATGCTGATGATAATGATGATGATGATTTTGGGGGTGGGGGGTAATAAAGAGAAATCAGGATTAATAATAGCCTAGAGGGTGATCTGCCAATTTTCTGATGAGCTTGATGAAGTGCCAGAGCCTGAATTCAAATCGCATTGCTACCACTTAGGAGGTTATTCGGCAAGTCACACTATGTCTTGCCCTCCGTCTCATCATCTGTAACACGGACATAATGATTTCTTTCAAGCTGTGAACATTAAATGAAAAAATCATTATGCAAAAGCACTTTGTAAATGAATTTGCACCAATGTAAGGAGGTAATTTTATTATCAATCATAAAGAACTATATAGTCAAGTGTTAAGATATCTTAACTACAAACTGTAAAAATGCAGAATAACCAATGAGAAAACATTCTTTCTTAAAATTGCTGTATAACAAGTGACCACAAACTTAACTATATAACTGTATAACAAGTGAGCACAAACAACATCCATTTATAACACCATAGAAGTCCAGGCAGTTTCAACTGAGTTCTTTGCTTAGGGTCGTATATTTGATTTCTTTTTTAAAATATATATATTTTGTTGATTTTTTACAGAGAGGAAGGGAGAGGGATAGAAAGTCAGAAACATCGATGAGAAAGAAACATTGACCAGCTGCCTCCTGCACAACCCCTACTGTGCCCGCAACCAAGGTACATGCTATTGACTGGAATTGAACCTGGGACTTCTCAGTCCGCAGGCTGATGCTCTATCCACCAGTTTCGGTTCACATTTGATTTCACATGGCTGAAATTAAATTGTCAACTGGATTTATCTAGTGACTCAGAATAATGTGCTTCAAAGATGCGTGTTGCTGATTGAATTCAATTTCTTGGGTTGTAGGACTGAAGTCTATTTCCTGGCTGGCTATCAGCCAGCTGCCACTTCTGGTAGCTTGAGGCTGCTCTTAGATCCTCATCCCAAGGCCCCTTCACCTCAGCAACCTCCTTTACATCAAGTCCTCTCCCTCTGGCTTCCTCCCCTGTCATCTGGAGACCACAATAAAGCTGCCTTTAAAGTCATTAGATTAGTTCCACCAGGACACTTGCTCTCTGGATTAACTCAAAGCCAACTGATTAATCTTAACTGCACCTGCAACATTCTTTTTGTAACATAATCACAAGTGTGATATCTATTACATTCACATTCCTGGCGATTAGGGCTGGACGTTGGGCAAGGGGGCATCTTTGAATTCTGCCAACCAGAGAGTATGAACATGCTGGAAAATAGCTTTGAATATGGGCACCATGTCCCTCTATTAGGATCTGAGGGTCACATTTGTTTTCTCACGATGGCTACTAACACAATTCCCGACACACAGCAGGTGTTTAAAGTCTCTGTTAACTAGAGACACAAGGCTTCTAGGGGACACATCTGTTTTGAAATCTCAGCTTTCATAAAGAAAATCAAAATAGAAAGTGTTTTTCAGTTTGTCAATAATCATATATCCACCCCAACCTGCTGCCACCTAGCAAACTACCCGACACATAGTGGGCCCATGATAAATAACGTTGAGTGAATAAATGAATGAATTAGAATTTTCCACTTAGCCTTAACTAATAATCTCCTTTGACATCTGAATATCAGGCTAATTTTTTTAAGTTTCCTGAGAGATTTGTTTCACTATGATCTACTTGCACTGAGAAATGGTGTTCCTTCTTGGCAGACAGGGATCTGACTTCAAAACTAGAGGGAGATTTGCCCAGATCAAAGGGGAGTTCTGCCTCTGGCTTTGGAGGACAAACCAAGAGCCTTCTCCTTGAAGGAATTAAAGAGCTGCCCCAATCTGCTAAGAAGTTTGACTGCACAGTGTGTCCTAACAAGCTGGATTCTGGCTCAGGAAAAGTAAATGGCTCCTACCAAACAAAGCACAAGTGCAAACACACACACACACACACACACACACACACACACACACACACACACACCTTCCTCCCATCCAGGAAATGACAAAGCCTCCATGCTGTTTTGAAGCTTTCTCCTTGAAAGCTGATTGACAGACACTGGCTTGAGAGAGGCAGCCTCATATCAAAGATGACAGCTGGCAATGTAGCAGGGAAACACAACTCACCTCGCAGGGGATCAATCCATGTTCTGCTAGGGGCCATTGCTGCATTAGTGGCTGGTTATTATTTAAGAATAAAAATCTTCAAATGAGCTGGTTACACCTTCATCAGACTGTCTCTCAGGAGGATTCTTTTACAATTCTTCAGTTTTCTGAGTTGCACAGGACAATTTCCCATGAACCATACCCTTGCATTATCTGCGTACTAAACCAAAGTCATTTACATAATGGGCAATTTAAGGCACATAGACACACGCATACCCGTTAGATAAACATATGCATAAACAAATACCTTACTAAAGGTTAGACACTTAAAATGCAAAACATCTAGACTGTAGTGGAGGTAGAAGAGGGGAGCAAGGAGCTTATGTGTTACAAGGTAAAGAGCAAAGTATATTCATATCATCTAATATTTATAATAGCACTGGCTACCCTGTTCTAAGCGCTGTATTTATATTAACTCATTGAATGGTCACGGATGTACTGCTGTGGTGTACTGCTATTTTCACCTCCCACGTAGGAACCGAGTTAGGATGCAGAGAGGACAAAGGGCAGAGCTGAGCAATGGACTCCAGAAGCTTTAATGATTAGATCTGCTGTTCTCGGATCCTCAGTGGAGGGCCTTCAAAACTCCACAGCAATTCACTCACTATCCTAGGACCAGGTGATGCCTTCTGCTAAGTGGTGACTTCAGGCACCGTGTTCATTTCTTCTTTTTTTAATTTATTTTTTTAAATTACAGTTTACATTCTATATTATTTTGTACTTAGAGGCCCGATGCACAAAATTCGTGCAAGCGGCTCGGCCCTCGCAGGTATGTGGCTGCCTCGTCCCTTGCATCCCCAGCTTCGGAAGGATGTCCAGAAGGTCATTTAGCTGTCCAGTCTAATTAGCACATTACACTTTTATTATAATGCATTAGTTTCAGGCTTACAGCATAGTGTTTAGACAATCATATTTGTTACAAAGTGTTCTCACCAATAGTTCCAGTACACACCTATTACAATATTACTGACTACATTCCCTAAGCTGTACTTTATATCCCATTGACTATTTGCAACTATCAGTTTGTACTTCCTAATTCCTTCACCTCTTTGATCATTGCTCCATTTTTCTAAGCCTCTGTTTTCACATCTGTGAAATAGGGATAAGAAAAGAGCCAAGCTACTAAGGATAATTACAATGAGGATTATTCATGTCTTTATTCAAACGATATTCATTGAGCATCTACTAAGTGCCAGGCACCATCTGGAACAGTAAAAGAAGAGACAGGAAGCATACTTTCTAGAGCAAGGAAATGACAATTAACAAAGCATGGGTCCTAACTGGTTTGGCTCAGTGGGTAGAGTTTCTACCTCCAGACCAAAAGGTCCTGGGTTCGATTCCAGTCAAGGGCACATGCCCTAGTTGTAGGCTCGATCTCCAGTATGGTGTATACAAGAGGCAGCTGGTCAATGATTCTCATCATTGATGTTTCTACCTCTCTCTCCTATCTCGTCCTCTCTGAAATCAATAAAAATTTATAAAAATATTGAAAAAAATAAAGTGTGGAAATGCAATAACAAAAACATAACAACATGATCCAGTTTCTTCAGCCATCAAAGCAAAGAAGGGGCTGATTAGGTATAATTCTAAGCCTTGAGGTGTAATGCCATTGGGCCACTTGGACCTATCACAGCAATAATGCTGTCATTTGCATTACCCATTTGCTCAACAGAGACTTGGCAAAGTCAAGTTTTGGCTCCAGGATACAAAGTCTGGTGAGTAACGAAGTGTTTTAATGGGGGTCTGTCTGCAGGATTCCAAAGTCAATGGTCATTCAAATGTAAGTGCTCAGTGTATGGTTCTTTTCAAGCTGCCTGCACCTGAGAAATTATCTCTTCCTTAGGTTGTACACTGTGGCTGGTGTTACCACAATCAGTCAAAGAAAAGTTGCCAGAGACAGCAGCTTCACTTTCAGGTGCCAACTGCATAAAAGACTATCCCCAAAGAGCTTATTGTTCTGAGAGCTGGTCAAGGTCATTCACAGAAATGGAGACTAAGATGTGTTATATCATCCTAGCTGGTTTGGCCCAGGGGATAGAGCATTGGCCTGGGGACCAAAGGGACCCAAGTTATATTCCTCTATTCCGCCAGTGTCAGGGTTCATGCAGGAGGCAACCAATCTATGTGTTTTTCTCACATCAATGTTTCTCTCTGTCTTTCCATCTCTCTCCCACTCTTCCTAAAAATCAATGGAAAATATCATTGGGTGAAGATTAACAAGCAAACAAACAAAAAAAGAAGTGCCATTCAGGAAAGAGGGGCTGGTGTTGTCTTTTATCAAGATGCCAGTTTGTTACATCAGAATCCAGGCTGCCCTGCTTAATACCTGGGTAATCTTAGACAAGATACATAAACTCTTTATTCTTGATTCTTCATCTGCAAGATGGGAGTAGTAACACCCATTTCACAGAGTGGTTAAATGTGTTTTGACATCTCCACTTAATTGTTTGAATGACAGCCCAAATTAAACACAATAATTCTAATTTTCATCCCCAAGCTACTCCTACCCAAGCTTTCTCCATTTCAGTGAATGGCAATTACAGTCTTTAAGGGGCTCAGTCCAAAAACTAGCAAACAAAAAAGTAAACTTCTTTAATTCTCCCCCACACCCCAAATGTATTCTCAAAATGTCACCTCAGCCTTGGAAAATATGTCCAGGATCCAAAACCTTTTATTCGCTGCAACCCTGTTTAAGTCACGCCAACCTCTCACTGGATTGTTGCTGTGACTACTTAATGATACAAATATTCAATTCTCAGTGCCCTGGCCAACAGGATCTTTTCAAAACATAAATTAGTTCATGACACTCTTGCTCAAAACCTGCAATGACTGCCCTCTCACTCAGAATAAACTCTATCCCTCCCCATCCCGCTAACGCAGTGTCCTCTCCCACCCTCACTCTCTACAGGCCACAATGATCTCTTCCCTGCTCATTGAAAAAGCCCTGCATGCTCTTGCCTTGGGCCATTCCTCTTGTTCTCCCCTCTGCCTGGAAGTAACTCTTCCCTGGCCTTATTGCAGGTATCCACAGACTAGCTCCCTCACAACCTTCCAGACTAACACACAAACACAAACACACGCACGCGCACACACCACACACACACACACACACACACATACACACACACACACACACACTGGGTTAGTCAATCTGGGCACTAGTGACATTTGGGGAAAAATCATTCTTTATTGTGGGGCTGCCCTGTGCATTGTAGAATGTTTATCAAGGTCTCTGGTCTCTGCCCACCAGAAGCCAACAACGCCTCCCCATTTATAACAAGCAGAATATCTTCAACTATTGCCAAATGTCCCCTGGGAGACAAAATCTCCCCCAGTAGAGTCTCACCAATTTAAAGCAATGCCAGATGCAACACAAATGATGTTCAGAAAGCATTTTTTGGAAGAATAAATGGATGTCAAATGCGATAATATCTTAAACACAAAGGACAGTGTTTTTGACACATAGTAAATAAATACTCAGGTAATGTTAATTATGATGAACGTGCTGTTTTTATTGTTGTTGCTGTGTTGCTGTGTATGTTTAGAATAAATCATAGAAACACAAAACCTATTATGTGGAGCCATAGGATTTGACATAGATTTCATTTTTCAAATATATTTGAATTATTTTAAAAACTGCAGTAAAAAAAAAACAAACCCTCACACTTAGAAGTGTTAATGAATTGGATACCACCAACTCGTTAACTGGTTTTTGTGCAGACCTCAGAATACATCATCTTCTGCCATCTCTGTGCATACATTTTAACTTCTCATAAATGTGCCACTGATTTTGAAGGCTGTAGTTTGGCACTAGTGTGTATTTTTATTCCTGTCTGTTCCTGTAGGCTCATGTAAAACTGTTCAAGCAAGGAATCTACAGTAGAGTTGTATTAAACATACATTGATTTAATCTGCCCAAATGCAACAATACAAGCTTGGCCAAAAAGAGAGAGAGAGAGAAAGCATAATATTCACTCAACATGGGCTCCTCAATGCAAGCCAATTACTTTATCTGGTGCTCAACCAAAGCAGCAGCAATCTGTTCCGCACTGGAGGAGCAACTGGCAGCATTAGACTTAGTGGAAAGATGAAACACTACATATAAAACTATATGCCATATTGTATTTCTTTATTTATTTTTAAAAATATATTTTTATTTATTTCAGAGAGAGGAAGGGAGATGGATAGGGAGATACAAACATTAATTAGAGAATCATTGATCGGCTGCCTCCTGCATACCGCCTACTGGGGGACATATGTCCTGACCAGGAATCAAACAGTGATCTCTTGGTTCATGGGTCAACACTCAACCACTGAGCCATATCAGCCAGACATATTATATAGGAGAGTTAGTATTTTTTCATGGGCAATTTTGACCATGTTTGTTTGCAGTTCTTTCTTATCTACAGGCTCAAAATCCAAAATGTCTTGGTAAACACAGCATTGTGGATGAACTCTTTTTGGCAGCAAAGTCAATGATGTTATTTATGGTCATTGTCTTCCCATTGTATTTGATTATTAGTTGCTGCTAGACACTCCAGAAGGTATTAACCAAGGGAGAACATGCATAGCTTATTCCCCTTATAAAATATAAAAATTCTGACTTTCAAAAGACATTTGACCCCATGATGCAGAATAGGGATTGTGGCTACTAACTGATTTTCAGCTCACTTGCTGCTTTTGCCCTGATGCCCAAGTAAGATGTTATCTACAGGAATAGCAATACCATTGTTATGCATCCCACTTAATAATGCTCCTTGCCTATAGCTCTCCTGTCAGAACAATAACTGTGGCTGGGAAGCATATGAAGCTTAGGTGGATTTTGTGCTTAATATAAGTTTGGAGTGTTTATTATCTCATTTTTATATTCATAGTACCAGATTAAAATAGTTGTGATATAATCCACCAACCACAAGGACTGAATATACCAACCACAAAATCTTATCAATAAAAATTTATAACCCTTTAAGCAGATGGATCAAGTAAAAAAGAGAGAAGAGCCCTAGCTGGTTTGGCTCAGTGAAGAGAGCATCAACCTGCAGACTGGAGGGTCCCGAGTTGGATTCTGGTCAGGGCATGTTCCTTGTTAGCAGGCTCAATCCCTGGCCCTGGTCAGGGTGCGTGTGGAAGGCAACCAATCAGTGTGTCTCTCTTACATTAATGTTTTTTCTCTCTGTTTCTCCCACTCCCTTCCACTCTCTCTGAAAATCAATAGGAAAATATTCTCAGGTGAGGATTAATGAGAGGGAGGGAGGGAGGGAGAGAGAGAGAGAGAGAGAGAGAGAGAGAGAGAGAGAGAGAGAGAGAGAGAAGAAGAAGAAGAAGAAGAAGAAGAAGAAGAAGAAGAAGAAGAAGAAGAAGAAGAAGAAGGAGGAGGAGGAGGAGGAGGAGGAGGAGGAGGAGGAGGAGGAGGAGGAGGAGGAGGAGGAGGAGGAGGAGAAGAAGGAGAAGAAGAAGAAGACACAAATGACCTAATAGCAGAAATGAATGAGGGAACATCATCACAGCCCCAATAGATATCAAAGGATGGAATATTTTCAACAACTTTATGGCAATAAATTTGATGACAAATGGACAAATTCCTTGAAAGACACAAACTACCAAAGCTTACTAAAGAAGAATTAGATAGCTCAAATAGTGTTCTAGATATTTTAAGTTATATCTGTACCAGTTGGTCCAGATAATTTCACTTTTGAATTCTAGTAAATGTTTTTAAAAATACAAAGGAGTAGTAGATCCTGGGGGGTAGGAGGGCTGTGGATAAAAAGAAATAATCTGTAACTCAATTGTGATATGAGTTACAGAATGTATACAGTTTTCAAAATTCTTCCAACTACACCTAAAAAGAGGTGAATTTTACTGTATATTATACCTCAATAAACCTGAATAAGAAAAAAAAATGTAAAAAGGGTAACTATTTGGGTGCCAATAATCAAGGCAGAGTCTGAAATAGCAAAAACCAGCATAGAGAGTGCTCTGAAGACTTTTCTCAAGCAAGAAAGTCTAGACAGAATGATCGGTATCATACCAGTTTGGGTGGAGGACTTACCTACAAGCACAGGCTCCACTTGAAGCCACCAAAAGGTCCCACGTTCAGCTCTACACCTCACAGGTTCTGCAAGAACACAAAACCAATCTGACCTCTGGGCATTTCTCTTAGATGGTGGAATATTTTTCTACCTCCTCCATGGTTCCTGGGAGAAAGTACATGTAAAGGTGTGAGCAGGGTTCTCACAGAATGAAGAGAGAGCCCAGATATCGCCAAACAAGCCCTTCCCCTTGGGAAATAACCTGCTATTCCCAAATGTGAAAGAGACTTCTTGAGTTTTACAACAGACACACGAAAAAGTGATTGAAATCTATTTCTTGGCTGAAAGAAAAGAAATACACAAGCCTAAAGAATTCTGTTTGTGTCTCTTTCACTCCCAGGTCCCAAGATTTTATTAAAGATTGAAAGTGTCCTTCTAATCCAATTCCCATCATTTTTGTTTTATTTTGTTTCACGTTGTGACTGGTATGGGCTGAATTGTGTCTCCATCCCCCAACCTAACCCCTAGTACCTTAGAATGTAACTATATTTGGAGATCAGATCTTTAAAGAGATAATTAAGGCTAAATAAAGTCACCAGTGTGGGCCTTAATTCCATTTGGCTGGTATCCTTATGAGGAGACTAGAGGCCCAATGCATGAAATTCATGCAAGGGGCTTGGACCTCATAATTTCAGTGGTGGCTTCCAGAAGGATGTCTGGAAGGTCATTTGGCTGTCCGTTCTAATTAGCATATTATGCTTTTATTATTATAGATTAAGATACAGCGAGAAGGCTATGGGAAAACAGAGAGAAAATGGCCATCTGCAAGCCAGAGGAAAAGGCATTCAGAAAAGCACTAATAACGACAACTCTGTAGACACCTTGATCCAGGTCTAGAATCATGGGAAAATAAATTGTTGTTTAAGGCACTCCCTGGTTTAATGTGTCAGCCCCGAGAGACTCAATAGTGACTTTCTCTGTCCTGCGTGCGTATCAGACGCAGTTAAAAACCCTGGATTAGGAAGCTGTGATCTCTACCCTGCTGGACCCAGGCCAGGACCTTCACAGAAAAGGCAAGAAACTACAAATGATCAGATCCCACATTGAGCCAGAAGTAACTCAACCAAGCTGGATGCTTATTTCCCAATTGCTAACATGCAATTGCAATGTGAGCCCTTTCTATGTGACATGCTGATGGAATAGTGCCTTCCTGGTGCCCATATTTGAAAATGAAGTAAACAAGCATTTGATTGTTATATATTTTTCACCTTAACAAATTTTATTCCCAAATCCAACTCATCCTTTTCCTTGTTTATTGCTAATTCAGATATAACAGTGAGCTATGCTGGGTGATAGTAATTTTGTATCCCCCCAAAAACATATCACAACAATAATGTAAGAGTAAACAACAAAAAAGAGCAAGAAGAGGATGAGAGAGGATATTTATTTTTAGCTGACACAGACTGAGCATGTACTCAGGACCAGCCATTGTGAGTACAAAAAGACAGGCAAAATGCCTCATGGTCAAGGCAAACATGGCCTTGGAGCTCATATCTTCTCTGAAATGTTGACTTCACAGGATAGTGATTCACAACAAGGATTTGAAAACCAGAATGGCCTGTATTTGAATTCTGGCTTCATCACTAATTGCTCTATTTATTTGTCAAGTTTTTCATCTCTCTGGGGCCTCAGTTTCTTCATCTGTAAGATGGTAGTTGTATTATTTCTATAAGACATTTATTAATTGTCCTCATTCATGCTCAATAAAAACCATTAGTATTTGCATAAGAATTTGGGACACAGCAATGCACTTTTAGATATGTTATTCTTTTTCTCACTCAGGCGCCTCTGTGAAATCAAGGAAAGGCATTGCTATACTTGTACTATTTGTAAGAAAACTGAGTCTAGCCTGGCTGCTGTAGCATCAACCCATGAAACAGGAGGTAATGGTCCAATTCCTGGTCAGGCAGTCAAGGCACATACCTGGGCTGTGGGCTGGATCCCCAATAGGGGGTGCACAGGGCAGCTGATCAATGATTCTCTCTCATCATTGATGTTTCTTTCTCTCTCTCCCACTGCCTCTCTCTGAAATCAATGTGTGTGTGTGTGTGTGTGTGTGTGTGTGTGTGTGTGTGTGTGTGTGTGTGTAGCTGTGGGGACGGTGCCCCAGGCAAGACACCTTGAGCATTCCTTAACTGTTTATGGGCTAAATCCAAGGCCTCTGGCTATCCCTTTTGTTCAGGTTTGAGATACACATATTGCCCTAAGGCAGGCAATTCCAGTAACAGGCAGATTATCTTCTCAGTAAGGATTTATATGATTGTTTGATGGGGAAGCTGCTTTAATTAGCAATGTTTTAGCTCTGAACTTTCAGAGCCAATTAAGGTTGTTTACCAGCCTTCTGGGCTTCCTATCCACATTTTTCTATTGATGAAATGGGGATTGGATTCCAGCACCTTTGTATTTTTGGATTATAGATAAACTGCTGCTGTTTGGGTGTCAGATGCTGTCTCTCCCTCAGAGAGAACAGACATCCCACCCAGCCCCAGCTATTTTTTCTATTACTGTGTTTTCATCTTCTATACTTTTATTTCTTAATCCCTAGCTCCTCTACTCAGAAACTGGACCCAGTCTCTCTCTTTTTGCACTGGATGTGGAAAAGAGAGAAAAACACCCACATAGCTGAGTCTAAAGCTGTGAGATGGCTTGCCAATCACCACACAGGGAGGCAGTTTTAGACTCAGTTCCAGGTCTTGGAACTCATAATGGTCTGCTCTTTTTCATTGGTACACTGTCTTCTCCTTCATTAAAAGTGATGTGAAGGCCTCTAGTTGCTTTAGGCAATAATTTATTTCAAAAGCTGTCTTCCCTCCTAAAAGTTAAAATCAACAACCTATAAACCAGGCAGACTCTGACTATACCAGACAAATGCTATTCTACTAAATGTCTGTTACTAAAATGACCAGTAGCAATAATGATGATTTTCACAAGAAATTCATGCACCTCCCTTGGGGCATTTTAAGGAGTCATTTAACATAACTGTGCATTGAAAGGCAACTGCTATTGGTATACTCAGAATACACTATCAGAAGGCATCCCACTCCATGAGCTTTAGCTGCTGAAGGCAAGGGCCATTAACTGGCCTTCCATTTCTTCATCACAGAATTCTACCAGGATGCCCATGAGTGATCCCAGGGTCAAAGGCCATTTGCCTGGAGTGTGCTCTCTGAAGCAGATATCTCTGGGGCTGGGCCTTGAATTGTAAGTATTGCTTAGACTTTCTTGAATGAATGCAATGCTAAAAAAAAAAAAAAAAAAAAAAAAAAAAAAAAAAAAAAAAAAGACAGATGCCACTATCCCCAGAGCTGCCCATGACCAGCCATGATGAACCCCATCGTGTTCTTCAACATCCCATCAACGGCAAGCCCTTGGCCTGCATCTCCTTCTAGCTGTTTGCAGACAAAGTTCCAAAGACAGCAGAAAACTTCTGTGCTCTGAATACTGGGAAGAAAGAATTTGGTTATAAAGGATCCTGCTTTCACAGAATTATGCCAGGATTTATGTGCCAGGTGGTGACTTCACATGCCATAATGGCACAGGGTGGCAAGTCCATCTATGGGGAGAAATTTTAGGATGAGAACTTCATTCTGAAACATACGGGTCCTGGCATCTTGTCCATAACAAAAGCTGGATCTAACACAAATGGTGCCCAGTTTTTCCTCTGCACTGCCAAGCCTGAGAGGTAGGGTGGCAAGCCTATGGTCTTAGGCAGGTGAAAGAAGGCCTGGATATTGTGATAGCCATGAAGCGCTTTGGGTCCAAGAATGGCAAGACCAGCGAGATCGCCATTGCTGATTGTGGACAACTCTAATAAATTTGACTTGTGTATTATCTTAACCACCAGACCGTTTTTTCTGTAGCTCAGGAGAGCACCTCTTCACCCCAATTTGCTTGGAATGTTCTATAATCTTTATGTTCTTTCCACAGTTCATTGGATACCATAATTTTCTTACCCCTTCCCGGTCTAGGTGGATTGCCAAGTTAAGTTTATGATTATGAAATAAAAACTAAACAGTCGTTTGTCAAAAAAAAGATATTTACATCATGATCCAGTTATAAGAATATTTGTAAACAATAGGTAGAGAAATCAGTTTAGCAGTTTAATTAGCACACACATTTTTAAATAATTAATTGGAATGAAACGGAATGGAACTGAATGGTACAGAATGAAATTAAACAGAACAGAATAAAACGGAATGTAACAGAACAGTACAGATCAGAACAGAACAGAACAGAATAGAGAGTGCATTGCATATAATAATGATTACACATCTATCATCTATCAATCTATCTATGAACTGGGACATCATGTTTAATTTATTTCCTCTTGTGGGTCACAGGCAAAAATATCTGAAAGATCCAAGATACCAACAAAGGGGGTTGGAACTGAGAGTTTGAATGAAAATCCATAATAAGATTTGAGAACATGAGTAAATTCTACTCCTTCTCTGACTGGGTTCTTTCGATGGCTCTTCACCCTCACTCCCTAGCAACCCCCTTCCTTGTCTGGTGTCCATAGTCACATGTGATCACACCTCAAGGCTGGCCACTTATATCACCCTTTCATTTTAGGCCACAGCTATTTGCAGTTTGGGTAACAATCCAAGAACCCTCATCCCTCCTGGCTTCCGTTCATATTTCTTCTACCTAGAATTCTCATTCTCACTATTCTTTTCCTTGGTAGCTCCTACTCATATTTTCAATTGCTCAGCCAAATTGCCACCTATCCCCTCCTGGAAGTTTTCTTGAATAACTCAGCATTCATTCATTCAGCATTTAATGAATATTCACAAAACACAAACCTAGATACTGGAAATATTATTATGGTCAACAAGACAGAAGGACTTACCTTTCTGGGTTTACATCCAGTGGATAGATGATAAACAAACAACTAAATATGTAATACATTGTCATTGATGACAAATGAAGCACAGTAAGGGAGTAATTGTGTAATAGAGAAAAGCTTCAAAGAAGGGGGAATTTTGAGCAGAAAATTGAGTTAGGCTGCAGAGCAAGCCATGAGTACAGTGTCCAGAATAAGGGAAGAGCGAGTGCAAAGAACCAGAAGCAGGACAAATTTGCTGTTCTCAGGTTGATCGAGATCTGGTTATTCCTCCTTCCAGGCTCCTTAGTACCTCCTGTATAATTTTATTACATCAAATTATAATTTTTTTTCTTTGATTTCCCCCCCTATTTCAATATGAACTTCTTGATGACATCTAGGACTAATCAAAATAGCCCCCTCTACATATTTGAGTATGTGAAGAAATAAATCAATAAATTATTCAGAAAGTGACTGACAGAATAAATAAATAAGAAAAGCTTTCCCCTCCCTTCTTAGAATCTTCCAGAATGAGGCTGGTAGCTATATCCAGGAGGAGTAATGACAAGGATACAGTTCACCCTCTATTATATAGACAAGGAAATTGGTACTCAGAGAAGAAAAGTCACTGTCAAAGAACTCACTGAAAATTAGTGAGTGAATCAGGACTGTTTCAGGTCTCTTGATAGATTCTGGTTTATTTTTATTTTTTAAAGAAAAATTTTATTAATTTTTAGAGAGAGAGGGAAGAGAGAGAGAAACATTGATGTGAGAGTGAAACATTTATCAGCTGCCTCCAGGATGCCTCCTACTGAGGATTGAACTGCAACCTAGGCATGTGCCCTGACAAGGAATCAAACCAGCAACCTTAAGTGAATGGGACAATGTCCAACCAATTGGGCCATACTGGCCATGGTGAGATCCAGGTTTAGACAAGTAGTCTTTCCATTAGTCCTGGGCTACACCAGAAAGGAAGAGAGAAGCAGGGGAGGTGAGACTATCTGTTGTCAGCATTCAGGAGGACTCTGAGAAATGAACACTTTGAAAGGAAAACTCTGGAAAGAAAAATAGAAATTTGCCTAGAACCAACCTAACAGCTTTAAGCAAAATCAAAAGAATCTGTGAATAGATTGGTTAATTCTGTGAAAAATATGCCAGATTAAGCTGAACCATCCAAACTCATTAGTTTGGAAAGTAAGCTGCCTTTCAAAATATAGTTGTGTTAAATCAATGTTTAGAAATTTATCTTGGCTCTGCAAATATTCAGTCCTGTGAAAAGAAATGCAATGACCCTGAACATGTTTTCAACCATCTAAAAAATGAATCCTAGAATATTTGAGCTAGTGAGAGAAAATAAACAACTCCAAAGTCCCCATTTCATAATACAGTGAAGGAGACAGCAACCAGTGGCCCCAACTGTGCCCAGAACCCAAGTCTATTTCCTCTCTTTTTGGGTTCTTGGGTCTCACTGTACTGGTTCTAGCCTGCCAGTGGCAGACTATTTTTCTTCTTCAATTTGGTGAAAGAAGAGTCCTCCCAATTATAGGATAGGGATTTATTAAGATAATTGAAAAGTGCTGAACTCTGTTGGCCTCCTCCACGATTCCAAAATGTCAGAGAAAGATGTTCTCTCATCAAATTAAGTGTCAGATGAAAAGGGCCCCAGGGAATCTTAAATACAAAGACCCTTTCTTATCTCGCTCTGTTTTTCTTTGAACTCTTACACTTTAAATAAGGCTTAATGTGAGCTGATCTCAGAAATATCCATTTTTCTCAGCACAGCTTATGTTGGGAGGAGATTTGGAGATTTCTCCCAGATAATGATAAGGTTGTGAAGTGTGCTCAGGGACAATAATATAACTTGGAGAGTTTTATATTTCTTACCCAATAGTAAAAGAATTAGAATATTGTATTTTTATATAAACTTTTAATTTTAGAATAATATTAGGGTTTTTTGGGGGGGGCAAAGATAATATAGAGAGTTCCCTTATTTTTCTCATACCATTTCCCCTATTACTAGCATCTTACATTACCATGGTACAATTGTCACAACTAAGGAACCAAGATTGGTAACCAGCATTAACTAATCTGTATACTGTATTTGGATTTCACTAGTTTTCCCCTAATTTCCTTTTTTCTGTTCTAGTATCCCATATAGGAAACCATAATACATTTAGTCATCTAGTCTCCTTAGCCTTCTCTGATCTCTATCAGTTTCCTCAGACTTCGTTTTGGTTGACCTTGACAGTTTTGGGGATTGCTGGTCAAAGACTCCACACATTGTCCTTCAATTTGAGTTACAGTGGGTTTTTAGGTTTGGGGAAGGAAGACCACAGACCTGAGGTGCCATTTTCAACACATCCTATGAAGGGTTCATGAAATCACCATAATGGAACCTTAAATATCTTATTGAGACATGGACTAGATAAAATAATACTTAACAAAAATCCTCACCCAAGGGTATTTTTTTCCATTGATTTTGAGAGAGAGTAGAAGGGAAGGAGAAGGTAGAGAAAGAGAGAGAGAGAGAGAGAGAGAGAGAGAGAGAGAGAGGTGAGATGACACATTGATTGGTTTCCTCTTGCATGAACCCTGACCTGGGCCATAGAGTGAGCCCTTGACCGGGAATTGAATCATTTGTCCATGGGCCAAAATTCTAACCACTGAGCAAAACTGGCTAGGGCAAAATGACACAACTTTTTAACCACATGGCAAAAATCAACTTATTTTTCAATACTCCTCTCACTAACACACTCCAGGCAGTTTTCAAAACATACCACCTTTTCCCCTCTAGCCTTTTGTTTATGCTGCTATCTTGTCCTGGAACCCACTTTCCCCTTTGCCTTGTCTAATCCCATTCAGTTTTGACTTGACTTACATTACTTCTTCTGGGACCTTCACTACCTATTAGGAAGGATAGAGATCCCCATGCTTTCTCCCACAGCCCTCTCTGCATATCACTGCCACGCTGTTTTTTTCGTGCTTACTGTTTTCCCATCTGAGCTCCATAAGGAAAATGACCATGCACTAATATATTTTTATCCTTAGGTTCTAGTACATAGAAGAAACTAAAGAAATGCTTGTTGGATAGATGAATAAATGAATAAATCTGAGCCTCATAACACTGATTGGTAAATAGCATCTCCATTTTAAAATGTGAAACTGATGCATGGGGTTACTAGACAACTTCCCTAAGGTCACAGAGCTGGTAAGGATAGAGCCAGGACTCAAGTCCATGTCCTTTGACTGTGTCCTTCTCATCAACATGAATGCTGATATCCTATGAATGTGAAACTCCAAGTTCTGTCTGCTACCTGGCAATGTGTGTAAATCCTTTAGTAACTACAGGTTAGTATTAGGTTGTTGTTTTTTCCTTCCTCTAGGTTCAGCTATTGCCATTTGGGCTTTAACTACAGGGTTCTAATTTAGTGTAATGTATTTCAGTCCAATACTAATTGTAAGAATCTCATATTCTCTCTTAAAATTTGATACAGAATACCCTAGGGCCGTGGTCGGCAAACTGCAGCTCGAGAGCCACATGCGACTCTTTGGCCCCTTGAGTGTGGTTCTTCCACAAAATACCACGGCCTGAGCATCTCTATTTTGAAGAATGGTATTAGAAGAAGTTTAAGTTTAAAAAAATTTGGCTCTCAAAAGAAATTTCAATCGTTGTACTGTTGATACTTGGCTCTATTGACTGATGAGTTTGCTGACCACTGCCCTGGGATTACAAAGTCTTGTTTCTTTCAAATGAAGTTTTATTTTAAGAGTCTGCCTAGTGTTGGAAGACCAAATATGATTTTACATAATGTAAAGTTACAGTATTTGCACTCTCTGTTCATGATATTTTTTCTAGAAAAGTAATTGCTAGTTCAAATTTAGATATACTCAAGGGTCCCAGTTCATAAATATCAAATTTTGAGCTCTTCCTTGTTTTAAAGGATGACACAGAGATCATGAAGGTTGTTTAGCCAGATGGGGATGAAGCCATCTCCTGAACCTGCTCTCAGGGTTCTTTCTCCCCATCACTCCACCTCCACAATAGTTGGCTGAATTCCAGAATACTAAATGTGTACATAAATTCCCCATGGAATATGATGAAATCATGGGCCATACAGTCAGCTCTTCTCCCATCTCTTCTTTGTCCTCCTTTTCCTTTTTCCTTTTCCTCTTCTTCCTTTTACTTGAACCAGTGTGTTACAATAAGAAAGAGAGAGGGGCTAAGGGGGGAGAGAGAAAGAGAGAAAAAGAGAGAGAGAGAGAGAGAGAGAGAGAGAGAGAGAGAGAGAGAGAGAGAGAGAGAAGTGGGCAGAGTTCCAAACTCATGTTAACATCTAAACTTAACCTATAGCTAAATATACATATGCTGGATTTTCTAGACCAGTTCCAATTTCAAGTATTCACTCTCCCTGAAGAATTTCTCACTGTGCTAAGTTAAAAACAGGGACCTCACCACTCATGGCAAAGGGAAGTTTCAGAAGAATGGCAACACTGGTGGAGTTGGCACTCTACATCCCTTTTGTTTTCTCTGCCAAAGTCCAGGTCACTGATTCCCCATTAATTGTTTGTTATGTGTCCTATCCACTGCCATCCACAACTACTTGCCCAAAGACATTCCAGCTAAGACAGCGGTCATCAAATTGCTACACTCCCCTATTCTGCTTTCTTTTGCATGGCCTCCAAACTAAGAATGGTTTTTGCATTCTTAAATGATTGAAAGTATGTCAAGAGGATGGATTATAAGAGTTTTTGATATTTGAACAGGACATGAAAGTAACTTTTAATGTCCACAAATAAAGTTTTGAGTTTCATTAATTACAATTTGTAGAAGCCAGTTTTCCCTTTTTACATTTAAGGACCTACATAATTACCCCAATTTTGCCTCCTGGTGTACAATGTTTGAAATACTATTTGCTATCTGCCTCTTTACATAAAAAATTGGCTTCCTCTCATTATAAAGAAAAACTGTGATGCTCTGGTTGAAAGCTCAGGTTTAGAATCAAGCAGACGCCTATGAAATTCCCAGCTGCCTTTGAGCACATGACCCCTCACAAGTTTGCTCAATGATTACATGGGAAACATGGCACCTGCTCTATGATAACACTGTCAGGATGAAGTGAAATGATGTGTATAAGGCACTTTAGCCTATGCCTGGCATATAAAACACTCAGAGAGTGCCAGTGATTGTCAGTGTCTATAGCATCATCCCTGTCATCCTTGTCACTATTAGGAGAGAAGTTCTTCAGAAGCTCAGTACTGAGCCCCCAAATCTCTGTAAAGTGGATCCTCTCCAGAAATGGTGGTTACCAGGAAAAGGCTGATGGCAGGAAAGCATGCAACACCCTCTTTCAGGCTCTTTGATCTGAAGAAGTTGTGATAACAGAGAAACCGCAGGTGGGACTCTCGGTGAGATGCTAATCTAAATAAGTTTATGCACAGTATGATGTCTATGAGGTTAAATCTTCACAAAGGAGGCATTTTTTTTCTATTAACAGAGTTACTGTGGCAAATCTTCAGTTATTGAAATAAGTATACGATGGAGGAGGGAGATTGCTCAGTGATGGTTAGAAAAAAGAATACACATCTAATCTATTTGCACATGGAGCAGTCTTCCCTTAGTCCTTGCCATTTCCAATTCACATACTTCTGATAGTCCCATTTGGGATCACTGTGCCTCTGCTTCCTCTGAACTGCATTTACGTTACATACACACTCACTTTAATCTGTCTTGGAGGAAGCCAAAGATGCAAAAATAGCATTGCAGTCTTTCTTTTTAAATATTTATTTGCATTATAAATGCCACATAACCATGTCACTGAAAATGTGGAGAAGGAGGGGATAAAAGGGAGAACCAATATCTCACCCAGATCTTATTTTTCCTGAGCATATGTCTTTTTAGAGTTACATAGTTCTATTCATATTATTCAACAATTTCACATACTATAATTTTCATCAAGTTGGTGAGAGCATTTTTTATATTAGTTATCATCTTTATAACCATTAATTAGTCATAAGCAGGACACAGCTAACTCAAATGGCAACGCTGAAGGAAATAGAGAAAGACTCCTTTCTTCAAGCCAACACAGTCCCACACCAAGTAGTGTTGGGCAAGACTAGATTTCAGTCTCCACTGACCTTCTCTGGTCCTTGGTTGAATGGCCTTGTGCAGTGAACAATCTAAAGCACTGTGCCTGGTGGCTCTGGCCATGTGCACATCTGCTCTCCACATCTCCATCCTGGAGCCCTTAACTATGCATCATAAGGTCAGCTATGGGCCCTCAGGGCTGTCCCTTCACCTGCCTTCTTATACCAAGTCATCTAAATCTTCTTTAAAGGTGTGATAGTTGTAGTGATGCCAAGGATAGGCAGGGGAAATCAAGTGGATCACAGGCAGGCCTCAGGAGTCAAATGTCTCCGTTAAAATTTCTCTCTTGTACTGACTGTCCACAGTATATTTGGCCTCAGTTTCTGTCACAGAGCTCCTGAAACCCTTGGGATTTTCTGAGGGCTAGGAGTGTCTTTTATTATTCAGAACAAGCCCTTTTGATCACACAGCATTTATGCTAATGGACTACTACAAGGTGGGGTTCCCCAGACAGCTTCAGGACAGGGGCTGGTCATCAGAAAAACCAAACCTGTGATTAGAGGGTGAGAACTTTCAGCTCTTGCCCCCTCCCACCCCATCCCTGACTTCAATGGAGGGATGGACGGAAGGAGGGCTGGATATTTAGTTATATCAGTGGTTGTCAAACTGCTGCTCTCGAGCCACATGTGGCTCTTTGGCCTCTTGAATGTGGCTCTACCACAAAATACCACTTGTGGGCACGCATATCCAGTGCAATTGAAGGAGTATCCTAATTAAGTTAATAAAAATGTACCTACCTATATAGTTTAAGTTTAAAAAAATTGGTTCTCAAAAGAAATTTCAGTCGTTGTACTGTTCATATTTGGCTCTGTTGACTAATGAGTTTGCCAACCACTGGGTTATACAAATTCTTGGCCAATGAGTCAGAGAGCTTGTGGGTCAGAGAACTCCCTGGGAGGGCAGTGTGCATTGGTAATCAGCTGGGCCAGCATGTGGGTGGTCTGGGAACCCTATTTGCATTTGGTGTCTGAAGTGAGGGCAGTCCTGTGGGGTCTGCACTAACTCTAAATAGCTAGTGTCAGAATTGAATTGACTTATTGGAAAAAAACACACACATATATTTGGTCTCAGGAAACACTACCTAACAATCTTCACCTAGTGCCATTGATAGTTCACAGAAGAAGGGAAGAGATTTCCACAGTGTGGTTCACACCCTTCAAATCTCACCCCTTCACAAGTGCCCTCAGCAGGGGTGCCGACACACTTATCAGGCTAAATACTCCCAGTATACAACCACCCAGACTCACTTGGGGAAATGATAGTTTCAAACACAGTAGAAATAAACTAATTCTGGAAGCTCTTCATAATTTGAAAAATTTCTGTCTACCCATGGCATCTGTAAGTCACATTATCCTGCAGAATAGAATTTCGCCCTTTTATTCAACCTCTCCATCCAAGCGAGGCCTCTTGGAGCTTGCAGGGGAAAAGAACAGGGCTGCCCTCATTACTGGAAGAATTAATCCTTTGCAGGGATTCATTTAAATACTTAGCCAAAGGCCCTGTTCTCTGTAGTTCTGTCTAGGGAAGGGAGGAGAGAAAGTTCCTTGATCTCTCAGTGACTCCAGGTTCTGCTCTTAGCTTCATCAACATTTTCTTCAAGGCTCTGCAGTGGCACTCAGAATTTTGGGATTTATCTTTCTGCTCCTTTGCACCCTCACCTGCACCCTCCCCACCAAACTATATGCACCTCAAAGACACGGTTGGCTCACTTTGCACAGCAGAGCCTACAAGCGTGCCCAGCCTTCACAGGCATCTTGTGAATAAGTGAGCAAGTTTGTGTGTGTCTGTGTTTGCAAATTAGGAATTCATGAATTAATGAATACATGGCTAATTAAGATAATGAGGCCCACCTTGCAGGATCCTGGTCAGGAATAAGTCAGAAAACTTTGGGAAAACCCAAGCATACTTCCTAACCTTTGTCTGAACTCAGTAAATGTTACATTTCCTCCCTTCATTTTCCAAATACAAAGTTCCCATTTCCATGCTATGGCTTTATGACATCATTATCATGTACATGTTGTTTTAACTGTTGTAATTGGACACATGTAAGGGCCTCAGCTCAGTTTCTGTCCCAGTGTTCAGCTATTAGGCATGTTATTGTAACACTATTGCAGGGTATTCCAGGGAGCAAATCTCTATTTGCATTTTGTAACCAAAGAGCTTTTCTGCTATGAATGATTCAACACTACCTGCAGCATCTATTTGCCATTATAATACCTGGGTCTCTTGGAAAAATAAAAAGATATATAGAAGATTGTCTTTCATCTAGATGCAGTGGGATGGGGAAAATGTATCACCATGTTATAAGAATTTAGGAAGATAGTGGCTAGGAATATCTTAATTTAAAGTAATATATGCAAACTACCCATCATTAAAAGAAGACCATCTTTGCCGAAAGGGAGGAGAGGGGACATATGAAAATATTGCAGTCATTTAGAGGAAAAGTTGCTGTAAATATCCCAACTCAAAAGCAGATACTAACACTATACAGCCATAACCAGTATGTGAACACAATGCCTTTCTAGATATTACACTTGATTAGGAAAAAAAGAAAGCATTTTCAAGAATTGAATTTTCTATTTTATTCTGGTTATGTGTGTATTTGTGCTTTCTTTTATCTTTATTTAATGAGGAAAAGCAAATGAAAATAAGACACTGCTAAGTCAAGTTAGGTTCACTTTAGTCCACCAGAGTTTGTTTTGTTTTTCCCCAAGAATCAGGTAACCTAGACGGTGTTTGAAATAAGGTGGGATTTTGTTTTTCTTAATCATGGCTAACCTCCTCTCAAAACAATAACAAAAACAGGCTGGCTCTGCCCTAGGCTATATAAAACTGAAACTTAACATCCATGAACCAAGCCACAGTTGCTTAACAATCTTCAAATTCCCAGCCGCTGTTTCCCCTGGATGGAACCAGGGCCCTTCAGTATGGTCACCATGAAATTTATTCTCTCCTCCGTGATGACAAATTTGTGTGACCAACCTTCAATCAAAGAAGAATGAATTCTGCTCTCATGTGTCCCTATTTGGAAGGAGCAGAATTCAAAGGGGCTCCTGGCTAGGGTCTTCTTAGCAGGAGAGAAGCCAGGTTATCTGTGCAGCTTAATTTTATATTCATTACAATTACAGTATGGTGGGTCTGATGCTGTAATGATCACTTGGTAGCTAGCTATGGTTTCCCCTCTGGCTCTGGCTCTGGTTCTGGCAGGGAGTCGCTTTCAGAACCTTTGGTGCCCAGGCTTCCTTCTTTTATCTGTAAACCAAAAGGCTCGCCATTTAGGCTGCAACAAGCTCAACTCGGTACCCACAGCCAAAGTAGCAAAGCAACAGCCCATAAATATATCTGACTAAATCATCAGGGATTAGAAAACAGAGTCTAGCAATAAATATGGTAATTAGGTAATTGGAGACTTTCCTCTTGGCATTCTTTGAAAATGCAACTTCAGAACTGGAGTCCACTGCTGATTTTTGCATGATTAAGGAGAATTATTATGAGAGTGGAAACTTTTTAATGACATTTAAATATTTTTGAGTGGCAAGTTAATAACTTTCCTATCCACACTAGGAAAGTTTTAATGGTTCAGTTGGGAAGAAGCCCCCCACTCTGGCCCCAAACTGCTGCTGATGAAACTGGCAACTGTAGAGCCAATGCACTTCTCTGGAAACCAAAGGCAGCTTGGCTTGGGTATATAATGAGCACTTGGTGAGTGCTTAAGAGTTCAGTTCAGCTGCTATTTAGGGGAGAAAAAAAAGAAGTGGTATTTTTCTAATTTAATAGCATCGGACTTTTAATTATGTTTTGGCATTTCACAGAGGACTGCTTTGGATTTAGTCAATTTACACGTAGTGGTTTAGCTTAGTGTGTTTGCTGTATGGAGACCTTGATTTTTCTCTTTATGTTTGGAAAAGGAAGACAGAAGGCAGCTAGCTCTGACTTCCTTCAGGAGGTCACTTCTGAACACCCAAGACTGAGTCTGAGCTCCTCCTGGGCCATAGGGTCTTATCTTCCTCCTTATTTCCCCCCATATCTTAACAGGGACAACTGTCTTGACATCACAGGTTTTTTTACTTTCCTCCTCCCTGAGCTCTGGAGATCCTTCAAGGAAAAGACTACATGCTATTCCTTGTGAGATTCCTGGTACTTCCACAGCCTCTGTCCTAAAATGGACTCAAAATAGATATTTATTAAATAAATGAGGAGGTATAAAAATTCCATGCATTGTGAAGATTCCATGTTCTCTTTTCCTGTTAAGACTATTTGCATAATCTTTGTGCTCTACTAAAATGTAATCTTTGAGGAATTGAGATAAGAGGACCTTGGAATGTTATTTTCAATCTGATTAATGATAAAAACTACACTCAAACATTAAAATCTAGATTTTCTTGCAAAATTCTAGGGTAGAAGAAGATTTGTAATACTTTTGCTTCATATTGTTATTATATTACCATTATTAGATTGTTATTATTTTATTACTATTACTAGAAGCCTGGTCCCTGAAATTCGTGCACTCTGTGTGTGTGTCGGGGGGGGGTGGGGGGGTCCTTCAGCCTGGCCTGTGCTCTCTCATAGTCTGGGAAACCTCAGGGGGGACGTCGGACTGACGGTTTTAAGCTGTCAGTTGGACATACTTAGCACTGCCATGGAGGCTGGCTTCTGGCTGAGTGGAGCTCCCCCTAAAAAAACACACTGACCACTAAGGGGCAGCTCCTGAATTGAGCATCTATTCCCTGGTGGTCAGTGCATATCATAGCAACTGGTCATTCCACTGTTTGGTTGATTTGCTTATTAGCCTTTTATTATATAGGATTTTTAAGATCCCCAGTAAATTCTGAAACATTGGAATTTCTGATTTTGAAATCAGATCACCGAATCCCTTCAACTGATGACTGAGGTCACTGAGTCTGGAAAGATCACATTGCAAGTTAGTGTCAGGGGTAGAACTTGGACCTAGGTTTCCTGGTTTTCAGGTTTTTTGGGTTTTTTTTATCTCTTTCTTGCAGATCAAGTCCTTAAAAGTCTACCCAGTATCTATTGTATGCCAGCACTCTGATGAATGTTGGAAATAAAAGACAAATAACAATAAAGCTCTTTATTGAATACTTCCTATGGATATGGCACTGAGGGAAACACTTTATATAATATACCCCTGTAACATAAATATTATTATCACCAAATCAACGAATTTTAACCTAAAAGCTTAACTTGTCCAACAGGAAAAATCACTTGTTTTTAAACAGCAGGCCTTTCCATCAAAGAATTCTCTCTAACAAGAGAGATAAGAAATTATTAAATAGTGCAATGGACCTGATTTGATGGGGTTTCTCCTTCCTGCATCCTTCCTCCTCCTTACCTTTCCTTGGATCTGTGATTTTGTTTTGTTTTGTTTTTTCAAATATATTTTTATTGATTTTTTGCAGTATAACTTATAATTAATAGTAGTACATGTTTTCCTTTCCCCCTCCCCCTTAACCTCCCCCCAGCCTCCCCATCCCCCAGCACATATCCCCACCCTCCCCGCGTCCCACCCCAGTGTCTTTCATTCATTGGTTATGCTCATATGCATGCATACAAGTCCTTCAGTTGATCTCCCCCAGCATCCACCTCCCATCCACCCAAGCCTTCCCCCTGTAGCTAGACAGCCTGTTCAAGGCCACCCTGCCTCTATATCAATCACTCTCCCCTGTTTCTTTTCTTCAAAAATATCTTGCCTCTGCATACTAGAAATAAATGTATAAGAACAAAAAATGTTTCAGGAGTGAAAAGATGGCGGTGGGTCAGAAGGACGCGTAATCATTTGTGTCCCGGGGTAGACGGGGTGAGCAGCTGAGGGTCGCGGGGGGAGTGTTTGTTGGCGAGTGGGGGGACAGCAGGGCTTTGGGAGAAGGAGGGGGACTGCTAGATTAGCCGCCCTTAATGGAGCGGCTAAGGTGTGGCTTGGCTTTCTCCAGGAGCCTGGCTCAGAGGCGGCTGCGCCATCTTAAAGGGGAAGAGCCTAAAAATTTTACAGTTGCGGTACCTACTGGGCGTCTGAGACTCCCACCTCCTCCCCAACATCGATTCCTAGTTGGTGAAGAAGCGGACTCCGAGGAAACCTGTGCTCAGCCAAGGAAAGGTCAGGTTTCTCCGGGGGTTAAGGGAGCTGGTAACACAGGGAGATTCGCGCCTGGCGAAAAAAGAGGAAAAACCCGCGGCTGTTGGAGCCGGCAAACGTGGAAGAGGGTCCTCGGAGCTGGTGACAGGAGGGGGGGATACATAGAGGGCGACACATTTGGACCTGAAGGAGAGGGCCAGCCTGGCAGTTTTGGGAGGGAGCGGGCTGCCAAACCCAAGGGGAGAAAGGGTTTCACGCAAACATATGAGCAGGATGTCAGTTCGAGCGCCTTCGTTTGTCCTCTCTAAATCCGAATTTCTCAGCAATGAACGAGGAAGGGGGGATCCCCTGGTGGAAGAGAACCTGGGAGAAAACAGGGGCGAGCTGTTGTTCTGACGCTGGGGATCAGAACAGGTCCTCACAATTAGAGAGGCAGCTCTGGGGTAGCCTATTTCCACAAATCAGTAGTAAATACCATAGACATAGCGGGATTTTAGATCAGGCTAGAGAGGACCAATAGAACCGGAGGTCAATTCAGAAACACTACCACCTAGGGGCTGAATCATAAATTGTCTCTTGTGTAACACAAATTAAGAAATCAATTTTATTTCTACTACTATTTAAAATTTTTTAAGTGCCATTTTATTCCATCTTTATTCTACTCAGAGATTAGTGATATATAGTCTTTTTTCATCTACCCTTTAGTATCTCTTTAATCTACTTCAACTTCCCCCTTATGCCAGCACTCTCTTGCTAACCTTTCCTTAGTTAGTGTCTTATTTCCCTTACACTTTTTCTGGTTTAGATTTTCCTTATATTCTCTTTTTAGGCCCTGTTCAAATTTCACCCCACTTTTATATTCAATCTCCAACCACCTGCTCCAAGTCCATACACATCTAATGCTTCTCCGACTTCACTATCCTAAAATGTTTTTCTCTCGGTCCTGCTGATGTTGTTTATATTTTATGCATATTTGTGAAGTTGGTTTGGTTATTCTTTCCTTTTAATTTGTTTTGTGGGGTGGGAGTTGGCATTGTTTTGTGTATTGGTGATGGTTACATTGTTTTTTGATAGATGTAAGCTTCTGTGTTCCCTAACCTCCCTTGATATTAGTTGTTGTATGTAGTTTCTATCAGTCTCCAGGTACTTGTTGCTGGCTTTTGCTGGGATTAGTGGCGGTTCTTTGGGAGGTTCCAACCCATATTTATAGTTTACTCCCTTTTCCTTTCTTTTTACTCCTTCCCCTTTTCCCAACTTTATTTTGGCATTCCCTTTTTTCTTTCTTTCTTTCTTTCTTTCTTTCTTTCTTTCTTTCTTTCTTTCTTTTTTTCTTTCTTTCTTTCTCTTTCTTTCTTCCTTTCTTTCTTTCTCTCTTTCTTTCTTTCTTTTCCTTTCTTTCTTTCTTTTTTTCTTTCTTTATTTTGTGTGTGCGAGTGTGTTTTCTCTTACTCTCTCTTACCCCACCTATCACCTAATTTACCTTCCTCTGGAAAATCACTTTTAATTTGGAGTTACCAATACTGTGAATACATTCTTCTTCTGTGCCTGGTGTGCTACACCTGGTTGTGTTGTAGTCTGAGCCTTTAAATCAACACAGGAGAGTGAAAACTATATAACAAGACACACAGAGAAGAAAGACTATGCGGAGACAAAGAAATAGCCCATCAATGAAACAAAATCAAGCCTCACCAGAAAAAGAGGTAACCGAAATGGAAGCAAACAACCTGTCAGAGAGAGAGTTCAGAGAAATGGTCATAGGCTGGATGAAGAGAACAGAAGCCAATACAAGTAAGAACCATGAAGAATTGAAGAGGAATCAAGAGGAAATGAAGAAGAGCCAGGAAGAAATGAATAAGAAATATGAAGAAATGAAGAAGAATTATGAAGAAATGAAGAAGACCCAAGAAGAAATGAAAAGTGACATTGCTGAGGTGAAGAACTCCATAGAAAGTATCAGGAGTAGACTAGATGAAGCAGAGGACTGCATCAGTGAGCTGGAAGACAAGGTAGGAAAAAACACCCAAGTAGAGCAGCTTCTAGAAAAAAAAATTAAAAAGCAGGAGGAGAGCCTAAGGGAACTTTGGGACAACATGAAACAAAACAACATACGTATAATAGGGCTTCCAGAGGGACAGGAAACTGAGCAAGGAATAGAAAACCTGTTGGAAGAAATAATGACAGAAAACTTCCCTGATATAGGAAAGAAAAAACCCACCCAAATCCAAGAAGCTCACAGAGTTCCAAGCAAATTAAACCCCAAAAGATCTACACCAAGGCATGTTATAATTAAATTGGCAAACATCAACGACAAAGTGAGAATCCTAAAAGCTGCCAGAGACAGACAGAAAGTCACCTACAAAGGAACCCCCATCAGATTAGCAAGTGATTTCTCAACAGAAACTTATCAGGCCAGAAGGGATTGGAATGAAATATACAAAGTTATGCAAAGAAAGGGTCTGAATCCTAGAATACTGTACCCAGCAAGGCTATCAATAAAAATTGAGGGTCAAATCAGGAGCTTCACAGACAAAAAAGGTCTAAGGGAATACATTACCACCAAAGCAGCAATGCAAGAAATGCTAAAGGGTCTGCTGTGAAATGCAATAGGAAGCCATGAAAGAACATAGGGGCAAAGAACAAAAATGGCTACAAATAACTATCTATCAATAATTACTTTAAACATAAATGGTTTAAATGCTCCAATCAAAAGACATAGGGTAATAGACTGGATAAGAAAACACGACCCATATATCTGCTGTCTACAAGAAACCCACCTCCAAAAAAAAGACGCACACAGACTGAGGGTGAAAGGATGGAAAAAGGTTCTTCAGGCGAATGGAAATGGAAAAAAAGCTGGGGTAGCAATACTTATATCCGACAAATTAGATCTCAAAGTGAAGGATGTAACAAGAGATAAAAAAAGCCACTACATAATACTAAAGAGAGCAATCCAACAAGAAGAAATAACTCTGGTAAACATATATGCACCCAATATAGGAGCACCCAAATACATACTAAAACTCCTAGAGGATATCAAGGGAGAGATAGACAGCAATACTATCATAGTAGGAGACTTTAATACCCCACTATCACCATTGGACAAATCCTCTAAACAAAAAATTAGTAAAGAAACATCAATCCTCAATGAATCACTAGACCAGAAGGAATTAATTGACATCTTCAGATCATTTGACCCCAAAGCCACAGAATATACATTCTTTTCAAGTGCCCATGGGTCATTCTCAAAGATAGACCATGTGTTGGGTCATAGGCAAAGTCTCTCCAAATTCAAGAAGATAGAAATCATATCAAGCATATTCTCAGATCACAATGGCATAAAGCTGGAAATCAACTACAATAGAAACAACCCAAAGAAATCAAACACATGGAGACTAAACAGCATGCTATTAAACTATGACTGGGTTACTATAGAGATCAAGGAAGAGATAGAAAACATCATGGAAACAAATGACAACGACAGCACAACAATCCAAAATCTATGGGACACAGTGAAAGCAGTTCTGAGAGGGAAGTTCATAGCTCTACAATCCTACTGCAAAAAACTAGAAACAGCGGCAATAAATTATCTAACCCAACAACTCAAAGAGTTAGAAAGAAAGCAACAAGAAAAGCCCAGTGTAAGCAGAAGGAAGGAAATAGTAAAGAACAGAGCAGAAATAAATGACATAGAGACCAAATAAACAGTAGAGAAGATCAACAAAACCAAAAGCTGGTTCTTTGAAAGGATAAACAAGATTGATGAACCTCTAGCCAGACTCACCAAGAAGCAAAGACAGAGGACCCTAATAAATAAAATCAGAAATGAAAGAGGTGAAATAACAACAGACCCCATTGAAATACAAAGGATTGTTAAAAATTACTATGAACAACTCTACTCCAACAAACTGGACAATCTGGAGGAAATGGATATATTTCTAGAAAAATATAACCTCCCAAAACTCAATCAGGAAGAATCTAAACAGCTCAATAGACCAATAACTGTGGAAGAAATTGAAGCAGTCATCATAAAGCTTCCAGCAAACAAAAGCCCAGGGCCAGATGGCTTCACAGGGGAGTTTTATCAAACATTCAAGGAAGAACTAAAACCTATAATCCTCAGACTATTCCAGAAAAATCAAGAGGATGGAACACTTCCAAACTCCTTCTATGAAGCTAACATCACCCTAATACCAAAACCAGATAAAGATGACACAATGAAAGAGAATTAAAGGCCAATATCCCTCATGAATATAGATGCCAAAATCCTCAATAAAATTCTAGCAAATCGGATCAAGCAGTACATCAGAAAGATCATACACCATGACCAAGTAGGATTTATCACATGAATGCAAGGATGGTACAATATCCGCAAATCAATAAATGTGATACATCACATAAACAAATTGAGAGATAAAAATCACATAGTCATATCAATTGATGCAGAAAAAGCATTTGACAAAATACAACACCCTTTCTTGATAAAAACTCTCAACAAGGTAGGAACAGAAGGATCATACCTCAACATAATAAAAGCCATATATGATAAACCCACAGCAAACATCATACTCAATGGGCAAAAACTACAAACATTTACCTTAAGAACAGGAACAAGACAGGGCTGCCCACTCTCACCACTCCTATTCAACATAGTACTGGAAGTATTAGCCATTGCAATTAGATAAGAAGAAGAAATAAAAGGCATCCAAATTGGAAAAGAAGAAGTAAAGCTATCCTTATTTGCAGATGACATGATATAGTACATAAAAAACCCGAAAGACTCCATAAAAAAGCTAATAGACTTAATAAGTGAGTTCAGCAATGTAGCGGGCTACAAAATCACTGCCAAGAAATCTATGGCACTCCTATACACCAATAGTGAACTTACAGAAAGGAAGACTGAAAAAGCAATCCCATTTACCCTCACACCAAAAAAATTAAGATACCTAGGAATAAACTTAACTAAGGAGGTAAAAGACATATTCGCAGGAAAACTACAGGACGCTAAAAAAAGAGATAGAGGAAGAGGTAAACAGATGGAAGAACATACCATGTCCATGGATTGGGAGAATCAACATAATTAAAATGTCCATACTACCCAAAGCAATCTATAAATTTAATGCCCTCCCCATTAATATACCAATGGCATACATCACAGACCTAGAAAGAACTCTCCAAAATTCATCAGGAATAAAAAAAAGCCCTGGATAGCCACAGCAATCCTGAGAAAGAAGCACAAAGTCGGTGGGATTGCAATACCATATTTCAAGCTGTATTACAAAGCTACTGTTCTCAAAACAGCTTGGTACTGGAACAAGAACAGACATATAGATCAATGGAATAGAATAGAGAATCCAGATATGAACCCAAACCACTATGCTCAATTAATATTTGACAAAGGAGGCATGAACATAAAATGGAGTCAAGACAGTCTCTTCAATAAATGGTGTTTGGAAAATTGGATAGATACATGCAAAAAAATGAAACTAGACCACCAACTTACACCATACACAAAAATAAACTCCAAATGGATACAGGACTTAAACGTAAGACAGGAAACCATAAAAACATTAGAGGAAGCTACAGGAAATAAAATCTCAGACATATGCCAAAAGAACTTCTTTGATGATACTGCTCCTAGGGCAATGGAAGCTAAAGACAGAATAAACAAATGGGACTACATCAAAATAAAAAGCTTTTGCACAGCTAAAGAAACCATCAACAAAACAACAAGAAAACCCACTGTATGGGAGAACGTATTTGCAAATGTTATCAGTGATAAAGGTTTAATCTCAAGCATCTATAGGCAACTCACACAACTCAATAAAAGGAGGACAAATGATCCAATTAAAAAATGGGCAACAAACCTAAATAGAACCTTTTCTAAAGAAGACAAAAGGAAGGCCCAGAGACATATGAAAACTTGCTCAAAGTCACTAATTATCCGAGAGATGCAAATCAAAACGACTATGCGGTACCATCTCACACCTGTCAGAATGGCTTACATCAACAAATCAACAACTGAGAAGTGCTGGCGAGGATGCGGAGAAAAAGGAACTCTCCTGCACTGTTGGTGGGATTGTAGACTAGTGCAGACACTGTGGAGAACAGTTTGGAGATTCCTCAAAAAACTAAAAATGGAGCTCCCATTCAAGCCAGTGATCCCACTTCTAGGAATATACCCCAAGAAAATAGAAAGGCGAATTAGAAAGGATATATGTACCCCTATGTTCACAGCAGCACAATTTATCATAGCTAAGACTTGGAAACAGAATAAGTGCCCATCAGCAGATGAGTGGATTAAAAAACTGTGGTACATCTACACAATGGAATACTACACTGCGATAAAAAAGAAAGAGCTCCTACCATTTGTAACAACATGGATGGAATTAGAGAGCATTATGCTAAGTGAAATTAGCCAAGCAGAGAAAGACAAATATCACATGATCTCACTCATTTGAGGAATATAGTGAATGACATATACTGATGAACAAGAATGGATCCAGAGACTGAGAAAAGTCCATTAAAATGTCAAACCTCAGGGTAAGTGGCAGGTGGTGGGAGTAAGGGGGAAAGTCAATATATTTGAATGCTTGAACTAAGGTAAGTGATTTGTGTTTTTACATCCCTGACAAAGTTTATATAAAGTTATAAAAAAAATTGGCAGCTAGTTTGAGATTGAATTAACATGGCCTAGAGCATGTCATCTCTTATGGACACCAGTTCTTAGGCTAGGCCCTCCTTAACCTCCCGTGACACCACAATACCCTTACATGATATTATTCTACAATGTCATTATAATATTTGGTATTTGACAACAGTATATTATACAATTATCCCAAATAAACTTACAAACTAATTCTTTGAATGTTGGGCAGCAACTTAAAAAAAGGATAGAAAATCCCTTTCAGAAGGGATTAAGGCACTGGGAAGGCATCCGAGGATTCTATATTGGCCCCTCTGGCCCTTTTGCCAGGAGGGACCCTCTTCTTATTATCCAAATACACACAGCTGATGCCTGAACTTTCAGTTTTAGCTGTGGCTGAAGTCTCTGGGCAGTTGGCACCATGGATCTGTCTCTCGACCAGTGGCGTGAGCTGGGCCCTCTCTGGAGAAGAAACCTGGGTCATCCGAGATATGTGATCAGTACCGGGACCCCGCGAGCAGGCGAGGGGACCCCATGGCAGGTGCTGGACGTGGAGGCCACGGGGGCATAGACTACAAAGGAGACAGAACTGAACATCACATCACCCTGTTTGGCTCCAGAGGGTGGCTGGTTAGCCAGAGACGGGTAAGATTCCTCAGGGAAGGAACAACCTAAGACAGGCACAGTCACAGAGGGGCCAACAGGAGAGAACTAAAAGATCAACAGAGGTGGGGCACAGACCCTCATCCACAAACCTTGCAGGGGCTTGAATTCTCACCCCTCCTGAGGAAGGTCTCCTACCCCCACGGCTGCTACGCCTCCCACGCACAACTCACACCGGGACCCAGGTGGCAGACAGAGACTCGGCCAGCAATAGCTGCCCTATATCTAAATTTAATTTATTACAAGGAATTCTGAGGACCTACTCAAAAATGCAAATATTCCTTTCCACAAGTATTTACTGGGTAAACTAAGATTTCTGCTTGAGTATTAAAATTGACAGTAAAATAGTAATCAAGTTTTCATATTAATTTAAATTGGCCAAGTGAAATAAGTGAATACTCAAGAAAATCTAACTGTACTGGACAAAAAGCTTTTCCTAAAACATTAACTAAATTATCTATTAGTAGTTCATCTCACTGTAAAATTGCCTAACATCCAAAGAACCTAAAGTAGTAATATTTGTATGCAAAAATTAAAATTTAAAATTACCAAGACTGCAAGATAAAATTTCCAAAAGCCCCTATTAACCAAAAAAAGGGGGGTGGGGGACAGTAAGGTAATATCGTGTAAGAAAAAATATCCTATAAGTAAAATACATGTAGAAAATTCTTACTCCAGAAAAGAAAACTTCATTTGTAAAACCAGCTGCAGGACACCCATAAAAAAAACACACATGGTGTCAAAATAGGCCAAAGGAAAATCATTTAGGCAAAAATAAAAAGAATCCCAAGTCTATTTTGCAGAGAGAATCCCTTTGTTAACCTTTGGTCGAGAATGTGTTTGTGTGTTTGCAGAGAACAACTCAAAGACCATGTGGGTTCCTGCGACAGTGAGGAACTGACGGGTCTGTTCCATCCACGAGGACGATCCAGAGATGGGGGACGCTGACGACACCTTGCCATGCTAGCAGTTGGCAGCTGTGCATGGCTGCAGGCGGCCCAGGACCATACCAGAGAGGATGGATCTTGCTTTGCCACGATGTGTCTACCACCTGGATACCATTGCTGACATGTACACATGAAGAACTATTTGACATTGAAACTGGGACTCAGAACAGTTGGACATTGAAACTGACACTCAAACTTTTTTTGCTCTTATACATTTGTTTTCAGTATGCAGAGGCAAGATATTTTTGAAGAAAAGAAACAGGGGACAGTGATTGATATAGAGGCAGGGTGGCCTGGAACAGGCTGTCAAGCTACAGGGGGAAGGCTGGAGTGGAGGGGAGGCAGATGCAGGGGAAGATCAACCGAAGGACTTGTATGCATACATATGAGCATAACCAATGAATGAAAGACTCTGAGGTGGGGAGGGAGGCAGGTGGGGACACGTGCTGGGGGGTAGGGGAGGCTGGGGGGAGGGTATTTGGGGGGAGAGGAAAACATGTACTACTATTAAATATAAGTTATATTGTAAATAAAATTTAATAAATAAATAAATAAATAAATAAATAAATAAAATAGTTATGTTGCTAAAAAAAAAATTGTTTCAGTCTCAGTTTCAATGTCCAACTGTTCTGAGTCCCAGTTTCAGTGTCAAATAATTCTTTATGTGTACATGTCAGCAATGGTATCCAGATGGTGGACACATCGTGACAATGCAAGATCCATCCTTTCTGATTTGGTCCTGGGCTGCCTGTAGACATGCACAGCTGCCGACTGCTAGCATGGCAAGGTGTCGTCAGTGTCCCCCATCTCTGGACCATGCTCGTGACTGGACCAGCTCCTTCAGTTCCTCACAGTCGCAGAAACCCACATGGTCTTGGAGTTGTTCTCTAAAAACACACAAACACATTCTCGACCAAAAGTTAACAAAGGGATCCTCTCTGCAAAATATACTTGGGATTCTTTATAATTTTTGCCTAAATGATTTTCCTTTGGCTTATTTTGACACCATGTGTGTTTTTTCATGGGTGTCCTGCAGTTGATTTTACAAATGGAATTTACTTTACTGGAGTAAGAATTTTCTAGATATATTTTACTTACTTGATATATTTTTTCCTTATATGATATTACCCCACTGCCCCCTCCCCTTTTTTGATTAATGGGGGCTTTTGGAAATTTTATCTTGCAGTCTTGGTAATTTTAAATTTTAATTTTTGCACACAAATATGACTGCTTTAGGTTCTTTGGATGTTAGGCAATTTTACAGTGAGATGAACTACTAATAATACATTTTTTAGTTAATGTTTTAGGAAAAGCTTTTTGTCCAGTACACTAAAATTTTTTTTTTGGCAATAATATGTATTTTTATTGATTTTAGAGAGAGAGATGGAAACATCAGTGATGAGAGAGTATCATTTATTGTTTGCTTCCAGCATGCCCCCTCCTGGTGATCAAGCTCACAACACGGGCATGTGCCCTGATAAAAAGTCGAACCATGTTCTCCTGGTTCATAAATCAACACTCAGCCACTGAGCAACACTGGCTGGTTGATGGTTTTAATATATCACTGAATTTGGCTGCCTAAAATTTTTTATTTACAATATAACTTATATTTATTAGTAGTACATATGTTTTCCTTTCCCCCCCAATATCCTCCCCCCAGCCTCCCTTACCCCCAGCACATGTCCCCACCTGCCTCCCTCCCCGCCCCAGTGTCTTTCATTCATTGGTTATGCTCATATGTATGCATACAAGTCCTTCGGTTGATCTTCCCCTGCATCTCCCTCCCATCCACTCCAGCCTTCCCCCTGTAGCTTGACAGCCTGTTCGAGGCCACCCTGCCTCTATATCAATCACTTCTCCCTGTTTCTTTTCTTCAAAAATATCTTGCCTCTGCATACTAGAAACAAACGTATAAGAGCAAAAAAAGTTTGAGTGTCAGCTTCAATGTCCAACTGTTCTGAGTCCCAGTTTCAATGTCAAATAGTTCTTCATGTGTACATGACAGCAATGGTATCCAGATGGTGGACACATCGTGGCAGTGCAAGATCCATCCTCTCTGGTGTGGTCCTGGGCCGCCTGCAGCCACGCACAGCTGCCAACTGCTAGCATGGCAAGGTGTCGTCAGTGTCCACCATCTCTGGACCGTCCTCGTGGCTGGAACAGACCCATCAGTTCCTCACTGTCGCAGGAACCCACATGGTCTTTGAGTTGTTCTCTGAAAACACACAAACACATTCTCGGCCAAAAGTTAACAAAGGGATGCTCTCTGCAAAATAGACTTGGGATTCTTTTTATTTTTGCCTAAATGATTTTCCTTTGGCTTATTTTGACACCATGTGTGTTTTTTCATGGGTGTCCTGCAGTTGGTTTTACAAATGGAATTTTCTTTTCTGGAGTAAGAATTTTCTAGATGTATTTTACTTACAGGATATTTTTACTTACATAATATTACCCCACTGTCCCCCCCCCCCCTTTTTTGTGTTAATAGGAGCTTTTGGAAATTTTATCTTGCAGTCTTGGTAATTTTAAATTTTAATTTTTGCACACAAATATTACTGCTTTAGGTTCTTTGGGTGTTAGGCCCTTTTACAGTGAGATGAACTACTAATAGATATTTTAGTTAATGTTTTAGGAAAGGCTTTTTGTCCAGTACACTTAGATTTTCTTGAGTATTCACTTATTTCACTTGGCCAATTTAAATTAATATGAAAACTCGATTACTGTCAATTTTAATACTCAAGCAGAAATCTTAGTTTACCCAGTAAATACTTGTGGAAAGGAATATTTGCATTTTTGAGTAGGTCCTCAGCATTCCTATTAATAAACTCAATTTAGATAAAGGGCAGCTTTTGCTGGCCGAGTCTCTGTCTGCCACCTGGGTCCCGGTATGAGTTGTGCATGGGAGGCGAAGCAGCCGTGGGGGTAGGAGACTTCCCTCAGGAGGGGTGAGAATTCAAGCCCCTGCAAGGTTTGTGGGTGAGGTTCTGTGCCCCACCTCTGTTGACCTTTTACCTCTCTCCTGTTGGCCCCTCTGTGACTGTGCCTGTCTTAGGTTGTTCCTTCTCTGAGGAATCTTACCCGTCTCTGGCTAACCAGCCATCCTCCGGGACCAAACAGGGTAATGTGAGGTTCAGTTCTGTCTCCTTTGTAGTCTATGCCCCCGGGGACTCCATGTCCAGTACCTGCCTTGGGGTCCCCTCACCTGCTGGCGGGGTCCCGGTACTGATCACATATCTCAGGGGTCCCACGTTTCTTCTCCAGAGAGGGCCCAGCTCATACCATTGGTCGAGAGACAGATCCATGGTGCCAGCTTCCCAGAGGCTTCAGCCACGGGTTGAACTGAAAACTCAGGCATCAGCTGTTTGTATTTGGATAGTAAGAAGAAGGTCCCTCTTGGCAGAAAGGGCATGAAGGGCCAATATTGAATGCTCAGATGCCTTCCCAGTGCCTTAATTCCTTCTGAAAGGGATTTAATTTCTTTCCTATCCTTTTTTAAGTTGCTGGGCAACATTCAAAGAATTAGTTTGTAAGTTTATTTGGGATAATTGTATAATATGCTGTTGTCAAATATCAAATATTATAGATATAATAATATTATAGAATAATATCATGTAAGGGTATTATGGTGTCACAGGAGGTTAAGGAGAGCCTAGCCTAAGGACTGGTGTCCATAGGATATGACAAGCTCTAGGCCATGTCAATTCAATCTCAAACTAGCTGCCTTTTTTTTATACCTTTATATAAACTTTGTCAGGGATGTAAAAACACAAATGACTTACCATAGTTCAAGAGTTCAAATATATTGACTTTTCCCCTTACTCCTGCCACCTCCCACTTACCCTGAGGTTTGACATTCTGATGTACTTTTCTCAGTCTCTGGATCCATTCTTGTTCATCAGTCTATGGCATTCATTGTATTCCTCAAATGAGTGAGATCATGTGATATTTGTCTTTCTCTGCCTGGCTAATTTCACTTAGCATAATGCTCTCCAAATCCATCCATGTTGTTACAAATGGTAGGAGCTCCTTCTTTTTTTCCGCGGCGTAGTATTCCATTGTGTAAATGTACCACAGTTTTTTAATCCACTCATCTGCTGACGGGCACTTAGGCTGTTTCCAAATCTTAGCTATGGTAAATTGTGCTGCTATGAACATAGGGGTACATATATCCTTTCTAATTTGCATTTCTAGTTTTTGGTGTATACTCCTAGAAGTTGGATCACTGGCTTGAATGGGAGCTCCATTTTTAGTTTTTTGAGGAAACTCCATACTGTTCTCCACAGTGTCTGCACTAGTCTACAATCCCACCAGCAGTGCAGGAGAGTTCCTTTTTCTCCGCATCCTTGCCAGCACTTCTCAGTTGTTGATTTGTTGATGTAAGCCATTCTGACAGGTGTGAGATGGTACCGCATAGTCGTTTTGATTTGCATCTCTCGGATAATTAGTGACTTTGAGCAAGTTTTCATATGTCTCTGGGCCTTAATTTTGTCTTCTTTGGTGAAGATTATATTTAGGTCCGTTGCCCATTTTTTTAATTGGATCATTTGTTCTCCTTTTATTGAGTTGTGTGAGTTGCCTGTAGATGCTTGAGATTAAACCTTTATCACTGGTAACATTTGCAAATATGTTCTACCATACAGTGGGTTTTCTTGTTGTTTTGTTGATGGTTTCTTTAGCTGTGCAAAAGCTTTTTATTTTGATGTAGTCCCATTTGTTTATTTTCTCTTTAGCTTCCACTGCCCTAGGAGCAGTATCATCAAAGAAGTTCTTTTGGCATATGTCTGATATTTTTCTTCCTGTAGATTCCTCCAATATTTTTATGGTTTCCTGTCTTACGTTTAAGTCCTGTATCCATTTGGAGTTTATTTTTCTGTATGGTGTAAGTTGGTGGTCTAGTTTCATTTTTTTGCATGTATCTATCCAATTTTCCAAACACCATTTATTGAAGAGACTGTCTTGACTTCATTTTATGTTCATGCCTCCTTTGTCAAATATTAATTGAGCATAGTGGTTTGGGTTGATATCTGGATTCTCTATTCTATTCCATTGATCTATATGTCTGTTCTTGTGCCAGTACCAGGCTGTTTTGAGAACAGTAGCTTTAAAATACAGCTTGAAATCTGGTATTGAAATCCCACCGACTTTGTGCTTCTTCCTCAGGATTGCTGTTGCTATTCGGGGCCTTTTTTTTTGTTCCAGATGAATTTTTGGAGAGTTCTTTCTAGGTCTGTGAAATATGCCATTGGTATATTAATGGGGAGGGCATTAAATTTATAGATTGCTTTGGGTAGTATGGACATTTTAATTATGTTGATTCTCTCAATCCATGAATATGGTATGTTCTTCCACCTGTTTACATCTTCCTCTATCTCTTTTTTCAGTGTCCTGTAGTTTTCCACAAATAGGTCTTTTACCTCCTTAGTTAAGTTTATTCCTAGGTATCTTAATTTTTTTGGTGTGATGGTAAATGGGATTGTTTTTTAGTCTCTCTTTCTGTAAGTTCACTATTGGTGTATAGGAATGCCATAGATTTCTTGGCGTTAATTTTGTAGCCTGCTACATTGCTGAACTCATTTATTAAGTCTACTAACTTTTTTATGGAGTCTTTCGGGTTTTTTATGTACAATATCATGTCATCTGCAAATAAGGATAGCTTTACTTCTTCTTTTCCAATTTGGATGCCTTTTATTTCTTCTTCTTATATAATTGCAATGGCTAATACTTCCAGTACTATGTTGAACAGGAGTCGTGAGAGTGGGCAACCCTGTCTTGTTCCTGTTCTTAGGGTAAATAGTTGTCGTTTTTGCCCATTGAGTATGATGTTTGCTGTGGGTTTATCATATATGGCTTTTATTATGTTGAGGTATGATCCTTCTATTCCTACCTTGTTGAGAGTTTTTATCAAGAAAGGATGTTGGATTTTGTCAAATGCTTTTTCTGCATCAATTGATATGACTATGTGATTTTTATCTTTCAATTTGTTTATGTAATGTATCACATTTATTGATTTGCGGATATTGTACCATCCTGGCATTCCTGGGATAAATCCTACTTGGTCAAGGTGTATGGTCTTTCTGGTGTACTGCTGGATCCGATTTGCTATAATTTTATTGAGCATTTTGGCATCTATATTCATGAGGGATATTGGCCTGTAATTCTCTTTCATTGTGTCATATTTATCTGGTTTTGGTATTAGGGTGATGCTAGCTTCATAGAAGGAGTTTGGAAGTGTTCCATCCTCTTGATTTTTCTGGAATAGTCTGAGGAGTATAGGTTTTAGTTCTTCCTTGAATGTTTGGTAAAACTCCCTTGTGAATCTGTCTGGCCCTGGGCTTTTGTTTGCCAGAAGCTTTATGATGACTGCTTCAATTTCTTCCACAGTTATTGATCTATTGAGTTGTTTAGATTCTTCTTGATTGAGTTTTGGGAGGTTATATTTTTCTAGAAATATATCCATTTCCTCCAGGTTGTCCAGTTTGTTGGAGTAGAGTTGTTCATAGTATTTTTTTTAACAATCCTTTGTATTTCAATGGGGTCTGTTGTTATTTCACCTCTTTCATTGCTGATTTTATTTATTAGTGTCCTCTCTCTGTGGTTCTTGGTGAGTCTGGCTAGAGGTTCATCAATCTTGTTTATCCTTTCAAAGAACCAGCTCTTGGTTTTGTTGATTTTCTGTATTGTTTCTTTGGTCTCTATGTCATTTATTTCTGCTCTGATCTTTACTATTTCCTTCCTTCTGCTTACACTGGGCTTTTCTTGTTGCTTTCTTTCTAACTCTTTGAGTTGTTGGGTTAGATAATTTATTGCCGCTGTTTCTAGTTTTTTGCGGTAGGATTGTAGAGCTATGAACTTCCCTCTCAGAACTGCTTTCATTGTGTCCCATAGATTTTTGGATTGTTGTGCTATCATTGTCATTTGTTTCCATGATGTTTTCTATCTCTTCCTTGATCTCTATAGTAACCCAGTCATAGTTTAATAGCTTGCTGTTTAGTCTCCATGTGTTTGATTTCTTTGGGTTGTTTCTATTGTAGTTGATTTCCAGCTTTATGCCACTGTGATCTGAGAATATGCTTGATATGATTTCTATCTTCTTGAATTTGGAGAGACTTTGCCTATGACCCAACACATGGTCTGTCTTTGAGAATGACCCATGGGCACTTGAAAGGAATGTATATTCTGTGGCTTTGGGATGAAATGATCTGAAGATGTCAACTAATTCCATCTAGTCTAATGAGTCATTGAGGATTGATGTTTCTTTACTGATTTTTTGTTTAGAGGATCTGTCCAATGGTGATAGTGGGGTATTAAAGTCTCCTACTATGATTGTATTGCTGTCTATCTCTCCCTTGATGTCCTCTAGGAGTTTTTGTATATATTTGGGTGCTCCTGTATTGGGTGCGTATATGTTTACCAGAGTTATTTCTTCTTGTTGGATTGCTCCCTTTAGTATTATGAAGTGGCCTTCTTTATCTCTTGTTATTTCCTTCACTTTGAGATCTAATTTGTCGGATATAAGTATGGCTACCCCAGCTTTTTTTTCATTTCCTTTCGCCTGAATAACTTTTTTCCAACCTTTCATCCTCAGTCTGTGTGCATCTTTTTTTCGGAGGTGGGTTTCTTGTAGACAGCAGATACCTGGGTTGTGTTTTCTTATCCAGTCTATTGCCCTATGTCTTTTGATTGGAGCATTTAAACCATTTACATTTAAAGTTATTATCGATAGGTACTTATATGTTGCCATTTTTGTTACCCTGTGTTCCTTCTTCACTTCCTATTTCTTTTTACAGCAAATCCTTTAGCATTTCTTGCATTGCTGGTTTGGTGGTGACGAATTCCCTTAGTCCTTTTTTATTTGTGAAGCTCCTGATTTGACCTTCAATTTTGATTGAGAGCCTTGCTGGGTATAGTATTCTAGGATTTAGACCGTTCCTTTGCATGACTTTGTAAATTTCATTCCACTGCCTTCTGGCCTGATAGGTTTCTGTTGAGAGATCACTTGTTAGTCTGATGAGGTTCCTTTGTAAGTGACTTTCTGTCTGTCTCTGGCAGCTTTTAAGATTCTTACTTTGTCATTGGTGTTTGCCAATTTAATTATAATGTTCCTTGGTGCAGGTCTTTTGGGGTTCATTTTGCTTGGGACTCTGTGAGCTTCTTGGATTTGTGTGGGTTTTTTCTTTCCTATATCAGGGAAGTTTTCTGTCATTATTTCTTCCAACAGGTTTCCTATTCCTTGCTCAGTTTCCTGTCCTTCTGGAAGCCCAATTATACGGATGTTGTTTTGTTTCATGTTTTCCCAAAGTTCCCTTAGGCTCTCCTCCTGCTTTTTAATTTTTTTTTTCTAGAAGCTGCTCTACTTGGTTATTTTTTCCTACCTGGTCTTCTAGCTCACTGATCCGATCCTCTGCTTCTTCTAGTCTACTCTTAATACTTTCTATTGAGTTCTTTACTTCAGCAATGTCACTTTTCATTTCTTCTTGGCTCTTCTTCATTTCTTCTTGGTTCTTCATCATTTCTTCCTGGGTCTTCCTCATTTCCTCTTGGTTCTTACTCATATTATCAAATTTGTCTTCCATTCTTTTCAGCCACTTTATGACCATTTCTCTAAATTCTTTATCTGACAGGTTGTTAATTTCCATTTCGTTTATCTCCTTTTCTGGTGAGCCTTGTTTTTCTTTCATATGTAGGCTGTTTCTTTGTCTACCCATGGTCTCTCTTCTCTGTGTATCTGGTTATGTAGTTCTCACTCTCCTGTGTTGATTTAAAGGCACAAAATACAACACCACCAAGTGCAATGCACCAGGCACTGAACCGGAATGTAGTCACAGTAATGGTAATTCCAAATAAAGGTGATCTCCAGCGAAAGGGAAATTTGGTGATAGGTGAGAAAAGAGAAAGAGAACCTCCCCCAGACACACACAGACACTCACACACCCACATTCACACAAAAAGGAAGAGACCCCTCCACACACACGCACACACACACACACACACATACTCACAAAAAAGAAAGACAGGAATGCCAAAATGATAATGGGAAAAGGGGAAGAAGAAGAAAAATAAGGAGCAAATTATAAATGTGGGGTGAAAACTCCTATAGGACAGCCCCTTATCCGAACCAAAACCCGCAACAAGTACCTGGAGATTGATACAAATTACATACAACTACTAATATCAAGGGAGGTGAGGGAACACAGAAGCAAAAATCTATCTGAAAAACAATGCAAATGAGGACAATAAAACAAGAAACAACACCAAAAATAAAAATAACCCTCCCTACAAGACAAACCAAAATAAAAGAATAAGCAAATCAATCTCATAAACCTGCTTAAAAATCGATATAATCAACAGTCAAGTAAACAACAACAACAGGACAGGGATAAAAACACTTTAAGATAGTGAAGTCAGAGAAGCTAGAGGTATATATGCACTTGGAGTAGGTGGTTGGAGATTAGATATATAAGTGGGGTGAAATTTTAACAGGGGGTAAAAAGAAAGAATTAAGGTAAATCTAAAGCGGGAAAAGTGTAAGGGAAACAAGGCACTAAATAGGGAAAGGTTAGCAAGAGAGTGGTGGTATAAAGGTGAAGTTGAGGTAGAGTAAAAGATACTAAAGAGTAGACGAAAACAGACTGTATTCCCAAGGTCGAAGAGAAAATATAATCAATTCCCTGTGTCACACAAGAGTCAATCTGTGATTTGGCCCCTGGGTGGCAGTGTTTCTAGATTGACTTCTGGGTCTATTGGTCCTCTCTATCCTGAACTAAAATTTTTCTATCCCTGTGGTATTCAATACTGCCTCTCTAATTGTGACTGCTGTTTTAGCATCCAGGATCCTTCCAAAATCTTCTGGGTCTCCCTCCTCTGTCAGGTCCAACTTGGTTGCGCTCCAGGGATTAACTCTGCCACCAGCTCCAAGGGCCCTCTCCCACGTTTACCAGCTCCAACAGCCACAGATTTTATTTCAGGTGCAGATCTCCAGGCTTTGAGTTCCAAGGTGCAGATATCCCAGTCTGCCAGCCCCCTCAGTTTCACTCCCAAAGTACCCCCAGGGAAATCTGACCTTTCCGTGCTGGAGTTTAGAGCTCCCTGGACTCTGCGCACGTCCGTGCCAACTGGGCGCCGGTGTTCCGGGAGTCTCAGCCATCCAGCTGGTACTGCAGCTGTATATTTTCAGGTCCTTCCCCTTCAAGATGTCATGGTCTGCCTCGGATCTGTGATTTTGATAACATAACTCTAACTGCGGAGGAGACTGAGTCTCTTCAGCATACCAAGGTACAGATATGTCTATAGGAGCTGGTCTTTGTGGAATAAAGATCTGAATTTTTAGATAATATAATCCACTGGGACGCTTGACTGATGTGGCTCGGTGGTTAAGCTTGGACCTGTGAACCAGGAGGTCATGGTCTGATTCCTGGTCAGGGTACATGCCCAGTCAGGTTACATGCCCAGTGGGGGGCATGTAGGAGGCAGCTGATCAGTGATTCTCTCTCATTGATGTTTCTGTCTCTCTTTGTTTCTTCCTTCCTCTCTGAAATAAAAAGAAAATATATTGTTTTATTATATAACAATAAAAAATATAACCCACTTAGAGACTAAAGCTTTGTGAAGTTCAGTGTTTTTCCTTCGAACCTCTATCCCTCCAAACCTGAAGCCCTGATAGGTCTCTACCAGTTACAAAAACAAACAGATAAAAAAAATAACTAACCATGAAGAGTGCACATTGTTTCATGGTAGGACGGGGGAGTGATGGCTAAGAGAGCTAAGAGAGCTGATTTTGGAGAAAAGAAAAAGTGGGAAAGGGCCCATGAGATTACACTCTGCAGATGACAAAGGTAGCAAAAGAATGTGCTTGGAAATTCTAGGACAAAACCCTCAAATTCATTATCTGGAGCTCAGGGACAGATGAATGACCTAAAACAGCCACTTGGAAATGCCCATGATTTGTGGATTCTCCATTGGTTGGGTTATGTCAACAGAAATGGGAACTATATTGTCCAGGACTCCTTGTGCTCTTTGGATTCTCTTTGCTGGTATCAGCATTTTATTTTATTTCATTTTATTTTTAAAATTTCTTTATTGATTAAGGTATTACATATGTGTCCTTATCCTCCCATTACCCTCTCCTCCCCCATTTCCCTCACTCATGCCCTCACCCCCCTGTTGTCTGTGTCCATAGGTTAGGCTTATATGCATGCATACAAGTCCTTTGGTTGATCTCTCCACCTTCCTCCTTCACTCCCCTACCTTCCCTCTAAGGTTTGATGGTCTGATTGGTGCTTCTCTCTCTGCATCTGGTATCAGCATTTTATAACACACTGTTCCACCCCTTTTCTCCCATGATGGGATGGAACAGAGAGCAGAGCTTTGAGCATTTTCCAGAAATGTTATGGAGCCCAGATAAAAGAGAAACTAAATCGCCTGAGGATAGGGTGGAGGAGATAAAGAATATTATTGGGAAAGGTTTGGGGAGACTTAAGTGACCGAAAGAATCTACACTAACTTTTGGAAAGAATGTCACCAACAGAAATCACTGTTTGATGTTGTATTGCCATTGGAGCTCATATCTCGACAATAATGTTGATGCTGAAAATTTTTCTTATTTTATGTGTTAATACATATGCATATATATTACTATATCAGAAAGTTTATACATAGTTATAGAAATGGAAAACTGCAAACTCAGTTTTTTTGTGATTTTATATATTTACCTGCATGTACTTTAAAAAAAAAATGTTGTGAAAAGTGAGTTCAAGGCCAAGGGGTCTGTGACACACACAAAAAAGTGTAATTACTGCTTGCAGACTAAATACCCAGAATCTTGTTTTTAGTAAGCAAACCTGATGTGTCTGATATAGCAGCCTTACACTGCAAGAGACAAGAAATTAAAGAGGAGAATGGCTTCCCAATAGTCTTGAGTGATGAATTCTATTCAGGGAGAATCAGAGATCCTGGGTCCACCAAGGGACTACATTTTGGAAGATCCTGGTAAGGGTTATATGTTTATGTATGTGTGCATTCGTGTGTGTGTTAGTATAAGTGTCTGATTATTTATGCATGTTTGTGTGTGAGTACTTATGTGTGTGGTTCTAATGTAGAGGAATTGGGGAGCAGATGAAATGTTGGAGAGCAAACAGGGCTTGAAAATGAGACTGTCAAGTCACCTAGGCCTAGATTTCAAGTCTTCCTCCAAAAAGTTTGTTAAGCACATTGCAAAGAATGTCACACTCTCGAACTAAATGTGAAGTCACAAATGAAGAATGCATACCACTTAGTTACCCAACTGTAATTTATTCTCCACTTCTTGCAGTCACTATTAAACCATAGAAGTAAAGCGATCAGTGTTTCTGACAATACTGGATTTATGTACATACCATGTCTCTCATGAGCCCAAAACCCAAGCCAAGAATGGGAATAAAAACAAATGAGCTGTGAGACAAAAACAAACAGGAAATGCCAAGAAACCAGAGCTCTATGGTCAATCCTAGCTGGAGAACTAGGAAACCAGGTCCCACCATCCTTTGTTTCAAGATCATTCTGAAAGGCTAATCTGCCACTCCACTGTATCAAGAGAAAGAAGAGGCTGCTAGAGATGATAAGCAAGCTCACCCACAGTCTAATTTCAAGTGTTTTATTTTACCTCTTCATGTTTTAATTCTAAACCATATTCACTTGTGGATCAAAGGGAGCTAAAAACTAAATTTAGCATATACTTACTGCAAGACAGCTAATTTATATATCTGATCTTACATAACTTTCAGGGAACTATTCTGATCCCATCTGATAGTGAAATAAGGGTCAGGTGGGTAGAGATCATGTTTAGCAGGCAGAAGTGCTACCAGCTCTACAAATCCTTGCTGATTTTACAATTTCATGCTTCTCTCCTATGAACTGGGGGATCTCCACAATTAGTTGAAGAGAAAAATTACGTACTGTGTTTCTTTAAACAAAAAAATGTAGTGAAATACAGCAACATACATTCAGTTATCTCTTCAACTACCCCAATGCAGTCAGAAGAGAGTAAAAGGATTATTTTAAGTATGAATTCTCAAGGACAAAGAGAACAGGATAAGACACAATGGTAGCAAATCTTAGAAGCTGCAAAGCAGATGGATGATTGATGTGGCAGTAACTGCAGAGTGCTAATCCGAAGTCTGCAGTAGCAAAGCCAGTTGTCCAAGCAGCATTGACCACACATCGGTGCCACTGTGTACCTTTGAACATTGGAAGACTGGGGCTGACAACAGGAGGGTTTGCTATTTGTTTTGTTTCTCTAGAATTTAAAAAAATGTCATGGGGACACATTGATTTCTGCAAAAGCCATGCGTTTAGTGTCAGAGAATGTTTGATTTAAGGAGCAGTGAAACCCCACATTTCTTTTGCTCTGAATCACAACCACGTAGTCCCTTTCCCACTGCAGCAAAATCCTGGAAGTACATTATTTATTTTTTTTAATATATTTTATTGATTTTTATTACACAGAGGAAGGGAGAGGGATAGAAAGTCAGAAACATCGATGAGAGAGAAACATCGATCAGCTGCCTCTTGCACACCCCCTACTGGGGATGTGCCTGCAGCCAAGCTACATGCCTTGACCAGAATCGAACCCGGGACCCTTCAGTCTGCAGTCTGATGCTCTATCCACTGACCCAAACTGGTTTCGGCAGGAAGTTCATTCTTTAGAAGGAATAAAGCAAAGGATTTCTGGCTTGTGGAATACTGGATATTGATTAAGATGGAGCATCCATGCTGCAAAACATGATACCCATGATGAGAAAGCTTACAGACTAATTTGAGACTCACTCTTGCCACTCACTCCTTATTAAACTCTCTAGACCAACTTCTATCCTGCAGAGAGACAGGAGATGGCAGGAGTATTTGCAGAGAAGCTGACTGGCCTGGTGGTAAACACAGAGATTCATCGTCCAGACCTCCCTTCAAGGATAGTCTGATTATACAGCTGGGGGGATTCCTGTCAACTCTTTCAGGTGTCTGGCTCAGCTGCAGCATGTTCACTGGCCCAAGGTCATGCCCTTCCTGGGGCAGCCTGCATCCAGTGACTAATGGAGATGGGGTCATAGAGGTGGGCGTTTCAACCCGATATGGGACACTGATGGGGCAAGTCTCTCTCCAGAGCGCCTGGCTAGGGTTCCCATGTTCAAGTTTGAGTTCTTCCGTTTGCCCCATCCTCTTCCCTGTCACAGGATGGGTCCTGGGTAAACATGTTTCACTCCAATGTTATTACAATGTCTTCTTCCAGGGAAACCAAACTGTGACATGTCCCAAGGAATAAAAACCTAAATGTAACACAGTGGTTTCCCAATGAAATAGACAAAGCAGTACTTTCTCCAGTGAAGCCCATAGTTGAGTAACCTGAGATACACTCTTAGGTGTCTGTCTACTCAGCCTTTGAGAGCTACACACTTAAATATGAGACTCCAAATATTGCTCAATGTCTTAGGGAAGCTGTTAGCATGAGAAGTAGGATCCAAAATAAGAGGCTACACAAAACATTATTCTTGCCAAGATAAGATATTAACACCATGAATCAAAAGAAGTTTAAAAATATAAGAAACATAAAAAGCTCTTGGAAGTGAAAATGATACCAGTACCAGTTATTAGCAAAACCTTCTACCAAAGCATTTAATGGTCAAGTTCCCAATATCTAGAGAAAGAAAGAGAAAGGAGATGAAAATGAGAAAGATGAGCCAAACAAACCAAAAATCTTGACTCTGAGTCCCAGAGAGACAACATCCAAAGGGCAACAGCTCCAGAAAGAGAAAATACAGAAAATAAAAATAATACCAAATAAATAGTTTAAGACATTTTCCCACAAAGGAAGGACATGAGTTTCCAGAGTAAAAGGGCCACTTAATTAATACTTAGCAAATGGATTTTTTAAAAAGACTCAAACCACCCAAATCAAGAAAAAAAGGAGAAGGGAATCCTATAGATTTCCTAAGAGGACTGGAGAGCAGTTTCTCCGCAAACTATCAAGACTCAAAGTGACTTTGGGCCACACAGCTTCACCAAGAGAGACAAGAAGGAATCTTTTGAGATTCTGAGAACATCAACTGATTCCTAGTGTGTTATGCTCTACGTAAGACTAAATTCAGAGTGAATGACCAATACAGATGTTTTCAGATACACAATATCTTAACAAAATTCATTTAAGTCCTATATACTTTTCTTTAAGAAATTCTTGAGAATGAGATCCATGCAAAGAATGGTATATAAAAAAAGAAAGAAAGTCAAGGAGTACAGTGGAGAAGGGATCTACTAGCAGAAACCTGGATGGTCCAGAATGATGGTAAGGGAGAGACAGAAGAATGGCTGTGTCTCAAAGCACAGAAGGTTCTGAATGGGCTTCTTCAAGAAGATGAAATTCAGAGGCCCCCTTCTGTGTCAGAAAACATTTGGACAAGCAGAGACGCAGAGGATTTGCTTAATAAGATGAACAGCAAAGGAAACAAATACAAGGCAATTACATACTTCAGTGAAAACAAAAATCTGTGCCCGAAAGGAAACACAATCCTGGTACACTGCATGGTTTACTCACAAATAATATTTATATATTTTTAATCGTCATCAGAGGATATGTTTTTATTGATTTTAGAGAGAGAAAGAGAGAGAGACATTGATGTGAGAAAGAAACATTCATCAGTTGCCTCCAATACACAACCTGACTGGGAAATAGAACCTGCAATCTAGGTATGTGGCCTGACTTGGAATATTTTGGTGTAAGGATGATGCTTCAACCAACTGAGCCACCCAACCAGGATATGATTTACATATTTTAAATAATGTAAACACAGTATTTACCTCACCATAATTAGATAGAATCTATGGGAGGACAGGAAAGGAAACAACTGCATGTCTGTGGAGGGGATTTAGAAGGAGTGTGAAAGATCACTAAATTCATATTCTATAGTAGATATCAGGTAAATAAAACCTAACATCGAAAAACCCAACAGTAGTATTTGGAGAAACAGACAAATATACCCAAGAGAGGGGGCTAAAATGTTTTAAGTGGTTGTGTCTGCAAACTTGGGAAAAGGGGGAAGAATTGAACACAGCTTTCTGGTTTGTCTTATTAAGCCTTGTAGAACTATTTGATCCTTGAAACCACATTCATGGACCGTTTAAGAAAATTTTTAGAAAAAAGCAGAGCCAACCAGCCTTCCTTGTCTGGGACCACCCACTTTGAGGTGAATTAGTGTTGTCTTTTCCCATGTCCCCCAGATCCTGGGGTGGGCACTGGGCTCCATAAAGGTGTTGAATAGTGAGGGTGGTGATAGACGGCCCAAATTTCTCCAGTAAAATGATGGTCTCCAAAAATGGAGAGGATGCAAGGGGGGGTGGCGGGGGGGGGGGGGGCACAGAGTAGTCAAAAGAAGTATTAAATTATCCCCCAGAAATGCTGACACTAATGGTAAGATTTTTGCAGTTAAGTGTCAGCATGATGCTAAATACCACAAACAGTGGCAAAAACTGTCCAAGTTTCCCTTGAAACTTTCTGGAAGGGCAGTTAGACTCCATCCTTAGGAGTGCTCTGGTTTTGGTAACTGTAATGATTGGACAGAACCAAAGCATCAGGGGCCTCTGACTGCTTTCCCCTTGTTTGCTACTAAAGAATGAGAGGGTAAGAAAGACACAGAGAGGCCCAACATTTACTGACTCACTGCAACCAATCACCATGCAGCTTATTTCAAAAAAGAAAAAAAAAGAAAGAAAGAAAAGCTAAAAGCCCACAGGTTCTAGGGCTTGCTCTATACAGCAAATGATATACTCCTTTTTCATCACCTTTCTTCCCCATCTGCTAGCAGATGTGGATAATAGGGAGCGATAAAACAAGAATGAGGAATGTAGCCCAGCCAGTGTTGCTCAGTGGTTGAGCGTCAACCTGTGAACCAGAATGTTATGATTCAATTCCTGGTAAGGGCACATGCCCAGGTTGTGGGATCAACCCCCCAGTAAGAGGCATGCAGGAGGCAGTCAATCAATTATTCTCTTTTATCATTGACATTTCTATCTCTCCCTCCCTCTCCCTTCCTCTCTAAGGTCAATAAACAATTATATGTTTAAAAAAAGTGGGGAATCTAAAATATTTTTTTCAAAGTTACCACCTTGCTTAAAGTGAGTATACCTGATGCATGACATGTTAATTTAGAAAAACCCTGCAATGTTCTTATAGGTTAGGAATGATAAGCCTCAGCTCTGAGCTGGAAGGAGGAGGCTGAAGCAAAGGGGAGATAAAGTGCTCTGAAAAATAAGTGAGGAGATGTTTTGTCCCACTGAAGCACCCACTCCTCAGCATGGGAGGGTTAGGGTTGAGTCCTTGGAAGTAGGAAAAAGAATACATAGGGGAGAACCTCTATGTCAATGATAGAAAGAGATCAGTTCCCAGGACACAGTGCTAGGAAGGGACCTAGGAGAACTGAACTGAAAATACTCTATCCTTTGGGATGGCTAAGGAAATTAGGAAGAGTGATATCAGATGCAGCACTCACTTTAACAGATGTGTCTGGTTCTTTGTGACAATCAGATGTCATTCTTTTAGAAAACAAAGTCGTTAAAGGCAAGAACAACCTTATAATGGAGTACTTTGGAGAAGGGTAAGGATCTTCAGAAATCTTAGGGAGATTGTTGGACTTCTCCCAGGTATATAGAATGGGGACTTGAGTTAGTTTATAGATATTCAAGAAAAGCATGAGCCCTAGCTGGTTTGGCTCAGTGGATAGAGTGTCAGCCTGTGGGCTGAAGGGTCCCAAGTTCGATTCCAATCAAGAGCACATGCCCAGACTGTAGGCTCGATCCCCAGTAGGGAATGTGCAGGAGGCAACCAATCAATGATTCTCTCTAATCATTGATGTTTCTATCTCCATCTCTCCCTCTCTCTTTCTCTCTGAAATCAATAAAAATATATATTTTTAAAAAAGAAAGCAAAGAAAAGCATGACATAATAGACAGCAGAAGTCAGGGACAGTAAAACATGGTCTCTTAACAACTGGGAAAATGGAAGGCAATTGTCTTTTTTAGCAAGAGTGTCCCTCTTTGCTGTCTGAGTTGTAGTTGCTGTCCCAAAGTCACTTCTCAGAGCATACAGTGGTATAGAAGGGAGTCCAAATATCTAGTCTATCTCCTTCTAAGGAACTAACTCTTCTCTCTTTCACACATGCAAGAAGTCCCAGATTCTCAATTTTGAAGGGAAGCTTGGCTTAAAAATGTTATCTTGAAGGATGGGATGCTTTCATGTTTAAATAACAAAAAATAAATAAATTAGTAAATCTGGAAAAAATTTAAGGACAATAAGACATTGTGAGAAAAATACAAAGTAGGGAGAAGAAAACTACACAAGGAAATGTGTACTTGTTATCATAAGAATGGAGTAAGCCAAGAACACATAATCCAATTAAGTAGAGCCTAAGTCTCCATAAAGATTGTGTGTGCACTATTTATGGTTACCTTGGTAACCTCTTCTTCAAGGTGACATTGTAATAATAATAATAATAATAATAATAATAATAATAATAATGATAAGAGACAAAAACACATGTACATGTGACCCAGCATGATCCCAGGAGGGATGGGATGGGAGGGGGCATAAGGAGGAAGGCCTGAGTGGAAATTTGGTAGTGAAAGACTTGGGTTTGGGACAGAGGTATCCAAGAGGAAGACCTGAGATATTGCTGACCAGGGTACCTTCTGCTGACTTAGGCAGTCAGTGTAAATACTAAGCTAAATATTTGTGGGTCCACAGTGCTTGCTGGATATACCACAGGCCATCCTGCCGTTGGGGGACTTTGCACTGAAAAGCAGAAGCCCAGGGCAGGGGATGGTCAGGACTGAGGCTGGGCTGATTGTACCTCTCTTCATCATCTGAATGGCAGGATGGACCCATCAGAGCCCAGATCCACATCCTTTCATCTCAAATCCCCTGAACTGAAAGGTGAGGATATCACCAGCACCTATCTCAAAGGTGTTTCATGAGAATTAAATGAATTAATACATAAAAGGCCTTTTGAACAATGCTGGGCACATAGCAACTTTTCTTAATGTGTTTTCTATTGCAGTTGTCAGAATATTATTATTATACTAGAGGCCCAATGAACAAAGATTCATACAAGAATGAGCCTTCCTTCCCCTGGCTGCCAGCACTGCCTTTGCTCTGGCTGGAGCTGCCTTTTCACTCTGCCTGAAGACACCTTTCTGCATTCCCACACTGCCCAGAAGCCTAGAGCAGCTGGGGTGGTGCAAAATGCTTGCATCCCACCCCTGACCACTTGGCACCTGTGTATGCAAATTAGCCTGCCATATTTTTGGGTTAATTTGCATACTCACTCCTGATTGGCTGGTGAGCATCACAAATGTACAATCAATTAGCATGTTGCTCTTTTATTAGTGTAGATTATTATCTAATGGGTGGAGTTGGAGTAAAACCCAGAGTCAGCACTTCTGTGTCCATCTGGGCATGTTGTCTGTGTTGGTTGCTAAATAGAAGACAGTTTGGGGGCAGCAGGCCAAGTCCAAAATGTGAAGCTGAGTCAGAGTCTGGTTCCCAGAGAAGCCATAGTTCATAGAGCAAGGACAATGGTTCTCTGAGGGTGAGCTGGTTCACTCCTGTGACAAGGATCCCACATCCAAACAAGCTGGAACCTTAAGTATGATGGCTTCACTATAACTTCTTTCAGCTCAGCCCCCCAAAAAGATATTCTCAGGTACAAGGCGACTCAGAAGGAACTGGTTCCAGCATCTACCACCTTACAGATCTACAGGCATCATACCCATTCTCATCAGATGCTAGTTAGAAACAGAATACTTGTGGATATAGTCAAGTTAAATGAATTCATACTGGAATAGGTAGATTAGTTATACTCTAATCCAGGGACTGTGTCTTTATAAGAAGAGGGGAATTGGGCTCATTTAAAAGAGGTACATAGCTAGAACACCATGTGATGCCAGAGGCAGAAATTGAAGTGATGTGTCTACAAACCAAGGAACACCAAGGATTTCCAACAACCACCAGAAGCTGAGAAGAAGCAGGGAGGGTTTTTCACTAGAGCACTTAGAGAAAGCTGGGCCTGCTGACACCGTGACTTCAAATATCCAGCTCCTGAGCTGTGGGAGAATAAGTTTCTGTTACCTTAAGCCATCGAGTTTGTGGAAACTTCTAAGAGCATCCCTAAGAAACCAATACAAAAACTAACTTTATATCAGATGCCCCATTTGCCTGCCTTAGTCATGCTCTCTTTGCCCATCAAGTAGTTCTGTCTACCTTGGAAATCTTTGGAGAAGAGACTGGAAGAGGTACCAATCCTTTCTTACTTAAAAGTACACCTGGGCAAACTGGTCTATCCTTCAGCAGGAAGGTGACATTTTACCTCACATCTCTTCTGAAAGTACCAGGTAACATTTTTGGCAGCTTCATTAAAAAGAGGGAAAAGCCGAAATTGGTTTGGCTCAGTGGATAGAACGCCGCCTATGGACTGAAAGGTCCCAGGTTCGATTCCGGTCAAGAGTATGTACCTTGGTTGCGGGAAAATCTCCAGTAGGGGGTGTGCAAAAGGCAGCTGATCTGTTTCTGACTTTCTATCCCTCTTCCTTCCTCTCTGTAAAAAAGCAATAGAATATATTAAAAAGAGGGGGAAAACAATCTCTATTGAGTTCTTCCAACTTATTCCCAATTTAAATATAAAGGTGCTGAGGCTCATAAAGATAAACCAATGCATAAAAGTACAAAATAAATTTTAATGCATGTGTATCTGATTTGAAGTGTGTCCTTTTTCCATGTCATAATAAACTCTCCATGTATAATAGAAGAGGCATGAACTAGAATTAAAAGACAAGGGTCACTTATGTGGGGGGCGACCTCAGTTGGCAAAGTCCTGAGAGAGCAAGTTCCACAAAGTGGCCTGTCTGCCCCCTAGAGCATAGTGACCTTTAAGCATAATAGTTTAGTAAACATGCATTCTGCCCCCCAGAGCATAGTGACCTTTAAGTACGACAGTTTGGTAAACATGTTGCCCTTGAGCAAGTAGCAGAGCATAGAGAGATAGCTAAGGGTTCGAGTGGTGCCAAGCTAGGATAAGGAATTTTGTGTGAAGGTTATTGCTTGTCAAATTATGGGAATGATGAATTGCATGTTATGTAACCAGCACTGGATAAAAGCATGGAGAAAAATAAACTTGGGGCCACAGTTTGAAAGAGGGCTTTCGGACCTCCCAATCCCATCCTTTTTGTCTGTCTGTCATTTCTTAATCCTCACTCCCTTTCAGGTGCTATTCAATTTATGCTGGCTGGCTCCGGCACACTTACATGCTCTTTTTTGTATTCAATTCCTGTTTAGGGAATGGTGTGACACTAATATAATAATGACATGGATTAACCAATGTTGGTGCTCAATAAGTACCAAAGGAAGGAAGGGGGTGGGGGACTTGAGAGATTTGAGAAGGAAATGAAAAGAAAAGAAAGAAGTAAAGAACAGGTTTCAAGGAAAGAAAGGTAAAGAAAGAGGAAAGAATAAACTCATAAAATCAGACCCTCCAGCTCTGAGTTGAGGTACCAGTTGAGAATAGTAGGAAAAAGCAAGTCCATACTGAAAAAATCCATGGAAATGTGTGGGACCGAACCAGGCCCAAATAGCATGCCTTATCTTTCTGACTGTAAGAGACAGTGGCTTTAAGAACAGACTTCTGGAAGCGGGTGGGGAGTTGGACGCTAACCACTCATTAAGTTTGCACACAGATGTGGTTTCTCAGGGATTATAATTATAACACTTCATTTTCTGAGTTTGGAACCCATTGAGAATAAATGCCATTGTCAGCTAGGAAATGAAATGTCACTTTCATTTTGGAAGCTGGATAGGAGGACTATGGCTTGGATCTGCTGTCCAAAAGGAACTGTTGTACATGGTGCCCCAAGTCTAGACAACCATCCTAACTTGGGTGGACTCCACAAAGTAATATGGTCCATAGAGGAAGCTTTGTATACAATAGAAAAAGGTGTCCTCTGTGGTAGAGCAGTCCTGTGGGTGCAGTTTGGCCCATACAGGGAGGGCTGAATCCCAGCCCCCACTGGTCCACAAGGCTGGCTGGGTGCTTTTGCCATGCACTAACCACTCAATTCATGGCACATGTTCTCTCAACTAAAGATTCACTGCTGGATCTTCAGCATGGAGGACCTCGACCTGACTCCAATTCACTGACCCTAATAGATGGTCAGGGAAACCAGGGGCCTCTGGACCAGCCTCAAAAAGACACCTTGGAACCAGTTGTTTCTACTATGTTGAAGATTAAGCATAAGGAGTAAACATCACACTGATTAAATAGGCCACATGCCTGAGAAAGTGAAGACAGGCAGATCATGCAGGAGTGAAGGCCTATAATAGTCCATCACAGTTGTTGAGGGGTACCAACTAACACAGAGGTTTAAAAAATATTGACCAGAACCCACAATCAGAAATATGTTTTATATTGTGAACCAACACACATACAGGAATACATGCACATACATACCCTGAAATAAAAGTTTTCAGAAACTATATTTACAATTTTTTATATTTATGTAATGTAGATCTCAATCTTTTACATTCTTGACCTCTAATTAGTAACAACCTCAGTTTGAAAAATTTGAAAGTATTTTGTTGGTCTATTTTTTTCATTAGATTCCACATATAAGTGAAACCATATGGTACTTTTCTCTCTTTGACTGGCTTATTTCACTTAGCCTAATACTCTCCAGGTCTATCCATATTGTTGCAAAGGATAAGATTTACTTCTTTTTACAGCTAAGTAGTATTCCATTGTGTAAACTTCCACAACTATCACAAGACAAATTTCTACCCATCGATCAAACAAATAATTCTTCCCTGCTTAGGAAAGGAAAAGCAAACATCACCTGCCTGAAATTTCAAAGGGGGATACAATTCACACTCTAGGAGCCCCAAACATGTGGAAAGAAAAAGATAGTAAGATCCTGCTCCTGACAACATAGACACATTAGTTTGAATGGTGGAGGGCAATTACAGAAATACCAAAATGGCTTTAAGTGCTTCTTTTAATGAAAAAAATACGTTTTTGTTTTCTTGAATCAAAAGTATTTTTAATTATTTATTTATTTTTCCTAAAATATGCTGACTGGATGGTTTCAAAGTGTGACCAAATCAGTGCGTGGTCCGAAGTGACTCAACTAGAACAAACCAAAGCCTCTTGGAGCTAAACCAATATTTTGTTTCCTTCAAGCCTCAGTGGTTGAGGATGAAGTCTTATAAAGCATTGATTCTAGAAGCAGAAGGGCCCTGGGCTCCATGCTGCTCTGTGTCTCTGACTTGCACCCCATAGCTGTCTCTAGCTGTTCTCAGTTCCCCCAAATGTCCCCAAATGTTTCATGTCTCCAAGCCTCTGCTCATGTAGCCCGTTCTGTTTGCACTGCCCTTCCTTCCACCCTCTTGCCTCTCTATCTGTTTGACAAGCACCTACTCATCTTTTCTTTTTTTTTTAAATTTTTATTGTTTTTTTGCAGTATAATAGTAGTACATGTTTTGCTTTCCCCCTCCCCCTTATCCTCCCCCCAGCCTCCCCCACCCCCCAGCACATATCCCCAGCTTCCCCCCTCCCCGCCCCAGTGTCTTTCATTCATTGGTTATGTTCATATGCATGCATACAAGTCCTTCAGTTGATCTCCCCCCGCATCTGCCTCCCATCCACCCAAGCCTCCCCCTGTAGCTTGACAGCCTGTTCAAGGCCATCCTGCCTCTATATCAATCACTCTCCCCTGTTTCTTCTCTTCAAAAATATCTTGCCTCTGCCTACTCATCTTTTCAAACTCAATTCATTCATCTACTCACTCACTTTTGCAACCAACTTTAATGGAAGACTCACTACATGCCAGGATTCATACTGGTGAACAATACATGTTATAAAGTTTATAATCAAGTCAAGTACAATAGTGGTGATTGTGACTATTCAAGCAAACATACAGGGCATTATCAGAGCACAGAGGGGAACCCTTAACTCAATGGCATGAGTAATGTCAGGCTACTTGATGCTTGACAATTTAGAGATGAAGAAACTAAGGCATGGACTGGTTAAATATATTTCCCAAAGTACAAAGTTATCAATTAACAGAGCTGATCATTTGATCTCAAAGTACACTCACTCCAAGGCAGGTCTCTTAATCATTAACTAGAATCACCACTCATTTGCTGTGGAAATTCAGACAAGAAGGGACCCCAGTGGAGACTTGACAAGCAGGAGGAAGAAACTGGATGGACAGGCATGGTCTGTAGATCCCTGATCAAGCCAATTACTAAACCCAGAGAGTATTACAAAGAGGCTGGGATCAGGGTGGGGATGTGAACAAACCATGATGTATAGAACCTGCAATAAAGCAGGTCTCTGACATTGAGTCTTTATAGAGACTTTATACCAATGCTATTTGTTGGTTGACTACTAGTCATTTTAAACTCAGACCAAGCAGAATAAAGTTCCTGTCTCTGATGGATAGTAGAAGTGTGTCTTTGCACAGCACATTTATCTTCTGTGAGTCTCTATTTCTGTGTCTGTACAATGGGGAAAACAATGTCTATCTTATGGGACCGTGATGACGATTCAATTAAGTGAGAGTAAGTGTGGAAGCCACTAAACAGAGTTCTTGGGACACGACATGTACTGGATCCACATTACTTCTGTTTTTCCTTTGCATCCATTTGGTTTTCCCTTCCTTACTGAGGAGTCATGCCTGGGTCCACCCACTTTCTCTCTCACAGAGCTGGCAGGGGCCTGGAACCCAGCCCCATTTCCTGGCAACAATCCAGCCAAGAAGTGGCTGGAATCAGTCTCAGGCACTGAGCATATCTTGTTAGAGTGAAAATGGGAAGAACAGGATCTACCTTTAAGAGCTGCCAAGGGAGCCTGGAACCACTCATCCTCTGCAGGAAGGGACTGTCATTTGTGTCATTAATAATACTTAGCATTGTCCCTATGCTCTTCCAAGCTAATTAACTCCACTCCAAATTCTGGAAAACAAATGACTGGGTGTGTTGGAGATAGGCCTCTGTTTCTTTGATGGAAGATAAAGAATGTGGTCTCTACAATGACTTGGGGAAGTACAGGTAGAAAAGCTACATTACCACTTCCTAGGGTCAAGTTAACCAGGATTGGGAGAGGTTCCTGAGCCCTGGTGAGGACTTACCCTCCATCCCCAAGACCCACTCCAAGTAGGAATAATGGCCAAGGACACAAAGTTAAAACAGGACTCACCCCATGCCAGGACACACTGCCCAGAAATGGCAGATGGCACCATGGTCTGGAGGTAAAAGTCTATCCCTCTGTTTCCCCAGAAAACAAAATATGTGACAGAGAACAGGGCATATAGTTAGCTGGTCAACTCGACTGCCCTTTAACGCAGAGACTTAGTTTACAGACCAAAATCTGAAGTTACCAAGAGCCCAACCCAGCTTCCTCACTTCACAGGAATGCAGAATCCAGCATAAGAGACAGAAAGGATGATAACCAAAGAGAAATCTACATTGCAGCAATGAGAATCACTCAGATAAGAGCAACACAGAGGACGTGTGGCGGTTCTGAGAGGTGCAGAAAGTGTTCCAGGAAGAGGACATGTTTGAACTGCTTGGGACAATGATTAAGAGATGGTAAATGAAGATATGGAGAGACTGGTCACATGAGAACTTAGGTGTGCAGATGCTTTGAGTCCAGAAAAAGCCAAGTCCATTCAGGGACTTGAACACAGTTCCATGCATCTTGTAGGTGGGGGAACTGCAACTAGACAGTGACTCATCCTAAAGCGAAGAGGACTAGTGGAAAAACACACAAATGTCCAGACATGGACACTGCATGAGAAGGACCCAGGTGAAATAAAAAGGATTAAAGAAGGGGAGAGACTAGTTTTGTCTTTTAGGGAAGGATCAGGTCAGTGACAGAATAACAGGTGAAGGTCCTGGCTTGAGGAGACCAGAGGAAGCATTTCTCAGACATGCCTTGCCAAAAGCTTCTACTCCACATGATCCTGATGCAGTAGGTCTGGGTTAGAGCCCAAGCACCTACATTCTAGCAAGCATCCCAGGTAACACCTACTTTGGAAAGTATGGAGAGAGGTCCTGGTGCCCAGGCTGGCCTCCCATGCACTCTGACTTTGGCCTGTTCTGTTTTCAAAAACATCCCAGAAGTGGCAGCTGCCACTGAGAGATGGGCCCGGTGCCACATAGGGCTTAGCTTACCTTCTTCCAGTGTTCCACTTTCTCAAATCCAGAAAAGCTCCTGAAATGTATGTGTCCAATGATTTTATCCCGTATAGCAAATTCTTTGAAGGAAGGGACATATCTTATTTGAAGTTGTATTCCAGCTCTTGGTACAGAGACTGACTGTCCAGGTAGATCACACATGCTTGTTTAGTTAATGGAATTCATCTCCCTTTTCTTTCCTGTGCAAATACTAGCTTATTTTTAGGGATATTATCTGCCTGGGTGATGCCCTCTCATAATTTCTCCCCTAAAAAATAGGAATCTGGTCACTAGCGATTCTAAGATCACAGCTAGAACAGGGACCAATGAGTGTGTGTGTTTGTGATGTTATGTTGCCTGGGTGGGAGTCTGCTTGGTCACTACCAAGTGCAACGATATAAGAAAACTCAGGTGTGCGACTTGCTACTTATTGGTTATAGAACCCTGGCCAAGTGTCTATCCTCTATATTTCAATTTCATCTTTAATCAAGTGAGGGATTTAGGCAATGTATTTATTTGCTTAATCCTTTAATAAATAATACTCAAGCACATAAACATAGTCTACACATACTATTCTAGTGGCAAGAAGTCAGCGTTCAGTGAGACGCACTCCACCCCTATCTTGATGACATGATGAATGATGAAGCCACCCACTCTCCATATAATTGCCTATGTTCAAGCTTTACATGCATCTTTGAACTGCCCTCTTCTCCTGTCAATCACGAAGTCTAGATAATTCTATTGCCTAAATAACTGTATAATCAATTCCCTCTTTTTTCATTCTTGTCATTGCAATTATACCAACCACCTCCTAACTGGTTCATGCCTGTTGTATGATTCATTGGTGTTTATCCTCTTCCACAGCAGCTTTCTCAAATAGAAATCTGATTCTGTGTCTGCTCTGATTCCACTGAACACTAACTACTAGCAATAATTGCTAACAGCCATTGCTTACTATGTACCAAGTATGGTTCCAAAAGGCTTTGCATCCTTTCACTTATTAATTCACAGCAACCATAGAAGATGGGTTCCTTTATTGCTGGTTACTTGTCTGTTAGTGTCTGTTAGCTGGCAGCTTCATTCCTGACCTCTTATGTTCTCCTTTACACTGCAGACAACACTTTCCAGGCTCCCTAGTCAGCTGCCTTCAGATTGGGCTCTGCCATTGGGAGAGTTTGCTTTTGCGTGTTTTCATTGTTTTGCTTATGATTGTGCCTTCCCCAATGGTAGCAGTGTTAGTGGGGATGCAGTTTCTCTCAGCCCAGCTGCAGGGACCCCTGAGAGCAGGAGAGGCAATAGTAGCTCCAACAGATCAGCAGCCCAGTGAGATGCACTCCACCCCTGTCTTGCATCTTATTCTGAGTTCTAATTATTATGTTTCCCCATTATTTTGGGATGTCCTGTTCAAAGAATTTTTCAGCAACAGTTTGGTAACTAATTCATTCTTACCTTTGAGTCATTCTTTTCTCCCCATTACTCCTCTACCTTTTCCCAAACAAATCACCTGTATTATCCCTCTCTGCTGGAAATACCCACAGTGCATTCTATATTCTTGACTGGATACTGATGGATACACCGTTTGACACTAAGGAAACTGAGGCACAGAGAAGTTAAGTAACTTGCCTCAAGTTAAACAGTTAAAAAGTATCTCAGAAAGCAATGATAAAGGGAAAAGATACTAAATTAAATCCAAACTCTATAAGCACATCATACAAAGCCTCTCATAATTGTTTTCCTCTCTCCATCCACATATCACCTTCTAGTTGGATGGCATCTGGGAGACACTGTGTTTGTTGTTTTGCTGCTGATTGAGTTACACACTGCATCAAACCCCAGCAGGATTTGTGACTGTGGTGGATGTTTGATGGATCAGTGAAGGAACACCTAACAAATAAATGAATAAACACAACAAATTGACGTGAGAAAATTCTCCACCTTTGTAATCCTTCCAGCCTCAGTATCAGAGCTTGCTGCATCCAAAACACTAAACTTTCCCCTTCCTTATACAATCAGCATATGACACATACACGCTTGTTAGATAAACTAATCAAGCCAGCAAGCAAAATGTGATCCACCAAGCCAGGCCTTAATGATGTCTAAAATTCTAGTTAATCAAAACATAAAACTTTCAGTAACATAGTGCAAAAGAACGTTACATTCCACTTCTCTAAAAATAAAAACCTCTGACATAGCAGCCTTCAAATAATTAAACATTACTGTTTTTAACTTAATAATAATAATAAAAATCCAGCTCAATATCACTGTTAATCTCAAGGGACATCCTGTATGAGAAAGGAAAACACAATGAGTCATGAATTCTAACATCCTATTTATAACCTGGGCCCACAGATGATCTGGGGCTAAAGGAGAAGAAAGCCATTAATCTCCCAACACAGGGAGCAATTTTATATTCTGAATAAAAACAAAATAAACAGCATTAAAGAAGGAAATAAATCAGATATGCAGTAATTAGTTTGAAAGAGCCGGATTTTCCTGCCTCTTTGGAACTTAAGCCTCATCCATCAAAGCGAAAGTGTATCCAATGACACGGAGACTTTTCCATTCCCCTTTTAGACACAATTAGCCACTTGATCTGAATATTAAATTGACGGGACCCAGAAACAAGAGCAGGAGTGATGGAATTAGAGGTGAGATTGGAGGCTTAATGATGTTTTGGTGAAGCTGGGACTCCTGTACATCTCACCTCCAGCCTCCTTGTGATGCTTGATTCATTAACTTGTTTGTTTTCTATCTGTGAAATCACAGAGGACCCAAGATTTAAAAAAAAAAAGAATTAATTCATGTTCTAACTCAGCATCCTTATTTTACAGATTTAAAAAGTTCAATCCACTGACAGTAACTGACCTGCTTAGGTTTGCGCAACTCTCACCTTTTTCAACAGCATGGATGGACCCAGAGATTTTCATATTAAGCGAAATAAACCAGACAGAGAAAGACAAATACTATATAATCTCCCTTATATGTGGCCTCTAGTGAACAAAGTAACCTGACATATAAAGTAGAACCAGAGGCATGGATACTTGGAACAGAGGGTAGGGGGACAAAGAGACTAGGCCAAAAAATGTGAAAGGAGTAGCCAAAGAACATACACTGAGTGGCCAGATTATTATGATCTCTGAACGCATAATAATTTGGCCACTCAGTGTATATCCTATATAATAAAAGGCTAATCTGCAAATTATCCCCTCGACCAGGATTTTGACCAGCAGGCAGGCAGGCTAACCACCCATATCCCCTCCCCCTGGCCAGGTTGGTCAGACCACACCCATGCACTAATTCATGCACCGGGCCTCTAATTACACACACACACACACACACACACACACACACACACACACTGAGTGGCATATTATTATGCATTCAGAGATCATAATAATCTGGCCACTCAGTGTATATGCATAGCCCATGGACACAGACAATACTATGGTGATGGCCAGAGGGATGGTTTGGGGGCTGGAAAATGCATAGAGGTGTTGGGGGGGCGGCAGGGATGGGGCCATCTATAATAGTGTCAATGATTAAAAAGAAGAAGAAGAAGAAATGAGACAAATATATGTTTCTTCAGCAGAAAAAAAAAAGTTTGCCCAGCAAAATCAGCTGAATCTACAGGACCCAGTTCCTGGCCACATGCCTCCCTGCACTTGAGCACAAAGCTCAATAGAGACAGAGGCACCAATAGTCCTGTGTGGCTCTTTCCCTAAGACAACCTTTGACTTGTGGCATTTTCTGGTAGAAGCCTCGTATGGAGAAGGCTTGCTTTCCTTTCCAATTACCACTCTGCGTGCCTCCTTAGGCATTTCTCTTTCTAATCAAAATCCCTCCCAGGAGTCCTCCAGAACTTAGCGACCCTTATTCTGAGTTCTAATGATTATCTGTTCTCTCCCCATTATTTTGGGATGTCCTGCTCAAAGAATTTTTTCAGCAAATTTAGTGAGTAATTCATTTGAGACATAGGCAGAGTAAGTTTCTCCAGAAATATTTGCATAGGATTTTTTAAACATGTTTTTAAATATGCTATAAGCATCTATAGACACAAGCAGTGGACCTTTTTTAAATTAAATTCAAAATATTATGGCAGTTAACTGGTTAATTGATTTTAGAGAGAGAGAGGAAGGGAAAGGGAGAAAGAAAGAGAAATATCATCCCCTCACACATCCCAACCCAGGATCAAACTTAGGATCTGGATACATGCCCTGACCAGGAATCAAACCAGTGACCTTTTGATGCACAGGACAATGTTTATCAACTGAGCCACACCATCCAGGACCTTACATAAGACTTTTAAAAATACTGTGACTAGAGCTCTGTGAAGAGCTTGTTCCTTTCCTCCCCCTCCCCCCTCCCCCCAGCTACTTGATTTGGGTCTATCTATATATCCAGAGATTAATAATTGTCTTCGTGGAAAAAAATCAGGGAGATAGAGATTAAGAATCTCATCAAAGCATTGGTTTCTAATAATAACTTAATAATTCAAAAACTGACTTTAAGTTAAAGGCCCATCACTAATGAATAGTTAAATAAATGATGGCTCATTTATACAGCAAAAAAAACTATTTAGCCATTTATAATGATATAGAGAAAAATATATTTTAACATAGAAAGATGTTCAAGGTACAAGGTTAAAGTGAAGAATATGAACATCTCTCAAATGACACTTATACAATCCCACTTTTTATCACAAAAACAAACAACAGGTTATTATTGAAAAGAAAAGCATATAGCCCTAACCAGTTTGGCTCAGTGGATAGAGCATTGGCCTGTGGACTGAAGGGTCCCAGGTTTGATTCTGGCCAGAAGCATGTACCTTGGTTGCAGGCACATCCCCAGTAGGAGGGTGCAGAAGGCAGCTGACCAATGTTTCCGGCTATCTATCCCTCTCCCTTCCTCTCTCTAAAAAAAAAATCAATAAAAAAAAGCATACAATATTTCAAACTTTCTAAGATATATTTATGTGTGCATATATGTCACTTTTGTTATGCATTATACTACAGTATATGTATTCTTTTGATATAAAAATAATTTTATTATTTATTAATTATTTTATATATTATATAAACATATTATATATAAATAATTTATACATTTTATTGTTATTTATGTTAATGTTTTTAATATAAAGTACAACTACCCAAGCAGTTCCCTTGCACAATTAGAAAGACAATACAAGAAATATACCCCAGTGTTCTCAGTGAATATGTGACATTTGGGGGGAAGGCCTGGGTGGCCCCATCCTTGTTTCCTCCATTCTATTTTACATATATATTGGTTTTGTTTGTTCTCAGATATGAGGTTCTACTTGAATAAAAGCTCCCAAAGGCAGATCCATATATGTGTTTTGCTCAGTGTCCTTTGATAATGAATAGAATAAGTCTTTATCTGAGAATATTTTTCTTGGTGTGGACAAAAGTAGACACATAAACAATTATTGAGAGGGTTTGACATATCAGATCTTGTCTTAGAACACTTTACAAATGCTATGCTGTTTGTCATCACATCTGAGAAGCAGGTATGATTTCTGCTCATTGTAAAACACAGGAGTAGAGGCAGTGACAGTTCCCTGTTTTCCCAGACAGACATGGAGGAACTGAGAAAAGAGCTGAGAGCCTGAAAAACCAAGCCTGCCTTCCAGCCAGCTCACAGCATGTGGTCTACCTGTCTGGCTTGTGTTTTAAGTTGAATTTTGTCCCCCTGACAAATTCATATGTTGAAGTTTTAACCTCTCAATACCTCAGAATGCAATAGTTAAAAAACTTTCATGGTGGAAAGCTTTTCTTTAAAAAAGGGTATATTGAGCCACATGCTAGCCAGCAAAGGACCAAGTCCTGGCATGACATTTAAGCCACCAGCAGCAGGCTGAATGGAGAAGGCAACACATCCCCCTTCTGGAAGTGATGAGCTCTTTTATACATTACTAGAGGTTCAATGCATGAAGATTCATGCAAGAATGGGCCTTTCTTACCATGGCTGCTGGCACCACCTTTGCTCCAGCCAGAGCTGCCTTTCCACCTTCCCACACTGCCTACAGACCCTGAGCAACTGAAGTGGTGCGGAACACCTGCATCCTGCACCCCCTTCCCGGCTTCTCTGTGCCTATGTATGCAAATTAATGTGACATCTTTGTTGGGTTAATTTGCATACACACTCCTGATTGGCTAGTGGGTGTCGCAAAGGTACAGTCAATTTGCATCTTACTCTTTTATTAGTATAGATGTTTGGGGGAAGAAAGGTGTAAATTGTTTTGAAAGGATTTGCATTGGCTACAGATGAGGTGGACAGGCAAAGGTGAAGAGAGGGCAGTTCTGGGATAGGTTCAGAGTCCATGACAGAGGAACTATTTGCTATTTTTGATTGGTTGTGGGAAAGTTCTTAAAGGTCAGGCATAAGTAGGATGCAGTGGCATCTGGTAGTCACTACAGAGTTTGACTCAAGGCTCCAATGTACATTCAGGAATGTGAACAATCTGTTGTTAGTTGACCCATAGCCATTAACTGGTTAAGTACTCTCTTCTCTTTCTTTCCCTGGTCTGCTGTAGTTTAATTTAGGGCATATCAGAATTATTCTCTTATCTGTAATCTTATTTGGAGATAGGGTCTTTATAAAGGTACTCAAGATAAATAAGGTGATTCTAGTGGGCACTCATCCAATACTACTGATGTCCTCATAACAAGAGGGATTTGGGAAGACCATGTCTTATCACAGGGAGAATATATGACCATGTCATATCACAGGGAAATGTGATATGAACATGAACATGACCAGCTGCAAGCCAAAAAGAGGCCTGAAAGAGTTACTTCATTAATCCTGCCAACACCTTGATTTTGAACATTCAGCCTCCAAAACTGTGAGATAATTAATGTCTGTTATTTAAACCACATCGATTGTAATACTCTGTTTCAGCAGCCCTAGTAAACTGATACAGCTGATCACCTGGTGAACACATGAAAGGTCACACTGGCAGAAAGTGTGCCCTGAAGAACACAGGGTTGTTTGGGGCCACTACGTATTTGAGGAGTGGAAATGGGGAGACAGAAGAAATGCTCAGCAGAAGAGAGGGCCCATGGAGCCCTTCTGGCTTTCTACCTAGACAACCCACACTAGCCCTGCCACCAGGAATAAATCTACAAGGCAAATTATTCAGAATCATCTATATTGGAGCCAGAAATGCATTATTTAAATTTTTACAGCAGATGTACCTTTTCTTTTTCTTTAGGGAGTCATCATTGATCTAGCAGATGTATCTTTTAAATTTATTTTGTTTTAGGCTATAATTACAAAATTAAAATTTAATATTCAAACATTAGCATAAGTTTGCATTCCCTGAACAATCACTCACCTCTCTCCTCCTCCAGCATATTCAGAATGTCCATAGAGACAGGCCATACACAGAGGGAAGAGGACTACGGCTGCTGGTCCTCAACCCAGCACCTGAATGGCCATGTGACCTTGAATACACTCCACTCCTCTTCTGTCAAATGATGGAGATGATCTTGGTGGTCTTTAATGTTCCTCCAGCTCCAAGTCTCCTTGCATATCTCTAGAGACCACAGTGAGCCACCTAAAGATCAGCAACAGATGGCTCCACAGGGATTGAGTCTTTAGCTATACCTGTGCATCAGCAGCACTGGGAGGGGTATTGGGGAGTATTAGAAAGTGAGCATCACTAAGTGTTGACAGGTGTGTTCCTGAGCAAGGTCTCTCTATAAATCTTTAGAGATCCTAAACAAAGAAAAGCCCATGTTGCCTTTCCTATCCTTTTTTGTAAATGATAAAACAGAAAACCTACATGTTAAGAATAAACTATTTTTACTCCAAACTCTTTGATTAGTTATTGCAATTTCTGTAATTGGGTAGGCTTGACTCTGTGTGTGGGCGGGCACCTAAGTCACATGGCATGTGTCTCAGTTGTCCTGGTATCCCAAGCAGCGCTTAGTCTCCCCTTGGGGGTAATTAAGCCTTGAAAATCAAGTGAGTGAAGACTCCTTTTCTTTACTCTAAGGGCTGCCTCTTAATTTCTACTATGGGTGAGAGTATTGGTTGGTATCATTTTATTTAGTACTTGGACCTTTTCTATAGCACTCCAGGTTGAGAGTCCCTCTGCTGTGACTGACATCTTCACTCACATCCACCCAGGGGAAAATTCATCCAAGAGGAATTCTTTGCCAAAACGTGGAGTAAAACTGGGTACAGCTGACTTATCTTCTTGATCAGTCCACCAGCCAAATCCAGCAGACTGTAAAAATAATGGAAGCTCTTCATTAAAGAGGTAGGGAGTGCCAGAAAAGCACTGTGAGAGAGTAAGAGCAAATGAAGACTTTCCAGCTAACTTAGAAGTGTCCTAAAGAACGCTTCTATCCTTAGGCCTTGGAGAGAAGAGACATTCTTTGCCATAAATCATGATCTAATAAAGGTAATGACATCCCTTTACCTTTGCTATATTCCGTTGGCTAGAACAAGTCACAGGTTCTGCCCACACTAAAGAAGAAGAGATTATATATACAAGGGGTAACTAATTGGGTAACTCGTGGCTCATGGACCCTTCCTCTGTCTTCAAGGACAGCAGCATTGGGCCGATTCATTCTGTACTGCCAACCCTAGGTTCTCTCTCTCTTTCCCCTCTAAGAACCCTATGATTACATTGGATCCACCTGGATAATCTAGGATTATGATCCTATTTTAAGTTCAGCCAATTAGCAACCAAAATTCCATCTACATCTTTAAATTTTCCTCCAACCCATCCACAGGTTCAGGAATCAGGACTTGGACATCATTGGGAAATTACTAGTATTATTCTGCCTGCTACAACTGGTAATCTTTTGGTGGGTGGGGAGTAATACTTGTAGTTAATATTGTTTTAAACACTATCTTTCAGAATACATGTTGCATAATTTACAGAGGAAAGGATACAATGCTTGAAAAATCCTTCAAAATAATACAAAAGAAAAAAAGAGGTAGAAATTAAACAAAATTGTCCATGAAGTGATAATTGTTGAAGATAGGTGTTTGGTATGTACTAGTTCACGATGCTGTTCTGCCTACTTCTGAACACATGTAAAATTTTGCATAATAAAAAATAATAACTAAAAAGAAAAACCAAGAAACAATGAGATCTTAGCATAAATCAAGCAATTTTATATACCAGGCAATATGCTTAATGCCTCAGTTTCATCATCACATTTGATTCTCACAACAGCCCTTTAAGGAAAATATTCAAAGTTCCGCTTCTCAATAAGAAACCTGGTTTCCTAATAAGTTAAATGACTTCCCAAAAACCAGATTCTAAATCCAGGTTTCTTTTGATTCCAAAGCCCTTGTTTTAAATCATTACTTTAAGCTAAATTAACAAATACAGGCTGAGTGTCTACACAAAGCACTGATAAGGTAATAATCTTTAAAAGATATGATGCTTGGTCTCAAGGATATATGGCCTTAGAATATATTTGTTGAATTTCAATTCTGATTCTGGCTCAACCACTTACAAATGAGGAGAGAAAAATCATCTCAAGTCTTTAGACATCAGGCTCTTTACCTATAAGAGCCGATCATATAATTCATTCCTCAAACTGTAGAGGACAATAGGGAAGATCAAATAAAGTCATTCAAGTAAAACCATGCTCAACAGTAAAAGACCGTATAAGTGAAAAGGACAAAATTCAACAACAATGATGATGACAATATGGTTGAAGATAAAAAGGCTCTTGGCTTGTGCTCAGAGAAGGAGATGTTTAGTATACTATAATGAGTTCTTCTAAACCCCATGATTTTTTCTTCATGGAAGCAACTGAGAGAATTCACATATAGTGAAGCTGACTCTAAATGTAATCACAGTGACATTGCAGAGTGGTCATAGAGGAGTTCTGTCCTCACATTGAAGTCACCTCCACCTCAGGGACTGTGCTTAGCACACAGGGAGAGCCATGCAAGGGAAGTAGGAATTATTGATGATATGGTGACTGGGAAAATGAGACATGGCATGTTGATAGATAAGAACAGATGGTATCAGATGGATATGAGCCTTCAACATGGTGTCCTTCAGAACCTGGTACCAACTGAAATCTCCAACTTTATCTCCCACCATACCCATACCCTAGTGATAGACCTTTCACTCTGACCTGACCCAAAATGCAGTTTCCAGCAAAGCCATGCCATCCCACTGCCTTCTCACTCCCAAATCTCCTGCAAGAACACACTTTCTCCACCCTTTATGTGGTTCTTACTCATTCTTTCAGATTCAAGTCAGTTCCTTCCTTAGGGATGCTTGCTTGATTCAGGTCCAAGTTGAATTACATAACCCTTCTTTGAATTCCATGAAATCCTATGACTTCCAAACTAGACTTTTGTTGTATCTCTCTTTTAGCTCTAGAATAAAATGAATTAAAGAGAGCCATAGACTTTCATTGCTATCCCAATAGTTTCTACAAAAGGGCAGAAAAAATAGTAGGTGCTTTGTAATTATATGTTGAATTATAGAACAGTAGGTCACAGAAAATAAATATTATTTAACATACCTCTTCTCTTAAGGGGGTGGCTCTTTATAATTGAAGGGTTGTTTTTTTGTTGTTTGTTTGTTTTTTTGCTGAGTATTACATTGCTTGTGAGTGTGCAGGAATGAAAACAGCAGCCTGAGATCTATGTTGTTCATCACAATCAAGAGCAAAGAGACTTAGAAGAACACAAAATTAAAAGCATGGAAGAGGAGTCCTCAGGAATATGGCTATATTAGTTTATGTAGAGCCATCTGCTATAACAGATAAACCTTGAAATATCTTTGATTCAATACAATAAATAAGTTTATTTCTCACTTATACAAAGTTTAATTCTCACATATATAAATTTTCTCACTCATGTAAAGCCCCAAAAGATGATCCTAATGGCAGGGGTGGGTTAATATTTGGGTTATTTCTTTCCCTGCACAGAGCCAGGTTGATGGAGGGATCAATACCATCAATAGTCCCTGGACTTCAACATTGAGCCAGCAGGGAGAGACAGAGAAGATTATCTATGCTGGGAGGTTTTTATGGGTTACTATACCATCATAAAATGGTACACATCACTTCTACCCTTATTCTATTAGATAAACTTAGTTATATGACTATACCTAACAGCAAAGGAGCCTGGGAGTCTAACTATGTGTCCAAGAACAACAGAAAACCACCTTCAAGGAACACAGCAGTTCTACCGCAAGAGCTAAGAGATGGTGAGTGTCAAAAATGAGGAAAAGCAAAGAAACCAAGATGATGGCATAGGTAAACACCTAGGCTTTTGCCCCACACAACAATTTCGAGAATACAACAGAAGGACAGAACAGACAGACACTGTCCAGAACCATGGGAAGGCTGGCTGACTAGAAGATCTGAAACTGGAGGGACAAAGAAGTGCACACAGATAATCAGAGCCTCTGCAAAGCCCAAGTAAGGTGGAGACTCGCGTGCGCAAGAGGACAAGGTGTCTGAACCTGGCAGGGGTGCGCTGGCGGAAAGGAGACAAAAACTCCAGGCTGTGCTGAACCCAGTTGCGTTTGCACTCAAAACCCAGGGGAACCGGGCCCTTACAGGGAGAACCTGGATTGCAGGCAGAATCCCAAGGGAAGAGCTGGAGCCAGAGCTCCTGAGACGTGCATGCGAATACACACAGAGAGGACAAATGGGTTGCTGGTGGTGCCTGGCAGAAGAAAGGAGCTCCAGCCAGAGGCGGAGCTTCAGGGGCACGCACAAGTGCTCATGGTGAGGGCATTCTGTTGACTGTGTGGCTGGCATCTGGCAGAAGGGAAAAGGAGTTCTGATTACACTGAACCCAGGTGCCAGGCAAAAATCTAAGATTCCAGATTCATTGGGGACTGGATGTTCTGGTGGCAGGAGAAATGCAAGGGCACCTTTCTCACAGAGGTGCCTGCGATGATTGCCTGCAGACGCTAGGACCCGGTGACCCCGTGGGCTGGGGCTGACTGAAAGCCAAGGCTGTCGGCTCCACCCTGAAACTCCACCCCACCTAGAAACTCCACTCCATCCAAACTGAGCACAGAGACTTTGGCAAGTTTGCAAGTCCTAGCATATAAGGCTGTCTCCTAGAGTAGACACAGCTGATCCTCACAGTCAGTTGGCCTGGAGGTCAATTCCTCCCAGTGATACCAGCAACAAGCAAGACTTATCTGCAACAAAGCTATATACACAATCCACAAAGGGGTGCACCAAGAGTGTACACCGCAGGTAACAGGGGAGGCTCAGAGACCTACTCAACCAACTCAGGTTAGCAGTAAAAATGGGGAGAGAAAGAAACAGATCCCAAACAAAATAAATGGAGGAAAACAAATGAGTGGATATAGAATTCAAAACCATTGTTATAAGGTATTTCAAGAGGCTCCTAGAAAAGGCCGATAAGTTCAATGAGAACCTCGAGGATATGAACAAGACCCTTGAGGAGATGGTCTTGGATATGAAAAAGGACCTCATGGATATAAAAAAGGACTAACTGACTGAAATAAAGAATAATTTACAGAAACCCAACAGCAGACTAGAGGAATGCAAGAATCAAGTCAAAGATTTGAAATACCAAGAGGCCAAAAACATTCAACTGGAAAAGAATAAAGAAAAAAGAATCCAAAAATTTGAGGATAGTGTAAGAAGCCTCTGGGACAACTTCAGCCATACCAACATGAGAATTATGGGGGTGTCAGAAGAAGAGAGAGAGCAAGATACTGAAAACATATTTGAAGAAATAATGACTGAAAACTTTCCCCACCTGGTGAAAGAAATAGACTTACAAGTCCAGGAAGCACACAGAACTCCAAGCAAAAGGAATACAAAGAAGACCACACCAAGACACATCATAATTAAAATGCCAAGGGCAAAGGACAAAGAGAGAATATTAAAAGCAGCAAGAGAAAAACACTTAATTACCTACAAGGGAGCACCCATACACTTGTCAGCTGACTTCTCAACAAAAACTATGCAGGCCAGTCAGGAGTGGCAAGAAATTTTCAAAATGATGAATAGCAAGAACCTACAACCAAGATTACTCTACCCAGCAAAGCTATCATTCGGAATTGAAGATCATCTAAAGAGCTTCACAGATAAGAAGAAGCTAAAGGAGTTCATTAACATTAAACCAGTATTATATGAAATGCTGAAAGGTATTCTTTAAGAAGAAGAAAAAGGAGAAAAAGGTGTCTGCTTCAAACTAGAGCATGGATGGAACTGGAGAACATTATGCGAAGTGGAATAAGCCAGTCAAAGAAAGATAAGCATCACATGAACTCACTCATTTATGGAATACAATGAACAGCATAAACTGATGAACAAAAACAGATCCAGAGACAGAAAAGCATTGACTGTCAAACCTCAGAGGGATGGTAGGGGAGGGGCAGGAAACCAGTCATTACCTCACCAATAGAGATGTAAAGAGAACAAACAAGAAACCTGGTCAACCTTAATGGCTCTGTTTACTCACTGCTTAGGTGAGACATTGGTAGCTGAAGCAGCTGCTACTTTTAGTCTTATGTTAAGTCTGAACTATTCACTTATTGTTTAGGTGACACATTGGTAATTGAAGAAGGTTCCACACTTTTAGTCTTATGTTAATTCTTGCTGGTTGATTTCATTGTTGGAACTTCCTGACCTAAAGGACATGGATGTATCACTTAGCCCTAATAAAAGGGGATAGCAAAGCCAGAGCTGGTGGTGTCTTCCCCCTAGAGGTGGACTCACACTTGGCCTCCATGATTCCCAAATTGATGCTTTTCCAGTCTCTCTTCATTTGTATGCAGTCTTCTCCACATCCTGAACCCTGACCTAGGAACCCTGGACATGTGGGACGTGAAAAGGATTCCCACAGGGAGGGTGGGAGTAAGGGGAAGAGATCAACCAAAGGACTTTTATGCACACATATAAGCCTAATCAATGGACATGGACACCAGGGAGGTGAGGGTATAAGTGGTGATGGAGGGAGGAGGGGATTGGAAAAGGTAATTGGTGATGAGGACACATATGTAATACCTTAATCAATAAAGAAATTTTAAAAAGTGAGGAAAAGCACTGGCAAGACAGAAGGGAAGAAAGGGGAAAAGGAGAAAGGGAAAAGAAAGAGGGGAACAACAAAGGAGAACTTGAAGGAGTTTATGGTGAATAGTGTTATAGAGCCTCCACTATCCCTAAAACAAAGAATCTTCAATGTACTACATTGTTTGTTAATGACTGTGCATGTGTCAATATATTTGGAAAGGGACTAGAACTGATCAGTTAAATACCAAGTAGGCCAAGAATCAGGTGCTAAATCATGGCTATATAATGTGGGTTATACAATGAACAATTAAAGATATTATATGCTTCCTCCAAGATGATTCCTTTTGTTAAAACATAACTGCAACTTTTTTTGAGTAACTGCCTCCAGGGCCAATTCCCAGCTTTTCAAGAAAATCACTGTGTTATTGTTATTGTTTTTGTTTTTGTTTTTGTTTTTTTAAGAAAAAGCCAGTAAGTGAAGATACTAGTAATGGCACAGCCAAGATTAAGATCCAGTCTATACAAACTGTTCGAATTTACAACATCTAGCCTTTCTAGATGTTACAGAGGGTGCCAGTGTATGACAGAAGTAGTTAGTAAACAAATACATGGTGTACAGTTTGTGTTAGATTCCTAAGAACTGTTCTGAAAACATGAAAAGTAAAATTGTCAAAATCCTCTCTAAGCATTACAGATGCTTATTGTACTGTCCATTGTGTTGATAGAGATGAAAAGGGGAAGGGTTTTAGGCCAGAAGTTCCTTCCTATTCAGAAGACACTTTCAGATTATAGCCTCTATGTGCAGTTTAATCAAGTCCTTATTTGAGATGGCTAGTCTTTCTAGATGTTTGGGAGTGCACAACATATGTTAAAAGAGTTAGTGACATCCTTTAAGTATTTTTGTTGTTGTTGTTAATTTATAGGAATGGTGGTGTTTGAGGAATGGAATTGTTAAATTTGATGTCTTGGAGAGTATGCTGACTGTTCACAAGAAAAGGAGGAGGGAAGAAAGTATAGAAAAAAGGGTTCTGTGCCCATGAGTCTTTAGAGAAATTAAAATTATCTAGCCATTGTTATATGTGCATATTAGTTAATATTGCTATGTATTCAAGGATAATGCCCGAAGTATATTAAAAGTAGAGGTAGTAAAATAATCCCTTTATAAAAGCCCTCTTGTTAGTTTTTAGGAAGGACTGTCTCTGGGAGTTTCTTTGTTAAGCCACCTCTTGGAGCCAGGTGTTCTGTATTCAGTTACTGAGGTTATGGAGGAGGGAGAAGAGGAAGGGTGAAGGGAAGGGCTCTTTGCTAATATCACCATACCTAGAAGAAAGTTTTAGGTTATGTCTATAGGTCTATATGCATTTTTGTAAAGTTCCTGTGTTTGTTGTGGACAAGGTTATTTTGCAACATTGGAGCTTTTTAGATGTCCTGAGGTGACAGTGTCTCATAAAAAGTAGAGCTAGTGAATTGACCAATTTGTAAATATCTTTTTGTTATTATTGTTAGAAAAGAGGCATCTTGAACATGGAGTTGTTGAGCCATCTGAGAAATGGACATCAGGACTTGTTCATGCGAGGGGTGTGTGTGGAAGTGTTCATATTTACATGGTGGTGATACACTGATGTGCGTGCATCTCTTTAGACTGTGCTATAGAAGTATGTTAAGCACTTTAGTCAAAACTTGCCACATTGCTAGTATTTTAAAGTATAAATCATAATTCTCTTAGAAGCATTATACTTTGTGTACTCTTGCTATGGGTCTCATTTTTAATGGAATATTAAGGGAACGCAGTATTTTAATTGTAACTTTGTGAGTATCTTTTATCTAGAAGTCTGTTGCTATTTTTGTCCTTTATGAAATTTTTGTCACCAAGTAAGGCAGGATTACATTTTCTTCCTGATTGAGTTGGTGTAGGGTGTTCTGGGTTATCAAAATACTCACAGCTTTGGGACTTTGAAATGGTAAATATTCGTAATGTGTGAGAAAGCATGATACATAACTGTACCATCTTAATTACATAAAAATGGAAGCTTAGTTGTATAGATACACAGGACTTAGAAGGATATATCAGACTGTAAACTGCTTGTGATTATGGATTGCTTTGTTCTTTGCTTGTGTTTTTCAGTTTCCTATATGTGCACATGTTAACTTTAAAAAATAAATGTTACTTTAAAAGCCTAAAAAAAAAAAAAAAGATCCAGTCTATATACTCTGTTGTCTTCTCTACTAGTGGACCTAAATATGAAGCAAGAAAATGTGTGTCCCAAATCACTCAGGAATTGAGAAAGCAGTCTCCATAATCTATGTCAATGATGCATTTGCTTTATCTCAGTTAATCCACCCAACCTCAATAAAGTAGTGTCGTTAATTCCACTTATAGATGAGAAGCTATAATTACCAGAGCTACATAGCTGGTTACAACTTCTTCAATGGCTACACATCTTTCAATACTGTTTGGGGTTTCATCCTAGAGTGGTGACTTTAATGTGGCACCAAACTGAGGTTTTTAGATACCATGGTGTAAGCTGAGGGCATGTGAGCAGGGCATCCATTGAAGAAAAAGTTGGCAGAGGTGGAATCAGAAATTTGAACAAAAATTAACCATTACCAATTTCCTCACATTCCTGTGATTTCATTTTACAGTGCTATTCCTTTAGCTTACCACTTATAACAAAGCATGTGATTTCCTGTGTCTTAGTTAATCCAACCTGCTGCAACAACATACCATAGATTGTGTGGCTTACCCGATAGGTATTTATTTCTTACAGTTCTGGAAGCAGTGAAGTCCAAGGTCAAAGTGCTAGTAGGTTCAATTCCTGGTGCAAGCTCTCTTCTTGGCTTGCAGAGCACTATATTCTCATAGTGTCCTGACATGTTTAAGAGCAAGCAATCTCTGTCCTCTCTTCCTCATCTTAAAAGGATACTAACCCCATCATGAGGGCCTCATTTTCATGACCTTATCCAAACCTAATTATATCCTAATAGCACCATTTCCAAATTCCATCACTTTATGGATTAGAGTTTCAACAACGAATTTGGAGGATAGGGAGGCACAAACAGTCCATCCATAGCACCTGATGTCAGGAACTCCAGTGGTTCCTCACTACACTGAGTAGTAAGCCACTTCCTGAAAATTTGCCTCAGACTATGGGGGGGAAGACTAATTTATTTTTACTCAGCATGGTAAAATAAACCCAATTTTATAATAAGAAACTTCCAATTTGGGGATAATTTAAAATTTACAGAACTATGTAAAGGTAGCCCAGAAAGTACCTGTATGGCCCTCACCATGTTGTTCACATTTTCTGTCACTATGGGGCAGTTATCGATATCAAAGCTAAGGAACCAACATTGGGGCATGGTTTTTAACTACTCTCCAGACTTTATCTGGATTGTGCCGGTTTTTCCATTAGTGCCCCTTTCCTGTTTCAATCTATTTAGTTGCCATGTCTCGTTAGTGTTCTCTGGTCTGTGATGGCATATCTGAGCCTTTCCTTATGTTTTGATAACCTTGACAACTTTGAGGAATATGGGTCATATATTTCATAGAATGAACTTGGTGTTGTCTGATGAAAAACACAGTTTTCATTTTATAATACATCAGCAAGGATTTCGGTTCTGCTCTGACCAGACCCATAACTTTGATTGGGCCCTGTCGTTATTGTGAAGAAGCACCTACTTTATGTACAGAATTTCTGTAGCTTAGTGCCTCCAGCATGAAGAGGGTTTGGTCCAGAGGAAAGAGCATACCCATTAGAGCAAGAAAAACTGGATTCAAATCTTGACTTCATATATACTAACTTTGACCATTTAATTTCTATGTGTCTCAGTTTATTCTTTTATAAAAATAAAAATAAAATGCTGAGTTCATGGTACATTTTAAAGATTAAATGAGCCGTGTATGCAGTACTTAGAATATTATGCAGCACATGTGGGTGTTTAATGAACATCAGTTTTCTTTCCCTACATTTGTTCTTTTTAGTGCCCTTCACCCCTGCCCAGAGCCTGCCTGTGAATATCATCTTGTTCATAACAAGAATATATGGAAAATATATTGGGGTGTTTACCCAGCTTTCAATCCACCCAGTAGCCTAATCTATGTGATTCATTTCTTTCTTATAGTTAGGGACCCTGCTTTTATGGACAGAGGAGGGACATGTGACCCAAATGGACCAATTATAAGGCTCCTCTTCTTGGCTATATTGATTGGTCCAAGCCCAGAGAATCAGAGTTCTCCCCGGGATTTTTCTCACTGAAGTTAAGAAAAAAAAGTCCTTTTTTGCTCTCTGCTTAGGCAGTTGTAAGGATGAGCTGCTCGTGGTCATGCTCCCTGCCATGTGGAGACCACTAGCCTGAGACAGGAAGTCAGCATGCCTGAAGATGCAGAGAGGTGAGAGATAGAGAGGTATTCCATGAAATTCTAGTGCTGGGGTCCAGCAATCCCTGAAGTCAATCCACCTCTGGCCTTGCCATAGTTAGGTGATGTGAGCAAATCAATTACCCTTTTTCTTGAGGTGACTTTGTTTTGTGATTTTATAAAGTACAATTAAATGATCTCAATCGATTGCCTTTCTGGATATTGCTGCCCACTGTGGCCTGCTCTATTTATCTTGCTCCACAACCTGTCATCCTTTTCTCCCTTCTCATATGACATGGATGGCACCATAGTGCCCTCTCTCCTTGGCCCTTTTCCCAGCACTGGCTCTAAAGTTAAATGTATAAATTACTGAAACAGACCATCTGTTAAAGGAGGAAGATTTAAACACTCTAGGAGTGGGCCTGTGAGCATGCTCTGAAAAGACGTGAAGTCAGGCATAATGTCACTTAGTTGTTCAAAATAGAGACCTCAGAGTCCATTAGATATGAATTGACATCCTGCCTCTGTCACTTACTAGCTGTATGATTCAGACAACCTGCCTAACTTCTCTGAGCCTCAGTTTTCTCATTTAACACATGCCAATGCTAATACCTTTTTGTGCAGTGTCTGTGTAGATTCAATAAAATAATATGAGTGATGCCACGTATAGTGCCTGCGGCATTGTTGAGTCTTAGCTTTATAATACCAGCTATTCATAATGATAATTAAACTTGTTGCGAGTTACCTGAACCCACCAATCAGTCTTAGCCACATGAAAGGTGGAATAGTAGAGCGTTGTGTCTAACCTCATGAGCTATAATATGCAACACATGCCACCCTCTTGCCAAAAATAAAAAATTATCTGAATCTGAATTGAACCAGTCCTCAAGAGCTCACTTATAGGAAATAGGGCATATGATGGAGAAACAAGTTAAATTAAACTCAGAGATAGAGATTGAGATTGAGAACAAACTGTGGTCACCCTATTATCTTACCCTATTATACCCAATTGAAAGATACTTGAAAGGGCTCTGGTTTTGAGCCACATGACCTGAGCTCATATCCTGTTTCAGCTACTGTCACTACACCAGTAAACGGGTGACACACCAAGGAGTGATAACTCAAGTCCTGATTTGAGATTTAAATGAAATAATGTATACAAAATATGCAATATAAAATTAAAATTGTGTAGACATCAATGATATGTTATTGCATTGCATACCATTTCTCTCTCTTTGCTCAGGCAAGCCCTGTACCCATTAATTCATTTGGTCAACACACTTATACTGAATGTCCATGTGTGCTTGGGATAGCAGTATTTATAAAGACAGTAAGAAAAAGCCCCTGCCCTAAGAGTGTTTACAATGCAAAGTGTCATAGCCACATAATGAAACAAAGGAAGAGGCAGAGTTTGGGGTTGGCAGACCTGGTTTCAATGCCTAACCTTGGCAAATACATCAGCAATTAGGTGAGTCAGGTAGAGGGAGGAGTAAGAAGAGTTGGAGAACAGACCAAGCACCCTATGCTTTTACCTAAGCATCGGGACATGCCTGAGCTGAGCAGAGGGGAGTTGCTTTACACTGGATGTGAGATTAAATTTTGAGTTAGATTGGACCAGACATTTTAATACTTGGAAGTGACCAGGAAACTCTAGAGATTCCTGATATGCCATCAGGAAAGGAGAAAACAAATTCAACTGAGTTTGACAGTGATAGGGAGAAAAGTAAAGCTCAGTCCCAATTGTATCGACCAGATCCAACATATTTCCAACAAACCTATTATATTGACTTTGCAGAATATTTGTGAATAATAACAGAAATAACATGAAGCAGTACCTAACATAGTACATTCTTGTTATCCTTATTAATGGTGTCTACTGTTTTATGTTGCACATGAAAGGTAACACATGCAGTCATCACATTCTGACATGGTTAACAAAGAAGAGTGCTTACTTTCAATAAGATTGGAGCCTGGGTATTTGTTTATAGGGGAACTCAGGCCCCTGAGTGGGCAGGTAGGTATCCAGAAAGCTATAAGCAAAATAGAAAAGGTCCACAGGGTTTTTCCCAATGATTGTTGAACTGACTTCCGATCCAAATTCATACCACTAATTGGTCCGCTTACATGTCAGACCCACAAAAACACTTCAAACTCATACAACAGCACACAAAATATTCTGACTGATTTCCAGACACATCTCCAACAAGTCCCACCTTACCTGTTAGTGTCTTCTGGCTGGAAGCAGTCTACCTGCTATTTTGGTCATAGTTGCCAGTTCAGAACAATCAGAGTCTTTCCATTAAGACTAGACTATCTCAGTTTCTATATTCTTTTTTTTTTTTTTACTTAAATTCTTTATTGTTGAAAGTATTATATATGTCTCCTTTTTCCCCATTGATCTCTCCTCGGCCACTCCCATCCCCCAGCACATGACCTCACTCACCTGCTCTCTGTGTCCATTGGTTATGCTTATATGCATGCATATAAGTCTTTGGTTGATCTCTTACCGCGACACCCTCCCACTTTCTTTTAGGCTTTATTTTTTTCCTTAGTGATCCAGCAACTCTATCATTTAACTATTACATCCTTTAAAGGTGAGTTAGATGAGGCAGCTCACCTGGATATAACAGGTAAGAAAATACAGGCTGGCACATTAAGGGACTTGTTGAAATTTATATACAAGACACAGAGAGAATCTTACCAATACATCATTCTCTAAGAAGACTCAGTCTCTGGTTTTGTGGGTGTACTTGCGGAGTATATCTGTGGGAGTACATGGAAGCCATCAAACTTTTTGTAATCAACATGTCCTTTCCTGGCTGTGTTTGTGACAGTGGAATATTCTTCTTTAACCATCTCATGGCCAGCACTGTGGAGACTACACAGATTCAGAAAGCCAATTGGTATCAGAGGTGGTTGTGCCATCCACCTCCACATGAAGCTCTTTCATTGATCTCTGTGTAAAGAGTGAGAGTCCTATAATAGGAGAAAAGGAGTGTTTTATTTTCCCTCTGATTTTTGCCTAAATACACTGTGTATAGTTTACAAAATGCTGCAACAAACCCTCCAGGTTAGTGTCTCTTAACATTGCGAAGGATGTGTACAACCACAGGAGTCTCCTGAAAGGTAGGAAAACTTTTCTCAGAAAGAGCCCACAGAACAGCTACAAACAAACTTGGCAGAAATATCAGAAGATTTGTGGACACTCTCCACAGAACTTTGCAGAGATGCATGAACTCCAAGCTGGGATTCCTATACTCATGGAGGTGAAAGAGTACCTCTTTCTTGGGCAATCTCAGAACCTCAGTAAAAACCAGAGGATCAATGAAACCAAGGGGTTCCTCTTCCCAGGAGTGCAGGAGGAGAGGGGATGAGACCAGTTGGGTGAATGCTGCTGACGCACCCAAGTTCCTGAGAAATCCCAGGGCAGAGTATTTCAGATAAGTTTGCTTGAAGTCCAACTTGTATTCGTGACTGAGCTTCACATCACTATGGATCATCAGAATGTACACAGATCGAGTACCTTGCCTTCTCATAAATCTCATAAAAACAATTTATAAATGTTCAGCTCACTCCTTGAAGGAAAGATGTGACATGCCTTATATTTCACGGCTCCTAATTCCAAACTCCTCTCTCCTTCTCCACCATCCAGATTGTGTTGGAGGAGGATGAACACATGTTAGGGACACAGAAAACATAACTTAGGGAAGTCCCTGCCTGCAGCCTCCTTGTCAGTTCATAGGTGCCACTTTCTGTAAAGTGCCATCTTAACTGATTGTACCACTAAACAGACAGATTTTTATGGAATGACTGGTGAGAGGTATGGAGATGAAGATAAAAGTATGGACCTCTGATGGTGAGAAAAATAAAGACAAAAAGATTCCAACTTTTATAGACTGGGAAACGTTGACAGAACAATGAAAAGTAAGTAAAAGAAAAAAATCACAGATAACCTAGAGGTAAACTATTGGCACACCCAGCTCAGGGTCCAGGGTTACCCTGGCTTAGGAAGGCTCAGCAAGCCCCTGCAGGGACAGCTTCCCCTGACAAGACAGGTGGGTGGCTTTTACACCTTCCTTTATAACAGTTGCCACAGGGGCCTGTGAGGCTGCCTGGTGTGCTGAACAGAGGTCACCTTGCTATCTGTGTGGCTTTCTCATCTATTCCTTTCTCAAGTGGGAAGCTCAAGACCTGTGTGCTGCTTAGAAGGAGCTGTCTGGTGATAAACTCACTCAAATAATGGAGGTGGCAAAAAAATTATCAGGGTCCTGTCATCATATCATCCTGGTTACCTTTATAGATGCAAAAGTGTTGAATGTGTATATGCACACATATGCAGTATTTATATATAAATATAGTGTGATATTGTATGTGTGTTAAATGTGTATAGATGTGAATGACTTCTCAGCAAAGGTAGGAATTGATGAACACCCCAAGGTCTCTCACACAATAATCAACAGAACCATACACATACAGAGGATTACATGTTATGTGAAAATATGTATCTATAGATCCATACATATACACTTATGTATATGAATTCATGCACACATATAAACAGTATTTACACATTAATTTGAGTGAGCTAAGGGTAGTATAAATTATACCATGTCTACTTCATTCCACAATGTGGAATCATTCTCATTTAGCCCTTTGCTAGCCTTTCTCTTATTTTTAAATATTTCAAATTTACATAAATTACAGAGTAGGACAGATGTCTATAAATAGTACTCCCCAGATTCACCCAGAACTGACATCTGCCACCTCCCATACTGGCCACCCCTCCTTGTGGGGATGAGGCTGACTACTCCTTGTGTTCCACAAACTTCCAGGAACTCAGGAAAATGCTTCTCCCATCTTTATGTCCAACCCATCTCTCCATGCCTGGAAAACTACAACCCACACTACCCTTCCTCCTCCCTCCCTACCCCCAGGTTTAGCAGTCCATCCCCTTTCTCTCTAAATGGGATTCAGTGTAGTGAGAGACAATATCAACACTCATTTTTGCATCATTTGGAGTTCATGAGTTTTGGGTTTTGGGGGTAGGATAAAGAATCTGTGCTCAGGCTCAGCTTTGAAATAGAAATTGCTCTATAACCAGACTAAAAGAGCATGCTCCCTGTCACAGGAAGACCTTCATAATAACAGCTCTGGTGTTTGAAACCCTGGTGTGTACTAACCCAGTTGATGTATTATAGCATTTGTCTTCCTAGCAACACTGAGAGGTACATGGGGTGAGCTCTGTAAACCAGACAGTAAACAGCCTGGAGACATTATCAGCTTACCTAGGTATATTGTACATATTTGTATCTGTCCAATGATAAAATCTGCACGATTTAAAAATATATATATGTTTTTATTGATTTCAGAGAGAAAGGGAGAGGGAGACAGAGATAGAAACATCAATGATGAGAAAGAATCATTAATTGGCTGTCTCCTGTTATGCACTTATTGGGGATTGAGGCTGCAACCCAGGCAAGTGTACTGACTAGGAATTGAACTGTGACCTCCAGGTTCTTAGGTCAATTCTCAACCACTGAATCACACTTGGCCAGGCTGTAGGATTTTTTAACAATGAAGTTACAGATTGCCTGTTATTTTACAATATCTAGATCAGTTACTTGCAGGCCCTTTCTATATGTATGACTATAACTGAGGTTGAGGTAAATCACTTCTACATTAGTGAGAAAAAATAGTACTGCCTTATTTAAATGAATGCTTCTTTATAGCAAGGCCTTTGATTCCTGGATGCAATTTTTTTTTTTTAACATAGGCAGTTTTAATGTAGGCAGAAGAAAGGCACAGCTAAGCTTCTTTACTCTCTGTCTTAGGTCAGTGCCATGGAACAGCAGCTGAGACAGTGATGAGACGAATGTGATTCACTGATGGGGAGAGCTCTCAGGAGAGAGGAAATGCAGGAAGCAGGATGGGCCTGGAGGAGGCAAATCAAGGTGTGATCTTGGCAGGATCCAGCTTCAGCCTGATGCACAGGAAGCTGGGGAGCATGAACGTCACCCACCAAGTTATTTCCAGTGTAAGGCAAGGACATGGTCTTAGTAGAAGGTGAGAGTTGCCTTCTCAAGGCAGCTGAGGGAGTTGTGCAGGGACTGGGCAAAAGGAATCTGGAAAGGGAGCCAAGGTTCCAGCTCCATTGGCCTCAGCCATTTGAAGGATTGATCGATAAGGACCATTAGCAGCCATTTGCACCACCATAGAAAGACCCAGACCAATTAAAAGGTTTGAATTGGAGCTAAAGAAAACCCACTACATTTCAGATGATTCGATACATTGAACCAAGAGATTAACTATAGGGAGGTAAGAAACCTGGTCTAGAATGGTCAATTTCTTCTACCACCTGCAAAACCATCACATTGAATTGAGAGTCAGTTTGGTCAATGACTGGCTACCTTCTGAACCTCTGCTGTTCTTCCTGATGGTGTCTTCACTGAAACCCCTTTGCTTGCCTTGAGATTGCTGATTTCAAGGCACTTCAGAGACAAAAATAAAAATTCCATTTACTTTCTGCAGGAGATGACTGCCTGCTCCCTTTGAGCTGGGCCAGAGGGGACATTTGGAATATATTGCTGGAAGTAAATGCAATTTTTGAGCTATTTAAATTGCAATTCGCCCCTGCAGACTCCATTTTATCAAAACTCCTGGTTAATACTATTTTCCACGCTCAGGTATTTTCCCCAAATAGGCATGTAGGAGATGCAGGAGCCCAGGGGTTCCAGAGACAAAGTCCCTAAAAGGCCTCATTTCCATATAGAAACCAAAACTCACAAAGGCCTGACCCTTAACATATATTAGGCAGGTGTGTGGTAGAGCTGAGGGCTCCCTACTTAGACTCAGGGGAATAAATTTGCCTCTCACTAGCTGTATGCTTATGAGTAAGTCATGTAATGTCTCTGAGCCTTTGGTTCAAATCTCTAAAATGGGTTTAGGAACGCCTTCTCTGCCTCTCTCAGAGGCTTATTGTGAGGATTACATTCTATTAATTTATATGAAAGTGCTCTATAAAATAGAGCTACACAAGTGAAATATAGATGGCAATGATTCCCCTTGTAGCCAAATGATTAAAGGCTCACAATTAAGCCTATGGTAGGCAGAGTTCTATGACGGGTCCCAAGAACCTTATCCCCCGAATAGCCACCCTATATAATCCCCACTCCTTGAGTGTGAGCAGGTCCCATCACTTCCACAATTACGTTAGGTCACATAAGACTCCCTTTTCACAGACTGTAGAGATATTTTTCCTGCTGGCTTTGAACAAGTTATCTCCAGATTGTCAATCAGGACCTAAAGGAGGTTTCTAGAAGCTGAGATGACCACCAGCCAGCAAAAAACAAACAGAAAATAAAACCAGAGACTCACTCCTACAACCACAACCTAAAGTCTACCAACAGCCTCAGTGAGAAGACCTTGGGCCTCAGAAGAGAACACGGTTCAGCCAACACACTGATTTCAACCTTGCAAGACCCTGAGCAGAAAATACAATTCCTCTGTGCCAGGACTTTCAACCTACAACTATGACATAATACATGGGTGTTGTTTCAGCCATTAAGTTTGTGGTAATTTTGTTACATAACTATAGAAAGTGAATGTGCAATTGACTATTCTGAAATGATCAATTGAGAACCTCTGACACTCACTTCTCCATAAAAAGTCATGAGAACGCTAGTGAAAACTGTCAAAATCCTATTGACTTTTTCAGAACTATGAAAAATCACAAAGGCTTACAACAATGCAAGAAGCATTTACTCATGGACAATAGCTAAATCTCAGCAGGGACAGTAAGTTTTGTGGCATTTTAACCTGCCTTATGCCCATCACACTATTCCTAGTAATTCAGTAGTACTGAGAGCCAATAGTCTCACAACTATAGCAGCTATGAAGCCATCAACTTAGTAGCTACTGAAGGAAGAAAGATGGGCTTGGAGCTCCCCATTAGTCCCATTCCCAGAGAATTTGTACTATTTGACCTGTCTGGCAGTTTTCAAGAAGCTCCACTTTCAATGGTTTTCTTTATTTGACCTAATTAGAGCTTACACTTTGTCAGAGCCCTACCCATAGAGTATTTGTCAAATAAAATCAGAGGCAATTGTTTAAAATCACAGCTGCCTGAAAAGGTATTGGTAGTTGGAGCTCACATGAAGCTAACCAAAGATTTCTAAAAAGAAAATCTAGGTAATGAGGTGTCCCTGGGAACCGTTGGAAAACTCCAACCTATTCCTGTGGGTATAGGAGTCCATCCGCAATTTCAAGACTGTACATGTGCCCAGGAAAAACCCACTCTTTCCTCTGAGTATCCTCAGCATCTGCATGGGCAGAAAGTTAAGTTGGAGTTGGAGACTGCCTGCAGATCACTGGAAACACAACACATACATACCACCACCACCACCACTACCACCACCACTACCACCACACACGAAGCCCTGAAAATGCTGAGATACTATTCGTTCAAGAATTTTTTTTTTAATTATCTGTCTAGAGAGAACTAAGATGGCAGCAAAGGTAAAACACCTATCTTGCCGTCATAATCAGCAATTTTAATACTACAACTTAATGAAAGAACAAACACCTTCCAGAATCACCAGAAAGCCCGCCGAGTGAAAATTCCACAAATAAAAGTGAAAATAAGACACTGTGACTCGGAGGAGTGGCGGGGAACAGCATTGAAAGATTCGCGCGGAGAGAGGTTTGGAGTGCGAGCCGTGGAGAGGGCGGGCGGCTGAAAACCGGCCAGTTTTCTCTAACAGGGAGACAAAGGCGTCCCACTGGACTGATTCTCCAGCTCTGGGCGAAGTCCAGAGAACCCACTATCACACGGGGTGAAAACTGGACAGTGGGAGGGCACGCCGAAGCACAGGTGCTGCCGGGTCTCCTGGCTTGTGGAGAAGGCAGCCTGCGCGCGAACAGCTCGGCTGTGTGACGGTGCAGAGAGCGCACCGCGACTTGCCTCTCATTCAGAAAACCATCAGACTGCTTTGTTTTATGACCCTGGGTGAGACATTGCGCATGCAGACTCATTTTGGGAAAGTCTGAATTCCCCGGCAACCGGCAGCCAGTGGAGCTCTGCAGCAGCTCTCTCTCAGAGTCCCCGGGGCTGCATAGGGCAGAGCTAACACTGTCTGCTTGGCCCGGAGACTCCGCCCACCCAACCTGAGCACAGCTGAACTTCACAGATAATTGGCCTGGAGGTCAACCCTCCAAGTGCTAACAACAATTAACTGAGCTTAACTTCAGCAAGACTGTGCAGCCCATATCCACCTCAGGTAACCGGGGAGGCTGAGCCACTGTCCCTAATAGGAAGTCTACCACACAAAGCTAATTGACCAACTCAGGGAAGCAGCCACCATGCAGCAACATGGAAAGAAATCAGATGTGAAAGAAATGGAGGAAAAAAAACGACTGGACATGGAATTCAGAACCACGGTTATAGGGTTTTTCAAGAGGCTCCAACAAAAGATCGAGGCCTATAAGGAAATAAGCAAGACCACAAAGGAAATGAATGAGTCCTACAAAAAAATGAACAAGACCCTCAAGGATATAAATGAGAGCTGCAAAGAAATGATCAAGACCAACGTGGAAATGAATGAGTCCTACAAGGAAATGAAAGAGACCCTCAAGGATATAAAGGAGACTCTCAAGGATATGAAAAAGGACCAACCAGAAATTAAGCATACACTGACTGAAACAAAAAATATTATACAAAGACCTAAAAGTGCTCTGGAGCACCCCAAGAACCAAGTTAAAGATTTGAAATACAAAGAGGTAAAATCCACTCAGCTGAAAAAGCAAGAAACCAAAAGAATCCAAAAAATTGAAGATAGTGTAAGGGGCCTCTGGTACAACCTCAAGCATACCAACATCCGAATTATAGGGGTGCCAGAAAAAGAGAGAGAGCAAGACAATGAAAACCTATTTGAAGAAACAGTGACTGAAAACTTTCCACACCTGGGGAAAGAAATTGACTTAGGAGTCCAAGAAGTGCACCGAACCCCAATATATAGGAACCCTAAGAAGACCACACCAAGGCACATCATAATTAAAATGCCAAGAGCAAAAGACAAAGAGAGAATATTAAAAGCAGCAAGAGAGAAACGGTTGGTTACCTATAAGGGAGCACCCATATGATTGTCAGCGGATTTCTCAACAGAAACGATGCAGGCCAGACGGGAGTGGCAAGAAATATTCAAAGTGATGAACAGCAAGAATCTACAACCAAGATTACTCTATCCAGCAAAGCTATCATTCAGAATTGAAGGTCAGATGAAGTGCTTCACAGATAAGAAAAAGCTAAAGGAGTTCATCACCACCAAACCAACATTATATGAAATGCTGAAAGATATTCTTTAAGAAGAGGAAGAAGAAAAAGGTAAAGATGAAAATTAAGAACAACAAATACACATCTATCAACAAATGAACATAAAAATCAAGTGAATTGATAGGCTGTTGAACAGGATAGACTGGTGAATATAACAGAGACATGGACATAGAGAGGGAATGGACTGACAATTCTTGGGGAGAAAAGGGTTGTGGGAAGTGCAGCAAGAGACTGGACAAAAATCTTGCAACAATGGGAGAGGACAGTGGGGAGGGGGAGGTGAAGGTGGAGGGTGGGATAGGTACAGGGTGGAGGGGAGCTATAGGGGGATAAAAAGGGGAAACAATGTAATTAATAAACTGAACAATAAAGATTTAAAAAAATTATCTGTCTAGTCATTAGTTAACTAAGCTAACTGAATAGAGATATATAGTGGTGACACATAACAAAAATGAAGGTTTTCCTGAATTATTACAAGAAGTCACTAAACAAACCAACAGCAGCAACAACAACAAAGCCTGGAGAAGAAAGAGAATGGGTTTACATAGTTGAAACACTGTATTATTTCAAATGGCCAGTTCTCAATAGCAGTGGCAAAAATAAATAAATAAATAAAAATAAAAGATATTCAAAGAAATAGAAAAAATATGGCCCATACAAAGAAAAAAAAAATAGTTTATAGAAATTGTCCCTGAGAAAGGCCAGACATTGGAATAAATAGTTAAAGACTTAAATCAATTATCATAAATATATTTAAAGAACTAAAATAAACTGTGTCTAAAGAATTGAAGTATGAGAAAAATGTGATACCAAATAAAAAATATAAATAGAAAAAATAGTAATTATTTTTTTAAAGTCAATAAACTCTGGAGTTGCAAAGCACAAGAGAAATGAAAATTTAACTAGAGGGGATCAACTGTATTTTTGAGCCAGCAGAAGAATTAATAAACTGAAAGGCAGGTAAATTGAGATGACTAAGTATAAAGAACTAAAAATAATAAAAGAAAATAAACAGAACCTCAGAGACATGTGAGATACCATTCTATGATGTTTGCTTTATCCTGATAGCAAAACAAAGTTATCATAATAAGAGAAAATTACAGAAAAAGATTACATCTATATATATATATAAAAGCCCCAGTGACCCTTCAACCATTCAACCTACAGTAGCTATGACACACACTGACCACCAGGAGGCAGACATTCAATGCACAGGCATGGAAACATGGAACAGACTCATGAATCTTAGAGAGAAGGGGGGAGGTGGGAGGGCGGGAAGAGATTAACCAAAGATCTTATATGCATACTAGAGGGCTGGTGCACAGATTCGTGTACTGGTGGGGTCCCTTGACCTGGCCTGTGGGGATCAGGCCGAATCCATGCACTGGGCCTCTGACATCCCCCAATGGGTCCCAGATTGCAAGAGTGTGCAGACCAGGCCAAGGGACCCCACCGGTGCATGAATCTGTATACCAGGCCTCTGGTATAAGCATATAAAACAGAATAATTAGTTAAATAAATATGTTGACTTCCTGTGTTCTTTTCCTGTCCTTACCTACTGTGTAACTTTAGGCAAGTGATTTAGCCTCAGTTTCCCCATTTGAAAAAAAAATGAAGAAAAAAATAGTACCTATATCACAGAATTGTCATGAGGATTAAATAACATATAGTCCATACAAGATGCTTAATCTATTCCCATGCATATGGCAAACACATGATAAATATTAGCTATCATTATATTATGATTCCATTTGCATAAAAGGAAGAAAGGCTCATTGACTATTTCTAGAAGGAGATACAAAAATCTGCTACTAATTGTTATTATCTGGGCAGCAAGGATCAGAGGCAGGAAGGAAAAGGGTTTCAACCCTTTCTATACCATTAGAAACAACCAGCCCCTAAATTTTGAGCTGCCTCTTGTCATTTTCTCTTCTATATATATAAAAGGCTAATATACTAAGTGCCTGATCATCTGACCAGTTGCTATGATGCACACTGACCAGCAGGGGGCAGACATTCAACACAGGAGCTTCCATGACATGCACTGCCCATTTATAGAGAAATGGCACCGAGGACCTAGAGCCAACAAAGCAACACTTGGCTTCCCCCAAGTGGGACACAGACCCCACCACCATCCCAGAGTGACAGCCCACCAAATTATAGCTGATGTTGCCAAAACCCCACAGCATAAAATGCAGCCCACAGCTGAGTCCAGCCCAGAAACAGTGGCAATGGACACCAGGTAATGACATCATGTAGCAATGCCCAGTTCCCTCTTCCTAGCGACTAACCTCCTTGGAGTGTCTTCAGCCCAGAAACGTGACTTGCTTTATAGCCAGGTAGAAACATTTTACACTTTGAACAAATGTCTGTGAAGCATTTTCCCATGCCTCATCTTATTTGATCCTATCAGAAGTCCTGGAGTAGGTAGATAGACAACTTGGTGGAATCCTGTTTTCTTTTCATTAGCCAGAAAATGGAGATTTAAAAAACTTAGAAACTTGATCTGACTGAAAAGAAGAAATGGTGGACCTTGAAAATGACTTTAGCCCTAGCTGGTTTGGCTCAGTGGATGTAGTGTCGGCCTATGGACTGAAGGGTCCCAGGTTTGATTCCAGTCAAGGGCACATGCCCAGGTTGTAGGCTTGAACCCCAAGAGGGGCATGCAGGAGGCAGCGATCAATGATCCTCGATGTTTCTCTCCTCCCTTCCTCTCTTAAATCAATACAAATATGTTTTAAAAAAAAAAAGAAAAGAAAAAAAGAAAATGACTTCAGGTTTTCTCAAAGCACAAAATATAGTCAAACACTGCTGCAGTTAAATATTTTATTGATTATTATTATAATCTACTTCATGTTGACATTTACTGCTGTGTTGCTGACAATTACCTGAAAAAGAAGTTGGGGTGCTTTACTGGGCTGGAAAAAGTTTAGCTAAATCAGAAAGCAGGTCTAATTAAGCAAATTTATCTATATATATAAAGCTCTCACTAGCACCAATTGTACACATGTGTTTCAATCTGTCATTGTCAATCGTGAATTTGGTTGACACTTCTATTATAGAGAAAGGGTGAATAGCGATATTAAAATATTTCTTCTAATTAATTTCCTTTCAATGTGCACAAATTTGTGCACTGGGTCACTAATTCTCATATAATGAAGGATATACCTGAGGGTGTCAGAGCATTTTCTTCTACTATTGGCTAAGAATGCTGGGCAGTCAAGGCATCAGAATAGAACAACTAAAGATTTCCATTCGGTTGGCAAATAGTCATTCCCCTATCCTCCATGATCTAACAAGGAACGGGTTAACTCCTGGCCTGCAGGGGGCCTCTGGGAACTCCTGGGATGCCAATTCACAGTGACTGGTTTCTTTAGGGTCCTGCAGTCCAGGTTAGCAAATATTTGGACTCTCACTCCTGGTACCAGGCACTGAGCCCTAGGCTGTGCTCCCACTGTGTCTGGCTCCAAATAGCTTTTCAAGGTGCTTATTCTCATTTATAAAGGATGAAATACAGGGTACTTGTTACATGATTTGCCCAATAGGACACAGCTCATAAGTGGAATCTACCTGGCTCCCAAGGCCATGTTCCTTTCATTGTGCCTTTGCTTTCTCTGGCTCACATCCTCTCTCTGAAAACATTTGTATGCTCTGCTTTGACTAGTTATTTTCAACAAGTTTGTTTTTATCAGCTTCTCAGTTCTGGCTTATCTCAATGGGTTTAAACAATTTCAAGAGAACAGCAGAGTTTCCAACTTTGTGAATAATTAACAAGTTTAGTTTGATCTCTGGCCTAAAATTGAATTTGATGATTTGCCCTGAACAAAATGACAAGGAACGTTTCCCCATCTTGGCACTTTTCAAAGCCTGGAGAGGCAGAGAAGATAGAAGAATCATTCTCACTGTTTCTCCTCTGAGAGATGCAATCCCCTCTCCAAGGTCACAGGGTTGAAACAGGTTTTGAGACAGGGCCTCTGCTCCACAGAGAATGGACATGGTTTGGAAATGAAATAGTCTCAAGATTAAGCCATCATTTTCTGTGTGACTTTGTGCAAAGTTCCTCATTCCCTCCCCTGCTTCCTTCATATTTTGTAAGTGGATGTTATAGTAATTATAGACACTAATATACTGTAGTGGTATTGATATTGATATAATCATCAACCAATCAAAATGCTCCACAAAGAGCTGCAGTAGAATGCTAGAGGCCCCAGTTCTGCATGCTTCTACCTGGTAGGTGGATGGTGGGGACATCATGGGGGCCCCAGGACAGTGGCCAGGAAGACGGGGATGCTATGGAGGTGGGTTTCAGGGAAGCAGCTATTTATCTACTGATATGAACATATTTCAATATTTTTTAATATGGGTCTTCAACAATGTGACTTCGAATTTCTAGGGGAATTTATCTTGTACTTGATGCGGGGATGAAACTCTTTTTTACCTGATTCCATGGCATCTTCACAAACGCTCCAGAAGATACTATTTCAGGCCATTTTCTCAGCTGAGGAAAATACCTGTCTAAATATTACAATGGCTACTAAGTGGTGGAACAGTAATCCAATTTCAGGCTGATGAGTTGTTGAGCCAGACTCATACCCACATTGTGAGAGAGAAGGGACTTCTGAGCAATAATATAAAACTCAAGTTGAGAATGTGGGTCAGGAAGGATGAATACAAGAGCTGGGTTGAAGGACAATTCAAATGAGGAATAAAGAAGCTGCTAGCCACACAGACAGAGTCTTTGGGTAAGCATGGCATTAGAAACACTTATCCCACTTGCAATGTTCAAGTGGGATAAAATGTTAACAGAAGATGAATCTGCATAAAGGGGAGATGTGGGAAGCCGCCTATTGTCTTCACTAGCAGAGAGGTGTGGACAAGGAGCCCTGAATGCTGGTGACCCTTGAGCCCTGGCAAAGGTCAGAGCTATGCACCCACTGTTTAGTGGAGACAATGGTAGCTACAGCAACTTCCTGACCGGATAATTATGTAAATCCTTACTGATAAGATAGTCTGTCTGTTACTGGTTATTGCATGCCTAAAGGGTATAGATATATCTCAAACTGAATAAAAGGATGGCAAAGCCTGAGCACAAACAGAGTTCTTTCTCTTGCATTGGGCTCCTGCCTGGCCTCCCCAATTTCCAAATTATTATTTCTTGTCTGGTCTCTTTCATTTGTGCATGGCCCCTCTTCCAGGGCCTGAACCCTGAGCCATGTGGAATGTGGGACATTCACAGGGAGACAGAGGTTCTTTTACACTGTGTTTATTCAAGTGACTTGGAAATGATGCCAAAACAAAAAGTTACAGTAAAAATCAAAGCTCTTTGCACATGGGACTCCTGACTTCCCTTAGCTCTTTCATCTCTTAATGTTCAGTTTCTTGCCTTCATCAACTCATTTTTCAGAGTAACTGGGGACCACTGAAGAAGAGCTACGTCTTCAACTTTGAGCAGCACTGCGGAAATCTGGAGGGAAGCCCTCAAAATTATGAGATTTGGGGAATGCTTTCAGACCAGTATAACTGCTATGAGTAACAGCAATGCAGCAGAGGTCAGGTAATTGTGGGGCCGAACCTTATTTGGTCCATTTCACAGCTCAGTGATCTTGGATGAATCATAACTTCATCTGTAAAATGAGACTTATAATGACAACCTCCCAGGTTATGCTGGAGAGTAAATGAAATATCATGTCAGGGTTTCAGCCACGGTGGCTGGCATATAGCATATGCTCACTTAATGCTGTATTTCCCCTTCTCTGAGGCTCAATTCCCACATCTCTTCAAGAAAAATAGTCACGATACTTAAGGAAAGGCTGCAAAGGTCAAATGTGATACTCTGTGAAATGTGCTTTAGAAATGCATCAGGTTAAAATGAGTTGTCATTGCTGCAGATAACCAACGTGACCCAAATGTCCTCTTACCCCTAACTACATGTCACAGTTGAATGTCTCATTCTGTCTTTACTATTTTCAAGTTCCTTCTGACTCTGTGATTTCTCCAACAAGAACACAACTATTGAATCACTAGTTATACCTCTGAACACAATTCTGATCTCCCCAGAGCACCTAATCCAGCGCTGCGGATGCACCAAGCATATGGCAAACATTGCATTTCCAAAGCAAAGGTTGAGGATGTGATAGGCATTCAAAGGAAAGTTTTGTCCAAAGTGATGTGAGGTACATTGATGAAAATATGAGGCTCAGAGTATTTGCTTTCCTTCCTAATGAATCTTTAATTTTGGGAGTTTGACTAGTAAGAAAACATATTCAGTTCTGGGGATTAGGATATAGACATCTTTGGGGGTGGAGACCATTAATTTGCCTACCACATAATCTTACTACATGTCATCATAGCACACTTAGGAATTGTTTGATAATGTTTTTATGTGTGTGCCTGTGTGCGCATACACACAAACACAGCTCTAGAGTAAGAAGGAGTTCAGAAAAATAAATTTAAGACTGTGAAGGTGGAGTATACCCTGTAAGGAGGGAATGGTAAGTGGGCGACATAAGTAGAGGCCAGATTGTGCAAGCCAACAGGCCACAGGAAGAAACTTCAATTTTACTCTAAGCTCTATTGGAAACCACTAAAGGGTGTAAAACACTCTGATTTGCATCTTTAAAGGAAGGATGATTTTGGATACCTTCCTCTACTTCTTTCTAGTGTTCATTTAAGTTCATAGATTAGACTCTATAATTTGCCAGGCTGATCCAATAAACCAAATCCTGAGGGATTAGAATGTCTGTAATAAAATAAAACTGGTAAACCACTGACTAGAATTCTTGGTTATACCAATGGGAATAACTCAAGTGGTAAAAAATAAAACTCTCATAGAAAATCAAACAATAATATATTATTTTTTTTACCAATGAGCAAACAAACATTTTCAAACACTTGAGAATGTTATTAGCATTACTGTAAAGTGCACAATCTTTTATAGAGAGCAATATGGTTGTTTCTATTAAAACAAAAATTTTGCATAACCTTAAATCCAGAAAATTCACTACAACAATTATATCTTTCAGAAATAATTACTCATATTTCAAAAACAGGTATAGCAAGATGTTTGTGGCATCATTTGTAATATAATTAGGAAACATTGGATATAGTTTGAATGGACATCAATGAGAGAATCCTATATAATAAAAGCCTAATATGCAAATTGTCCCCTCAGGCAGACTTTGAGAGTTCGCCACTCACTATGACATGCGCTAACCATCAGTGGGTGGTGCAAAACATGGCAGGCATTGGCGAGATGGCGCCTGGGCAGGGCTTCGAACTCTTACCGGCTACCTGGCGGTGGGAGTGACAGGGACGGAGGTGCAGTGAGAATGTGGGGTGTCCGCTGAGCTCGCTCTTACTTCCTCTGCTATTCTCCCCCGAGATGCCAGGGTTCACACACCAGGGAAGCCCCCATGCTCAGGTACTGGCACCTGTGAGGAGCCCACGCTGAACAGCCTCTTCCAGGTGATCCAGGCATTCGCACAAGAGCTGGTCTGTGAGGCTGGCTGGGAGAGAGCATGCTGCCCGCCTGACTTCTGTGTGGTGCTGCTGGGCAGCTCAGAGGCCCACACTCCACCCTGGCCCATAGCATCTGGCCATACTCACAGCATTTCCGCATGGGGACTCAGACACCATTACTCAGGCCAAGGCGGGCACAAGGAGGCCCAGGGCCCAGGTGCTGCCCTGGGCCCAGAAGTCAGCTGAAACCTGCCCTTCCACGCCAGACGCTCACACTTTGGTCACGGGCTAGGCCGAGGGACTGCACCAGTGCACCAATTTCTTGCACTGGGCCTCAAATGCATAAATAAGAAACAAAAACTTTTTATTGTGAAATACTTAAACAGCTGTTTAAAATGAGATGTTTTAGACACATTATGTACTAATATAAAAGAAAGTCTTAATTTATTGATGAGTAAAAAAAAGGGGCAGAATAATATGGGTAGCCTAATCTAATTTTTAAAAACTGGGGAAAATATATGCAGATAGTATATCTGAATATTCATAGAAACAATGTCTAGAGGGTGTTGAGAGCCAGAACAAAGAACAGCAAGGGCTGTGGATGGTCCCTAACGGTCAGCAGTCACAATCCACATCCACTATCGGCCACCTGGTAGGAACTCAGAACTTCCCCGCCCCGGCAACTGCCACAATAGCCCGCCAGACAGATTGAGCTACATCCCTCTTCGCCCCTTACCCCACACCCTCACCTCCTCCCCTTCTGAGAGCATATATAAAGAACAACCAGAAATAAAATTTTGAGGCTTGATCAGAACACTTTGTCTTGCCTCCCTTCTTCGTGTCCCTGTCTGTTTTCCATTCCCTTAGGTGCGTCCCCTCGTTGTCCCTGTTGAATGACCCCGCAGGCCGGGGCAAGAGGGAACACACAACACACCCACTCCTGATAAGTCTGTTAGAGATGGAGCAGGGTAACAGGAGGCGCTGCAAGATGCCCTTCACTTTTATGCCATATACTTTGGTATTTGAACTTATTTATATTAAGCACATATTATGTTTAAATGTAAAAAAGTAATAAATTACATTATCACAATAAAAGATATTCCTGGGTTTAAAGGGTAGGTAGAGAAAGGCATTACCCAGGTAGATAATCAATTATAGCTTCGGAATATTAGTGCCTGAGGTTCACCTTTTACTAGTAGCTTGTCAGGTAAGGGACAAACCAAAGAGTCAGATGAAATGATGCACTTGGCTTATTGGTGTGTTACACACATAGTTATGGTTCTCCCCCAAACACCTGGGGCCAGATAGCATTAACCATTACCAAACCAAATGTTTTGCCATCTGTGACCAAACTCTGGTCAAGTTTGGCTTAACCTGCTCCAATCTGAAATTCACCTGTGAGATTTTGGTGTTGAGTCATAAACACCAGGCAAAACTGCAAAAGGGGAAAATGGATAATGACATAAAGCAATCCCTGAGCATATAACTTCGCACCAGGACTACTTCTGAGTGATGTATGGATATCTCCACCTACTCCCAAACCTCACAAGTTAAGTAATGTATTACCCCCACTTTACAATTGAATCACACAGCCTCCTGATCCAGGTGAGGTTATCTGCCCAGGTGGCCTAGAAAGGGGGTGCTGGTAACTGTCCTGGGACTGACTCCGACACCTCTCAGCTCCCTGAAAACACAGAGCAGCCCCAATCCTCACCAGACTGCTGCTGTTTGGAACTGCCTCAAGTTGGCTGGGTGATGATGATGCTCAAGATAAGAGAACACCGTGACTGCAGTAAAATTGATATTCTTCAGAGTTTTCACTAATGTCCCCCAGTTAGATGAAATCTCTACCAGCACTTTGAAAAAAAAGAATTACTAAGCAATGCATAATATTTGTTCCCACAAACATCCTTTCCCTGACATGCAAAGACAGATGTGTGATGTACTCTTAAAATAAAGGGTTGATGAGATGGGAGCAGGATTCTGTCAGAATCTTGCTCAGATAAGACCTCCCCTATCTGCTCAACTTGCCCCAAGAAGTCTACTCTGGACCCCTCCACACCCCCATGTGAGAAAGGAGGAAGAAATGAGTGAATTTATTCTGTATGATGCCATAGTGATGGATACATTTGTCAAAACTGTAGAATGCACAATTTACAAAGAGGAAAATGTAATATAAACTCTGGTTGACAATGATGTGTTTAATGTTAGTTCATCCACTATAACCAGTTGACCTCACTAATACCCATGTTGGTGGTGGCGAGGCTGTGAGTTTGGAGAAGGGGTATGTGGGAATGCTGTGTTTTCCACCCAATTTTATTGTGAATATAAAACTGCCCTAAAAATACAGAGTCTTTTATTATGTTAAGTACAAAAAACTACCACCATTTGATGCTTGATGAGTTTTTGAATAACCTTGCTTTCTGAAATATAAAACAAATAGACTCCATTAAAATAAAGTAGAATAAGTCATGCATATCCATTGAGATAAAGGAGAACTCCATGTAACAAAGAGAAATGTACTCTAGTATGTGAAGAAAAAAAAATCAGTGTTCAAAAGTTTAAACTAAAAACAAACCAAAAAAATTCTAAATACTTTTTCTAAAAGGAAGGAAACAAAAATAATTTAATTTACCCTTGACCTTTCTTTCCCATCAATGGCCCAGATTTGGTCCTAAGATAAGATCATAACAAAATTTGTCAATACAAAAACATATTTGTGTATAGCCCTTACTTTTCATAACAAAAGCATTTGCTAAAATTCAATCTCAACTATTATTATCCTTATTAACTCACATTTACTGTAGCCAAGGTATCATTATTCTATAACCATCCCGAAGGCAAAAATTGCACTTGGAATCATGTCATAGACTCCTCCTGCTGAAGTTAGTATTCCAAACACAGAATGGTAAATCCAGGGTACTAGAGTGGCACATGGAATTGCTCAAGGTCCTCATATTCATAGCAGAGCCATTTATAGCAGAGCTGATATGGCTACCATGCTACATCTCAGTGCCCCATGATGCATTGAATTTTCATTGTCTCATGGGGGCAATGAACAGCCCTATGGAGTAGGCACTCCTACTAACCTCACTTTTTTAATGTACTTATTTATTTATTTTTAATATATCTTTATTGACTTCATAAATGAAGGGAGAAAAAGAGAGATAGAAACATCAATGGTGAGAATCATTGATTGGCTGCCTCCTGCACATCCCACACTGAAATCAAACCCACAACGTGGGCAAGTGCCCTGACTGGGAATCGAACCACGACCCCGTGGTTCATAGGTCAACACTCAACCGCTGAGCCATACTGGCCAAGCTTGCCCCACTTTTTAAATAAGTCACAGTGGCTTAAAGAAGTTACTAACTTGCCCAAGGTCACACAGCAGGTCAGGGGTTAGAGCCATAGTTCCAAGGAGGCCTGTGTGACCAGACCTTGACCTAAAGGGGGAAATGGAGCCACAAAAGGGCAGACAGAAGTACAATATGAACAGGGAATGGCACAGTACTCAGCCACAGGGAGGGTGGGAGCAATTACAGGGTGGTGAACATTCGCCCCAGGCTTGTCATTGTTACTCTTGATACAGAAGTAAAATTCCCCTTGGCCAAGAGTTGCCATCTTTTCCTCTTCCTGCCTCCCAGAGTCACTGCCTCCAGAGTTGAAGCAAATATCTGTCTATTCAGATAATGCTGCATCCAAATGTTGGTGAAGAACAACGTAGTCTCCACAGGTAAGAAGGGAGAGTTGGTCAAAACAGTGGAAGTATCAGATGATCTCTGGGTAGCCCTCCACAGCCTCACCAGCAATCCTGTTCCAGGCCAGAAGCTGCCATTTATTAGCTACATGATCATGGACAAATCACCTCATTTGCCTAAACCTATCTCCTCAACTATGAAATGAAAATATTAACATATGTCCAGAAGGCTGTAGGCAAAATAGGATGGTGCAGGCAAGGTGACCTCATCATTATTATTACTGCAATATTCCTTCCTATTCACACCCCTCACCATACCCCCGCTTCACTTTCCATTACCTAGTATCTTTAAAGTTCTCAGGAAATATTTGAATTAATGAGTAAACATAATAAAAAATAATTAAACAGGTCATCTATCAAAGCTCAAAGCTCAAGACACATTTGAAACATGACAGCTGTGGCTAAAGAACTAGTGTTAACTAGACTATTTCTTATCAATTTCTTATATCTAGCTAAGAAATTCTCCAAGACTAGAGGGAAGAACACTTCTCTCCAAGACAGTAACTTTATTTAATTTGAATAAGGCTTCTGAATACATACAATAGCCCAAATTTTCTCTAATCATAGTAGGTATTGCTGTGGGCTTTATGGCCATTGCTTTCTTTTGTGCTCACAACATCCATTTGAAGTAGATACCATTATTATAGTCCAATTATATTATTATATATTACGTATTATTTTTCAAATACAACTTAGATGGAGAGAGTTAAGTGAAACCAGTGACACAAGCCACACAGTATAGAAGAGAAATACATTTTTTTTTTCAAGCAAATGCATAAGTTCTCCCAAGGTTAATTGTAGACAGAGCCTGAATTAGAGAAACCCAGGAAGTATGACTGTGAAGCCTTAACCACTATTCATTTCTGTGAGCCTAGGTCAGACACTCTACGTTCAGTATGGCTCAACAATTAGGATCCTCTAATCCTGCCTTACCTATTAGGGTGTAAGTTACATGAGGATAGAAACTATAGGTCACCAGAAATCAACCCAAGACACTGTACTTAATTAATATTTGACAAAGGAGGCAAGAGCATACTATGGAGTAAAGACAGTCTCTTTAAGAAACGGTGTTGGGGGGGACGGTAGAGGCCGTGTAGCGTCGCCGTTACATTGAGGAGCGAACAGTCGGTAGAGGGGTACAAAAAATGCAGAGCAATAAAACCTTTAACTTGGAGAAGCAAAACCATGCTCCAAGAAAGCATCATCAGCATCACCACCGGCAGCACCACCAGCAGCAACAGCAGCAGCCACCGCCGCCAGCAGTACCTGCAAATGGACAACAAGCCAGCAGCCAAAATGAAGGCTTGACTATTGACCTGAAGAATTTTAGGAAACCAGGAGAGAAGACCTTCACCCAACGTAGCCGGCTCTTTGTGGGCAATCTTCCTCCTGACATCACTGAGGAGGAAATGAGGAAACTGTTTGAGAAATATGGGAAGGCAGGCGAAATCTTCATTCATAAGGATAAGGGCTTTGGCTTTATCCGCTTGGAAACACGAACCCTAGCGGAGATTGCTAAAGTAGAGCTGGACAACATGCCACTCCGTGGAAAGCAGCTGCGTGTGCGCTTTGCCTGCCATAGTGCATCCCTTACAGTCTGAAACCTTCCTCAGTATGTGTCCAACGAACTGCTGGAGGAAGCTTTTTCTGTGTTCGGCCAGGTAGAGAGAGCCGTAGTCATTGTGGATGATCGAGGAAGGCCCTCAGGAAAAGGCATTGTTGAATTCTCAGGGAAGCCAGCTGCTCGGAAAGCTCTGGACAGATGCAGTGAAGGTTCCTTCCTGCTAACCACATTTCCTCGACCTGTGACTGTGGAGCCCATGGACCAGTTAGATGATGAAGAAGGACTTCCAGAGAAGCTGGTTATAAAGAACCAGCAATTTCACAAGGAAAGGGAGCAGCCACCTAGATTTACACAGCCTGGCTCCTTTGAGTATGAGTATGCCATGCGCTGGAAGGCACTTATTGAGATGGAGAAACAGCAGCAGGACCAAGTGGACCGCAACATCAAGGAAGCTCGTGAGAAACTGGAGATGGAGATGGAGGCTGCTCGCCATGAGCACCAGGTCATGCTAATGAGGCAGGATTTGATGAGGCGCCAAGAAGAACTTCGGAGGATGGAAGAGCTGCACAACCAAGAAGTGCAAAAACGAAAGCAACTGGAGCTCAGGCAGGAGGAAGAGCGCAGGCGCCGTGAGGAAGAGATGAGGCGACAGCAGAAAGGATCAAGGGAACCTTCCCTGATGCGAGAGAGCAGGAGATACGGATGGGTCAGATGGCTATGGGAGGTGCTATGGGCATAAATAACAGGTGCCATGCCCCCTGCTCCTGTGCCTGCTGGCACCCCAGCTCCTCCAGGACCTGCCACTATGATGACAGATGGAACCTTGGGATTGACCCCACCAACTACCAAATGCTTTGGCCAAGCTGCTACAATGGAAGGAATAGGGGCAATTGGTGGAACCCCTCCTGCATTCAACCGTGCAGCTCCTGGAGCTGATTTTGCTCCAAACAAACGTCGCCAATACTAATAAAATTGCAGTGTCTAGTTTCCCAAAACCCATAAAGAGAAGGACCCTTTTTGGACTAGCCGGAATTCTACCCTGGATAAGTGTTAGGGATTCCTCCCAATAGGTAGATCTTCCCTGCCTGTACTACTCTAAGGAGTATGGTGGAGACAGAGGTCAAGGGAGGGGTGATATTTAACAAATTATTTCTGTGTGGTATATTGTTCAATCGTGTCTTTGTGGTGCATTCCTGAAGTCTCTCGATTATTGAAGGCCAGGGGTGGAGAGCAATGGCAAAGTGGATCCAGTTAGAGCCCCCATGAATCTTGATCATTCCATTCTGTTTATCTTGTTCTCATTCTTAAATTTTCCGACCCCAGAGACACTGCCACATGTACCACAAAAACCACAAATGTCCTCCATCACTTTATTCACTCCTAGGGGGGAATTCAGGCAAATGTCTGTAGAGGTCACATAACATACGTACATATGGTTCTGTTATACCCCATATATTATCCCTTCATACCCTAAGGAAGACATTTTTCTCTTAGAGATTTTCATTTTAGGATATCTTTTTAAAAAATCTTATGTTAACTTGCCTCCATCTTTTTCTTGGGTAAGGACAACCCAGGAATGGCCCTTTTGTGTCTGATGTTGCTGTTCACAGCTTTTCTTGATAGGCCTAGTAACAGCCTTGGAACAGGGTTGCTATATGATGAATGTCCAAGAGTAGCTCTTAGCATTGCCTATCATAAGTAGTTATGCTACGCTTTTTTTTTTTTATTGGTGTACCATGTTTGATTTGTTCCTGATACTTCGGAATTTTTTTCTGAAAATGAAGCGGTAATGCAGCATCAACTTATTAAAATACATTTTAATCCTTAAAAAAAAAAAAAAGAAAGAAACGATGTTGGGGAAATTGGACAGATACATGCAAAAAAAAAAAAAAAAAAAGAAAGAAAGAAAGAAAAAGAAAAAGAAACTAGACCACCAACTTATACCTTACACACAATAAACTAAAAATGGATAAAAGACCTAACTGTAAGATGGGAAGCCATAAAAATATTAGAAAACTCCATGGGCAGCAATAGACATCTTTTGTAGCAATATGTTTACTAATACATCTCCTTGGACAATGGAATCTAGAAGAAAATAAACAAATGGACTATATCAAAATAAAATGCTCCTGCACACCAAAAGAATCCATCATAAAAATAACAAGAGAGCCCACTACATGGGAGAACGTATTTGCCAATGATATATCCAAAAAGGGGCTAATCTCCAAAATTTATAGGCAACTCATACAACTTAACAAAAGACAAACAATCTAATTAAAAAGTGGGCAAAGCACCTAAATAGACACTTCTCCAAAGTGGGCATATAGACAGCTAACAGACATAAGAAAAAATGCTCAAAGTCACTGATTATCAGAGAGATGCAAATTAAAACAACAATGAGGTGTCATCTCACATCTGTCAGGATGGCTACCAACAACAAATCAATAAATGACAAGTGCTTGCAATGATGTGAAAGGGAACCCTAGTACACTCCCTAGTACAGCCATATGGAAAACAATATGGAGTTTTCTCAAAAAATTAAATATGGAACTGCCATTTGACCCAGTGATCCCACTCCTAGGAATATATCCTAAGAATCCCAAAACACCAATCAGAAAGAATGTATACACCCCAATGTTCATAGCAGCACAATTTACAATAGCTAAGATCTGGAAACAGCGTAAGTGTCCATCAGTAGATAAGAAAGCTGTGGTACATTTATACCATGGAATACTATACAGCAGTAAAAAAGTACAATATCTTACCCTTTGAGACGGCATAGAGGGACCTGGAGAATATCAAGTGAAATAAGTCAGACAGAGAAAGACAAGTATTACATGACCTCACTCATATGTAGAATCTAATTAACAATTAAAATAACTGATGAACAGATAGGAGCCAGAGACATGTTAGCATAGAACAGAATGTGGAATCTCAGAGGGAAGGTAGGGGAGCATGGATGGGTAGGAGGTAATCAACCAAAGATCTTTTTTTTTACAGAGAGGAAGGGAGAGGGATAGAAAGTCAGAAAGAAACATTGATCAGCTGCCTCTTACACACCCCCTATTGGGAATGTGCCTGCTGCCAAGGCACATGCACTTGACCAGAATCGAACTCAAGACCTTTCAGTCAGCAGGCCGACACTCTACCCACTGAGCCAAATTGGTTTCGGCAAAAATCTTGTATGTATATATATACGCATAACCCATGGATACAGACAATTAGATGGTGAAAGCCTAGGGTGGGAGGGTTAATTGGGGGGAAAAAGGCTATATGTAATAATTTCAATAAAGATGACACTATTTTAAAAAGGAAACTACAGGTCAGGTTATCTTTGTATGTTAGACAATAGGAATTTGGGACCCTCCCAGTTAAGTACATCATTAATATTAGTTATGCCCCATTCTCCTCCACCATTTGGAAATTCAAGGATTTTTTAAAATCTAATTTCTCCAACAGGAGTACTCCAACTAAACCTATACACATCTGCTTTATTTGAATCCTACCAACCATAAGCATTTACAAAGCCACCTTTTATCAAACTCTGTCCTCTATGTAAGAGAGAAATTGATTTCCCCTTTGAAACAAGCTCAGCAGTACTGACTATCTTTGGAGGTTTCCATTTGTTTAACTTCTGTATGTTCTAATACCCAGGCTATGGCTCAACATCCTTTAACCCTTCATAAATACTTAGTACCCTGCTGTGATTGAAATGGACACTAATCACTCTTGCATCTACTCTGTAGATAAAATTGCTATATTTGTCTGATCAGCAGTTTTGCTAGTAAATTCAGCAAAAGGAAATAAAAGCTGTTCTACACATATTTTGAAACTGTTCATTTTGAGCTTTTTAAATGGTTTCAAACATGTCATTTTTCTCCATCAACCAAGCTCAGTCCACTTAGGAGAAATGGGAACAGAAGCCTCCACCATAATTGCACCAAAACTACCCAAGAATAAATACACATTCCAGTAGGCTTTCCTCCCCCTACTTCCTTGTGCAAGGTGTACCATTTCAAACCAAGGACTCCTGCTATAGGGAAAAAGGGCCTCACTGCTGCTTGAGCTCCTTACAACCTTCAGCAATCAACTTTCTTCCTATTCAAGTTTCACAGGAATCTTTTGATAAAACTCAGACTTTAGGACTGTGGTAGCATTTTCAGGTGCTAGTGTAGAGTGCTGGTGGCCTCCCCATACCAGTCCCAGATACCACATCTGCTCCTTTAACAACTCCTGGCAAATGCACCCCTACCTTATCATGCCAACAGTACCACATGATCACACTTGCCCATCTTCTATAATGAAATTACTCGCTGAGCCCATTCTTTGGGACTCTGAAACTACCTATGATGCCACATGGGTTACTGACCTTAATCCCTCAACTCCCCAGTGTACATTCCAAAATGAGTGTGGTTTCCAATGTTTGCATTAATTCTGAAAATCAATGTGTATTGGAAATTTTGTTCATGAGACGTTTTTCATGAGCACCAATAGCCTAAAAACAATGGGTCATTAATTCTCACACTGTAAATGCAGTGAGGGTTTTCAGTCACTAAATTAATTCGTCCAATTGTCTATTGAGCACTTGAAAAGATGATACATACTAATATTCTCAGAAAAACTGCAGTTAAGCTGAGGAACCTGGGTACCAAAAATGTGAGGGAAAGAGGTATACAAGTGGGAAATATATATATATATATATAAATTCAGTTAACTCTAACAGATAGTTTATTGGAAACCCTCGAAGCATTTTTCAAAAGAACCCGACAGGTTTTATTTTAATAAGACATAGTAAAAAGGAAATGGTTTAAAAGATGTTATCAATCTTTTATTTAAGCACTGCCCTTCATTTTGAAGGAAATGATACAATTTCAAATTAGAACTTCCTTCTCAAGAAGTGGTATGAGAACATAACATAGAGTTAATATATAACCTTCAACAAAATTAAAGTTTACACAGTTCACTGAGAAATAAGACACATGTGGAAATTATCGTGTTCATCAATAAAATTATCCATGGGTTACAAGTATATTGAAGAACAAAACAACACAGTGAAGTTTACAGTTACCCCGATTTTTAAAAATCATAAATAAAATATAACTTTACGGACTAATCCATTCAATGACCATGATCATATTGGATTCTATTTCAATTTATTGGTATAAAAAATGGTTAGACAATCACACAATATCAAGAGTCTTCGACACAGTGGATTCGTTTAAGAAAAAAATAGAAAACAAGTAATCCTTAAATTTTCTTCACTCTTCATAGCATATGTCGTATAAAATTAAAGTTTTGCTTCCAAAAATATGTTTCCATGTGGTTGCTGTGTTGCCTAGTGGTGCTATTAGGGTCAGAAGCACCAATGACATGAGATGTTTAACCACTGAAGGGTCATTTTTCATAAAATTTCCATACAGGTCTGGAGGAAAATCTTCTGCTAGGCATTTTAGTGCTCTAGTTACTTTAAATTAAATGTGAAATAAAAGCTACAAAAAGTTTGAGTTTTTGCAGTACAAAAAGTTGTGTGGCTGAAGTTGTGGGCTCCTTGGACATACATAAGCAGTCCCATAAAATATCTGCTCAAGTAAGAAAATAGAATTTGTTTCATTACATTTAGCATACGCTCCACTCAGGTGTCCTGCTTATCCCTGCCAGAGCCTCTGAAGAACCTTAGAATTGGTATTTCTTTCCTTCAAAGAGCATCTGTAATTTGAAGTACAAAATAGTTCTAAAGTCTTAGTCCTAAGGAGAAACAAAAATTATTTTTTAAAAAAAATTATATATATATATATGCCAGATGTAGCCACTGCCTAGGATTAAAAACTCACCCACAACAATGCCATGTTGAAGAAAAGAGCAGAGAGCTGATTCCTTTCTCCTTTCTCAGCACCTTCACTGGTTGGTTGTTGCTCTACTTGAAGCTTTATAAGCCTACAAAAACTTCCGATGGCATCACAGTTTCTAAGTATTACATATTTCACATCTCTGGTACCCTGTACAAAATGCTTGCTTGACATGGGAAAGCAGCACATGGAGTAGATCTATTACTTCTTGTTATCAAAAAACCTGTTTGCTAGAGGCAGAATGTGATCATTAGTATAGATCTTACAGTTCTTCATCACGTTGAGACTTCTCACAAAAAGCAGTTTGTTGGCAACAACAGATAGTCACCACTATGCCTCAAAGTGATCAATGACATTCACTTTTCATTTGAGAGCAAAAGAGGGACACAGAGATGGAGGAGTGGGAGAGAGAGCTGGCTGGCTAGCCCAGAGCTGCTGGGCAGTGTTGCCTGTCCTTCCTTCCCATTCCCTGCACGTTAGTTATTCCTTCCAACTTTCACTACTGTGCTCAACATAAAATCCAAATCTGTTAGGTAGAGTAGCTCTTCTCAATGCCTGTACCCACATTTCTCTTCTCTGCTTTTCCATGAGCAAGACAACATAAACACTAAGTGGTGAGATTTATTAAACATGGAAACTAGACTTACATTCCCAACAAGAGACAGACAAATGGGTCTCCAAAGATGCAGACTGGGGTCGAGTGTGGTTCATCTTTAACAAAATGATAGGACCTGTCTGGAGATGCCTGCAAAAGCAAGGAACATAGCTAATGCCCTTGTAATGAAATGATGTCATGTGGAGGTGCTCTGAAGTCTTAAAAATTATGGCCTCAAATGCCAAGCCTGAAAAAGTATACAAGGATATCCTTCAAGTCTTGTAGATTTGATTTAGAGATCTCCAGGCAGGAAGCCCAAGGATGACCACACTGTAGAGACTCAAATATGATTCTACTCCAACCGTGAGAATTAGGTCACAAAATAACATGCTCAGTGTATGTTCAGTGTAATCTCTAATAACTCCCAACAGAAAGAAAAACTCAACTCAACTTTTGAGACAGTGTTAGCAATGTCATTGTGTGGCAGAGATGCATTCTGTAGTCCAGGGCACACATCATTAAAGAGCTCACAGGAATAAAAGAAACAGGTTGTAAAAAATGTTTAAAGCCTCATAACAAAGCAAACCATAGCTCAGCAAGAGATCCAATGAGTATTATTAGCCAGCCTACTGCCAACAGATCCTAGTCAGGAACCAGCGCTTTAGGAGTGTCGCCAGACTTGGCACTGACTACACTACATGGCACTTGTGATTGCCGTCAGCTCTCTGGAGAAGGCATTCTGGAGGGGTGTCCCTCCCTGAACCAAGAAGACTGCTTCTACATAAAAAGACTTTGAATATCTTTTGAATTAAGTGTGCATCAAGTGTCCCTGCCAAAATAAATACCTTATCATTGAAGTATACCTCAAGGCCTAAGATTTTAACAGCAGAACAAAAATGAGAAGAGAAAAATTAAAATTCACAGGACCACCATCAAAGCCTTATGTTTTAAAAAGGTTACCTTCATTGCTCAGGAATGGGGTTCAGTGGGAGTGATTGACTAATTCCTACCAGGACAAACCTGTTTGGCTGCTTCTGTAGTGGATACTTTATGGGGTGGCACCAGCCAATCCCAACCTCCAGATGAACACAGCCGAGCAGGTTTAATCAGATCAGAGACACAAAAGGCTATTCCCTCCTTGGATAACAAATAACACAGCTGCAAATGCCTACAATAGCAGGCTAGAAACAAAGGCGGCCAAACAGAACCATAATTGAATCCTTCCCCTAGCTGGCCCATGACAATGATTTACTTATAACCTGGAAAGTGGCTGGTGGAGCAGGAGGGGGTAGGAGACTCAGCCAGCTCCAGAAGATGAATTACTTGGGGACCAAAGGAGGGAGGTAGCAAACTCTGTTTTGTAGCCCAAGTTTACTGGACATTTTGTTCCACTTCACAGGCAGCTGTTCAGTTTTGGTCTGTTGCTCCCAGACCTGGTCCTGGTTTTTCCAGGCTTGCATCCCAGGAGTCCCATAAAACAAACCACTCAGCCTCCTGAATCCCACACAGGGATAGAGGATATGGGGCTCTCTGCGGGCCACAACCCCACTCTGGTCTTATGACAGAGCATGCTCCAAGCCCAGGGTAGGGGTAAGCAGGTAGGAGGCAATAGCAGGCCTTGGTACTCCACAAACTTTTCTCCACCCCTCTGTGCATAAAAAGGGTCGATTTTGGACCCAGGTCCAGCAGGGGCTTAGTGTCAGGCATGTCCACAATTTTCCCCACCTCAGAAAGAAGACATATTGCAAGGGTGGGGCAGACCGTGCACCCAAAGTTTTCTTCCTACATGCACCCTCTTCCTCCTGTCAAGGTAACAAGCTCAAGCCACAGCTGGCTGCGCCTTTTGCCAACTCTATTTTCCAAATGGCCCAGAAGCCTAGATGGGACCCAGGTGATGGTAGAGGGATGGAGAGAGGGGGCAGTGGCTTCTGGCAACAGCTTCTTCTCACAGATGTGCATTCAGCAGGCCCATCAGTGCACCACCGCCTCTCGGTCCTCCTCCTCCCAGCAGGGCTCAGGGGGGCGCTCAAGAGGCGGCTTAGTCCGTGCAGTGTCGCTGTCGCCCTCTTCTGGTTCGGCCGGGTGCAGGTGCATGGCGAGCTCCTGCAGCACAGCTGCACGCCCTATCTGGTCGTTGCGCCGCTTCTCCATGATTAGGTCCTCCAAGCTCTGGAACTCCAGCGTGTGACTGCACTGGGCAGACAGCTGGATCTGCAGCCGGTAGGGCTGCTTGCCGATGCGCAGCTCGCCGCCGATCTTGAACTCGCGCTTGCCGTAGCGGCACCAGGCTGCGAAGCTCTCCGAGTTGCGCCAGCTCAGCTCTCGCTCCTTGGCGCCCACGTGTGCCAGGGCATTGCGCACCACTGCGCTGGGGCTGAGTGGCTTGTAGCGGTACAGATCGTTCACCACGCGGCCGCGCCGGCCCTGGCTCGCATCGGTCAGGAAGCTGTTGCTCACCTCCAGCCTGTGCAAATGCACCACCTGGAAGTTACCCACATACACAGCCCAGTGCGGGTACTGCGCCTGGGACACGAACTCCACCAGGTCGCCAGGCTTGCACTTGTTGAGCAGGTTCTCAGGCGTGTAGGTGCTCAGCGCTGCGGAGCCTGGCGCGAAGCTTTTCTGGTAGATGCACTCGTCGCGGTAGAACACGGAGCACTCCACTTCATGCAGCCGAGGGTCGTAGGGCTGCGGCGGGGGCAGCGGCAGCCCGTCCTCGCCTTTGGGCAAGCCCCCGCCATCCGGACCCTGGGGCGGTGGCTGTGACTCCACTTCCTCGTCATCGTTGGAAAAGATGTAGGAGACCCCGATGCGAGGCCCGTCATCCCGGTCCATGCCAGTTGGGTCGGCTGTGGGAACTTCCTTATAGCTTAGGTGGGTCAGTTTCTCCACCTGGTTGCCCATCACGCTGCGGACACACGTTCACACTGCCGAGAGGGAAGAAAGCGAAACCGCCACTGGGGTCATGGGCACAGGTCCCCGGACAGGGGCTGGGGGCACCTGTTGGGAGAGGAAGGCAAGGAAGCCCTATAGGAGTCCCTCCGGGTAATGGGAGGGAGAAAGGTTAGGATCAAGCATGGGAGCCATTCTGTGGTGGTAACGAGCCTTCCCTCATTTCTCCACCTTTAGGGTCATGGTTTCAGGAAGCCAGGCAACTCCAGCTCTACCCCCGCCCCCAGCCCTTCACCTCGCTCGGGCAAAAGTCCATCGCCTCAGCAGCTCCTGCCGCTTCCGCCAGCGCCCTACCTGCCAAGCCCAGGCAGGAGGGGTAAAGAAGAGAAACTTTACCCTAGTCTTCCCTTTCACAACCCCGTTTCCACCCCAGGGCTCTAACTTAACCCCAGAGACGACCTCACTCCCCACGCCTCCTTCCCTGGGGAAGGAGCGAGGATTTCGTAGCTCGGTCCGGGCAGGTGAGCCACACGACCCGGCTCACCTGTGAAGCTCTCTCCTCCGTCTCCCCCTCCCTTCCCCCGCGCGTGCCCTCTAGCTCGGGTTACCTGCGCAAACTCACCCGCCGAGAGGTGGAGTCCGTGGGGGAACGGGGTGGGGGCCGCCGCACCCTGAGACTTCTAGGGCGAGTTTGCAGGTGTGGGCTCCCCAGTCCCTCCTCTCCTGGCGCGGGCGGCAGCGAAGCTGGACTGCAGGGAGCGACGCATGTCTCGCCCCCTCTGCTACTTAGCGCCTCGGACTTGAAGGTGAGGGCTAGGGGTGGGCAATGCCTGTTCACCTCGCACCTCTTGCCTCCTGCTGGGGTTGCCGTTCCGTTCCCCCTCCACCGGCTCTTGGGGGAGGTGTGGCGCTAGAAGGAGGAGAAAAAAGCCGTTTGGCTACCCTGTCCAGCGGTGGCAGCTCCAGCCTTGGCCCTGCGAGCAACAAGCGCCTGAGCGGGAGGGACCGGATTGTAGATCCGGCTCCGGGCTCCCCCGGGCGGGAGCGCAGCCCTTGGCACTTAAAGAGACAGGCACTCGCTCCAGGAACCGGTCTTTCCCACACGGTGCAGAGCCTCTGGGATGCCCCCTCCCCGTCCGGCCCACGGAGGCCGCGGGCTCCGCCCAGGCCACCGCTGGTGAGTCACCGAGGAGCCGGCGGGGTTGGCGTCCTGAGTGCAGGTACCTTCGCCGGCCCTGGGAAGCCCCGCTTGCCCTCTTAGAGCCAGGGCCTGACGGGCTCCTCGTTGCTGGCTCAGTTCGCATTTTTCCGAGCTGTAGGCTTTGAAAAACAGTTGGAAGGCTAACGCCCCCTGCCAGTGTAGCGATGAGAGAGAGATTAAGAGTTTGCTGCTTGTTTTCTTTCCCTTTGGCCTTTTCTTTGCCAGAGGACCTGGAGAAGGAGAGACCTGCATTAGGAAGCAAACAGAGGTATTTTCTTTCCAGGACATATTTCTGCCAATGATCACAGCGAAGATTTTTCTTTCTTTCTTTTTTTTTTAGTGGAACAGCTCAAGAAGTGTGCCAGTTTAGAAGTATTTTCAGAATGAGTGCTATGAAACTTTCAGGGAGGAAAACATTTTATAGAAACGAATCAGTGTAAAACGAAAGGGAGACTTAATTACTGGCTTACCTCCAAGACCAGTGCTGTGTTTATTAGATCCCTCGGAGTTCAAAAAGTTCATTTCACAGCTTCCATTGTTTCCAGCTACTAGTTGGTCTGGTAATGAAAGTATTTAGCTCTTTCTCTGGTGAGGGGAGAAAGGAGGTAGGAATTGCCTAATTGTCCTTAAATTAAGAACAAATTAGCAGAGGCCCCGGGTGGATATATTTCCTTCCTGCTGGTTTACAGAAGGAAGTGACAGAGAGATTTGCAGAATGAGAAGAGTAGTGCCCATTACCTCTGCCTCAAGAGGACACTTCCTCCCTCCCCCTTTCCTGCCTGTTTGTGTTTTGTACCTAAGATGTAGGCCACTAAAATGTTCTTTGTTAATTGAAAAGAATCTACGTGGGGGTGAAAGTCTACAATAGACAAGCTTAGATATTTAGTGGACCACCCTAACTAATTGGCGGTGTAATTAAGAATGCAACTCAAGACCTCTACCCAGTTTTCCATCACTGTTTCTTTTGACTAAGTTTTTCCAGGCAACACCATTATTTATTCAGTGTGTATACCAACCAGTGGAAACAGCAATATACTAACACTGCTGGTGTCCTTTTCAGTTTTGGGGGGGATGGGTAGAGATCAATCTACTTATGTACTGTTGGGCCCAAAGAATCAATATTAGCAGGGCTAGAATGGAAGTGAGGCCTTCAGCAAGTCTAAGATCACAGCATAAAATAGACCCAAGGAAAACTTCTGGCCCTAATGTTATGCCCAGATTTCATGATCCCCAAAGACCACCAAGGAGCCGATTCCGATTCAATAGCATAGAGCCTTTATTACAAGCTCGAGCTTGGCTCTCTGCCCCCACAACTGCAGCAGCAAGAAGCAAAAGAGGAAGAATATCCCGAGCATGACAATTTTATTGGGAGCTGGGGCCAGATGCAAACCACTGAGTTGGCCAATTCCAATTGGTTGGGTGATGGCTGGGGCTAGTGACGCAAATAATCCCTAACGCACATGACTTGTCCTGTCCTTTGCTCTTAATTGGAGCTCAAGCGCACAGTCTTTCATGATTGGCTAATTCAAAGGGAGGGGTTGGTCTTTGTGATTTCAAGATGGCAGCCTTCAGGTAAGTTTACATATCACGCGGCCTACATGGTGGCTGCCAAGTCATACAGTCCAAAATGGCAGCTGTCTAAATTGTTCTTTGCAGTCCCGTTCAGCCCTTTCACTACCTAGTTTGGCTCAGTGGATAGAGCCTCAGCCTGTGGACTGAAGGGTCCCCCATTCAATTCTGGTTTAGGGTACATGCCTGGGTTGCATGCTTGAAACGGGGGGGCGTGCAGGAGGCAGCTAATCAATGATTCCCTCTCATTAGTGATGTTTCTATCTCTCCCTCTCCCTTTCTCTCTAAATTCAATACAAATATTTTTTTAAAAAAGAGAAAAAAACTTCTGTGCAGGTTAAATTTATGTAAGATCTGACAAGCTTTGGACAAGTTTGACTAGATGAGACCCCACCCCCCACCTGTTGATAACAGTGCTCTGGGAGCTGCTGTTACCTGAATGGTATTTGTCACTATCATGTGAGCTCATGTAGGGTGGAGTGAGGCTTAGAAGGCAATGGCCAGTCATCCATGTATATTAGACTGGAAAGCCTTTGCTACTGTCATCTATGTTAGGCCACTGGGTAGGCTGACTGGTGATGAGAATGCCTAGGACACAGGAGTATGACAGTGTGTAGCCAGCACTCTGGGGTAAAGATCTAATAAGGACAAACACTGTGAAAAATAATATAAACAAACTCATTTCAAAATAGTTAATCAGAGCTGTCATTCCAGAGGAACTGCCTTGCTGTCTTATCCCTCAAATCTGTGGAAGACTAAAACTGGGTAAAATAACCATGGACTTGGCCTAAATCAGCAATGCATTCCAAATAACTGTTGTTGTTTTTTCCTTATGACTTAATTAAAATATTTTATTTTTATATTTTTCCTTTTTAAACTTTATTGAAATACAATTCACATACATTATATTGTATCCAGTTAATTTTAGTATATTTACAAAATTGTGCAAACATCACAGTAGAATTTTAGAATGTTTTCATTATTACCCAAAGAAAACCCAAACCCATTAGCAGTCACTCTTCATTTCTCCCACCTGCCCCTAGACACCAACTACTCTACTTTCTGTCTCCATAGTTTTGACTATTCTAGACACTTCATATAAATGGAATCATACAATATGTAGCCTTTTGTAACTGGCTCCTCTGAAGTAACAGTTTTTCAGAGTTCATCCGTGTCACAGCAAATGACTATAGGGCTGAAGGTTAAAGGCATTCTTAAGAACTTACCTGCCCCTATAATAATTTCTTCCTTGTATTCAGGTAATTGCAGCTGGAGAGGTGGTGGAGCTTTGGGATTTTAAGGTGGCATTCAAGATGCTCTGTGGAGAATGAATGAGAAGAGGAAATTCCCATAGAGAACCAGGAGGAAAGGTCACACAGATGGAGCCTAGCAAACAAAGGACAAAGCCCCTGAAGGCACTTTTCCCAAGGAAAGAAGTGTTAGTTGGATTTGAATTCTCAGCTGTGCTGTGGCTTTCCCCCCCTACCAGCTCACATCTCACACATCTCCTCGGAGAAGGCACCCAATAAAACAAGTTGTGTTGAATAGCAGTTAGTGACTTTCACAGACTTTCTGTCCAGGGCAGTGGGAATGATCAAGAATTGAAGTTTCTATCCTAGAGGCAAGGGCGTGGACCCTGCAGATGTGCTAGAGATCTCATTTTAGATAGGTAGCTTTAAGAATGTACAACCCACCCTGACTGGTTTGGCTCAGTGGATAGAGCATCAGCTTTCAGACTGAAGGGTCCCAGGTTCGATTCCGGTCAAGGGCATGTACCTTGGTTGCGGGCACATTCCCAGTAGGGGGTGTGCAGGAGGCAGCTGATCAATGTTTCTGACTCTCTCTTCCTCTCTGTAAAAAATCAATAAAATACATTGAAAAATAAAAAAAGAATGTACAACCCTGGCCAGTTTGGCTCAGTGGATAGGGCCTCAGCCTGGGGATTGAAGGGTTCTGGGTTTGATTCCCGTCAGGGTCACATGCCGAGTCTGTGGGCTCAATCCCCAATGGGGAGCTTGCAGGAGGAAGCCAATCAGTGATTCTCATCATTGATGTTTCTATCTCTCTCCCTTTCTTTTTCTCTCTGAAATCAATAAAAATTTGTTTTAAAAAAGAAAGTACACAATAGGAGCATCAAGGGCAGAATTGTGTAATTATGCAGTCTAGAACTCTACTTTTGCCCCCCCTTCCCCCTCAACCTCCGCTGCCAAACTGTGCCCAGGTTCATGGCAGCAACAGATTGCTGGGTGAGTTTGCTGGGAAAAAGGTTTCTCTACACCTCCCTTATACCAGGAAACTCCCAGACTTACCTGCATGTGTTACCCATTGCGGGGGTTTTGCACAGACTTTAGGAGGTGAGAGGTAGCAGAAATGGAATCTGATGGCCCAGGTTGGAGTCCTGTTTCCCAGGCACATGATCTTGGAGTTGTTCTTCTCCACTCTGGTCTCCTTTCCCATCTCTTAAGTGGGACTGAAGCTACTTCTTTGCTCACTGTGAATTCTCAAATGAGAAGGTGTATGTGGAAGCACCTGGTAAATCCTAAAGGCAATGTAGATACCTGAATTACTCACAGACTGTGTAAGAGCCAACTGATGGTTTTAATATGGGAGTAAAGCCTTTTGATGGGACATCCTCTTACTAAATCCTACCAATCCTGGTTTTTGTGTTCTCAGATAAGAATACAAAAGCACAGAGATATGAATCTTGCTGGTTTCAAATCTGCCTGACTCCAAGGCTACTTTCCATGCTGTGTCATGCTGCCCCAGGGCACCAGCCTGCGGGTTCATCCTGACACCAGCCATTCTGCGGACTAGCGAGCAGGTGTGTCTTCTGGATGCACAGTGATCAACTTGTCCTGGTTTGCTTGGGACTATCCTAGTTTTAGCACTAAAAACCCCATATCCTAACAATTGGGGCAGCTGGCTGTCCACTTGGTACCTCCCTATCGAGGTCATTGCCTTCCCTAAACCAAGAGCTCCATGGACATTGAGCTGGGGACATTGGGGGATGGGGAGAGGGAGGGAGGGGGTAAGGGAGGGGATTTCCAGGCGAGGTTATAGGCAGAGCAGCTGCTGCATAAACTGGGCCAGCCAATAAACGAGGCCACAACTGTTAGAACCTGCTTTGGAATCTTTTCCCTCTTCCTTTATGTACCCTTTATAGGAGGTGAGGTCAGGGCCTATCTCCCTGTGAGCGAAAGCATTCCGTACCTGGGCTGATTACTTCTAGGACTTCAGATTAAGGAACGGAGCTCAGAGACTGCTGAGTGGCATCCTTTTCCTTGGCATCTTTATTTTACTTGCTTTTTTCCTCAGATCACTGGAGCAGGGATTTTACACAGTAAAATCAAGAAGGCTGGGCTAGTCTGCCCTGTGGGTAGGGGAGATCAAAAAATGCTAGGGAAAGGCATCTGAGGCTGTCAACTGCCCCTCCCTCCACACATACATTAATTCTGTGGCTAAATTGTGAGGCAGCTTTTAATATGTTCCTGGAAGAGGGCTCACCTGTGGAAACACTGGGCCAGTCCCTCCTGGAGGCTTGCTGCTTTAGGAGGTCCCTGCATCCTATGGTTGATGTTGAACCACAGTTTGATTTGTGCTCGGGAGGCTGAGCGTGTAGCTGGGCTCCTGTGGAAGCCTCATGAAAGATGCATTTCACCAGGCAGTTCCAGGGGAGAGACCAGTTTAATTTACAGCTCAACAAATCCAAATATTGGCATATCTGTAAATCCAAATGTAGGGATTTCAAGGGAAAAAAACATTTAGATTCTAAGAATCTTATTTGGTATGTTTTGGGCAAGAAAGGGTGGCAAGATAGTCAGAGGGGAGAAGAGGCTGCCAATGATGAGAGAAGCTTCAGCAGAGCTAACCCAAGCACCCTCTCTTTCCTTGGGCGTTCCTGGTGCTTCCAGGTGAGGGAGGAGGACAGCTTTTGTTCAGCACAGCTTGCTTTCCTCAGGGCAGATGATCTGGACCACCCATTAAATACCTGGGACATCAGGTTCAAGTCTGGTAGGTCAGTTTCTGTCTACTTTCCCCAAATCACTAATAGGCCTGAGGCAAAGGCATTCCCCTTGAAGCACTTCCCCATTATAGTCTATTCACAACACAGCACCCCTAGCAATCCTGTGAGACTGAGCCACACCAAGTCATTCCTCTGCTCATACCTTCCATGGCTCCCTTTCCCTTGGAGAGGGCCAAGGTCCCTAAAATAACCTTCAAGGCACAGGCCTGTCTCCCCCATTACCTCTCTGACACCCTCTCACTCACACCTCAAGACACAGTGTTCCTTGCTGTTCCTCCCCCACGATGGGCATGCCTCTCTCCCTCAAGGCCTTAACATTTGCTGTTCCCTCTGCCAGGAATACTGTTCCCCCAAGTACCTTCATGGCTTGCTCTTTAAAACTTGACTCAATGTTAGCTCCTTGGTGAGACTTTCCTGACAACCCTATTTAAAATTCCAAGTGTCCTCCCACACTTATGCAATCCTCTCTCTGCTCTATTTTTCTATCACTCACTGGACTCACGTATCACTTTTTAAAATATATATATATATATTTTATTGATTTTTCATAGAGAGGAAGGGAGAGGGATAGAAAGTCAGAAACATCGATGAGAGAGAAACATCAATCAGCTGCCTCTTGCACACCCCCTATGGGGATGGGCCCACAGCCAATGTACATGCCCTTGACTGGAATCGATTCTGGAACCTTTCAGTCCGCAGGCCGACGGCTCTATCCACTGAGCCAAACCGGTTTCGGCTCACGTATCACTTTTAATATTTAATATCATTTATTACTTTACTTTGGTTTATCATATCTCCCAAATATAAACTCCATGAAGTCAGAGTTTAGATTACAAACTCTATGATCCTTGTTTTGTTCACTGAGGTCTCCCCACCTCCTGGAATGGTGCTTTGACAATTGGCAGGCTCAATAAACTGTAGTTAAATGAAAAAATGGAATGGCTTTTTATGGATTATTTCTGTTCATCCTTACAATACCATAATGGTATAGGGTTGCTCTCAATTTACAGATGGCAAAATTAATTATAAAATGTACTGAATACATGTGGTATGCCAGGCAGTTGAGTTTCAGAAAGGTTTAGAAGGTGGGCTTAGGTACATAGCTAAGTTTACCTAGCAATTGTAGCTCTGCACTGTCCCACATATGCCCTTGGCTATTGAGCACTGAAATGTAGCTCATCTGAACTGAAATGTGTCACAAATATAAAATGCACATCAACTTCCAAGACTTAGCACAAAAAAGGGAAATATTTTACTCATTTTTTTCATATTGATTGCATGTTGCAATTACAATGTTTTAGATCTATTGGGTTAAACAAAATACTTTATTAAAATTAATAGTGCCTTTTCTTTTTACTTTTTAAAATGTGACTATTATAAAAATGTAAATTATGCATGTGATTTGCACTGGACTCTTCTAGCTATTTTCATTACACCTTGCATTTCTATTTCAAGTATATTACCTCTTGAACTCTTTTTTTAAAATATATTTTTATTGATTTTCAGAGAGGAAGGGACAGGGATAGAAACATCAATGATGAGAATCATTGGTCGGCTGCCTCCTGCATGCCCCCCCACTGGGAATTGAGCCCGCAACCAAGGCATGTGCCCCTGGCTGGAATTGAACCTGGGACCCCTCAGTCCTCAGGTCGATGCTCTATCCACTGAGCCAAACCAGCCAGGGCCCTCTTGGACTCTTGAGGTCAAGAGTGCGGTGACACCTCTAGCCGGTTTGGCTCAGTGGATAGAGTGTTGGCCTGCAGACCAAAGGGTCCTGGGTTTGAATCCAGACAAGGGCATGTTGTAGGCTTTTTCCTAACCCAGGCTCTGGTCTGGGCTCATGCAGGAGGTAACCCATTGGTGTGTTTCTCTCACATGGATGTTTCTCTCTGTCTTTCCCTCTCTTCTACTCTCCCTAAAAATCAGCCAAAAAATATCCTCAGATGAGGATTAACAAAAAAACAAAACAACACAAAATAAAACACAACAACAACAACAAAAACACATAAAAACAAGAGTGCAGTGACTGTATCTTTTCTAAGGAAAAGAGCAAAGATATGCAAAATACATCAGCAAGTCTCAAAGGTGATAACATACTTGTTACCTACTGAATGACTGAATGTTTGTGTCTTCCCTCAAAATTTACATGTTGAAGCTCTAACCCCAAATGTGACAAGATTGGATGCAGGGCCTTTGGGACATATATTTAGATGAGGTCCTGAGGGTGCAGTCCCCTAATGGGATTAGTGTCCTTATAAGGAAGAGGAAGAGAACCAGAGTTCCCTTTCTCTGCCTTGTGAGGACACAGCGAGGAGGTGGCCATCTAAAGCCAGGAAGAAGGTTCTCACTAAAACCCGACCATGCTGGCACCCTAATCCTGTACTTGTAGCTTCCAGAACTGTGGGATAATAAATTTATGTTGTTTAATGCCCCACCCCCACCCCACTCCCCATCCCATCTGTGGTATTTTGTTATGGCAGTCTGAGCTGCCCAAAACAATATCTAAAGACTGAATGTCTCTCTCCATGAAAAACAAATGGAAGACTGAAGCGACCTCCAGGGTGAGGCGTCTTTAAAACCTTCCAGTAAAGAAGATAGCCCCCTATACGAGCCTGAGAGTGGTGGCTGTGAAGAAGGCTTTTCCAGTACAATGGAGGCAGATGAGGCTGACTGTCACAGAGCCAGGACACCTACCATTAATATTATTGAGCATGCTCTTCCTTCTACTCCCACCAACTGAGCAACCTTCTGAGAGGCATTTTGCTGCCCATATAGACATAATTATAAAGAATACAAAGAGACCTGAGAGTTACACTTATTTTTGCCAGTCAGCAAGCTGTAGAGCTGTTGTTACTCATCTGACTCGGGACTGGGTCTGTCCACGTTCAAAGAGTTGACAGAATTGGATTTTTGAAAGTTAAAATTTAAGGACCACATCTCAGATGACAGAGAAGTCACAAAGTCTATAATAAACTCAAATAAATTAATACTGCCAGCTAATATTTGTTGAGTGCTTACTGAATCCAGCACCATTCTAAGAAGTTTATGTGCATTCACTCATCAAATCCTCACCAATTAAGTAGGCATTATCATTATTCTCATTTTATAGATGAGTAAGCAGAGGAATAGTGCATGTAAGTGTCTTACCCATGACCACACAGCTGGTGATTTGCAGAGCCAAAACTCAGATAAAAGATAATCCCTGGTAATGGGCACCTTCCTTGCCTAGACTGTAATTAGGACTCCTAGAGCTGGGCTGCCAGGCACATTGAGCATCTACTTTATACCATCTATCCTTCTCGATTGCTATCCAAAGGGACTGAAGCCCAATCTTGGCATAAAAACAAGAGTGCAGTGACTGTATCTTTTCTAAGGATAAGAGCAAAGATATGCAGAATACATCAGCAAGTCTTGAATAACTGAATGTTTGTGTCTTCCCTCAAAATTTATATGTTGAAGCTCTAACCCCAAATGTGACTCCTAGAGCTGGGCTGCCAGGCACATTGAGCATCTACTTTATACCATCTATCCTTTTCGATTGCTATATAAAGGGACTGAAGCCCATCACACCAACCAGCTTCTACTGAACAACTAAGTAAATGGCCAGTAAGCATTTTGAAGTAATGGATTAATACGTGTCTAGAATTAGGCCTTTGCCTTACGAGTCCTAAAATCACTTGAGGATGCAAACAATGGATATTTAAAGGCTGAGCCAAAAGTGTAAGTATCTAAACTGTGTTTACCAAGCTTTTGCAAATTAGAGGGACTATAACTACTCTCTGCATAGCTATTATAGGAGAGGGGGGAAATATTTTTGCTTTACCTATCTGAAATTCATTGGCTGGGGGCCTCAAATTAGACTGACAACAGACAGTTTAACAAGAGGAAAACAAATGGAAGTTGATTACCAAGTGCATTGCATATAGACCCAGGAGCATTCTTATGAATAGATCAAAGGAGTGGTTAAAATTTGGGCTTATATGGCATCTTGGGTTTATAAGGCATTTTAGTGAAGTACAATACTTTTGTAGAGAAGTGATAAGACAAAAAGAAAGTGGTAGCAAATTATGAGAAGACACATATGAGGGGAAAGGAAGGGCAGATAAGGGCTAGTTAGTTAGCAGGACCATCTTGCTTTTAATGATAAAGTTGTTCTCCCCTTCCTAGGAGAATCATAACAAAGGCAGTTTATGTTGTTTTCTGGTAGATAGGGGAGGGAGGAGAGCTTTCTTATCTCTGCTACTTCTTAATTGCCTTCGACTCAAAATAATCGTGGTGCCAAAGGGCATATTTTGGGTTAGCAGATTATGCTACTCTTCACTATAAACCAGCAAAAAGTGAGGGCTTGTCTCTGAGATAGTAGAAGGATTTATTCTGTGCTAGGTACTGTGCTAGCTAGTTGTAATTATTACCTAGTTGACCCCCCTCATAACTCCTCAGGGCAGATTCTATTATTATCCCAATACCCGTTTTTATACCTGGGGAAAGTGAAATGTCCTCAGTGACTTGTTCCCAACAGGCAAGTCAACAACCACCTGCTTATGGACTTGAGCAGATCTAAACTCCACTGGACATGGCTCCTTGGCACTCCACTATTTGTCACACTGAAGTCACAAACAACAGGAAGGAGCTTCTTGGTAGGCAAAACAGCAGCCATAATTGTTTCTTTTTCCTCTTCCTTCTCTAAGGGGACGCACTTTACCTAGAGCAGCTAACCCAAAGCTTTCGGGCAGATTTCTTAGAATTTAACACACCCATCCTGATTCCAGAAACAGACAGATATGAAGATAGGCCCACTGGGAAACGGAACCTGAACTCTCTTGTAGAGTCTACAAGAATAGCCCAGGGAGAGAGAAAGCAAACAGCCCGGGGCCCTAACTAAATTTGAGGAATCAGTGCATTCCATGGGAGGGACTGAGTCATTGGATTTTTGGGGACACGCCAACTAAGATAAATACATTGGATTTCAGTGTGTTGCACAGAATTGCTTCATCCCTGCAGGCTCTAAAACACAAGCTGACCGGTGCATGAAGCCGTCTGCCCTTTTGGCAAGGTCAAAAAGATTTCCATTCCCACCAGGCAAATTTCCCTCACAGACTACAAATTCCAGCCCAAATTGTCAGAGACTAGATAAGCTTTTACTCACACTGTCCTCGGCCCTTCTCCTTCCATTGTCCACAGCCCCAGGGGCTCCTGCCTCATGAGTCATTATCTAAATGGCTGGTGGGCAGAAACTATCAGCCAGGCACTAGGAATGCTTGTTTTAGAGGTCACCAGTTAACTGGATTCCTGTTTAACTGAAGGTTGGGTAAAATCTGCCTTGTTTTATCCCTTGCTATTGAAAATCTCTCTAAACTGTTAGTTCACTCACCTGCCTAAGTTTCTGGAGCAGAATGAAAATAATTACATTTTTGCTGGATGATCAGACATCTCTCAGTGCCTTGGGGCACTGTTCTACTTAGCAGCTTAAATTAAAATTTCACTGTGGTTGTAGACTTTTGTAAGAAATTGGGCTCCAATTGTTCTAAGTTGAAGAAGAAAATAATTTAATTTGCTTTTGTTGAGACATGCACAGTATTTTGCCTTCCCCATGCCTAGCAGAGTGTCAGGAGCATTTTTCTTGAAAATTTTCTTTCCAGGGCTGACAGACACAGTGTATGAATGCCTGACATGAATTTAGTTTTTACAGCAATTTTTCCTAATCATAATTGTATCTGTTCTTTATTGATCAATTAGTGATTGCTCCAGGCTTTGTGCTAAGCCCTTTGCCTGATTTTCATCAATCATTTCATCCCTCTTTGCCATACAGTGGGTGGTCTTCATTCTAAGGTATCCCTGACTGGTATTGCTAAGTGGTTAGTACATCAGCTCCCTGCACCAAAGGGCGTCAGGTTCAATTTCCTGTCAAGAACACATACCTGGTTTGTAGGTTAGATCCCTGGCCCTGGTTGGGGGTGCAGCGTGTGTAGGAGGTAACCAATCTCTCTGTCTCCCCACTCCTGCCCATTCCTCCCTCCCTTCCACTCTCTCTAAATCAATGGGGAAAAAAATACTCCTGCATGAGGATTAACAACAACAACAAAAAATGAGGAAAGGGAGCTTCAGAGAGGTTGAGTGACTAAGAAGATGTTCTAAAAATAGGAAGAACAGACCAGAATGAACATTACTTGAGGAGTTTCGGGAATGGCAGTCTCCATCTGCATATGGGGCTAGGTATGCAGGAACACTCTAAAACCATAAGGAAATGGAACCTACAGGAAATGGGATTTGAGGTGGAACACATGCATGTGCGCGCGCACACACACACACACACACCAGGGTCCAGACTCTCCATTTTTAGGGAGCCAGTATAGTGTAAAAGTTTGGAGAAGTGATTTTCAAATGATCTCTGGTGAAGGACCAGGCAGTTTGTTTTATTTGCTTTGTTTATAATTTCCAACTTTTGGTGGACTGCAACCTTTGTAAGTAGCATAGGTATAAATCACTGAAAGAATGAAATAAAAATTGTTAACATAAAAACATCCAAACCTGTAAAAAAAATTTTTTTAATTTATTTGAACCAAACTGTCAACAATTGCTTAAAAGCAAAATCTCGATGAATTGGGATAATGCTCCAGAGAATGGCAGTGATTCACTTATTTCTATACATTACAATCAAAGGAAGAGACGGGGGTGGGTGACATGAAATCTATTGGTGATAGATTGGAGATGCAGGAGAAAGCAAAGTGGGGGAGAGAAGAGGGGAACTCTGGGATTGGATAAAAAGTAAAATGATAGACACATACTTCTTTTACTTAGGTGGGTACAGGATAGTTAACAGTCAACAATTAACATGATAACAATCCCAGGGCATTTGGTTGTGGCCTGAAGGATCTGGAAAAAAAGGGAAGTTACCATTACTCTGACATTTCAATGGTATGTTATCATAGATGGAAAAAAAAACAAAAACCCACCCCCCAAAAAAACAAAAAACAAAAAACAATAGGCTCAGTTAAGGTAAAGATTGACCTTGCCAGGGAAGATACTGGCTTAGGACATGACTACCCACCATAACTGTTTTTAGTTCAAGTTTTAATTTCAGACCATCCTTGTGGTTACTTTTAGGTCTTAGAGTTTGCAAGACTGCCATGCAGGCCTTCCCTGAACTTGTCAGGTTAGCATGTGACCCCTATCATCCACAAAATAATAAAAGATGGGCAAGCCCCAGTTTTTACTACTGTTATTGGATTTTTCAGACACAAACTAATTGGCAGTTATATACTTTCTAGTGGCTCCCACCCAGTTTGTTCTCCTTTCCCTATGGCTGGGTAACAAGCCCTCAGAGGTGCTCACATTGCTTTTTGTGGGGCTGGGTTAGACTGACCCTTGCTTCTCCAAGTGCGGCCTTGGAAATGGCAGAGTGGGCCTCCCCTGGGAGCTGGACTTACCTCAGGACATCTCGATCCCACCTCTAACCTACAGAATCAGAATCTGCATTCTCACCAGTTCACAGGGCATTCCTGTGTGTGTTAGTGCTTAGTAAGCACTGCTTTGGAACATAGGTTCTGAAGTCTGACCACCTCTTTTATTTATTTACTAGAGGCTTGGTACATGAAATTTGGGGAGGAGGCTTTCCTCAGACTGGCCTGCATCTTCTCGCAGTCCAGAAGCCATGGGAGATGTCCAACTGATGGTGGGAGAGGCTCCTGCTACAGCTGCTATGCTCGCCAGCAGTAAGCCTGGCTTCTGGCTGAGCAGTGCTCCCCCTATGGGAGCTCACTGACTACCAGGGGATAGCTGCTGATTTGAGCCTCTGCCCCCTGGTGGTCAGTGCATGTCATAGTGACCAGTCATTCCTCTATTCAGTAGATTTGCATATTAGCCTTTAATTATGTAAGATTTTTTTTTTTTTGCTTTTCTTTTTTAAAATCTTTTTTGTTGAGAATATTACAGATATCCTGATTTCCTCCCTCTCCCCCTTTCCTCCATTTCCCACCTTCATCTGGTTCTGCCCCATCCCAGGGCTTTACTACCCTATGGTCTGTGTCCATGGGTTATGCACATATGCATATAAACTCTTTGGTTAATCTCTTCCTGTCCCCTTCCCTCTAAGATTCATCAGTCTGCTCCATGTTTCTATGCCTCTGATTTTATTTTATTCATCAGTTTATTTTGTTCATTCGATTCCTTATTCATTTATTTTGATTTTTAGATTCAATTGTTTTTGTTGGTTTTTTTTAGATTCAATTGTTGATTGATGTATATTTATTGCCATTTCTTCCCCCCCCCCTCCTCCTCCTCCTCCTCCTTCTAGAATACCCTTCAATATTTCATGTCATACTGATTTGATGGTGATGATCACCTCTTTTAATTAAGCACTGTCTCATAGCTAGCTGCACCATGCTGGGCAAATCACTTAGCCTTTCAGTGCTTCACTTCCTTAGTCTGAACAGTATACCCCTCTCTGGGATATTGTGAGCATTTCAAGGTGATAATACAGATGGTGGGGTGAGGCCACATGAGAGCAGTCAATGGAGCATAGCTGCAAGGGAGCCTAGCATTACAAGGTAAAGGCTCCGTAGTTATTGTTGTTACTGTTAATGATTTGTCTGTTTATTTGTTTGTTTAATCCCTAGCCCATCCTTGTCTTTGAAGCCTAAACTTCTAGGCCAAGAACGTTTACTTTGATGGTTAAATTGTGTTAGTTGTATACAGGGTTTCCCCTTCCTCTACCTGATCTCAGTTACTTAAATGGTGACTAAGGCCATTTAAATCCCACTTGGAGCTGTTCCTCACCCCACTCGGGATTATCTGTTGGCACTAACTATTCTGAACTTGAGAAGTCCTGAACACTGAGTGCTGGTTTCCCAGGCTGCCCAGGACAGGGCCTAATGGATCTTTCTGGCCGATGGAGCTACTGTGATTCAGCTGGGAGAGATGACACACAGGACACATACCCTGGATGGTAAGGTTTCTGTGGTAGCAGTGACTCCAGCTTCTCTTTATTTTCTTCTATTATCTCCACAGATGAAAGCCAGTGAGTCCTTTACTGAAACCAATGATTCTGTGAGCTTGATTCTAGGCAAAGGCTACAAACGAAAGTAAATAGCCAGCCAAGCTGAGTATGTGGAAATTCACCCATAGACGCTGGCTGCTGGATTTATAACAAGGGTAGGATAATTTGTTCTTGAGTGCTAAGGTAAGATTAAACAAATTTCATGCTGTGACATAAGCCCCTATCTGCACAAGTCAGGAAAGTTTCCCTGTCCTGTTGCTGAATTGCATGCTTGACAAATTAGCCTCTGAGGCTTATTTCTCTGAGACTTTATCTAGAGGTCACGTGACTACCTAGTGTTAAAGATGGAAGGACAAGGACACGCCTAGGTGCAGAGGAGGGAACTGGTGTATCCTTGAGGTCTGGAAGCTTGAAATTGAAAGTGGCTTATGGCACTGGCTCTGGTATTTGGAAAATTCTGGAGAGAACCTGGAATGGTGTTGAGTAACTGTGACCTCTGGGCACGATGGAGGACATGCCAGGAAATGTGTTTGCATTTCAACCTGTGATTGGCCTTGGTCCAGAAGTCTCACCTACCCTGGACCTGGCTCAGCCATTGCTATTGTCAACGCAAGTAAGTGTTCTATGTTCCCAGGATTGTCGTCATTGTTCCATGGAAGGGAGCCCCCACAAGGCACTGGGGACTGTCTATCACACCTTCCTCTGCTGGAGGACACAGGCAGCATTTGATCATCTTTGTGTCACATAAGCTATATGTGCTAATCCTATATAATAAAAGAGAAACATGCAAATTTTACCATACCTTTGCTCCTGATTGGCTATGCTAGCAGCCAATCAGGAGTGGGGGCGGGGCCAAGTGGCATGAGCGCAGGGCCCTGGGGGTGGAGATGAAATGGCAGTGGCGGCGAGTGCTCAGCCCCTGAACGCTGTGAGGGGAAGCGGCGGCAGCAGCGGCAGTAGCGGTGGTGGTGGTGGCAGGCAGTGCTGGGCCCCCGGGTGCTGTGAGCAGAAGTGATGGCAGTGCCCAGCCCCCAGGGCCGGGTGGTCACAGGCAGCCAGGGCTAAGCTGAACATGGCGATGGCTGGGCAGGCTGGGGGTGAGCCATCAGTTGGACATCTCCTGAGGGCTCCCAGTATGTGAGAGGGGGCAGGTTGGGTTGAGGGACCACCCACTCTCAGTGAACAAATTTTGTGCACCGGGCCCCTAGTGTTGTTTATAAAAATAGGAAAGCAAGTCAGAGCACTGAAGATGAACTTCCTTAAGAAATACAGAAAAGTTGCCCTAACTGGTTTGGCTCAGTGGATAGAGTGTTGGCCTGCAGACTAAAGGGTCCCAGGTTTGATTCCAGCCTAAGGCATGTACTTTGGTTACAGGCATATACACAGTAGGGGGTGTGCAGGAGGCAGCTGAGCCATGTTTCTCTCTCATATGTTTCTAACTATCCCTCTCCCTTCCTCTCTGTTCAAAAATCAATAAAATATATTTTAAAAAAAGAAATACAGAGCAGCAACTTAAATTTTGGAAAATTATTATTATTATGTAATATATACACTATTTTGTGTTTTGCTTATCTATATATATATAAGTCTAATATGCAAAGTGTCACCCCCACCTTGGAGTTTGATCACTCACTATGATGTGCACTGACCACCAGGGGGAGCTGAGAACAGGGCAGGAGACCAGCAGCAGGAGAGTGGTATTGAGGGAGAGAGGAAAAGAGGCAGGGAGGTGGGGAATTTGATCAGCCAGGCCTAGGGACCCTACTTGTACATGAATTTCATGCACCAAGCCTCTAGTATTGTTTATAATTATAGTTATTTTATAGGTAGTTATTGCCACCCCACTTTCCAGATGTTGAAACTAAGGCTTTAGAGCCAAGAAAACACAATTCTCATGGAGAGAAGCCAGGGTTCACACTGTGACTGTTTTAGACTAGCCAGCTCTGCTTTGCCTAAGTGAATGCTAGAGAACAGAGTCCAGGCTATATTGTATCCATGTTTTTCTTGGGACTTCCTGAGCCTGAGTCTGGTCCCCATTTTCCCATCTGCACAGCAGGGGAGGGTGGACTAAGATCCTACAGGCTGCCTGTCAGTGGGAGTCAGAAGTGCAGGAGGAGGAGGCGTGAAGCTAGGAAACTAGACTTTTAAGGCTTGACAATGTCAAGTGTGAGTCCAAAAAATTGGGATGTTGCTACACAAACATGGGCATGAGAAGAGTGAATAGAAAGCCAGTGTCTAGCACCAGGCCTTTAAGAGGAAGTTCAGCCCCGGGCCTCGAAGTCCAACCTAGCACTGAGGAGCAGGGCTCATATGATAAAGAACATCAATTTCTAAAGATGTGCATGGTTGTATTTATTGCAGAATAAGGCAGACATACGTGCACATGTGTGCACACATTGATACAGTAATCAAGAGAGTGTCTGTGTGTAGCCAGAGACACAAGATAAAATTCTTTTATATTGCAGCTAATATCCTCAGAACCCTTCACTTTACTCTACCTAGGGCATTACAGATTATTAAGGTATTTTATTAGTTCATTTTCTTTTGTCCTTTGCTTCATACTCCTGGTGCCAACAATGTGTTTAATATATTACATTTTGTGGAGGAAAAAGATCATATATAATACATATACCTATATGGTATATATCTATATTTGTTTATCTATCTATCTATCTTTCTATCTATCTATCATCTATCTATCTAACCATCCTTGCTTTCTTTCTCAATTTTTCCATGTATAGACTATTTCTGAAAGTTTACCCAAAAGCTGGTAAGCATGGTTGCCTCTGACGAGAGATCTAAGTGCTGGGGGTAGCAAAGAGAAGAGTAGAACTTGGCATAACATCCACCTTTCTATTCTTTGCCTCTTTTAATTATGGATATAGATTTCTTATTTGAAATAGTAAATTAAAGAGAAAAAACAACAACTATGGTCAAGTATCTGTCTTGTACCTGGTTTCTAAATTGGTTCCTCTGAGTGAAAGGTCATTTCTCACTGTGATGAGTTCTTAGAGGACTTATGATATGGTTAAAGGTTGTTTATGATTCAGAAGGAAGAAGTTGACTAAGGAAGACCCTTGAGGTTAAGGAAGATGGAAAATTCCTAAGAGGGAGCAACCCTTCCATCCAGACAGGAAATCAAGATCAAACACTGGGGAGTGATGGCTGTCAGTAATTCCAGTGCATCAGGTAGGAAATAAGCTGGACTCTTCATCCTAACACCTGGCTGAAGAGGGAATATGTAGGAGTATTGGGAGATTTGAATGTGACTCAGGGAGCCTTTTTTTTTTATTTTTGAAAATAAGGTTAGTGGCATGTGCCAAACATTCGTTGCTGGACGGACATGTGGCCACGGAGCAGAAATGCAGACTTTGACAGGAGAACTCTCTGACTTGACTTGGTACCTGCATTGGGCCAGGCAGCGGGGAGGCATTTTGTGTATCTTGTCTCCTTTAACCCTTAAGCAATTCTCACAGGTAGTGTCCCGATTTACCTGTGAAGAAATTAGACCCCAGGGAGTTAAGGGTTAGTCAGCTGGCCCAAGATGTCATAACTGATATGGAAATTCACAATACGTTCTCTTCAATTCCAACCCCCAGGCCCTACCAACGCTGCTTGGAAGCCAAGGAGCTAGGGCTGAATTGATCACCAGAAACTGGCAAAGAATTAACCTAAAGCAGAGGCTCTCAAATACGGGCTACTTCAGAACCAGCTGCAGGGCTTGTTAAAACACCTATTGCTAGCCATACCCCCAGGGTTTCTGACTCAGTAGGATTGGGCTGGAGCCTGGGAATTTGTATTTCTCACAAGTTCTCAGGGGATGCTGTAGCATCTGGTCAGGGGACACCACTTGAGAACATACGATAGCAATTAAATTATCTTGTCACCCACTTCCCTTGGAGATCACGCTGGGAAAACAGAAAAATGGAAAAGGAGACCTGAATGCTAATTGGCATGTCGGTCACATCACTGAGGCTCTAGTTTTTCCTCCAATCCTGTTAAGAATTTAAGAGCATGCTAATGCCATTTCGCATTGTGATCTGTGAATACCTGGGATTTATGGTGAATGGAAATTGTTGGGATCCCTCTGCTGTATGGGGCCTTTGAAGGAGGCATTCCAGCTGAATGTCCTTGAAGGTCCCCAGCACAGGTAGAGTGGAAAGGTCCTTCCTCTCTTGCCTTTTTCACTGGAGTGAGGGAAGTAAAGAGATGAGACCTGAGAGTGTAGGAATGCAGGCCTTTGGGGAATGCTATCCCATTTGCACAAATAGCAGAGATTCCTGAAGGGCTTTGAGGCTGTCTCTGTTAGATATCCATGGCGATGCCATACATCCTGCCTCCCTGCTGCTGGAGAGAGTGCCTTTGCTTCCACTTCCCAGGAGCCTTAGCAGGTGCAGCTGCAGCTTATTTCAGAGATTCTCCTGCACACAGCTAGTACTCAGAAGCACTCCATTAATTGGTGCAACCGGCTCCTGACTGTCTTGCTGCCCTGAGGCGGTTCACAGCACCCCTCCTGTCCGCCCAGAAATCATCTGCCAGTAATTCTGGTGTCAACACTCTTAGTTAACAGCTTTTGGTTTGTCTTCCAGGAATTGTTTAGTGACTTCTTGGATTCTTTTTGGCAAGTAGGGTGTGTTTATCAGCAGGATTGCTGAAGAGGCTTGACTGTGACTTTGGAATATGAAAACAGTCTGGCTCCCGATATATCCAGTTCAAATTCATGCTCTTCCTCCCCACACTCCTCAGGAGATTCCCATACCCATTGGTCCCGGATGAGAATTTATGGGAGATGTTGGGGCTCAAGCTGGAATTTCTCAGTCATTGTAACAAAAAAGCCAAATAGAGAAGGATCATGTTTGAAGAGAGCAAATTGTACTTAGGTCCATGAGAAGCCACAAAAAGACCATATATGTCCCAAAAGTTTCAAGGTTGGGCTACAGAGTCAGGAGCCAGTTTGAGCTATTCAGCGTGCACTTGTGGTGCTGAGGATGAGGGTGGGAACACTTGACCTGAGCTTGTGGGATGACTAGAATTGACTTGGATGTGATCAGCTCAACTAGCAGACTCTTCTGTTCTCTCATCCTCTTTATAAGGCATCTCCATGATGGAAGCACAGCTCTTTTCTTTAAAAAAAAATATTTTTATGGATTTCAGAGAGGAAGAGAGCCTGACAGAAACATCAATGATGAGAGAGAATCATCAATTGGCTGTCTCCTGCATGCCCCACACTGGGAATAGAACCCACAACCGGGGCATGTGCCCAGACTAGAATTGAATTGTGACCTCCTGGTTCATAGGTTGGTGCTCAACCACTGAGTCACACCGCCTGGGTAAAGCACAGCTCTTTTTGGAATGATTGGCCATATGGTGGGTGTGATCCTGTGACTCCATCCTAGGAGCTGGCCATATATCTCCCATACATGCAGGAGGGCAATGAATAATGAGGCTTCATTTCCTGCTTGCTACATCTTCCTGCCCCATTTTCTGACAAAGCATGTTTATTTTTAGTAGTCATGGTGTTCCAAACATGGGAGGTATAAATTAAATGAAACATGGTGTCTGCCTTCATGGATGAGGCTGATGAGTCAAATCTAATTGCATAATACAATTCAATGGCAGCTCTTGCAGGGTGTTCTGGGGACATTGTGTGTTGATCCTGTAATATTTATTGAGTGCCTGCTATGTGCCAGACATTGTGCTGGGCCAGGGACTCAGAGATCAAAGAGGCATGATCAGCCTGCAAAGACCTCACTTTCTAATCCAGGGCGTGACTGGAAAACACAGTGGAGCCAAGAGGTAACAGAACTGCTCGGAAGAAGGCACTATGTGGAGAGCCCTTGCTTCAAATCCTTTTTGCTTTAGGCTGAGAAAGCAGACTTCTTTCTAATTTATAGAAAATCGTTTATGGAATATATTTGAGTTAAAGAATTATCTTCAATTAATCTGAAGCCTGAGATAATAAATTCCTCACTCTGCAGAGGGAACCTCAGTGTTGCGGCATTAAATAAAGATCCCTAGGCTTCTGAGGGAGGTGAAAGACAGACACAAACATGCAAAGATCAGCCCTGCTCAGAGCAAGCAGTGTCTCAGGTAGTTCCCACTATTAACTCTCCTGGGGTCTAGTGGATGAATTAGGTGTTTTGGGGTAAAATTAGCCCTGATCTTCCTTTTGGAATAAAAAAAAAGTCAATCATTGTCCTAATCTCTTCAGCTGTTTTAAATAAGTCTCTGTCCCATTGGGAGTCTCTCTCGGTTAAACCAGGAGATTAGAAAAAGGATGAAGGGGCCTTGGGATGTGATTCCCAAACAGGGTTTGAATGTGGGTGAGATCTGACAGCCTCTCACAGCCTGTATGCACTATCAGATGTTCCTGTCTCAATATCATAGGGTAATTACAGGATGAGGGGACAGCACACTCAATGAGGATGGCCATCTTTCACCCCACTTTCATTTGCATAAATTCTCTGCCTGATAAGGAGATTGGCAGGTGTACGTATCTCCTCCCTGTGCATTTCTTCTCTCTGCATGTTGCCATGAGGATTTGTTCACTGCTGCATTGCCCATGACTCCCAGCTTGCTTGCACTGTCCGGAATGGTGTATTGATTGCTGCTACAATAGAGCAGTTCAGGACATGGGCTCTGGGTTTAGCCACATATGGTTTTGAAACCAAGTTTTGCCATTATCTAGCTGTAAGGCCTTAAACAAGTGGACTTGCCTCTCTAAGACTTGTTTGTAAAATGGATATAATAATAATAGTACCTATGTATCAGGATCCCAATAGGACATAGATGTTACACTCAGGTTAGGATCATCCAAACAAGGCTGTTTAAAAACGGAGAAATTATAAATGTGTGGAAGAGGTTTATGAAACCACTCAAGATCATGAGGTAACCCAGGTTAGTAGCACAGAGCTGTGACTACTCCTAAAACATCAGAAAAGAGGGGAGAGGCAAGAGACAGGAACCAAAAAGGGGGAAGAGGTGCTGAGAAAAGGCTTTTGAGAAAAGCCACGAGTTGTTCTATCAGAAATGACATTATAGGGAGAGAATCTAACCTTACTTCCCTCCCTTTCTCCCACATCCTGCTTTCCCAGGGCTGCTGGTTGGCCAAACCCAATGAGAAGCTGGGGGTGTAAGAGCAGGTGATATAATCTGTACAGACCAACCTCCCGGGACAGAGAGAGCAAAATGGGAGAGGTTGGGGATGGCTGTGAGGGTAAATAAAATGTATCCAGCACAAACCAATTCACAGTGGGGCTGAGCTGATTAATTAATGAAATGCCAGAAAGGGCTTAGCACAGTTCCTGGCACCAAGCATGTAATGGAAGTTAGCTTTTCTAGAACAAATGTCAAAAGCGTTGCTAGTGTTTTAGGGCTAAGTGCATAAAGTAGGGCCTAACTGGAATAGCTGAGGGTGGTTGATATATATGGTCCTCATCTAATCCCAGGTAATAATGAGTTTATGCTTCCTGTGGTATAAAAAAAAATTAATTTTGTTTCTCCTCTCCCAAAGACTGTTCAAATCCTTCTTCCAATCCATCTTGCTTTCTGCAACCCTGTCATCTTCTGTTTGCCATTTCTGGAGCATGTTCACATGGTAGTATGAATAAAATGTGATTTAAGTGACTAATCACTAAAGGAATGCTTCTAGAAAGAATACGGGTTCTTTGGATTATTGGAAGGACAGGAAATGGGGACTCAACTTGCCAAGACGCAGTACATATGGGATGTAGAATGTATGATGATGACATGAGCTCTCACCATCAAAGAGGCCCTTTCAGAAATAGGTCAGTCCATAGTCTTGGTATTAAAGGACCTTTCACATGGTCATTCTTTCACCCTTAACTTTCTGTGTGAGCAGAAACAAGTCAATTACCTACATTTCTATAAATTCTCTGTCTTACCTCTAAGGAGTGGGCTATTGATGAATAAAACTACAGGAGATGTGTGAGTCTTTTTGCATAAAGAAGGTAGCCTGTCCTGCTACTGGCTTGTATTTTCTTGGTGGGGTGGCTCTCTGGCTTGAAATGAGAAAGAGCTTGGAAGATCAGGATGGGAGAATGAGGGATCCTTCTGGTAGATAAACCATGATCCTCAAGGTCAAGGAAATGGAGGAAGTTGGCTGCAGGGGAGAACGCAGGTGGTCCACAGAGGTGAAAGACTCCAGTAAAGGCAGGGATACAAGAACAGCCTTGGAACTCATTAGTTAAGGTGGGGTTTGTACCTCAGTTCTACCTGTTACTGTTGGTGTGAACTTGGATGAACCATGTCACCTGTCTGAGCCTCAGTTTCCTCACTTGTTCAGGTGGGATATCAATATTTTTCTTGTGTTATTTGAAGTAAATGAAATCATACATGCAAAAAACCTATGGGTGCTCAATATATGATTCTCTCTCTTGATATCTATACTCTTTTAAAAATATATGTATATATTTTTATTGATTTCAAAGAGGACAGGAGAGAGAGAGAGAGAGAGAGAGAGAGAGAGAGAGAGAGAGAGAGAGAGAGAGAAATGGAAACATCAATGATGAAAGAGAGCTGGAACCAGTTTGGTTCAGTGGATAGAGTGTCAGCCTGCAGACTGAAAGGTCCCAGGTTCGATTCTGGTCAAGGGCATGTGTCTTGGTTGTGGGCACATCCCCAGTAGGGGGTGCGCAGGAGGCAGCTGTTGGATGTTTCTGACTTCCTATCCCTCTCACCTTCCTCTCTGTAAAAAATCAATAAAATATATTTTGAAAAATAATGAAAGAAAATCATTGATCAGCTGCCTCCTGCAGGCCCTCTACTGGGGATTGAGCCACAACCCGGGCATGTGTGCTTGACTAGAATCAAACCCAGGACCCTTCTGTCTGCAATCTGAGCTCTATCCACTGAGCCAAATGGGCTAGAGCTATTATCTTTTAAATATCCATAAATGCACCAATAATAGAGAACCAGGGATAGATCCCAAAGAGTCTCTAATTTACTGAACCAACATCAACAGAAAATAGAAATATTTCCAAACTCTCCTACATGGAGTGACACAACTTCTCTGAAAATATCCTTCAGGCTCCAATATCCTACATGGCTCCTGCTGATCTTCCACCTGGAAGGCTGTCCTTCTCCCACCCCAGCTGCTATCCCTCCCTCTACTTTTGCTGTGACTGTCCTTCCCAGGACTGTGTTCACAGCACCATTAAAGACCTCACACACCAAGATGCTCTGACTTGTCCATGGGCTCCCTGTTAGGCTGTGCTCTCTCCATAGATAGCCTCTGAGGTTGAATACCAGAAACCATTTTCATAGAGCTCTTTGATCCCAGACACTGTGTTATTCTGTTCCCTACATGCTGACCAATGGAATCCTCACATCTGCCCTATGAGGCATAGCTACCCCACTTCATGGATGAAGTCACTCAGGCACCAGAAGTTTCAACATTTTTGCCCTAAGCACTTTGGCTCAATGGATAGATCATTGACCTACAGACTGAAGAGTACCATGTTTGATTCCAGTCAAGGTTGCTCAGGCTGTGGCTCAATCCCCAGCAAGGGGCATGCAGGAGATAGCCGATCAATTATTCTCTTTCATCATTGATGTTTCTCTCTCTCTCTCTCTCTCTCTCTCTCTCTCTCTCTCTCTCTCTCTCTCTCTCTCCCTTCATCTCTGAAATCAATAAAAATATATTTAAATTTGGTTTTCAGCATTTTTACCTAAGGTCTCAAAGGTCCAAGTAGCAGAGCCAGAATTCGAATCCAGTATGACTCAGAAGTCTCCATTCTTTCCCTCTCTACCAGCTGTGTTGGCATTACTAGCACTAAATAGAATACCTACCCCATAGTTTGTCTTTAGGAAGTACTCATTGAATGAACTGACATAAATAACCAAAGCTATACTTAGAAAAATTTAAGTTCATGGACTATGTATTTTTATTTGAAGGATATGCTGATGTAATGAACTTGCATTTCTGAGATATAGGAGAAAGCCAAGCTTAATTAATACTTTAAAATTATACTGCTGTTACACATAAAACAATGTATGTAGCATCCTTTTTGCATGAAGACAATATCCTAACATGGTATGAACACATACAATCATGCCCAAAATACGCACACTATGCACTTCCCTTTCCTAGGTAGAGACAAGCAGGGATAATTTGGGGAGTAAGATTCTAACATATCTCTCTGTGTCCTTGTAAGGAACTTCCAACCATGCACATTTAAAATGCTGCCTTTGGCCGAGACCGGTTTGGCTCAGTGGATAGAGCGTCGGACTGCGGACTGAAGGGTCCCAGGTTCGATTCCGGCAAGGGCATGTACCTTGGCTGCGGGCACATCCCCAGTAGGGGGCGTGCAAGAGGCGGCTGATCGATGTCTCTCTCTCATCGATGTTTCTGACTTTCTATCCCTCTCCCTTCCGCTCTGTAAAAAATCAATAAAATATTAAAAAAAAAATAAAAATAAAATGCTGCCTTTGGTGGAAGCAGCCTATTGGCTGCAGAGAGGAGTGAGATCAATGTTATCATGGCCTTTGGACTTGACTGTAGTTTAGCCCCAAGGTTCCTGGGAGGTCAGAGCAGGGAAGGAATGTTGGCTCCTGAGCCTGCTGAGCCTCTGGGCAAACTCACCATCCTCTATGGGCCTTCCCACTGAGTGCTGTGACAGTCTGTACCAGCCCTTACTTAGCAACCCCCAGTGCTTCTCTTCACAGGAAGGGCGCCTGCTCCCTGGCAGGCAGGAAAGCACGGGCACCTCCCTGCGTGGCCATCCTTCCTCCCTGCCCTCCCCCCCCCGCCCCCCCCCCCCCCACACACACAAAAGACTCTTTCAGAAACTGGTTACCTAGATTTGAACTTTTCAACAAGCCTTTTTCTCTCTTTAAGCTCTGCAGCTAAAATACCAGATCCTGCTGTTGCTAAGATTAAGGATTTTCTCCCCTCTTTTCTTCCTCAGCTCAGTTTGCATGGACTAGAAAAGACCAAGGGATGGATGACTGTTCCCCTGCCAAGTGGAGAGAGGGTGCTTGAGCTTCTGGGGATTCCAGTGGGATTCCACGTTATGCAGGCTGTGTGAATAGTCCTTAGTTACTCCTCATGCTTTCCCAAAAGTCACACGAGTTTGTGCCGGTAACTAAGGCCTACCAAAACCACTCACCTAAGTGCACACAGGAGAACCATGGAGCTGGCATTGAAAGGTAATTTAACATAAATATTTATATACTGTACATACCGCATGCCATGATTCCTTTGGCTTATTTTCATTTTATGCATTTTCTTCCCATTTGCAGTTTTTATTTATGACAAAGGTAAGGCTGTTAGCAAAATAACATTCCAGGGTAGGTGTTCTTCCCCCCCCCCCCTTTTTTTCTTTTAAAATTTTTTTGTGCTTTCTAATATATCTCTGGGAAAGTGTGCCAATACAGCAACAAAATTGGTCACCACTGCCAAATCCCAAGAGATTGATGGAGTATTGTACTGAGCAGAGATCTTTACCTTGCCTTAACCATTGAGGGCTGAGCACCGGGGCTGTGTGAGCTCTGAGTTTATTTGAGCTAGGGCAGCTCCATCAGTCACCATTTAGTGACAGGAATCGCCCATTCCTCTGGCTTTCAATGTGAGATTTCAGGAACCAAGATTGCTAGAATGTTCTCTGGGTGCTCATAGTCTGCAGCTGCAATGACTTGGGTTAATGATCCAGTACTGCCACTTATTAGCTCTGTGACATTTGGAAAATACCTCTAACATTCTGGGCCTCTATTTCTTCTTCTAGGAAATATACAGAGTTATAGAACCTTCTTCACAGAGGTGAGTAGGCATTGAAATGCATAAAATGTGTGCACATGCTCAGCTTGACACATGACAAGTTCTAAATCAATGTTAACTCCAATTACACAGGTGATCGTGACAACCAGGAAGGGGTTAACTCCCTTCCCTAACACACACACCTAATGCATTTGGGACCTAGTTGTCTGACCCATGCTTATTTTACTCCAAAGCTTACAATCTACTCCCAAATGAAGCATACCTTAGTATATCTTGTCACATTTCTACCAAAAATATTTTAAATCTGTAAAAGTAGAATTTTCAGGAGCCTTGACCTGATAAAAACAGGTTAAAAAAATAAAAACAGAAAAGAAAAGAAAGAAAAAAGGCTCAGGCTTTTCTCATGCCAATGCCTGTGTAGAGATTCATGCACTTTTGAGAAATATCACCCCAATGTTTTGATTGGTGGCTAAGTTCCATTTTGGTGGAAATCATTATACCCAGCACTTCTAAACCTCACCACGGCCATCATGGTTTTGACAACTGGCTTACTAAGAGCCACATCTCTCCATCCCAGATGAATGTCTAGCTCTGAAGGCCATTTTTCCAGGAGAAACGGAGACATGGGGCATGTCCTGAGGAGGGCCACTGGGCTGATGAGGACTGAGAGAACATGTTAAGAGGATAATTATATCTAATAAAAGAGTAACATGCAAATTGACTGTACCTCTGCTACGCTACCAGCCAATCAGGAGCAGGGGGCATGGCCAGGGGGCATGGCCAGCAGACAGAGGCATGGCCAGCAGACAGGGGTGTAGCCACAGTGCCAAGTAAGCAAGCACCTCGCTATAAGCTCTGCCCACATGGTACCTAAGGGCCGGCGGGATCCCTCTCTCCTTACACTTACTGTTGACTGAGTTGTGACCTTTCGCGGTGACCTTGGGATGGTTAGGGGAATTTGATGCTATGATATCCCCTCACGAGGCTTGCATGTAGGTTTCTCTGATAGTTAGGCTGTGACTGAGGTGTGGGGTTTATCTGTCGCGTGGGACATGCAAATGAGTGCCAGGAGCACCTTGGGTAATGAGCACTAGGCACAATGTGAGACATTGAGTTGTCAGGGTTGTGTGCTCTGGCCCCAAGTGGCAGAGCACCAGGAATGCTGGGAAATGTAGTTCTGGTGGCAGATGCACTACTCCTTCAAAGTGAGTGTGGAAGAAGTTACTGTTGCAGGTGGGGGATGGAAGGAAAGCAAAGGTTGGGGTCTCAGACAATTCGCTCATGTGATTGCAAAGACAGACAGAAACTCCCAGATTGGAGGGGGTCCCCTGAGGGTTCCAAGATTAAAGAGGGTGCAGATCAGGCTGAGGGACCCATGGTGGCTGCTTCTGTGTGTGGCGAAGTTGCTAAAACCATTAAAAAGGCCCAACTTCTTATTATTGATGAATGCACCATGGCATCCAGTCATGCTATAAATGCCATAGACAGATTACTAAGAGAAATTATGAATTCGAATGTTGCAATTGGTGGAAAAGTTCTCCTTCTCAGAGAGGATTTTTAACAATGTGTCAGTATCATACCACATGCTATGCGATCGGCCATAGTACAAACAAGTTTAAAGTACTGTGATTTTTGGAGATGTTTCAGAAAGTTGTCTCTTAAAACAAATATGAGATCAGAGGATTGTGCCTATAGATAATGGTTAATAAAACTTGGAGATGGCAAACTTGATAGTGGTTTTCATTTAGGAATGGATATTATTGAAATTCTTCATGAAATGATTTGTAATGGATCTATTATTGAAGCCACCTTTGGAAATAGTATATCCTATATAGATAATATTAAAAATATATCTAACTGTGCAATTCTTTGTCCAAAAGGTGAGCATGTTCAAAAATTAAATGAAGAAATTTTGGATATACTTGATGGATATTTCCACACCTATTTGAGTGATGATTCCATTGACTCAACAGATGATGCTGAAAAGGAAAATATTCCCATTGAATTTCTTAATAGTATTACTGCTTCAGGAATGCCATGTCATAAATTAAAATTGAAAATGGGTGTAATCATCATGCTATTGAGAAATCTTAATAGTAAATGGGGTCTTTGTAATGGCACCAGATTTATTAACAAAAGATTACTACCTAACATTATCGAAGCTGAAGTATTAAGAGGATCTGCAGAGGGAGAGGTTGTTCTGATTCCAAGAATTGATTTGTCTCCATCTGACACTGGCCTCTCATTTAAATTAATTTGACAACAGTTTCCCATGATGCCAGCATTTGCAATGACTATTAATAAATCACAAGGACAGACTCTAGACACAGTAGTAATATTCCTACCTGAATCTGTTTTCACACATGGTCAGTTATTATGTTGCTTTCTTTCGAGTTCGAAGAGCATGTGATGTTAAAGTTAAAGTTGTAAATACTTTATCCCAAGGGAAATTAGTCAAGCACTCTGAAAGTGTTTTCACTGTTAATGTGGTATATGGGGAGATATTAGAATAAGTTTAATCACTTTATCAGTCATTATTTGCATCAATGTTGTTTTTATATCATGAGTTTGTTATTGTTGTTATATCGTTTTTGTGATTATTTATTTATTAATGAAATTATTTATTATTTTCATATACATTGTACTCATTACCTTTTATCTGTCACACTTTTATTATAGAGAAAGGGCAAATAGCACTATTAAAATATTTCCTCTAGCCGAAACCGGTTTGGCTCAGTGGTAGAGCGTCGGCCTTTGGACTGAAAGGTCCCGGGTTCGATTCCGGTCAGGGGCATGTACCTTGGCTGCGAGCACATCTCCAGTAGGGGGTGTGCAAAAGGCAGCTGATCGATGTTTCTCTCTCATCAATGTTTCTGACTTTCTATCCCTCTCCCTTCCTCTCTGTAAAAAATCAATAAAATATATTTAAAAAAATATTTCCTCTAATTAATACCCTTTTAATGTGCACGAATTTCATGCACTGGGCCACTAGTTGCTACATAATGGGCTAAGAGGCCTGTGTGGGAAAGAGATTAAATTTTACCTTTGAGGCTTCAGACTGCAGTCTTGAACCACAGGTGGGTGTTACTGGAGATAGATTGGGGTTCAATTGGAGAAAGTTTTAAACCTGGAAAACAATGCAGCAATAAAACAAGCTCTGAGGGTGTGTTTCTCATTCTACTGCTCTGCACAATGGACTGAGAAGAAATGTTTAACCATATTATTCCAAGAGTTTATGCATAGACAAGAAGATAACTAAAGTCCTTTCCAACTCAAAGATACTGTCACTGTGGCATATCTAGTGCCTATCGGCTGTTCCCCACTAATATCCATTCTCCCCTTTTACCTTAATAATATCATTCCTGATTTTTGACTGGATCCATGGCCACCTAACTAGAAACCTCATTTCTCAGCCTCCCTGGCTTCTGAGTGTGACCATGTAGTTGAGTTTTGGACAAGGGATGTGACCAGGAGTGATGTATATCATTTCCAGATAGTTTCCTACATGTTTGTAGACAAGTGTTCCTTCTGCTTATTCTCTTTCCAGAAGGTTGAGTTGCAAATGTGATGATGGGAACCAGAAGATACACCTACGGCCCAGACACCTAGGATATAGGTGTCCCCTGGGCTGATGAACTCCTGCCCAGCGTGACTGCCTCACCAAAGCTCAAGTGACTCAGTAGCTGTTTGGGGGACACTCATTTGAAGGTCTCAGATCAGGTCCTCACCTGGACAACTTGGAAAAGTCAGTCAGCTGCAGTGTCCCACCAAGTCAAGTTTTCACACTCAATGGCTGGCACCTTACCTCTTACTGGTAGATCCACTGTGATATTATGGGAACTGCAAGGACCATAAAGATATAAAGAAAGGACAGTCACAAGAGTGCAGACAGGGTGTCCCCCCCAAAATGTATACACACTTTAATAGCTAATAGTTCAATTTTGAAAATGAAATGTATTTTAATAAACACTGCCTTTACAATTATTCAAATTGTGCCTATACATTTTTTTGGGGGGGTGGGGGGAGACACCCTATATCAAGTGTGAATCAACTTGGGCTCTTCATTTTGGGTCATTTCATCTTTGGCCTATTTCTGATTTCAGTCTTTACCCTCAAGTTTTACCTGTCTTATAGAGTTTCCACTAAATTGCTAAGTTAGCTCTTTCATTCCTTCCAGCTGAATTTGATGATACTTCTGTTTAATAGCCTCTCCCTCCTCTGATCAACACTCCTCTCATCGGTTTCCATGGCTGCATCCCCAGTGCCTGACATCCAGTTGGCATGTCTTGAGTGTGAATTCCAGCTTGACTGTGAACTACCACCACGGCCATGCAATAAATTCTTCAGTAATTCCAGGCAGCAGGTTGCTCATCTGCAAAGAAGATGTTTTATTGGATGAAAATGAAATAAGATCATGCATGTGAAGCCTGATGCCTATAGGCTTTTTATGAGCCATCTATTGCTGCCCCAGGTCACAGCTTAGAGTGAAATGATCATTTACATCCTCACTGTTTTTGTGGCTCAGGAATTCAGGGCAGTTTGGCTGGGCTGTTCTGGCTTGGGGTTTTTCATGAAGTTGCCTTGAGATGTTGGCTGCACCTACATTTGGCCTGTGGCTGGAGAACCCACTTTGCGGGAGGCCCTCTTACACGACTCCCTCATGTGGTGCTGGCTGTTGCAGGGAATTCTCAGCTCCTATCCTGTGGGTCTCTCTGCAGGGCATGAATATCATTTGAGGTTATCTTGAATAACCTCAGGGCATGATGGCTGTTTCCCCCTAGTCAGAGCAATGGGGAGAGAGAGAAACAGAGAGGAAGGTGGTCCTAGGGAAAGGGGGGAGGAGAGGGACAAGGGTTTATCATTTTTATGACTTACTCTCATCTGTTGGTTGAAAGGAGTCACTAAAGCCCATCTGACAACCAAGATGAAAGGACTTAGACTTCACTATTTGAATAGAAGGGTGTCAATAAACTTCCCTATTTTAAATTAGGACAGGCTCCTAGTAAATGTCAACTTCTATTTTAATTTTGGTTACATAATTTTTTTTAACTAAAAATGTTTTTGCTTATACAAGCTGATGATCTCATGCCACCTGCCCCTCCTTGTCCTGCCTTCCTGCACTGGTATGGGGTGGCAGAGGTTCTAGCAGGGTGACCATGCCACTGTGTGCAGGTCCTGGGCACATCCTGACCCAGGAATTGGTTCTCAGGCTCAGCTCCACCCATCTTGCCTCTGTCACTGTCCTCACTAGACATTCCTGGATTTCCTGGGAGACCCAGGTCTTGGGGGAAGTGACATAGGGGGAGCCATCCCTGGGTGCTCTTGACCAGCAGAGCCCTCCCAGGGCTGACCCAGCAGTGTGGAGCCAGAACAGGGCCTGGAGCCTGTGCTTCCTCCCCTCCCCCCTCCCCACCAGCAGCCCAGGGCCCTCACTACCTCCACAGAGCAACAGGGCACAGTGGGTATCCTGGCCTCAGCTAGTGAGGTTGAGGATTGCATCTGGGAGAAATTCGATGAGGCCTGAGCCCTGAAAGCCATGGTGCTGTTAGCAGTGTTGGGTTGGTCCAAGATATACATAAGGGAGCACTCAGTGGGGGCCAGGAAAGCCATCAGAGCAGCCTTTTTCTGGAGGCCTTGACTAGCCTTCGTCCCATAAACAATACTGATCATGGAGAGGAACTGAGCTTGCTGGTCTTTTCAGGGACCTACGTGTTGACAGCCAGCAAGAAAACAGAGGGGAGGGCAACCAGGAGGCTATAGAAGCATGTAGTCACATGGTCTGCACCAACACCATGTCGCCATGCCACTAGTCTGAGAAGCCCACCTCTCAGGTGAATAAGCCCCTTCCCCAGATCCAGACAGCAAAGCTCCATGCCTGATCATGAGTTCCGTGGTGAGGCTGATGCAGCCCCTAGGAGCAGCTGAGGGTCCGAGCTGCGTGCAGATGTGTAGGATCTGCAGAAGCTCCCCCTCAGCCGCCTGGGCCATCACTGAGTCCAACGGTAGATCCACTGTCTCTGGATGGACAGAGATTTGGTCTGGGCATCTGTGGGTGGCCTAGCCGGGCTCTGGGGTTCCTGGGTGCAGGCTGGCTCAGCTGCTTGCCCTGTGCCGGCGGCCCCTTAGCACCAGCACGTTCCCAGCAAAGCAGCTCAGCACAGATGGGAAACTGGACGCCTCTTCCCAGGCAGCGGTGTGGGTGTGCCTTGGGTCCCAACCCCAGCAGGAAAGAGGCCACTCCGGATCAGCGCCAGGCAGCTTAACCAGCAAAGGAACTTCCCTGTGAGGCGCTTTTGGGCCAGCCAGAAGCTGGAGTTTATATAGAGACCTTACCTTAGTCACACGGACTGTTCGGAAGGTCTCAGTCCAGACTACTTTGGTCTCTCAAGGCTGCACCCTTTAAATGGCTCCGGCTATGAACACCGGGCTGAACAGGACATTCCAAGGACAGGGAGGGGCCTAGCGGGACCCCTCCAACCACGTGTCCTGCGCTGCCAAGGTCTGCAGCATCAGCTCTGTTTTGACTCCAGTCCTTCCCCTGCCCTCTGGGCTCTGGCCACAGGCTGCTCCTTGGTCAACCAGGACAGTCCTGCCATGGACACAGGCCTTCGGTGGAGTCTCCATTCCGGCCCTGCAGGCTCCGCCAGGCCAGAGACGCTGGACGAAGGTCTTGGGGACCAGGACCCAAGCAACTTCTGGCCAGAAAGGTCAGCTGCTTCGCTGCAGACGCAGCTCGGAACCTGTGGACATAAAACACCTTGAAACAGTCCCCGCAGAAGGCAGCTTCTCCGTGCTCACTTGCCAGGTAGGATCCATGCACGTGATAGGCTTCTGTTCATGCCAGGCTGGGTGCAAGGGCCCCTCATTCCTGGTCCTCACCATTTGGAACATATATCCTATATAATAAAAGGCTAATATGCAGATTGACTGAAGGTGGAATGGCTATGACAGCATTGACCACCAGGTGGCAAATGCTCAACACAGGAGTTGCCTCCAGGTGGTCAGCTCGCTCCCACAGGGGGAGGGCCGCTCAGCCTAATGCCAGTCTCATGGCTGGTGAGCATAGCAGTGGTGGCAGGAGCCTCTCTCGAAACGGCACAGGCTGGGCTGAGAAACCTCCTCCCTTCAGTGCACAAATGTTATATATCCTATCTAATAAAAGAGTAAAATGCAAATTTGACTGGACCTTCACCACATGCACAAGCCACACCCACCAGCCATGCCCACCAGCCAATCAGGAGCAGATTATGCAAATAAGCCCCAACCAAGATGGCTGCTGCCACTGAGAGCAGGAGGAAGGCTTGGGTTTCCCCGGCAACAGAGGAAGCCAAGCTTTCTGCCTGCTGTTGCTGGCCTAGACCTCCACTCAATGTTACAAAGTTTCAATTATAAAAGATACAGATATAGCGACAGCCACTGAGCTGGAGAGAACAGAGGCTTGGGTTTCCCTGGCAATGGAAGAAGCCAAGCTTTCAGCCTGCCATTGTCAGCCTAGGCCTCTGCTCTAGGTTACAAAATTTCAAACAGAAATGGCTGCCGCCCAGAGCAAGCAGAATGCTTGACTCTGCTCCAGGCTACAAAGTTTCAACTGTAGACACAGATTAATCCCAGATACCAAGGCCTCTGCTTGGGTCACTAGGGGGTGTGGCCGGCCTGCAAACCTCCACAGGCCCCTTACTCAGGCCGCCCCTCACCCCAAGGAACTCCCACCCTGATCTGGGACACTCTTCAGGGCAAACCAGCTGGCCCCCACCCATGCACCAGGCCTCTATCCTATCTAATAAAAGAGTAATTTGAAGATTGACCATCACTCCAACACACAAGATGGCTGCCCCCATGTGCTCAAAGATCCTGCCCATGTGGACACAAGATGGCCACCACAAGATGGCCAGCCGGGGAGGGCCATTGGGAGGTTCCAGGCCCTGCAAGGGAGGGCAGTTGTGGGTGATCAGGCCAGCAGGGGAGGGCAGTTGGGAGGGACCAGGCATGCAAGGCGAGGCAGTTGGGGGCAATGAAGCTTCAGGGAGGGCAGTTAGGGGTGACCAGGCTGGCAGAGGAGGAAAGTTGGGGGTAAACAGGCTGGCAGGGGAGCAGTTAGATATCAGTTAGGCTGGCAGGGTAGTGGTTAGTGGGTGATCAGGCTGGCAGGCAGAAGTGGTTAGGGGCAATGAGAGAGGCAGGCAGGTGAGCAGTTTGGAGCCAGCAGTCCTGGATTGTGAGAAGGATGTCCGATTGCCCGTTTAGGCCCGATCCTACCAGACAGTCAGACATCTCTCAAGGGCTCCCAGATTGGAGAGGGTGCAGGCTGGGCTAAGGGATATCCTCAGCCCTCCGTGCACAAATTTCATGCACTGGGCCTCTAGTATATACATAATATGGATACATGAAATATAAATATGTGTGTAATATGTAAAATGTGAATATAAAATGTATATGAGCCACCTGGAACATATTTTATATGTATACATGCATATACTATAAGTAGATAATATATAAAATATATTTATATGCATTATATTTATTTTATACTTCATATGTAAAATATGGTATATATTTTTATTTATAGAATACATATATACCTGTGGTAAAAAAATATATGCTATTTCTAGGATTTCCCTCATCTTGCTCAGGCATCTTCTTCAGTACTGATGCTGTGGGGTGGTGCAATGTATCTAATGTTTGTGTTGCCCAAAAATCCTATGTTGAAATCCTAACCCTCAATGTGATGGTTATTAAAAGCTAGGGCCTTGGGCAGGTGAGGTTCTGAGGAGGAGCCCTAGTGAATGGGGTTAGTGTCCTTTTACAAAAGGGTTCTAGAGCGAGTGCTCCTTCCCCTCTGCCTTCTGGGGCCACTGTGAAAGGGACCACAAGGGATCACAAAGCAGGAAGCCGGGTCTTAGCAGACACTGTATCTACCGGAGCCTTGACCTAGGTCCTAGGACTTCTGGCTCTCCAAGTATGAGAAATAAATTTCTGTTTTTTTAAAAATATTTTTATTGATTTTAGAGAGGAAGGAAGAGGGAGTGAGAGAGAGAGAAATATCAATGATGAGAGAGAATCATTGAGTGCCCCACACTGGGTATTGAGCCCACAACCCAGGCATGTGCCCTAACCAGGAATTGAACTGTGACCTCCTGGTTCATAGGTGGATCCTCAACCACTGAGCCATGCCAACTGGGCAATTTCTGTTGTTTCTAAGTCACCAAGTTTATGCTATTCTATTATAGCAACTCACAGTAAGACAGGTGGGGAGGGCAATCAAACTGAAATGTGGTGACTGAGATCAATTTCTTTCTTGTTGAAACAGTCTCTTCCAGGTAAACAAGGCTCTGGTTCAAAGCTTAAACTCCCTCAGGCATGATGTTTTCAGATACAGGGAGTCTCTCCTTGCCCTCTCCCTGGAGCATCCACACCCAAACCCATGCACCTTCACCCGACCTGTTTTTCTGCTCACAGCTCTCTTTACCACACCCTCCTGTTAGTTTTAGTTGGCCCCACCTACCTACTTAGACTTCTGAATCAAAGTCATTCTTCATTGTCAAGTAATGATGGAAACTCAAAATACTCCTTTTCTTTGAAAATGTTGTGATATAATAAAAGAGAAACATGCAAATTTAACCGTACCTTTGCTCCTGATTGGCTATGCTACCAGCCAATCAGGAGCAGAGGCGGGGCCAAGTGGTGCAAGCCCAGGCCCTCGGGGGGTGGAGATGAAACAGTGGTGGTGGCGGCGAGTGCTCAGCCCCTGGGTCCTATGAGGGGATGCGGTGGCAGCAGCAGCGGTGGTGGTGGCAGCTGCAGGGGGCACCCAGCCCCTGGCGCTGTGAGCGGAAGTGGCAGCAAGTGCCCAGCCCCCAGGGCTGGGTGGTCGCAGGCAGCCGGGGCAGGCTGGGGATGAGCCATCAGTTGGACATCCCTTAAGGGCTCCCAGTATGTGAGAGGGGGCAGGTTGGGTTGAGGGACCACCCACCCCCAGTGCACAAATTTCGTGCACCGGGCCCCTAGTGTTGTGATAAGTTGTATTTAGATTTCTAGGCTTGTTGCTAAAGGCTTATCTCTCCGATAATGTAACTGATATCTGCCAATAACATTTTTTGTGAGGAAAGTAAATAATGTTACTGGATGAATAAATAAAACAGAAGATTGTATTTTTAATTTATTAATTTTATTTCCTAAATTATCATAGGGGGAAGTTTTGACAGTTTTGGAAGTATACAATTCTTTGAATTTTAATACATCTTCACAATCCAGATAGAGAACAGTTATAAGATTCCTCCTCCAAATCACCCTTTTGAAATAACATCGCCCCTTTTAAATAACATCTCCCATCCCTAACTCTGGCAACCTTTAATCTTTTTTGTTCTTCATCACTATGATTTTATCACTTCAAAAATCCTAGATAATAAAAACCTAATATGCAAATTGACCTAATGGGGGAATGACTGGTCACTATGACACACACTGACCACCAGGGGCAGACACTCAATGCAGGAGTTGCCATGATGCACACAGAGAAATGGCACTGTTGTGGGATGTCTTCCACGACCAGTTGCAAATGACCATGGAAGCGGTTAAATTGGTAATAAGCAAGCAAGGATTTATTGAACTGGCCAGGACAGTTGGAGACCTAACACTCAAGACTGCACCGCCCCAGGTGCAGGCAGTCCTTTTAAAGGGTTCTGAACTGTAAGCTTTCATTGTTTTAAATTCTGAGAACAGCTCTCAGAATTGTATCTGAGATAGGGAAGTTATAGCCTGCTCCTTGTCTCTAACCTTGCTAGACGTGGGAACATAGTCCTATCTTGCAAAAGCAGATATCTGAAGACTACCCCCCCCCTTTTTTTTTTTAAAGCAGAACAGCAGGATTACGTTTCAGCAGTTTTACCAGAGATGATTGCTACCATAATTCATTCCCCATTGGTTTTATGTGCCTGAGTCAAATCATGGACTCATCCTTATTAGTTACATGATTGTACTGCCCCCTACCTTCAAATAGTTTGACCATATTAATTTTTCTAAATTGTTTGCTTGGCATACTTAGTTTTCTATTTACATATCCTACTTCTTTAAGGGTATTCTCTGTTCCATTTCTGCTCTCTCGTCCCTTAGCACATGTAGCCTTACGTGGTCCTGGACTTTCTCACTGGCTAGTAAAAATGTTCTCACAATTACCAATCCCCTTAGACCCACGGTCCTTGTTAGTGCTGTTCCAACTGAAGTCCACTTCCCTCCTGTAGGGGTCAAGTCTCCTCTGGGCCTGTGTGGAGCCCAGGCTAGGGATCTCACAGGTGAGGCCCCTGGTTGCCAGGATCCAAGCTGTTTGGTGTAGGAGTGGTGTAGCCAGGTCTGGACGCCATCTACTTTAATAGCTATGGGCATGCTCAGGATAACAGTTGAGCATTCCTTTCAGGTTGGGGTGAGTCCTTGGGCAGTGAACTTCTTTACCCGTGCCGTGTCCCGGGCTGGAAGGGATCTACAGGGTCTGTGGTGGGCACTGGCAGTGCGTTTCAAACCAGCGTATGGGTGGCTCTCTTGGTATACTGCAGAACCTGTGAGGATTTGAGCAAGGAATGATTATGAATTCCAGCTTTTAGTTTCTTCCTGACCCTGGGATGGATGGGGAGAGGTCTGCTATACATGATCTCAAAAAGGGGGGAACCCCTCCCAGTAGGGGATACACCTGACTCATAAGAGGGCAAAGGCAGGAGGTTGGTCCAGTTTTCACCGGTTTCTAGGACAAATTTAGTTAAGCTCCTTTTTTAGAACCTTGCTGTTGCCTGTCCTGAATTTTGTGGCTGGTGTATGCACAAAAGAGTTTCCAATTGTGCCTAAGGCTTGAGCTAAACTTTGAGATACTTTGGCTACAAAGGCGGGGCTGTTACCTGATCCTATGACTACTGGCAGCCCTAATCTAGGTATAATCTCCTGGAGTAATTTCTTGACTATTCTAGAGGTAGTTTCTGTCCTAGTGGGGTATGCTTTAACTCAACCCAAGAAGATGTCTATAAGAACTAGCAGGTACTTATTCCCTGACACTGGTGGCTTAATCTCTGTGAAATCTACCTCCCAATGCTCTCCTGAGGAATATCCTTGGGGCCTGAATTCCCATGAGGACCCTCTTACCTTGCTTAGCATTTTACCTGTGCACAGACAGTACTTCTGGTGACTAGGCTTTTAATTATCTTATCTAAGCTTGGTATCTAGTACCTGCCTTGCAGAAGTTCAGAAGTCTTGGTGACCTCTAGGTGGATAGCCTGGTGTCTCTGCTGGTGTCACTTGGAGACCAACGTCCAACCTAGAGCCTCTGGGACCAACAGTCTGGTCTACCAACCATCTGGTCCTTTGATGGCTTGCTTCTGTTCTGCCAATTCCTCCACTTGTTTGGGGTCTGTGGTAGGTCTGGGGTCCAGCAGGTTTACTAAAATTTGTAAAGGCTCCACTGGTTTTGGGGTGGCTTCCTTGGCAGTTTGATCTGCTGATCTATTTTCTTTGGTTTTAATTGTCTTCCCTTTCTGATGTCCTTTACAGTGCCTTTCCGGCTAAAGTTGGTGGGATGGCATTGTGTCGCCTTGTTCAGAGACTGTGCCCAAATGGTGTGGTCTAGGGTGACTACCGCTGCTCCTGCATATCAGATCCCATCCTGACCATAACTGCTCCCGTCCGTGAACAGTACCTTTTCTGGTGATGATAACAGGATATCTGTCAGGTCTGTTACCTCTATGCAGTCATGAATGGGTTCCTCCAGATCATCATCTGGGAGCAGGCTGGCAGGGCTGATGGCCAGTGTCTTATGGAACCAGATGAGGGGCTAGTCAAGGAGAAGAGCTTGGCACTGGGTGACCCTGATGTTTGATGTCCATTTTTTTTCTCTGTCTAAACATCTTTTATTTATTTTTATTTTTTAAATCTTTATTGTTCAGTTTATTAATTACATTGTTTCCCCCTTTTCCCCCCCTATAGATCCCCCCCCACCCGGTACCCATCCCACCCTCTGACCTTACTGCCCCCGCCCCCACTGTCCTCTTCCATAGGTGCATGATTTTTGTCCAGCCTCTTGCAGCACCTCCCACACCCCTTTTCTCCCCAAGAATTGTCAGTCCATTCTCTCTCTATGTCTGGGATTCTGTTATATTCACCAGTTTATCCTGTTCATCAGATTTTTAATTCACTTGGTTTTTATATTCATTTGTTGATAGATGTGTATTTGTCGTTCATAATTTATATTTTTACCTTTTTCTTCTTCCTCTTCTTAAAGAATACCTTTCAGCATTTCATATAATATTGGTTTGGCGGTGATGAACTCCTTTAGCCTTTTCTTATCTACGAAGGACTTTATCTGACCTTCAATTCTGAATGATAGCTTTGCTGGGTAGAGTAATCTTGGTTGTAGATTCTTGCTATTCATCACTTTGAATATTTCTTGCTACCCCTGTCTGGCCTGCATAGTTTCTATTGAGAAATCCACTGACAATTGTGTGGGTGCTCCCTTATAGATAATTAACTGTTTTTCTCTTGCTGCTTTTAATATTCTCTCTTTGTCTTTTGCTCTTGGCAGAAGGGGGAAGTTAGGGGTAATCAGGCAGAGAGGCAGGTGAGCAATTAGGAGCCAGTGGTCCCAGATTGTGAGAGGGATGTTCGACTGCTGGGGCAGTTGTCAGAAAACAGGCCAGCGGGAGGGTGGGGGTGGGGCGGGGCAGTGAGGGGCGACCAGGCTGGCAGCAGAGGACAGTGGGACAACTGGTAGTCGGGCATGCACCTGTTGACAGAATTAATCATATGCCCATACCTAAATGCACAGGGGGTGTAACATATGCTCTTTATTCCAGTTGACTTGTATCCAGCTATAAGTTCTTTTTTTTAAGGGACCAGAGGGTGCATTTTAGGAAATGGAGAGCTGTCTCCCATGCTGCTCACAGGCAATGTGAAACTGAGTTCTTGTTCATTTTCCTTGTTTTAAGTTTTGAATCTTAACAACCTAGAGGCCAGAAGAATTATTGTGACTTTTAAATTAATTTGCTCTAATCTCTGGGTTTAGCTATGTTAAATGGAATTTGAAGGAAAATGGTCCCTTACAGCATTGTTTTCTACTTTTGTAAGTGGAAATGTATTTCAGCTAAAGTATGGAATAAATAGGATTGGGTGAGCTAGCCTGGGAAACTTACAGCCACTGACAATAAGGGGAAATGGCTTTGAATTCTTAAAAGGATCTGACGAAGAAATGCACTTCTGGAATTAAACACATTTGGAAGTTAGAAACATACTTAGGTTTACACATATGAAATCACAGTTGGAACACTGCCTTATACCCTCCAGCAGCTTCCCTATGCAGCCAGGACTAGGGGAGTCCAGACTCCATGTCTTCCTTTCCCATATATTGGTCAGGCAAAAGCTGTTGGTTTCTCATTTTCATTTCAGACATTTAGCTTATCATGTGGAAAGTTCTTTATTGGCAAGTGGTAGGTAGAGTACAGATAGAAGACCAGGTAAGGAAATCTGAAGATGTTTTCTTTATAGGCTAGGTTAGCATTTGAGAGACCATCAATTTAATTTTACTAAATGTAATGGTGACTTTTTTTTTTTACCATAGAAGAAAACATTTCCAGAAAGAGAATTTTACTTTTTGAAAATGACACAATGTAGTTATGTATCATCTATACTAAAAAAAGGGTAATATGCAAGTTGGTCAGGATACCTTCACAGTAAAGACTGAACAGCAGGCTGCATGCGGCGACAAGGCCAGTAGGGGAGTTAGTGAGGGACAACCAAACAACTGAACAGCAAGTTGCATGGGGCAACCAGGCTGGCAAAGGGGAGCAATTGGGGCAATCAGGCCGGGGGGGGGGGGCGGGGCAGTGAGGGGCGACCAGGCCAGCAGTGGGAGGCAGTGGGACAACTGGCAGTCAGGCATCCCCTGAGGGGTCCCAAATTGGAGAGGGTGCAAGCTGGGCTGAGGAGATTCTCTCCCTCCCGCCCCCGTGCATAAATTTCATGAACCAGGCCTCTAGTAACATTATGATAGCTACTTATGGGATGATTTGATTTCAAAATTCTGGAAAAATTTGTAAAAGGAGTTTTTATAATGCTTTTAACTGTCCTTTTATTTAAATTTATTTATTATTGGTGACAGTATTTCAGATACCCTTCATTCCCTCCCCCTCCTTTGTCCCCTTCACCCAGATCCCTGCTCCACCCCAGACCTTTACTGCACTATTGTCTGTGTCTATGGGCTATGCATATATGTTCTTTTGGTTGATCTCTTACCTGTCCCTTTTATTTTCCTGATGCCCTAAGTACATGCTTAGCCTGAGAACTGGAAAATCTAATACTGATTGTAGGATTTAACTCAAATTCAGTCTCAGTCAGACCAGAACATTCTCTTTCATTAAATTGACAAATATTTAATATATACATATTATTAAAGCATGTGAATAATGCACTAGGCACTGGGAAGCAGATGTTGGGCAAGAGTCACAAGCCACTTTCTCCATGAAGCTTGCTTTCTATGGGGGAAGGCAGAGGATAAATAAGTAATCACAAGGAGAATAATCTTTGGAGGACTCCAGTGTGCTGTGGGGACTGAGTGCATGCATGCATGCTCTGGTCTATGAACCATGGAAAGCTTCCCAAAGGGAGAATGAATTGAATTAAAACACTCCAAAGGCAGGGAGAAGATTACATTATGTCTTATTCAAAGATAGCATCCCTGAGAAATGGGGTGTGAGTAGAAGAGCAGAGGTTTAACATAGTATCTATGACCTTTGGGCAAACATATAGCATAGAATTTTGCACACGGGTGGCAAAAAACATGTATCGACAAATGGTGAATTTCTGGCAATATTGTCAATGACAAGAAAAAGTTTTCTTCCCATTCTAAGGGAGTAATGACCTAACATATTATCTTTTCCCAGATAAGACTAATACTTCTTAAGATTGCTTAGGAACAGCGAAGCTAGTCAGAGATTCAGGGATTTATTTTAAGTTGTACAGAAAATCAATGGTGAATTGATTGGAATGCAGCAACTATATGAGATCTTAAAATCAGAGTGTCAGGACCAATATGAGCTCTAAAAGCAGTCATGGCCACATCTTCTATTTTAAACAAGGAAATCAAGTCCCTGAGTATGTGTGCATGTGTATGAAATGAGTTGATACAATTTGGAATATACAGCTCCAGAAAGGTCTTCTACTAACCAAACGGGGCTTCAAATTTTAGCCAGTGGGAAATAAATCTGAAGATGAACTGAGTGGTAGTGATACTGGATTAAACAGGAAGATGAATAAAGGAAATGGATTCCTTCCTCTCTTGGAAGGCCGCCAAAGAAACAGATCACTGGAGTAAATTGCTTTGTAACAATATAAAAACAGTTGAGATTTCATCTATTCATTCATATAGTCATTAATTGATTCATTCCTTCAAAGATATTTCTTGATTAACTAATACATGTTTAGCATTGGAGATACAGTGGATACTGTACTGGATAAGACATGAAACATTCAATCCAGTGGGAGATGATAGAGGATTAAAACAAAGTGTTAAATTCCAAGATGGAAGGCTCTGTGAGAATGAGAGTCAAAGGTACTTAACCACTCTCTGTGAAGTGTAAGGGGTTTCCAGTGAAGGCTTTCTGGAGGAAGTCACATTTAATCAGATGTCTGAAAGATGAATAGGGCACCATCAGGTGAAAGCAGGCAGAATACAAGGAGAACTCAAGGGATAAGGCCATATCCCTTAATAAAAGGGATAATAAAATAAAAGAGTAATATGCAAATTGACTGTACCTCTGATCAAGCCATGCCCACAGTCATGCCCATCAGCCAATCAGGAGCAAATTATGCAAATAAACTCCAACCAAGATGGCTGTGGCCACTGAGAGCAGGAGGGAGGCTTGGGTTTCCCTAGCAATGGAGGAAGCCAAGCTTTCCACCTGGCCTTGCCGGCTAGGCCTCCACTCAATGCTACAAAGTTTCAATTATAGAAGATATATCCCAACAGAAATGGTGGCAGCCACGGAGCTGAAGAGAGCAGAGGCTACGGTTGCCTGGACGATGGAGGAAGCCAAGCTTCTGCAGCCCTAGCACCTAGGGCTCCACTTCCTGCCAGTGAGCTATAAATGGAAGTCATGTGTGTCACTCTTAGGTCACTTACCTGCCAGTGTAAAGTTTGAATTATAGAATTTAAATAAACCCAAACAGAAATGGCTGTTGCCACAGAGCCAGCAGAAGGCTTGGCTCTGCTCCAGGCTACAAAGTTTCAATTGTAAAACATAAATTAATCCCAGATCTCAGGGCCAGTCTGCAAACCACCATAGGCCCCTTTCCCAGGCTGCCTCATGCCCCAAGGGAACCCCCACCCTGATCTGGGACACCTTTCAGGGCAAATCAGCTAGCCCCCACCCATGCACCAGGCTTCTATCCTATGTAATAAAAAAGTAATACACAGATTGATCATCACTCCAACACACAAGGGGGCTGCCCCCATGGGGTCAAAGATCCTGCCCCCATGTGGACACAAGATGGCCACCACTAGATGGCCAGCAGGGGAGGGCCATTGGGATGGACCAGGCCTGCAAGGGAGGGCAGTTCGGGGTGACCAGGATGGCAGAGAAGGGAAGTTGGGGGCAAACAGGGTGGCAGGGTAGCAGTTTGACATCAATTAGGCTGGCAGGATAGTGGTTAGGGGGTGATCAGTCTGGCAAGCAAAAGTGGTTAGGGGCAATCAGGGAGGCAGTTTGAAATCAGTAGTCCTGAATTGTGAGAAGGATGTCCCACTGCCCGTTTAGGCCCGATCATACTAGGATCGGGCCTAAACGGGCAGTGGGACATCGCTCGAGGGGTCCCATATTGGAGAAGGTGCAGGCTGGGCTGAGGGACACCCCCCCTACCCCCGCGTGCACGAATTTTGTGCACCAGGCCTCTAGTAGTTTATATAAAAAACACAGCAGTCAAAGCAAAATAAATTGGAGGCCAGTGAGCCAATAGATAGTCAGATAGTGCTGGGTTTAGGCTCTTCAGACAAATCCAACATGATTCCTGTTTCTTTGCAACAGGCCACCTCCACAACCCCTACCTGGATTTTAAAGAAAAGCTATTCAACAGCTATTATGATTGTTAGTGTTAGTTTAAAATATTTGTCACTCTGCTTTCTAGGGTCAGCAGTAAAATTCCTGGTTCACTTGTGGTAGATGGGCCATCTGATACTTCCTGCCAGTGAGCTATAAATGGAAGTCATGTGTGTCACTCTTAGGTCACTTACCTGCCAGTGTAAAGTCCTAAGGTAGCCTACCAGTATTCCATACAGTGCCTGCACCTTCATCCTGGGGCTCAGAATGAGGCCAGTATGGAATAAGGCCTCAACTAGCACATGATTGACATGTAACATGAGTGAGAAATAATTGTTTTGTTGTTGTAAGATAAGTTTTGTCCTTCATTGAGATGTGGGAGGTTGTTTGTTGAAATAGCAAAACCTACCCCATTGTGACAAGTTCAAAATAGGAAACACAATTTTTGTATTAAGTCTAATAATTATTTCAAATGTGTCCACTCTTTTAAGTGGTATGGATTGAAAGGCTAGAGAGATGTGCTCTGCCTGCCAAGAGCTTAGAGGTCATAGGGGTGGTGGTGGGCGGGGAGGCAGATTCATAATCAGATCAATTGGACGCCATGAGGTTGATGAACTGGAGAAGCCCAATGCCTTGTGGGACCACATTGAAGGACCATGTATTTCAGCCCAGAGGAGTATAGAATTTGAAGGAAGTTGAAAATTATTCTGGAAATACGTCTAAGAGAAAATGAAGTTGAAAAGATGGAAAAAGATGCTGTAAGCTATTAGAAGAACAGGAGGAACAGAGGGGAAGTTAAGTGTATAGACTGCATATTTATGTCCCTCTCAAATTTATATAGTGAAACCTAATCTACAATGTGATGCTATTTAAAGATAAGGTGGAGGCCTCATGTATGGGGTTAGTGGCCTTGTAAGAGGAACATCAGAGAGATCCTTACCCCTTCTGCCATGTGAGGTTACAGTGATAAGATAGCCATGTATGAGACAAGAATCTGCTGGCATCATGGTCTTAGACTTCTCAGCCTACAGACCTGTGAGGAATAAATTTCTCTTGTTTCTAAGCCAGCAGTTCATGGACTTCTGTCATAACAGCCTAATATGGACTAATATAATTGGTTATCCCAGATGGATTTCTTATAAAAGTCAAAATTCGGGGGACAGGGGGAAGGAGAAAAGATGGAAAGAAATAAAGCAGAGACAACCAACAACCAATCAAGTAGACATGCTCAAAGGAACAATCTATCACTTCTTGGGAATTCTGCCTAGTGAGGGTCAAGTGGAGCTACAGGCTTCTGCTTGAGCTTCATGTTCAGACCATGACCACCTAATGGCCTCTCTTGGTCTCCGGAGAGGAAGCAGGGGACAGTGCCACACCTACCTGAGATTCCTGTGCACACTTCTAGAGACCAGAAACCTCTTCAAGCCAAGGTGTTTGACTGAATGTGCTTCCAATGGCTTTTGAGCAAGAACAAAAACCTGATAGAACAAGAGTTTCAACTTACACCATGGCTGTTACAGTTGGAGAGTCTGTTGTGGTTATTTGGGCATGTGGGAGAGTATGTGTTCAGAAGTCACTTCCTGTTCCCTGAAACCTGCTCCTCTTTACCTCATTACCAACTGGTAGTCATGCATCTAAATTCTAATTTTTCTTAATTATATATATGACAGTTTTTAAAAATGATTTCTCCTTCCATTCTAATTAGATGTTAGTGACTTTGCTTTCTCTATTAATTACCACAGATCTTCCTTCCGAAAGACTATATATATATATATATATATATATATATATATATATATATAAAATTCTGTGAGCATTTATATGAACACATGCATATATGTGTGAACATATGTGTGTGTGTGTATATATATATATATACTCATATACATAAAATTGAAATTTTAATAACCTGCCTCTTGGGAGAATGCATCATTGATAAAAATACCCTTGCCTTGGGTTGGTGGTTTTCTGAGATTTTAATTTCAATAGCTCCTTCCATATTAGGCTGCTTTCATCTCAGAGGAAATAAATTATATCCAGGTTTGGCTCTGCTCAATGGGGCATGACTACACCAGAATGAGTCTCTTCCTGAACAGAATAAGAAAATTGAAAATAAAAAAATAAAAGCCTGACACACTAAACCCCAAATTATCTAAATCCATTTTCAATGAAAAGCTTGGTGGCTTTTGATAAAGATGATGACTTTTAAAAGAAAAATCCATTGAAAAATTCTATTTCACATGCTGTACGGTTAGGAGAATAAATTGCACTCAGGGAGGGCGGGGAGGGGTAGCTCCTTTTGGCGTGTAATAAAGCAGGTGGCCTCATTTGAATTTTCCCATTAGGTCTCCTGGAGCACTCTCAGAAATATGTTGGCCTTGCACACTGTAACTCAGCCTTGGCTCTCTGACTCCAGGACTCACACAGTGTTTCATGCGACAGAGTTAGGATCTGGATTACTTGAAATGTCCAGTGGCAAGTTATTTGTTACAGTTTTAGTTTGCCATAAAATATTAAATAGATTTCTTATTTCCCTGAATATTAATAATTTGACTTGCTAGTGGGAAAGTGTCTTCCCTCCGGACCAGTCTTTTCTTTTCCCCCTTATTTGTTTTCCCACCACACGAATCACTGGGGATGCTTCCATCACCCATGTGGGAGGGGCTTTCTAGAAAAGCATCTGATACTGATAGACTTATTGTTGAAATCAGCAATATTCAGCCCAAAAGTATGCATTCACAAGAGAGGATCAATGAACCAAGCCAGAGAGAGTTAGTACATCCTTTTGGTCATTCAACAAACGAGTATTGAAGGAACCTGGAATGATACAACAGACATGGCCCTGCCCTCATGTGGTATTCAATCAGAAGAGAGATATTTTGAAGACACGATTAAAAAATCATTAATTAATTACAATTTTGAATAGTACTATGAGAGTAAGTATAAGTGAAGGGACTAAAAAACAAAAGTTTCCTACACAGGCTAATAATTTGCTATGTTTTCAAACAAATTAAAAAAAAATACTTGTTCACCTGTTATTTAACAGAGGCAGAAAGAAACTGATTTAAAAAGAATTCTCTCCACCCGGCCTGCATGGCTCAATGGTAGAGCGTCAACCTAAGAACCAGGAGGTCAGGGTTCATTCAAGGTCAGGGTGCATGCCCACGTTTTAGGCTTGAGATTCCCAGTGTTGGGTGTACAGGAGACAGCTGGTCAATGATTCTCTCTCACCATTGATGTTTCTATTTCTTTCTTCCTCTCTTTTCTCTCTGAAATCAATAAAAATATTAAAAAATAAAAATAATTCACTCCATTTCTCTAATGAAAGAGCAAACAAGCTCTTTGAAGGGTATGCATAAGCATGATACTATATATCGGCAAGCATGGATTTATGGATGTGCTTTTTTGGGGAGAAAGGGTCTAGCATCCTGGCTAGAGTGACAAATCCACTGGGTCAGAGGAGTAGAGACCTTCCAGCTATCTGCCTTTCATCTTTGTTTAGCGTGGTGACTCAGCCTGGGTTCTGGGGGAACAATTGTTTTCCCATGCCATAGCTAGGAAGTGTGTAGAATACTCCCAACCATCCCATATAACCATTTGTTGCTGTACTCATTGGATCTGTATGGCCATAGGCCTCCATATGACATTTCAATAACTGAGTAAGATTTTGGGGAGTGACTGGAGATCATCCTCAAGTGAGGGCAGGAGAGAAGAGGCAAGAATTAAAGAAATGCGTTGTGTTACTGGCAATGCCACCCCATCTATAACTCTCAACTAACTAGCTGCAGTAAAGGACATTTATGGGAGAATTTTGGGAACCTTAAACTCATGCAAAGTCAACATACTTCCTGTTTTGCTCTGGCCACCCATGTTCTCCAGCTGGACCACGAGTCTGCACCTTTCATGTCTTCTGATGCCCCAACCTAATCTCAGCTCATATTCCAACAGCCTGATGCTCTGGCAGCAAGCTGACTGCAAGGACCTGTGACTGAAGGCCACACTGGGCAGGTGGCTGTGGTGCTCAGATGTGGGTATTGTGGGTTGTTTTGATTCCTTTAAATTGTATTCCATGTATACGTATTTCCTAATAACTCACCTGATCAGGATGCTCCTTGAAGGTAGGGTTTGTGTTTCACCCATAAGTTTTCCCTGACCCACACAGTACATGTCCCATAAATGGTTGCTGTTTAAATAAATACACTTCTAGCTGGATCTTGCTGGCCTCCACCAGACACTGGGAGCTGGTGGGAAGTCTTTTTATCCAAAAAACACACACACCAATAGCAGTAGAGCCTATAACTTGGCTGGGCTGAGAAAGGTGGGTGGCACAAACCGAGGACACAGCCACAGAGGCCTGCATGTAACAAGCTTATGAGAAGCTTATTTTGCATTTATCAAAATGAAATCCCCAAATAGTTCCACCCATTAATTCATTTCCACTGACTGAAGCAGAATCAATATTCTGAACATTGCTGGCAACATGCTTTCTACATTCTTTGCTCTCTCTTTCATTTTCTTTTGCAATTTCCCAAGCCAGGCAGCATCTTGGGAAGCATGTTAAAAAATCCAAAATATAGATATTCATATAAATCATTCGCTCCCATTTCACCCCATGGATTATCAGGATTTGGAGTCCCAGCTGACTGTCGATAACAGGCATTGCTTTAAAAACTGTATCACAAGTAGGCTGGGCCCAGCAAGAAATATTTGCTTCAATTTACAGTCAAGGGTGTGGTCTACTTTTCTGAAATCCAAACCAATTTACATGTTGTCAGTGTTTTCAGTTTACTGTGGAAACCCAAGCTAGCTGCTTCCACAGTTCTGTATTTCAGTGATGGCCTAGAGCGAAGGTCAGCAGGCTATAGCCACAGGCCACATCGGCCTGCCATGTGGTTTTGTAAGTCAGGTGGTATTGCAGCACAGTCACACCCATTGGCTTATGTATCTTCTGTGACTGTTTGCATACTGCAACAGCAGGGTTGAGTAGATGTGCTAGGAAAATGGATGGACCACAGAGCTAAATATATTTACTATCTGGACCTTCAATTTTTAATTAATAAATGAATTGATTTTTTTTTTTTTTTTAGAGAAAGAGAGAAAGAGAAAGAAACATTGATGAGAGAGAAACATCATCGGTTGGCTGCCCTACAATCTGAGTATGAGCATGTGCTCTGACCTAGAATCAAACTAGCAACCTCTTGGTTAGTGGGTTGACCTTGTACTGCGCAGAGACACACTGGCCAGGCCTATCTGGCCCGATAAAGAAAACTACGTAGCTCACTATCCCAGTGCCTTGTATAATTAGTACCTGGTTGGGGAACTCACCTAATCTAACAAGGCAGAGACAACAAAGCTAGAGAGGTATGTGGGGATGAGCTAGGTCTGTGGTCAGCAAACTGCTGCTTGCAAGCCACACGCGGCTCTTTGGCCCCTTGAGTATGGCTCTTTCACAAAATACCACGGCCTGGGTGAGTCTATTTTGAAGAAGTGGGTTAGAAAAAGTTTAAGTTTAAAAAATTTGGCTCTCAAAAGAAATTTCAATCGTTGTACTATTGATATTTGGCACTGTCGACTAATGAGTTTGCCGACCACTGAGCCAGGTCAGTGGCAGAGGGAGCAGCCCTGAGGCCGGAAAGCCCTCCCTTGGGGAAAGTCAGAGGCATCCAAAGGAGGCTGTAGTGCAGAGCTGAGAAAGTCAGAAAGAGGTATTCCTGCTCAGGCTGGAAAAGCCCGCCAAAGCTGTATCACAGAGCCTTGCAAACCATGATAACGTTTGTAGGTGTTTTGGTTATGGTAGACTTTCATATCCAGAGAAAGCATTCAAAATTAAAAAAGAAATCCAAGAAGTCAGCAAGGGTGGTATCATTGCAACTCACATCATGTTATCTCCAGGAACTTGAAGCACTGTCACCGTTCCCCACTCCAGTGTGACCGCTCACTGACACTGGGCTCAGCCCAGTCCACCTGGCACATGTCCCCTTGTTGTTCCTGACTTGCAGCTGCTCTCTGGCCCATTATGGGTGCATACAGTGCAGGACTCTGAGGCCTGGCAAGCACAGGTCTGGCCGCAGGCCTCTGACTTCCCAGCCCTCCCATGCCAGAGCTTCCGGAGCCTCGGAGATGGTGCCAAGCCTGGCAGGAGTGGGCATGAGTGAGGAGACCACAGGCCCACAAAGGCCATGCCTGCCGTGCCAGGTCTCAGGCTCTGATGCCAGGACCCATGGAGCACAAAAGAATGTTTTCTTCCTGTCTCCACTTTTTGGGAATCCAGCCTGAATAGAGACTCCAGGCCAGGCAATAGTTGATGTCAAAGTTTTTAAATGTGGGCTTTTGGAGCTAGTGAGAAAGATATTTGAATTTCCATTTTCAAACTTACAAGCTGTGTGACATTAGGCAAGTGGGTGACTCTCTCTGAGCCTGGGTGTCTATACCTATAAAATGGGGATACCGATATTAACTTGGTTTAATTGTGGTAATAAAATGTGATGAGGTATGCAAACTTAGTGCAGAGCCTGTCTCCAAACCAGTAGTTAATTAGGAAAGATTTCACTGGGCTATTGCTAGATGATTTGCATACCTCTCCTCCTTCTCCCTTTTCTCTCCCTCCTCCTCCTTTTCCAAAAGGACATATCACAAAGGACATTGGCTGGACTGGGCTGCAGGAAGTGGCATCACAAGCTTGTACTGTGGCCTGGGTGACATCAGAGACATCACAGCACCTGTGCTTCCAGCATGCCTCCCCAAGCCTTCAAAAACTGCCTCAGTCTGGCACAAAGAGCAAGAAAAGGTTCTGATCCCTTGAGGTTGTAGAAGAAAGCAACTGCAAAGAAGCAAGCTATTAATATTAATGTGCCAGGAAAGGGAGAAAGGACACAGACACCCAGAAAGAATGACTCCATATGGCTTTGATGTGTTTGTTCCGCAGGATGGGAGCAGCGTAGAGAATACAGAATAGTGAGGAGGGGGAACAGAGCCAGTGGAGATGGCCTGGCGGCATCTGAGAAATTACATGAGCTGTGGGGAGTAGGTTCTGTCTAGACAAAAAGTCAGCCAATCACACTGCCATCTGCAACCCTCAGAGAACAAGCCAGCAGGGGAGCGGGAACCCCCCGCTGCACTAATTGTTGCAGGTAGGGGGTATTGGATACTCTCTCTGAAGGGCTATTGTGCTGAAACTCAGGGCACCTGGCATTCCTGAGACCCCTTCCAAAAAGAGTCTTATTTGTGCAGACTTCTTCAGGTAACATTTTTTTAAAAATTTTTTAGCCTCAACATTACAGTCTTATTGTACCTTTGAATATCTCACATGGGTATATTGTCTGACACTTAGCTTAGTCTTTGCAGTCTGACCCAGATTTTAATCCTATCTGTATCTCTATCTGTCTGGTGTCATGGTGGGCAAATTACTCCACCTCCAGGATCCTCTCTTTCTTCTTCTCCAAGTAATTTAAGTAGTAACAAGTAAGGAAGTAGTTTGTGCACAGCACCCAACAACAGTGACTGGTATTATGAATCCTAGAGGTTAGATTATATCTTATTAAATACTAGAGGCCCAGTGCATGAAATTCCTGCATGGGGGGCAGGGGATGTCCCTTAGCCCAGCCTGCACCCTCTCCAATCTGGGAGCCATCGAGGGATGTCTGACTGCCTGTTTAGGCCCGATCCTACTGGACTGTTGGCTCCAAACTGCTCACCTGCCTGCCTCTCTTATTGCCCCTAACCGCTTCTGCCTGCCAGCCTGATCACCTCCTAACCACTACCCTGCCAGCCTAATTGATGTTTAACTGCTCCCTTGCCAGACTATTTGCCCCCAACTTCCCTCCTCTGCTGGCCTGGTCACCCCTAACTGCCCTCCCTTGCAGGCTTGGTCCCTCCCAACTGCCCTACCCTGCTGGCCTGATCGCCCACAACTGCCCTCCCTTGCAGGGCCTGGAACCTTCCAACTGTCCTCCCCTGCTGGCCATCTTGTGGTGGCCATGTTGTGTCCACATGGGGGCAGGATACTTGACCACATGGTGGCAGCCCTCCTGTGTGTTAGAGTGATGGTCGATCTGCAAATTACTCTTTTATTAGATAGGATAGAGGCCTGGTGCATGGGTGAGGGCTGGCTGGTTTGTCCTGAAGGGTGTCCTGGATCAGGGTGGGGGTTCCCTTGGGGTGAGGGATGGCCTGGGAAAGGGGCCTGTGGAGGTTTGTAGGCCAGCCACAGCCCCCAGCAACCCAAGCGGAGGCCCTGGTATCTGGGATTAATCTATGTCTACAGTTGAAACTTTGTAGCCTGGAGCGGAGCCAAGCCTTCTGCTCGCTCTGGTTAGCAGCCATTTCTATTTGAAACTTTGTAGCCTTGAGTGGAGGCCTAGGCCAGCAATGGCAGGCTGAAAACTTGGCTTCCTCCATTGCCAGGGAAACCCAAGGCTCTGTTCTCTCCAACTCAGTGGCTGTGCCATTTCTGTATCTCTTATAATTGAAACTTGAGTGGAGGCCTAGGCAGACAACGGCAGGTGGAAAGCTTGGCTTCCCCTGTTGCTGGGGAAACCCAAGCTTTCCTCCTGCTCTCAGTGGCAGCAGCCATCTTGGTTGGGGTTTATTTGCATAATCTGCTCCTGATTTGCTGATGGGTGTGGCTGTGGGCGTGGCTTGTGGGTGTGGCAATGGTATGGTCAAATTTGCATATTACTCTTTTATTAGATAGGATATTTATCACTCTCTTCATGATGAGGAATTGTGGGTGAATAGTAAAAGCCCATCAAATAGTATCTACAGTCTGTTGTACAATATAAACTTTAGTTAACTGTCCAGTAAAATATGTCTATTTGCCACATACACAATGGCTTTCATCTTGTTCAAGCATTTCTTTGGATTGTGTTTGTAGAGTTTCACATTAAGTAATCCTTTAGGTATAAAACTCAACATACATGGGCTCTACCTGGATATTACTGTCAACACTCTGTTACCCAGAGACAGCAAAATCTTATTAGGTAAATCCCCTCAAGAATGCCGCATTAGAGAAAATACATTTTTAAGTAAGTCAGAATGGAGAAGGCCCTTCTAAACAAGACATACTAGTAAAACCCAAAAGGTATGAGAGAAAAGAAAGACAAATTTGGCCAATGAAAATGGAGCATTTCTTGTTAGGAAAGAAAGCATAAAGAATGATAAATGAAGGACAGACTTTCTCAATAGTTAAAGAGCTATTAAAAATCAATGAAAGGAAGGGAACCAAGATGGTGGCATAGGTAAACACCTATCTTGCTGCCATACACAGCAATTTCAAAACTACAACTTAACGAAAGAACAAACACTGTCTAGAATCACTGGAAAGCTGTCTGAGTGAAAATTCCACAAATAAAAGTGAAGATAGGACACTGTGACTCACAGGAGTGGCAGACAGCATTGAAGATATGCACAAAGTGAGGTTTGGAGCAGTGCACGCGCCAGCGGATAGGGCGGGCAGCTGAAAACCCGGCCAGTATTCTCGAATGGGAGACACAAAGACGTCCCACTGCACTGACTCCCCAGCTCCGGGTGAAGTCCAGGGAACCCACCATCATACAGGGTACAAACTGGACAGTGGGAGGGCATGCTGAAGCTCGGGTGCTGTAGGGGTCTGCGGGCTTGTGGAGAGGGTGAGCTTGTGTGGAGTGCGTGTGAACTTGGGAACAGCGCAGCTGCGTGACCGCGCAGAGAGCACTCGTGACTTGCTCTCTCATTCGGGAAACCAACAGACTGCATTGTTTTGCGACCCAGGGTGAGAAGTTCGGTGTGCAGACTCACTTGGGGAGAGTTTGAATTCTCCGGCAGCTGGTTGAGCTCAGCAGTAGCTCTCTCTCAGAGGTGCTGGTGGCCGTTGTCACCCGGCACAGAGACCTTGGGGCCACATAGGCTGCCTGCTTGGCCCAGAGACTTCACCTATCCAACCTGAGAACAGCTGAATGTCACAGACAATTGGCCTGGAGGTCAACCCCTCCAAGTGCTAAGAATGATTTATCTAGGCTTAACTTCAACAAGACTGTGCAACCCATATCCAGCTCAGGTAACTGGGGAGGCTGAGCCACTGTCCCTTAGAGTACATCTATCACATAAAGCTAATCGACCAACTCAGGAAAGCAGCCACCATGCAGAGACGTGGAAAGAAATCAGAGGTAAAAGAAATGGAGGGGAAAAAAAAGACTGGACATAGAATTCAAAACCATGGTTATAAGGCTTTTCAAGAGGCTCCTAGAAAGGGCCGAGACCTACAAAGAAATAAACAAGACCTATGAGGAAATGAACAAGACCTACAAAGAAATGAATGAGACCTACAAGGAAATGAACAAGACATACACGGAAATGAACAAGACATACAAGGATATGAATGAGACCCTCAAGGATATGAAAAAGGACCAACCAGAAATTAAGCATACACTGACTGAAGTAAAAAATATGATACAAAGACCTAAAAGTACTCTAGAGGACCGCAAAACCAAGTTAAAGATTTGAAATACAAAGAGGTCAAATCCACTCAGCTGGAAAAGCAATAAGCCAAAAGAATTAAAAAAAAAATGAAGATAGTGTAAGGGGCCTCTGGGACAACCTCAAGCATACCAACATCTGAATTATAGGGGTGCCAGTAAAAGAGAGAGAGCAAGACAATGAAATCCTATTTGAAGAAATAGTGACCGAAAACTTCCCCCACCTGGTGAAAGAAATTGACTTAGGAGTCCAAGAAGCACACCGAACCCCAATATATAGGAACCCTAAGAGGACCACACCAACACACATCATAATTAAAATGCCAAGAGCAAAAGACAAAGAGAGAATATTAAAAGCAGCAAGAGAAAAACAGTTAGTTACCTATAAGGGAGCACCCGTATGATTGTCAGCGGATTTCTCAATGGAAATGATGCAGGCCAGATGGGAGTGGCAAGAAATATTCAAAGTGATGAACAGCAAGAATCTGCAACCAAGATTACTCTATCCAGCAAAGCTATCATTCAGAATTGAAGGTCAGATAGAGTGATTCACAGATAAGAAAAAGCTAAAGGAGTTCATCACCACCAAACCAATATTATATGAAATGCTGGAAGATGTTCTTTAAGAAGAGGAAGAAGAAAAAGATAAAAATATAAATTATGAACACACATTATAAATATGTGTATTATAAATACACATCTGACAACAAATGAATCTGAAAAGCAAGTGGATTAATAAGCTGATGAACAGGATAAACTGGTGAATATAACTGAATCATGGACATAGAGAGGGAATGGACTGACAATTCTTGGGGAGAAAAGGGGTGTGGGAAGTGCAGCAAGAGACTGGACAAAAATCATGCAACTATGGCAGAGGACAGTGGGGAGGGGAAGGTGAGGGCGGAGGGTAGGATGTGTACCGGGTGGAGGGAAGCTATAGGGGGGAAAAATGGGGAGAACAATGTAATTAATAAACTGAACAATGAAGATTAAAAACAAAACAATGGACAGCCACTGCTGCCCCTCAGAGGGGCTTTTAAAAAATAAAATAAAATAAAATAAAATGGCAAAAAAAATCAATAAAAGACTTGTTAATAGAAACATGCAACAGAAAAAACATGAATAGGTATGTTGATGAAAAAGAAATCAAATGGGCTTATTAGCATATGAAAAATGCCTGGTATTACTTATAATGAAAGAAATAAACATTAGCACACCAAATGAGAAATTTGTCCAGGTTGGATTGAGAGATATCAATTTGATGATCATCCTATTGGGCAGAAGTGTAGAAATGTAATCCCATCAAGGATTGGTGCAAATTTTTAGAAGGAAAATTGGCAATAACTATCAAAGCTTTCATAAAAAAATGCTTGTTTGAGGACTAATATTTTATTTATTTATTTATTTATTTTTATTTATTTATTTTTAATCTTTATTGTTCAGTATATTAATTACATTGTTCCCTTTTTTTTCCTCCTATAGTTCCCCTCCACCTGGTACCCATCCCACCCTCCGCCCTCACCCCCCTCCACTGTCCTCTCCCATAGTTGCATGATTTTTGTCCAGTCTCTTGCTGCACTTCCCACACCCCCTTTCTCCCCAAGACTTGTCAGTCCATTCCCTCTCTATGTCCGTGATTCTGTTATATTCACCAATTTATCCTGTTCATCAGCTTTTTAATTACACTTTTATCTTTTTCTTCTTCCTCTTCTTAAAGAATATCTTTCAGCATTTCATATAGTATTGGTTTGGTAGTGATGAACTCCTTTAGTTTTTCTTAACTGCAAAGCACTTTATCTGTCCTTCAATTCTGAATGATAGCTTTGCTGGATAGAGTAATCTTGGATGCAGATTCTTGCTGTTCATCACTTTGAATATTTCTAGCCACTCCCGTCTGGCCTGCATTGTTTCTGTTGAGAAATCCACTGACAATCATATGGGTGCTCCCTTATAGGTAACCAACTGTTTCTCTCTTGCTGCTTTTAATATTCTCTCTTTGTCTTTTGCTCTTGGCATTTTAATTATGATGTGCCTTGGTGTGGTCCTCTTAGGGTTCCTATATATTGGGGTTCGGTGCGCTTCTTGGACTCCTAAGTCAATTTCTTTCACCAGGTGTGGAACGTTTTCGGTCACTATTTCTTCAAATAGGTTTTCATTGTCTTGCTCTCTCTCTTTTTCTGGTACCCCTATAATTCGGATGTTGGTGTGCTTGAGGTTGTCCCATAGGTCCCTTACACTATCTTCAATTTTTTGCATTCTTTTGGTTTCTTGCTTTTTCAGCTGAGTGGATTTTAGCTCTTTGTATTTCAAATCGTTAACTTGGTTCTTGGGGTGCTCCAGAGCACTTTTAGGTCTTTGTATAATATTTTTTATTTCAGTCAGTGTATGCTTAATTTCTGGTTGGTCCTTTTTCATATCCTTGAGAGTCTCCTTTATATCCTTGAGAGTCTCCTTCATTTCCATGTTGGTCTTGATCATTTCCTTGAAGGTCTCATTCATTTCCTTGTAGGACTCATTCATTTCCTTGTCGGTCTTGCTTATGTCTTTATAGGCCTCGACCTTTTGTTGGATCCTCTTGAAAAACCCTATAACCGTGGTTTTGAATTCCATGTCCAGTCGTTTTTTCCCCTCCATTTCTTTCACATCTGATTTCTTTCCATGTCTCTGCATGGTGGCTGCTTCCCTGAGTTGGTCAATTAGCTTTGTGTGATAGACTTCCTACTAGGGACAGTGGCTCAACCTCCCCAGTTACCTGAGGTGGATATGGGTTGCACAGTCTTGCTGAAGTTAAGCTCAGGTTAATCGTTGATAGCACTTGGAGGGGTTGACCTCCAGGCCAATTGTCTGTGAAGCTCAGCTGTGCTCAGGTTGGATGGGCAGAGTCTCTCCGCGGCGCGCACTCCAAACCTCTCTCCACGCAAATCTTTCCACACTGTCCGCCACTGCTCCTCCGAGTCACAGTGTCTTATCTTCACTTTTATTTGTGGAATTTTCACTCGGCGAGCTTTGTGGTGATTCTGGAAGGTGTTTGTTCTTTCGTTAAGTTGTAGTATTAAAATTGTTGAGTATGACGGCAAGATAGGTGTTTTACCTATGCCGCCATCTTGGTTCTCTCAGGACTAATATTTTAAATACATTTTAAATATTTTATCTTGCATATGAATATGTGAGCAAAGAGAGATGTACATAGGTTATTTTTGCAACATGTAATGCCATACTCTAGGAAGAAATTCAATTAGGGAGAGAATGTTAAATAAACAACTGTACATCTATCAAATGGAATAGTACACAGCTATGACAAAGAATGACAATACTGATGCGTGATATATATTCTTAGACCTTGAAATTAAATCATGTCCACTATAGTCATGCTTACCATTTTTATTGTCAGTGTAATGTATATGGAACAGAATATGCAGTTCAATGAATTATTATAAAGTAAACATCCTATAATTACTAGCCTGGCTAATAAATAAAACATTGTCCATATTCTTTTTTGTTTACTCACAAGATGATGGATGCTTGCAGTCATTCAGATCCTCTGTTTTCTCACCTTTTCCTTGGGGACAATTGAAAATAAAAACTCTCTCCTATCTCACAATGTGCTTGTGAGGATTACATGAGTTAATGTTACTCTGATTCTTGCGACAGAGAGCTCTCTGAGAACATGAGGGAGATGGTGACTACTCATTCTCTTTACTAGAGCCACAGCCTTGGCTTCCAGTCAGCCCCACCCCATGAGGTCACTGGGTCTTAGTGTCTGCAGGCAATTGCTGCAAGCACCTCTGAGAGAAAGGTGCCCTTCGGTTTCGCCTCCTGCCAAACAGTCCAGTCTCTCCAGAGTGAATCTGGACTCCCAGATTTTTGCCCGGCATGGGTTCCATGCAGTTGGAACTGGGTTTCAGCACCATCTGGAGCTCCTGTCTCCCTCATGCTAGATCAAGCCAGAAGCACACACAACAGTCATTTCTATCTGCTTGCACTCGCGCGCACACCTCTGGAGGTCTGCTTTTGGCTGTTCCCCTGATATTCTGCCTCACAATCCAGGTTTCCCCCAGTAAGGGCCTGGGTCTCCCGGGTCTTGCCCAGAGCCGGTGTTCAGTGCAGTCGGAACTGGGTTCAGTGAAGTCTGGAGCTTTTGTCTCCTTCCTACTAGAGCACGCCAGCCAGGCACTCAGACGCCTGGTCTTTTCCGGCCCCACCTCTGAGCGAGTGTCTCACTACCTGAGGCTTTGCAGCTGCTCTGATTCTCTGTGTACGTTTCTGTTTCCTTCTAGTTTTAGAATTTCCTGTCAGCCAACTTTCCTGTGGTTCTGGATGATGTCTGTTTTGTCTTTTAGTTGTATTCTTAAAATTGTTGTGCAAGGCAGCAGCCTAGGTGTTTACCTATGCCACCATCTTGATTTCTCCCGTGTTTCTATTTTCTTGAGATATATTCTGAGAAGTGGGATTACTGGGTTCAATGGGAGTTCCACTTTTAGTTTTTTGAGGAAACTCCATACTGTTCTCCACAGTGGCTGTATCAGTCTGCATTCCCACCAGCAGTGCATGGGGGTTTCTTTTTCTCCACATCCTGGCCAGTACTTGTCATTAGTTGATTTGTTGATGATAGCCATACTGACAGGTGTGAGATGGTACCTCCTTGCCATTTTGATTTGCATCTCTTGGATGATTAGTGACTTTGAGCATGTTTTCATATGTCTCTTGGCCTTCTGTATGTCCTCTTTTTTACAGGGTCTATTTAGATCTTTTGCCCATTTTTTGATTGGATTATTTATATTCCTTTTGTTATGTTATAAGAGTTCCCTATAAATGTTGGAGATTAAACCCTTATCATGACATTGGCAACTATGTTCTCCCATGCAGTGGACTGTCTTATTGTTTTGTTGATGGTTTCTTTTGCTCTGCAAAAGCTTTTTATTTTGATGTAGTCCCATTTGTTTATTTTCTCCTTAGTTTCCATTGTTCTAGGAGCTGTATTAGTAAAAATATTGCATGACATATGTCTGATATTTTGCTGCCTATGGATTTTTCTAAGATTTTTATGGTTTCCCATTTTAAGCTTAAGTCCTTTATCCACTTTGAGTTTATTTTTGTGTATGGTGTAAGTTGGTGGTCTAGTCTCATTTTTTTTTTGCATGTGTATGTCCAACTTTCCCAGCAGCATTTATTGAAGAGACTATCTTGACTCCATTGTATGCTTTTTCCTCCTTTGTCAAATATTAATTGAGCATAATGGTTTGGGTCAATTTCTGAATTCTCTGTTCTGTTCCATTGGTCTATGGGTCTGTTCTTGTGCCAGTACCAGGCAGTTTTGAGAACAGTGGCTTTGTAATATAGCTTAATATTTGGTATTGTGATCCCTCCAACTTTGCTCTTCTTTCTCAGGATTGCTGCAGCTATTCGGGGTATTTTTTTTTTAAATTCCAGATGAATTTTTGGAGAATTTGTTCTAGATCTGTGAAGTATGCCTTTGGCATTCTAATGGGGAGTGCATTGAATCTATAGATTGATTTGGGTAGTATGGACATTTTACTGATGTTGATTCTACCAATCCATGAGCATGGTATAGTCTTCCATTTGTTTATATCTTTTTCTATCTTTTTCTTCAACGTCTGAGATTTTCTGAGTACAGATCTTTTTACCCCCCTTAGTTAAGTTTATTCCTAGGTAGCTTATTATTTTTGGTGCAATGGAAAATGGGATTGTGTTTTTAGTATCTATTTCTGTGAGTTCATTGTTTATGTATAAAAAAGTCATAGATTTCTGGGTATTAATTGTACCAGGTTTTTTTTTTCTGATGACAGATTAGCTATGCAACCTCAGACAAGTCACTCAAACTCACTGAGCCTGAGTTATGTCTGTTTTTGAGAATACACCCAAAAACCTCACAGAGTGCTGTGAGGATCACTGTGAGATAATCCATATAAAGAGCCCAGCAAGGTATCTCACTTGGCCAGTGATCAGAAATGTTTGCCAAGTTAACCTCTTGAATGGCCCAACTGGAGCATCTTGGTGGGTTAGATTGCAGCATGTGGGCCTGTATATAACTTAGGCTGAAGGCAGGTTGCCTACTATGGACTTGGAGAGTAGAGCAGTGATTTTATGGCTGGTGTAGCACTCAGCTTTCTTAAGTAGATCATTCTTATATTAAGTGACAGAGTCCATTGTGTACTCTGTAGTAACACACGGGGCTTAAGGTAGGAACACAGGTGAGGTGAGGCTTATGTAGGAGAAATGAGAGAGCAGGAAAACCATGTTTAGGCTTTGTTTTATGGAGGGAGGAAGGGAGAGGGGAGGGGGGAGGGCATGATTTTAGATCCAAAAATACTGGGCTAAAATATTGTTTAAGGGAAATATTAGAAGCTAAGGCAGAACACAGGATTTGGGGTTTCACTAGAAGCCATTTAGAAACAATCTCATGGGTCCTGAAGAACTATTAAAGGTTCTTAAATAGGGTCATGATAGGTCTCAAGCATAGGAGGTAACACTGAATTAATAAAATAAAATAAAATAAAAATAAAATAAGAGTTATTATTTATAATTCAAGCATTTTTATGTTTACTTGAGAGCAATTCTTTGGCACGGAGCCTCAAGTTTTCAACATATGCCTGCTAAATTTTTATTTTAAATATAAAATTACTATAGCCAAGATGTCCTCTGGGCTCCTCAGATTTTTAATACCAAAATGAGTTTTCATTTTATTTAAACCCAAGGCAAAGAAGCTCTAAGCCTTTGTCTTGCACAAACCCGATTCAAGGGGTGAGATGAGATTAGACAGCATGGCAACCTTCCATCTCCCTTGTTCCTTCTGCCTTCTGCCTGGTGAAGCCCACTACCGATTCCTCTGGTTTCTCTGCTGATACTACATGTTACAAGCACCCCCCACACACACACACACGCACTTCAGTTTTCACAGAGTCCTATAGCAAGTATGGTGCAAAGTTCTAGGAAGAATGAATGAAGCTCTCTAAATCACCATGAAGCCATCATGGAATTGCATAAATGCAGAGAGCCACCACTCATCACAGGTTTCTCCCTTTACAAGATCTCCACAAACGCCCCTCCACAGCCTTGTCATAGGAACTGATGAGTAAGAGAAAAGGATGGATAAAATACAGTCCAATCTACCTCAAATCACTGACCTTTCATTTATTTATTTATGCTGTCCAAATTACCTTCAGATGGTTTCTTTGTCCTTTAAGCTTTTTCTCCTACCATAAGAAAATGAATTCTGTTGGTTGCCCCATATCATTTATAGAGGACTGTGGATACTAATTAAAAACAAAACCAAAAGCCACAAGTGTAATTATTACATAATGAGGTAAGGATAACATTATCTGATGCTATTACATATATCAAGAGTGAATTTTAATTAGAATCCCAGGTGGTCACTGAGAAATCAGGTATAATGAAATTTTACACTTACTGCCTATTTGCAAAATAATTATGCATCACAATTAGTGCTCGGGTATAAACCAGATTCTTTGGGGAATACTCCTTAACAGGAAGACCGATCTTCAGTATTAGCCTGTGAAAAACAAATAAATAAAGACACATGCCTTAGCAAGACCAGTTTCCTGGGTCTGATACTCTAGGTGTGTAAGATTTAGAACAATCTGAAATGTAAACATGTAGTACTAAAGGATTAGATTCATTCTTTCTACTTTCTGTACAGTATTAATATGAGATATACCTGTGATGGCAACAAAATAAATATTTCAAAGCCTCTACTGTTCTCACACACAATTTGTAATACTATTTTATGACTCTGTGTGAATGTGTGTGTGTGAGTGTGTATAAAAGTGCATTCCAGAGCAGTGTATCAAAATAACAGTAATATACTTACCATATTGTGAAATGGTGTTTAGCAACTAGTGAAGCTTTCAAATCAGTAATCCCTAAAAGACCCTCTTTAGATCTTAAGCCATGCATTGTCTCCATCTTGTAAACAGGGGGTTGGGAAAGGGCAACATAAAAGAAAGAAAGAAAAAAGCTCATGATCACAGACAACAGTATATTGATTACCAGAGAGAAAGGGGGGTGGGGTGAGGTAGAAGAGGGTATGGGGGAGCATGGTAATGGAAGGAGACTTGACTTGGGGTGGTAAACACATAATACAATATACAGGTGATATAGAATTATATACTTGAAGCCTACATAATTTTATTAACAATTGTCACCTAAATAAAGTCAATAAGAAAGAAAAAAAAGTCAATGGGATCAGTAGCAAGTAGGCATGCTTATTTTCAACATCATTGCTTGATGGAGGCTGGCCGGAATGCTGTGATGCCCTGGACCAGAGGAAGGTACAGCTTTGGTTCTAGTGGATGATTAATGTCTTTCATGGTCATGGAGGCACGGTGGCAGCTGGTGCAGTCATTTTCCTGTCTTGTACCTAATGAAAAACTCAGTAGATTAGAATCCAGATTTCTGTATTTTAATATCAGCCACATGTTTCTCCAATGGTTAACTTGCTGTGTGACTTTGGGCAAGCCCTTTGACTTTTCTAAACTAGAGCTTTCCTATCTTTCAAAAGAGAACAATAATACCAACACAGTCTTCCTAGTGTAGTGTGAGACTATGGCAAGAAAATCAGTTTAAAATTATTGTGTAAAACCTCAGGTAAAAAATAGACACCATTAATATGTGTTCTGGCTTCTTTTCTTCATTCAATATAATACTTAGACAACCCAACCCCAGGGACCCAAGAGAAGGGACAGACAGTACTACACAAGCTTGTTTATAACTCTTATTTCAAAGCAAATCAACAAGGAGAGAGACCAAGATGGAGGCATAGGTAAACACCTAAACTGCTGCCTCGCACAACAATTTCAAAACTACAATTAAAAGACAAAGCGGATATCCAGAACCACAGGAAGGCTGTCTGAGTGGAAAATTTACAATTAAAAGAAAAAGAGAAAAGCACAGTGAGACTCACAGGAGCTGTGGAAGACAGAGGTATGCAGGTGTGTGCATGGAGAGGGCTGGCAACGGAGTATGCAGCTGGCTTTCTCAATCAGGAGGGAGACAAAAGCTACCAACTGCTCTGAACTCCAGTTCCAGGTGAGACTCTGGGGACCCAGACTGATATGGGGAGAAACTGGACTGTCCAGCAGTGGGAAAAACTCAAGGACAGCTTTCTTTCAGAGGTGCTTGCAGCAATTACTGTGGGACACTGAGAACCAGGGGCATCTTCGGGCAAGGCTGATGGGAAGCCATTGTGGTTTGCCCTGCCTTGTGATCCCACCCCATGATACCATAGCTGTTTGCTCCACCATGAGACTACGCCCCATCCCAGCTGAGTACAGAGTCTTTTGCATATGAAAGACTTTGAATTTTAAACTTACCTACAGCTGAATCAGTGAGACCCAGACATCCAAAAGAAGGCCTAAGGCTCTGCGGCAGTTTGCATTGCTTTATTTGGGCACCTCCAAAACACAAACAAAGAATAGGAATCTGCAGATCTCTCTGAGGCTCCTGCTGGGTGGCCTCAGGCAGAGGCTAAATTAGCATCTCCTTGGAGATCCAAGAGTCAGTGTACCCAGGGGTCAGAGTAGGACCATCCAGATTACAACTCCTCAGATCCATAAAGGACACACTCAGGAGGCAGATTCAGTGAGCACCAAAGACCCACTGAAGCAAGTCTTGTCTCATAAATGTGTCTCCAGCACAAAGTTCTCCCAGCATAGACATAGCTGAGCCTTACAGCCAATTGGCCTGGAGGTCAATTCTCCCCAGTGATACCAACAACAATCAAGGTTTAGCTACAACAAGACTGTGCACACAGCCCACAAAGGGGTGCACCAAGAGTGTCCACTCAGGTAACTGGGGAGGCTGAGCCACTGGGCCCTATAGGACACCTAGCACACAAAGCAACTCTATCAACTCAGGGAAGAGGCCAAAATGTGGAGACAAAGAAACAGATCACAAATGAAAGAGATGGAGAAAAGCAAACAACTAGATAATAGAGTTCAAAACCACGGTTATAAGGTTTTTCAAGAATTTTCTAGAAAAGGCTGATAAATTTAGTGAGACCCTTGGGGATATGAAAAAGGTCCAACTAGAAATTAAGCATACACTGACTGAAATAAAAAATAATATACAGAGATATAACAGCAGACTAGAGGATCTCAAGAATCAAGTCAAAGACTTGAAATATGAAGAAGCAAAACACACTCAACCAGAAAAGCAAAAAGAAAAAGAATGCAAAAATATGAAGATAGTGTGAGGAGCCACTGGGACAACTTTAAGCATACCAACATTAGAATTATGGGGGTGCAGAAGAAGAGAGAGAGCAAGATAATGAAAATATATTTGAAGAAATAATGACTGAAAACTTCCCCCACCTGGTGAAAGAAATAGATTTACAAGTCCAGGAAGAACACAGAACCCCCCAAAAAAGGAATCCAAAGTGGACCACTCCAAGACACATCATAATTAAAATACCAAGAGCAAAAGACAAAGAGAGAATATTAAAAGCAGCAAGAGAAAAACAGTTAGTTACCTACATGGAAGCACCTATATGACTGTCACCTGATTTCTCAAAAGAAATTATGCAGGCCAGAACGGAGTGGCAAGAAATATTCAAAGTGATGAATAGCATGAACCTACAACTAACATTACCCAGAAAAGCTATCATTCAGAATTGAAGGTCATCTAAAAAGCTTCACAGATAAGAAAAAGCTAAAGGAGTTCATCAACACCAAACCAGTATTCTATGAAATGCTGAAAGGTACTCTTTAAGAAGGGGAAATAAAAGAAAAAGGTAAAAATAAAAATTATGAACAACAAATACATATCTATCAACAAGTGAATCTAAAAATCTAGTGAATAAAAAATCTGATGAACAGAATTAACTTGTGAATATAATAGAATCAGGGGCATAGAAAGGGAGTGGGCTGACAATTCTCAGGGGGAAAGGAGTATAGGGATTGTGGGAAGAGACTAGAAACAAAGCATACATCTATGGATGAGGACAGTGAGGTGCGGGTAAGGCAGAGGTTGGGTTGGGAACCAGATGGATGGGAGCTATGAGTGGAAAAAGAGGAACAATTGTAATAATCTGAACAATAAATATTTAATAAATAAATAAATAAAAGCAAATCAACAAATAAACCTACAAACAGGTAAAAGGAGAAAATTTTGTTTAGAAAAATATTTATTCTCTGCTCTTTTGTAGGTGTTTGGGGTGCTTCAATGAACAAAAACTTACTGCACTTGTGCAGTTTACATTCTAGTGTGGAGAGATAGATAATACACAGCAACATAAAATGTAAATACATGAATAAATAAAAAATAAGTAACTGAACAGATAGATACAATTATAGTCATGTGCTGTTTAACAACATGTTGGTCAATGATCGAAGGCGTATATGATGATAGTTCCATAAGATTCTAGTGGAGCTGAAAATTTCCTGTCACGTGGTGACATTTTACCTGTCTTAATGTCTAATGCAATGCATTATGCACATGTTTGTGTTGATGCTGCTGTCAACAAGCTGGTCACTGAGCTGCCAGTTGGATACAATTATGTACAGTACGCAATACTTGATAATGATAATAAACTATGTTACTGGCTTATGTATTTTTTAGACTACTAGAGGCCTGGTGCACAAAATTTGTGCACTTTGGGCTGGGTGCATCCCTCAAGCCATCTGCGCCCTCTTGCAATCTGGGAGCACTTGGGGGATGTCCAACTGATGGTTTATGCCCCACTCTCCTAAGCTGGCAGTCAGACATCCTTAATGCTGACACTGTGCTCGCCAGCTGTGAGCCCAGCTTCTGGCAAAGTGGCTCTCCCCGTGTGGGAGCATACTGACCACCAGGGGGCAGCTCCTGTGTTAAGAGTTTGCTCCCTGGTGGTCAGTTTGCGTCATAGTGATTGGTTGTTCTGCTGTTTGGTCAATTTGCATATTAGCCTTTTATTATATAGTATACTTTTATCATTATTTTAGGGTGTATTCTTTCTACTTATAAAAAACAAATTCTTGCTATAAAACAATATGCCAGTTTACACTGGCAACAGCCTCATTGCGTCTTGTATTTAACCATGTCTCTTGAGTGCATCATTTTCTCTTGTGCTTTACTTAATCTCAATTTGTTTTGTATAGTAACATACAGGCTTGTAGCATAGGAGTCATAGGGTATGCCGTATAGCTTAGGAGTGTAGGAGGGTATATCTTTTGGTTTGAGTAAGTGCACTTTGTGATGTTTTCACAATGACGAAATCATGTAATTACACATTACTGAGAATGTATCCCTGTCCCTAGTGTTGCATAACTGGAAAGCAATAAAGCCAGAGGTGACATTTGAAGTGTCAGCTGTCAATAAGTTCTGTGAGAAACAAATAGGATTGGGGAGAGAGAGCAAGTGCAGATGGGGAGGTAGGTAATTCAGGTAAGGTGGTGGAAGAGTCTGGGGCCCACGTATGGTCACAGGACTGAGTGAATTAACGGAGTGGGACATGTGACTCTCTGCAGAAAATCTGATTCACCAATGCCAACACTGAGTTCTGTGGATTCCAGCACCAGGAACGCAGCCAGTATGACTCTTCCTTTTCTGGTAGCATTTCCATTGGAGTTCATTTCTGAGTGGTAGTCCAGCAGAAGAGCCATGTTTTTCAGGGTCCTGGGAAAGCTGCGGGCTGCTGCTTAATGACATGTCTGACACCTCTTGTTTCCACTGCCACTGGTTTTCTGTCTTTGCCATTATATGTGCCTCTTTAGACCACATGGTGTTACTCTTGCTCTGTGAGTAAATAAATATTTTACACAGCCTGATTTATTGCAGCAGTAGAAACAAACAGAAACATAGCTTTAAAGGTGCAGTCTGTCAAGCAATTGACTGCGACCCTGCCTAAAGCCGGCAGCTTCTCCAGCAGGGTGTGGAAACCATCATGTCATATTCCGACCTTCTGTGGCTTCCTGAACTTCCTGGGCAGTGCTTCTCCCTCAGGCTCCTCGATTATTTCCAGCCACTCGTCGCCTCCCCACAGTGTGCTGGCAGTGCTCTGCACAGTTTCACACAGTTGTGAAATGTTCTCAGTCCTCACAGCGCTGGAATATGTAAGATCACAAAAGATTGAGACAATGAAATGAAGTGAAGCGTATTCAGTGTTTAGCACAGTGCCTCGTAGTGGTAGATCCCCTAAAATGGCATCTATTGTTATGACAACATTACATCATTTAAGTCCTCCTCAAAACCCTATAAAATGGGCACATTACTTTATTTGGTCCCCTAAATATACTGTTAGTCCAAAAAACCCACCTTAAGGGCTCAGATAGCTTAAGGAACTTCTCCAGTTCACTCTGCTAGTCTCAAAGTAAGGGCTTAAATTTCAATCTACCTCATGCTGAAGTCTCTGTCTCCCATTTTCTCTAAATCATAACAGGTAATCAGAATGGGTCTTAGGCTGATTATGCATAAACTGGAAGTATAGTTAGTTATTTTTTAATGGAGGGACTGACAAAGGGTTACAACTTTCTATCTTAACAAGAAGAAAAATTTTGGAAGTATTTAACATCTACCATCACCATCATTAAAAAAGGAAAAAGGACATTTGAACTTTGGCGCTAGCAGTGAGAGTCTACCAAGACAGACTTGATCTGCTCCAGCAATTCTCACTTCTGATTCAGGACCTTTTCACTCCTCAAATTTATTGAGAACCCCAGTAGATTTTATGTGGATTATATTGATATTTATAGTATAGGAAATGTAAACTAAAAAATTATTTTAAAATGCACCCCCCATACAAACATGCTATCTCTCAGCACTTCATTTTTTTATATCTATAAAGTGGGAATAATATATATATATATATATATATATATATATGCATATACATACATACATACATACATCTCACAAAGGTGTTTTGATAGTTAAATTATGGACATATATATTTTTGTAAAATATATACAATTAATATTTTGCACATGCATTTATTTGGAGAGAGTACATCTACATGTGATTGAGATGGCATTATTCAGATACAATTAAGATATTATTCATCTGAATCATCGTCAAGCTCTGGGAACCACTTGGGCCAGCCCATGATTAGGAACTGATATCTGGGGATGGGTTTCCTCACTACCAGTGACTGCTGAGGATTTGGTAGAAATAGTCCAACATCCTCCTCCCTCGGCCAGGATGTTTCTGAGGCAGGTGTTGTACACAATTCTTACATATTCCTGGAGCGGTTGTCCACTGTAATTGCTGAACAAATGACACACCCTTAACTCTGTGCTCTCTCCTCCAGTATCACCTTCCCATCCCTCTGCCAGGCTCTCTGCACCTCCAAGGTAATTCCATGCCCACTGCTCTCTATGTAAGGCTTGTTTCTGAGAGGATCTAACTTAGAAAGTGGGGCTGAGGGCATAGCATGTTAGAGGCAATCTCTTTAAACCTGTTTCTGCCATTCAAAAAATAATCTGTTATGTTCACAACCAGCCAAGGTAGGAAACCAAATAGACATGTGAAATCAAAGGCCCGTGTTAGTAGTTTTAATAAATGATTGAAATAATAAAGAAATAAAGGAGTAGTAATAAAGAAACACCATCACCTTTTCGTATACCTCCTTAGACTTGACAGTGAATGGGAGGGGCAACAGGTTCACTATTTAGAGCTTTAGATAAGAGAGTCAGCAAATGTTTTCTATAAAGGGCCAGCTAGGTGCTAATATTTTAGGCTAGACCGTTTCTTTTGCAACTGCTCAGCTCTGCCACAGGAGGGTGAAAGCAGCTATAAAGTAATATGTAAAATAATAGCTGTGGTGGTGTGCCAATAAAACTTTATTGACAAAAACAGGCAGGGCTAGATTTCGCCTGCAAATGCAGTTGGTCTGCTTTAGGCTTTAGATTTAATCACTTTTATTTCCTTGCATTTATTGATTTTTCACATGCTTTTTCCTTGGCCTTCCTTTCTCCATCCTGCCCACCTTTCTCGTGAATATGCCCATGCTCCTCTGTGCCCAGGGCTTTCCTTTTTCTTAGTATTTACATCCTGAATGATTATGTTTACATTTACATATTATTTCATGAGGGGCTTGCAGTTATTACAGGGATCTCTCAAAGTTACCTCAATACTAAAGAAGTTAAAATGGATAGTAACTGGCTCTATCATTTAATTTCAAATGTAAACCTGAAGCACTTTTGTTTTTTTCAAAATCTGTTAACTGTTGTGCTGTTTGGAAACCCCTTTCCCACGGACACAGTGACACAAATGTCCTAGTTTGCCTGGGACACCTTTGTCCTCAAGTAATTATAAATAGTGCCCCCTTTGACTCTCATTAGGTGCCCTGGAGTTTGAAATAAATTATACAGTCACCTACTTAATGACATTCTAACCAGATTTTATAACTTCTTGGTCAGTCTCAAGGACTAAAATTTAGTCCTATGCATTCTAAAATTATTGTCTCTTATTTGACTCCAGCTCCTCAAGTATAAGGGAGCTGTGGCCCATTGTCATGAACAGGAGAGATGATGAGGTTCACATATTGCTCTTCCATATGCTTATTCTTCTGCCCTGCCCTTAGCATTCTCTGATCTTAGAAATGGGAAAGAAAGATTTTCTTTAAAAGGTGTATCCTTAAATGATTGTTCTTTCATGGCCCCTTTGCACCCCCCCCCCCAATTACTGCTATTATTCTGACCCACAGTCTCTTCTGTGTCTCTGGGGTCCAGACATTGGCTATTTTGTGAGAGTACATCTGGGTTATACTTCTGGGAGAATCCCTGGGGCCTCAACCTTGCACAGCAGCAAAGAAGACAGAAGACAGGTGTTCAGGGGCAGCATCTGGTGACTCCCCCACGGACACCATCTGCAAAGTGAAGGCTAAGCGACACCAAGGAGTCATCCTTTCTTACTCCCCACCTCTTTGCTCTCACTCTGTCCTCTTGTTGTATGCTAATTCCCTGGTTAACTGGAAACTCGTGTTTCCCTTTTCTCACCTGCCCCCTTTTCACCCGGCCTCTCCCCGCTGGGATGCATGGGAAGGATAAGCTTGATGAACAGGAGCCAGTACAAATTAACCACTTACACTCTAATGATTTCACGCAGCATGGCACAGGAGGAGGGACAACACAACGGGCACTTGCAGAGCTTAGGATAAACTCTGAGACTGATCCAGACTGTGAAGCAGTGACCGGGGCCTGTTCAATAAAGATTGAGAGCTGATAGGCACTGGAGTCAGGGCGCTTCAGAACATGCAGAAGCATTTTGCATAGCTTTCACTTCTTCCTCATGAGATGAGGAATGCCTCTATGGAATGGTGAGAAGGCAAGGAGGATCTGGAGTCTAAAGACCTGGATTAGAATTCTAGCTCTGGTTCTTACTGTCTGGGTAAAGCTGGGGAAGTCAGAGCCCATTTCTCATAATATGATGTCACCACAACCCATGGCAAATAGAATGACCTGAGGGAATGAAGGTAAAAGTGCTCTGGAGATGGTTATAAAGTTCTCTTTGGTGAGTCCCTTCTTCTCTCTAGGACTCAGTTTTCTCAATGATAAGATATTGGGATTGGTCCAAATTAGTGCTTTTCAAATTGTGCCCCATGATGGGGCCACTTAAGGCTACAGCACTATTTTCCTCACCATTTACAATTGAGGCAGATGAGTACCACTTGCATCTATCCTATCTAATAAAAGTGTAATATGCAAATTGAGCATACCTCTGCTATACCCACAAGCCATGCCCACCAGTGAATCATATGGGAATATGCAAATAAACCCAACCAAGATGACTGCTGGCCACAGAGAGCAGGAGGGAGGCTTGGGTTTCCCTCTCAATAGAGAAAGCCAAGCTTTCCACCTGCCCTTGCTTGCTCAGGCCTCCATTCAATGCTATAAAGTTTCAATTATAGAAGATAATGACATCAGCTACAGAGCTGGAAAGAGCAGGAGGCTTGACTTGCACCCAGAGATGGAGGAAGCAAAGCTTTCCTACTGCACTAGCTAGCCCAAGCCTTCGCTTAAGGCTACAAAGTTTCAATTATAGAAGGTAAATAAATTCCAACAGAAATGGCCGTCGCCAGGAAGGGAGCAGAAGTCTTGGCTCCACTCCAGTCTACAAAGTTTCAATTGTAAAATAAAAATAAATCCCAGATACCAGGGCCTCTGCTTGGGTTGCCAGGGGGCATGGCCATCCTGAAAACTACCACAGGCCCCTCGCCCAGGCCACCCCACACTCCAAGGGAACCCCCACCCTGATCCAGGACACCCTTCAGGGAAAACCAGCTGGCCCCCACCCATGTACCAGGCCTCAACCATCATCTTATATAATAAAAGAGAAACATGCAAATTTGACTGTACTTTCGCTCCTGATTGGCTATGTTACCAGCCAGTCAGGAGTGGGGGCAGGGCCAAGTGGCATGAGTGCCAGGCCCGGGAGTGGAGATGAAACTGCAGTGGCAGCGAGCACCCATCCCCTGAGCACTGTGCCCCCAAGTGCCATGCAGGGAAGCGGCTGCAGGGGTGGTGGTGGCAGTGGCAGGGAGCGCCTGGCCTCCGGGCACTGTGAGCAGAAGTGGTGGCGAGCGCCCAGCCCCCGAGGCCAGGTGGTCGTTGGCAGCTAGGTCTGAGCTGAGCAGTGTGATGGCTTGGGCAGGATGGGGGTGAGTCATCAGCTGGACATCCCCTGAGGGCTCCCAGTATGTGAGAGGGGGCAGTTGGGTTGAGGGACCACCCACCCCATGTGCACAAATTTCATGCACCGAGCCCCTAGTATCTAATGAAAGAGTAATATGCAGCTTGACCATCACTCTAACACATAAGATGACTGCCCCCATGTGGACACAAGATGGCCACCACAAGATGGCTGGCAGTTGGGAGGGACCAGGCCTGCAAGGGAAGGCAGTTGTGGATGATCAGGCCTGCAGGGAAGGTCAGTTGGGGGGAGACCCAGGCCTGCAGGGGAGGGCAGTTAGGGGCAAACAGGCTGGTAGGGAATCAATTAGGCATACAATCAAACTGGCAGGGGAGTGTGTAGAGAGTGATCAGGCTGGCAGGCAGAAGTAGTTAGGGGCAATCAGGAAGGCAAACAGGAAAGCAATTGGGAGTCAGCAGTCCTGGATTGTGAGAGGGATGTCTGACTGCCCCTTTAGGCCTGATCCTGATGGGCCTAAAGGGGCAGTTAGACATCCCTTGAGGGGTCCCAGATTGGAGAGGGTGCAGGCTGGGCTGAGAGACACTCCACACCCCCCCCCCACGAATTTCATGCACCAGGCCTCTAGTTTTTATATAATGGGGTTCTCAATGCAATTTATTTTGCAGATAATAATTTTAAACTGAGACCAAAAGGCTCCTTAACCTCTTGGTCTCAGTTTCTCCAGGATTTAAGGTGGGACTATATTACTGACTTGTCATGGGTGCTTTGAAGGTTATGGAGTGGATGTTCAGGAAAATGCTATGCATAGTGCCTTGCACCTGGTCAATACTGAAACAGGTGGAATTTTCTGGGACACTGTACGTCTGGTGAGCTGTGCTATTAAATTGCCAACTCCTGCTGGTGTGAATGGTACAGGCTGATATTAAAAGCATTCAGAGAGATGCTTGGATACTTTAAATATGTATATATCCCTGCTATTGCTGTGCTGACTACAAAACACATCACATACCACTCCACTATGGTGTCCGTAGAAAAAGAGGAATAGGTAAACTCCCCTGAGCATCAGAAAGAGGGGCCTAATGGCTCATGTTTTTGCTGATATCCAGCTGGTTTATGCATTGGCATTTCACTTCAACTCTTTACATGGCATTTATCACTGAGTTAAGTAAGGGGTAGAAATATTTGGAATAGTTTTGATTGAGAAGTTGTCTGAGTCCTGTTGTTTTTATGTGGCAGGAACTGAGCACAAGCATTGTGTCTTCCTGCTGATCTTGGGTACGGGTACGGCAAGATTTGACAGAGGACAGGAGGGAGGCGTGTCTGTGATGTTAATAAGAATATCCCCCCAAGGTTAGCGCTGGAGGCCTTGCAATGTCTTTTTCCTACTCACTGTCCACTGAACTCTTAATGAAGATGGCCATTATTTAATAACCACTCACAAAAAGCTTCCTATGTGTTGAGCACTTAACATATTTTCTTCTTTTAAAAAATATATTTTTATTGATTTCAGAGAGAAAGGGAGAGGGATAGAGAGTCAGAAACATCGATAATAAGAGAGAAACATCAATCAGCTGCCTCCTGCATGCCCCCCACTGGGTACTGAGCCCCAAACTCAGGCACATGCCCTTGACCAGAATCAAACCCAGGACTCTTCAGTCTGCACTTAGACAAACTGGTTAGAGCCAGCATATCTTATTAATCCTCTTAACATTCCTACCTAATAGGAAATAGCATTATTTCCATTTTATTTAAATGAGCTGAAGACATCCAAAATAGTCTAAAACTGCCTATGCTTTAAGAGGTTTGGTAAAAACTTAAGGTGTGCTGGTAAAGGGCTGAATTTTATAGGGTCACTAGAAGATAACAGGCTGATAGGGATGGAGAACTTTCAAGGAAAATGAGTGACTATGCTCTGTTAATTTCAAGGGCAATGCAAATGAAAGGCATCTCAGGGAGAGAGCAAACTGTTTTATAAACAGCTCCCAAGAATCAGTAGTCCTGGTGTCTTTTCCCAGAGTCATAGTTAGCAAGTCTGGCACTTTCTTTTTTAGTGCCAGTACCTTCATCTGTCCAGTGGCGAGAACACACCTGCTCTCCCTTATTCAGTGGTGATGAGCAGTGCTCACCTGTTCCCAAGATGTAGGGTGAAAGTGTTATGAAAAGCAGGAAGCATTGATCCAATGCAGCGAATTCCATCAGCTCAGGCTCTTTATTGGCATTGGAAACCCACATCCATAATGTCATCATCCTCATTTCTGTAAAACAAGCACCTCCAATATTTTTTAATTTAATAAATCTTTATTATTCAGATTATTACAATTGTTCCTTTTTTATCCCTATAACTCCCCTCCACCCAGTTCACATCCCACCCTCTGCCCTTACCTCCCCCTAGGTTTGTCCTCATCCATAGGTGTACGATTTTTCTCCATTCTCTTCTCACACCCGCCACATCCCTTTCCTCCTGAGAATTGTCAGTCCACTCCCTTTATATGCCCCTGATTCTATTATATTTACCAGTTCATTCTGTTTATCAGATTTTTTTATTCACTTGATTTTTAGATTCACTGGTTGATAGATATATATTTGTTGTTCATAATTTTTAACTTTACTTTTTTTCTTCTTCCTCTTCTTAAAGAATACCTTTCAGCATTTCATATAACACTGGTTTGGTTATGAACTCCTTTATCTTTTTCTTATCTGTGAAGTTCTTTATCTGAATGATAGCTTTGCTGGGTAATCTTGCTGTTCATAACTTTGAATATTTCTGGCCTTTATAGTTTATGTTGAGAAATCAGCTGACAATCTTAAGAGTGCTCCCTTAGAGGTAATTAACTGTTTTTATCTTGCTGTTTTTAATATTCTCCCTTTTTCTTTTGCTCTTGTGTCATGGTGTGGTCCTCTTTGGATTCCTTTTGTTTGGAGTTCTGTGGGCTTTCTGGACTTGTAAGTCTATTTCTTTCATCAGGTGGGGGAAGTTTTCAATCATTATTTCTTCAACGAGGTTTTCAGTATTTTGCTCTCTCTCTTCTTCTGGCACCCCCATAATTCTGATGTTGGTACGCTTGAGGTTGTCCCAGAGGTTCCTTACACTCTATTCAAATTTTTGGATTCTTTTTGCTTTTCCAGTTGAGTGTTTTTTGATTCTTTGTATTTCAAATCTTTGACTTGATTTTTGTGGTCCTCTCATCTTCTGTTAGGTCTCTGTATAATATTTTTTTATTTCAGTGTATATTTAATTTCTAGTTGGTCCTTTTTTATATCCTTGAGTGTTTTGCTAAATTTATCAGCCTTTTCTAGGAAGTTGTTTAAAAACCTTATAACTGTGATTTTGAACTCTATATCCAGTTGTTTGTTCTCCGCCATATCTTTCATTTGTGATCTATTTCTTTGTCTCCACATTTTGGCTGCTTCCCTGAGTTGATAGAGTAGCTTTGTGTGGTAGGTATCCTATAGGGCCTAGTGACTCAGCCTCCTCAGTTACCTGAGATGGGCACTCTTAGTGCACCCCTTTGTGGAATGTTTGCACAGCCTTGTTATAATTAAGTCTTGATTGTTGTTAGTATCACTGGGAGGAATTGACCTCCAGGCCAATTGGCTATGACGATCAGCTGTATCTACTCTGGGAGAACTTCTGGGCTAAAGACAAGATTTGCAAAATTGCAAAAGCCTCTATGCTCAGCTTGGATGGGGTGGAGTCTCAGGGCGAAGCAAACAGCCTTTCCTTTCTGTCATCCCTACCCTATGAGACCTCTGGGTCTCAGTGTCCCATGGTAACTGCTGCAAGCACCTCTAAGAGAAAGCCGCTCTCGAGTTTTGCCTACTGCCAGACAGTCCAGTTTCTCCCCGAATGAGTCTGGGTTCCCAGAGTCTCACTTGGAGCAGGAGTTCAGTGCAGTTGGGAACTTCTGTCTCCCTCCTGCTTGAGAAAGACAGCCATGCACTCTGTCACCAGTTCTTTCCATGAGCACTCATCTTTTTTTTTATCTTTATTGTTTAGTTTATTAATTACATTGTTCCCTTTTTTTTCAGCCTATAGTTCCCCTCCACCTGGTACCCATCCCACCCTCCGCCCTCACCCCCCTCCACTGTCCTCTCCCATAGTTGCATGATTTTTGTCCAGACTCTTGCTGTAGTTCCCACACCCCCTTCTCCCCAAGAGTTGTCAGTCCATTTCTTCTCTATGTCCGTGATTCTGTTACATTCCCAGTTTATCCTGTTCATCAGCTTATTAATTCACTTGGTTTTTAGATTCATTAGTTGATAGATGTGTATTTGTTGTTCCTAATTTACACTTTTATCTTTTTCTTCTTCCTCTTCTTAAAGAATATCTTTCAGCATTTCATACAATATTGGTTTAGTGGTGATGAACTCCTTTAGCTTTTTCTTATCTGCAAAGCACTTCATCTGACCTTCAATTCTGCACGATAGCTTTGCTGGATAGAGTAATCTTGGTTGTAGATTCTTGCTGTTCATCACCTTGAATATTTCTTGCCACTCCTGTCTGGCCTGCATCATTTCTGTTGAGAAATCCGCTGACAATCCTATGGGTGCTCCCTTATAGGTAACCATCTGTTTTTCTCTTGCTGCTTTTAATATTCTCTCTTTGTCTTTTGCTCTTGGCATTTTAATTATGATGTGCCTTGGTGTGGTCCTCTTAGTGTTCCTATATATTGGGGTTAGGTGTGCTTCTTGGACTCCTAAGTCAATATCTTTCACCAGGTGTGGGAAGTATTCGGTCACTATTTCTTCAAATAGGTTTTCATTGTCTTGCTCTCTCTCTTTTTCTGGCACCCCTGTAATTTGGATGTTGGTATGCTTGAGGTTGTCCCAGAGGCACCTTACACTATCTTCAATTTTTTGGATTCTTTTGGTTTCTTGCTTTTTCAGCTGAGTGGATTTTACCTCTTTGAATTTCACATCTTTAACTTGGTTCTTGGGGTGCTCCAGAACACTTTTAGGTCTTTGTATAATATTTTTTATTTCAGTCAGTGTATGCTTAATTTCTGGTTGGTCCTTTTTCATATCCTTGAGAGTCTCGTTCATATCCTTGAGGGTCTCCTTCATTTCCTTGTAGGACTCATTCATTTCCACGTTGGTCTTGATCATTTCCACACTGGTCTTGATAATTTCCTTGCAGGTCTCGTTCATATCCTTGAGGGTCTCATTCATTTCCTTGTAGGACTCATTCATTTCCTTTGCAGTCTTGCTTATTTCATTATAGGCCTCGACCTTTTGTTGGAGCCTCTTGAAAAACCCTATAACCGTGGTTTTGAATTCCATGTCCAGTCGTTTTTTTCTCTCCATTTCTTTCACATCTGATTTCTTTCCATGTCTCTGCATGTGGCTGCTTCCCTGAGTTGGTCAATTAGCTTTGTGTGATAGACTTCCTACTAGGGACAGTGGTTCAACCTCCCCAGTTACCTGAGGTGGATATGGGTTGCACAGTCTTGCTGAAGTTAAGCTCAGGTTAATCGTTGATAGCACTTGGAGGGTTGACCTCCAGGCCAATTGTCTGTGAAGCTCAGTTGTGCTCAGGTTGGATGGGTGGTGTCTCCGGGCCAAGCAGACAGCATTGGCTTCGCCCTGTGCGGCCCCAGGGACCCTGCGCCGGGGGCAATGGCCACCAGCACCTCTGAGAGAGAGCCATTGCTGAGCTCCACCAGCTGCCGGGGAATTCAGACTCTCCCCAAATGAGTCTGCACGCCCAATGTCTCATCCAGGGTCGTAAAACAAAGCAGACTGACGGTTTTCCGAATGAGAGACAAGTCGCAGAGCGCTCTCTACGTGGTCACGCAGCTGAGCTGTTCGCGCGCAAGCTGCCTTCTCCACAAGCCGGGAGAGCCCTACAGCACCCGAGCTTCGGCATGCCCTCCCACTGTCCAGTTTTCACCCCGTATGATAGTGGGTTCTCTGGATTTCACCCAAAGCTGGAGAATCAGTCCAGTGGGACGTCTTTGTCTCCTCGTTCGAGAAAACTGGCCGGTTTTTAGCCGCCCGCCCTCTCCGCTGGCGCGCGCTCCAAACCTCTCTCCGCGCGAATCTTTCAATGATGTCCGCCACTGCTCCTCCGAGTCACAGTGTCCTATTTTCACTTTTATTTGTGGAATTTTCACTCGGCCAGCTCTCTGGTGATTCTGGAAGGTGTTTGTTCGTTCATTAAGTTGTAGTATTAAAATTGCTGAGTATGATGGCGCTCATCTTTATACCTCAGCGTTTTGCAGTTCCTCTGAGTCTCAATGTGCTTTTCTGTTTCCTTCTAGTTGTAGAATTTCCAGTCATCCAGCTTTTATGTGGTGCTGGATGGTGTCCATTTTGTCTTTTAGTTGTAGTTTTGAAATTGTTGTGTGAGGCAGCAGTTTAGGTGTTTACCTATGCCGCCATCTTGGTTTCTCTCTCGACCTCCAATCTTTAAAGCTGAGATAGTTGGGTGGAACCTATTTGCAGGACTGTTCTGTCAGTTTAGTTCACATTGGCTGGCCAGATGTCCCAGGTTTGCCATAGGTATGTGTATGGGTGTGAGGATATAGGAAAAATAGGGTAGCCTTTAAAGGGAAAAGGCAGCCACTTCCATGACACCACCTGCTCCTGGCTTTCCTCCTTCTTTCCTCGATGTTCTTTCTCAGTTTCTCATGCTTCTTTTTCTTTGCCTACCCTTAACTAAAATGGTGTAGCTTAGGGACTCCATTCTTGGACCTTTTCAGTTTTTATTCTAAACTCATAGATCCATTAACTTGAAGGATAACTTTATCATTCTGTCTCATTTCAACTGAGATCCTGAGAGATTCCCCCAACTGCCCTGGTCTGCGGGGCTTCTTCTTTGCTGCCTTTGAGTGAAATCCAGTACCATGAATGAGTCTTCTGATCCCTCTCAGATTATTGGTAGTACTCTAATCACTTTTTGTCATGAAACAGTCTCATTTGAATCAGTAAGATGATAGTCAAATTTTATAGGCTTTTACTATTGCAGTAGAAGAAGGTTTACCTTACTTTGTTCCTCTTTAGTGGGAGACAAAGAAATGGCACCACTCCTACAATTCTCTCCTAAGGAAATTCTCTCTCAGAAGCTTTTTAATTTTATTTAAAAATATATATATCTTTATTGTTGCAAGTATTACAGATATACACCCCCCCCCCAATGACTTCTTCTTACCCACCCCTACTCCTGTCCAGGCCTTCACACACTATTGTCTGTGTCCATCGGTTATGCATATAATTTCTTTGGTTAACCTTTTCCCATCCACCCTACGCTCCCTATGAGATTCCATAGTCTGTGGAGAATTTTTAATTCGAACCCTGTTATACCTAAAGAAGATATGAAATCAAAGGTTAAAAACCTTCTTTGGAACCTTCTTTGCCTAGCACTTGCTTTAGAATATAAGAATAGCTGGCATCTCTTCTCTCAGGATCTCAACTGAAATGACACAGAATTATACCATTTTAAAATTCTAGCATACTCTTCTTCTGTGAATTCACCCATTCCCTTGATTTTTGCTGCCTCTAGTATCCTGATAACTCAAATATATGAAGGCAGCTCTTTCTCACTGAGGGCAGCTCAACCCTGTGTAAGGACACCGGGATCCAGGATGGGTAGTTCCCTAGAAGGAAACAGCTATGCAACATGCTACCTCCCTGGTTGATTTAATAGTGGAGCACAGAACTCTCAAGCACTGAATCCTTCCCTTAGAAGCAAAGCCTGTCTCCTTGCCTTACAGTCCTAAGCCACTTCCTCTTCCTTAGAGGGAAACTTTTGGAGAGCAGTCAGGTCTCTGTGGATTGACTACAGTTAAGGAAATTCAATGGACACTAGAATATTGAGAATTTACACTAATTTTGTCTTAATTAAGATCTTAAGTTGTATGTAATTTTCTCTTCCACTTGCACCCCATCGTTACTCTAATTAATACAAAATTAACACTATCTCCTTTGTGAGCTCCAGACACAAATATCTTACTTCACAGTAGATGATTTCACCAATATATTCCAAAGTGCCTCATACTCAACATGAATAAAATAGAAATTGTGATCTTTCCCCCCAAATATATTTCTTATACCTCATTCCTTTTCTTTTTAATGGTCTCTGCACCTACTCCATTCTCTAAGGCCCCAAATCCTGAATCCCAAGCTTATCATTTTCATTTTACATGTTCTCTCCCCAGTCCACAACTGATGTGCTACCCCATTCCAGTCACCCTGGCCTTCAATATGTTGGGAATATGTCTCTTTATCTTTATCCTTATAACAATTCTTCATTTACATTCTCATCATTTTTTTGACTTGGAAAAATGCATTAGCCTCTTTCTTAACTGGCTTCACTGCCTTTATTCACATCTAGGCATAATTCATTTTCCACGGAAACTCCCATGTAACCATTTTAAATTGTGTCTTCCTTACTTAAACTTTTTAAAGGCTCCCATGGCCTATACTGATGATCACCAAAGCAAAGTGTGGATATCTTAGGCATGCAAAAGATGATTCTTGTCATAGCTAGTATGGCTCAGTGTATAGAGTGATGACCTGCAGACTGAAGGGTCCAGGGTTTGATCTGGTCAAGGGCATATGTCCAGGTTTTGAGCACAATTCCCAGTGGGGAGCCTGCAAGAGGCAACCAATCAATGATTCTCTCTCATCATTGATGTTTTTATCTCTCCCTTTCCCTTCCTCTCTCTCTATATATTATATAAAGAGTCTTTGGGGGTTTGGGAACAAAAAGATGACATTTTTATTTGCATTTTATTTATCTATCTATCTATCTATCTATTTATTTATTTATTTAAAATATTTTAATCTTTATTGTTTAGTTTATTAATTACATTGTTCCCTTCCTTTTTCCCCATATTGTTCAGTACCACCCGGTACCCATCCCACCCTCCCCCTCCCCTCCCCCCCACTGTACTCTCCCATAGGTGCATGATTTTGTCCAGTCTCTTGCTGCACCTCCCTCACCCCTTTTCTCCCCAAGAACTGTCAGTCCATTCCCTCTCTATGCCCATGATTCTATTATATTCACCAGTCTATCCTGTTATCAGATTTTAATTCACTTGATTTTTATATTCATTTGTTGATAGATATGTATTTTTTGTTCATAATTTTTATTTTTACCTTTTTCTTCTTCCTCTTCTTAAAGAATATCTTTCAGCATTTCATATAATATTGGTTTGGTGGTGATGAATTCCTTTAGCTTTTTCTTAGCTGTGAAGCAATTTGTCTGACCTTGAATTCGGAATGATAACTATTCTGGGTAGAGTAATCTTAGTTGTAGATTCTTGCTAGTCATCACTTTGAATATTTCTTGCCACTCCCGTCTGGCCTGCATAGTTTCTGTTGAGAAATCCATTGACAATCATATGGGTGCTCCCTTATAGGTAACTAACAGTTTTTCTCTTGCTGCTTGTAATATTCTCTCTTTGTCTTTTGCTCTTGGCATTTTAATTATGATGTGCCTTGGTGTGGTCTTCTTAGGGTTCCTATACATTGGGGTTCGGTGCACTTTTTGGACTCCTAAGTCAATTTCTTTTACCAAGTGTGGGAAGTTTTTGGTCATTATTTCTTCAAATAGGTTTTCATTATCTTGCTCTCTCTCTTTTTCTGGCACCTCTATAATTCGAATGTTGGTATGCTTGAGGTTGTCCCAGAGGCCTCTTATACTATCTTCAATTTTTTGGATTCTTTTGGCTTCTTGCTTTACCAGCTGAGTGGATTTTACCTCTTTGTATTTCCAATCTTTAACTTGGTTCTTGTGGTCCTCTAGAGTACTTTTAGGTCTTTGTATAATATTTTTTATTTTAGTCAGTGTATGCTTAATTTCTAGTTGGTCCTTTTTTATATCCTCATAGGTCTCATTCATTTCCTTGTAGGTTCATTCATTTCCTCGTAGGTCTTGTTCATTTCCTTGTAAGTCTTGTTCACTTCCTTGTAGGTCTCGGCCTTTTCTAGGAGCCTCTTGAAATGCCTTATAACCGTGTTTTTGAACTCTATATCCAGTCATTTTTTCCCCTCATTTCTTTCACATCTGATTTCTTTCCATGTTTCTGCATGGTGGCTGCTTTCCTGAGTTGGTTGATTATCTTTGTGTGGTAGATGTCCTCTAAGGGACAGTGGCTCAGCCTCTCCAGTTACCTGAGGTGGATATGGGTTGCACAGTCTTGTTGAAGTTAAGCCTAGCTTATTGTTGCCAGCAGTAGGAGGGTTTGACCTCCAAGCCAATTGGCTGTGAGGTTCAGCCATGCTCCGGTTGGATGGGCGGAGTCTCTGGGCTGAGCAGGCAGCGTCAGCTCTGCCCTATGCCACACCTGGGACTCTGTGCCAGGTGGCATGGCTGCAGGCACCTCTGAGAGAGAGCTGCCAGACGATTCAGCTCCACCTGCTGCCCGACGATTCAGCCTCTCCCCAAAAGAATCTGCACACCCAATATCTCACCCAGGGTCATAAAACAATGCAGTCTGGTGATTTCCCAATGAGAGAGGAAGTCATGAGTCCTCTCTGCGTGGTCACACAGCTGTGCTGTTCCCAAGTTCACGGGCACTCTGCACAAGCTCGCCCTCTCCACAAGTTTGCAGGCCCTTGCAGCGCCCAAGTTTCAGCATGCCTCTCCACTGTTTAGTTTTACCCCGAATGATTGTGGGTTCCCTGAACTTCGCCTAGAGCTGGGGAATCAGTGCAGTGGGACGTTTTTGTCTCCCCCATATGAGAAAATTGGCGGGGTTTGCAGCTGTCCGCACTATCTGCTCATGAGCACCTGGCTCCAAACCTCTCTCCACACGTATCTTCAATGCTGTCCTCCGCCGTTCCTTTGAGTCACAGTGTCCTATCTTCACTTTCATTTGTGGAATTTTCACTCAGCCAGCTTTCCGGTGATTCTGGCTGATATTTGTTCTTTCGTTAAGTTGCAGTTTTGAAATTGGTGTGTATGGCAGCAAGATAGGTGTTTACCTATGCTGCCATCTTGGTTCTGCATTTTGTTTTTATCTTTAAGAAAAAGCATTTGAAATTTGATCTATGAGTTGACATTGGTTTTTAGAGACCTCATCTAGAAAACAGGTCAATCACCCATGCAGGGATAGAATAATGGGAATTGTACCACATAGAGGTCTTGACAGTGGTGACTGACCCATTTTCTGGTTTTCATTATACTTTAGCATATTGTGGTTTCTGTGTTATGTTACACTAGTATAGTTTATATTCCCTTGTTAAGGGGACTTACCCATATGAATGACTAAATAGTGTGATCTCTAGGATATTATATATAGAGATGAGCATCCTTTGTAGCACAAGATGTTTTGTTGATTTTCTCAGCAAAGAATTAAAAAAGTCTTTTCAAACTTAAAGATAAGGTACATATTGAATTAGTTTGCTGGGACTTCCATAACAAAACATCAGAGACTGAGTGGCTTAAACAATAGTATTTTCTCACAGTTCTGGAGGTTGAGAAATCCAAGATCAAGATGTCAGCAGGGTTGGCTTCTCCCAAGTCTCCTCTCAGGAGATGAAACTTTCAGATGTTGGCATTCTCCTTCTGTTTTGCATGTACACTCCTGGTATCTCTTCATTTTCTCATAAGGATATCAATCATATTGGATTAGGACCCCACCCTTATGGCCTTATTTTATGGTAATTATCCCTTTAAAGGCCCCATCTCTACATGTAGTCACAATCTGAGGCACTGGGATTTAGGTCTTCAACATACGAATTCGGGCAGACACAATTTAACCCATAAAACACACACACACACACACACACACACACACACACGAAAAATTTCTGGTCTTTTTTGGATGAAAGTAGTGATCAAAACTATACTACTAAGCATATATTTTAAAGAAACTAATAACTATCTTGTCCCTTTAAGTAAAAATGATGGTTTAACATTAAATAAGAAAATCACTATTTTTCAAATAAAACTTGTGCTATGGAGAAAGCATTTAATACTAGAGGTCTGAAAATATTTTCAATTTTCTATATATAATACTTATCAAGAATAAATTAAGTGTGAGATCTATTGTGTCTCTTAAATCTGCAGTTATAAAACTGGAATCAGAATTTTTAACTCTTAAAAATCTTTTCAATAAATAAGTTTAGTGGGCTATAAACCCATTTGATTACACACATAGTTATACAAAATATGACATAGTTTTAGTAGTTTAAAATAATTACTGATTCACATTAGGGAAAATAGTTTAATTTGTATGTGCCAAAGCTATTTGCATAATTGAGGTAAGAATGAAAAATGACCATTGTAATTTTATATTTGGACCAATTTATCTCTGTGAAATTTATTTTTGTATTCATACCAACCATTAAAACTAAGTATCAAAAGTCACTAAACTTAGAACCAGACACTTAAATTGCTGTATCACAAAGCAAACCTAGATTTTTAAAAAGATACGTTTTTATTTGTTAAAAGATAATTTTCAAAAGAGATAAAATCACGACTGTCATACATATAAAAACTGAACATGTATCAGAAATCTGTTCTAGTTTATTAATTAATGGGGAAATTCATAAGATGATTTCAAGTCAGTACAAAGGAAAATCTGAAGAGCAGACACATTAGCAATCAGAAATGTAAAAATGAATTTGATAATAGTTACAAAACTGGTTCATATCCCGAAAGGCAGCAAACTGTTTTTCTGTAGGGCAGAAATATATGGTGTCTCTACTGGACAAAACTCTTTTACATTTCTTTGGATGAAAGTAATTTGCATTATCATCAATTCCTTCAAATTTATGGAGTTGTGAAATAGCCCAGACCAAGACAATCAAAGGTGCAAAGCTCTATAGAATAAGATAACCCTGAATATAATGCTCAGCATTCCACTGAAAGCATACTTGGTTTCTTGTACATTCCAAAGTCTTTCATGATTTTCCTGATGCAATAGTCTCTCAGAAATTGATGATACAAATGGAGACTTTGGTGGTATTAATAGGTAAATTTACAATTGAAAGCAGTTTTTGTTTCTTTTCTATTTCACATCTTTTCATTTTATATTTTGTCTTTGATTCTTAATATATCCAAAACAATAGAAACTGTGTATACTTATAAACATAAATACACATATTTGTAATTTAAAAAGTTACCACAATGCAGATGTGCTGTTCTGACATTTGGAGATCCCTGTTCCAGAGGATGAAGATCAAAGTTATCAGAATCTCTAGAGACTCGGTCTCTTGGTGGAACCCCAAACCTCTGATTTTCTTTTGCTTGCTACAAAGGTTGTATCCCATGCTTCTAGCTGGCTTTTTAGTTTAAAATGGCGAGTGTGCCCAAGGACCACTGGTCACCAGCATTGAAAGATGACTCCCTGAAAATATTGCAGTAGGAGCAATCACTATCTTAAAGTCTTAGTTAAGTTTATTGGATGACTTTTATTTCATTTTCTTATCTGATTGCTGTGGCTATAACTTCCAATACAATGTTGAATAAGAGTGGTTAAAGTGAACAACCTTGTCTTGTTTCTGATCTTAGGGGAAATATTTTAGTTTTCACTCATTGATTATGATGTAGGCTGTAGGTTTGTCATATCTAGCCTTTACTATGTTGAGGTTTGTCCCCTCTGTTTCCATTTTGCTGAGAGTTTTCATCATAAATGGGTTCTGGATTTTATCAAATGCTTGTTCTGTATCTATTGATATGATCGTTTGATTTTTATCCTTCATTTTGTTTATGTAGTGTTGATTTGTGAATATCATACCAAACTTGCATTCCCAAAATAAATCCACTTGATCATGGTATATGATCTTTTTAATGTATTGCTAGATCCAGTTTGCTAATGTTTTGTTGAAGATTTTTTAAAAAAATCTCTATGTTCATCAGGGATATTAGCCTGTAATGTTTTTTTCTTTGTAGTGTCTTTATCTGGTTTTGGAGTGAGAATAATGTTGGCCTCATAAAATGAGCTTGGATGTTATCCCTCTTCTTGAATTTTTTGGAGTAGTTGAAAATGATGGGTGTTAGTACTTTTTTGAATGTTTGATGAAATCTGCTTGTGAAGCCATCTGGTCCAGGACTTGTTTTCTAGGCATTCTTTGATTACTGTTTAATTTCACTAGTTGTAATCAGTCTATTCAGATTTTTTTATTCTTTCTGATTCAGTTTTGGAAGTTTATATTTTCTAGAAATGTATCCATTTCATTCAGGTTGTTTAGTAATATAATATAGTGGTTCATAATATTTTCTTGCAATCTTTTGTATTTCTGTGGTGGTCAGTTGTTACTTCTCTTCTTTTATTTCTCATTTATTTGGATCCTCTTTTTTTTTTTCTTGATGAGTCTGGATAAAGGCTTGTCAATTTTGTTTATTTTTTCAAAGAACCAGCTTTTAATTTTATTGATCTTTTGCATTTTTTTAAAAAAGTCTCCATGTAAATTGTTTCTGCTCTAAGCTTTATTAATTCCTTCCTTCTATATATTTTGGGCATTGTTTGTTTTTCTTTTTCTAGTTCTTTCAGGTATAGGGTTAGATTGTTTATTGAGATTTTTCTTGCTTCTTGAGGTAGTAATTCCTGGATTTCCCTCTTAGAGCTGCTTTTATTGTGTCCCATAGATTTTGGGTTGTTGTTGGCTTATTTTCATTTGTCTCAAGGTAACTTTTGATTTCTTCCTTGATCTCATTGTTGACCCATTCATTGTTCAGCAACATGCAACTTAGCTTCCATGTGTTTGTGTGTCTTTCAGCTTTTTTTCTTGTAATTGATTTCTAATCTCTTACTATAGTGATAAGAGAAGATGCTTAATATGATTTCAGTCTTCTTGAGTTTATTAAGACTTGTGTCCTGCCGAAACTGGTTTGGCTCAGTGGATAGAGCATCAGCCTGCAGACTGAAAGGTCCCAGGTTTGATTCCAGTCAAGGGCATGTACCTTGGTTTCAGGTACATCTCCAGTAGGGAGTGTGCAAGAGGCAGCTGATCGATGTTTCTCTCTCATTGATATTTTTGACTTTCTATCCCTCTCCCTTCCTCTCTGTGAAAAATCAATAAAATATATTTTTTAAAAGACTTGTGTCCTGTTATTACTTCCCAAGTACCTACCCCCGCCCCCCGGTCTTTGCCTCAGAGTCTGCATTTGAGGGAACCCTGAAAGGAACACACAGCATTGGATTTTGCAAGGTCCATCCCCCTCCCTTTCTCTAAAACTCAATAGGAAAATTTCCTCAAAAAAGAGAGGTGGTTTCAGAGTAATCACACTTGGATCACAAAGCCCATGTACCATTTTCCCTTTTCCCTCTGTAGGAGCCAGTCAGGCAGGAAATTAGAGACTCTCTGATTAGATGACATTTCTGGCTGATTGGACATGCTACAATTAGTATATCATGCTCCTAGTGGCTCTTGAAAGGTCCTATTTTTCAACTGGCTTTCATCCTGTACTCAGCAAAGAGACCTGATTGAAGAGTGTGAATATGATCATCATTGTGCTCCTTCACACTTGTTCCTTGTTCTATGCCCCCAGAGCCTGACCATGTGACTCTATTCCCAGAATCAATGTTGGTTTTCCCTTTCTGGCTCTCATGAAAGGAGCCTTGGCCAAAAAAGGATGAACAGGCATGGAAAATAAGCATGTATCCTGTCCCTTGGCTTAGAATAGAGCATGTTTTTTTGTATGTATATGTGTTTGTTTGGTTTGGTTTTTAGCAACAATTATCTACAGTTGACTGTGACACCTTCTCTTGTACTACCTCAAGTCAACATTTTCAGGCTATTCATTAACCTTGACCCATTTTCCCTTTGAATGGGAGCCTGGCCTTATTCAGCCTGATGCAAATGTTTGGGAAAGCACATCACCCCAGCCAGTGGACAAGGAGCCCCATGGAATTGGGTATCTGCTGCTCCTTTTATTGTGGAAGTACAAGTGTGTGTCTGTCTATAAGACCAGCCTGCTGGATGTAACTTATACCCCAAACCCTACATCTCCATAAATAACCACTGGCAGTTTCATTACAGCCTGGGGTACCCTGGCTAACACAGGCAGATAACTTAACACTAATCAATCTTTCTAATGCCGTCCATGGTTTGATTTCATTAGGAGCTGAGGCCATCACTCACCCTGGGCCTGCTCAGCCACCATGTTGATTTGTATCTGCTCATTGTGTGAACAAATATGCATCCCGTAAGACCTGAGATTTCCTCGGGAAGACTGTGCTGCCGAGTGTCCCTTTCATTGCTTAGTATAAAATATATATTACCTTTTATTACAAAGCCATTAGAGAGTAAAATCTGGGGAGATATTTCCATTGAAGGAAGCATAATTGTAAATTTGGGGATGATGTGAAATATACCTTTGCTAGAATATTTGCTGAGGAATCAAACAGGATTTTCTTCTAATGATACCAACTAATTCATGGCCCATGTAAGAATATTAGGCTTCCTCCTCTTCATTTTTTCTTTCCAAGCTTTGTTTAACTCTTATTTGTATCCCTGTGTCTAGCCAAAAATTGGCCAATTTGAATGAAAAAGAAACTACTACTTCCAGCTCTCTAGTAAAACCCCAGCAAAATAAGTGTCCCTGTGTCATTTTGTGCAGGATCTGAAGAGTGAATATTCAAGGATGTTTGTGGGGGGAGTAAACAAAGAGGGAAAGGGGGGGAAAGGCTCTTCGAGAGAGAGCAAGAGAGAGATCAGGAGCCCTTTTATCTGGCTCAGCGCAATCCCTGCAATGTGGTCCCCTACACCTGCCCCCCACACCATTCCCTTAGTAAAACTTAGGGTGAGAAAAATCAGTACTTAAGTTAAAGCTTCAACCAAGCAGTTTTGGATTATGTAGCTAGCATTTGCTCAACAGATCCTCATGGTTCATCTGAACCTTCGCAGTGTCTCTGGCCATATTTTCACAGTTGACTTATTCTCGAATAATTTCTGCAACAAATTAGGCATAGAAAGCTTTTATACTAACCTCAGCCTTGCATATCTTTTGCCTCCCTACATTACCCCTAAGCCTCTTGGGTATTTTTATAATAAAGCCCACAGAAGAGGCCACTCAGCTTTTTGCCTACATCTGCATGTCCACAGTGGACTTTGATGGGTGGACTGAAATGGGCTCATCAGGGTTCACAACTGAGTGTTAGATGGAACCTAATATTCCCAGTTATGCCCATCTCCCATGTGTCAGCAGTAAACTTGCCCTTACCTGTCATCTCCACCCCTTCCACATCCACAGTGCCCTCACACAGTCAGCTTGTTCTTTTTTTTAATATATTTTATTGATTTTTTTACAGAGCAGAAGGGAGAGGGATAGAAAGCCAGAAACATCAATGAGAGAGACATCAATCAGCTGCCTCTTGCACGCCCTCTACTGGGGATGTGCCCACAGCCAAGGTACATGCCCTTGCCGGGATCGAACCCGGGACCCTTCAGTCCGCAGTCCAACGCTCTATCCACTGAGCCAAACTGGTTTCGGCAGTCAGTTTGTTTTATTACTGTCCTCTCTAATCCCTCGCCTCTGTTCATCACACACACAAAGTTTTATTTCATCAGTTTTGGCACCCTCTTGACAAGAACAAAACAAAACAAAATAAAAACAACAACAAACACCTTTTCCAGTCCCAGTGATTTGTGACTCTATGTGTATGTGTGTGTACCTGCTCAGGGGAGGGTACCTTACATGGTGGTGAAGATGTATAATCAGAATCCATAGCAAAGGAGTATAGCTTGAAAGATTATATTCAACATTATGATTTTATATTTAGAAGGCAGAAAAAACAACTTGTTTTATTATTTATCCTATATAATAAAAGTGTAGTATGCAAATTGTCCCCTTACCAGGAGTTGTCCAAGAGTTTGACAAGGGGGCAGGGCCAGCTGGGGTAAGGGAGGGAGTACCTGGCTGGCAGCCAGCAGCCACTAGGTACCCTACCGGTGCATGAATTTCATGCAGTGGGCCTCTACTATTACATAATGTAAAAGAGACTTGAAAAAACCTGGAGATAATTCCAAAAAAATATCTTGTTTTATGAAACAAATTATACCTATGCACATGACTTACGAAAAGCCAAAAAAGAAGGAAAATTGGTTAGCTGCCATTGCACATGGAGAAGAGTCATACTTCCTTGAAAAAGGGATCCACATTAGGTGGCAGGGTACAAGAATTTTGCTTATTTCACTAATTGGGTCTGCTTGGTTAATGAATTACTTTTCTAACATAGCCTGTTTGTAGAGGATCAGGTAACTTTCATTAATAAAGTAGTTTATTAATAAAATGCTAAAAGCTGGAATACCAGAATGGTGAGAAATGGACCACTGGAGTCAGTTTTGTGATTTGTGGCTTGAAGTTGGGAGAAGGTTTCTACCATATGCTTAGAGATGAACAAAATGTCAAACACATTGTCCCTTCCCTTGGTTTAAGGTTTTTTTCCCATGAAAGTATCTTTGGGAGCTGAAGTTCTTTCTGACAAGTATTAATCACTACCATCTCAGAGTTGACTGAGTTCCTTCCTAAGTAAGGAGAGGGTATTGGGACAGTGAGCAGCTGAAAGAGGGAACGGCAGTATCCAGATGAACTTTTAGCAACAACACGCCTCTCTTCCTTGTATCCATTCCCTTTGCCATGCCATTTAGTAGTGTGCATGCGTGCGTGCGTGCGTGCGTGCGTGTGTGTGTGTGTGTATGTTTAATGGATAAGGTCAGAGGAAAAACTTTGTGATATTGGGTTTGGTAATAATTTCTTGGATATGACACCAAAAGCACAGGAAGCAAAAGAAAAAAAAGAATTATTTTTTGTTGAAGCTACTGATTTCTGGAGCAGTTGTTATGTAGCAGTATTTGGGGAAAGAATTAACGTGGGAAAGAGAATGTCCTTGGAAGGGCAATAATTTGGACCTTCTAATTAAGTTAGTGGCATGTTTAACCAGAATAACATTGTGAATCTCCTAAATTTCTCTCACTGCCTTGTCCACCTTGGCTGTCATCTCCACCCCTTCCACATCCATAGTGTCCTCAAACAGCCAGCTTGGTTCATTACTGTCCTCTCTAATCTCTATTCATCACACACACCAAGGCCCTTAAGTCTGTCTATTCTATTCTGTTCTTTCTACCCTGTATCAATCACTAGCTTTGTCAAAATATGACTTAGGTTATTTTACATGACTTTCCATTGCACTTAGGGTAAACTCCAAGTTCCTTGAATGTGGCATTTAAGGTCTCACTTGCTCCAGCCTCTTGCTCAAGTCCTTCACACTTTTACTTCTTTTATGATCTCAATCTCAATTTCTCTGTCTATATATCTCTGACTCTCTCTTTTCCTATTTTCCCCTCTTTTTCTTATGGCCTTTAAACATGCTACCCCTCTAGCATATTTGAGGAACATCCTTCTAATCAGATTTTACAAAACTTGTTCCTAATCATTTTTCCAGTAGGTTGTAATTTAAATGTCATTTCCTTAAAACTGTCTTCCACAAACCCGCTGACCAGATAAGAGACATTCTCATTGTTTCTCATGACATCCTGCATTGACTTTATAAACTCAGTACACTTGGGTTCAACATATTTGTCTTGTTTACTCCACTCTCTCAAGTTAGCTGCTACCCAAAACATAGTGGGAGTGCAATATACTTTTGATTAAAATATAATTAAATGGATCAGTGAATTAAAGTTGTGGCTCCAAAAGCTCTGTGTCTTCTTTTCAAGATTCACTAATGGGATCTGTAGGTAAAAATTTCACCTCAGCCCATGTTAAATTGAATGAAAACTTAAAGACCCAGTAGTCCAGTTCCAAATGAGCAAGCTGAGGTTCCTTCAAATGTAATTTTCTCAGGGATATTTTTGTTGGTGGACTCTAAACTCGATGGTAATAAGAGAATTATAAAATGGTAAGTATTTCTGCCCTTAACCCTAGGTTTACTAAACAGGACATTTATTTATGAGCTCTACCTCTTAACTAAGTCATTCAAATCTGATGCCCATAGAAGAGGAAATTTATGGTACTATGAATCTTCATTTGCAGTTCTTGAGGGAATAGTGGTGACCTCTGATTGGGATGTTCCCCAGAGATGGAGCTGAGCTGGTGCTAAAAGCCCTTAGCTGTTTACTAGGATATCACTCCTTTTTAGCAGAACGTTAATTCATGGAAACGCCTTAGTCCCTCAATTGGTAATTTCCATCACTCATTCTATGACTAGCAATTAATATTCATTAAAAGCCTATAGGGCACCCAACACCTCTCTATATCCGGCAAGTATTTATTGTGAGTAAGGGAATTGGATTTGGAGCCCCAAATCTTAATTTAAATTCTAGTAGTTCATCCTATTAAAATTTTTTTTCAGTTTAAGGCAATTATTTTATACCATAAGCTGACACACACACACACACACATACACACAATATGAGACACACACACATAGTGAAACACACACACGCTCCTGAAATAATAGTTCTTTTATCTATGGTATTACTTCGGTATTTTCTCTTTTTAGTGAATCTATTCCATTCCTTGCTGTTACAATCTAATTTATCCCGTTTTTATTATTTTTATTTATTTATTTTTATTGGGGGGGGGTTAACCACAATTTTTTAATTTAATAAATTTTTATTGTTCAGATGATTATAATTGTTTCTCTTCCTCCCCACCATAAGCTCCACTCCATTGGGTTCCACCCCATCCTCTGCCCTTACCTCACCCCCACTGTCCTCATCCATAAGTGTACGATTTTTGTCCAATTTCTTCCCGCACCCTCTATACCCAATTCCTCCCAAGAATTGTCAGTCTACTCCTTTTCTATGCCCCTGATTCTATTATATTCACCAGTATATTTGGTTCATCAGATTCTTAATTCACTTGATTTTTAGGTTCACTTGTTGATAGATACGTATTTGTTGTTCATAATTTTTATCTTTACTTTTTTCTTCTTCTTCCTCTTCTTAAAGAATACCGTTCAGGTGCTGAAGCTGGTTTGGTGCAGTGGATAGAGCATCAGCCTGTGGACTGAGGGGTCCCAGGTTCGATTCTGGTCAGGGGCATGTACCTTGGTTAGGGGCACATCCGCAGTGGGGAGTGTGCAGGAGGCAGGTGATGGATGTTTCCTTCTCATCAATGTTTCTGACTTTCTATTTCTCTCCCTTCCTCTCTGTAAAAAAAATCAATAAAATTAAAAAAGAATAACTTTCACCATCCTATCTAATGAAAGAGTAATATGCAAATTGACTATACCTCCACTACACCCACAAGCCACGCCCACCAACCAATCAGGATTGAATATACAAATAAACCCAACCAAGAAGGCTGCAGCCACAGAGAGCAGGAGGGAAGCTTGGGTTTCCCTGGCAATGGAGGAAGCCAAGCTTTCCACCTGCCCTTACCAGCCCAGGCCTTCACTCAATGCTACAAAGTTTCAATTATAGAAGATAAATAAATGGTGGCAGCCATAGATGTGGGAAGAACAGGAGGCTAAGGTTGTCCCCAGTTATGGATGAAGCCATGCTTCTGCAGCCCTGGCCTGCTTTGGCCTTGGCTTAAGGCTACAAAGTATCAATTATAGAAGATAAATAAATGCCAATAGAAATGGCTGCCACCACGGAAGGAGCAGAAGGCTTGGCTCCGCTCCAGGCTACAAGGTTTTAATTGTAGAAGATAAATAAATTCCAGATACTAGGGTCTTTGCTTGGGTCACCAGGGGGTGTGGCTGGCCTGCAAACCACCATAGGCCCCTCACCCAGGCTTCCCCACACCCCAAGGGAACCCCACCCTGATCCAGGAAACCCTTCATGGCAAACCAGCTGGCTTGGCCCCTACCCATGTATCAGGCCTCTATCCTATCTAATAAAAGAGTAATATACAGATTGACCATCACTCCAACACACAAGACGGCTGCCCCCATGTGGTCAAAGATCCTGCCCCCATGTGAACACAAGATGACTACCACAAGATGGCCAGCAGGGGAGGGCAGTTGGGAGGGACCAGACCTGCAAGGGAGGGCAGTTGGAGTGATCAAGTCTGCAGGGGAGGAAAGTTGGGGGTGACCAGGCCTTCAGGGAAGAGCAGTTGGAGGGGACCAAGGCCTGCAGAGGAGAGAAGTTGGGGGGGGGGGGACCAGGCCTGCAGGGGAGGGCAGTTTGGTGTGACCAGGCCTAAGGGGAGGGCAGTTAAGGGCAGCAGGCTGGCAGGGGAACAGTTAGGCATCAATCAGGATGGCAGGGGAGTGGTTAAAGCATGATCAGGCTGGCAGGCAGAAGCAGTTAAGGGTAATCAGGAAGGCAGACAGGTGAACAGTTGGGAGCCAGCAGCCCTGGACTGAGAGAGCAATGTCCGATTGACAGTGGAATCAAGCCTAAATGGGCAGTCGGACATCCCTCAAAGGGGTGCTAGATTGGAGAGGGTGCAGGTTGGGCTAAGGGACATCCTCCCACCCCATGCATAAATTCTGTGCACTGGGCCTCCAGTTGCATATCATACTGCTTTGGTGTTGATGAACTCCTTTAGCTTTTTCTTATCTGTGAAGCTCTTTATTTTACCTTCAATTCCAAATGATAGCTTTGCTGGGTAGAGTAATCTTGGTTGTAGGTTCTTGCTATTCATCACTTTGAATAGCCACTCTATCTGGGCTGCATAGTTTCTGTTGAGAAATCAGCTGACAATCATATGAGAGCTCCCTTGTAGGTAATTAAGTGTTTTTCTCTTGTTGCTTTTAATATTCTCTGCTTGTCTTTTGCTCTTGGCATTTTAATTATGATGTGTCTTGGTGTGGTCCTCTTTCGATTCCTTTTGTTTGGGGTCCTGTGCACTTCTTGGACTTGTAAGTCTATTTCTTTCACTTAGGGTGGGGAGCAGTTTTCAGTCATTATTTCTTCAAATAAGTTTTCAGTATCTTGCTCTCTCTCTTCTTCTGGCACCCCCATAATTCTGATGTTGATATACTTGAAGTTATCCCAGAGGCTTCTTACACTATATTCAAATTTTTGGATCCTTTTTGCCTTTTTCTTTTCCAGTTGCGTCTTTTTTGCTTCTTTGTATTTCAAATCTTTGACTTGATTCTTGCATTCCTCTAGTCTGCTATTGTGTCTCTGTATAATTTTTATTTCAGTCAGTGTTTAATTTCTAGTTAGACTTTTTTCATATCCTCGAAGATCTCATTAAATTTATTGACCTTTTCTAGGAAATTCTTGAAAAACCTTATAACAGTAGTTTTGACCTCTACATCCAGTTGTTTGTTTTCCTCCATTTCTTTCATTTGTGATCTGTTTCTTTGTCTCTACTTCCATGTTTTGGTAGGATAGCTTTGTGTGATAGGCGTCCTATATCACCCAGTGTCTTGGCTTCCACAGTTACCTGAGATTGACACTCTTGGTATACCCCTTTGTGGAATTTGTGTACAGCCTTGTGGTTAAGTCTTGATTGTTGTTGGTATCACTGGGAGGAATTGACCTCCAGGCCAATTGGCTGTGAGGATCAACTGTGTCTATGTGGGGAGGACTTCTGGGCTGGAGACACCATTATGGGACAAAACTTGCAAAATTGCAAAAGCCTCTGTGCTCAGCTTGGATGGGGCGGAGTCTCAGAGCTGAGAAGACAGCCTTGGCTTCTCGTAAGCCCTGCCCTTTGAGGCCCCTGGGTCTCAGTGTCCCTGAGTAATTGCTTAAAGCACCTCTAAGAGAGAGCCACCCTTGAGTTTTGCTTGCTGCCAGACAGTCCAGTTTCTCCCCCAATGAATCCGGATTCCTAGATACTGGCTGAGAACTGGTGTTCAGTGCAGTAGGAACTGGGGTTCAGCAGAGTTGGGGGCTTTTGTCTCCTTCCTGCTAGAGAAAGTCAGCGACACAGTCATTCCTCTCTGTATGCACTTGCATGTGCACCTCCAGACCTCTGCCTTTTGAGGCTCCCCTAAGTTTCTGACTGACAGTCCAGATTCCTCCTCCCATATGATCCTGGGTCCACAGGGGCTTGCCTGGAACTGGGTTTCAATGCAGTCAGGAGCTTTTGTCTCCTTCCCACTAGAGAAAGCCATCCAGGCACCCAGCTGCCCATCATCTCTGTGTGAGTCTCCATACCTCAGACTTTTTTTTAAGTCTTTATTGTTCAGTTTATTAATTACATTGTTCCCCTGTTTTTCCCCTATAGCTCCCCTCCACAAGGGACCCATCCCACGCTCCACCCTCACCTCCCCCATGGTCCTCTCCCATAGTTGCATGATTTTTGTTCAGTCTCTTGCTGCACTTCCCACCCACCTTTTCTCCCCAAGAATTGTCAGTCCATTCCCTCTCTATGTCCGTGATTCTGTTACATTCACCAGTTTATCCTGTTCATTAGGTTATTAATTCACTTGATTTTTAGATTCATTTGTTGATAGATGTGTATTTGTTGTTTATAATTCACTCTTTTATCTTTTTCTTCTTCCTCTTCTTAAAGAATATCTTTCAGCATTTCATATAATATTGGTTTGGTGGTTATGAACTCCTTTAGCTTTTTCTTATCAGCGAAGCACTTTATCTGATCTTCAATTCTGAATGATAGCTTTGCTGGACAGAGTAATCTTGGTTGTAGATTCTTGCTGTTCATCACTTTGAATATTTCTTGCCACTCCCGTCTGGCCTGCATCGTTTTTGTTGAGAAATCCTCTGACAATCGTATGGGTGCTCCCTTATAGGTAACTAACAGTTTTTCTCTTGCTGCTTTTATTTTTTGTTTTTTTAAATATATTTTATTGATTTTTCGCAGAGAGGAAGGGAGAGGGATAGAAAGTCAGAAACATTGATGAGAGAGGAACATCGATCAGCTGCCTCTTGCACACCCCCCGCTGGGTATGTGCACGCAGCCACAGTACATGCCCTTGACCGGAATCGAACCCGGGACCCTTCAATCCGCAGGCCGACGCTCTATCCACTGAGCCAAACCGGTTTCGGCTCTCTTGCTGCTTTTAATATTCTCTCTTTGTCTTTTGCTCTTGGCATTTTAATTATGATGTGCCTTGGGGTAGTCCCATTAGGGTTCCTATATATTAGGGTTCGGTGCGCTTCTTGGACTCCTAAGTCAATTTCTTTCACCAGATGGGGGAAGTTTTTGGTCACTATTTCTTCAAATAGTTTTTCATTGTCTTGTTCTCTCTCTTTTTCTGGCACCCCTATAATTCGGATGTTGGCATGCTTGAGGTTGTCCCAGAGGCCCCTTACACTATCTTCAATTTTTTGGATTCTTTTGGTTTCTTGCTTTTTCAGCTGAGTGGATTTTACCTCTTTGTATTTCAAATCTTTAACTTGGTTCTTGGGGTGCTCTAGAGTACTTTTAGGTCTTTGTATAGTATTTTTTATTTCAGTCAGTGTATCCTTAATTTCTGGTTGGTCCTTTTTCATATCCTTGAGGGTCTCATTCATTTCCTTGTAGGTCTTGCTTATTTCCTTGTAGGTCTCGGCCTTCTCTAGGAGCCTCTTGAGAAGCCCTATAACTGTGGTTTTGAATTCCATGTCCAGTCGTTTTTTTCCCTCCATTTCTTTCACATCTGATTTCTTTCCATGTCTCTGCATGGTGGCTGCTTCCCTGAGTTGGTCAATTAGCTTTTGTGGTAGATGTCTTATAAGGGACAGTGGCTCAACCTCCCCAGTTACCTGAGGTGGATATGGGTTGCACAGTCTTATTGAAGTTAAGCCCAGGTTAATCGTTGTTAGCACTTGGAAGGGTTGACCTCCAGGCCAATTGGCTGTGAGGATCAGCTGTGCTCAGGTTGGATGGGCAGAGTCTCCGGGCCAAGCAGACAGCATCAGCTCCGCCCTATGTGGCTCCAGGGACTTTGTGCCAGTGGCAATGGCTGCCAGCACCTCTGAGAGAGAGCCGCTGCCGAGCTCCACCAGCTACCGGAGAATTCAGACTCTCCCCAAATGAGTCTGCACACTGAATGTCTCACCCAGGGTCACAAAACAATGCAGTCTGCTGGTTTCCCGAATGAGAGAGCTAGTCACAAGTGCTCTCTGTGGGGTCACGCAGCTCTGCTGTTCCCAAGCTCATGTGCACTCCGTACAAGCTCACCTTTTCCACAAGCCACCAGGCCCCTGCAGCAGCCAAGCTTCCGTGTGCCTTTCCACTGTCCAGTTTTTACCCTGGTTTGTGGGTTCCCTGGACTTCTCCTAGAGCTGGGGGATCAGTGCAGTGGGACGTCTTTGTCTCCCCCATTGCAGAAAACCAGCCAGGTTTTCAGCCGCCCACCCTATCCACTGGCGAGCGCTCCAAACCTCTCTCGTGCGTATTTTCAACACTGTCCACCACCGCTCCTCCGAGTCACAGTGTTCTATCTTCTCTTTATTTGTGGAATTTTCACTCAGCCAGCTTTCTGGTGATTCTGGATGGTGTTTGTTCTTTCGTTAAGTTGTAGTTTTGAAATTGCTGTGTGGGGCAACAGATAGGTGTTTACCTATGCCGCCATCTTGGTTCTCCTCCCATACCTCAGACTTTTGTAGCTCCTCTGATTCCAGCTTTCCTGTGGTTCTGGATTATGTCTGTTTTGTCTTTTAGTTGTAGTTTTGAAATTGTTGTGTGAGGCAGCAGTTTAGATGTTTACCTATGTAGCCATCTTGGTTTCTCCTTCCTGTTTTTATTAGTTTTAAATGCCAGTCAAAATTAGGTTATTTTTAAGCCTACATATTGAAAAAATACTGTGCAGCTCAAAACAAAGAAAAATAAAATAGAAAAAGCTGACTTGTATGTATTGTTTTAAAAGCATATTAGGTATTAAGACTCATATATGACTTCTGTGTATAAGTGTATGGGACTAGGTTTGATTTAGTATGGATTCTTTGGATGTGGGTAGGGTCTGTGGCTGTTTTAATAACCATTTCACAGGTATTAAAGTTCAAGTTTGGAGAAGTCTAAAGTTACACAACTGCATGTGGCAAAGTCTGATTTGAAGCCCAAGTCAAACACCACCATGTTGTATACCCTCTCTGTTTCTTCACACTGTGGGCTTGCTCAAATCTAGGCACTCAGGTGTCTAGAAATAAACAACAGGATGTGTCTGGACAACAGGATGGTGGTATTTGAAGTAAAGACTGTATTTAAAAAACCCCAGCTGTAAGTTCTTCTTTCCTGGGACTCTCATATGCTTTTATACTTTAAAGTTTGTTGCCATGACACTGAAGATGGAGTCCTTTAAATTCAGTCCAAGATAGCCTTGCCCCTTGTGTGCTCTGGTGGACTGATGCTTTTCTCTTGCAGTGACACTCTGGAACAGCTATGAGATAGTATCTCACATGTTAGTCTCTATGAAACCTGAAATATCTTTAACACCTACATCTCAATACTCTCATTTTGTTTTCATCATTAAAAATGCCTCCCCACACTCATTTATTTCTCTCTGAAGACATCTCCTAGTCAACAGTTATAGGGCACTGTATCCTCAGCTGGCATTGTCTATAACCATCCCTCCTTGCAGTTCACTGGTCTGCCATGCTGAGTGCCTGGACGTTTGTGGAACATGACTTGCTTATTATGGTTTCCTTTCTTTGTGTTGCTGTTTCCTCTGCCTGGAATAACTTCTTCTCTCTTTAGCTGAAGTGTTGCTGCCTCAGGGTCCTTCTCTGACTGACTTGAGGGGTCTTTCTTTTATGCTCGAATTGTAATATATGCAAATATATTATAAAGAATTTATCTTGTTGTTTTACTGTCTTGCAAAAGAAAACTCTTATTAATAAGAATCAGTATTCTTATTCAGTATTCATTCTGCCAAGTGCTTGAAGCACACTACCGTGCCTTGCCCAGTGCCTGGTCTCACTTTACCTGAGGGATACATTGGGGCTCTTATTTGAGAACCTACTCTTCTTCCATCACACAGTCTTGGTGGTACTATCCATCCAGATGGCCCATCAGTTCCTGGCCTGGAATCAGTGTATGATTCAAGTGAGACTAATCAGATCCACCTGTTTTGCCCTGGAATTTGAATCTTGATTGGAGTGACACAAAGGCTGAAAATAATAATAGTTTTATGTATCCTCTTGTTACAAACAAATGAAAAATTATATTAAATATTAAGAAAAAGGTAGCCAGAATTATACTAACTCACAAATATACACAGTTCTTTGAATAAGAGTGGCTGAAACCATAGATGCTGGGGGCTGAGAATTTGACTTGTCCTGAGATTTGTCCAGTAGCACCATGGGGCAGAAAACTCTGAAAAACCTTAAAAATTTAAAAACTTCTGCATAATTGAAAAGCACCATTGAAAGTTAAAAGACAAGCCATGGACTAGGAGACTATATTTACAACCCACATAAGCAACAAAAGATTAGAGTCCAGAATACATACATAACTTTTGCAAATCAATAAGAAAAAGAAGAACCACTAAGTAGAATGATTCACAAAGAATGTGAGCATGGAGTTAATAAAAGAGGATACATGAATGATGATTATTGTGCTCATGAAAAATGTTCCATCTGACTAATTACTAGAGGAAATAAAGTTAAAACAACAAAGAGCTACCACTTCATGCCGATTGGCAAAAATAAAAATATATGATAATGCTGAGAGTTGGTGGAGATATAGAAAAATCAAACTCTCATACAAGGGGAAGCATAAGGTGAGAAAATAGCTATTTGGCATTACCTAGTAATGCTAATGACATGTGTACCTTTATTCCCAGAGAAACCCTGGCATATAGTAAATAGGGGACATGTACAAGGCCATTTATTCCAGCATTGCTTTTAGTAGAAAAAAATTAGGAAAAAAATCTAAATATCTGATACAAATATTATATAATAAAGAGGTAATATGCAAAATAATTCTCATGCCCTCACACGATGGCTGCCTACAACCAGGCTGTCAGGGGCATTAGTGACAGACAACCAAATGACTGAACAGCAGGCTGCATGGGGTGACCAGGCTGGTGGGGGGCTGTGAGGGAGACCAAGACGGCAGGGGGGAATTTGGGAGCGACCAGGCCAGCAGGGGAGGGCAGTGGGGGCAACCAGACTGGCATGGGGGAGCAGTTAGGGGTGACCAGACTGGTAGGAGGGGTGCAGTTGGGGGCAACCAGGCCAGCAGGGGGGGGCAGGTTGGGGGCAATTAGGCTGGTAGGGGGTGCAGTGAGGGGTGACTAAGCCAGTGGGGGGCAGTTGGGGACAACCAGGTCAGCAGGGGGGCAGTAAAGAGTGACCAGGTCGGTAAGCAGCGCAGTTCAGGGTGATTAGGCTGGCACACAGAGGCAGTAAGGAGCAATCAGGTCAACATGGGAGGGCAGTTAGGGGTAACCAGGCAGGCAGACAGGTAAGCAATTAGGAGCCAGCGGTCCAGATTGTGAGAGGAATTTCTGACTGCCAGTTTAGGCCTAATCCTGGATTGGAGAGGCTGGGCTGAGGGGATCTCCTCCCATGCACAAATTTCATGCACCAGGCCTCTAGTTATTTAATAAAATGAGAAATAGCTGACATCCATCAGTCAGGTTGCAGGTGCAGGAGCTTCACATCTCCCTGTGTGAAATCATTGGGGAAAACAATGAAGAAATGGATGAGAGGTCACAGGAGTGGCCTGCAGAGTCACCCAGAAACAGATGCCTCCTCTCCAATCAGGAAACCTTGGCTCCAAGCCACCCTGCCCAGGCCACAGTCAGGCAGCTGGTGACTCCAGAGCCACCCAACCCCTGCTGTGACCTGTCCCAGCAGCCTCATATACTGCTTCACAACATCTGCAAAGCCAGGACTCAGACACTAGAAAGTCTGCTATTACTTTGGATGAAGAAACACCAAAACCCTCCAAGCTACTGCTTCCCACAAAAATGCAGCCGGAACTGAGGCCCAGCTTCCACCTGTCTCCTCCTTCCAAATCTTGCAAGAGCATCTAATTGGAGGAACCTAAGCCCAGCACCGACTGTCAAGGGAGGCAGAGGAATTTGACATTGTGTTTTTGAGCTCTCAATTTTGACAAGTCACACTTGGTGTTAAACTGCATTTCAATCTGCATGGATGTTCCTCCCAGATCCTCTCTTCAAGCTGGCACACCCACACCCCAGGGCCTGGATTTCCACATGCTACAGTTCACATCTGTATCCCTCGCTTGAATTTGTCTTGAGTGAGGCTGGCCAGTGATTGACTTGGGTTAATTATTCTCATGTCACTCCCTGCAAAGCACAAGGACTATTCTTCTCCAAAGAGATCTTGTGTCATCTGCCCTCAGTGTCCTTCCATGGCCTTCATAGTCTGGCTGGCTGTGCTTCTGTAGGTGCTGGACTTTCCCCACCCAGGACACAGTCACTCCTGTGATGACAGTACTCAGGGCCTCTCATTACAATTGAGGGAGGAAGGAAACCCTCACGTGTGGAGCACCTGCTGTATGTGTTTATGCATATCAGCTCATATTAATCATAACCTGTGCAGACGAGGTGATCAAGGTGTGGTGGGGAAGGGCCTTGATCAGGATTGCATACCCAGGAAATGGCGGGAACTTCGGTCTAATAGCCTCGTCCTTTTTCTACCCCCGTGATTAAATCTCCCTGGAAACTTACCCCAGACTTTTATGATCCAAGGTAAAGTGACAGATGACTACAGGGAAATAGAAATCATCTTTTAATCATCTGCAAGGCCATAAGATGCACATAAACGACTTTGGCAGGGGTGGGGAGAGGGGAAGCAACAGTGCTTTCAGGGGAGAGCCTAAATTTTGGCTGAATAATATCAGTAACAATAATAATAAAACAGAGAAAGTAGGGATCATGTGGAAAGGCTGGTGAGGGCTTTGACAAAGACAAAAGTTCACATTCAATGAGGGACATTAGCATTTCCCATTTAATTCTTTTATCAGTCATTTGGAGAGATTTTTCAGATAACCAGCTCGACCATCTTTATTTGGAGAAGAGCCACTGGGGATTCCTAAGGTGAGATGGAAAATATTTTCCAGGTAGCCAGATATAATGACTAGCTAATAATTAGCAAGCTCATTACCACCTGACATTTCAGAGCTGTATGTCAACCTAGATTAATTTGATGTTCAGTTACTTCTTATGAACTGAAATGGAGGGGTGTTGAGATTTTTTTGATGGCCCCTCTAACATTGCAACATCAGTGTGTGTGTGTGTGTGTGTGTGTGTGTGTGTGTGTGTGTGTGTGTGTATTCTTATCCAGTTGAGATCTGATTAGTCAGGGGCTGTTTCTTATTGTTAATTATACTAAGAGAGGGGATTCATGAACCAAGCAATTTTTACTGGGGCCCTTTTGGAATGTAGAGCATTGAAAAAGACAATAGAGGCAATTAGAAAGTTCAGCATGCCACTGTTTAATGTTCTAATGAGAGAATATAAAATACTAGAAGTCTGGTGCATGAATTCATGGACAGGTGAGGTCCCTAGGCCTGGCCGGAGATCAGGGCCCATCAGGGCCAGGCCAATCAGGGTCTGCCAGCTGGGTGGAGGGACAGGGTACAGGAGATTGGCTGCCACCAGCACCAAGGAGGGAGCCAGCCCTCCTTCCCCACCCCGGGAAAGGGACCATGTCCACTGCCACCCACCTTTGGTTCCCTGTCCTTTCTGGGGGTCCAAAGGCCCCAGCAGGGTTGGAAGAGGAGGCAACAGTTGCTGGGCCTGGCATGGAAGGAATGGACTGCATTGAGTGTCTGCTCCCTGGTGGTAGGTACACTGTCATAGTGACTGGTTGTCCGGTTTTTCTGGTGTCTTGGTTATAATGGTTGTGTAGGCTTTTATTTATATAGATTCTTTAATAGCAATACCTTTACACATATTAAATTGGCAATATAAACACATATATGTTGGCATGATTTTGTTCATGATAGGATTCTCAACTGTGCTTAAAATACCTGCATTTATGGACTATTTGTCAAGAGTTTACAAGGAACCTAAGAAACCCTAGCTGAGGAAGGGTCATATCAACAGAGAACAAGGTGGGGAAGAAAGAGGAGGTATTTGAAGAGAGATTAGGGCAATATTTTCTAGAAAATGTTCTCTGGCACAGAATGATTCATTTGGTGTTTTAGCATAGACTCTGGAACCTAGCATACCGGAATTCAAATTCTGTTTCCTTCCTCCCTTCCTTCCTTCCTTCCTTCCTTCCTTCCTTCCTTCCTTCCTTCCTTCCTTCCTTCCTTCCTTCCTTCCTTCCTTCCTTCCCTCCTCTGGAGTCCCTTTCTTAACCTCTCAGTACCTTGTTTTTCTCATCTATAAAAGGGAGTTAGAACATCCATGCCTTTAGGTTCTTCTAAGGGGCTAATGAATAAGTCACATAAAGTTATTGGCAGATGCCTCACACATAAAAAGCAGTTGGTTGTATTACTATGCTATTATGGTTATTATGAATTTAATTGATATGAGAATAAAAATTATTCTAAGGTCAAATATGTTTGAAAAGCAAATTTTTAGCAAATGTTATATAAATTTCTTTTCTGTTGGAATTTTTCTAACTTCCAACATACACCATACACCTTCCAAGAAGAGGAGGGCAGAGAGTACATAGCCTTTCCTTATGTTTGTGGATATTTTTCCTGATGAGCTGTAAGGCCACAATTCCATAGTGCTGATCTTGGGCAAAGTGAATGTTTAGACCAGAGCCAACCAGCAGTGTGTGGATGGGGGTGGACACGATTTTCTGAGAAAAGGGAGACAGGGAAAGGCAGCTCATTTGTCTGCTTATCTGCTTATTTGGAGGGAGGAGGTTAGAAGTTGGTTTACTTTTGGACCCTCTGTGTTGGGAAGTCTGGAAAACCAAAGGAAGAGCCTCTGCTCCTGAGACAGTGGCGGCTGGCGTTCATTCTTGCTGTGCTTCAGCCTTTACATAGACCAAGAATTTTTTTTTTTAATTTTACCTATTTTTCAAAAGCAGTTTACATCCAATATAATTTTGTATTAGCTTCAGATGCATAACATAATGGTTAGACATTTGTATACTTTACGAAGTGTTTTCCCCAATATTTCCAGTACCCACCTGCACCATACATAGTTATTATAATGTTTTTGACTATATTCCCTATTCTGCCCTTTGCATCCCCAGGACTATTTTTAAATTACCAATTTGTATTCCTTAATTTCTTTACCTTTCTTACCTAGTTCCCCAACGGCCTCCCCTCTGACAACCACCAGTCTGTTTTCTGTGTCTATGAGTCTGTTTCAATTTTGTTTATTTTGTTCTTTAGATTCCACAGATAAGTAAAATCATATGATATTTATCTTTCTCTGACTATCATATTTAACTTAGCATAATACCCTCTTGGTCTAGCCATACTGTTGCAAATGGTAAGACTCTATTCTTTTTTATGACCAAATAATATTCCATTGTATATACAACAAATAAGTAGGGAAATGTACTATATGATACACAGTGCTGGGTATATAAGTTATCTATTAAAAATAAAATTCTCTCTCAGTATCACACCTTATTCCAAAGAGTTAAACATGGGATAAGAACCTAAATATGAAATATAAAATCAACATATCATATACCTTAAATTCACACAATGTTATATGTCACCTATCTTATATAATAAAAGAGTAATATGCAAATTGACCATACCTCCGCTATGCCCATCAGCCATGCCCACCAGCCATGCCCACAGTCAATTAGGAGTGATATGCAAATCAACACAGCCAAGATGGCAGTTAATTTGCATATCCTGAAGACGACATAGAAGGAAGCCAAATACTGCAGAAGGGAGCAAAGCTTCAAAGAAGCAAGCAAGTGGAGCAGGGGAGAAGAGAGGGACCAAGGCAGAGGAGAGGAGGAGATGGAGGGATCAGAGAAGGGAGTGAGAAAGAGGAGATGGGAGGGAGTAAGGAAGTGGTGAAGGGATCAAGGCAGCAGAGAAGGGAGTGAGACAGTGGAGATGGGAAGGAGATTTTCTCAGGCCACAAGAAGCCCTATTCTTGCAGGAATCTTCCTGCAGCAGGTCTCTAGTATCTTAATAAAGATGAGGGAGGGAAAACACCTAAATGTGAAAACAGCAGATTGATTGTGTTTAGAGAGTTGCTTTGGGACATATTCCTCAGATAGATTCAATTTATAAACTGTCCTCAGGGCCTTTTTTGTTTCCTCAGGGCCAGGCCTGTGTGTGTGTTTTTTTTATTTTTTTAATTTCTCTGTCCTCAGGAGCTATCACTATACCTGGGAGAAAGTACGTTGTCTATAACAGTGTGTTGAATAAAATATGTTTTGAAAATACAATGAATAAGTGAGTTAATGAATTATTGAGTGAATGAATGAATCCTCTGCTATGGAAATACTGGCCTTGACTACTTCTCTGGTAGAAGAAAACTTGATGGAAATATGCAGAGAGCAGAACACTATGATTTCTTGGGCTATATGGAAGCAACCAAAGTGTGCATCAATAGATGAACTTTCTTACTCATTCCAAAGGTTTGAACTATTCTGAGATTTTTCTACTTAGATTATTTTATTCTCTACTAAAAGTAGTGGTTCTATTGCTTCATTTATGATCTATCTACTTTTTATTTTTTCTTATTTTATTACTCTGGCTAGAATCTTCACTACAATAAAAGTGATAGAAGGTATATTTGATTTATTCCCTACATATTCTTTTTTAAATAATTCTTTTATTTTTTTCTTTATTGATTAAGGTATTACATATGTGTTCTCATCCCCCCTTTCCTCCCCATCCCCCACTCATGCCCTCACCTTGCTGATGTCTATGTCCATTGGTTAGGCTTATATTCTTAACCTACCTTCCCTCTGGGGTTTGACGGTCTGATTGATGCTTCTCTGTCTCTGGATCTATTTTTGTTCATCAGTTTATGTTGTTCATTATATTCCACAAATGAGTGAGATCATGTGATATTTATCTTTCTCTGACTGGTTTATTTCACTTAACATAATGCTCTCCGGGTCCGTCCATGCTGTTGTAAATGGCAAGAGTTCCTTCTTTTTTAACGCAGTGTAGTATCCTATTGTGTAGATGTACATTTTTTTAATCCACTCATCTGCTGATGGGCAAATCTTAGCTATGGTAAATTGTGCTGCTATGAACATAGGGGTGCATATATCCTTTCTGATTGGTGTTTCTGGTTTCTTGGGATATATTCTTAGAAGTGGAATCACTGGATCAAATGGGAGTTCCATTTTTAGTTTTTTGAGGAAACTCCATACTGTTTTCCACAGTTGGCTGCACCAATCTGTATTCCCATCAGCAGTGCACGAGGGTTTCTTTTTCTCCACATTCTTGCCAGCACTTGTTGTTTGTTAATGATAGCCATTCTGATAGGTGTGAGATGGTACCACATTGTCATTTTGATTTGCATCTCTCAGATGATTTGTGACTTTGAGCATATTTTCATATGTCTCTTGGCGTTCCTTATGTCCTCTTTTGAAAAGTACCTATTTAGGTCTTTTGCCCATTTTTCATTGGATTGTTTATCTTTCTTTTGTTAAGTTGTATTGTCCTCACACATTCTTAATATTTTGTCATGTAACATAGTGCTTTCTGTAGGTTTATAATAAATATCCTTGATCCAAACCTTATTTTTTCTTTATAAAACTTGGCTAAATAATTGTTTTTGCAATTATTTATTTAAGGACCACCTCTTTAGCATCTAATATAGATCCCAAATTTTATAGCTGGCACATAGTAAGTATTAAGTAAAAAATTACTGATTTAACAAATCAGTGTACACTAACTTGGTTACTCTACACCTCCACTGAAATTCAGATGAAGTTATTAGCCAATATTTTCTCCTGTCTTTATCTGTGGCATTTAATTTTATAGTTAGTAGGGATCTTAGATGTTGTCAGCTCTAAACCCATTATGTTTCAGATTAGGAATCTATAAATCAGAGAAATTAAGGGGCTACCCTGAGGTTACTCAAACTGAAATCTCTAACAAAATGTATTACTTTTCTTGGGATGGCCCCTAACCTATCTGAACAACTTTATTTTTTTGTATATTTTGTATTATGTTGCTATGGGCTACTTTAGTATGCCATACTCTCTCCTTTCTCTGGGTCTTTATACTTGCTTTTCTCCTTTTCCCTGAAACAGTTTATTTCCTTCTTCCCACTCATCTCTTTCACCAATTTCCTCCTGAATCTTCAGGTCTTACTGCAAATGTCACTTCTTCCAAGAAGTCTCCCATGACATGCCCACATTCAAAGTACTCATAAAATTTGTCCTTCTCCTGTCACCACACTTCCTGCTTTTTGAGCTATCACTTTTAAAATTATCTAGCAACACACTGCACTTGAAGATTTGTGCGGAAAGTTGCCACACCAGTCTTGATCACACTTATTTTCCAAAGACCTAGCCCAGCATTCAGTGCTCAATAAGTAGGCTGGCAAAAAATATGTTTTCAATAAATAAATTTGTATACTTTCCTTTGTAAGCATAAACTGCTTCTATTACATTGCTAACTATTCATAACTCTGGTTGGAGATAAAGGTGGGCCTTATTTGGTACAGTAAATGTGTTTCTAAAGAAGAAAATTAAATTACTTTCAAATGTTCTAAAAGAGATTGTTATTTAAAGGTTTCATTTAGTGGATCTTTTCATGAAACAAAGAATGTGATTACAAAAGTAAGCATTGCAATCTGTCTGCAGCCTAAGGCTTGGGACCTGCAGAGCCTCAGGGGTTGAGAGCACCAGCTAGAGGCAGAGGGATGTGGGAGTATCAGTTCTTGTGGACACAGGAGAAGAGCAAGCGCAGATTTCATTGTTAACCAGGCTAGTACATTTTAATAAAACTTACTAGGCAGAGCTTTGACCTTCATTACCAGTGCCCTAGCATTTCAGTATTTTCATTTACAGCGGAGGAAATTGAGACCACTTACTTTTTTTGCTTGGAGAGAACCAGGCAGTCCTTAAAGTTAAAAATCTCACAGAATGTCTGGTTAGGTAGGGTACTCTGAGATAAATTTGTCCAACTTCCTCATGATACAAGTAGGGAAACTGAGGCTAAGGTGGTAAGTAACCATATGAAGGCCAGACAACTATTTATTGATGAGCTGGGATGCAACACACTTAGCTTTTTTAGTCCAATTCTCTCTATATGATTTCTTTTCTATTTAGAAGTTGGACAGTTTCAGGATTCAGACCCTTAGATCGTGGGAAATATCCTAGTAGAGAATACAACATTTGGAATCAGAAAGACCTGGATTTTTAGTCTACTTAACATCTCAGTGACTTTAGGTAAATTACTCTCTGTTTCTGAGTCTCAATCTACTCATCTGCATAATGGAAACTGTTGTAGTATTACCTTAGAAAGCAGGTATGGCTCTTATAAGACAATGTACCTGAGAAGCTTACACAGGGCCAGGGTGATGGTGGTGACTGCAATGACGATGATCACAATTGTAATGATGATGGTTCTCTCCCTTGGGACTTCTTCCCACTCTTAGATAAAAGGGTGTGTGCCCATCTTCTCTAATCTAAGAATTAGTCATGCCAAAATATGGCCAAATAACTGAAAAGTGATCCACAAATTAAAATAAATTGGTGCTGAATTTCATGGTACTCATCCCTCTAGCTAGAGAGAAGTGGTTCTAACCTTGCATAGATAGAAATTGATTACATTTATTTATTTTTTAAATATATATTTTATTGATTTTTTACAGAGAGGAAGGGAGAGGGATAGTTAGAAACATGGATCAGCTGCCTCCTGCACCCCCCCCCCCCCCCCCCCCCCACTGGGGATGTGCCCACAGCCAAGGCACATGCCCCTGACTGGAATCGAACCTGGGACCCCTCAGTCCACAGGCCAACGCTCTATCCACTGAGCCAAACTGGTTAGGGCAGAAATTGATTACATTTAATCTTGTTAAATGTTAATGTTTTGCTAACAGCCTCCAGTCTAACAGAGCTGTATTTGAAAAACGACTGAAGAGAGACTTTTCTTTTGTTTCTCAGTTCTCTTCTCACCTCTGCCTTAAAAAAATAAACAAACCTTCAGCCTCCAAATTAATAAATATATAAAAAGGAAAGTAAAGCCTTACTTTAAATCCTGCTCTCAGAAGAAGTGAGCAGAATATTCTGTAGGTCCCAGAGCTCAAGGTGTTATTTTCAGATTTTCTTCTGTCTGCCAGCTTTAAACTGTGCTAGGAGACAGAGAGGAGCTTGAGCTTGGTAGCTTCTAGGTGAACTGGTTCTTAGGGGCTTTCTGCTTCCTAAAAGAATATATTCTTCAGACCACTTTGTTTTTCTTAAAATTTCTGTTTCTGCCACTACCCATTTTTTTAAAAAAAATTTGTTCTCTTGCCTGTTTCCCCATAAAATGTCAGATCACATAATGAAAAGGGAAAATGCCATCTTATGTTATGAGATTGGAGTTGAGCATGACCATAGGTATTTGGAAGAGGACCATAAAATGCTGGGAGGATCAGTGATGGCACTTAGGCTGAGATGATGAATATATCCACCTGTGCAGAAATAACCAACTCATGTGGTACCAGACATTTAATGCAGCCTTAGATGAGAAAGGTATCAGCCAACATAATTATCCTATTTTATATAATAAAAGCCCAATATGCTAAATGTCCAGATGTCCAGTTGTCCTTTCAGCCAATCAAAGTATAATATGCTAATGATATGCTAAGGCCACTCAACTTCTCGCTATGATGTGCACTGACCACTAGGGGGAAGACACTCTGATCAGTGGGTTAGCTTGCTGCTGGGGTGTGGCTTATTGGGACTCAGCAAGATGGGCTGACATGCCCTGGAGCCCTCTGCAGTTCCTCCCTGGCTGGCCAATCTGCCTGGCCCTAATTGTGCACTGGTGGGGTCCCTTGGCCTGGCCTGTGCCCTCTCACAATCAGGGACCCCTCAGGGGATGTTGGAGAGCTGGTTCAGCCCGAGACCCCAGGCCAGACAGAGGGATCCCACTGGTGCATGGATTCATGCACCAGGCCTCTAGTAGACACATGGTCTTTGGTAAGCTAGCTGAATTCTGTGGTTTTATCCCTCCAGCTTTGGAATCACCCTGGTGGATCCTGGCATATTCTTTATCCTCTCATGTTATCCTTGACTGCCCATAGCAACCCTGCTGCTTAGCTAAAGAACTGTTCCACTGCCCTCTAATAGATGCTGGTCCTGATGCTACTTGGCCGTGGTTTGATTTCTCTCAGTTCCATGACAAGTGAAGCAATGCTCTGTGCCTCTTCACTCTGCTCACTGCTTACCAAGCATACTTTCTTTAATTCATTCACCAGCCTGTATCTCTGCTACCTTAAAGGGATCCAGCACAGGCCATTTTTAGGGGATCCACATAACAGGCAAAAATGTGACTCAGTCAAAGGGAAATAAACCACAAGGTGACCAACAAACAGTTTGATTGCTGTTTTTTGAGGATTTGCAAAATGAAACAGAATTTTTGTTTGTTTTCCCCAGAGAGTTTTGAGACTTGTAGAAAAAGGTTGAAAGGCCTAGGGATTGGGTTCGTTTTAAAGCATGTGCAAGTGATGAGTAAAAGGAGCAATATTCTAGAGCAACAAACAGGCAGAGATGACATAAAAGAGAAGCAAGGCAACTTTCCACTTGTCCACAAGAGACAGAGAGAATGCTCATATTTCCCATGCACGAATAGCCTCATCGAGGCCCAGCACTCCAACTCTGCCTTCTTCCTCCAGTCTCTTCCGTACTTCCCTCCCATTTCCTCCCCTTCCCTTTCCTTTCTCTTTCGGTTAGATTAACTATGCATGTATATCTTTACAAACACTAGTATTTCCAAGCACACGCATCATATACCTTCATGTGCCATAACTCAGCATATGGCAGTTCCCTTTGCCATTTATACCTGACCTCTTTGTTACCTGGAAAACCTATACTCACCCTTAAAAAATCCTACTTCATGACAATACTACAAAGCTCTCCTTAGCATTCTCATGTGGAGTAAATCATCCCTTTCTTTGTTTCCACTGAAGCATTACTCAGCCTTGCAATTTTCTGTAATTCCTAGTCCCAGGTCCCTTCACTTGCTGGTCATGTCCCACTGCAAATTGGAAAATTGTCTCTGGTTCTTTGCTTGCATTTTCCCCATAGAGGGAATCTGACCGATGCCTACAGTCTAGGCATTTTCTCTTTAATGAGTATGGGAAACCCATACTCACCCTTGAAGAATTCTCATTACAACACCTCCTATTCCATTGCCCTCTCCTCTCCTGAATAAGCTCTTCTTGTCTCATCCCTTTCAGTCTGAGCATGCCCAACACTGGAAAGCAATGCATGAGGGCCAGGCCCTGTGAACAAATAAGAAAAAATATCCTTTAAGTAACCATTTTCCTTCAGTTTTAAATTTCATTTGGAGAAAAGTCTTTGTGTATATGAAATAGAAATCAATACAGACAGTAAAGAGAGTGTCTGATAGATGATATTCACACAAAGAAAACATTATCATTCTTATAATAATAAAACTTAAAAAATATATTTGTAAGGGAATCAAGTTCTTACTTGTATGGTATTTGCTGCATCAGTGAAACCAGTTGCAAAAGTAGGCATCCACCTTCTGGGTCAGGTTTTTTTTTCTTTATCTCCCCCAATTACAAATATATGGTTATAGTGGTGGCCTCACAACAGTATCTCAGCTGGTTGATGAGGTTATCATAAGCCAAGGCAATCGAATTTCTCTTCTGAGAATATTTTGACTTTCCAAGGGAGGAAGGAGACATTTGTTCTTTTTGGGCAAACTTAAAAGAGATGAGATCTGAGAATCTCCAGCCACCACATTTCATCTATATTTTACTTCTGCCGAAAGGATGCAGGTAGCCTGAGAGAGTGAAGATGACTACTCCAGGAGAGAGAAGCAGAATGTGTGAGAGCTTCCACCTGTACCTGAGACAGGAAGGTAGAAGCTCAGCCCTTTACATGTTTAATGGAGTTTGCAAACGTTTGCCTTTTGTGTTTAAGCTAAACCTACCTAGAAATGTGTTTCTGTTGCTAGCCACCAAGTATCTTGATAATGTGCTGGTTGTATACCCTGGTGAGGACTGGTGTGCCTGATCACCTTTTCCAAATATCTCTACCCATTTCTCATCAACAGATTGCAGAACAAAAGATAACTACTGTTACTGGTACCATTTGCTATTTAAACAGTCTACAATTGATCATGATATGCCATCATGTTGAGGCTATAATGGTTTAGTACCTGCCACCAACTGCAGATGATAACCTGAGCCAAGTCACTTCACTTATTTGGCCTCTTATTTCCTCTTTAAAATGATCTGTGTGTTCCCTGGCCAGGTAGCTCAGTTGGTTAGAGCATCGTCCTGATACACCAATGTTACAGGTTCGACGTCTACTCTGGACACATACAAGAATCAACCAATAGATGCACGAACAAGTGGAACAACAAACTAATGTCTCTTTCTTCTCTCTCTCCCCTTCATACCTCTCTCTAAAAATAATAAATTTAAAAAATTAAAACAATAAAATACCCTCTACCTAGGTTTTCAAAAAACGATGTGTGTGGATTAGATTCCATCTATCTCCAAGTATAAGTTTTGATGGCATTATATGAAGAATATTTAACTTTTAAAAATTTTCAGAATCTAAATCAAGGGTTATCAAAGGCCACGATGGTTATCTCCAGGTCTGGGAGTATGGAGAAGGCACAAAAAGGAATCTGGAATATTTGCTTTTTCAAGGTATGCTGCCGGCCAGCGCTCACCCATTTGGATATACCTGGTATGGCATTCCAGCAGAGAAGTTTGAAACACAGCAATGTCTGGCTAAAAGCAAGCTCCTGAAGCAGGGACTGGGTTGGAGGAAACACGCTCAGGAGAAAATTAAATGAACAGCCTTTCTCAGCCCACACCCATGTTGCCCTGTCCTCCCGGCAGATCTCGCTGCTTTGGCTCTCCATTCCGGCTCATCCACTGTACAGTTACCAGGGTGATGTTTCTGAAACACAAATCTGATCACAACAGCATTTCTGCTTAAAATTCTTTAGAGATTGCTTTTGCCTCCAGGAAAAGCCTAGACTTCTTAACTCAGCTTTCAAAGCCACAAGGTCCCCATCACTACTCTCATTGCTCGCCACGCCTGCCCCCTCAGGCCTGGTGCCTGCAGAACACTAAATTGAAGAGCTTTCTGCTTAGCATGAAAAGGCTAGGCTGTTCCTCACCTCTATGCCTTTAAACATGCTGTTTTGTCTTCCTCAGCCACTCCTCCCCCTCCCATCCTCCTCTCTCCTACCTGCCTGGCAAACGCCTATCCATCCCTCACTGCTGCTAAAATAGCACCCGCCTATGACACAATCCCTCACCTCTCCTCTCAGACATTTAGTCTCTGCCTCTGTGTTTACAATTGCCCGGTTTATTGTTTTTATTTGTTTGCATCCCTGCCTCCCTGCTAGCCTGTCAACAAGTGAAGAGCCTTGTAGTTAAAAAAAAAAACACAAAAAACAAACAAACAAAAAAAACCCAGAAAAAACAACAACAACACAAAAACAACTTAATGATAAATGAATGTTTCAGGGCTACAGAATGACCATAATTATCTTCTTATTTATCTGAAAAGGAGGAGGTTAGACATTAACAAAATATTGGTTCTCTAAGGAAATCCCAAAAGAAGCATCAGAAAGGGGGAAAAAAAAGGCTTTGGGATCATGGACAAAGCCCAATATGTATGTGTTTTTTCTTGTTTTGTTTTGCAAATTGCTGGGGCCAATGACTTACTGAAGCTGAGCTTTTTGATTTAATTAGTAATGACTGCACATCACCTGGAGAAAATCAAAAGGCTACAAATAACTCCTGTGTTGTGAGTGGTGCAGCACTTTTTCTTTCCAGCAGGATTTATGAAATTCTTAAGGACTGTGGGAGTCACATCGCCAGGTGAGTGATATTCAGGTAACTTTTTCAGAAGATTATGCACTTCGATCAGATCACTCTGGCACTGAGTTTAATGGCCTCCACCCTCTTCTTGCTACCTTCATTTTGATATGCAGATAAAATATGGGAAGGAAAATAATAATAAGATGTTTTAATGGATCTGGGAAGAGGAACATGTCTCTTACCTAAAACTGTCAAGTCGTTGGATTGCACCTTCCTCCCAACACCTGGGCTGGGCTGGTCTCCCCTTTTCTGTTCTCAAGGCACTGAATAGCTATCCTTCCTAGCTGTGTATCAGTGTGAAGTGGCCACTCGTCCCCACAAGCATTTGCTTATTGCTTTTCTCTTCTTGTGGACGGTAAGCTCCATGAGGACCAGGCCACCTTCCCAGTACTAACACCGGGGTTGCCACATGGACACCATGCATTGCTGAGTGAAGCAGTGGTAAACACCCTGTTCGGATAGCATGCATATGTATGTGCATGCAGAAATATTGAAGGCTGCCCTCCGGTGTGGCTTATTGATTGAGCAGCAATCCATGAACCAGGAGATCACAGTTCAATTCCTGGTCAGGGCACATGCCCGGGTTGTGAGCTCGATCCCCAGTAGGGGGCGTGCAGGAGGCAACCAACTGATTATTTTCTCTTATCACTGATGTTTCTATCTCTCTCCCCTCGTCTCTGAAATCAATGTTAAAAGCAACAATATAAACAAAATAAGACAAAGAAAGAAGTATGTGCAGGCACATAGAGTGGGAGTTGGGAACTTAGGGGTTGGAGGATGAGTAATTGATGTGTGCATGTGAATTTACAAGTATCTGCTCCATTCTGGTCCTTTAATGAAAGTCAACAAAGTTTTTCACCCCAACTCTGCTACTTTATAAAACCAAACTACAAATGCTTGCTAACATTCTTGGCAAATACTGCCTTTTTTGCATAAAGAACTCCCCAAGCTTTACTTTCTGTAGTTTGTGTGATGAAAACAATAGATTTTTTAAATTGTTTCCCCGTAGAAATTTTAGAAACATTTGGAATATTCATTTTGAAAACAACACAACTACACATCTCTGGCTTGTTCCCTTGGAGACATAAAGTAAACTCATGGCAAGGTACGTCCTCTCCCTTACTCTGCTGATAATCACTATCCCAGGTAATTGCTAAAGGCAGGTCCCAAATTCCTGGATGGTATGGATGCCGTTGCTCACCATTTCATCCTCAGTGCTTAGAAGAGGGCTTGACACTTGGCAGATGCACAGTAAATATATGTTGGGTGAGTTAACCAATCTCCCTCCTATAGTCTATTTGTACCTGCTTTTATTGGTTTGGTTTGAGTTCGTGACTCTTACTTTAACAATCCTCCCTGTCTCCCTTGGGTTTGATTCTCCTCTTGGTTTTCTCTTATCTGTCTCAGCATTCCTGTCTGTTTTTTACTCCATCCATCTGTAGGGTCTTGGTATCTTCTGTCATCTTGGTTGAACCCTTCCTGCCTCAGCTCTCTGATTTCCTGTAACTGGTATCTGCTCCTGTCTTTTGATTCTAATCTAAGTCTGCTTGTCATTCGAATTTCTCTGGAGGGGAGAAAGCAGAAAAATATTTATGCTGATGGACCTGAACAACACACAGTGATACCTCCCCAAAGAGCATGACCATTTGCCTACTCGGCAACTGTCTTTTATGGCCTTGTAATCAGGCCATTTGATGTTGAAAGGATATTGGCTAGGAAGGCCAAGGACTTAAATCCTAGTCTGAAATCTTCTCCTTGGGTTCTCCAGAAAAATAGGACCAATAAGACATATGTAATCTATGCAGAGAAATTTATTTTGAGGAATTATCTCATGTGATTATAGAAAATTGTGAGTTCCAAAATCTGCAAAGTAGGACAGCATGATAGAAACCAGGGATGAGCTGTTACAGTTTAAATTCAAATGCCATCTGCTGTAGAATTCCCTTTTGCTTGGGATGGTTAGACTTTTGTTTGATCAGACCTTCAACTGATTGAATGTGGCCCACCCACATGAAGGAAGGCAGTCTGCTTCCTCAAAGTTTACAGATTTGAATGTTATTCTCATCTGAAAACACCCTCACAGAAACATCCAGAATAACAATAACCACATTATCTGGGCAATGTGACCCAGCCAAGTTAACACATAAAATCAACCATCACATGTAGTCTCCATGTAACTCAGGGTTTCAATGGGAAAAAAAAAAAAGAGACAGAGAGAGAGAGAAATGGATTTTTTTTTTTATCCAGTGAAAATAATGTATTCTGCATTTAGGAATAAGACTAACAGTGCAGAGTTTAGAATTCAGGGACAGAAGATATTTAACACTTTTACTCTCTTGTTGCCTGACATCTAACATACTACCTGATGGCTGGCTTGGAATTACTGTTGTGTATGTAACTAAAAGGCCTGGCTTTGAAAGGAGCCTACTCACCCTATTTGCTAAATGTCAGTGGCTTCCATCTTCCTGTTTCAAATGAGAAATACATCTTAATTTAAATTTAGACACATCACAATTTTTGCATCGCCATTATAATTTCTCAACCTTTTTCTTTGCTCATTAATTTTTGCATAATTTAATTGGCCTTTTGGGCTTTAAAATCAATTTAGCATTCTATAATCTGGCCTCTTCAAGAAATGGTTTTCCTAGAGCAATTATCTGCAGCTCCCTCTCCACTCCCCATCCTGAGGCCCGCCACTCTTCGGCCAGCCCTGCTGCATTCCATAGGGAGGATCATTATTTTTTCTCTCTACACTTGCATTTTCATTGGAAGCCCAGCATGTGACATAAGGCAGAGGCTATATGTCTTCTCTTAGCCTATGGACTTTGTGACTCTCGAGGAAAAGAAAAATG